>OZ012741.1:160357217-161642217 GCA_963859935.3 Lathyrus sativus
CGTGATCACCTTCACTAAATTCCAACTCTTTCCTCCGGTTATCACGATAACTCTTCTGCCTATCCTGAGAGGCTTTCATCTTCTCATAGATCATCTGAACTATCTCAGTAGTCTGCTGCACAATCTCTGGCCCCAAAACCACATCCTCACCCGACTCATACCAACACAAAGGAGTTATGCATCTCCTACCATAAAGAGCCTCAAACGGTGTCATCCCGATACTGGAATAGTAACTGTTGTTGTACGTGAACTCAATAAATGGAAAATGAGTATCCCATGCACCACCTTTTTCCAACACACAACCCTGCAGCAAATCCTCCAAAGTCTGAATAGTCCTCTCTGACTGACCATCAGTCTGTGGATGATAGGTTGAACTCAGCTTCAACTTAGTACCCAAAGCTTCTTGCAAACTCTTCCAGAATTCTGACGTAAACCTCGGATCTCTATCCGACACAATACTCAACGACACACCATGCAGCTCCACAATCACCCGAACATAAATCTTCGCCAGCTTCTCCAACGGAAAACTTATATTAACCAGCACAAAATATACAGACTTCGTAAGCCGATCCACAATTACCCAAATGGCATCAAATCCTCTCGTCGTGCTCGGCAAACCCGTAACAAAATCCATGGTGATACAATCCCACTTCCAAACTGGAATCTCTAATGGTTGCATCAATCCACTAGGCTTCTGGTGTTCCACCTTC
Source organism: Lathyrus sativus (assembly GCA_963859935.3). Lineage (NCBI taxonomy): Eukaryota > Viridiplantae > Streptophyta > Magnoliopsida > Fabales > Fabaceae > Lathyrus > Lathyrus sativus. Next base: position 160,357,928 of record OZ012741.1, read on the forward strand.
GATTTCTGACACGTCAAACAGGCATTCACAAACTGAGCTATATCCTTTTTCATACCTGACCACCAAAACATCTTCCTTAAATCATGATACATCTTCGTAGCTCCTGGATTAATACTCAAACCACTACGATGTCCTTCACTCAGAATCAACTTCAGCTCATCATTATCCGACACACAAATCCTACCTCGGAACCTCAACACACCTGAACCATCCAACTTGAAATCACTATAAGAGTCTCTTCCCACTCTAGACATCACATCCACTAGCTTCACATCAAGCTTCTGAGCTTCTTTGATCATATCCAAGAAATCATTGTTCACTTGCAATTTACCCAACATCACGCAATCTGCCGAAGTTTCACAAACCATGCTCAAATCTCTGAACTGATCAATAAGCTCCATCTCTCTCACCATCATAGCCGACATATGAATCGCCTTCCTGCTCAAAGCATCGGCTACCACGTTAGCCTTTCCCGGTGATAACTTAGGCTAAAATCACAATCCTTCAAGAATTCTAACCATCTTCTCTGCCTCATATTCAGCTCTTTCTGATCAAATAGATACTTCAGACTTCTATGATCGCTGAACACCTCAAATCTCAAACCATACAAATAATGCCTCCAGATCTTCAACACAAAAACCACCGCAGCTAACTCAAGATCATGAGTAGGATAATTCCGCTCATGCACCCTCAGTTGTCGCGAAGCATACACCACCACTTTACCATTCTGCATAAGAACTCCACCTAAACCCATCTTAGACGCATCACAATACACCACAAATGGTTCACTCGGAGTCAGTAACACTAACACCGGTGCCGTAGTCAACCTCTTCTTCCATTCCACAAAACTCTCTTCACAAGCGGCATCCCACATAAAAACTTGATTCTTCCTCGTCAACTAAGTCAATGGCAATGCCAAAGTCGAAAAACCTTCAATAAACCTTCGATAATACCCTGCCAAACCCAAAAAGCTTCTAACCTCCCTCGCTGTGTTCGGCGGTTCCCATTGCAACACCGCACTCACCTTTGACGGATCTACCGATATACCATCACCAGAAATCACATGCCCCAAGAAACTCACCGTCTTTAACCAGAACTCACACTTTGTCAGTTTCGCAAACAAATTATTATCCTTCAACACTTGCAAGGCAATTCTCAAATTTCCTGCATGCTCTTCCTCAGACTTCGAATAAATCAAGATATCATCAATGAATACAGCAACAAACTGATCCAAATAAGAATGGAAGATCCGGTTCATATACTCCATGAATACTCCCGGCGCATTCGACACTCTAAAAGGCATTACCGCATACTCGTAATGTCCGTATCGAGTTCTAAACACCGTCTTCTAAATATCACCTTCCTTCACTCTAATTTGATGGTAACCCGACCTCAAATCAATCTTACTGAACACTCGAGCCCCTACCAACTGATCCATAAAATCATCAATCCTTGGAAGAGGATATTTAATCTTGATGGTCACTTTATTTAATTGACGGTAATCGATGCATAATCGAATACTACCATCCTTCTTCTTCACTAACAACACTGGAGCTTCCCACGGCTACACACTTGGCCTGATAAACTTCCTATCCAACAACTCTCCAATCTGGGATTTCAATTCAGCCAATTCCACTGCTGACATCCTGTACGGCGCCATAGATATAGGCCTCGTACCAGGTACAAGATCAATGCTAAACTCAATTTCTCTCTTCGGAGGTAACTCTGTAATATCATCAGGGAACACTTCCGGAAACTCATTCACCACCGTCAACTCCTTCAATGACGCTTTGCTATCAACAGCTAATGATGCAAATAAAGCAAACATTTTAGCTTCACTCTCCAACAAGATCCTCAATTCCTTACCAGACAAGGAATCCGCCAAAGCTTCCTCCTCCGGCATAAGAAACAACAACACCTTCCGAAAATAATCGATGTAGACTCGGTTGAACTCCAACCAGTTCATACCCAGAATAACATCCAAACCACCAAGTGGTAGACAAATCAAATCTACCCCAAAATCTCTACCGAAGATAGTCAGTGGACACTTCAAACACACCAAAGAAGTAGTCACTAAACCAATAGAGGGAGTCTCAATAGTCATCCTCCGCTCAAGAGCATTCGGCACCAAACCTAACCTCTTCACACAATCCACAGAAATGAACGAGTGGGTAGCACCCGTATCAATCATAGCAGACAAAGGAACATTATTGATGAAATAAGTACCTTGGGTAGAACGATCATCACTAGCAGCTTGAGTTCCCACCGCTGCAAACACTTTGCCACTGGTCTGAGGCACCTGAGACGGCTTCGGCTTCTCACAAGGCATACTGATGTGGCCCTTCTCACCACAGTTGTAGCAAGTAGGCATAGCGACTCGGCAATCAACCATCACATGGCCCGACTTACCACACTTGAAACACTTCTTCACTTCATGAAAACAATCATCAGCACGATGACCCACGCCACTGCACCGAAAACACTTCCCACCAGCAGACACTCTTCTTTCTTTGGGCTTCTTATCAGCGGAAGCCTTAAACTCCCCCTTATCAGTAGGAACACTGTAAGGAGTACCACCAAACCTTTTCTTACCCTTACAATCATTTGCAGCCTTGAAATGCACGATCCTCGCCCGATTATCATTATCATAAATCCTGCTCCTGCTTATCAGCTTAGGATAATCCCTGATCTTCTGACAAGCTATTCCCATCTTCACTTCCGGACGCAGCCCATTCTCAAACTTCAAACACTTGGAGGTCATCACTCCATCAGTATTGTAATGGGGACAATACTGCACTAGCTCTTCAAACTTAGCCGCATACTCGGCCACTGTCATATTGCCCTGCTTCAGTTCCAGAAACTCAATTTCCTCAGCACTCCTGATATCCTCTAGAAAATACTTCTCCAGAAAACCAGTGCGAACGACATCCCAAGTAATCGGAGTTCCTGCAGTCTCCGACCTCTGGCGACTGTTGTCCCACCAAGCTTCAGCTTCTTCCTCTAACATGTGGGTACCGAACCTCACCTTCTGCTCATCACTGCAACCCATTTTTCTGAAAATCTTCTCTATCGCCTTAAGCCACTTCTGCGCCGCTTCAGGGTCCAAAATTCCTCCTTGAAACATTGGCGGCTTATTACTCTAAAACTGCGCCAAATCCCTGAATTGCGCACCCGCAAAGTGGTTCTGATTAGCAACCACCTGCGCCATCGCTTGCATAACTGCAGCCAACACAACTTCATTCCTTCCCGCCATACTGCTCAACAACAACAACACAGGGTCAAAAGACACACAACCTCTATCCTAAGGGCAGACTCAAAACACTACACTGGTCGGACGGACCGACCTGCTCTAATACCAGCTTGTAACACCCCGTTCCCCAAAATAAAATAAATGCAATTAAAATAAACAAATATCAGAGTTTCACACCACAAAACGGGATGTCATAGAAGAAACCAACAAAACGGAAACATCTTCATTAATTGATTTTCAACAAAATAACACAGCGGAAATTCTTCATCATATATATATATATACATGTCATATACATCAACCTCAACCAACTGCCCAAAATACACCAGACATTTATTCACTAAAATAACTCATCAAAACATGATACGCCACAGGGGCACACGAAATCATCAGATGAACATAAAACTCCCCAAAGCCCCGGTGTTACGTATCAGAGCATCCCTACGACTCGCCACAAACCAAGCTAGCTACACATCTGGATTATCTGTACTTCCGAAGAAGCACATAACACAATAAAGCAAAGGGGTGAGAAATCACGATCAAAATATAACGGTAATAATGTACATGAATAAAAGGCAGTAAATCACACAATTATCATTCACATACATTAACCCGGACCTAATGTCCTACACCAACATAGCTTATAAAACAATGCAACACATGCAACTCAACCCATGATATGCGGTACCGACTCAACAGCAACACCGATGGGCACCTGGCCATCAACCTTCCCGAAGGAACACATTATCATCACCGATGGGCATCAGGCCATCACCCTCCATACAAGAGCACATCAAAAACAGGATAGATCACTTACGCTCCCCTGAGTCAGGATCTATCCCTCACAATCACCGATGGGCACCAGGCCATCACCCTCCACACAGGAGCACATCACCACACCATGTTATGCATAACCCCAATGCACAACACACCACAACAGATACACTAAGCGTACACAATTCCACTGATCACATTTCATCACACATCATATATATATATATATATATCACACTTTACCCCATTCATACGCAATCACATATACCGAATTCAATCATTCAAATTAAACAATATCAAGGAAATCATATTCCACACCACACATATACTCTCCACAGCTCACTAACAATCAAGTAATCAACCATGACCTACAAGGGTCCAACAATCACGAGAGAACCGAACAACACAACTCAAAAACACAACATTCTGTCACGCTCGCTGGCACATTCGCCTGGCGAAGCCCCGCAGCGAATGCTCGCTGAAGCTTGCCCAGCGAAACCCTTGGTAAAGCTAGACAGAGGCTACTGGAAGCACTCGCTGCTCAGTTCGCCTGGAAAAGCCTTGGCGAAGGCTCGCCCCCTCATTCGCCCAGCGAATACCTGCGATTTCAGAAAAATAATACCACTGCTCAGAGTCGGCAAAACGCTCCGAGCTCAGCCGATTCTATTCCAAACCAAACCCCATCATACCAGACCAATATTCTACAGCCTAACTACAACATCTATCCTCGATTTAACCCGATTAAATGTTAGCTCTACACGTTTACTCAGTTTTGGCATGACTTCGAACTACCCGGAAAACCCCCAAATCAATCAAACAGCACATGCAATGGATGAATCATCTCAGCAACAATCAAAATTATAACAACATATCAATTCGATTCATCAAAAACCTATGGGGTTAGGGAAATCCCCTTCTACCAATTATTCATGCATTACCAAAATTTAACCGATTCTTCCCCCCCCCCCCCCCCCCCCGTTACCTTGCAGCTTTGATCGAAGAAACTTCAAGAATTCCACAGCCAAGTTCCTCTTGTTTCTTCCTCCAACCAGCTCTCTCTTTTCTGCTAGCTCAAGCGTGTTCTTCTTGATCGTTCTTCCTCCTTTTCCTTCTACCGTGCTTCTCTTCTCACTATTCCTTTTCCAATTTCCACAATTGCCCCTAATACCCCAAAAATCCTCTTTTTAATTCCACTAATTCCAATAATAATATTTCCTCATTTTCTTAATTCCAAAATTAATATTAAAACCTCATAATATCAATATTAATAATAATAATAATATCAACATTAATATTAATTATTAATTATTATCATTATCGATTATATAATATTAATACTATGCTCCTTATTTCCTCAACAACTTTCCATACAACGCATGCTGAAAAATGGAATAACACTAGAAAAACGAGATAATTAAAATGGATGTTAGAGTTCCAAAGAAGAGGAAGGTCCAATCCAGTACTGAAACTGATTCTACTTCATATGATGATGATGATGTATCTGAACTTCTATCAAAGAAGAAACCAACCACTAGCAAGCTTGCTAATGTCCCTGAGGTTCCAATTGACAACATTTCATTTCATTATCCCTCATGTGTAAATAGATGGAAGTATGTTGTTCAGAAGAGGCTGACATTGGAAAGGGAACTGGGACAAAATGTTCTTGAGAGTAAAGAAATCATGAGTCTCATTCATGATGCAGGATTGATGACAACAGTTAGTCAATTCTCACCATGCTATGAGTTACCTGTCAAAGAATTCATCGTTAATCTTTCAGAGGAATGTGCTGACAGGAAATCTAAAGAGTTTGGCAAGCTGTATGTAAGAGGGAAGTGTGTTACTTTTTCTTTAACAACAATCATCAAGTATCTGGGTATGTCAGATAGAGCGCATCCTGATGTAACTGTCTCTGAAAACAAAACGTGTCAAGTGATAACAGGAAACCAGGTAAAAAGCTGGCCATCAAAAGGAAAGCTAGCTGCCAACAAATTAAGTGTCAAGTATGTTATGCTGCACAAGATTGGTGCTGCAAATTGGGTGCCCATAAACCATAAGTCTATTGTGGCAACTGTTCTTAAAAAGATCATCTATGTTATTGGGACCAAGACCAAATTTGACTTTGGGACATATATATTTGATCAGACTATGAGGCATGCAGGCAATTATAGCATCAAAGGCCCCATTGCATTCCCTTCACTCATCCGTGGCATCATTTTGAAACAGTATCTAAACATTCTCAAAAAAAGTGATGCAGCAAGCAAAAGAGAAAGCCCCTTATCATTCCATTCCAAGTTGTTACAAGGAACTCATGTTCCTGACATTGTTGCAACATCAGCTGAGACATCCAAGTCTAAATCAAGAAAAGATGAAGTGATTGCCATGCTAAAGGAAACCTGCCAGGAGCTGGATGCTAGGAAGAAAACTCTTGAAGCTTTGATCAGAACCCTTGAGTAAACTGAAGATGCTGAGTTCAATGATGAGGATAGGCAAAATGATGGGTCAGAAGAGAAGGATAGCCAGGCTGCTGATTCAAAAAAAGATGTTGCCAGCTCAGAGGAACACTCTGGTCAAGGAGAGGACAGGGATGAAGATGGCTCCCCTGATGTTGAGGAGACTATTGATGAAGAATATAAGAAGGTTAGTTCCAGTTCTGCCTCTGAGGAGGAAGAATGACATGTGCTGATGAAGTGTTGTGGAGCTCAAGTTGTTGGTTGCTGAGCTGTTTTTGTGAGCTGCTGGTTTGAAGTTTTTTTTTATATGAGTTTTTTGGTTAGACTTATTTGACAGCAAGAATTGTATTGTTTTTGTGATGCTCTTCATAAGAAATCTTTTTGTGTAATGACCCCAATCATATCTAAAGTTAAACATTGTGATCTATACTAATTAGTTGGATCTTAATTTGTGGCTAAAAAGGGGGAGAGGGTAATAGAAAGCAGCAGGTGATAAAGTACAAATATGGATAGCTTGAAGACTTGCTAGAGCATATGTACTATTGTGCATATGATATAATCATACCTGCAGGTGTAACCACAAGTGCAGCTGATGAAATGATGAGATGTGTGATCCTAGAAGGTGTTTAGGAGATGTGTGTGTCTGTAGGATAGTAACAGAGTGTGTTGTGCATCTCTTCAGGGGGAGTAGCACAGGTGTGTGTACTTCAGGATGTCATCCTAAAAGTCATAACATCCAGAGCAGACTGGATGAAATTGTGTGACTGCATAGTATGCAGGTTAAGTGCTCAGCTGGTAAGGTACATCAGTTGAGGGGGAGTAACCCAATGTGTTACTTAGCAAAGTGTGACATCTGTAGTGGTAACTAACAGATGGTTAACAAGGTGAGCTATAACAGTGAGAGATAACTGTGAGGACTCAGAGAGTGGTTTGAGCTAGTAACTTCCCTACATGACAAAGCACATGATAAGTCTTCTGCTGTGTCTAAACTCTGATATGTTAAACAGTGTGTTTTAGCCAAAAAAATTGCCAAAAGGGGAGTTTGTAAGTGCTCTTGATTGGCTGCATTTTGTGGAAAAACTTTAGAGTTTGCTTGTATGTCATACTGAATGTTAGGACATACTTAATGATGTGTGTGCAGGGTAAGTTAACTATAAGTTAAGCTGAATGTCATACAGAATGTCATGATACTGACCGTATGACATCCAACGGGCAAGTTAGTTTTTCTGGTATCTAGAAATCAGGAATCAAATCAGGAGTTCAAGCTAAAAGATAGGAGACATTTGAGAAGCCCTAAAGAGAAACAAATGCTCCTGAATTAAATGGCAAGCGTGCATAGAATTGAAGAGTAGGGTTTGTTATGATTAAACCTAACTATGTGCACCAAGGCCCATAGGATTGACTGCTCTATAAATATCAGAAGGAGCAATCCTAGAAATCAAGCTCTGGACAGAAGATTAGAGAGTGCAGATTACAGAGTCCTTGTGAGTGAAGAAGGTTGTTCTTCACGTAAGTATTGTGAGTGAAGGAAGTGTGTTCTTCACGTGTGAATTGAGTCTTAGGAATACTTGTAAACCAAGCAATTGTCTGCTGCATTGGTTAGGTAGATTCTAAGTTGTGTCTCACTTAAAGCTTTTAAGCAAGAGTGTATGTGTACCTTGATCAAAGATTTGAAGCAAGATCAAGGTGTGTATGAAGTGTTTCTTCATCTTTACTCTGAAACTGTAATTGGATACCACTGTGGTGTGATTGAGGGGGAGTGAGTGGGAATACTCAGGTCTAGAGTGTCTCTAGGTTGAAGTGTCATTGGGTAGGTTTTAAGTGAGGAGTGCAAACTGAGTTGTTTGACTCTGAATTAGTTCTACTGATAGTTAATTTCCTCTCTGGCTTGGTAGCCCCCAGATGTAGGTGTTGTTGACACTGAACTAGGTGAACAATTGTTGTGTTATTTACTGCTTTTACTTACAGTTTAATTAATTAGTACAGTAGTTAATGTCACAGTGGATGTTATAACTTTGGAAATAACATCCATCGTGTGCTTTCCATAATTTCAGATACATAGTCCACTGCCACTAGAATATAGTTCTTTCCAAATGACGGTGGAAACGGACCCATGAAGTCTATCCCCCAAACATTAAACAGCTCAACCTCTAGCATGGAATTCTGAGGCATCTGATTCCTTTTTGAGATATTGCCTGTTCTCTGACATCTATCACATTCCTTGAATATGTTCTGAGCATCCTTGAAAAAGGTGGGCCAATATAATCCTGGTTGGAGAAATTTTGCAGCGGTCCTATCACCACTAACGTGTACTCCATATTTTGAATCATGACAAGCTTTCAGAACGTCCCTTTGTTCATCCTCCGAAACATACCTTCTTACCAATCCGTCTATTCCTTGTTTGTACAAGAATGGGTCATCCCACAAGTAGAACCTGCAATCATGCAAAAAATTCTTTTGTTAGAATCAAAATCTTTTGGGATTACCCCACCTACTAAATAATTCGCGTAATCTGTGAACCAAGGGACACCAATAACAGCGAGGATGTGTTCATCAGCAAACTCATCCTTTATTGGTATCTTGTCCTCTGTTTCTTCAATAGGAGACATGCGAGATAAGTGATCAGCAATAGTGTTTTCACACCCTTTGTTGGCACACTCTTTGTCAAAAACAAAGGCCTTGTCTTTAACCAAAAGAGTGGTTAAAGGTTTGACTATCTTAGAGAAGTCTCTTATGAAGCTGCAATAAAACCCTGCATGGCCTAAGAAACTCCTTATACCTTTTCATTAGTAGGAGGAGGAATCTTGGATATTACTTCGACTTTGGGTAAGTCCACTTCGATTCCCTTGTGGGAAATCTTGTGACCCAACATTATTCTTTCTCGCACCATGAAATGACACTTTTCCCAGTTGAGAATTATTGTGATATCTAACATATATGTTTCTAGACATTTCAAACATTATACTTCATTTTTAATTTCCTATGATTTAATAAAATAATATTTCAATTTCCAATTTTATCAAAAACACTCATTAATCAATTTGAACATTACAAGATGTCACACTCGATTATGTTGTATTAATCAAAATAAAATACATAGCAATTGTTTTTCATTACAACAATAACTAACATTTATCTCATTAAGTGAGTCATGGATCAACTTTTGCCATAATGTTCTACTAAGAATCATATTTCTATCCAAATCATTAATCTCACAATTTTTCTTAATAATTTCTCTAATATTCTTTCTAGGTCTTTCCATTTCTCTAATTGTTTGTCTTCTCTCCATTTGATATACCCTCCTTACTACAGAATCTAATGGTTTTCTCTCTACATATCTAATTTGTCTAGTCATTATGAGGGGCATCCACATTGGGTCAATAGTAATACAAAAGTAAGAAAGACATCACATATTCATCCAAAACCTTAAGGTGATAGGTGTACAAGTCATATCACTTATAAAGTGATCAACCTCCATTTTTCTAAGCAATGTAGGACTTCCAACTCACCCTTGTACACAACAATCTCCCCTCAAGTGTGAGTTCATCCACTATGCTCTTCATCAAACAAAAGTTCTCTCATCCATACACTTGTACCATCGTTGCGGACACTACAACGAAACATGTTGTCTGACTACCACATTATTAGAAAGACTTTTGATACAAGGTGTCGGTCCCTTACTTAAACCATCGGCTCTAATACCACTATTGAATCATTATGAGGAGCATCTATATTTGGTTAAAAGCATCACACAAGTGAGAGAGACACCATATATTTACCTAAAACTTTAAGGTAATAGGTGTATGAGTCATCTCACTTATAAAGTATTAAACCTCCACTTTTATAAACAATGTGCAACTCAACTTGTACACAACACAAACCACCTAATAATTATTTTTCATTTATTAATATAAATAAAATACTGAGACAAATATTAACAAACGATAATTATAAAAAAAATGAAGAAAAAAAAATACTTCTCACCTAATCATAAAAATCACGGGACACATAATTGCTAATAATAAATTTTAAAAATAGTATAAATATTAATTAACGATACATATAAAAATAGGAAACAAGTATTTTGCATATATTAATTTTAAAAACATTTGATAAATGTTTGTCATAAAAAAATAGGAGACATATTTGTCAAAAGTAGGGCTGGCAATGAACCAAACCAACTCGAAGATAGTTCGGAATTCGACTCGACAATTAAATCGTTGAACTAGGTTCATGAACCAAATGAGTTGAGTATGAGCGAAAAATTAAGTTCGTTAACTAAATGAGCTGAACTTGAACTATACATAGTTCGACTCGTTAGGTTCATGAGTCAACTCGATTACATATGAAAAGAATTATATTGTCTTTAAGATTAGGTTTAAATATTTACTTCAAATCTTAGACAAATTTAATCTTCAATTTAGTAGTTTTTGAGTTAGACTCTCAAATGTATCTCTTGAAAGTTGTGTAGGTTTTGAATTAGTAGATTTTGAAGATAAAGTTAAATATCAATATGATAACTTTTATTTTATTTTAATATTTTATTTAAAAAATATATATTTATTTAAAATGTCAAATATACTAAAAAATATATATATTTTAAAAAATAGTTTTTAAGTTCGTGAACCATGTGAGCTGAACCTAATGAGATGAACCTAACGAGTCGAATCGAACTGTTCGTGAACTTATAACGAGTCGAGTTTGAGCTTAAAAAAAAGTTCGTGTCGAACTCGAACTCGAACTCGAATTCGAACAATTCTTAACGAGTCGAGCCGAGCTGAGGTGAGTTCGACTCGACTCGACTCATTTCCAGCCCTAGTCAAAAGGATACGTAAAAATACGAGATAAATATTCACAAATCCTAATTCAAGTAATAAATGTTGATTTTGTTAAATTCAACTCCCTCAACTAAGTTTGATTCCAATGCCTCACACTTGTGTGTGCATTTTCATTATAGTTTATCATTTCAATAAAAAAAACAATATATATATATATATATATATATATATATATATATATATATATATATATATATATATATATATATATATATATATATATATATATATATATATATATATATATATATATATATATATATATATATATATATATATATATATATATATATATATATAAATTTTTAACATCTTTAAATATCTCAAACTTCACTTTTATTTTTTATAAAAAAAAGTTCTTCAAAGAATTGTCCTCTTTATATTTTCTGTCTACACTTTTGGTCTCGTTTATCAATATTCGTTATCAGAAATTGATAGTGACATATCACATGGTTGCTTGTTGGTGATTGAATATATACATAACAGTGTCAATATGACAAAGATGTTGACGTATCATGTCACATATCTAATGTTAATATCGTAGTTAAACCCAACCTCATAAAAATCTGTAATTAATTAGCAGCTAAAATCATAGGTTATATTTTGAATTTTTTTTTAAACTAGCAATGTATTATTTTTTATTTACCAAATAAATCATGTTTTCAAAAATATTACCAAAATGGCAATGTTTGAAATTGCATCAACATGCATTCGCCATTCCAATTGGCGAAATAGGCAGAATTGGGTTTGAACCAATTCGCCAAACCAATTGGCGACAGTGTTGTTTTTGAGGCCATTCGCCCATGCAATTGGCGAATTAGGTTTAGTTTTAGGGTTTGTTTCGTTTTTCAGTTTTCTTTTAATTATCATATAATATATTTTAAAGTTTTAAAGTTTTAAAATTATCATATTTTTACAGAAAATCATATTAAAGTTTTATAGATTTAATTATCATATTTAAAGTTTTAATATGTAATTGTTTTTTGATTTTAATTATTATTATTATTAACCATAAAATATATTAATTTATAATATAATTAATATTAATATAATTGAAATATATTCGTAAGCATAAAGTGATAATAAAATGAAATTATATTAATTTATAATGTAATTAAAAATACACGAACAAAAATATAAATATAATAAAAATTACAAAAAAAAACCCTAATGATCGGCTCTATCCAAGTGACCACCGGTGCCACATTGGGGTGGACGCGTGTTGCGACGAGGTCTTCGACGAGGTTGTTGTGGTGTGTTAGGATGTTGTGTGTTCAGTTGTGGTGGAGGGTTCTGTTGGGACGGCCCCGGCGTATCAGCTAGATCTTGCATCATTTGACCTCAATAGCCGGGAGGTCCCATTTCACATGCACTTCTGTAGTCAAGGATAATGCCCATGTTTTCGTACGATTGTCGGGGATGGTGGATGGAGTATGGACGGTATGGTTGTCCGAAAGTGTACATGGAGTTGGGTTGGTTTAGGTGTGTTGGTTGTTGTGGGGTGTGGTAGTTAAATAGTGGGTGGTTGGAGGTGTAGTTGGAGGGGGTAGGGTCGAATGAGTTGTCTGGGATATAGGTGGCAGGGGTAGGATCAAAAGACATATCAGGGCTGTACTGGTTAGATGGTTGAGGCTGGGATTGGATTGGTGGCATGTAAGGTGGTTGTTGTTGATAAGGGGTATATGTTGGCATGGATTGGGGGGTGTCTTCGTATGGTGGTTGTTGTTGATGGTCTTCGTATGGTGGTTGTTGTTGATGGGGGGTGTCTGTTGGTATTTGTGGGTATGATGAAGAACCGCGTTCCCTTGGATCGGCCAAATAGGTTGGCTGAGACAGGAAAGGATGGGTTGTCGTGACAAAACTAAACCAAGTCATATATTGAAGACTTGGCCTAGCCCCGTGCACAATATTGTCGGTTAAGACGTATTGCCTTCTTCTTTTCCAAAGTACACGCAGCTCCTTTGCAAACTCCTTCCAATCACCAACCATCCACTGTGCGTCTACCCGTTTTTGATGCCACTTCCCCAAGTCTACGGGAGCATCTGGAATATCTTGATGCATCCTAAATTGGAGTTTCACCCGATCACTTTGGTGCATCTCCACCGTAGTGAACCTAATTATAGGTGTCTTTGCTGTCCACACAGCGGCATCGTCGGGGTTGGGCTGGTGGTCGAGACCCTCGTACGGCATCCAGACAAACTACAATGTAGTTGTAAAATTAAGTTAGACAGGATGTGTGAAGTGTATGCATATACATAAAAAAAAATTAGGGTAAATAGCTTACATCGTTTGGTCCAAGGTGGTCAATTAGGTTGCGGTATTGAATTATAGAGTGCCTTGGACATTTCTCATAATTCATCCCGGGTACAGACCACCTAAAAAAATAAACAGAAGTTAGAAATTATTAACTGAAATAGAATACGTAGCTGCTAAATAATGTTGAAAAGATACTTACTTTTTTGCGTAGGGGAACGTAAAAGAATTTCTGTTTATTGGAGCAAGCATTGGCATCCTCGACCAACCCCAAGCTTGCAAAAGATAGGCACAACCAAAAAAAGTACAAGAATTTTTTTTGGACGTCTTACAAAGTGCGCTATATAGATGGGCGAGGACTGCTGATCCCCAGCTATATTCACACACCTTGTTGATATTACGCAATAATGGAAAATACATAGTATGAATTGTATTTCCAGTGTCGTCTGGAAATAAAAAGTGCCCAAATAAAATCATAATATAGCACCGAGTTTTGAGTATTTTCTCATACTCGGTGCTCTCATCCGTTAAAACAATACCGTTGTATTGTTCTCTCAGGTATTTTAAGTTAATACCCTGACCCCTCGGGCGGCCCTTGCTTGCCGCCTGAGGTCCGTCCTCACAAAGAGGGGCGCCCAATAAATCTTCACAAAGTCGGTCAGGGACACCAACTTTACCGTTGACGGCCTTACCATCAATGTGTAGGCCGAGCAACATATAAACGTCCTGGAGAGTCACAGTACACTCACCACAAGGAAGGTGAAATGTATGTGTCTCCGGTCTCCAGCGTTCTAACAACGCTAGAATAAATTTTGTGTCAAGGGAATAACATTTGATTTCGATGACACGCCCAAACCCATAATGTATAAGATAGTTTGAAATTAGGGGGTCGTGTGGTATGTAGTCATGCACACGACACCCAAACCTTGATACATCCTGCAAAATAATGAAGTAAAATTACTATAGTTTTTTAGACAAAATTACTATAGTTTTTTTTGGACAAAATGGTAAAACATAGACATGAACAAAAGGACTTACAAACTCGGCGATGTTTTCAGCCGTCCCTCTATGAGAATCACCCACGGTTAGTACAGACATTGTCGAGAGTTGGGAGTTTGAAAGTTTAAGAGTTTCAGACTTTGAGAGTTTGCGAGTTTGAGAGTAGGAGAGTAAGAGAGTAGGAGACTTTAAGTGTGAGTAGAATTTGATGGGTAAATACCCCATATTTATATTCCAAGAGTGGATATGGTTTAAGTGCATGCTTGACACTTGTGATGAGAGATATGTGTTGTGTGGGTGCATGCTGAGCACTTGGCGTGACATATGTGTTGTGTGGGTGCATGCTGAGCACTTGGCGTGACATATGTGTGGTGTGAGTGCATGGTTGGCACTTTGCTTCAGCTATGCATAAATGCAGTGTCTTTTTGGTAAAAGGATGCAGATTCCTTCAGTGTAGCGTCTAATCAAACAGGCTACATGGAATTTATTGTAATGCAGTGTCCCGTCTAATGTATGAAAGCAGATGCTCGTAGGCCTGCATGGTCAATGTAGGGATGCATATCACATGTGAAAAAAGGAGATTCCTTCAGTGTAGCGTCTAATCAAACAGGCTACATGGCATTTATTGCAATGCAGTGTCCCGTCTAATGTATGAAAACAGATGCTCGTAGGCCTGCATGGTCAATGTAGGGATGCAGATCACATGTGAAAAAAGGAGATTCCTTTAGTGTAGCGTCTAATCATACAGTGGTTCATTCATTGCATAGTGTGATTTTTTATTCAGCATATTATATAATATTTTTATTCATCGTAACGTGATTTATTTCATCATATTATATAATATATTTAATACTTTTAAGTCAAAGTGTGATTTATTTCGTATTATACTATTTTCCATATTATACAACAAAACACTGGAACAGAGCATCTACGATATCACGACCATCAACTTTATCTCCTTTGGTGTCAACATCATCACAAGGACGCCGACATCATTTTCCACTTTTCTCCATTCACGAGTAACTCCGTTTCTATCGGTCTTCTCCACCAACCTCTTAATTTTCCTAATCTTTTCTCCTGGAGCAATATCCCCTTCTAGCCAGCGGTTCAGTTCCCTGTGCAAGTGCTCCAACGTCTGCGTATTCCACAGGAGCACCTTCATCGGAGGCTTTGTTGCTGAAAACACCACAAGGGCATTTCTTTTCATTATATCAAACGTTGGAAAAGGTTCCTCCGATGTTGATGGCGAAGAAGAAGAACGTTGATTTAGAAATGCAGACATTATGGACTACACTCAACTCAAACCGCACTACCACTTTAGTCTTTTAGGAAATAATGTTGTGAAAACAAACATGTGTTTGAGCTCGTATTTATAGCAAAAAAAATGATAATTAAAAAATGATAAGTTAGTGCGCAAATACATCACAACAAGTGAAAATAAAATGCAAAAAAAAGCAAAAACATATTATACAAAAGGATTGATCCTCCTCAAGGATCAAACCCAGGCTAGCAGGGTGAAATGCGCATTTGATGACAAAGTGATTACCACTGGGGTGACTATACATCCATTGATGAATGCCACCCCAAAAATATATAAGGGAAGTTTAAAACCCAAGCTGGCCAATTTATCAAGCAAACCAATTTTTTTTTAAATTTATAATTTCATAAAATAATTTAACCTTTTAAACTTAATTTTTTTAATATTATAAATGACATTATAAATTATATTATAAATTAATATTAATTATATTATAAATTTATATATTTTATGGTTAATAATAAAAATAATTAAAATTAAAAAACAATTTAATTTTAAAACTGTAAATATGAAAACGAAAACCCTAAAACTAAACCTAATTCGCCAATTGCATGGGCGAATGACCTCAAAAACAACACTGTCGCCAATTGGTTTGGCGAATTGGTTCAAACCCAATTTGACCTATTTCGCCAATTAGTCTGGCGAATGCATGTTGATGCAATTTCAAACATTGCCATTTTAGTAATATTTTTGAAAACATGATTTATTTGGTAAATAAAAAATAATACATTGCTAGTTTAAAAAAAAATTCTTATATTTTGCTAATTTAATGCAGGAATTCTAGTTCTAGAAAATTTCTGATTCTGAAAAAATTTATATAGATTTAACAACATACATTTAGTCAACACTAAAACATATATATACACTTTTCCTGCATCAAAACAGAGGACACTCCATTATAAAAAGCATGAACCGCATCCACACAACAACAACATTCTTTGAAAGAATAAATATAACAGTTGTATTGCAGAAAACTAGAAATGAATTTTAGTATAAATACAATGTTAAGATGTATTGTCTATCCAAACAAATTCATATCAATTCCTGTAATATTTTTATGAAAAAACTAGTAGCTCCAAATTCACAAGATTTTCAACTAAATTAGGATACATAAAAGTAAACTCTTTCCTTCTAAGATCAATCCACCACAGGTTCAATCAATTTTCTAATTATGTAAATCTGACAAAATAAAGTGATCTGTAATTAAATCAGTATTATAACTATTATTTTCATTTATAAGATAAAAATCAAATAGTTTTAATCCCTGCTTCACATTATTGCCTTTAAAATTGGTGATTTGTCCATTTTAAATGATGTGTAACTTATAAAAATTTAACAAATAATCATTTAAATACGTTTTGTGAAACATTATAAATAAATAAATAAATTTTAAAAAAAACTTATATCTTATTAATTTGTAGTCTAAAAATATGAGAGAAAATCAAAACTGTTTAATTTTAAAATAGCGAATTAATTTTATGAATAAGTTAAAATAGGAGATTAAAATTATAACTTAATCTATAATATACTAATTATAATTTATTATAAGAATTATTCATGAGACAAATATTTGTCATTGATAAATATATAATCAAATACGGAGTATTTATTTATCATTTAATCATTACAAAATGCATTGCGATTAGTTATGTTTAATGTAAAAAATGTGAGAAAAATGTCATTAATAATTAAAAACATTATGGGTCAGACATTTTTTTGATAATTATTAAAAAATACATAAAAATATTAAAATCACAAAATTAAATTCACTGTAAAAGTTAATTTTACTAATTTTTTTTAAACAATAAGAGGCCTATATTAAAAAGAAAAAAATATGCACAAACAGGAGAGAGGATGTTAGGCCAAAACCCTCTTAAAAAAGTATGGGTGTGTAAAAAAAACAATTATGTTTAACCAAATTGATATTCAAATTCTTTTACTTTTAAAATTTTAAGTTAAATGTCAAAATATAAATGTGGATATCTATTTTGTTATCTAAATATAAACCAGTATCTATAATAATAATAATAATAATAATAATAATAATGATAATAATAATAATAATAATAATAATAATAGTAGTAAGAATAATAATAATAATAATAATAGTAGTAATAATAATAATAATAGTAATAATAGTAGTAATAATAGTAATAATAATAGTAATAGTAATAATAATAATAATAATAATAATAATAGTAATAATAGTAATAGTAATAGTAATAATAATAATAGTAATAGTAATAGTAATAGTAGTAATAGTAATAATAATAACAATAGTAGTAATAATAATAGTAATAGTAGTAATAGTAATAGTAATAATAGTAGTAATAATAATAGTAATAGTAGTAATAATAGTAACAATAATAGTAATAATAATAGTAATAGTAGTAATAATAGTAATAATAGTAGTAATAATAATAGTAATAATAATAATAATAGTAATAATAGTAATAATAATAATAGTAATAATAATAGTAATAATAGTAATAATAGTAATAATAATAATAGTAATAATAATAGTAGTAATAGTAATAATAATAGTAATAATAATAATAGAAATAATAATAGTAATAATAGTAATAATAATAGTAATAATAATAGTAATAATAGTAATAATAATAGTTCTAGTAATAATAGTACTAATAATAATAGTAATACTAATAGTACTAGTAATAATAGTACTAGTAATAATAGTAATAATAATAGTACTAGTAATAATAATAATAATAATAATAATAGTAGTAATAATAATAGTAATAGTAATAATAGTAATAATAGTAGTAATAATAATAATAGTAGTAATAATAGTAATAGTAATAATAATAGTAATAATAGTAATAGTAGTAGTAATAATAATAATAATAGTAGTAATAATAGTAATAGTAATAATAGTAATAATAGTAATAGTAATAATAGTAATAGTAGTAATAATAGTAATAGTAATAATAGTAATAGTAATAATAGTAATAGTAGTAATAATAGTAATAGTAATAATAGTAATAATAGTAATAGTAATAATAGTAGTAATAATAATAATAATAGTAATAATAGTAATAGTAGTAATAGTAATAATAATAGTAATAGTAATAATAGTAATAGTAGTAATAGAAATAATACTTGTAATAATAGTAATAATACTAGTAATAATAGTAATAGTAATAATAGTAATAGTAATAATAATAGTAATATTAGTAATAATAGTAGTAATAGTAATAATAGTAATAGTAATAATAGTAGTAATAATAGTAATAATAATAGTAGTAATAGTAATAGTAGTAATAGTAATAATAGTAGTAATAATAGTAATAATAGTAATAGTAATAATAGTAATAATAGTAATAGTAATAGTAGTAATACTAGTAATAGTAGTAATAATAGTGTCGCTTACGCGAAAATAGGGTGCCGGCAAAACAGAAGAGTCGCCACCTTTCGTTATTTATCCCTCAGAGCGGGAAAGGAAACGATCGGAAAAACCTAACGAAAAAAGGGTAAGACAAGGTCGTCGCAACCGTTGTCTGGATTCGGGAGTCGGTTACGCAAGGGGAAGGTATTAGCACCCCTCACGTCCGTCGTACTCGACGGGATCCACGCTTGCTTGGTTTGTCTACGGGTGAAAAACAATCTATCTACGGCTGCTAAATCTAAACGGGAAGAAATTGACTCGATAGAGCGTCGCACTCTATGCCTACGTATTCTAATCAGAGAACGAGAAATCAGAGTCGACGTAGTTCGGGAAACTACGGGTTAGTTTGCTCGGCAAGACGTCGCGTCTTGGGCCTACGTATTCTCTTCAGAGAAATCAGAGCATGACGTAGTTCAGGCTAACTACGGCTAGACAGGGGTGTTCTCGGTCACACGGGGGTGAGAGATTATGTTGACGATACTAGCGTACGCATTCTAGCAGTTAGGTGGACGCTGCTCGACCATTGGAGACTTAGGCGTACCTGTTTGCGGTAGAACGGACGTAGTATGTCGGGTTTCGAGGTATGGGAACCTACGGGAACTAGAACTACGGTCTGGTCTCAAATGCACTTGGGCAAGAGAAAAGGATAACATCAGTCGTCAGCGGGAAAGTCTTGATCGCACAACAGCGAGAGAACAAAAAGTTAGTTGTTAGTGTGCTCGCTAGGATATCGCATCCTATGCCTACATATTCTCATCAGAGAAAGTCAGAGCAGCTATAGTTCGGCCTAACTACGGGTAGAACGGAGACCACAGCACAAATCTCGTTTTATTAATATTCTGAAAATTACAATGATTGAGTACAGGAAAATAAACTCCTAAAAATCCTATCCGTCTATCATGGCACTTCTAATGGAAAATAGTCCCCTAACAAGTGGACTTTTAATTCTATCTCTAAAAGTGTAAAAAGTCCCCTAACAAATGGACATTTAAAACTACTTCTAAAAATGTAAAATAAACTCTATGAAAATATATCCTAAAAAAGAAAATATTAAAAATAATACTATTATTTTTATACTTCACTATTTTTTATTACATATTCTTTTTCTTAAAAAAACTAAACAAATGAATAAAAGAAAATAATGAAAAAGGGGGGGTGCAAACTACAGCTAGGGGTGCAGCCAGCAAGACAATACAACATTGTTAGGGCCCAGCCCAATAAGGAAATTCTGACAAAAAACAAAAACAGGGGGTGAAAGGCCAAACGGAGGGTGTAACCAGAAAAGTGAACAGGGTTGCAGCACTGGGCCTAGCCCAATAAGCAGATTCAGAAAAGAAAATAAAAAAGGCAGGGGGTGTAGAAGAAAACGGAGGGCGTATGTCCAGAAATGCGTTGGGCTTAGCCCAATCAACCAAACCACAATAACAAACAAACAAAAAACGGAGGGTGCAGGGAATTGGAAGAAAAACGGGGGGTGTACGGATTGAACGAAGCCAATGGGCCCAAGGCCCAATCCAACACACGGATTCCTTTCACCTTGTTTCCTCTCAGAATCCTAACACTGTTCACGTCGTCCTTTCTCTCGTTCATCTTCAATCTTTCTCCCTCTCTCAGATACTCAATCCCAGAATTCACCTCAAATCTCCTACACCTTTCAACTCCACAAGATTCTTTACCCGACCTCTCTCAAACCAAAGCACATTCTAAATCCGGTAACCATCAACGAGACAATAACAACCACGCTCAAAGGAGATCTGGGAGATAATGAAGGTCGTTGTGTCTCCAGACGCCAATTGAAGAATAAACCGAAAGTGAAGTTTCAACGCTTTGAAAAAACCTGATGAATGCTGGATGACGAAGCATCTGGAGCTGCGTGGATGATCCTTGAGACGTTTGGAAGCTGAGGCGCGTTTGGTTGAAGATCTTAAGGCTTTGGTGCTAAATCTGCGAAAAATATGAACATGCATGTGACGATCTGGGCGGAGGAGTAGTGTTCTTGACGAATCTGGAAAGACTGGAAAATGGTGATGAAGATCGGATGAAGCTCACACGAAGATCTGGTAAATTCTTGAGGTTCTGGAAATGCTTGATGATGATCTTACAGCTGTTCTTGATGTTGAAGATCTTGAATCAAGATCTGGAAAAATGTCAGTGATGAAGGCTCGAACAACATGAAGAATAAGGATGAAGTTGAAGAATCTTCATCATCTTCTGGATGAATCTGAAGATCGCTTGCAAATCTGGAAATTCTATGAAGATCAAGATGAAGGTGGACGAATGTTCTTCGTTTCTGGGCGAATATGGGATGACGAGGATGAATGTTGCTGAAAATGGATAAAGATTGTTGATGATCATCGGCGTTTTCTGGAGAATTTTGCAAGAACATTGATGAACTCGGTGGTTTTCTGGAAATTCATGAGGATTCCGGCGAGACTTTGGCCGTGTGCACCTCCGTATGATTTTGCCGTTGAGTTTTTTCGGCGTTTGCATGGGTTCCGGTGGGGTCTCCGGTGAGGACTCGGCGAGTGGGACAGGTGGCGGTGAGGCGCTGTGCATGGGGGACGCGTGGGAGTGTAGTGCAGGGGGAGAGAGCCACGTGTGGTGATGGTGGCAGTGAGAGAGGAGAAAACGTGGCGTGTGGAGGAATGAAAACGTGGAAGCTGATGGAAGTGAAACATGGCGGTGAATGAAGTGGGTCCTCTGAATGCACGCGTGGACTCTTATAGCTTGACACATGGACTGATTCTGGGGACTGGGCCTCCAAGACAATGGGCCCAACGAAATTCAGACTTAATGAAGGATTTGGGCTGAATGAACATGATTAATGAACAATAAAACCTGGTTAACCTAAATGAAGACTCAATTAACTCTAATTAAAAGCAATTAAGACTAAACAAAAATTAAAACAGTAATTAAATTCTGAATGAAAATTAAGGCTAATCTAATCCTAGCTAAACCTAATAACCTCAATTAAAATCTAAACAAAAGATTAAATCTAATTAAACTCTACCAATTAATATTCTAAAAGAATTTAATCTAAAAATAAAACTCTAATAAATCTGAAAAAGAGAATTAACATCTAATTAAGCTCTAAAAAACTATTAACTTCTATTAATTCTAATTAATGTCTAAACTAATAAAAATAGAAAAAACTCTAATAATTTTTATTTAAAAAACTAGTAAAAGAAGTACCCTATTAAAAAACATTTAAAAAACTCTACTTAATATCTAAAAAATGATTTATTCTAAAATCTATTTAAGAAATATTAAAGAAATCCCTAAACTATTAAAAAATCAATTAATATCTAAAAGCTATTTAAAAAACTATCTAATACCTAGAAAAATGAATTAAATCTATTAAAAATTCTAGAAAATAAGGGGAAAAATCCTAAAAATCCGAGGAAGCCGATTAAATCGATTAGCGACTATATCGAAATAAACGGTAAAAAACCCGGACACCGAGATGTCCTCAAAAACAACAGCGAGAGCTGAAAACACCGGGACGAGCATCAGCTCACAAAGTACGTCCTCGTATTGGCCTGAAATGCTATCAGAGGACTGTGATCCCGATAAACCAATTTGACTGGAAAAAATGCAATGTACATGGTATGCAAATGCGAAATGAAATGAGTCGAAACATGAGCCAAATTACGATGAGTAGTTGGTCAAATTTTGGGGTGCAACAGCTGCCCCTATTCAAGCGGCTTGGACCTGAAGGGTTGAAGAGCGAACGGCTCTCATCCAATCAAGGTGCGAGACGGTTGAATACCAAAGAACCCAGAAATTTGCCAACTACACAAGTACACGGTACTCTGACGGGAACGAATCTTCGAACACTGAAATAATAGCTGCACGGCAACTAGCTGGAGACATACTGATCTGAACCTTGTCGTCAGTTATCCACATTAAATTCCTCTGACATTGTCATCAGACACCTGCCCTCGTCGTCAGGCATTCATGAAAATAAAGCGTCTGACATCGCCGTCGGACAACCAAAACACCCAACATCGCCGCTGGAAAACTAAATCACCTGACATCGCTGCCGGAGAATCAAGCTACCCGACATCGCCGCCAGACAAACATCCAACCTCGCCGCTGAGAAAACAAAGAATCTGACATCGCCGCCAGCCACTATAACTCTGAGAAACACCCGACATCGCCGTCAAGTACTCAAAATAATCTGACTTCGCCGTCAACTTTCAACATCGTTTGACCTCGCCGTCAAATTCTCAAATATCGAGTCAATAAAAGCATCTGACCTCGCCGTCAGGGTGAAGAAATCCATTGGAGAAATATGAACTTGAATAATAGACTCTGTTGGAGAGAATGAGAAGATGAACACGTGTCAATGATCTTGCTAGAGGTCTGGATACCACACACAGGTGAACAATACTCTGGTTGGTAGGAACATCTTCGACACTGAGCATAACAGTTGTACGGAAACCCTACTGGGGAATTGGTCACACGGTAACCGGTAATACATAGTCGATCATGCCATCAGGCATTCAAAGAACACTGTCGGGCATCAGCCGGACTTCAACCATCAGGTTGATCATGCCATCAGGCATTCAAAGACCTTGTCGGGCATCAGCCGGACTTCAACCATCAGGTTGATCATGCCATCAGGCATTCCGCGTTACTGTCGGGCATCAGCCGGACTTCATCAGCACGTCGGGAATATAATTCTTGGTCAATCATGAGCCAACTGGGAACATCTAAACCTCTGCCATCAGGCACTCGGCATCAGCTGAGAGAACTGCTTTATTAACACGGTCAGACTTCAATCATGGAGTCTTCAAGGGAGGTTCCAACTTTGCCGTTTGAAAACCTGCTGGGGAGGATGCTTCGCCGCTGGGGAAATCCGGAGAACTATCAAGTAACTCCGCTCCGGGGGTCCAGAAATCATTCTGGAGGGATCAACTCTGCTGAGGACTTCAAGAATCATCTTGGACAACTAACTCCGTCGGGGACCTTCAAGAATCATCTTGAGCGAACACTTTGTTGGGGATTTCAGGACTCATCCTGGGCAACCTTTACTGGGGACTCTACTGGGGAGCTTAAGAATCATCTTAAGCAAATGGCCCTGCTGAGGAATTCAAGAATCATCTTGAACCGAAGACTTCGCTGGGGATCTCAAGAATCATCTTGAGCAAGCGACTTCGTTGGGGAGAATGTCAGGAATCATCCTGAGCAACCAATTCTGCGGCGGAACACCTGCAAAACAAGAACGGTAGCAACCTAGATCATGTTTATTATGCATATGCTTCGGCAATGGCGCAATGCTCCACACGGTGGAAATGCTATGCGTTTATGATAAATGCTATGCAATCATGCACTATGATGCGATCCCGTCAGCAAAATAAATGTCGAAGGGGAATTCTCCTGTCAAGGAGAAAGAACTACTCAGATAGAGGAATCATCCTGCTGAGGAGAACAGAGTTACGCCAATATCAATTGGACTCCGCAGGGGACACAATTTCAGTTGACTGCTGCGGGGGAAACAACTTCAGTTGATTGCTGTAGGGGAACGAAGCTCTACTAGAACCAGGACCTGCTGAGGGAAAACGATGTCAATCGCGGGAATGAACTGCGTGGCCTTCATGGCTACTTTTCTGGAGATAAGACCTCTGTGGGGAAACAACTTCAGTTGCTCAACACTCCACTGGGGAAGAACCAATCATGGTCTGATTAACTTCCAAGGATTCAGCTCTCTTGGGTATCTGCAAATTCAGCTGGGGAAGGAGAAATCATTATGCTTCGCTGGGGAGAGTACGACTCCGGGGGAAATACAGCATCAGCTGTTCAACACTCTACTGGGGAAAACCAATCATGGTCCCAACTGCTTCCCAAGGACTTGGCTCTCTTGGGGATTCGCAAACTCGACTGAGGAAGAAGAAATCATTCTGCTTCACTGGAGAGTATGGCTCTGTGGGGGAATCTCAATTCTGCTAGGGAAGAAGGAATCATCCGACTTCGGGGGAGAGTACAACTCTGGTGGGGAATTTCAATTCCGCTGGAGACTTCAGTCTGGACTATCAGTTGCTGCACACTTCAGTGAACGAATAGTTTCCTACGAAACCGGCACTTGTGACTCGGTGCTGGGGGATGAACACGAGCTTCGGCGCTTGACTCAGCTGAGGAGATGATGTTCCTTCAGGATACATCTGATTGGGGAGAGAATCTTCTCTTCTTGGGGATACATATCAATGCTCCTGATCTCGCGTTCAGACTCTACAGGGAGAGACTGCTGAACTTTATCGGGGATATCAATCCTGATCTGCTGAGGGTAATCTTGCATACGCCTTACGGAGACTGACCCTTATGGGTAACACCTGCTGGACTATCAAGTCTGACGAGGAATACCTGTGTATCAACACTGCTGGGGATATCAATCCTTAGCTACTCATGGTACAACTCTGTTGGAAATGTACTGATCCTATCAAGGAAACACCTCTGGCGTCTGCGGAAGATAACAATCGATCACTGAAATTGGATCTCACTTCATTGAGGAAAACAACCCTGAACGGTCCTTTTAGATCACCCTAAGCCCTTATAGGGTACGAAGCAATCTGCTGAGAAATAACTCTTCTCTGGCTAACATCAAAATCTACCCGTCTGGAGGTTACTCAATGAGGGAGTCAACGTCGACCTCTGCTTGAGGAATGAGTCAATGACCTGGACTCGGAGGGAAAGGAGTCAAACTCGGACTCTATGGGGATACAACATTGCATCAGTCCCACTGCTGGGGAAATAAACCCAAATTTGCCGGTCAAGGGAAAGCTTCAGTCTTAACCCACCTGAAAATAGCACATCAGGTTAATCACCGTTCGATGCTTGGGATGGCCATACTCTGCCGGGAATATCAATCTCGCCCTACTGAGGATAATCTTGACCCTACTCTGATAAGGGATAAATGCCATCTTAATTTGCTGTAGTCTCAAACTGCTCAGGGGAACCAATCTCAAACTGTACGTCTCTGCTGAGAAAACAATCCTGATTCAACAACATCAACACAGGGAATACAGAATACCAATCATGGGGCTGAGATCACTCGAGCCTTGTGTCGGGGAATGTGACAACGTACGAGTCACTAGGAATCATCGTGTCGGTACAATTAGGCTTTTTCTGGTTTAGGAATAGGTTTATGGTGATAGGGATTTATTTCTGGTTACCAACAAAAGGGGATTTGAAAGGGACATACTAGACGAGAACTAGCATTCAAGGTGGACTATCAGACGAGAACTGATGGCAACATATGTTAGGTTGTTAGACGAGAACTGACTTACGGGTTCTGGATGTCAGACGGGAATTGATTTCTGGTTTGCCAGACGAGAACTGGGCTTTAAAACTGTGTTGGCCAGACGAGAACTGGTTGAACAATAGGTTACAGAAAAGGTGACCAGACAGGGCTGGTTTCTGGTTTGGATTTCGGACGAGGACTGATCTCCGGTTTGCCAGACGAGAACTGGACTTTGAAGCGATTTGGTTACAAGGTTCAGCCAAGTAACAGGTTAGGCTGTAGGATAACAATCCAATGACGGCAAGGCTTCTTCAGAAGGTTCAGGTTTTTGGCAGGGTAATGACACGATTTCCTGACACTCAACTCTTGATAGGGTGAACAAACTCATTTGAACAACTTGCCCCAGTACAATTCAACTTGCCCCAATCCGACCCTTGGGAAAATTCATTCTGAACAGAAAGCAGCTGGCAGCAAGACAATCTTCAGGTGGCTTGCCCCCAATATCTGTACAACGGAAGGATTCATCCTCAATAATCAACTCTCATCATGGTTGGTTTCAATACTTCTGAAGTAGCTTGCCCCTAGACGAGCGGTGAGCGACTCAACATGCCCTGACTGAACACTGGAGGGATCTGCCCTCAAATCACAAGGGTTCTAGACGACTGCCCCTGATTGGGTCTCGAGAAGATTCACTTCTGATCAACTGCTTCTCGAACAAACTGTCCCATAATAAATCAATGCTCCGGGACTTGTCCTCAGATTCCAAACTCACAGGAAGTCAATGCCCCAGATTCACAGGGTTTCGCAGTATACCATTCTGATCCAGACTGCTAACGATTCAGTCCTGATGGACTATTCCCTGTTGGAGTTCCTTCGTATCAACTACTGACCTGCAATTAAAATTGTCTATTCACGAATGGTAATTTTAATGCAGTGTTCATGCAGATTTTGAAAAATGTACCGTCACTCATTTACGTGTCATGCCAGTGAGTGACGAATGAACCAAAGGGTTCAAACATAGTGCTGATTCGATCAGTGAAAAATACAATAAGGATATGATTAGCAAATCATGCAGGAGTCAGGTTACTCGACCTTATCGTAATGCGCTTTCAGAATAAACCCTGCCTCAATTAGGTCTTTTAAGGGTTGTATCGTGGTCGGGTTCACGGTTCGTGAAACAAAGGATATTCGGCTCAAATTATGATTTGTACCCACCCCTTCTACGTGATGATCTCCGATCCTAAAGTTCAGTTAACTTGGCTCGAGCGCTCGCCTCTTCGAGAGGTATGTTGAATATTGAGAACAGTGGTTAAAGAATTCACAAGGTGTTTCGGAGTGACAGTTACTCCTTTTTCGTTTTCGGTGCCTGTATCCGCTCGACTTTGTCCTTGTTTGAGGATTTTTCTTTTTATATCCTTTCTTTTTCATTCTTTTGATTCCCTAATTTTTGCCTGGACTGACTCTTCAGAGTTCTTTTCGATTTTTTCTTTTGAAGTCCAGCGGGATGCTCTGATTTTTTTGCCTAAGTATTTGCTTTCCAGCTTTTCTCTTTTACTTAGCGGGCTTTCTTGTTCTTTTTTTTTTCTTTCGAAACAAGTCGTGCGACACTGGCTGTCTGGATTCATCCGAGAGGTTTACAACTGTCTCACTCCTGATTGGTGAGGTTTAACCATTGTGGTTGACGAGGTACGACCTCTGGGGAGGAATACGATGTGATCGGTCCTCGAAAGACAACACTCCTCTATAAGACTTGAACGCTCGATCAAGCTAACTGACAACTACCCTGCCCCGGGTTAAGATGTGAGGGTTTAGAAGTCCGAAAAAAACTCCTACTTCTCGGCTCGAAGTGGTTAACAAGGGATTCTCTTCCTTATCTCTCCGGTGTTTAGGGGATTTGAAACAATGCCTTGTACGTCATCGGCAAGGTTTTATCTGAAAGCAATACGATCATCGGTTATGAGTATTCAGTTTCGTCATCCTCCCTCCACTCTTTGCTAATCATAGTGATAAAGTGGAGTAAATAAAGTGCAAGTGTCAGTGCAATGCAGTAAATGAGTGACAACGACATGATTAATTTAGAAAAATGCATAGTCACTTTATTAATATTACCATTCGAAACATACAATGTTTAACAGCAAGTAGTAACTAACAGAAAAGAAACTACAAATGCAAATGATAAAGAGTCTGAGGACTGCCAATGCTGAGGACGTCTGCCTATCTGGACCGCTGGCTTCTGGAAATAACCATCTGAATCTACGAGCTCAGGCGGCTGAGAAGTTGTCATGCACAACCAAAACTCCTTCTGGAAAGGAAATGCACCCTTTGTCGATCAACTGCTGCACTTTTGCCTGGAAAGCTTTGCAATCTTCAGTTGAATGCCCTGGAGATCCACCATGGTATCCACACTGAGCATGGGGGTTGTACCCTGGAGGGTAAGGCTCTGGAACGGGCTTAAGAGCTTTAGGTTCCACCAAAGAATTCTGAATCAAATGCGGAAGAATCTGGCTATACGGCACAGGCACTGGATGAGAAGGAGCATTCCTTCGTTCCAAATTATTACGAGGTCGGTTCTGATTCTGACGCTGACTCTGATAACCTCGGCCACAGGCTCGCTGATTAGCATGAGGAGTGACATAAGGTTCCCGATGTGATGCTCCAGGCACAATTGTCTGTCCAGAATAACGAGACGCAGAAGATATTGACCGCTGAGAAGACGGAGAACC
This sequence comes from Lathyrus sativus, assembly GCA_963859935.3. Classification (NCBI taxonomy): domain Eukaryota; kingdom Viridiplantae; phylum Streptophyta; class Magnoliopsida; order Fabales; family Fabaceae; genus Lathyrus; species Lathyrus sativus. The sequence goes on from OZ012741.1 coordinate 160,387,179, forward strand.
AACATATTTCACCGATTCGTCTTGAAGATACCCAACATCATTCATGATTGCGTTGCCCACAACTCCTTCATCAGTTTGGCAGCTATAGAAAGATTCTGTTTCACTAGCCTGACCGCCCGAAACATTCTGGATTCTTCCAGTCTTCACACCATACTCGATGCGTTCTCCTGCCCTTACCAATTCAGAGAAATTTGGTGCAACTCCAAGTATTCTTTCGAAGTACGGGCTCTGCAAGGAGTTTACGAACATGCCTTTTAGCTCTTGGTCTAGAAGCGGTGGTTGCACTCTAGCAGCAAATTCTCTCCATCTCTTGACATACTTTCTGAAAGGTTCATTGTTCCCTTGAGACAATTCTTGCAACTGCATGCGACTAGGAGCTTCATCAAGATTGTAATCATACTGTTTCAGGAAAGCATTGGCTAAATCCGCCCACGATCGGATCTGATTACTCTCTAACTGCATATACCAACTCAGAGATGCCCAGTCAGACTATCCTGAAAGCAATGAATCATCAGCTTGTCGTTATGCACAAATGAAGTCATTCTTCGGCAGAACATCACCAAATGTTGCTTCGGGAAACTATCTCCTTTGTACTTTTCAAACCTCGGCATTCTGAACTTCGGAGGTAACACTAGGCCAGGAACCAGACACATATCTGCAGCGCTAGGGTTAACAGCGTCTTTACCTTTCAAGGCTTTGAATCTTTCATCCAATGCACGAAACCTTTCAGCATACACGGGAGCTAATGGGTCTTCTGTCCTTGCTATCAGGACCTCTCTTCGGGACTTTGGCACAGGGAAGGCAAAACCCTGGTAGTCGGAGATATCAACAGAAGAAGAACATTCACCTCGGACAACAAACTGCTCACATAGACCTCGGTCTTCAACAGAAGGTTGTACAAGCTGAGTTGCAGTAAGGTTGTTCACTTGCGGCAAATCTTCGTCATGCGTAGATCCATACAAAGGATTGGACGTCACAGTGAAACCTGACAAGGTATCAACAAACTGGAAGCTGCTCTCTAACATAGCTACCAACAACTGTCAACTGACTTCACTGCTTGACTCTGATCAAATCTGCTTCAAATTTGCTTTAAATCTGCTTCAACCCCTTGGTCGTCTTCAATACTCACCTTCAGAATCAAAACAACGGCCGGATAAGAGCTCTGACTAGCTGGTGAATGACATGCAATATGATGCAGGAATGCTTATGCAAATGCAATGCAAAATGCAGCAAACACGGGATCACAGCCCCCACAAAGCTCTGATTGTTGTTGCGCTGCTGACGGGATAAGTCTGCTCTGACGAGAGAAAACCAAGATATCGGGTAGGCTGGAAGTCAAGTTTCCTGCAAAAACCCTCCCACTCACGGGTATGGACCTAAACTGACTCAAGTTCGGCATCCTATGTGTTCATCAGCGTCACAGACTTTCAAGAGGGGTGATACGATACCCAGAAGGTGTGGCATCACCAGCTCATGAAGCGGCCTCACTTAGCTGAATCACAAATGATAGGTCCCCAGAGTCGACAATCCACCAAACCAGCAACCGTCTCAACCCCAAGGGTTGAAAGAGAAGCCAACCGGATGAACCTTATCTGAGCGTGGATTTCATGAGACACTAGTGCCTACAAAGCAAGCACGCGCCCACTAATTTCTACTCTAATTCTATGGTGCACTCAAGCCTGGGTCTAGCTTCTCACTCATCAGAGCCCCATCCCCACAACAACACAGATAATCATATTATACTGAATATAAAATGCGGGAAATAAAGTGCGAGAAGTAAAATGCGATAAATAAATGCAACCCAACAAGTAAACATACAAGCGCTAGGATTGACTCTCATAGGGAACCAGAAAACCAGAGATTCTGGGTTCGGTCCCCAGTAGAGTCGCCAGCTGCTGGGGATGACCCAGACAGCTAGGAAGAAAATCCAAGGCGAGACTCGCATAGGGAACCATCGCAGTCCCCAGCAGAGTCGCCAGCTGTCACTTACGCGAAAATAAGGTGTCGGCAAAACAGAAGAGTCGCCACCTTTCGTTATTTATCCCTCAGAGCGAGAAAGGAAACAATCGGAAAAACCTAACAAAAAAAGGGTAAGACAAGGTCGTCGCAACCGTTGTCTGGATTCGAGAGTCGGTTACGCAAGGGGAAGGTATTAGCACCCCTCACGTCCGTCGTACTCGACGGGATCCACGCTTGCTTGGTTTGTCTACGGGTGAAAAATAATCTATCTACGACTGCTAAATCTAAACGGGAAGAAATTGACTCGATAGAGCGTCGCACTCTATGCCTACGTATTCTCATCAGAGAACGAGAAATCAGAGTCGACGTAGTTCGGGAAACTACGGGTTAGTTTTCTCGGCAAGACGTCGCGTCTTGGGCCTACGTATTCTCTTCAGAGAAATCAGAGCATGATGTAGTTCAGGCTAACTACGGCTAGACAGGGGTGTTCTCGGTCACACGGGGGTGAGAGATTATGTTGACGATACTAGCGTACGCATTCTAGCAGTTAGGTGGACGCTGCTCGACCATTGGAGACTTAGGCGTACCTGTTTGCGGTAGAATGGACGTAGTATGTCGGGTTTCGAGGTATGGGAACCTACGAGAACTAGAACTACGGTCTGGTCTCAAATGCACTTGGGCAAGAGAAAAGGATAACATCAGTCGTCATCGGGAAAGTCTCGATCGCACAGCAGCGAGAGAATAAAAAGTTAGTTGTTAGTGTGCTCGCTAGGATATCGCATCCTATGCCTACATATTCTCATCAGAGAAAGTCAGAGCAGCTGTAGTTCGGCCTAACTACGGGTAGAACGGAGACCACAGCACAAATCTCGTTTTATTAATATTCTGAAAATTACAATGATTGAGTACAGGAAAATAAACTACTAAAAATCCTATCCGTCTATCATGGCACTTCTAATGGAAAATAGTCCCCTAACAAGTGGACTTTTAATTCTATCTCTAAAAGTGTAAAAAGTCCCCTAACAAATGGACATTTAAAACTACTTCTAAAAATGTAAAATAAACTCTATGAAAATATATCCTAAAAAATAAAATATTAAAAATAATACTATTATTTTTATACTTCACTATTTTTTATTACATATTCTTTTTCTTAAAAAAAACTAAACAAATGAATAAAAGAAAATAATGAAAAAGGGGGGTGCAAACTGCAGCTAGGGGTGCAGTCAGCAAGACAATACAACATTGTTAGGGCCCAACCCAATAAGGAAATTCTGACAAAAAACAAAAACAGGGGGTGAAAGGCCAAACGGAGGGTGTAACCAGAAAAGTGAACAGGGTTGCAGCACTGGGCCCAGCACAATAAGCAGATTCAGAAAAGAAAATAAAAAAGGCAGTGGGTGTAGAAGAAAACGGAGGGCGTATGTCCAGAAATGCGCTGGGCTTAGCCCAATCAACCAAACCACAATAACAAACAAACAAAAAACGGAGGGTGCAGGGAATTGGAAGAAAAATGGGGGGTGTACGGATTGAACGAAGCCAATGGGCCCAAGGCCCAATCCAACACACGGATTCCTTTCACCTTGTTTCCTCTCAGAACCCTAACACTGTTCACGCCGTCCTTTCTCTCGTTCATCTTCAATCTTTCTCAATCTCTCAGATACTCAATCCCAAAATTCACCTCAAATCTCCTACACCTTTCAACTCCACAAGATTCTTTACCCGACCTCTCTCAAACCAAAGCACATTCTAAATCCGGTAACCATCAACGAGACAATAACAACCATGCTCAAAGGAGATCTGAGAGATAATGAAGGTCGTTGTGTCTCCAGACGCCAATTGAAGAATAAACCGAAAGTGAAGTTTCAACGCTTTGAAAAAACCCGATGAATGCTGGATGACGAAGCATCTGGAGCTGTGTGGATGATCCTTGAGACGTTTGGAAGCTGAGGCGCGTTTGGTTGAAGATCTTAAGGCTTTGGTGCTAAATCTGCGAAAAATATGAACATGCATGTGACAATCTGGGCGGAGAAGTAGTGTTCTTGACGAATCTGGAAAAACTGGAAAATGGTGATGAAGATCGGATGAAGCTCACACGAAGATCTGGTAAATTCTTGAGGGTCTGGAAATGCTTGATGATGATCTTACAGCTGTTCTTGATGTTGAAGATCTTGAATCAAGATCTGGAAAAATGTTAGTGATGAAGGCTCGAACAACATGAAGAACAAGGATGAAGTTGAAGAATCTTCATCATCTTCTGGATGAATCTGAAGATCGCTTGCAGATCTGGAAATTCTATGAAGATCAAGATGAAGGTGGACGAATGTTCTTCGTTTCTGGGCGAATCTGGGATGACGGGGATGAATGTTGCTGAAAATGGATAAAGATTGTTGATGATCATCGGCGTTTTCTGGAGAATTTTGCAAGAACATTGATGAACTCGGTGGTTTTCTGGAAATTCATGAGGATTCCGGCGAGACTTTGGCCGTGCGCACCTCCGTATGATTTTGCCGTTGAATTTTTTCGGCATTTGCATGGGTTCCGGTGGGGTCTCCGGTGAGGACTCGGCGAGTGGGACAGGTGGCGGTGAGGCGCCGTGCATGGGGGACGCGTGGGAGTGTAGTGCAGGGGGAGGGAGCCACGTGTGGTGATGGTGGCAGTGAGAGAGGAGAAAACGTGGCGTGTGGAGGAATGAAAACGTGGAAGCTGATGGAAGTGAAACGTGGCGGTGAATGAAGTGGGTCCTCTGAATGCACGCGTGGACTCTTATAGCGTGACACATGGACTGATTCTGGGGACTGGGCCTCCAAGACAATAGGCCCAACGAAATTCAGACTTAATGAAGGATTTGGGCTGAATGAACATGATTAATGAACAATAAAACCTGGTTAACCTAAATGAAGACTCAATTAACTCTAATTAAAAGCAATTAAGACTAAACAAAAATTAAAACAATAATTAAATTCTGAATGAAAATTAAGGCTAATCTAATCCTAGCTAAACCTAATAACCTCAATTAAAATCTAAACAAAAGATTAAATCTAATTAAACTCTACCAATTAATATTCTAAAAGAATTTAATCTAAAAATAAAACTCTAATAAATCTGAAAAAGAGAATTAACATCTAATTAAGCTCTAAAAAACTATTAACTTCTATTAATTCTAATTAATGTCTAAACTAATAAAAACAGAAAAAACTCTAATAATTTCTATTTAAAAAACTAGTAAAAGAAGTACCCTATTAAAAAACATTTAAAAAACTCTACTTAATATCTAAAAAATGATTTATTCTAAAATCTATTTAAGAATTATTAAAGAAATCCCTAAACTATTAAAAAATCAATTAATATCTAAAAGCTATTTAAAAAACTATCTAATACCTATAAAAATGAATTAAATCTATTAAAAATTCTAGAAAATAAGGGGAAAAACCCTAAAAATCCGAGGAAGCCGATTAAATTGATTAGCGACTATATCGAAATAAACGGTAAAAAACCCGGACACCGAGATGTCCTCAAAAACAACAGCGAGAGCTGAAAACACCGGGACGAGCATCAGCTCACAAAGTACGTCCTCGTATTGACCTGAAATGCTATCAGAGGGCTGTGATCCCGATAAACCAATTTGACTGGAAAAAATGCAATGTACGTGGTATGCAAATGCGAAATGAAATGAGTCGAAACATGAGACAAATTGCGATGAGTAGTTGGTCAAATTTTGGGGTGCAACAAATAGTACTAGTAATAATAGTAATAGTAGTAATACTAGTAGTAGTAATAATAGTAATAATAATAATAATAGTAATAATAGTAATAATACTAGTAGTAGTAATAGTAATAGTAATAATAATAATAATAGTAATAATAGTAATAATAATAGTAGTAGTAATAGTAATAGTAATAATAGTAATAATAGTAATAATAATAGTAGTAGTAATAGTAATAGTAATAATAGTAGTAACAGTAATAATAATAGTAGTAATAATAGTTGTAACACCCCACTCTAAACTATCACGGAAAAATAAGATAAACAACAGAAACAATTCAGAATGCAGCAAATAAAATCTCATGACGACCGTCATGGATGTCACTGTAACGCCCCGATTTCAATTGTCTCTTTTATCGAGTCCCTACTTAATTTAATTGGACGAATATTATTTTTGATATGGAATTTGTGTGGAAATATGTTAAGTTTACATATTATTCTATTTTAACAGATTTTGAGAGTTTTCGGGGAAAATAGTTTGGAGGGTATTTTGGACATTTCCTATTTAATGATAAGTGGGATATTTTATGGGATATTGAATTAATAGATGTTTTGGAGAAATAATGAGAAGGATATTAAAAAAGAAATAGAAGAGAAAAGAAACATAAGAAAAAAGGAAGGAAAGAAAAGAGGAAGAAGGAAAAGAGGAGAAAAGAGAATAAGAAGAAGAAAAGTGTGGGATCATCAAGAATAGCTCAAAGCTTCGATTAATCCAAGGTAAGGGTGTGAAATCTTACTATCTAAATCAATATGTATGATTATGTATGTGTATGGTTGATTGATTTAGGGTTTTGGAGAGTTTCCTATAATTTCGGTTTTAGGTCGAAATTGATTCGATCGGTAGAAATCTAGCTTTGTTTAATGAAGATGAGAATAAGTGGTAGGATTTATGTCGGGAAACGTTAGGTTATGATTACTGGAGCAAGTGGGGAATTATCGGATGAATTTATCGGCTGTTTCGAATTCTGAACAGTGGGGAGAAGTTCTGTTCGCAGACGCTCGCTAGCAGCTCGCTAGGCGAGCAGGTCGCGAGTGTTCGCTAGCATCTCGCTAGGCGAGCAGGTCGCGAGTGTTCGCTAGCATCTCGCTAGGCGAGTGCGTAGCGAACGGTCCCAGACTTGGGACAGAATGGTATTGTGGTCTTTCGCTAGTAGCGAAGGGAGTAGCGAAGAGCTCGCTTGGGGTTCGTTGTGGCGAACGAGGTAGCGAGCAATGTTTGGAGGTTCTGTTTGCACTCGCTAGCAGTTCGCTAGGCGAGGAGGTAGCGAAAGTTCGCTAGTAGCTCGCTAGGCGAGCGTGTAGCGAACGTAGCAGAATGAGTTTCTCTCCTGTTGTGTACTGTTGTGGCTTGGGACCCTGATTGCGATCGACCTTCCCTCGATTTAAAAGCGGGTATGCTAGCCCGTGAGGTGCTGTGGGTAGCCGAATGGCGTGAATCCTAGTTTATGGTTTGTGAAGCGTGAGTGTGGCCGATCGGCAATTTTATGCAATCGCTAGATCGAATAGGATTGCATGATGAGATGATCAAGTTCGTTGCCGTCGGCATGATAATATGAATGTATGAGAACATAATAGGATTATGTGGGCATTGTGTAGTGAACGTAGTGTCGGAGTGGATTACACTAGGGTAGAATGATGTGATATCATTCCTAGTTGCGGGCTCATTAGGGTAGGACGACGTGATATCGTTCCTAATGAGGCACAAACAATATTGTAGTACGTTAGGAGTATTTCGAATGAGGTGTGATTGATGGGTGCACTAGGGTAGAATGATATAACATCATTCCTAGTGGCTGTGTATTTATATTTGATCCCGTGTAGAATCTGCAGAACCTCGCTTGATGCGATGGTTATATTTGATCCCGTGTAGGATCTGCAGAACTTCGCTTGATGCGATGGTTATATTTGATCCCGTGTAGGATCTTCAGAACCTCGCTTGATGCGATGGTTATATTTGATCCCGTGTAGGATCTGCAGAACCTCACTTGATGCGATGGTTATATTTGATCCCGTGTAGGATCTGCAGAACCTCGCTTGATGCGATGGTTATATTTGATCCCGTGCAGGATCTGCAGAACCTCGCTTGATGCGATGGTTATATTTGATCCCGTGTAGGATCTGCAGAACCTCGCTTGATGCGATGGTTATATTTGATCCCGTGTAGGATCTGCAGAACCTCGCTTGATGCGATGGTTATATTTGATCCCGTGTAGGATCTGCAGAACCTCGCTTGATGCGATGGTTATATTTGATCCCGTGTAGGATCTGCAGAACCTTGCTTGATGTGATGGTTATATTTGATCCCGTGTAGGATCTGCAGAACCTCGCTTGATGCGATGGTTATATTTGATCCCGTGTAGGATCTGCAGAACCTCGCTTGATGCGATGGTTATATTTGATCCCGTGTAGGATCTGCAGAACCTCGCTTGATGCGATGGTTATTTGATCCCTTGGAGGATTTGCAGAACCTCGCTTGATGCGACGGTTATTTGATCCCGTGGAGGATTTGATAAGTGATAGGTTCATAGGAGAATCTGGCGGATGAATGAGTCTGTCCCTATGAGTTGCACTATCATCTTCAGATGATGAACGAAGAATAATCTCTAAGAATATAATAGTATATATGTATTTATGGTCTGATAGATAGGAGGATGACGTTGAAGTAAGCGTGGAGGAGTTGTACTCACTAGGGTAGGATGGCAATGTGTCGTTCCTAGTGAAGAAGTTACCGGGGTAGAATGACTGAGATGTTGTTCCCGGTAGGGCATGAGCGATATGCCCATAACCCGGAAAGAGGATTGAGGATATTAGATGAGTATTATACGAATCACACGGCATGGTTGCGGTTGTCATATGTGATATGCATGCGTGCAGGAATTGATGGGACGCGGATAGCGAATAAATGAATGTGTAGGATATTGACTAATGGATGGATGGTTTAGTGTGAGTGTATACGTCTAAGTGTATTTGATGTGGTGAGAATTTATTATTACGCACCGTAATGAAAAGCTGTAGAATATAGGCATTCGGTACTTGTGTATTTCTATATATGTATATATATATATATATATTATGCCTTGATTATTATTATGGTAATGTTTCTCACCCTTCTGTTGTTTCATAATGTCCTTCGAGGCATTGCAGATTAGGGTTTTGCTGGAGGTTTCCTTTGGAGTATAGCTCTTTTCCCTCGAGTCGGTCGCTCTGATATGTAACTTTGGGTAGATAGGCTTGTAGAATATCTTAATGACATTTGTTTAAATGTGAATGAAGTGGTGAACGACCAGATGACATGTATTTATGTTTTGTCATGTCTTAAGTGAATATATATATATATATATATATATATATATATATATATATATATATATATATATATATATATATATATATATATATATATATATATATATATATATATATATATATATATATATATATATATATATATATATGTTTTAGTCTTCCGCTTTAATAGAAAACATGAATATGTAACTTCGTAGGATCATGCGTTTATTTTTAGTTGAGATTTACCCCTTTTGAGTTAATTCTTTTTAAACATTAATATTCATGTGGTCGTTTCGTGAGTATTGTGACGCACTTCTTTTATACCTTAATGAAAATATACTCTGATGAAAATAAAAATACTTGTATTAGTGACTATGTGATTTGATATGTGTTTATTTTGGGGGTATAGAAAGGGGGCGTTACAAAGTGGTATCAGAGCAGGTCGGTCCATCCGGCCAGGTGTCTAATGTTGGTTGTTCCCTTGTATACGACATGTGTGTGAAGACACTGTCGGTACGTGTTTGTTGCTTAACCATTGTCTGCAGAAGTAAGAATGATCCAAGTGGGGGAGAACTTGTGGTTCTCCAGGATGCTACAAGTGTGGGGCTGTAGCTCGGTGTATTGTTGAACATCGGGAGCTTGTGTTATCCGTGTTGGAGGAGAAGGCAGTGTTATGTCACTGTGGAGAGGTTCGAGGAGTTTTGAGAAGAACTGTCAACAATTTGTGCGTTGGTTTTGTTGAACCCGACTAAACCATATGTTGCGTTTCATGATGCTTTGGTGGCACGCTGGGAAGATCCGTTAAATGCACACCAGCAAAGTTCCGAGTGTGCTTTATGGCAAATAGGGGTACAAGGAGAGTCATCTGAAGAGTGACTTAGAGTTGGTCGCGGTTGTGTGTTCGTGCCAGAGGTTGGGAGCTTCAATTGTTCAGTAAAGGTTTGAGGCGAGTAATGACCTTGAAAACCTAAAGTGTTTTTGCACAGTAAGGCCGATAATGGGCTAAAGAAATTTTTTTTATGCAAGATATAGCATGGGGGTTTGACCTTCTTTCCAATGTCAAGCCTGAGATATCAGTGCTATCGAGGGATGGTAAATGGATCAAACTTCAAAAGCCAAGGAAGAGCTACGAGGATACCATAAGGACTATTTTGATCACTGTTTACTTCATACATTTCGTGAAGAAGAATCAGGAAACATCAGCAAAATCTATGTGGGATAGCTTGAGTAAGAATAAGGATTTTAGTTACTATGAAGTTAAACCTTCGCATAATGATTTGTTAAACCATATGGCTTTAATGGGCGAAGCTACCACAAAGGATGTTGTCTTAGCAAAGTCCAAGCTTTTGCTCACAGTTCTGAAAGATAAGGATACAATGAGGAATATGATTTTAGTTAAGAGAATTCTGGGTTGAATAAATGGATTGACCCTTTTTCTGTTGATGAGGATTAGTCATTCTAGGTTGGAACTGGTTGTAATGAATATCGCTGAGGTGATAAAGATTGTATGTTGTATCGTCGAAATATTGAGTCAGATGAGAATCTGAAGCCTTGTATGGCAGGGGGGCGTAGGACTCCTTTGTAATAATATGATTCAGGCGAGAGTGTTGTACTCGGACCCGAGATTTGTGCGTGAGACGATTGAAGAGGATAGAGGATCCAAGAGAGGCCGTGTTTTGAGGGTTACAATAGTAACCGGTGTTAGTCGAGCTTGAAGTTCGGGAACACACTGTGTCTTGTTGAACCTGTACCAGAGTAGCGCGGCAGAAGCGTGGGAAATATCATGTTAGATTGTTGTACCGCCGAAGAGAGAAGTCGGATTTGAATTTCGTTGATTCTATGGTGAGTGGGAGCGAAGACTTTAGGATGATGATGATGGATAAAAGTTTGTATCCGAGATTCAAACTCATTGGGGGTAGAATGACTAGTGTGTCATTCCCGATGAGGTATAAGTGTTATGGTTGCAATCACTAGGGTAGAATGACTATGCGTCGTTCCTAGTGAGACGATCACCAGGGTAGAATGACTGAGATGTCGTTCCTGGTGGAGTGTATGTGGAGTGCCTGTAATCTCCAATGGAGATTGGTGTAGATTGACGGTCTTAATTGAGTCACGCGGCATGACTATGTTTGTGGTACGGAAGTATGCACGTGGGCGATCATGTGCAACTTGAGAATTAGAGAGCGGACGCGATGTTACGTCCGGTATGGTTTGAATCAGGTAATATTTTCGAGGACGAAAATTCCTAAGTGGGGGAGAGTTGTAACGCCCCGATTTCGATTGTCTCTTTTATCGAGTCCCTACTTAATTTAATTGGACGAATATTATTTTTGATATGGAATTTGTGTGGAAATATGTTAAGTTTACATATTATTCTATTTTAACCGATTTTGAGAGTTTTCGGGGAAAATAGTTTGGAGGGTATTTTGGACATTTCCTATTTAATGATAAGTGGGATATTTTATGGGATATTGAATTAATAGATGTTTTGGAGAAATAATGAGAAGGATATTAAAAGAGAAATAGAAGAGAAAAGAAACATAAGAAAAAAGGAAGGAAAGAAAAGAGGAAGAAGGAAAAGAGGAGAAAAGAGAATAAGAAGAAGAAAAGTGTGGGATCATCAAGAACAGCTCAAAGCTTCGATTAATCCAATGTAAGGGTGTGAAATCTTACTATCTAAATCAATATGTATGATTATGTATGTGTATGGTTGATTGAGTTAGAGTTTTGGAGAGTTTCCTATAATTTCCGTTTTAGGTCGAAATTGATTCGATCGGTAGAAATCTAGCTTTGTTTAATGAAGATGAGAATAAGTGGTAGGATTTATGTCGGGAAACGTTAGGTTATGATTACTGGAGCAAGTGGGGAATTATCGGATGAATTTATCGGCTGTTTTGAATTCTGAACAGTGGGGAGAAGTTCTGTTCGCAGACACTCGCTAGCAGCTCGCTAGGCGAGCAGGTCGCGAGTGTTCGCTAGCATCTCGTTAGGCGAGTGCGTAGCGAACGGTCCCAGACTTGGGACAGAATGGTATTGTGGTCTTTCGCTAGTAGCGAAAGGAGTAGCGAAGAGCTCGCTGGGGGTTCGCTGTGGCGAACGAGGTAGCGAGCAATGTTTGGAGGTTCTGTTTGCACTCGCTAGCAGTTCGCTAGGCGAGGAGGTAGCGAACGTTCGCTAGTAGCTCGCTAGGCGAGCGTGTAGCGAACGTAGCAGAATGAGTTTCTCTCCTGTTGTGTACTGTTGTGGCTTGGGAACCTGATTGCGATCGACCTTCCCTCGATTTAAAAGCGGGTATGCTAGCCCGTGAGGTGTTGTGGGTAGCCGAATGGCGTGAATCCTAGTTTATGGTTTGTGAAGCGTGAGTGTGGCCGATCGGCAATTTTATGCAATCGCTAGATCGAATAGGATTGCATGATGAGATGATCGAGTTCGTTGCCGTCGGCATGATAATATGAATGTATAAGAACATAATAGGATTATGTGGGTATTGTGTAGTGAACGTAGTGTCGGAGTGGATTACACTAGGGTAGAATGATGTGATATCATTCCTAGTTGCGGGCTCATTAGGGTAGGACGACGTGATATCATTCCTAATGAGGCACAAACAATATTGTAGTGCGTTAGGAGTATTTCGAATGAAGTGTGATTGATGGGTGCACTAGGGTAGAATGATATAACATCATTCCTAGTGGCTGTGTATTTATATTTGATCCCGTGTAGGATCTGCAGAACCTCGCTTGATGCGATGGTTATATTTGATCCCGTGTAGGATCTGCAGAACCTCGCTTGATGCGATGGTTATATTTGATCCCGTGTAGGATCTACAGAACCTCGCTTGATGCGATGGTTATATTTGATCCCGTGTAGGATCTGCAGAACCTCGCTTGATGCGATGGTTATATTTCATCCCGTGTAGGATCTGCAGAACCTCGCTTGATGCGATGGTTATTTGATCCCTTGGAGGATTTGCAGAACCTCGCTTGATGCGACGGTTATTTGATCCCGTGGAGGATTTGATAAGTGATAGGTTCATAGGAGAATCTGGCGGATGAATGAGTCGGTCCCTATGAGTTGCACTATCATCTTCAGATGATGAACAGAGAATAATCTCTAAGAATATAATAGTATATATGTATGTATGGTCTGATAGATGGGAGGATGACTTTGAAGTAAGCGTGGAGGAGTTGTACTCACTAGGGTAGGATGGCAATGTGTCGTTCCTAGTGAAGAAGTTACCGGGGTAGAATGACTGAGATGTTGTTCCCGGTAGGGCATGAGCGATATGCCCATAACCCGGAAAGAGGATTGAGGATATTAGATGAGTATTATACGAATCACACGGCATGGTTGCGGTTGTCATATGTAATATGCATGCGTGCAGGAATTGATGGGACGCGGTGTCGCTACTGCGAAAATCGGCGCCGGCTTAACAAAAGAGTCGCCACCGTGCGTTATTTATCCCACGGGAGGGAAAGGAAACGCTCAGAGTAAACCTCGCACAATACGGGAAAGGTATGGTCGTCGCAACCAAAACCTGGGTTTGGGAGTCGGTTACGCAAGGGGAAGGTATTAGCACCCCTCACGTCCGTCGTACTCGACGGGATCCACGCTTGTTTTCGGGTATGGATTGTTATTCTATCTACTCTAAGGGTTAAGGGTTAAAAGAAAATAAAATGAAAATAAAATGACTCGGCAAAGTATCGCACTTTATGCCTACGTATTCCCGTCTGGAACGAGAAATCAGAGTCAACGTAGTTCGCCTACCTACGGGAAAGGAGGGGAAGGTTGCTCGCTAGGATATCACATCCTATGCCTACGTACTTTCATACAGCATGAAAGATCAGAGCAAACGTAGTTCGGGCCACGGAAGACACAGGTTTGTCTTGATTGATTTTATTCCTTCTGAAAAAGGTTTTTCTGATTAGCAGTCCAAGCGGACAAAAATGACGTTTTGATGAGTTCACATTCTTTTACGGAAGAAGTGTCTTTTATTGTGTTTGAAATCTTATTGTGTTTTTCTGTTTGTTTTGAGAAAGAAGAGACAGAACTCTAACCTACGGTTGCGAAGGGAATCAAACTAACCTAATGTTATCATGTATGGGTTAAGGCCTAGTGTCTATCATGCTCCTCTCTTGCGCAGAGAGAAACAGAGATCCTAAGGGAATAGACGGAAACAGAAACAATATCAGATATATATAGTAAAGCGGTAAAATGCATGGGTGCAGCAATACAAGCGAGGCAAGGGAGTCCCACTCAACCTCGAACCTAGAAGACAATAGGCAAAAGTGAACAGACTTCACCTTCAACCCAACAGGGTAAACAGCAAACAATACAGTCCAGAAAACCAATCAATACATCAGAAATAAAACAGCTAAAAGCTAAACAGCAAAAGCAGTCTTCATCAGCATCTGACTTCATCTTCAGGCTATCCACAAGCTTCAAACAGGCATCAGTATTTAATATTCAATCTCCCAGTGGCTTTTCTTCAAGTCCTCCTCTCCAAGCTGAGGAATCAATCACCAGAGTGGATCGGGTGTTAAGCAATTAGTTGACTACCAAGGGTGGCAAACCAACTGCTACTAACACATAAGATATTTTCTCTCAAGAGTTCTATCCCTTAGACAGTAGCACCAAGCCTTCCAAAGGAAGGGGGTGAGTGTCTTAGAGAGACTCTGTATCACAGAGAGGAATGGAGGCAGTCAAAACCTTCCATGTTTGAAAATCAAGCTTTCTAATCTAGAGCTCTGCCTAGCTCCTAAACCCTAATCTCCTCAACAGCTGCTAGCAGGAATCTCCTCATCAACTCTGGAAGTTGGTCTTCAAGCTCTGGATCTCCAATGGTTTCAACATCACAAGTCTTCAGCTTCCCCAATCCCCAGACAATCCCAATACCCACACAGACAAATCAATAATCCCCAGAGGGCACACCACACCAATCAATCAAATATAGCAGTATATACTAATAGCAGTAGGGGAATCCTAGTGATTTCTAAGGGGATCTATCCTATACCCATAACCCCTATAGTCCATACCCCAAAAATCAAATGAAAATCCCTAAAAGAACTAAACTATCTCACCTAAGTTGATTTAAAACCCTAATTGTGTTCATGTTATTCACACTTAAACTAATCACCTAAAATTAATTCCTAAAAATATGAACTAAATTGCATTTACAAGCTAACAATGTCTATTAATCAACCTAAAAAGAATGGACAAAAAATATTAAAGCAACTATTAGAACCAAAATTTACAAATTCATGTATGAAATGAAACACCTAAAATAGGCATTTATTTGGAAAATATGGGAAAAATATCAAATAAAAAATAAAATGCAATTTTTATTTTTTATAATTTTCTAGACATCTTGAAGAAATTAATGCAAAAAGAACCATTAAAAAATATGAAATTTATGATTTATTATGATTTTTTATAAAATGCATGAAAATGAAAAGAAAATTAAAATGAAATAAAAGGGCAGGGGGTATGAAAAGTAAGAAAAATAATGGATACACGTTGGGCCCAGCAAATTGGGGGGCGCGAAAAGCATTTGAGCCCAGACTGGCCACTAACTCAAACGCTGCGTTTTGAGGATTTAAATTTTCCCTCCGTTTCAGCATCCAATCGTGACCGCACGATGAGAGGATTAAGTCAAAACCTGGAAATGATCTGATGGCTGAGGGTCATTGTCCCCAACGAGCCCTAGGGTTTTGCAGAATTCTCCTTCCATGCACAAACTTCCACTGTTCATTTCTCCCTCCTCACTCAACCAAACGCCACGATCTCAACACCAAAACTACTCTACTCTTCACCCTCTACAAGATCCCAACCCTAGATTTTGCTGAATCTCAATGTATAATCGAATTCGATAGCTAGAAGATCCTGGTACCACTGCATTACACCTGATGTGCATGATCACCAAACTTGCCAATCCTTGTACTAATGTACTCACCACAATGCACTGATTATCCTGAACTAATCTATCATGATTATCATCCCCTAAACTAGGATTTCTTGATCATCAAAGTTTCACCACTCTGCCATCAAACTTCATATAACTCTCCCTAGATCTCAGGAACCAATCCCCTATGGTCTCTAAACATTTTTATCCTAACCACATGATCTACAACTGAATGAATAAGGAGATTCGAAGGGAAATGCCTACCTTGCAAGTGATGATGGCAGGTGTATTTGTGCTGCAATTCAAGACTTGTAATGGCTTATAGATGCTCCTCCAATGGTACTGATTCTTCTGTTTGCAATGGTTGTGGCTCAATCTTCTTGAATCACCTTATCCCCCTCTTCATGCAAGTTGGAGTGTAAACTTGGATCACCCTAACCAGCCACGAATTCCCTCCAATTTCCTTTGCCAATTACTCTATGATAATGGTGGATGATGATGATTATAGAAACTGAGATGATTGATGAAGTTTCAATGGAGTTTGAAGAGAAAATGCAAATGGGAGTGAAGGAATCAAAGTAGTGTTTGCAAGCTCAAAGAATCACCAACCAATGCACAAATGGCTTCATTTCCTTATATAAGTGAGGATTAACAGAATGAGAAGCTTCTAGATTGGTCCTAGAGGGATCTAGAAACTTGTGGAACTTTCATGAATTTATCATTTGATGGTATCTTGAATCATCTCATATCATGCTTGCACCTTGGATAAATTTGAGTTAAAATCTCCTTTCATGAGATATTAGGAGTGTATGTATGAAAAACCAAGCTTTTACTTGCCTTGTGTTAAGTTTTACCATATTGCCTTATGATGCAAGAAACAATTCTACAAAGGAAGTCCAATTTTTAAGCCTAAACTCAAAAATGTGGCTGAACCAATGTCTTTAAAATGATGTTGGGAATCAATTTGGTATATTTGATGACCCATATTGGATTTGTAGATCTCTCAAACCATTTTCCAACTTGAACTTTTTCAAGTTATATGCCTTTTTTTAGGTCATTTTTCACCAACTTTGGTCAAGTCTTGTTCCATGCATTTCCAAACTTCCATGACTTCTTTTCTTGACTTAAAATGGCATTTTGAGCAAATTTTATGTTGGGAAGTTTTTCATTTGAAACTCCCTTGTATGAGTTTTAGACATAGGCTAAGAATGACCTGTAATCCTCAGATGACCAAAATACCCTTTGCTTGCCAAGACCATAAGTAGAGTTACACAAATCATATGAAGGCATACTATACCATTCTAGAAAGCTAAGACAATGAGGAACAATTATTATGTTTACCAGAAATTCATTTGAAATCTCCTTGAGGGGTAAAAATAGCTTGGAAGTCAAGTCACTTTCATAGACAAAAACTCAGATACCTCAAATGACCTGTAACTTGCAAGGATCATAACTTGAGCTCTATAAATCTCCTTAATGTCTTCCACCACTCAAATTAAAGGTATTGAGATCCTCTACAAGTTTCATGTTGTCCAAGGATCTATTTGAAGCTTGTATTTTGACTTATCTTGCTTGGAAATTTGACCTAAACTAGGGGATTTTACACAGAAACCGTAATTTAGAAACTCCTCTTCTCCTTGATTTCTCTTGAATTCTTCTTAGCATATCATCATGTCCTTATTCTTCATGTCAAATGATGAACCCCACATCTCTCCAATAGCCCTCAATGCCTTTCAATCAGTCAATTGACCTAGAGTTGACCCAGGGTTGACCCAGATGAAACCCTAGTTGACTGTCTTCATCCACAACTCTTGTGATCATCTCAATGACTTGCCTCCTTCTCCAAATGACTTTTTAATTCTTCCATGATGTCCACATACCCTCCATGCTCAGCCCACAACTCACAATTTCTTTGTTGATCCTCAGACACCCTCATTTAGGAGATATACTCAATGCTTGATCTACTGACTTCTTCAACTTTCAAATTCTTTTCTGATGACTTGAATGAGATTGAATCAGGGTAATAACCTCTTGATAGGCCTCTAGAGATGAGAATAATGATTGGTCCCCTGTTGAATGACTTGCTATGCTTATGCTATGCAGATGAGTAACCTATGTACATGACTCTATATGCAAATGCTAATGATATTGAAACATAAACCAAGTGAATAACGTTGGGCAAATTTTAGGGTGCAACAGCTGCCCCTATTCAAGCGACTTGGACCCGATTGGGTGAAGAGCCCGGAGCCTTCAGACATTCGCGGTACGAGACGGTTGAATACTAAGAACCCGGAAATTTGCCAACCGCAGAAATAAACTGCGCTCCTGCTTGGGGAACGACATTCATTAGCTGAATCTGACTGTTACGGCAACCCACTGATCTCGTAGCGACCGTGCTGGGGATCATTTGTCTTCATTTCATCAGGAATAAATCGTCCACGTTAAGAATAAACTCTTCCACGTTAGGAATGACACCTTCTTTCCACGTCAGGAATCAAGCTTGATATGTCCGCGTAAGGACCCAGTCTTTCCACGTAAGGAATAAACTCGTCTTTCCACTTAAGGAAACCATTTTTCTTCCACGTAAGGAATGCTCTTGATATGTCCACGTAAGGACTCTAATCTTTCCACGTTAGGAATCAAACTTTGATCTGTCCACGTCAGGACTCCCGCTTGAGGTGTCCACGTAAGGACTCAATCTTTCCACGTAAGGAATATATCATCTTTCCACGTAAGGAAACCACAATCTTTCCACGTAAGGAAACTCTTTCTGATTTGTCCATGTAAGGACTCCGACTTGATATGTCCACGTAAGGACTCAATCTTTCCACATAAGGAATCATCATCTTTCCACGTAAGGAAACCGCTTTTCTTCCACGTAAGGAATCAATCTGATATGTCCACGTAAGGACTCAATCTTTCCACGTAAGGAATCACCTCTTTCCCCATAAGGAATACAAACTTTTCCACGTAAGGAAAACAATTTGATATGCCTACGTAAGGACTACATCGCTCCACGTAAGGAACACTCCTTTATCTGTCCACGTAAGGACTCCAACCTTTCCACGTAAGGAAACGCTTTTCGTCTTGATTTGTCCCCGTTAGGACTCACCACTCGACTCGCTGAGGATAACACTTGTCCACGTCAGGACTCATGCACCTTTGACCCCCTGGGGAAGTGAGACTTTGTCCACGTCAGGACTCACATCTCAACCTACTGAAATAATAGGACCTGTCCACGTCAGGACTCGCGCGTCTTCGATTTGCTGGGGAAATAAACCTTGTCCACGTCAGGACACACACTTTGCCACCAACCCGAAGAAGGATAAATTTGTCCACGTCAGGACTCTCGCATCTTGTCATCACAAAGAACTGCAAACTTGTCCACGTCAGGACACCCCTTTCACCATTATGAATAAAGCTATTTGCTGAAAATAAATGGTCCACGTCAGGACACCAGCACGAAGAATAACCCACTTTTGTCCACGTCAGGACTCCACATTCAATCAATACCGAGAACTCGATTCTGTCCACGTTAGGACTAGCACACATCGTCAACTTGAGGAAATGTACACATTAGGACTCCATATTCCATCAATTCTGAGAAATCGAACCTGCCCACGTTAGGACTGACACCTCCTATCCGCCCGGGGAATTAAAACTGTCCGCGTAAGGACTCCGCTTTTCTAGCACGAAGAAAACCTGTCAAGAAATTGTCCACGTTAGGACTCATCCTTCCATTGGTCCGCCAACTTCTTATCACTGACGCTACAGCAACTTTGAGGCTGACTCTACTGGGGATATTTGGAAACCAAACTACCGGATGCCTGCTCTGATAACCGGTGGTAGCCTTTGAAATTCTGGTTCACGAAACCTTTTAATGCTGACGTAACAACAACTTTGAAGGAGACAAATCCGCTGGTCGGACTAGAGAAACTTCAACAAGAACCCTGGCGGGGAAACAAGTAACTCTGCTTAGGGACAAAGAGAGACTTATCCTGCTGACTCTGTGGGGAGTAGTGCCCCAGCTGACACTTCGTCGAATGTCCCACGCCGAGATCCTGAATGTTTTATTGATTCACCTGAGCAAGGGCTCTCTCTACCTGCAAGAGAAACAATACTTGAAACAAACGGTTAGTCACCCTGGTTTATGTTTCAAAATGCATGCGTCTGCCAATGATGTAATGCTCCATTCGACGTGGAAGTGCTACGCTTTTATTTGGTGAATGCAAGTATGACACTATATGCCAATGCAATTGCAGACTCGAACTGCTGGGATACAGGAAATTGCTTCAGCAAAATAAATACTGAAGACAATGCCAACTCCGCTGGGGATAGCCAGATACTACAGAACTATCCCAGCAAAATAAATGCTGGGAGAGTGAAGTCGACTCAGCTGGGAAATTGGGAACTTGAACCAAACATCTCGCTGAAGTAACATCCTGCTGGAGAATATAACTCTGCTGGGGAATAGCAGATGCGCCTGGTATGATCGAACTTCCGCTGTATAGTGAACTGATATCACACGGTCTTCTGACAAAATAAATGCCAATGCGCCACACCAACTCTGCCGGGGGGAGTCACATTCTCTGAATTCCACTGGGGAGGAATGAAAATACTTCTTGGAAAAGGTCCGCTGACTCTGCTAGGGGAGAGTAAATGACCCTGCGGGGAAAGGTAAACTGCCTGAACACAGCTCACCGATATTAATCTTCTGAGGCTATCCCATTCTGCTTGAGATAAGGAATCCTTCTGGGGGACACCACACTGTCTGAACACAGCCTATCATCATGGAATCGCCAACTCTGCTGAGGATGAATGGCCTTATTGGAGCATGCCTTCTGGGTAGGCTACGACTAGCTAGGGAATTCGATCCTTCTTCAGGAGGCACATGCATGATCTGCGTGGGGGTCGAGTCTTTCGTTATCGCAATCTTTTGATCATCTCCCTCGTACGGCTATAAAACCTGCAACAACACAAACAAGACGAGCCAAGCCTATGCAACCAAGTCAATTCAGGTTAATGACGTTATTTTCAGTTAATTCAAAGCTTTAGCGATTGCTGGCAAGGGCCAGTGATGTTATACACCTGCGAGTTTCAATAAACCTAGGCGTTTTATCATGTACAAACAGTAAAGAACCAGCATATTTTATTGATGGGGCCCCTGAATGGGCGGAATTTTTGTACATGGGATGTAACTCCTGAAATGAGGAAGCTACGCGAAGCAAATACACAAGTATGCACAAGAAGCATAAATATTTTGGCAAATTAAATTTGTACACATGTCGGCAACGGGATGCAGACGAACGCCACGAACTGATCCTCCTATGACTCATCCGACTCTAATGCTTTCCCGGTATTCACTCTTCCGAAGAGGTTGTATCTGATAATCGACCCCTCAGGTATATTCTCCCGCACTGATGCTCAAATGTGGTATCAAATTCGGACCGCAGTCATTTGCCTTTCAAATCCCTAACTTTTGCGTGAACCGCCCTTTACGGGTTTTCAGTTCACCGGGATACCCTTTTTTGCCGAAGCCGCCCAGTGTAGGTTTTCAACTTCGCGGGTGTACATTTTTTCAATTTTATCCCTAACTTTTGCCCGAACCTTTTATTCTGTTTTTGGTTCGCCAGGATGCCCCATTTTTGCCTGGACTCTCTCTTTTTTTTCTGTCCAGCGGGTCAATTTTAAGCAAAGTATTTTTTAACTACGTCCGAATTCACAGGCGACGTAAAGTCTTCACCGTCCATAGTGGACAACAATAAAGCTCCTCCCGAAAAGACTTTCCTGACAACGTATGGCCCTTCGTAGTTGGGAGTCCACTTGCCCCTGTGATCTGCTTGTGGCGGGAGAATCCTTTTCAGCACAAGGTCGCCCGTCTGAAAGCTTCGCGGATGTATCTTCTTATCATATGCTTTCTTCATTCGGCTCTGGTACAAACGACCGTATGCTAGGGAAGCTAGCCTCTTTTCATCCATTAAACATAGTTGGTTCAACCTGTCTTTCACCCATTCTGCCTCGTCCAGCTGAACGTCTCGCAATACCCTCAGAGAAGGGATCTCCACTTCCAACGGTAGTACCGCTTCCATTCCGTATACTAACGAGAACGGAGTTGCCCCGGTTGATGTGCGTACCGTCGTACGATAACCGTGCAAAGCGAAAGGTAGCATCTCATGCCAATCCCTATAGGTTACCACCATCTTCTAGACGATCTTCTTTATATTCTTATTGGCCGCTTCGACAGCACCATTCATCTTGGGTCGGTAAGGGGAGGAGTTGTGATGTTCGATCTTGAAATTCTGACAGAGCTCCTTCATCATTTTGTTGTTCAAGTTTGAACCGTTGTCCGTGATTATCCGCTCGGGAATCCCATATCGGCAAATGATATCTCTCTTGATGAATCTGGCCACCACTTGCTTAGTTACGTTTGCGTAAGACGCCGCTTCTACCCACTTGGTGAAATAATCGATTGCTACCAGAATGAACCGATGCCCGTTAGAAGCTGTCGGCTTGATCTTCCCAATCATATCGATTCCCCACATCGAGAATGGCCAAGGCGATGACATCACATTTAGAGGACTCGGAGGCACATGGATCTTATCAGCGTAGACTTGGCACTTGTGGCACTTCCTTGCGAACTTGAAACAGTCAGTTTCCATCGTCAGCCAAAAATAACCTGCTCGCAGCAGCTTTCTCGTCATAGCATGTCCACCAGCATGCGTACCAAAGGTACCTTCGTGTATTTCCTCCATGAGCAGCTTTGCCTCTCTTTCGTCTACACAACGCAACAGCACCAAATCGTGGTTTCTTCTGTACAAGACACCATCCGGATTCAAATAGAAACTACCCGCTAATCTCCTGAGAGTCTTCTGATCTTGACTGGATGCCCCAGCCGGATACTCTTTATTCTTCAGAAAATTAAGGATGTCAAAATACCACGGTTTGTTATCAGATGCTTCATCAATAGCAAATACGTGAGCTGGCCTGTCAAGCCGAGAAATAATGATTCGGGGAGCCTCGTTCCAGAAATTGACTTTGTACATGGAAGACAAAGTGGCTAGGGCGTCAGCCATCTGGTTTTCTGCTCTCGGTACATGATGCAATTCGACCTTGTCAAAGAAAGGCAACAATCTCCTTGCATAATTCATGTAATGTATCAAATTGGGCTGACGTGTCTCCCATTCCCCTTTTATCTGATTCACTACCAGAGCTGAGTCTCCGTATACATCTAAATTCTTGATTCGCAAATCAATGGCTTCTTCAAGCCCCATTATACAAGCTTCGTATTCGGCCTCATTGTTGGTAACGACAAAGGTCAATCGGGCAGTAAACGGGATGTGCGACCCGTGTGGAGTAGTGATGATTGCCCCTATTCCGCTACCGTAAGCATTCACAGCTCCGTCGAATATCATCTTCCATTTGGAACCCAACTCTGGTCCTTCGTCTGACAACGGCTCTTCACAATCTTTCATCTTTAGGTACATGATATCCTCGTCAGGAAAATCAAACCTCATCGATTGGTAATCTTCAATAGGCTGCTCCGCCAGATACTCAGACAGCACACTCCCCTTTATAGCCTTTTGCGAGACATATTGGATGTCATATTCAGTCAAGACCATCTGCCAACAAGCAATTCTCCCTGACAACGCCTGCTTTTCGAATACATATTTAATAGGATCCATCTTCGAGATGAGCATGGTTGTATGATTCAGCATGTATTGCCTCAGACGCTTGGCGGCCCAGGCTAGCGCGCAACAAGTTTTCTCCAGCATTGAGTATCGAGATTCACAATTTGTAAATTTCTTACTCAAATAGTAGATCGCATGCTCTTTTCTTCTTGTCTCGTCGTGCTGACCGAGAACACAACCCATGCTTCCCTCCAGAACCGTCAGATACATGATCAAGGGTCTCCCTGCCACTGGGGGTATCAAAATAGGAGGCTCCTGCAAATACTGCTTTATTTTATCGAACGCCTTTTTGACAGTTTTCATTCCACGTTACAGCTTGATCTTTCTTCAACAGCTTGAACAATGGTTCACACGTAGCAGTTAGGTGAGATATGAACCGAGCGATGTAGTTCAACCTCCCTAAAAACCCGCGCACCTCTTTCTCTGTTTTAGGCGTCGGCATTTCTTGGATCGCCTTTATTTTAGCAGGATCGGCCTCTATCCCTCTTTCGCTTACGATAAACCCCAGCAGCTTACCCGATCTCACCCCGAAGGTGCATTTGTTAGGGTTCAGTCTCAGCCTGAACTTCCTAAGCCTTTTAAATAACTTCAGCAGATTCACCAGATGCTCTTCCTCCGTCTGGGATTTGGCAATCATATCGTCAACATAAACTTCGATCTCTTTATGCATCATATCATGAAAAAGAGTCGTCATCGCACGCTGATATGTTGCCCCAGCATTTTTCAAACCAAAGGGCATCACTTTGTAACAAAATGTTCCCCAAGGCGTTATGAAAGTGGTCTTCTCCATATCCTCTGGCGCCATTTTAATCTGATTATAGCCTGAAAAGCCATCCATGAAGGAGAATACGGAGTATTGAGCGGTATTATCAACTAGCACGTCGATATGAGGAAGTGGAAAATCGTCTTTTGGGCTTGCTCTATTCAAATCTCTATAATCCACGCACATCCGCACCTTGCCATCTTTCTTTGGCACTGGTACGATGTTAGCAACCCATGAGGGATATTTTGTCACATCCAGGAAACCAGCGTCCCACTGTTTTTGAACTTCCTCTTTGATCTTCACTGCCATATCTGGTCGAGTTCTGCGAAGCTTTTGTTTGACCGGCGGGCATTCTTCTTTCAGTGGCAGACGGTGCACAACCATGTCTGTATCGAGCCCTGGAATATCTTCATATGACCAAGCAAATACATCACTATACTCTCGGAGCATTTCAACCAGTCTTCGCTTGATATCGCTCTGCAGTGCGGCACCAATACGAATGTTCTTCTCAACCCCTTCCGACCCCAAGTTGATAATTTCGATGACCTCGTCGTGAGGCAGAATGGCTCTTTCCTCTTGCTTCACCAACCAAGACAGCTCTTCAGGAACGTCACTATCTTCGACAACCTCTTCTTCAGCCTGAAATACCGGGTGCTCAAAGTCGGGACGAGTCATAGGTGGTTCAAGGATGTCATCTGAAAATGTTATCCTGCAAAAGGAATGGTTAAGTTCTTCAAAATGCGTATAAAGCGAATAACCACATTGCCATTTTATTGAAAAAATGCAAAACAAGAAAGACAGAGATTACAGTATTTGCACATGAAAAAACGCCATTTATTTAATGATTAACACGCAATGTTCATAACAACACAGCCCTAAGCAAATCCTGATGCCCCGGGCAAGACATCAGATTATTCAACAATTAATAAAGCAAAGCATTACTGTTTAAGAGTCACAGGAACAAACTCCTGAATGGACCAGTTGCACAGTCCTTGTCCTGGCGTGCTTGGCTGAATCCAGGCATCCATATCACAGTCGCTGTCTCCTTCGTCAGACTCCGAAACAGGGTTGATGGTTTCATGACATACTCCACTGGCAGAGATGGTTATTGGCCCTCTGAAACGGGGTGCCCCCACAGCAGGTGATGACGACGATGGTTGGTATCCCAGCCCGAACCGGTCCGTCTTTACAGGAATATCCAGCACTTTTCCCCAGCCCCTTGCTTCTCCCGCCTCCACTAGAGCTTGAGCTTCTTTATACGACGAGACAGCTATCTCCGACACTTTGCTCGGCCCGGGACCTTTGTCCTTGATACGCAACCCTTCAAATGCCTGGCAGGGTGTTTCGTGGACCTCTCCGTCGACCTCCACATATTTAAACGACGACAGATGGCTGACCAGGATGTCTTCTTCTCCGCATATGGTGACTACGCTGTCTCCGACCATATATTTTAATTTCTGATGCAGGGTAGACGTAACTGCCCCATCCCCATGGATCCAGGGTCTTCCGAGCAGGCAGCTATATGCAGGCTGTATATCCATGATATAAAACTCAGTCACAAACACCTCCGGCCCCACCTGCAGAGGCAATGTTATCTATCCAAAGACTGTTCTTCGCGTGCCATCAAACGCTCTGACTACCAAGTCACTGGGAGTGCACAAGATTCCTCTGACATCTAGCTTCATCATCGCCTTCTTGGGTAGCACATTTAGAGACGACCCGGTGTCGACCAATACATGCGACATTACTGATCCTCTACACTCGACAGATATGTGCAGCGCCATATTGTGATCTCTCCCTTTCGGGGTCAAATCAAAGTCGGTAAAGCCCAGGCTGTGGCCTGCATTTACATGTGACAATACTCCTTCCAACTGATTCACGGAGACGTCTTGGGGTACAAAGGAAGTATCCAGGACTTTCAACAAAGCATTTCTGTGAGCTTCAGAACATAAGAGCAACGACAGGATAGATATCTTGGACGGCGTCTGTTGCAGATGCTCCACAATCTTATAATTGTGAAGGCAAAGTATCTACCAACACAAGCGTGCCTCTGGTTTTTGATGATGACAACTTGCTAAGAGATATCCTTCTTTCGTTTAAATCATTCACGCTACTTATGATTCAATTTTTACAATGACGTAATGCACAAAAAGCTGTAGAAATTTATGTTTTTGCAGATTTTTGAACCATGAGCCGACCATACCGTCAGCACACAGTTTCATTCAGTTCACACGGCTCAGCGCATGAAGGTCATGCGTCGACCGTTAACTTGGCGCATGCAGGTTTAAGAATCAGACGGCTCAGCGCATGAAGATCATGCGTCGACCGCTGACTCGGCGCATGACAGTTTGAGTGTCACACGGCTCAGCGCACGCCGACCCTATGGTCGACCGTTCGCGCGCAGAAACAGAAATTCTGCTATGTTTCATTGATCTGTCAACTGTCTGTTTTGTATATTACTATAAATAGCTGTCTTTTCAATTTTAACAACTAACATTTTTGAAAGCATTGTGAGAAAGTGTTCAGGTCAAGAAACGTGAAAGAGGTGCATCAGTGTTCTTCATCTTCATCGTTCAATCAACTCACAAATCCTCAAATTACAGATAATCAATTTTTTGCTGCGGTTTGTGGTTTGCTCGACGGTGATAAGGTTCGAACGCGTGATTGAAGATCCGGTTCGAGTGGAAGCTGGTGCAGGTGTTTCTTGGGAGAAAACCTTTGAGGTTTTACCTATCAAGACTACAGGTTTTGAAGGCTTTTGTTACGGAATCGTCGGTTCAACAATCAAGCGAGTGCGAAGGTGATTGATTAGCGGAAGGTTGATCAATCTAGTAGCTAGGGCGTTGAAAGGTTGAAGACGTTCCGGGTTCAATTTGGGTGTGTCTAAGATCAGCCGTGCCGAAGGTTTGATCAACGGAAGAGTTGTCAATAAGGTGGCTGCAATCGGAGGTCATTCACATCAAATTGGAGGACTTGATTCATCTTGAATCAAGGGGCAAGAAGTGGTAGAAATTATCAGCAACATTAAGATTGTTTGTATCAATTGTCTATCGATTCTTGTGTATAACTGTTCTACCAAACAGGTGATATCTATTCAATACATATCTCAATTCTCATTGTAGAATTGAGGGCAGACGTACCCCAACGCGAGGACGACTGGGGGAACTGCCTCATCAAATCTTGTGTTCCTTTATTTTCTGCATTTTCAATTACAGCTTAAAAATTAAGTGATTCTAGAATAAGTGATTTTGTCAAATTGTAGTATTGATTGAGTGAGTTGGTGAAACACTGTTTTTTAACTACTAAGTACAATAGAAATACTGTACTAAGGCTTTTTCAATCACTCATTCAACACAAATATCATTTAAGGTATTTGTGCACACCAACTGTTCGACAAAAGTGCTGAACTAAAATTGCCTTAATTTTGCTGCTAGTTTTGGTGTAATTTTTTATCATTGGAATAAGGAAATAGTACGAGTGAATCACATCTGAGTTTTGCATAAAAGTGTGTAGTGATTTACTATCCGTTATCGTCTTAAATTCATCTGCTTGACGCATATCCGGCTCTCCAATAGTTGTTCGTTTTAGACTATATTTTCCAAGGCCGCTTCCGCATTTGAAAACAATTTTGAAAACCAATTTTATTGGTAGCGCCACTCAAATTTTTAAAAGGGATCTATTCAACCCCCCCTTCTAGATCCGTGCCTTAGTCTAACAAGTGGTATCAGAGCCTGGTTCTCCGGTGCTTCAAATACAACATTGATAGAATAATGGCTAACGAACCAAAAGGGGCGTACAATAGAGCTCCCGTTTTTAACGGTGAAAATTATAGCTATTGGAAAGACTGTATGCGGGTGCACATTAATTCCATAGATAGAAAGATATGGAACGTTATTCTCAATGGTCCGATTGAAATAACCATGACAAATGAGAATAACGAAGTTGTGCCAAAGCCCGAAGCACAATGGACCGACGACGATGAGCGAAAGTATAATTACGATTGGAAAGCTAAGAACATTCTAATCTCCTCATTAGGTGTAGATGAATACTACCGTGTATCCCATTGCCCTACGGCTAAGACTATGTGGGATGCACTACAAATTGCCCATGAGGGGACAAACGATGTTAAGTTGGCTCGAATCAACACTCTTATACAAGAGTTTGATCTCTTTTTCATGGAGCAAGGGGAAACCATTGCTGACATGCAAAAGAGATTTACTCATCTCATAAACAGATTACATTCACTAGGAAGACCTATTTCCAATGATCTTGCTACTAATAAAGTTTTGAGATGTCTTAGCAGGGAATGGCAGCCGAAAGTGACCGCCATCAAAGAGGCAAATGATCTTACGGTATTAGACCTGACTACATTGTTTGGCAAACTACAAGAGCATGAACAGGTACTCTTGAGTCTTGACCAACATGAAAGGAAAGAAAAGAAGGACAAAGTAAAGATGAGTGAAAAGAAGTCCATAGCTCTTAAGGCTTCTTCCTCGAAGTCTAAAGCAAAAGAGCAAAGTGATTATTCTTCAAGCGACGACGAAGAAGAAGACATAAATGAGGACATGGGGCTGTTCGTTAAACGGTATAACCGGTACGTGAGAAAGAACGGCATCCAACATTCGGAGAAGAACCTGGTAAATTTCCGAAGGCAATCAAGGTTCTCCAAAGATGACAATCAAAAAGGCAAAAAGACTAGAGGAACGTGCTATAAATGTGGAAAGCCCGGTCACTACAAACCGGACTGTCCAATGAACAACAAGGGAAAAGAAAAGGAACAATCGAAGTCACATAAGAGAGCATCAAAGCCTAGGAGGGCGTACATCGCGTGGGAAAGCGACAGTGATTCTTCCTCCTCTAATGAAAGCTCTAGTGATGAAGAAGAGTCCGTGAATCTATGTCTCTCCGCAAATCAGAAAAAGAAAAAGAAACAGGTACGTCACTCTAGATATAATATGTCATCTAATATGTCTCATTCCGAATTACAAACCGCATTCGATGTTTTACACAAGGAAGCAACTGAAGCCTTTAAGAAACTTGCTTCTAATAGAAGAATTTTTACATATTTAGAGCACAAAGTCTTAGAGTCCGAAAAGAAATTAGAGGACCTTAAGGCTTCCATTGTGAAAGATAATGAATCGGATTGTAAGGACAATAGTAATCCTTTCAACTTTGGTTGTGATACTTGTCATATTTGGCAAGGTGAGGTTAGAAACCTTAAGGCCAAATTAGACAAGGCACTTGAACCTAAAATTACATTTGCAATCGATAAAAAGGATTTTAGAAAAAGTATGATAAACCCATATCAAAAATATGCATATGTAATTAGGGATCAAGCAAGTGAAAGTGATTCTAATGTCGACTTTGTATGCTTTTACTGTTGCAAGAAAGGCCACTCCATTGGTAAATGTCGATTTAGGAGATTTCTTGTTCCTAAAGGCATCTACCAATGGTTGCCCAAACGCAACCGTCTTGTCGCTAACCTATTAGGACCCAATATGCCATTGGGTACCTCCCTTTTCTAAGTTATATTTTGACAGGTGAAATGTGTCGAGTCCACCGAGAGAAGATGGGTTCTTGATAGTGGGTGCTCAAGGCACATGTCTGGAGACATATCCTTATTCATAGACTTCGTGGCTAAGAAGAAAGGGTATGTAACATACGGTGATAACAACCGCGGAGCGATACTAGGTAAAGGTAGTATAGGTAATCCCTCCTCTACTACAATTTCCGATGTGTTGCTTGTCGAAAACCTTAAACATAATCTCCTTAGCATTAGCCAATTATGCGACAAAGGTTACAATGTTTCCTTTTCAAAAGATTGCTGCAAAATTGTGCATGAAAGTGATAAGAAGAATGTGTTTATTGGTTTTAGAGTAAACAATGTGTATATGCTTGACTTGAATGTGGTATCCCCAACAAGCGATCAATGTCTCATATCTATGAGTGAAGACTCATGGCTATGGCATAGGCGCTTAGCGCATGTCAACTTTGACTTACTCAATAAGATTGTCTCAAAAGATCTAGTACTAGGACTTCCCAAAATTAAGTTCACCAAGGATCACCTTTGTGATGCTTGTCAAAAAGGAAAACAAACGAGGATCTCCTTTAAATCCAAAAAGATTATTTCAACAACGAGACCTCTTGAACTACTTCATATGGACTTGTTTGGGCCGTCTAGGATCAAAAGTCTAGGAGGAAACTATTACGGATTCGTAATAGTGGACGACTTTTCTAGGTTCTGTTGGACCATCTTCTTAGTGAGTAAAAGTGACACGTTTGCCGCTTTTGAGAGATTTGCCAAGCTCTCCCAAAATAAGTTAAATACAAACATTGTGTCAATAAGAAGTGACCACGGAGGTGAATTTGAAAATCATTTATTTGAAGAATATTGCGGTAACCATGGCATCGATCATAACTTCTCGGCTCCACGAACTCCTCAACAAAATGGGGTTGTGGAGCGTAAAAACAGAATTTTAGAAGAATTGGGAAGAACAATGATTAATGATAGTGGTTTACCAAAATACTTTTGGGCCGACGCCATTAGTACGGCATGTTATGTTTTGAATAGGGTACTCATCCGCCCCATTCTAAACAAAACTCCGTATGAACTTTTAAAAGGGCGAAAGCCTAATGTTTCTCACCTTCATGTTTTTGGATGCAAGTGCTTTGTATTAAACAATGGAAAGGAAAACTTGGGCAAGTTTGATTCAAAAGCCGATGAAGGCATTTTTCTAGGGTACTCGCAATCAAGTAAAGCATATAGGATTTATAATAAAAGATTACTAGCTGTTGAAGAGTCTGTGCACGTTACGTTTGATGAGTCCTATCCGAGAAATGTCGGAAAGGATAGTGTTGTTCATGGTGCAGGTACATCCACAGAAGACATACTCAAAGGTGGCGAAACGGGGATTGATCAACCCGATAGAGTCAAAATTGAGGAGGATAAGGATGCACACCATGAGGTAACTGAGGAAGCTCATCCGCCTACAAACGATGATCTCCCTCAAGCTTGGAAGTCGTGTAAAGATCATCCAATTGACAATATTCTCGGAGACATCACAAAGGGAGTCACCACTCGATCTAAGCTAAGTAACTTTTGTTATCACTTCGCTTTCGTTTCACAAATAGAGCCTAAAAACCCCAAAGAGGCCCTACTCGATGAGCACTGGTTTTTATCGATGCAAGAGGAACTAAATCAGTTTAAAAGAAACGAGGTATGGGACCTTGTCCCTCCTCCGCGAGGCCATCGAGTAATCGGCACCCGATGGGTGTTTAGGAACAAGTTGGACGAAAACGGGGTAATAACCCGTAATAAAGCGAGATTGGTCGCTCAAGGGTATAACCAAGAGGAAGGCATCGACTATGAGGAAACTTATGCGCCGGTTGCCCGACTCGAGGCTATACGCCTTTTACTCGCCTTTGCATGTGCAAAGGATTTTAAGTTATTTCAAATGGATGTTAAAAGTGCGTTCCTTAACGGTCACATAAATGAAGAAGTATATGTGTCTCAACCTCCCGGTTTTGAATCTCATGAATACCCTGAACATGTTTACAAGTTAAAAAGAGCTTTATATGGTCTCAAACAAGCTCCTAGAGCTTGGTATGAGCGACTAAGTAAGTTTTTACTTAATCAGGGGTACTCACGAGGAAAGGTTGACACTACACTCTTCATTAAACGTCAAGGAAAGCACTTGATTTTGGTGCAAATCTATGTTGACGATATTATATTTGGATCCACTAACATGAATCTCGTGAGAGAGTTTTCTGACCTCATGCAGGGCGAATTCGAGATGAGTATGATGGGGGAGCTCACATACTTCCTCGGCCTGCAAATTAAACAACTCCAAGAAGGGACATTCGTGAGCCAAACAAAATATTGTTTGGACTTGATCAAGAGATTTGACATGGCAAAATCCAAGGCCATAGACACCCCAATGCCTACATGCGTAAATTTGGATAAAGATGAAAATGGCAAGGACGTAGAGGTAAAACGATATAGAGGTATGATTGGTTCACTTCTCTATCTTACTGCGTCACGTCCTGATATTATGTTTAGTGTGTGCATGTGTGCACGATACCAATCATGTCCCAAAGAATCCCACCTAAAAGTTGTTAAACGAATTCTTCGATACCTGTCAGGTACCCCGAAGTATGGATTGTGGTATTCTAAGGGTAGTGATTGCTCGTTGGTAGGTTACTCCGATTCCGACTTTGCCGGGTGCAAATCGGATAGGAAAAGCACTAGTGGTACATGTCATTTGTTTTCAAACTCCTTGGTTAGTTGGCATAGCAAGAAACAAGTTTCAGTTGCTTTATCAACGGCCGAGGCGGAATACGTTGCCGCTGGTAGTTGTTGTGCTCAAATTCTGTGGATTAAGCAACAACTACTAGATTTCAATCTTAAACTTGAACGTATTCCTATCCTATGTGACAACACTAGCGCTATTAACCTTACCAAAAATCCCGTATTACACTCTCGCACTAAACATATAGAAATTCGACACCATTTTCTTAGGGACCATGTTGAGAAAGGTGATGTTGTATTTGAACACGTTGACACTAAAAACCAACTAGCGGACATTTTCACAAAGCCGCTAGCAACGGAACCTTTCTTTCATATCCGCCGAGAACTTGGCATCCTCGACATTTCGGAACGGGAATAATATTTGCTGATGTTATCTTATTTCATTCAAATAATCATGCTGTTGTACTTCTAACAATTTGATATTCGTGTAAGTATAAGTATGTTGTGTATCAAGCAAATCAGGCATCAAGGTGATATTGTTCTTTCTCTCTCTCTCTTTGTTTGATAATCCTGTTGATCTCAAATCATATCGCTTATACTACGCTAAATTTGTATGACATCTACTGCATATGTATATAGATATTTTTTTCTTATATGTCATGACATCATTTTTGCATAGCATGTACCTCTGAATATGGTAAAATACAAAAATCTGCTGTTTGTTGCATATTGAGTCGACCATAACAGGGCAGCGGTCACATAACATGACATCAGTTCAAAGGTCTTTGCTATGATGGGATATGTGTGGGATCAGTCGCTCAAAAAGTACAGATTTTATCGGCGCTCAACCATGGCTGCAGCTGCCTCCTCGAGTGAAGAAAGTGCTGATGAGTCAGAGGGTGGAGAAGATGAAGAAGCAGAAGGAAGCTCAAGTGAAGATGAAGACAATCAAGGTGACAATGCAGGAGAGGCACAAGAAACCGCTGATGAGACTCAGCTGGACCACGATATTAATGAAGGTCATCAACCATACGTGCCTTCTGAAAACTATCAACAAACATATCAAGATGACAATCAACACAATAACTGGTCTGCCTACTCAAACCAACAGGAAAATGAGGATGAGGAGAATAACCAAGGCTGGGGTGAATGGCAATACACCGGGTGGACCACCCTTGGCAAATTCTATCAGCCGTATCAACCAAGCACTGCAGACCCACCTTCTCCTCAACAACCGTCAAACAATTCGGAGATTTTAGAAATGATGCAGTCGATGCAGTTGGAACAGCGAAATTTTATGACCAATATGCAGGAACAACAGCAAAAATTCATGAGGGATCAAAATGAAAGAATGGCACAAATTCGTTCTGAACTGCATAACCAAAATGAACGGATCAGTGGAATGTCGACTCAGCTGGACGCTCGATTCGAGACTCTAACTCACTGTCATCAAGCTGAAGAGCGCGCCATTGTCGACAGTCTTGACTTTTTGAATAACATCACAGAAGAATTTACTGATCTAGCTCATCCCCAACGCCATCCTCATTACTATGACAGGCGTGGTCGTGGTCGCGGACGTGGACGGGGCTATTAGCATGCGCTCATATGTCATTTGTTGTTTCCTGTTTTGGCTTGCATTCATTTTGTTTGTTGTGTTTTGCTTTTCTGCCCAAACTCACTATGATTGTTGCTTACTTCTATGTTGCTATCATGACATTTTTGTGGTTCTGTAATCTATTAACTGTTATCTCCATCGTATGTATAATTGTTGTTTACTTCTCATCTGTTGGTATCTCATTTATGCATGATTCAATGTGTTGTTATTGTGTCACGAGTTTACCTCTTTTTGATGTTGTCAAAGGGGGAGAACCGAGCAGTAGATAGACGATGATTACGACCGCTATAATTGTAAAAGAAAGGGGGAGCATACCTATACCTATCACGTGTTGCGTAACAGTAGGTTGCCATCATCAAAAAGGGGGAGAATGTGAAGGCAAAGTATCTACCAACACAAGCGTGCCTCTGGTTTTTGATGATGACAACTTGCTAAGAGATATCCTTCTTTCGTTTAAATCATTCACGCTACTTATGATTCAATTTTTACAATGACGTAATGCACAAAAAGCTGTAGAAATTTATGTTTTTGCAGATTTTTGAACCATGAGCCGACCATACCGTCAGCACACAGTTTCATTCAGTTCACACGGCTCAGCGCATGAAGGTCATGCGTCGACCGTTAACTTGGCGCATGCAGGTTTAAGAATCAGACGGCTCAGCGCATGAAGATCATGCGTCGACCGCTGACTCGGCGCATGACAGTTTGAGTGTCACACGGCTCAGCGCACGCCGACCCTATGGTCGACCGTTCGCGCGCAGAAACAGAAATTCTGCTATGTTTCATTGATCTGTCAACTGTCTGTTTTGTATATTACTATAAATAGCTGTCTTTTCAATTTTAACAACTAACATTTTTGAAAGCATTGTGAGAAAGTGTTCAGGTCAAGAAACGTGAAAGAGGTGCATCAGTGTTCTTCATCTTCATCGTTCAATCAACTCACAAATCCTCAAATTACAGATAATCAATTTTTTGCTGCGGTTTGTGGTTTGCTCGACGGTGATAAGGTTCGAACGCGTGATTGAAGATCCAGTTCGAGTGGAAGCTGGTGCAGGTGTTTCTTGGGAGAAAACCTTTGAGGTTTTACCTATCAAGACTACAGGTTTTGAAGGCTTTTGTTACGGAATCGTCGGTTCAACAATCAAGCGAGTGCGAAGGTGATTGATTAGCGGAAGGTTGATCAATCTAGTAGCTAGGGCGTTGAAAGGTTGAAGACGTTCCGGGTTCAATTTGGGTGTGTCTAAGATCAGCCGTGCCGAAGGTTTGATCAACGGAAGAGTTGTCAATAAGGTGGCTGCAATCGGAGGTCATTCACATCAAATTGGAGGACTTGATTCATCTTGAATCAAGGGGCAAGAAGTGGTAGAAATTATCAGCAACATTAAGATTGTTTGTATCAATTGTCTATCGATTCTTGTGTATAACTGTTCTACCAAACAGGTGATATCTATTCAATACATATCTCAATTCTCATTGTAGAATTGAGGGCAGACGTACCCCAACGCGAGGACGACTGGGGGAACTGCCTCATCAAATCTTGTGTTCCTTTATTTTCTGCATTTTCAATTACAGCTTAAAAATTAAGTGATTCTAGAATAAGTGATTTTGTCAAATTGTAGTATTGATTGAGTGAGTTGGTGAAACACTGTTTTTTAACTACTAAGTACAATAGAAATACTGTACTAAGGCTTTTTCAATCACTCATTCAACACAAATATCATTTAAGGTATTTGTGCACACCAACTGTTCGACAAAAGTGCTGAACTAAAATTGCCTTAATTTTGCTGCTAGTTTTGGTGTAATTTTTTATCATTGGAATAAGGAAATAGTACGAGTGAATCACATCTGAGTTTTGCATAAAAGTGTGTAGTGATTTACTATCCGTTATCGTCTTAAATTCATCTGCTTGACGCATATCCGGCTCTCCAATAGTTGTTCGTTTTAGACTATATTTTCCAAGGCCGCTTCCGCATTTGAAAACAATTTTGAAAACCAATTTTATTGGTAGCGCCACTCAAATTTTTAAAAGGGATCTATTCAACCCCCCCTTCTAGATCCGTGCCTTAGTCTAACAATAATCACTTTTTCGAATTAAGCGCATGAACTCTTCTACCTCTTTCGATGCCGATGCTTTGTCGCTTGCTTGTACGGGGACATCTTCAACCATCTTCCCTTTCCCTTTCGCTAGTCTTTCGGCCTCCACCTCAGGCGATATGAAGATCCTACCACTCCTTGTCATACCTCCTGAACCAACAACGTTATCAACAGTCTCAGCTGGCTGCTTATCAACATCGATCTTTATCCCGTCACAATACACCTCCAACCCATATGACCATGGGACTGCTTTCGTGTTCTCGTACGGGATTGGTCCGGCCTTGGTTATGGTGATCGGTGGTCGCTGGACCGGTGCTGCAATAGTGATCGTCTTCCGAGGAATCGTTATAGTGGCCACATCACTCTGATCATCTGCTACTGCCCCTGTGGGCTCTTCAGTTGCTGCTCGGTCAAACTGCAATGTGCCTCCATCAATTAAAGCCTGAATGCCTTTCTTCAAATCATCACACCCCCAACTAGGGTCCAGCATTCTAAGCAATATTCGTCACATCCTGGAAAAACACCCCCTTGCAACAATCTGCTTTTTATCTCGCTCAGCGGCGTCTTTAAATCATCGACATTCATAATCAGATTCAACCCTTCCCCAGTCAGAATGGCGTTCGCCCCGTGATTAGGCATGGGTTTCTGCACTATATTCGGACCTGCCGTTCCGAAATTGATAGTCTTATTGTCCAAAAGATCCTGCACAACATGCTTAAAAGCATGGCAACCCTCTATATCGTGGCCCGGAGCCCCGGAATGAAATTCACAGTGCCTGCTTACGTCATAACCATACGGAGGAGTTCCCGTTATCGGTGCCAAAGTTCTCTTCTCTACCAAATTTAGACCTAACAATGTCTGCAACAAATCTGCATAGGTTGAGGGAGGCTTCTCAAACACTCTTCTTGGTTTACCCTGGAATCTTCGCTGAGCCTGCTGTGCCCCCTGCTGTGGCTGTTGCTGCTGCTGTTGCTGTTGCTGTTGCTGAAACGGTTGTTGTTGTTGAAATGGTTGTTGTTGATATGGGATAGTAACACTCGCCACCTGCTGCGGCTGATGATATTGATTTCGTCCCCTGCCTCGGCCTCCAAATACTGCGCTTGCCTCGCCCTGACGGCGCCCACCAAAAGCCTTCCTATTACTGTCAGATGCAGTTGATTCCTCGACTTGGAATTTTCCTTGTTTAATGTTACGTTCAATCTTTTCTCCCATCAGAATCAAATCTGAGAAACTGGCCAGAGATGTATGAAACAACATGTCATGAAACAAGCCTGTGAATGTGCCGACGAACATGTCATTCATTTCCTTGTCTTCAAAAGGAGGACGGACCCTGGCAGCCATGTCGCGCCACCTTTGCGCGTACTCTTTAAAGCTCTCCCCCTTCTTCTGAGACAGCCCTGCCAATTGGACCCGATTGGGTGCCAAGTCGCTGTTATACTTGTAGTGAGCTACAAATGCCTCTGCTAATTGCTTCCATGTCTTGATATTGGTTGGCTCCAACCCCATATACCACTCTAGGGAAGGGCCTAACAAACTATCTTGAAAGAAATGCATTAGCATTCTCTCATCAGTTGAATATGCAGACATCTTTCTGTAATAAGCCCGTACGTGCACTTTCGGACATGTGTCCCCTTTATACTTATCAAACGCGGGAGCTTTGAATTTGATTGGCACCCTCAATCCAGGTACCAGACCCATTGTTGCCATGTCCAATCCCACAGCACTTTGGTTCAGGACCCCCCTCATCTGCTCTTCCAGCATTCTGATCTTTTGGGAGTCATCCATCGGCCCTTCGAAACCTCCGCCGGAGAAAGCGTCCTCCTGCTGATCTTCTTGCCACATACCATTCCCAGCTCCATACCCATCATATCCATTATTGCGGCCAGCTCTAATCTGATTCATCCTCGGACCTCGGCCTCTGTTGCCGTATCCCTGAACACCTCCAGCAGGCCCGAAAGCCACTAACCCAGCGCCGTTTCCATTTCCGAAACCTCCGTAACCCTGATTGGCCACACCATAACCATCTTGCCCAAAGCCTTGAGCATTGAAACCATATTTCCCAGTGTTATCGAATCCCTGATCATTGAACCCGAATCCAGTATTGCCGAAGCCGTTGCCTCCCATATTATCACCCAAGTTGACATCACCAAGCCCAACGTTATGGACAGCAGTCTCGTTCCCCACTCCGACGTTACCGTTCACAGCAGCGGTAGCGTTGTTGACATTAGCAGCAGGTATATTGACTACAGGTGGAGCCACTAGCGTGGGAGTGCCATCCCCATGAACAGTATCGACTCGCACAGACTGATGCTCCTCATTACCGTGACCAGCATTTCGGGCCAACAGAGGTTGGACCATGGCTTGCAAATTCTCCTGACCTTTTGCAATAGCTTCCATGGTCTGCATGAAGAGAGCTAGCTTCTCGCGCACATCTTGCATCTCGTTCTGCATTTGATCCATGATTCTTCGACAGTTGGTGCGAGTAGAATAGCGGTGCGGGTGCTGATCTGCAATCCTGAAAAGTACCTGGTACAGAGCAGGAAATAAGACACCATCCAAAGATTACCTGTAATGCAATATGAATATGAATGCAATGCAATGTGTGTCTGTGCGTTAGGGAAATTCATTCCCTGATTCTAGTGTGAAGGTGCCGGTGCAGTGACAGTGCTATCAATATAAAGATCGGAGCTGAATCACAGAAAGCCTCATATATTGCTGCGAAACCAATAAGCCAAGAATACAATATCACTGAGAGTACAACAAGAAGGCATGACCTCAACCAACAATCCTGGTGATGGTCAGCACTTATGCAAATAGAGCATACAAGTTATTACATGAAATGGTTAAACCCTCCCATAAGTCTGGTACTCTTCTAGCAGCTTCTTGGTCTCCGGATGACTTGGTCGAGCAAGCAGCCCTTCAACAAATTGGTTTCTTTTCTTAAGAACACGTCGCACGTCTTCAGCAGTTTCTTCCCCTGCCCCGTCTCCGAAGCGATCCTCCAGCTTACGCTTCTGAGACACAGCTTCATCTCTGCCTTTGATGGCCTGGTTTAGTGCATTCTGGAGACTATACCGGGTCATCACTTCTTCTTCACACTTCTTGATGCTGGACTTCAACTGCTCTTCGAGGTCGGAAATTTGCTGCTTCAACTTATCTTCCCTCTTCTTATTGTTGGTGAGCGTAGCGTTCCAAGTCTTATTACAAGAAGAGATCTCTCGGTGAGCGATGTCAAGTGCTTTCTTCTTGGATTCAAGCATGTCATGGGAGCTTCTGAACTCTTGCCCTAGACGTTCGCGTTTCTTCCTCTCCTCAGTCAACTCAGCCCCTAATCTGTTCATTAGCTCAATCTGCTGCTGGAAA
Source organism: Lathyrus sativus (assembly GCA_963859935.3). Taxonomy (NCBI): domain Eukaryota; kingdom Viridiplantae; phylum Streptophyta; class Magnoliopsida; order Fabales; family Fabaceae; genus Lathyrus; species Lathyrus sativus. Next base: position 160,426,861 of record OZ012741.1, read on the forward strand.
GCATGCACGGCCTTGTTTTTCTCGCTGCGTATCTGGGCTAGCTCCTGCTCTAACCCTTCGTTGATCTTCATCAAGGCTTCTTTTCCTTTCACAACTTGCTCGTAGGCCTCCCAAGAAATAGTTGTCGGCTCTGCTACCGGAATAGGAACAAGGACTGGTGCATCTGGAAATGGCATCCGCAACTGACTTGCTCTCTCTTGAATCCAAACTCTATAAGGTGCATAGGCCTGACAGTCATTTTTCCCTAACAACGACTTCCCTCTTCGGTTAATACGCGTCCAGGCATGCTGTAACTTGGCCAATAACTCCCCCTTCAAATCTCCGGTGAAGTACAGAGATTCCTGTATTTCTTCCTCCTTTGGCGGGTTCTTCAGCGCATATCCGAACTGACGAACGAACAGAGAAGGGTTGTAATTGATACACCCTTTTCTTCCAATCAGCGGCACATTAGGGTACCCAGAACAACTGAATATAAGCTCAGATCCCAGCAGATCCCTATCAAACCACTCGACGTCTTCGGAAGATAGCCTCATTAGGCGCTCTGGCCAGCTAGCTGTGGTTGCACTCTTCACAAAAGATCCCTTCATGGGAAGGTGGCTTTTAAACCACATATCCAGCAATGGTACACAGAAATGAACATTCTTTCCTCTTCCCTTCTCATTCTTGTAATGCAGTGAGTGGTAGAGATCTCTGAGCAAGGTCGGTACAGGATTGCCAGCGGCAAACAAGTAGAAGGCATCGAAGTCCACAAAATCCGGTACGTTGGGAAACAATATTATGCCATAAATGCACAGAGCCAGCACAACATTGAAGGCAATCCAGCACCCGTTCTTAGCGTACTCCTGAGCTTTACCGATCAAGAACTGGAGTGAGAAGCCTGGAACTCCACGGGAAACAGTAGTCAACAGTTCAGAAGCATCCACATACAAAGCTTTTGCCAAGTCTTCCGGCTTGGGCTTAATGCCAGAATGAATGAATGGAACCTGGTTCTGCACGGGTAGCTCAGTAAACTCCACATACTCCTCAACGGTAGGCCCCATAACGAAATCAGCAAACGTAAAACATCTCAATGCGGGATCATAGAATTGCATCAAAGCGTACAGCCCATCTAGCTCTGTCTCCGTGGGTTTGCGCACCAATCTCAATAGTCTTCCATAGCTCATTCTGAAGCTCCTACGAACCTCCTCATCAGCCAGAGAGATCAAACCAAGCAGGGGAACAACATCAGGAGTAGGCAATTTGTAAGCAACTGTCCTTCTTAAGCTGGCCATGACCGATCACTCAGAAATCCGGACACTAGAACTAGGGAAATGCAAATGCACCTGCAGCACAGACACACGTTAGTGGGATGCAATGATGATGAGTATGCAAACAAATGCAATGCAAGTAACATGCAACGGGGACCAACTGCCGTAGCTGAATAGCCTGAACCATATCAAGAAGTCTCAGATAGATTCTCTGGAAGTCATCAAACCCTGGTCTCAGATAGACCTAACACAAAGATCTAACAATGGTCTCTGACAGACCCACAACATAACTCTGGTTGGTCTCTGATAGACCTCAAATCATAACTCCAATAGGTCTCTGACAGACCTCATAACTCCTCAACTGGTCTCTGACAGACCTCATAACACATCTCTAAAATGGTCTCTGACAGACCTCATAACTCACAAATACCCAGGATCTCTGATCAAGAAATAACCGGTATCTGAAGGTCTAGTTACCTGCATATCCCCAAACCCTCTCACAGGTGGATGTCCTAGTAACTGACAAAGGTATGGCATCCTATGCGGTCGTCGGCGTCACAGACTTTCAGGGTTGATGATACGATTCCTAGAAGGAGTGGCATCATCAAATCCTGAAGAGGCCTCACTTAGCCAACTTCCAAATGATCGGTCCCCAGAGTCGACAATTCAACTAACCAGCAACCCACGCCAACCAAAGGAAGGGGCAGGAGGCCAACCAGAGGAACCTCGTCTGAGTGTAGATTTCGCGGGACACCAAAGCAAGCAAAGCAAGCGGGCGCCAACTAATCTCTACTCTAATTCTAGGTGCACTCAAGCCCAGGTCCGGCTTCTCACTCAATATCAGAACACCCGTCACACCCCAATAGCAACAATAATCAATATATATAATGCTGAAAATAAAGGTCAGAAATATAAATCCATACAAAATCCTCGACGGGAAAACAAGCGTTAGGATTGACTCTCTCAAGGGACGTTGGATCCCAAATGCATAAGAACTATCGCAGTCCTCAGCAGCCAGGGGATGTTGGATCCCCAGCAGAGTCGCCAGCTGTCGCTACTGCGAAAATCGGCGCCGGCTGAACAGAAGAGTCGCCACCGTGCGTTATTTATCCCACGGGAGGGAAAGGAAACGCTCAGAGTAAACCTCGCACAATACGGGAAAGGCGTCGCAACCAAAACCTGGGTTCGGGAGTCGGTTACGCAAGGGGAAGGTATTAGCACCCCTCACGTCCGTCGTACTCGACGGGATCCACGCTTGTTTTCGGGTATGGATTGTTATTCTATCTACTCTAAAGGGTTAAGGGTTAAAAGAAAATAAAATAAAAATAAAATGACTCGGCAAAGTATCGCACTTTATGCCTACGTATTCCCGTCTGGAACGAGAAATCAGAGTCAACGTAGTTCGCCTACCTACGGGAAAGGAGGGGAAGGTTGCTCGCTAGGATATCGCATCCTATGCCTACGTACTTTCATACAGCATGAAAGATCAGAGAAAACGTAGTTCGGGCCACGGAAGACACAGGTTTGTCTTGATTGATTTTATTCCTTCTGAAAAAGGTTTTTCTGATTAGCAGTCCAAGCGGACAAAAATGACGTTTTGATGAGTTCACATTCTTTTACGGAAGAAGTGTCTTTTATTGTGTTTGAAATCTTATTGTGTTTTTCTGTTTGTTTTGAGAAAGAAGAGACAGAACTCTAACCTACGATTGCGAAGGGAATCAAACTAACCTAATGTTATCATGTATGGGTTAAGGCCTAGTGTCTATCATGCTCCTCTCTTGCGCAGAGAGAAACAGAGATCCTAAGGGAATAGACGGAAACAAAAACAATATCAGATATATATAGTAAAGCGGTAAAATGCATGGGTGCAGCAATACAAGCGAGGCAAGGGAGTCCCACTCAACCTCGAACCTAGAAGACAATAGGCAAAAGTGAACAGACTTCACCTTCAACCCAACAGGGTAAACAGCAAACAATACAGTCCAGAAAACCAATCAATACATCAGAAATAAAACAGCTAAAAGCTAAACAGCAAAAGCAGTCTTCATCAGCATCTGACTTCATCTTCAGGCTATCCACAAGCTTCAAACAGGCATCAGTATTTAATATTCAATCTCCCAGTGGCTTTTCTTCAAGTCCTCCTCTCCAAGCTGAGGAATCAATCACCAGAGTGGATCGGGTGTTAAGCAATTAGTTGACTACCAAGGGTGGCAAACCAACTGCTACTAACACATAAGATATTTTCTCTCAAGAGTTCTATCCCTTAGACAGTAGCACCAAGCCTTCCAAAGGAAGGGGGTGAGTGTCTTAGAGAGACTCTGTATCACAGAGAGGAATGGAGGCAGTCAAAACCTTCCATGTTTGAAAATCAAGCTTTCTAATCTAGAGCTCTGCCTAGCTCCTAAACCCTAATCTCCTCAACAGCTGCTAGCAGGAATCTCCTCATCAACTCTGGAAGTTGGTCTTCAAGCTCTGGATCTCCAATGGTTTCAACATCACAAGTCTTCAGCTTCCCCAATCCCCAGACAATCCCAATACCCACACAGACAAATCAATAATCCCCAGAGGGCACACCACACCAATCAATCAAATATAGCAGTATATACTAATAGCAGTAGGGGAATCCTAGTGATTTCTAAGGGGATCTATCCTATACCCATAACCCCTATAGTCCATACCCCAAAAATCAAATGAAAATCCCTAAAAGAACTAAACTATCTCACCTAAGTTGATTTAAAACCCTAATTGTGTTCATGTTATTCACACTTAAACTAATCACCTAAAATTAATTCCTAAAAATATGAACTAAATTGCATATACAAGCTAACAATGTCTATTAATCAACCTAAAAAGAATGGACAAAAAATATTAAAGCAACTATTAGAACCAAAATTTACAAATTCATGTATGAAATGAAACACCTAAAATAGGCATTTATTTGGAAAATATGGGAAAAATATCAAATAAAAAATAAAATGCAATTTTTATTTTTTATAATTTTCTAGACATCTTGAAGAAATTAATGCAAAAAGAACCATTAAAAAATATGAAATTTATGATTTATTATGATTTTTTATAAAATGCATGAAAATGAAAAGAAAATGAAAATGAAATAAAAGGGCAGGGGGTATGAAAAGTAAGAAAAATAATGGATACACGTTGGGCCCAGCAAATTGGGGGGCGCGAAAAGCATTTGAGCCCAGACTGGCCACTAACTCAAACGCTGCGTTTTGAGGATTTAAATTTTCCCTCCGTTTCAGCATCCAATCGTGACCACACGATGAGAGGATTAAGTCAAAACCTGGAAATGATCTGATGGCTGAGGGTCATCGTCCCCAACGAGCCCTAGGGTTTTGCAGAATTCTCCTTCCATGCACAAACTTCCACTGTTCATTTCTCCCTCCTCACTCAACCAAACGCCACGATCTCAACACCAAAACTACTCTACTCTTCACCCTCTACAAGATCCCAACCCTAGATTTTGCTGAATCTCAATGTATAATCGAATTCGATAGCTAGAAGATCCTGGTACCACTGCATTACACCTGATGTGCATGATCACCAAACTTGCCAATCCTTATACTAATGTACTCACCACAATGCACTGATTATCCTGAACTAATCTATCATGATTATCATCCCCTAAACTAGGATTTCTTGATCATCAAAGTTTCACCACTCTGCCATCAAACTTCATATAACTCTCCCTAGATCTCAGGAACCAATCCCCTATGGTCTCTAAACATTTTTATCCTAACCACATGATCTACAACTGAATGAATAAGGAGATTCGAAGGGAAATGCCTACCTTGCAAGTGATGATGGCAGGTGTATTTGTGCTGCAATTCAAGACTTGTAATGGCTTATAGATGCTCCTCCAATGGTACTGATTCTTCTGTTTGCAATGGTTGTGGCTCAATCTTCTTGAATCACCTTATCCCCCTCTTCATGCAAGTTGGAGTGTAAACTTGGATCACCCTAACCAGCCACGAATTCCCTCCAATTTCCTTTGCCAATTACTCTATGATAATGGTGGATGATGATGATTATAGAAACTGAGATGATTGATGAAGTTTCAATGGAGTTTGAAGAGAAAATGCAAATGGGAGTGAAGGAATCAAAGTAGTGTTTGCAAGCTCAAAGAATCACCAACCAATGCACAAATGGCTTCATTTCCTTATATAAGTGAGGATTAACAGAATGAGAAGCTTCTAGATTGGTCCTAGAGGGATCTAGAAACTTGTGGAACTTTCATGAATTTATCATTTGATGGTATCTTGAATCATCTCATATCATGCTTGCACCTTGGGTAAATTTGAGTTAAAATCTCCTTTCATGAGATATTAGGAGTGTATGTATGAAAAACCAAGCTTTTACTTGCCTTGTGTTAAGTTTTACCATATTGCCTTATGATGCAAGAAACAATTTTACAAAGGAAGTCCAATTTTTAAGCCTAAACTCAAAAATGTGGCTGAACCAATGTCTTTAAAATGATGTTGGGAATCAATTTGGTATATTGGATGACCCATATTGGATTTGTAGATCTCTCAAACCATTTTCCAACTTGAACTTTTTCAAGTTATATGCCTTTTTTTAGGTCATTTTTCACCAACTTTGGTCAAGTCTTGTTCCATGCATTTCCAAACTTCCATGACTTCTTTTCTTAACTTAAAATGGCATTTTGAGCAACTTTTATGTTGGGAAGTTTTTCATTTGAAACCCCCTTGTATCAGTTTTAGACATAGGCTAAGAATGACCTGTAATCCTTAGATGACCAAAATACCCTTTGCTTTCCAAGACCATAAGTAGAGTTCCACAAATCATATGAAGGCATACTATACCATTATAGAAAGCTACGACAATGAGGAACAATTATTATGTTGACCAGAAATTCATTTGAAATCTCCTTGAGGGGTAAAAATAGCTTGGAAGTCAAGTCACTTTCATAGACAAAAACTCAGATACCTCAGATGACTTGTAACTTGCAAGGATCATAACTTGAGCTCTATAAATCTCCTTAATGTCTTCCACCACTCAAATTAAAGGTCTTGAGATCCTCTACAAGTTTCATGTTGGCCAAGGATCCATTTGAAGCTTGTATTTTGACTTATCTTGCTTGGCAATTTGACCTAAACTAGGGGATTTTACACAGAAACCCTAATTTAGAAACTCCTCTTCTCCTTGATTTCTCTTGAATTATTCTTAGCATATCATCATGTCCTTATTCTTCACGTCAAATGATGAACCCCACATCTCTCCAATAGCCCTCAATGCCTTTCAATCAGTCAATTGACCTAGAGTTGACCCAGGGTTGACCCAGATGAAACCCTAGTTGACTGTCTTCATCCACAACTCTTGTGATCATCTCAATGACTTGCCTCCTTCTCCAAATGACTTTTTAAGTCTTCCATGATGTCCACATACCCTCCATGCTCAGCCCACAACTCACAATTTCTTTGTTGATCCTCAGACACCCTCATTTAGGAGATATACTCAATGCTTGATCTACTGACTTCTTCAACTTTCAAATTCTTTTCTGATGACTTGAATGAGATTGAATCAGGGTAATAACCTCTTGATAGGCCTCTAGAGATGAGAATAATGATTGGTCCCCTGTTGAATGACTTGCTATGCTTATGCTATGCAGATGAGTAACCTATGTACATGACTCTATATGCAAATGCTAATGATATTGAAACATAAACCAAGTGAATAAGGTTGGGCAAATTTTAGGGTGCAACACGCGGATAGCGAATAAATGAATGTGTAGGATATTGACTAATGGATGGATGGTTTAGTGTGAATGTATACGTCTAAGTGTATTTGATGTGGTGAGAATTTATTATTACGCACCGTAGTGAAAAGCTGTAGAATATAGGCATTCGGTACTTGTGTATATATATATATATATATATATATATATATATATATATATATATATATATATATATATATATATATATATATATATATATATATATATATATATATATATATATATATATATATATATATATATATATATATATATATATATATATATATATATATATATATATATATATATATATATATATATATATATATATATATATATATATATATATATATATATATATATATATATATATATATATATATATATATATATATATTATGCCTTGATTATTATTATGGTAATGTTTCTCACCCTTCTGTTGTTTCATAATGTCCTTCGAGGCATTGTAGATTAGGATTTTGCTGGAGGTTTCCTTTGGAGTATAGCTCTTTTCCCTCGAGTCGGTCGCTCTGATATGTAACTTTAGGTAGATAGGCTTGTAGAATATCTTAATGACATTTGTTTAAATGTGAATGAAGTGGTGAACGACCAGATGACATGTATTTATGTTTTGTCATGTCTTAAGTGAATATATATATATATATATATATATATATATATATATATATATATATATATATATATATATATATATATATATATATATATATATATATATATATATATATATATATATATATATATATATATATATATATATATATATATATATATATATATATATATATATATATATATATATATATATATATATATATATATATATATATATATATATATATATATATATATATATATATATATATATATATATATATATATATATATATATATATATATATATATATATATATATATATATATATATATATATATATATATATATATATATATATATATATATATATATATATATATATATATATATATATATATATATATATATATATATATATATATATATATATATATATATATATATATATATATATATATATATATATATATATATATATATATATATATATATATATATATATATATATATATGTTTTAGTCTTCCGCTTTAATAGAAAACATGAATATGTAACTTCGTAGGATCATGCGTTTATTTTTAGTTGAGATTTACCCCTTTTGAGTTAATTCTTTTAAAACATTAATATTCATGTGGTCGTTTCGTGAGTATTGTGACGCACTTCTTTTATACCTTAATGAAAATATACTCTGATGAAAATAAAAATACTTGTATTAGTGGCTATGTGATTTGATATGTGTTTATTTTGGGGGTATAGAAAGGGGGCGTTACAGTCACGACCGTCACGGTCATGACGAGCGTCATGAAGCTGTGACGACTGTCACACTCCCAAAATCTGGGACGCATCAGAGGTGTCACATTTCAACATTTTACCAAAACACATACACCTGCAAAAGATCATTTACTAACATACGTAGCACAAAATTCGGATGAACAAACAACGATAATTTGTTTAACATTTTAATCATAAAACGACATGTTATAATACACTTCCAACGATTCGTAGTAATTAAATTCCATTAAAATTCAGCAAATAATTATCTTGCATCAATTCACTAAAACAACTATGCATCCAAGCAATATTTGGCATTATCAGAAACAACCAATCTATTTGCCATAGTACTTAATAAAATTCAGCAACAAGGAATTCAATTAAAACAATAACATTAATCATTCATTCCCCCCCAGAGTGCTACGTATCAGAGCGACCAACGACCTTAAACATAAAGCGACACTTTCTTCCGAGTTACCTGCAAATTACCACCAACGGAGGTAACATACAACATAAAAGGTGAGATATCAACAATATAACATAAGGCATGATAAAAGTCATGTCAGAATATTATCACAGCATTATAATTCCAGCAGTTCGCATAAATATTAGTAATAATTAAACTGCAACAATTCATTATTCATAACCACAATAATTATCATCATATCTCAGCAACTCATCAAAACCACTCAACAACGCAACTCAACAATGCGACTCATCAATGCGACTCAACTGTGCATATGCATGTGGTACCATTTAGGAGCCAACACTCCAAAACTCGGGACAGGGCCAACACCCCGAACCCATCTAGGAGCCAACACTCCAAAACTCGGGACAGGGCCAACACCCCGAACCCATCTAGGAGCCAACACTCCAAAACTCGGGACAGGGTTGTCGCTTGCGCGAAAATAAGGTGCCGGCATGACAGAAGAGTCGCCACCTTTCGTTATTTATCCCTCAGAGCGGGAAAGGAAACGATCGGAAAAACCTGACGAATAAGGGTAAGACAAGGTCATCGCAACCATTGTCTGGGTTCGGGAGTCGGTTACGCAAGGGGAAGGTATTAGCACCCCTCACGTCCGTCGTACTCGACGGGATCCTCGCTTGTTTGTTTACTTGGACGGGTTGGTTTTATTCTATCTACCTATCAAGGCTGGCTGGAAAAAAAAAAGAAAAGAAAAATGACTCGGCAAAGCATCGCGCTTTATGCCTACGTATTCTCATCAGAGAATGAGAAATCAGAGTCAACGTAGTTCGGCCTACGAGGGGTTATGGGGGAAGGTAGCTCGCCAAGACTTCGCCATCTTGTGCCTACGTACTCTCAACAGGTATGAGAGATCAGAGCTCACGTAGTTCGGGAAACTACGGTTTATTTCCTGTCTTTACGAAAGAAGTGTTTTTTATTGTGTTTGCGATTTCAACCGCACTAGAGACTATGACCTGAGAGTGAATGCGTCGCATGTCACCCAAAGGGTACCATACTAAACATCCAGACTGTGGAAAAGAAACTCTCCCACAATCCTTTCTCAGATAGCTTAAGGCTCGTAACGTACGAAAGAAATCATTCATGATTACTGTATCTTAAACTGCTTTGAGATGAGAAGAGAACAGGCCCAACTAGGAGGGAGACTATCAAGTCCTACTGTTATCATGCCATGGATTCATCCTATGGTTGAGGTTTGAACAGGGAACTCCTAGAAGTTGTCATGCATAGGTTTCAACCTAAAAGTCTATCATCAAATCCTTATCAAAGGAAATGAGAGTCCTAAGGGATCATGTCAATGATACACCAAAACAGACAAAGCATCAACTTAACAGTGAAATGCATGCAATGCAAGTGAGGGAGGAAATGTGTGTGGGGCTTCAGCCTCCACAAGCTCATCTCAACCTCAAGCCAGTCATGAAATAACAGTAATCATACTGAAAAATAAACAACATGCTATCAAGCAATAAACAGTAAACTGCAATCATACAGATAAAAGAAATGAAATGCCATCAGGCAAACAATCCACATGGGCAAGGGAGCTAGGCTCTACCGAATACCCGCAAGCAAAGCCACACAATAACAATACAAGCAGAGGGAACAACTCAACCTCTAATGCAATCATGCTCTTAGCCTGAACTTATTCTAGATGGACTTATTCTAATGCAACAGACAAATCAAACAAAACATACAATACAGAAAAGAAAAACAGAAGAAAGCCTCAGCTTCTCCAGCAGCTACTCAGTCTTCAGACTTCAGAGATCTCCAAGGAATCATCCTCTTCAAAGCTTCAGCTTCTATCTTCAATAGCTTTTAGATTTTCAATCAAATCTTTTATCATCTTCTTCTTCAAAGCAAACAACTTCAATGCAAATCTTCAATACCCTTCATTGCTTTCTTTATCTTCAACAACCCAAATTCTCCAACAAACAAGATTCAATCAACAAGATGAGGTGAGGATGTTAGAGTGCTCACTGACTTCCAAAAGGATGCCATTAAGGACTTAACATCAAAAGGAAAGGCTCTCTCAAAGTTCTACCTCATAGGGCAAGTTCACTAATCCCTCCAAAGGAGAGAGGTGAATACCCTTAAGGGACTTTATATCATAGAGAAGGAAGGAGGTGAACAAGACACTCCTTGTTTATTGAATGGAATTACTCTATCTAAAGCTCTACCTATGTACTTATGATCCTATAAACAAAAGCTAAAACTAAGCTCCTCTTCAAGGTCTTCAAAGTCTTCAATGATGATCCACAAGGTCTTCAACTCAATCTTCAAGGCTCACACACTCAAGGAGAAGAAAAGAAAGCAAAACAATACAAACTATGCCCTTAAGCAACACACATACTAACCATACATTCAAAAATCAATTAAAAATACTAAAATACTATATAATATTCTAGTAAAATTCTAGGGGATTCTATACATACCTTAATCTTGACCTAAAAACCCAAAACAAAATTGTTAAGTCTACTTATGTTGAATAAAACCCTAATTTTGGTATGTTAATGCTAGCCTAAACAAACTAATCAAATTTTAATCTAAAAATTGTGAATTAAATCCTATGGGAAACTATGATTCAATATCTAACTATGCCAAAAAGAATGGCTCAAAAATCCTAAGGGAAGGTCCTAAAACAAATTCTACAAAATTGAGTATCAAACTAAACATTATAAAAAGCTATTTACAAGAATAATATGCTAAAAATATTAAAAGAAAATAAAATGCCAATTTTATTTATTGATATTTTTCTAGACAAAATTATGAACATGTAGAAAAAACAAGCATTAAAAAACAATGATTTTTCATTTTTATATGATTTTTATAAAATGCTGAAAATATAAAGGAAATTAAAATAAAAGAATAAAAGAAAATGGGGAGGGGGTGTTAATAGAAGAAGCGCCCAGTTCAATTCCCAGATGGGCCAGGGATGGGGGTGCCATTAGCGAACACCCTAGGCCCATATGCACTCAGAAAAATAAATGAAAAAACTGAAAGAAAAAAGATAAATCTGCGGTGGGAATAACATCAAATTTAAGTTAAAAAGTTGGACTGGGCCAATGGTGGGGTGCGAGTAACAAAGATTTTCTGAGGCCCAGCATCACTCACTTAATCAAACGCAGCGTTTAGCTTTTTTAAAATTCCCTCCGTTTTGAAATTAAATCATGGTCGTGTGATGGAATTACAAAGTCAATTAACCAGGATGATCCAACGGTTGATGGCCATCGTCCCCAATCGAGCTAGGGTTTTCAGAAATAACACTTCCATGCACGAGATTTCAGGTCCTTCGTTCTCTCTGATTCCTCGATGAAAATCAAAACTTCCAAGAGCAAAGATGCTCCACTAATCACCAAGAACACGATGGTGCCAATAATTTTCACCGAAACATCTTGTATCACTCTAACAGAACGCATGAACATTAGGGTTTCAACACTTTTCTCTGTGATCAACTCTGGTTAAACTCCAATCTAATGGCATAAACTTGTTCTACACATTACCCTAACCAATCTGCACTATATCATATCCATTAAAACTCAATACACAACATTTTCTTGATCATCAAAGAACCTAACACCTGTCATTGATCTTCATGAAACTCTCTGAAATTCTATGGAATCGATCACCTAATCAAGTCTAACAATCCTACACCAAAGATCTAACCTAACTATGCATAATTAAGGAGATATAGGAGAATCCACCAACCTGTCAAATGATGATGGTGAGTGTTGTTAGGGCTTGATTCAGGACTTGTAATCTCTTCCAGATGCTCCTCCAATGGTGGATATCTTTCTGTTTGCAAGAATCTTGAAGAAGAGAGCTTGTAGAGATCAAATCGAGCTTGACTTGCACTTGAAGGAAACCTTGAATATCTCTTTCTCCTCTCACTCTTCACCAATGGATTCACCAACTTTCACCAACCTTTTTCTTCATGGTGATTCACTCTTTAAATAACAACCAATGGAAGAGTCTAGATTCATCTAGAATGCCCTAGAAAATCATGGAAAATCTCATGTAGTGATATGTGGTATTATCTCCTTTCATGCATTAAGTCCCTTAATTTTGCTTTAAAATCTCCTTACAAGAGATGTTGAAAAGGAATGTGTGGAAAAACAAGCATTGCCTTTGCCTTATGTGAAGTTTCTCATGGGTTCCTTAAGATGCAAGAATGAACTTTACAAAGTAACCCCAATTTTAAGACCTCAAATCAAAAATCTATTTGAACCATTGTTTTTAAAATAATGTTTGGATTCAAAATGACATATTGGATGACCTATTTTGGATTTGTGGATCTCCCAAACCAATTTCCAACTTGGATCCATTTAACTTATAAGTCCTTTTTTAGGTCATTTTCAACCATTCTTGTAAATCCTTGCTACAAGCTTTTCCAACAAATCATGACCACTTTTCTAGGCTTAAAATGCCATTTTGAACAACTTTGATGTTTTGAGTTTTTTCATCTGAGGCTTGGAAATAGGAGATATGGCCTTTGCTTAAAATGACCTATAATCACCAAATGACCAAAATACCCCTGTCTTGTTCAAACCATAAGTTGAGTTCTACAAATCCTATCAAGGACTTCTAGTACTCTATAGAAAGATAAGAAGATGCTCTTCAACATTAATGTTGACCAAGAAATCATAGGAATCATCCTACTAGGGAAAAAGTTGTCTGCAAGTTGGGTGACTTTCAAGGACCCAGGTTCACATACCTCAGATGACCTGTAATTTGTCAAAACCATAACTTGAGCTCTGCACCTCCTATCAAGGACTTCTACCACTCAAATTAAATCTAAGAACAAGCTCTACAACATTCATGTTGTGGGGAAGATGAGATATCAATCACATCTTGAGCTAAAACTGCCTGGAAGATGGGGATCAAATTAGGGTTTTTCACTGTCCATCCTTAGAAACCCTAACTTAAAACTTCTCAAACTCCTCAATCATGATGAGTTGGTCTAGGAATCATCTTTATAACATCTCCATACATCATTCCATGCTCATGGCCCTTGGATTAGGTCTCAACCTTCTCCAAATCTTCAGTTGACTTAGGGTTGACCCAGTCAAAGTTGACTTAGGGTTGACCCAGTCAAAACCCTAATTCTACCATTCATGGTTGAATCTTCTGAATTCTTGCACAATGACCTCTCTGGGCTTCATGATGGCTTTCAAGACATCTCATAGACTTTCTAAAAGCATCAAGTTCATTCTCAAAGTCTCAGAATCATCTGAGGAGCTCCCACAACTCTCAAGCTATGAAGCACACAGCCTTGGTTTCAACCAATTCCTCTGAGGATCTCTTGAACTTTCTGATGAAGGTATCAACTTTCAAACACTTGATGGGTGAATAAATGTTGGTCAAATTTTGGGGTGCAACAGCTGCCCCTATTCAAACGGCTTGAACCTGACTGGGTGAGAAGCGAACGGCTCTCAGCCAATCAAGGTGCGAGACGGTTGAATACCGGTAAACCCGAAAATTTGCCAACTGCACGAGCACACGATACTCTGCGGGGAACAAATCTTCGAATACTGCAATATTAGCTGCACGACAACTAGCTGGAGAGATACTGATCTGACATTACCGTCAGTCATCCACATCAAATTCTTCTGACATTGCCTTCAGACAACCACAACACCCAACCTCGCCGCTGGAAGACTAAACCATCTAACATCACCGTCGGACAATCAAAATATCCTGCGTCGCCGCTGGAGAACTAAATTTGACATACCCAACATCGCCGCTGGAAAACTGAATCTGACATCGCCGCCGGAAACAAACATCACTCTGAGAGACACTTGACATCGCCGTCATACAAACGTCATCTCTGCTGGGGATTTAAAGAGTCTGACCTCGCCTTCGAACAAACATCCAACCTCGCCGCCGGAAACAAACATAGTCTGACCTCGCCATCAAAAACAAACATGGTCTGACCTCGCCGTCAAAACACACATTCAACCTCGCCGTCAAACACAAACACTGAACAATTCTGACCTGGGGTTCACCCCTGGTAAATGGAACAAAAGGTACACTTGCGTATTTGAAACTACTCCGCTGGGAATAAGAGACTTAGCCAAGCACACTCTGATCTGGGGTTCACCCTCAGAACCATAACGAACATCCAAATATTACTGCATACTGCCCACCGTAGAACTTCAACATCAAATCTATACGAAACCCTGGCCCCTGGCCACTTCTAGCTTCAGCTAGAAAAGATCTTCAAGTATTTCTGAAGATAAGCATCCTTGGCCTTCAAGGATGTAAACTTTGCCTGTCGGCAACTCTGCAGGAGGTATCTTCGACTTCAGTCTGAAGAAAATGATCCTTGGCCTTCAAGGATACATGGATCTGCCTTCAGGCAACTCCGCCTCTGCTATAGAGCATCCGTGACTTCAGTCAGGGATATACTTCGGCCTTCAGTCCAAAAAATGAATCCTAGGTCATTCATGACCTTGGGGATAACCTTGCCTTCAGGCACCTTCGCTTCAGCTTGGGAAATCTGTGACTTCAGTCAGAGAAATGGTATCCTGAGCCATTCATGACTCTACGGGGATTCAAACACTTTGCCTTCAGGCAAACTCCGCTTCAGCTGGAGAAACGTCTTCGACTTCAGTCCGAAGAAACATTATTCACTTGATCGCAATCAATCATCACCTCAGGACAACTGACTTGGTCTTCAGGCCAACACGGATCACCTTGCACACAAAAGCTGCGTCTACAAACTTTTGAACTTTGTCTTCAGACACACGTTGATTCATCAACACGGAAATCCGAATCCACAGGAACATTCTGATATCGCCTTCAGGCGTTTACGAAGTCAACCTTCAGATTAGACATCACTGTTGGAGCAAACATATCACGCTGCTAAGGACTTCAAGAATCATCTTGAACAAACAACTCCGTCGGGCACCTTCAAGAATCATCTTGAACCGATAACCATTCTGGAGACTTTATTCTGCTGGGTATTCCAGGAATCTTCCTGGACAACTCTTGCTGGGGACGCTACTGGGGAGCTCAAGAATCATCCTAAGCAAACAACTAGGGAAACTGCGCTGAGGTCTTAAGAATCATCTTAAGCAAACGACCCTGCTGCGGATTTCAAGAATCATCTTAAGCAAACGGCCCTGCTGCGGATTTCAAGAATCATCTTGAACTGAAGACTTCGCTGGGGAGAATGTCAGGAATCATCCCGAGCAACTGGTCTTTTGGTGGAACACCTGTAGAACAAGAATGATAATAACCTAGACCATGTTTATGATGCACATGCTTCGGCGCCCTGCCCCACACGGTGGAAATGCTATGCGTTTATGCTAAATGTTATGTAATTATGCGCAATGCTTCGCAATCATGCACAATGCTATGCAATCATGCACAATGATGCGATCCCGTCAGCAAACTAAATGCCGGGGGAATTCTCCTATCAAGGAGAAAGAACTACTCAGGTAGAGGAATCATCCTGCTGAGGAGAAAACTGCATGCCAATATCAATCGGACTCCGTCTGGGGAATGATCTTCCATTGACTGCTGCAGGGAAAACAACTTCAGTTGATTACTGCAGAGGAACGAAGCTCTACGAGAACTTGGACCTGCTGAAGGAATGTGACGTCAATCGCGGGAGTGAATTGCGTGGCCGCCATGGCTACTCTTCTGGGGATAACAACTCTGTGGGGAAACAACTTCAGCTGCTCCACACTCCACTGGGGACAAACCAATCATGATCTGATCAACTTCCAAGGACTCGGCTCTCTTGGACATCTGCAAACTCGGCTGAGGAAGGAGAAGTCATTCCGCTTCGCTGGAGAGAGTGCGACTCTGGGGAAATACAGCATCAGTTGTTCAATGCTCTGCTAGGGAAAACCACTCACGGTCTCAACTGCTTCCAAGGATTCGGCTCTCTTGGGGTTTGCGAACTCAGCCGTGGAGAGAGAAATCATTCTACTTCACTGGAGAGTACAACTCTGATGAGGAGTTCTAATTCCGCTGGGGAAAAAAGAATCATCCGACTCCGGGGGAGAGTACAACTCTGTAGGGGAATCTCAACATCAGTTGTTCCAACATTCTACTGGGGAAGAGGGAATCATCCGACTTCGGGAGAGAATACGGCTCTGGTGGGGAATTTCAATTCCGCGGGAGACTTCAGTCTGGTACCATCAGTTACTGCATCCTTCGGCGTACGAACAATTTCCTGCGAAACCTGCACTTGTGACCCGGTGCTGGGGGAGGCACCTGCTTCGGCGACCTTACTGGGGAAACACGAGCTTCGGCACCCGAACATTTCTACGAAATCTGCACTTGTGACCCAGTGCTGGGGGATGAGCTTTGGCCCTCGACTCAGCTGAGAAGATGACGTTCCTTCAGGATGCGTCTGCTTGGGGAAGAGAATCATCTCTGCCTGGGGAGACATATCAATGCTCACTATTCTGCGTTCAGATTCTGCGGAGGAGAGACTACTGAACTCTGCTGGAGAAAGAGGAATCGTCCCGCTTCGGGGATGCGCACGGCGCACCGTCTGGAAGGTGCTACACCTGCAACAACACAAACAAAAAGACCAGATACCCTCCTCAAAGGGGACTATCAAGGTTATTATCTCGTGACAATATTCAGGTAATTAATTGTTTCAACAATCAATGGGCCTAGGCCCGTAAGTTTATGTATGCGCATTTTATCAAAACATCGGCGCTTTCATTCGCAAACAAAACAGATAAATGCTAAATAGACAAGCAGAATTGCTGAATAGTGTGCATTTTATTGATGGTGAACCCCTGAATGGGCCAAAATGTTTTACAACAGAGGCAAACTCCTAGAATGAGGAAGCCGCGCAAAAATAAAACACAAATATACATCAGTATATACAAATGTCGGCAACGAGGCGTAGACGAACACCATGAGTTGATCCCTCTAAGACCCACTCGACTTCGATACTTCTCCGACGCTTCAGCTTCGGAAGAGATTGATTCAGATAAACGGCCCTCAGGTCCTCCAAACCATCAAACAATGAAAGTCCACACGCGGAACGCAGTCATTTGCTTGTTCAAATCCCTAACTTTTGCGTGAACCGCCCTTTACGGGTTTTCAGTTCACTGGGATACCCTTTTTTGCCGAAGCCGCCCAGTGTAGGTTTTCGACTTCGCGGGTGTACATTTTTCAATATATCCCTAATTTTTGCCCGAACCTTTTATTCTGTTTTTGGTTCGCCGGGATGCCCCTTTTTGCCTGGACTCTTTCTTTTTTTGTCCAGCGGGTCTCTTTCAAGCAAAGTATTTTTTAACTGCGTCCGCGTTCACCGGGGATGCAAAATCTTCACCATCCATCGTGGATAACAACAAAGCTCCTCCAGAGAAGACCTTGCTGACGACATACGGCCCTTCGTAATTCGGAGTCCACTTGCCCCGATGATCGGAGTGTGGTGGAAGAACTTTCTTCAGGACGAGATCACCCGTCTGAAAGCTTCTAGGACGCACCTTCTTATCATAAGCTTTCTTCATTCGGCTTTGGTACAGGCGACCAAAGGCAATCGATGCTAACCTCTTCTCGTCCATCAGGCTGAGTTGGTTCAAACGATTCGTAATCCATTCTGCCTCGTCGAGTTTCACATCAACCAAAACTCGCAAAGAAGGAATCTCCACTTCTAACGGTAGGACAACTTCTATACCATACACCAAGGAGAAAGGAGTTGCCCCGCTCGATGTACGCACCGTCGTACGATAACCGTGCAAGGCAAACGGCAACATCTCGTGCCAATATTTGTACGTCACAACCATCTTCTGAACAATCTTCTTTATGTTCTTGTTGGCGGCTTCGACGACGCCATTCATCTTCGGCCGGTAAGGAGATGAGTTGTGGTGTTCAATCTTGAAGCTCTGGCACAGCTCCTTCATCATCTTGTTATTCAAATTCGAACCATTATCAGTAATGATCCGCTCGGGAACTCCATAACGACAGATGATGTCCCTCTTTATGAATTTAGCTACCACCTGCTTGGTCACATTAGCGTACGAGGCTGCCTCCACCCATTTGGTGAAGTAGTCGATAGCTACCAGAATGAAACGATGACCATTGGATGCAGTGGGCTCGATCTTGCTTATCATGTCGATGCCCCACATGGAGAACGGCCAAGGGGAGGACATGACATTCAATGGGCACGGCGGCACATGCACTTTATCAGCATAAATCTGGCATTTATGACATTTCTTCGCGAATCTGAAGCAATCCGACTCCATCGTCAGCCAGTAATATCCTGCTCTCAGGATTTTTCTCGTCATGGCATGCCCGCCGGCGTGCGTACCAAATGTGCCCTCATGGACTTCTTCCATGAGCATACTTGCCTCTTTCTCATCTACACATCTGAGTAGCACGAGATCGTGGTTTCTCTTATACAACACTCCATCAGGATTGAGATAAAAGTTTCCAGATAGCCTCCTCAGAGTCTTCTTATCCTGGGTTGACGCACCTGCAAGATACTCCTTAGTCATAAGGAAGGTCTGGATGTCGTGGAACCATGGCTTGCCGTCGGCGGCATCCTCGATTGCAAAGACAAATGCCGGTCTGTCAAGACGCGAAAGAACAATGATTGGAGCTTCATTCCAAAGATTGACTTTATAAATTGAAGCCAACGTGGCTAAGGCATCAGCCATCTGATTTTCAGCCCTGGGTACATGATGGAGTTCCACTCGATCGAAGAACGGAAACAGCCTCCTGGCATAATTCATGTACGGCACCAAATTTGCTTGACGAGTTTCCCACTCCCCTTTAATTTGATTGATCACAAGCGCTGAGTCACCATATACGTCTAGATTCTTGATTCTTAAATCAATTGCCTCTTCTAGACCCATAATACATGCTTCATACTCTGCCTCATTGTTGGTAACTGGAAACGTCAGTCTCGCAGTAAACGGGATGTGGGATCCGTGAGGAGTCGTGATGATAGCCCCAATACCACTTCCATAGGAATTAACCGCTCCGTCGAATATCAACTTCCACTGAGACGTCCTATCTGGCCCTTCACCGGGCAATGGCTCATCGCAATCCTTCGCTTTGAGAAACATAATATCCTCATCAGGGAATTCAAACTTCATCGGCTGGTAGTCTTCGATTGGCTGTTCGGCAAGGTAATCAGACAATACGCTTCCCTTAATGGCTTTCTGGGAGACGTACTGAATATCATATTCCGTTAACACCATTTTCCATCTGGCAATCCTGCCCGAAAGAGCCTGCTTCTCGAAGACGTACTTGATCGGATCCATTTTCGAAATTAGCATAGTGGTGTGATTGAGCATATACTGTCGTAGACGTTTGGCGGCCCAAGCTAATGCACAACACGTCTTTTCCAGCATCGAGTATCGAGATTCACACTCAGTGAACTTTTTACTCAAATAATAAATGGCATGCTCCTTTCTGCCCGTCTCGTCGTGCTGACCGAGAACACACCCCATACTATTCTCCAGAACCGTCAGGTACATGATTAATGGCCGTCCAGCCACTGGGGGTATCAAGATTGGAGGTTCTTGAAGATACTGCTTTATTTTGTCGAATGCCTTCTGGCAATCCTCATTCCAAGTAATCGCCTGATCTTTCTTTAAAAGCTTGAACATCGGTTCACAAGTGGCCGTGAGCTGAGAGATAAACCTTGCAATGTAGTTTATTCGGCCCAAGAAACCACGAACTTCTTTTTCTGTTCTCGGCGCTGGCATTTCTTGAATAGCTTTTATTTTTGCAGGATCAACTTCAATACCTCGTTCACTAACGATAAACCCCAATAACTTTTCGGACCGCACTCCGA
This sequence comes from Lathyrus sativus, assembly GCA_963859935.3. NCBI lineage: Eukaryota > Viridiplantae > Streptophyta > Magnoliopsida > Fabales > Fabaceae > Lathyrus > Lathyrus sativus. The sequence goes on from OZ012741.1 coordinate 160,447,511, forward strand.
AAGTGCACTTGTTAGGATTCAGCCTCAGCCTGAACTTCCTAAGCCTCTCAAAAAGCTTCAATAAGTTGACCAGATGCTCTTCCTCCGTTTGGGACTTTGCAATCATGTCATCAACATAGACCTCGATCTCATGATGAATCATATCATGAAACAAAGTTACCATTGCTCGCTGGTAAGTGGCCCCTGCGTTCTTCAGACCGAAGGGCATTACCTTATAGCAAAATGTTCCCCAGGGGTGATAAACGTCGTTTTCTCCATGTCCTCCGGTGCCATCTTAATCTGATTGTAACCGGAGAAGCCATCCATGAACGAAAACACGGAGAACTGGCTTGTGTTGTCGACCAACACATCGATATGAGGCAGCGGGAAATCATCCTTAGGGCTCGCCCTATTCAAATCCCGATAATCGACGCACATGCGTACCTTACCGTCTTTCTTCGGTACAGGCACTATGTTGGCGACCCACGGAGGGTAAGTGGTAACGGCTAGAAATCCTGCGTCCAACTGCTTCTGGACCTCCTCTTTGATTTTTACAGCCATATCTGGTCTCGTCCTCCTAAGCTTCTGCTTGACCGGAGGGCAATCTTCTCGCAACGGCAAGCGATGAACCACGATGTCTGTGTCGAGTCCGGGCATATCTTCATATGACCAAGCAAAGACGTCACTATACTCTCGAAGCATCTCGACCAGTCTATGCTTGACATCATTCTGCAGCGCGGCCCCTACTCTGACATTTCGGACGAGCTCTTCAGAACCCAGATTTACGATCTCAATATCTTCCTCATGAGGCAGAATAACCTTTTCCTCTTGTCTCAACAAGCGGGCCAACTCTTCCGGAAGATCCTCGTCTTCATTAATCTCATCCTCGGCTTGATAGATCGGGCAATCGAAGTCGTAGTGAGCCGTAGAGGGTCCAGAGTCGATGTCATCTGTTATGTGGATCCTGCAATAACAAGGGTTAAGTTTAAAGCAAGGATATGCAGGTTAGCACAAACCCCGTTGCCATTTTACTGTTTTTCAAAATAAACATAAAACAGGAATAACAGAGAACACAATATTTGAGTACGAAGAAAACGCCTTTGATTTATTAACAAAATGCATGTACATAATCCAACAAGGCCCTGACAATAAAACCACTATGCCCCGGGCAGGACATAGGGTTGTACAAAGATTGTAAAAAGCAAATCATTACTCTTCACTTGTCAGCTGGATAATTTCCTTGATGGTCCAATTGTTGAGGCGCTCGCCCGGCTTGCTTGGCTGAATCCAGGCGTCAAGATCACAATCGTTATCCCCGCTGTCCTCAGACGCTGCGTTGATGCTTTCGAAAATCACTCCGCCCTTGGTAAATAAGATCATCCCCTTCCCACGAGACGAACTGCTAGACGAAGAAGATGAAGCTTCATCTTTAGGAGAATACCCCAATCCAAACTTATCCTGCTTGATCGGTACCTCCAAAACATGCCCCCCAGCCTGGGGTGGAACCGGCTTCGACGACGGCCCGAGCTTCTTTGAACGAGGAGAGATTCATCTCTTGCTTCTCTATGACGACAGGAGCTACCTCTTTCACCTTGACGGTTTCAAATGCTTGGCAGAGAGTTTCATGGATTTTGCCGTCCATTTCAACATATTTAAAGGATGACAAGTGGCTCACCATAATGTCCTCCTCACCACAGACGGTTACTATGCTTCCCCCGACAGCATATTTGAGCTTTTGATGCAGCGTGGACGTCACGGCACCAGCAGCATGGATCCATGGCCGACCTAAGAGGCAACTGTAGGCAGGCATGATGTCCATGATATAAAAAACCGTATCGAACGTCTCCGGACCAACCTGAATCGGCAGGGTCAACTCTCCGAACACGTGGCGCTTAGTTCCGTCAAATGCTTTCACCACCAGATCACTGGGCGTGCAAAGCAATCCACGAGTGTCCAACTTCATTAGTGCCTTTTTCGGAAGCACATTAAGCGACGAACCCGTATCCACCAGGACATGCGACATGATTGTGCCTCTGCACTCTATTGAGACGTGCAAGGCGCTGTTGTGATCTCTCCCTTTAGGAGTCAGCTCTAAATCTGTGAATCCCAGCCCATTGCCAGCGTTAACATGGGCCACCACCTCTTCTAGCTGATTTACTGATATCTCCTGCGGCACGTAGGCAGCGTTCAATACCTTCAGCAACGCGTTGCGGTGCGCTTCAGATCACAGCAATAAGTTGAGAATAGAAATTTTTGACGGAATCTGATGAAGATGATCTACAATCTTGTAGTCGCTCTTCTTGATTAACCGCATGAACTCCTCAGCATCTCTGACTAGCAAATCCTTCTCTGCCCCACAAGGGACCTCTTCGACGGCTTTGCCTTTACCCTTATCAGCAGCATAAGCCCTGACCACTTTCTCTGCCACAACCTCTGTTGGCGCGAACACTCTTCCGCTTCGAGTAATACCACTGACTCCTGCGAGACTCTACACAGTCGATCCGTACGGCTCTAGCTCTATCTTCTAACCATCACAATAGACTTCGGCGCCGTAATGCCACGGAACGGCGTTAGTGCTCTCGAATGGGATTGGCCCGGCCCTGGTAATAGTAATTGTAGGCGGTCGGGGCGCAGAAATGGTAATAGGTCGACGAGGAATAGTGATGGTAGAGACTTCATCTGCCTGCTTCAGCACAACCTCCCCTGATACACTTTCAACGCTCTGGCTGAACTGCAAAATACCCTCAGACATCAGACTTTGGATACCTTCTACCAGCTGCTCACACCCATCAGGAAGTGTAGCACATGCCATGCATAACTCTCCGCATCCAGGAAAGAAACCCTTCTTCAGCAACTTAGCTTTGACGAAACTAAGCGGCGTCTTCAAGTCTTTGACATCAGTCAGCAAGTCTGCATTCTCCTCAGCGATAATGGCGTTCACTCCGCCTCCCCTATGATGAGGCATAGGGTTTTTGGTGACATTGGGCACACTATCAGAAAAGTTAATGACCTTGGCGTCTACCAGGTCCTGCACCTTGTGCTTAAAAGCTTTACAGTTCTCAATCGTATGGCCTGGTGCCCCAGTATGGAAATCACAAGTGGCACTTGCGTCATACCCCGGTGGTGGTGCCCCTGTTAAGGGAGCCAACGTCCTCTTTTGAACTAACTGAAGCTGAAGCAAAGTTTGCAGAAGCTGCGCATACGACATAGGTGGAGCTTCAAAATGACGATTTGCCAAAGGAGCCCGATTCTGATATTTCCTATACCCCTGCTGATTCTGTTGCTGCGGTTGCTGCTGCTGCTGCTGCGGCGGAGTTGCGGGGATATTTATGCTAGCAATCTGCTGCTGAGGGCCCTTGCCTTTTCTCCGAGCATTAGTGATAGCACTGGCATCTCCTTCTCGACGCTTGCCAGCGTAAGGTTTCTTACCACCTCCTCCAGCTAAGGATGATTCGCCTTGAATTTTTCCAATCTTTATACCATTCTCGACATGCTCACCCATAGTGATGAGAGCCGAGAAAGTCCCAGACATGCCACTGACTAGCTTTTCATAGTAGATTCCAGGAAGGGTAGCCACGAACATTTGCACCAGCTCGCGCTCAACCATCGGCGGTTGAACCCGAGCAGCCAATTCACGCCACCGCTGGGCGTACTCTCTAAAGCTCTCATTATTCCGCTGTGAAAGATTCTGGAGCTGAACTCGGTTGGGGGCCAAGTCGCTATTGTACTGATAGTGGAGGACGAACGCTTCAGCGAGATCTTTCCACGTGCGCACTGTAGCGGGCTCCAAGCCCATATATCACTCGAGAGATGGACCAGAAAGACTATCTTGGAAGAAGTGCATCAGCAACTTCTCATCGTCAGAATAGGCGGACATCTTTCTGTAATAAGATCGAAGGTGAACACGAGGGCAAGTAGTACCCTTATACTTCTCAAAGACATGCACCTTGAACTTATGAGGTACCTTGAAATCAGCAATCAACCCCAGCTTGGACATATCAACGCCCAATGTATTCTGATTTTCAATGTCTCTCATTTTGTCTTCCAGTGCTTTGAACCTGAGCCGAGCTTCAGCATTCAACTCTGCTTCTACACCTCTTTGAGAAAATACGTCATCCTGATGATCCTCAAGCCACGGTTGAGGCACCAACAGATTCCCGACACCATCATTGCCGTTGACCGGCCCTATGTTGACATTAGCTCCTAGACTACCATTGCTGACGCCTGCCGCATTGAGTCCGATATTAGTCATCATATTACCGTTAGCACTGCTGTTGCCTCCAGCAACAGGAATAACATTCTGCAGAGCATCCACTGGAGGAGGAGTAGGCACAGCCCCGCCATGCAGTATGCCGTTACTATCAACCCTGGAGATCAAAGGTTGAACCAAAGTACGAAGCTGGTCTTGACCATTAGCGACTACCTGCATCAGTTCCATAAAACGATCCATCCGTTCACGGAGCTCTTGAACATCTGACTGCACCTGATCTATGATCCTAGTCTGATTAGCTCGAGTTGAATAACGGTGAATGAGTCTTTGATCAATCCTGGAGACCGGAAACAGCTCGGAACCTGTGAACCTGAAAAACCTGAAAACATTAAAGGTTAGGAAAAGCAACAAAATGTACGCCATGCAAATGCTTCATGCAGATGCATGCGTGTGTCTGTGTGCTTGGGAGATTTCCCCCGATCCTAGTGCCTTAGTGCCAGTGCTGACAATAATAAGAGGGAGAAGTCCGAGCCCAATCATGGAAACATCAATCTCATATATATATGGAAAGGCCTGTCAAGGCAGTACACAATATCAGCGAGTACAAAACAAATCAACAGCATGACCTCAGCCAACAAGTCTGGTGATGGTCAGCATACAGCAAAGATCAAAACAACACGAATACAACTAGTTAAGTACGGCCACGGGCGCGATACTCTGCTAGTAACTCCTTCGCCTCTGGATGATCTGGCAAAGTGAGCAACCCCTCGACGAGTAGTTCCCTCTGCACAATGGTATGCTGAAGCCCCTGAACTGAACTTTCCCATGCTCCCTCGCCAAAGCAATCCTCCAGTTTCCGCTTCTTAGACTCAAACATCAGCTTATGCTCCTTCAGGTTAGCAAGAGCTTTGTTGAGTTGGCCTTCGGCGGCGTATCTGCGGGCGGTCTCTTCATCAAACCTCCGCTCACTGTCCTTTACTTCGGCTTCCAGCTTAGAGATCTGCAGCATCAGCTTGTCCTCTCGCTCCTTCTTGGTGGCCAGGGAGGTCTTCCAATGCTGGTCGAACTTAGATATCCTCCGATATGCCTCGTCCAAATGCTGCTTCTTCGTAGGTAGTACATCATTAACAGCCCTGAAGTCTTGACCCAAGCGTTCCCGATCAGCGATCTGCTTTGCCAAGTCTGCACCCAGTTGGTTCACCGACTCTGTTTGCTTTTTGAAAGCATGCACGGCTTCGTTCCTTTCACTTCGAAGCTGAGCTAACTCCTTCTCCAATTCTGCGTTCGCCCGCTTCAGTTCATCCCGCTCGGCTAATACCTGGTTGTGCTGATGAATGGACACAGTGGTAGGCTCTTCGACTGGTGGAAGACTCTCTGGTCTGACGTGAGGAAATGGCATCCCTATAGCGTTGGCTCTGGCTCTGATCCAAGCTGAATAAGGAGGGTAGGCTTGACTGTTGCTCTTTCCCAACAAAGGCTTTCCCCTCTTGCTGATACTGTTCCACGCACGCTGAAGCTTGGACAACAAATCCCCCTCTAGAGTACCCGTGAGGTACAGAGATTCCTGTACCTCTTCCTCCTTCGGTGGAGTCCTCAAAGCATATGCGAACTGACGAACTAGCAACGCCGGATTGTAGTTGATGCAACCCTTCCTACCTATCAGAGGTACATTAGGAAACCCACTACAACTGAAGATCACCTTGGTACCTAGCCTGTCTCTGTCAACGAACCAATCAATATCTTCTGCAGACAAACTCATCAAACGCTCATGCCACTCGGCTGTGGCTGCAGATAAGACAAAAGAACCCCTCTTGGGCAAATGACTATCAAACCATTTGTACAGCAACGGTACGCAGCATGAGACATTCTTCCCTCTCCGATTCTCATTCTTGTAGTGCACTGAGTGATAGACATCCCCGATCAAAGTAGGGACTGGATTCCCTGATGCGAAGATGTGAAATGCATCAAAGTCTACGAAATTAGGCATGTTGGGGAACAGGATAATGCCATATATGCATAAAGCGAGGATGGCATTGAATGCGTCCCAACATTTGTCCTTAGCACACTGCTGAGCCTTAGCTATCAGAAACTGCAAGGAGAACCCAGGAACCTTGTTCCAACTCGTCACTACTAACTCAGAGGCGCCCAAATGGAGTGAAGAAGCTAAACCAGCCAGATCAGGCTCAGCATCTATGTGGACAAAAGGCATCTGCCTTTTGATAGGCACACCCAACAAATCAGCATACTCTTCCAGTGTCGGCGCGAGAACGAAGTCCTGAAAAGTGAAACACCTCAGAGGAGGGTCATAGAACTGTAGAAGAGCATGTAACCCATTCAACTCGGACGTAGAAGGTTTGCAAACCAGACTGAGCAACCTGCCATAAGACTTCCTGAACCTATCCTTCACAGAATCACCTGCTAGAGCTATCAAACCAGTCAACTTCGACACATCAGGGGTCGGGAACTTGTACGCAACAGTCTTCCTGAGAGAGGCCATAATAATACAGTAGGAGGCGAGAAATCCTGGATCGGGGAAACGGTACCTGCAACACAGACACACGTTAATGGAATGCAAATGAACATGCAAACTAATGCAAAATGCAGGCATGCAATAATATATCCGGATAGCTGCTGTGGAGATTCTGTATCAACAATCACTGACGAGAAGAAAACCCCGGTGTAAGACCACTAATCTGATCTGCTAAGAACGACCATTTGATAGGACCATATACATAAGATCAAAATTCTGCTCTGTCGAGAACAAATGGCTGATAATAAGGACCTCGGATGTATGATCAAGAAATATCTGCTGGTGAAGTCTTCAGACCCCAAATCAAAAATCTGCCCTATCAAGAACAAACATACAGCTGCTGATGAGATCTTCAGACCCCACTCAAAATCCGCTCTATCAAGAACGAACAACATCTGCTGATAAGATCTTCAGACCCCAAAAATCTGCTCTACCAAGAACAAACCACTGATGACAATACTCTGATCAAAACCTGCTCTATCAAGAACAGACATACACCTGATGATAAGATCTTCTGATCAAAACCTGCTCTATCAAGAACAGACAAACACCTGATGATAAGATCCTCTGATCAAAACCTGCTCTATCAAGAACAGACAAACACCTGATGATAAGATCCTCTGATCAAAACCTGCTCTATCAAGAACAGACAAATCTGCAACTGAGGAACCCTGGTACCAACATAACTGATTCACTGTCAAGAAAACCAGGTGGTCTGAAGGTCAAAGTTTCCTGCAATAAACCCAATCCCACTCATAGGTATGGACCTAAACTGACTCAAGGTACGGCATCCTATGCGTTCATCAGTGTCACAGACTTTCAAAACTGACGATACGATTCCCAGAAGGAGTGGCATCATCAAGTCTTGAAGAGGCCTCACTTAGCTGAATCACAAATGATCGGTCCCCAGAGTCGACAATCCACCAAACCAGCAACCGTCTCAACCCAAAGGGTTGAAAGTGAAGCCAACCGGATGAACCTCGTCTGAGCGTGGATTTCATGAGACACTAGTGCCTGCAAAGCAAGCACGCACCCACTAATTTCCACTCTAAGTCTATGGTGCACTCAAGCCTGGGTCTGGCTTCTCACTCATCAGAACTCCCATCCCACAACAGCACAAATAATCATATTATACTGAAAATAAAATGCGGGAAATAAAGTGCGAGAAGTAAAAATGCGATAAATAAACGCAACCCAACAAGTAAACACACAAACGGTAGGATTGACTCGCACAGGGAACCGTTGGAGTCCCCAGCAGAGTCGCCAGCTGTCGCTTGCGCGAAAATAAGGTGCCAGCATGACAGAAGAGTCGCCACCTTTCGTTATTTATCCCTCAGAGCGGGAAAGGAAACGATCGAAAAAACCTGACGAATAAGGGTAAGACAAGGTCATCGCAACCATTGTCTGGGTTCGGGAGTCGGTTACGCAAGGGGAAGGTATTAGCACCCCTCACGTCCGTCGTACTCGACGGGATCCTCGCTTGTTTGTTTACTTGGACGGGTTGGTTTTATTCTATCTACCTATCAAGGCTGGCTGGAAAAAAAAAAAAGAAAAATGACTCGGCAAAGCATCGCGCTTCATGCCTACGTATTCTCATCAGAGAATGAGAAATCAGAGTCAACGTAGTTCGGCCTACGAGGGGTTATGGGGGAAGGTAGCTCGCCAAGACTTCGCCATCTTGTGCCTACGTACTCTCAACAGGTATGAGAGATCAGAGCTCACGTAGTTCGGGAAACTACGGTTTATTTCCTGTCTTTACGAAAGAAGTGTTTTTTTATTGTGTTTGCGATTTCAACCGCACTAGAGACTATGACCTGAGAGTGAATGCGTCGCATGTCACCCAAAGGGTACCATACTAAACATCTATACTATGGAAAAGAAACTCTCCCACAATCCTTTCTCAGATAGCTTAAGGCTCGTTACGTACGAAAGAAATCATTCATGATTACTGTATCTTAAACTGCTTTGAGATGAGAAGAGAACAGGCCCAACTAGGAGGGAGACTATCAAGTCCTACTGTTATCATGTCATGGATTCATCCTATGGTTGAGATTTGAACAGGGAACTCCTAGAAGTTGTCATGCATAGGTTTCAACCTAAAAGTCTATCATCAAATCCTTATCAAAGGAAATGAGAGTCCTAAGGGATCATGTCAATGATACACCAAAACAGACAAAGCATCAGCTTAACAGTAAAATGCATGCAATGCAAGTGAGGGAGGAAATGTGTGTGGGGCTTCAGCCTCCACAAGCTCATCTCAACCTCAAGCCAGTCATGAAATAACAGTAATCATACTGAAAAATAAACAACATGCTATCAAGCAATAAACAGTAAACTGCAATCATACAGATAAAAGAAATGAAATGCCATCAGGCAAACAATCCACATGGGCAAGGGAGCTGGGCTCTACCGAATACCCGCAAGCAAAGCCACACAATAACAATACAAGCAGAGGGAACAACTCAACCTCTAATGCAATCATGCTCTTAGCCTGAGCTTATTCTAGATGGACTTATTCTAATGCAACAGACAAATCAAACAAAACATACAATACAGAAAAGAAAAATAGAAGAAAGCCTCAGCTTCTCCAGCAGCTACTCAGTCTTCAGACTTCAGAGATCTCCAAGGAATCATCCTCTTCAAAGCTTCAGCTTCTATCTTCAATAGCTTTTAGATTTTCAATCAAATCTTTTATCATCTTCTTCTTCAAAGCAAACAACTTCAATGCAAATCTTCAATACCCTTCATTGCTTTCTTTATCTTCAACAACCCAAATTCTCCAACAAACAAGATTCAATCAACAAGATGAGGTGAGGATGTTAGAGTGCTCACTGACTTCCAAAAGGATGCCATTAAGGACTTAACATCAAAAGGAAAGGCTCTCTCAAAGTTCTACCTCATAGGGCAAGGTCACTAATCCCTCCAAAGGAGAGAGGTGAATACCCTTAAGGGACTTTATATCATAGAGAAGGAAGGAGGTGAACAAGACACTCCTTGTTTATTGAATGGAATTACTCTATCTAAAGCTCTACCTATGTACTTATGATCCTATAAACAAAAGCTAAAACTAAGCTCCTCTTCAAGGTCTTCAAAGTCTTCAATGATGATCCACAAGGTCTTCAACTCAATCTTCAAGGCTCACACACTCAAAGGAGAAGAAAAGAAAGCAAAACAATACAAACTATGCCCTTAAGCAACACACATACTAACCATACATTCAAAAATCAATTAAAAATACTAAAATACTATATAATATTCTAGTAAAATTCTAGGGGATTCTATACATACCTACCCTTGACCCATATATTCCCCATACTCTAATCTTGACCTAAAAACCCAAAACAAAATTGTTAAGTCTACTTATGTTGAATAAAACCCTAATTTTGGTATGCTAATGCTAGCCTAAACAAACTAATCAAATTTTAATCTAAAAATTGTGAATTAAATCCTATGGGAAACTATGATTCAATATCTAACTATGCCAAAAAGAATGGCTCAAAAATCCTAAGGGAAGGTCCTAAAACAAATTCTACAAAATTGAGTATCAAACTAAACATTATAAAAAGCTATTTACAAGAATAATATGCTAAAAATATTAAAAGAAAATAAAATGCCAATTTTATTTATTGATATTTTTCTAGACAAAATTATGAACATGTAGAAAAAACAAGCATTAAAAAACAATGATTTTTCATTTTTATATGATTTTTATAAAATGCTGAAAATATAAAGGAAATTAAAATAAAAGAATAAAAGAAAATGGGGAGGGGGTGTTAATAGAAGAAGCGCCCAGTTCAATTCCCAGATGGGCCAGGGATGGGGGGTGCCATTAGCGAACACCCTAGGCCCATATGCACTCAGAAAAATAAATGAAAAAACTGAAAGAAAAAAGATAAATCTGCGGTGGGAATAGCATCAAATTTAAGTTAAAAAGTTGGACTGGGCCAATGGTGGGGTGCGAGTAACAAAGATTTTCTGAGGCCCAGCATCACTCACTTAATCAAACGCAGCGTTTAGCTTTTTTAAAATTCCCTCCGTTTTGAAATTAAATCATGGTCGTGTGATGGAATTACAAAGTCAATTAACCAGGATGATCCAACGGTTGATGGCCATCGTCCCCAATCGAGCTAGGGTTTTCAGAAATAACACTTCCATGCACGAGATTTCAGGTCCTTCGTTCTCTCTGATTCCTCGATGAAAATCAAAACTTCCAAGAGCAAAGATGCTCCACTAATCACCAAGAACACGATGGTGCCAATAATTTTCACCGAAACATCTTGTATCACTCTAACAGAACGCATGAACATTAGGGTTTCAACACTTTTCTCTGTGATCAACTCTGGTTAAACTCCAATCTAATGGCATAAACTTGTTCTACACATTACCCTAACCAATCTGCACTATATCATATCCATTAAAACTCAATACACAACATTTTCTTGATCATCAAAGAACCTAACACCTGTCATTGATCTTCATGAAACTCTCTGAAATTCTATGGAATCGATCACCTAATCAAGTCTAACAATCCTACACCAAAGATCTAACCTAACTATGCATAATTAAGGAGATATGGGAGAATCCACCAACCTGTCAAATGATGATGGTGAGTGCTGTTAGGGCTTGATTCAGGACTTGTAATCTCTTCCAGATGCTCCTCCAATGGTGGATATCTTTCTGTTTGCAAGTGTAATACCCCAAATTTTACCCTTTCTTTTTTATTTTTATTTTAAATTCTTATTAACCTAATAAATTAACCTTTTTTTTAGATCTTGTTTTTTAACTAATAATAATTTAATTAATTTTTTTTTATAACTTTACTAATGTTTTTTTATTAACTTTTTTTTCTATTTAGTTTATTTATTTAAATCATTTTAAGCTCTTCTTACTAACTTTTAGGATTTAGATTAAAATTTAACTTTTTTTTTCCTTCTTTTCTTCAAGAGTAAATTTTTTATAACTTTTTTTAATTAATTTCTAACACATTTTTTTAATCAAATTCTATTACCTTTTTAAAATTAAATCTTTTTTCTAACTTTTTTTTAAGGTTAAATCTATTTCTAACTTTTTTAAAGTTAAATATTTTTTTCTAACTTTTTTTAAAACTAAATCTTTTTTTTCTAACTTTTTTAAAGTTAAATATTTTTTTCTAACTTCTTTTTAAAATTAAATCTTTTTTCTAACTTTTATAAAGTTAAATCTTTTTTTCTAACTTTTTTAAAAAAATTAAATCTTTTTTTCTAACTTTTATAAAATTAAATCTTTTTTTTCTCTAACTTCTTTTTAAAATTAAATCTTTTTTTCTAACTATTTTAAAAATTAAATCTAACCTTTTTTTTTAAAATTAAATCTTTTTTTTTTTTTGACACCATCCTTTTTCAAATTAAAATTCTAAATTCCTTTTAAAATGAAATTCTAATGGTTTTTAAAATAATTCTAACATTTTTTAAAATCAACATTCAAATATATTTTTTTATTTTAAAATTCTAACTCATTTTTTTTAAACTTAAAACTCTAATTTTTATTTAACTTGTAACTCTAACTTTCTTTGCTAACATTTTTAAATTTAAATCCCAACAATTTTTTTTTTATCAAATCCAATCACAATAAATCACAAATGGAGCAAAATCAAATCAATCAGATCATATCATCATCATAAGAAAATCAGATCTAAACATCACCATCATTGAATCAAATCTGAAATCATCATAAAAATTCATTCAAATCAAATCTGAGATTGAAAAAGATTTAAAAAAATCAAGTATAAAAGGACCCTCAGGAGCAACAAAACGAGATCGACAAGCATCAAAAACTCTTACCGTCTTCATCAAAAGTAACTAACTCTTCTTTTTTTTAATTTCTAATCTTTTTTATATCTTTTTTTCAAAATTTCTACCATTTTTTCTTAATTAAAATTCTAACATTCTAACTCTTTTTTTATTAAAATTCTAACCTTTTCTCTTTTATTTTCAAACTTTTATTTTTATTTTCTAACCTTTTTTTAAAAACCAAATTTCGAAGTTCTAATTTTTTTGCTAACTTTTAATTCTAACTTTTAATCTATTTTCTTTTTCTTAATCACATTAAAAACTCTAACTTTTCCAAATCTCACAAAAAAAAACCTAATTCCATTCTAACTCTTTTCTTATTACCTAAATTCTCATCGTCTCAAAACGTTCATCACTTAACTTCTAATTATTGTCAATTCCAATTTTCATCCTTCATTCCTAACAGTATTCTTGATTATCCATGAACCTATTCACTAATATTTAGTTATTTATTTTTGTATTTATTTTTATATTTGTACATAATCTGACATCATCGTTGCTATTTCATATTCCATTATCACTTGTATATTATCGCCATCTTCTTTGCATATTAATTTTCATTGTTTATTAATTTTTCGCTAACATCCTCATTTTTAAGATCCAAATTTCTAACTTTTTTTTCTTGTTTCGTTAAAATTATAATTTTCTACTTAAATTCCTAACATTCCCGTCTAATTTTTTGTCTAACCCCGTATAATAACAATCACGGTTTGTTTTGGTTTTTTGCAGCTGACTAAGTTCAATTGATTTTATTTTCAGTTTAAATATTCAATTATCATATTTGTAACTGCTTATGGGATGTAATTTTGCGAGACAATTGTCACATTTATCTTTCCGCACTTTATGTTCTGCCATTGTATGTTTATCGCGTCTTTACCAATAATTTCACTCCTCCGAAGGAATTAGGTCTAGCCGTTTGACCGCCGTGTCAATAGTCCTCAATTTCAAACCCTTACAACCTTACAAACCCTAATTTTCACAAATGTCTCGCCGCAGGCAAAAATTACAATTTTACCCCTAGCATTAGGTCAAAGAGCCGTCGCGCTCATTTTAGGGTTTCCCGCCGCGGAATCCCTAACCTAACCTAACCCTAATTACAACTTAACAATTCAACATAGAGATTTGGAGTTTCTACACTCCACGTAAGCGTGTCCTTAAGACATGTTTATTCCCCGTGAGACCTTGACCACAGTCAAGAAGTTTCTAACCTCCCTATTGAGGGGAACTACGATTACTCTGATTCCACTCCCGTAAGGATACGTAGGCACAAGATGCGATGTCTTGCCGAGTAAACTTAGAATTAACCCCCTTAGGTCTTTTTCTCACTTTTAATCCTTTTGTACATATACCTTAAGCAAATGAATAAAGCAAATAGTAAACATCTGAACAAAAGGTTCCTGTAGAGTACTACAGAAGTTTAGGGTGCTAATACCTTCCCTAAATTTAACCAACCCCCGAACCCTAGATCTTTCCTCGCATTGTGTTTACGATGCAAAAATAGGTTTTCCCTCTTTTGACCTTTTCCTTCGGATAAATCAAAGAGCGGTTGTGAATTGAATTGCGATTCAAACTCATTAATAGTTTGTGATCCTATTTCCACCGCAACAGAAAATGGCGACTTCACTGGGGAGACCTAAACTTTTGAGGGTTATCCCTAACTTGTTCATATTTATTACTATCTGTGTTATTATTCATTTGCATGTATATATTTGTGCTTTGATTGTGGGACTGTTCCTTGTGTTGTGAGATAAGTCCTACGCCCGGACTAGTGACATTATTATAGGATGGGGATATATTCGATGAGGCTTATAGGGAGTGAATCCCGACCAAGCTGATTCGAGAATCACCGCTCAGTTGAGACCTTTTCGAAAATGGTTCGGTTGAACGAGTAATCATGAAAACTTCTTCCATGGTCGATTGGAGTCTGTGATATTGGGAACCGTAGTACCTTAACACCACCTCGGCCTTATTTAGGACGTAGTGCGGGAACTATGTGGGAGTAGTCCTACAATGGTTGCTACGCGATACTACACTCAAAAGAGGTTCTCTTGAGAATATTATTAACCCCGAGTCAGTCGGAAAGTTGATAATATCCGAAAGATGGGCTGATGACTTTGGGCACTTTTTAGAACCTTGTTCGGCAGGTACAACTAACCTATAGTACACTCCTTTTGGGGATGGGTAGACCTTAACTCCGCTCACGTACTTTTAACCTAGGATTTTGTGTGTTTTCATGCATTGCATCCATAAAACATCATATTGCATTAAGATTTCATGGAATTCAAACTCTATTTATGAACATTGCAGGATACCATGGATCACCATAGAAGGCATACTTTGAAATTTACTTTTAAGGGTTTTAATTTGGAAGTCCTAGAGAAGCTAAGGGATTTGGTTCAAGATCAAGAAGAGTTCCAAAACAGATATGGAAGGCTATTGTCTTTGTTGAAGGTTCAAGTAAACGAAGGACTTCTTGCGACTTTGCTACAGTTTTATGATCCAGATTATCACTGCTTCACCTTTCCAGATTATCAGCTCTTACCTACCTTAGAAGAGTACTCTCAATTGGTGGGATTACCTATCTTGGATAAGTCTCCATTCCCTTTCTTGGAGGAAAATCCTAAAGAACGAGATATTGCTAAAGCCATTTGTCTAAGGATATCCGATGTCAAGAATAATATGATCACCAAAGGGGGGACCTCCGGTTTTCTCAGGGACTTCCTAATTAAGAAATCCCAATTTTATGCCGATCATAAAGACATGTGTGCCTTTGAGACAATATTTGCTTTGCTTATTTATGGGTTGCTGCTTTTTCCTAGTTTTGAGGGGTTTGTGGACCTTAATGCAATCAAGACCTTCATGAGGAGAAATCCAGTTCCAACGCTATTAGGTAATACTTATCATTCAGTACATCTTCGAAACTTTCATGGTGGAGGAATGATTACATGTTGTGTGCCATTACTATACAAGTGGTTTATTTCTCACTTACCCAAGTCCGGTCCGTTCTGGAGACCTAATCAAGAACGTTGGTCGCAAAAAGTTATGGCTTTGACTCACTCTGATATTGATTGGTATAATCGCATGTATGATGGGATATCGATCATTGATAGTTGTGGAAAATTCAACAATGTGCCTTTGCTCAGTTTCAATGGAGGAATTAGCTACAATCCAGTCTTAGCTCGCCGACAGTTGGGATACCCCTTGAAGGAACCGCCTAAAGGTATTCATGTGGAGAAAATCTTTTTCAAAGACGACAAAAAAGCTTAAGATCAGATTCTATCTTCTTGGAATCATCTGTATAGGAAAGACAAAGAAAGTTTGGGCAGACCTAATTGTGTGTCCATGGAACCATACCTTCAATGGGTCCGAGGAAGAGCTATTGAGTTGAAGATGCCCTACTCTCGTCAAGATCCTTTACCTCAAAGAGACGAACTTGTCCAGTATTTCACGACCGAAGCTGAGACCTTGAAGATCGCTTTGAGGAGATCACAATGCGAAACAGAATCATGGAAGAACAAATACCATGTGATGGTCAGCGAGTACGAAGAACTTCAAAGGCAGATTCAGTCGAAGAATGATGAGATACAATCCTACAAGAAGAGGAGGCTCTACGAATATTTATTTTCCTCCGGATCTCCGTCTGCTCACTGAGGTTGTGGAAGATGCTTCTCTAGGATTTTCTAGGCTTTTATTTAGCTTGTTTTGGTTGCAAGAATATTATTTGTAATTTGTCTTCAATGAATTAAAAGTTTCCTAGGTATTCCACAATATTCGTAAATACTTGAATTCCATGAAATCTTCATTTGCATTCACATTTTAGCATCATACTTTTGCATTGCATGTGTCTCCCGGTTTCTCACAGTCGGTTCTCTCACCTTCCAGTTTTGTCACCCTGAGTTCTCTGCATCAATACGACCCTTCGAAAGGATGGAAGATCAAAACCAAGAGATCAACCGTGTCAGCCATGAACTCGAAGATCTTCGAGGAAGTGTAGGGCAGATTTTGGAGATGTTACGAGCTCTTAGTGTGAAGGTGGATGCTCAGTCTACTGTTGTTTCTGAGACTACTAATACCGTTATGGAACCTCAACCAGCTGTTACTGTCAAGAATGTACCTCCTCACGGTCTTCAATCCGGTTTGGTGCCTCCTAGTTCTCAACCAGTTCGACGAGCTACCCCTCCAAAGTGCAAAACTCCTAACTCCGACCATGGTAAAGGACCTGCACGTTCGAGGAACCGCAAAACAGCTACTCCTCCACCTTGGCAACATCAGCAGAGTTATGTTCAAGGCTATCCGTCTCCATATGTTCAACGACCCTATGTAGTTACTGTTGCACCTCCTTTCGATCAGCAGTTTCCTACATACCAGCCTGTGCAGTCAGCTCCGGTATATCAAGCACCGATTCATCAACAACCTTCCGGTTGTCCGCCCTTGCAAGTTCCGGTCAACCGTCAACGAGTGCCCAACGCTCCTGTTCATCAGCAATCACAGGATCAGGTTCCTTATCCCCGTAAGAGTCAGTATAAGCCTTGTCCTCCAATTCCGATGGCTTTCACTGAGTTATACCCCCATTTGGTACAACAAGGTCTGATTACCACCCGTGCTTTGGGTCCTCCACCTAATCCATTACCTGCAAGTCACAACGCTACCGCTCATTGTTTATTTCATGAGGGTGCGCCCGACCATGATCTAGAGAATTGCTATGCTCTTAAGAAGGTTGTCAGAAATTTGCTAGAAACGAAGAAGTTGTCTTTTAGCGATGCTCAGCTGAAGATCGAGACTCCTCTCGGGGTCCCTCACTTGTCGAGTTCGAATTCTGCAAAGTATGTTGACCTCTCAGCAAATCAGCCGAATCCAGTAATTATTCAAAGTCCTAGCTCGCTTCATTTCAGTAACCCTCAAGATGATATGACCGGGATCAACAAAGAATCTGGGAAAGTTATTTTGAAGCAACGACTGAAAACTGTTGAATATGTGACCAGCGTAACTGGGGCAAGCCATGACGACTCACAGTGATCATGAACCAGACGTCCTTTCCATTGAGGCTCCGCCAAAGGAAACTGTTACTCTTGAATGCAAGATTTCATAAACATTTAGAAGGATTTTTCCGACAGTTCATTTGTTTATTTATATGCATTTCTCTTTGATTAAGCATATTTAGCATGCACGAACTTGTTTATCTTTGATTAATTAATGCAACGCATATGTTTGTCTTGAATAAGTCCATTCGTTTCACTCATTCAAAACATATTTTTCATAAATTATAATGCCAACTTTACCCGATCTCTTGTTCTGATGGAGAATTAGGGGGAGGATGACGAACCCAAAACGTCAGATTTCTTGTCGTATGTTTTCGATTGAAACCCGCTGATGATGTAAGGCATTGTTTCAAATCCCAAACACTGGAGATATAAGGATGTTAATCCCTAGTCAACCCTTTGAGCCTTGAAGTAGGAGTTTTTCTTTCTTTTTAAGAACCTTCATCCTAACCTGGGGCAGGGTAGGTTTCAGTTAAACCGATCGAGCGCTTAGACTCTTAAAAAGGAAGAGCAAACCTTCGAGAATTTATCCTTAGCATCTTAAGAAGTCCAATACAATGACTATCCCTCGGTTACCTAAGGGGTGGGGCAGTCGCGAGCCTTTCGAAAGATTTACACGACTTGTGCATAAAAGAATATTCAAAAAAATAATAAAAGCCCGCTAAGTCAAAACCTATGAAGGAGACTTAGGCAAAACTGGGGCATCCCGCTGGACTCCAAAGTCAAATCAAAAGACGTTGTCCAGGCAAAAGTTAGGGAATAAGAACAACAAACCAGTAGTTTTTAGAACCCCTATAAAGAACAAGGTCGTGTGACCAATTGCCAAAAGAAATAGGTGAGTGACTGCCATGTCCAAAGCCTTGATAAGTTCTCGACCATAGCAAATCCGCTTGAGATATGAGCGTTCGTATCCGGTTAACTGAATTAGGATTGGAGAACATCACGAAGAATGGGTGGGTACAAATATAACTTTGAGCCTTTATCCTTTGTTTCTTAAACCGTGAACCGAGCCACGATACAACCTTTAAAAGACCTAATTGAAGTAGGACTTCGGTTGAAAGCATACTCGACAAGATCACGTTTCCTGACTCCTACGAGCTATGCTCAGAAAAATTCACGTTGGCATTTTAATTAAAACTTATATCCGGACTAGTGATTTCGGTCACAAGTTATTGCGATATCTTTTTCAAAACAAAAATTCAAGACAAATATATGTGTACATTGACAAGCTCAGGATAGGCATTTCAGGCATGACAACTTTGCTTGATATCTTAGAGATTTACATATGGACATAACCCGTGGAACTTGAAGATCCTGCTGAACAGGGGCAGGCAGTTTCCCAATTCGCTTACCAACGCGAGTCTGACATTCTTAAAGAGCTATTTCTCAAAGATTTCGTCGTAACACGATTAAATTGTGCCAGTTACGTCGAGACCTGACAAATCTCTCAAAGAGTTTGAAGACAGTGGGGCAACCAGACTCCGTGTTATCTATAAAATCCTCTTGAGATGACCATACCTCACAACGCAAATATCCTGGGGCATCGTGTTTTTTTTAAGGAAACAAATGGCGACTACTACAAGATCCTTCAAGATCAAAGCTATGTGGTTTCACAACTCTCTTCATGCACCCGATGGATTTTACTCACGGCGGCCTTCATTCCCCAGTAAATCTCAGTGTTGCAACAGGCTTCTAAACTATTGCCTCATCACAGTCCCCAGCGAGACTATAAGTTGACAACTTTTTCTGGGGTAACTCAAAAGTGTCCCTCAGGTTTTCTTCTCCCCATGTGAAGACATGATACTGTGCACCCAAGCAGATTACCTTCTCCCCAGAGAATTCAGAACTTTGAAACCAGATTTGGTTCTACCATTGATTTTTTCCTTACCTATGATTGACGTATTGGTTGCAGAGAATGCAGGGTATCTCCGTCGAGATGTTTATTTCATCTCTCGTCCCGTCTCTAGTCTGTTTCGTCAGCATACGCAAGGGCATAAGCATCACATGCCTATTTCATTACATATTCATTACATATTCATTACATATTCATTACATATTCATTACATATTCATTACATATTCATTACATATTCATTACATACTCCTTACATATTCATTACATACTCATGGCATACTCATTTCATAACATCTTGCATATTTAACCACATAGACATTAACATACATTCATATTCACGTATTCATTAACGTACGCGTTAGCATTCACAGGTTCATTGTGTTTCACCATCATTGGTTGTTACCGCCGAGTAACTGGGTTGGTCCATTCTCTCCAAATAGATTGTCAGCCCTAAGCATAAAATACATAGGTGTTTCCAGTTTCCCCACAGAGCTCGATCCTCGTGGATGACGGTTACTTCAGCTATCTTTCCTCGCCAGGATAAGATATTTACCCTTCGAGATCATTCCCTCGATGGAGTCTTGATTACCAGTTTTCTTTCTAGCTCGATCCTAGATTGAATCTCAGTCTTGTCGGTCGTCAATCCCAACCGGACGTGCATTTATTTTGCACCATCTAAAGGTTTTCACCATACCATGACAGATACGCGACTATCTCGTTTGAGAAGTTTATCACTGTACTCGGACGTGCCTTTATTTTGCACTATCTTTCAAGAAAATCAACTACAATCCTTTACAGATACACGACAGTTCACGCCTGGAAAATCTATCAGTACAACACTTTACAATCCTACATGTTACAACATCTGTACAACACTTTACATCTTACAGCATCAATATACAACATTTCTCACCTAAGAAGCCGACCCTATCTTCGTTATGACTCGCAGCAAATGGCCATCTCCATGGAGCAGTTGGGCTTCCATTTTCCCTGTCGTCTTGAAGTATAGAGGGTTTTGAACCAAATCGTATTCAGGAGAGCACGATCTTGAAATACGGGGAGGTTTGAGCGGAGTCATATTCAGGAGAGCACGATCTTGAAGTATGAAGAAGTTCATTTACCCTTTAGTAAAAGAAGGAGCAGAATCATATTCAGGAGAGCACGATTCTGAAGTATGAGGAAGTTCAGTTAGCCCTTTTCATATTCAGGAGAGCACGATTCTGAACTATGAAGAATTTCATTTACCCGAAAGAGCCGAATCATATTCAGGAGAGCACGATTCTGAAGTATGAGGAAGTTCAATTAGCCCTTTTCATATTCAGGAGAGCACGATTCTGAAGTATGAAGAATTTCATTTACAAGAAAGAGCCGAATCATATTCAGGAGAGCACGATTCTGAAGTATGAGGAAGTTCAATTAGCCCTTTTCATATTCAGGAGAGCACGATTCTGAAGTATGAAGAATTTTATTTACAAGAAAGAGCCGAATCATATTCAGGAGAGCACGATTCTGAAGTATGAGGAAGTTCAGTTCACCCTTTTCATATTCAGGAGAGCACGATTCTGAAGTATGAAGAATTTCATTTACCCGAAGGAGCCGAATCATATTCAGGAGAGCACGATTCTGAGTTATGAGGAAGTTCAATTAGCCATTTTCATATTCAGGAGAGCACGATTCTGAAGTATGAAGAATTTCATTTACCCGAAAGAGCCGAATCATATTCAGGAGAGCACGATTCTGAGGTATGAGGAAGTTCAGTTTACCCTTTTCATGTTCAGGAGAGCACGATCTTGAAGCATGAAGAAGTTTATTTATCCTTCAGTAAGAGAAGAATCAGAATCGTATTCCAGGCGCCGACCTTAAATGCGAGAAGATTTATTTATCAGATAAGCAGCAGCCTCTTTATTTGAGTGCTTATCCATTTTGGCACATAAGTCCCTTCCAACGATAAGTGACAGTTCTCCCTCGAGAAGCTTATCGGGGCATTTCCTATCAAAGTCCATTTATTTTGGCATACAGCCGGTCTTTACCCTGTATATTTGATACGGATTTCCGAAAAGTCCGTCCGATCCCATCACGAAGGATAGTTTATAGAAGCTTGGATGTTATTCTTTGCTCAATGCTCCAGCATTCTGTAATCGATCTTGCAATCGTGTAGATCCAGTTTTATTATTAGACATTCCCAAGTGGAGGTCATCTCATAGGTGCCATCTCCCTTTAGGATCTTGTTCTAACCACTTAAAGTCCATTTATTTTGGCATACAGCCGGTTTTTACCCTGTATATTTGCTACGGATTCCCGAAAAGTCCGTTTGATCGTGTCACGAGAGATAGTTTACAGAAGCTTGGATGTTATTCTTTGCTCAATGCTCCATGCATTCTGTGATCGATTTTGCAATTGTACGTGATCCAGATTTACTTTTAGATTCCCAGTGGAGGCCGTCTCACAGGTGCCATCTCCATTTGAGAATCTCGTTCCCGTTCTAAAAATGACAATTGGTCGTGTTCACACCAGTTGACCATCATTTTAGAATTCCCCGGTGTTGTGCTGTGTCCCAGCGCATCGTTTTCCCCAGTGTGTTCTTCTCGTAGCGTCTGTCCCTGTGTCGTCGTATTTGTCAGCATTTTCGCATTCATCATTTCAACATACGCATCATATCATATTCATGGCATTGTCTGCATTAGTCTGTTCTTGTTTTGTCTATAACATTGCATATCGTCACATATAAGGGCAAAATTTTCGGTTATCTATATTTAAATCCCTCCACCATGATCCCTCGAGTCTCCGCCACTCAAATCATCCGGTGTAGTTATTTAAATAGGGGCAACTGTAATACCCCAAATTTTACCCTTTCTTTTTTATTTTTATTTTAAATTCTTATTAACCTAATAAATTAACCTTTTTTTTAGATCTTGTTTTTTAACTAATAATAATTTAATTAATTTTTTTTTATAACTTTACTAATGTTTTTTTATTAACTTTTTTTTTCTATTTAGTTTATTTATTTAAATCATTTTAAGCTCTTCTTACTAACTTTTAGGATTTAGATTAAAATTTAACTTTTTTTTTTCCTTCTTTTCTTCAAGAGTAAATTTTTTATAACTTTTTTTAATTAATTTCTAACACATTTTTTTAATCAAATTCTATTACCTTTTTAAAATTAAATCTTTTTTCTAACTTTTTTTTAAGGTTAAATCTATTTCTAACTTTTTTAAAGTTAAATATTTTTTTCTAACTTTTTTTAAAACTAAATCTTTTTTTTCTAACTTTTTTAAAGTTAAATATTTTTTTCTAACTTCTTTTTAAAATTAAATCTTTTTTCTAACTTTTATAAAGTTAAATCTTTTTTTCTAACTTTTTTAAAAAAATTAAATCTTTTTTTCTAACTTTTATAAAATTAAATCTTTTTTTTCTCTAACTTCTTTTTAAAATTAAATCTTTTTTTCTAACTATTTTAAAAATTAAATCTAACCTTTTTTTTTAAAATTAAATCTATCTTTTTTTTTTGACACCATCCTTTTTCAAATTAAAATTCTAAATTCCTTTTAAAATGAAATTCTAACAGTTTTTAAAATAATTCTAACATTTTTTAAAATCAACATTCAAATATATTTTTTTATTTTAAAATTCTAACTCATTTTTTTTAAACTTAAAACTCTAATTTTTATTTAACTTGTAACTCTAACTTTCTTTGCTAACATTTTTAAATTTAAATCCCAACAATTTTTTTTTTATCAAATCCAATCACAATAAATCACAAATGGAGCAAAATCAAATCAATCAGATCATATCATCATCATAAGAAAATCAGATCTAAACATCAACATCATTGAATCAAATCTGAAATCATCATAAAAATTCATTCAAATCAAATCTGAGATTGAAAAAGATTTAAAAAAATCAAGTATAAAAGGACCCTCAGGAGCAACAAAACGAGATCGACAAGCATCAAAAACTCTTACCGTCTTCATCAAAAGTAACTAACTCTTCTTTTTTTTAATTTCTAATCTTTTTTATATCTTTTTTTCAAAATTTCTACCATTTTTTCTTAATTAAAATTCTAACATTCTAACTCTTTTTTTATTAAAATTCTAACCTTTTCTCTTTTATTTTCAAACTTTTATTTTTATTTTCTAACCTTTTTTTAAAAACCAAATTTCGAAGTTCTAATTTTTTTGCTAACTTTTAATTCTAACTTTTAATCTATTTTCTTTTTCTTAATCACATTAAAAACTCTAACTTTTCCAAATCTCACAAAAAAAAAACCTAATTCCATTCTAACTCTTTTCTTATTACCTAAATTCTCATCGTCTCAAAACGTTCATCACTTAACTTCTAATTATTGTCAATTCCAATTTTCATCCTTCATTCCTAACAGTATTCTTGATTATCCATGAACCTATTCACTAATATTTATTTATTTATTTTTGTATTTATTTTTATATTTGTACATAATCTAACATCATCGTTGCTATTTCATATTCCATTATCACTTGTATATTATCGCCATCTTCTTTGCATATTAATTTTCATTGTTTATTAATTTTTCGCTAACATCCTCATTTTTAAGATCCAAATTTCTAACTTTTTTTCTTGTTTCGTTAAAATTATAATTTTCTACTTAAATTCCTAACATTCCCGTCTAATTTTTTGTCTAACCCCGTATAATAACAATCACGGTTTGTTTTGGTTTTTTGCAGCTGACTAAGTTCAATTGATTTTATTTTCAGTTTAAATATTCAATTATCATATTTGTAACTGCTTATGGGATGTAATTTTGCGATACAATTGTCACATTTATCTTTCCGCACTTTATGTTCTGCCATTGTATGTTTATCGCGTCTTTACCAATAATTTCACTCCTCCGAAGGAATTAGGTCTAGCCGTTTGACCGCCGTGTCAATAGTCCTCAATTTCAAACCCTTACAACCTTACAAACCCTAATTTTCACAAATGTCTCGCCGCAGGCAAAAATTACAATTTTACCCCTAGCATTAGGTCAAAGAGCCGTCGCGCTCATTTTAGGGTTTCCCGCCGCGGAATCCCTAACCTAACCTAACCCTAATTACAACTTAACAATTCAACATAGAGATTTGGAGTTTCTACACTCCACGTAAGCGTGTCCTTAAGACATGTTTATTCCCCGTGAGACCTTGACCACAGTCAAGAAGTTTCTAACCTCCCTATTGAGGGGAACTACGATTACTCTGATTCCACTCCCGTAAGGATACGTAGGCACAAGATGCGATGTCTTGCCGAGTAAACTTAGAATTAACCCCCTTAGGTCTTTTTCTCACTTTTAATCCTTTTGTACATATACCTTAAGCAAATGAATAAAGCAAATAGTAAACATCTGAACAAAAGGTTCCTGTAGAGTACTACAGAAGTTTAGGGTGCTAATACCTTCCCTAAATTTAACCAACCCCCGAACCCTAGATCTTTCCCCGCATTGTGTTTACGATGCAAAAATAGGTTTTCCCTCTTTTGACCTTTTCCTTCGGATAAATCAAAGAGCGGTTGTGAATTGAATTGCGATTCAAACTCATTAATAGTTTGTGATCCTATTTCCACCGCAACAGCAAGAATCTTGAAGAAGAGAGCTTGTAGAGATCAAATCGAGCTTGACTTGCACTTGAAGGAAACCTTGAATATCTCTTTCTCCTCTCACTCTTCACCAATGGATTCACCAACTTTCACCAACCTTTTTCTTCATGGTGATTCACTCTTTAAATAACAACCAATGGAAGAGTCTAGATTCATCTAGAATGCCCTAGAAAATCATGGAAAATCTCATGTAGTGATATGTGGTATTATCTCCTTTCATGCATTAAGTCCCTTAATTTTGCTTTAAAATCTCCTTACAAGAGATGTTGAAAAGTAATGTGTGGAAAAACAAGCATTGCCTTTGCCTTATGTGAAGTTTCTCATGGGTTCCTTAAGATGCAAGAATGAACTTTACAAAGTAACCCCAATTTTAAGACCTCAAATCAAAAATCTATTTGAACCATTGTTTTTAAAATAATGTTTGGATTCAAAATGACATATTGGATGACCTATTTTGGATTTGTGGATCTCCCAAACCAATTTCCAACTTGGATCCATTTAACTTATAAGTCCTTTTTTAGGTCATTTTCAACCATTCTTGTAAATCCTTGCTACAAGATTTTCCAACAAATCATGACCACTTTTCTAGGCTTAAAATGACATTTTGAACAACTTTGATGTTTTGAGTTTTTTCATCTGAGGCTTGGAAATAGGAGATATGGCCTTTGCTTAAAATGACCTATAATCACCAAATGACCAAAATACCCTTGTCTTGTTCAAACCATAAGTTGAGTTCTACAAATCCTATCAAGGACTTCTAGTACTCTCTAGAAAGCTAAGAATATTCTCTTCAACATTCATGTTGACCAAGAAATCATAGGAATCATCCTACTAGGTAAAAAGTTGTCTGCAAGTTGGGTGACTTTCAAGGACCCAGGTTCACATACCTCAGATGACCTGTAATTTGTCAAAACCATAACTTGAGCTCTGCACCTCCTATCAAGGACTTCTACCACTCAAATTAAATCTAAGAACAAGCTCTACAACATTCATGTTGTGGGGAAGATGAGATATCAATCACATCTTGAGCTAAAACTGCCTGGAAGATGGGGATCAAATTAGGGTTTTTTCACTGTCCATCCTTAGAAACCCTAACTTAAAACTTCTCAAACTCCTCAATCATGATGAGTTGGTCTAGGAATCATCTTTATAACATCTCCATACATCATTCCATGCTTATGGCCCTTGGATTAGGTCTCAACCTTCTCCAAATCTTCAGTTGACTTAGGGTTGACCCAGTCAAAACCCTAATTCTACCATTCATGGTTGAATCTTCTGAATTCTTGCACAATGACCTCTCTGGGCTTCATGATGGCTTTCAAGACATCTCATAGACTTTCTAAAAGCATCAAGTTCATTCTCAAAGTCTCAGAATCATCTGAGGAGCTCCCACAACTCTCAAGCTATGAAGCACACAGCCTTGGTTTCAACCAATTCCTCTGAGGATCTCTTGAACTTTCTGATGAAGGTATCAACTTTCAAACACTTGATGGGTGAATAAATGTTGGTCAAATTTTGGGGTGCAACAAGGGCCAACACCCCTAACCCATCTAGGAGCCAACACTCCAAATAACGCCAATACAGGCACAACCGTCGCCAATCCAGGCCAAATTCTATGCTATGAGATGCAACTATTATGGACTATAACACAACAACAACAACTATGCAACAACCGTGCAACAAGGCATCACACCTACAACCAATTATCCATAACAGAAACATCACATTTTGCATATATTATGGACTCACCATTTCAATCTGTTCATATCAGAGAACTACCAACAGTATCGTTCCTACGAATAAGACTCTAACACATTTTCGCAGAGAACAGTTAAAAGCAACCTCGTCTCTACAATCGAGAACTCAACAACATTTTCATGTCAGAGAACAACTGACAACATTATTACTACAAATAAGAACTCAACACATTTTCATATACCTTCATACGGGTAATATAACTACAACTTATCCACGTAATCCAAGGAGAAAATTATAATAACATTTCCTCAACAAATGGGAAATTAGCGCGTGTCGGCGCCGATTCCCAACATTACTACATAAACTAACGACATAAACATTAATGCAGGCATAGACAACCATTAACCCTTAATATTTCTCAACCTACGGGAACATTTACCCCTAATATTCCTTTAATATTTCTCAACCTACGGGAACATTACTACGGTAACGTTACTACGGGGACATCACTACGGGAACATTACTACGGGAACATTACCACGGGAACATTAATCTTTAATATTTCTTTCTTCAACTTACGGGAACATTACTACGGTAACGTTACTACGGGAACATCACTACGGGAACATTACTATGGTAACGTTACTACGGGAACATTAATCTTTAATATTTCTTTCTTCAACTTACGGGAACATTACACGGTAACGTTACTACGGGAACATCACTACGGGAACATTACTACGGTAATGTTACTACGAGAACATTAATCTTTAATATTTCTTTCTTCAACTTACGGGAACATTACACGGTAACGTTACTACGGGAACATCACTACGGGAACATTACTACGGTAACGTTACTACGGGAACATTAATCTTTAATATTTCTTTCTTCAACTTACGGGAACATTACTATGTATTTGCCCCATTAGGGAAACCTTAGAGCATCGTATATAACGTATTCATTCTTATGTAGAAAAACCTCGTCCCTAACATTTATCGATTAACGGAAATTATACCTATGAATCAATTCCCTACATGAAATTGATCATACCCACGGTTATAGAATTGAACCCCACCATTACCTTAGAATAGAGGCCAATTCCACGCTTCCGATTCCGGTTCTGGTTTTGCTCTCCGGCGACTTTTCTGCAACTATCTTCCAATTCCCTGATGGATGATTCTCTGCTCTCCATTTCTCTCAACAGCCACCTTCCTTTTTCCTTCTCTTCAACTTTTTTTCTCAAATTTGGTTTTCTGAGCAGTTTATCGTGAAAAACCTCTTTCTCCCAAAATCCTTTTTCTGGCAGTTTATCGTGTCCTCCTCTCTTTCCCAAAAACTTCTCTATTTCCTTTAATCCCTTATTTCTTATTTTATTATTTAAATCCAATAATAATAATACTACAAATATTATTCTCCCACTAATAATAATATTCATAATAATAGTAATAATATTCCACCAATAATAATATTAATACTAATAGTAATAATAATAATAATAATAATAATAATAAAAATAATAATAATAATAGTAATAATAATAATAATAGTAATAATAATAATAATAATAATAATAATAATAATAATAATAATAATAATAATAATAATAACATTACTATTAATTATTAAATTATCACTAATTATTAATTATATTATACTAATATTAAACTCCAATCGTTATTAATAATTCTTACAGTCTAAGGGCATCCACCAACTCCACCCAGACACACTCCCACATAAAGGCACACCAACAATTCATAAATAATTTAATTAAAATAAACGGGCGTTACAACTCTCCCCTACTTAAAAGAATTTCGTCCTCGAAATTACCTCAATCAAACAGCTCCCAACCAGACCACTTTCACCAAAGCAATCTCTTCACCTCAAAGTCGCTTCTCGTTCATCCACCTGAACTAGAAACGCCTCAATAGTCAAATTACCTTTCACTTTTACACCATCCATCCGAATCAATGTACTTCTTCAACTTAGGCACATACCACATCATGCAAATTCCCATGAGTGACAACGGTAAAACGGTCTAACCTGCTATTTTTCCCACGCTTCTGCTGCGCCACTCTGGTACAGATCACAAAACACAGTGTGCTTCCGAGAATTCAAGCTTGACCAACACCAGTTACTATCGTAACTCTCAAAGCACGTCTTTCTTGGATCCTTTGGATCTTTTCAGTCGTCTCTTGCACAATCTCAGCTAGCTTCAACATAGAATGATTAATCTCACTTGTTAGGAAAAGAGCCAAATTAGTCATTCTATCCAAAATCACCCAAGTAAAATCATATCCCTCAAGTTCTTCGAAAAACCCAACACCAAATCCATGGGAATACTATCCGATCTCCACTCTGGAATATTCAACAGTTGCATCGGACCCAACGGTCTCTGAATTTTATTCTTCGACTTCCAACAAGTCTAACCAGCATATACTAACTCAACCACTTATCTCTTCAACTATGACCCTCAAAATAATTTCCTCAAATCCGGTTACATCTTCATAGCACCGGGATGGATACTCCATCTACCTCAATACTCTTATTCCACTTAATAATATCTAGACCACAAACTCTATCACGACATCTCATGATACTATTTCCATTAATCTGAAAATCATCCCTTCGACTTTAGTTCCTCAGATTCAACCAATCTACCAACTCAAACCAGAATCCGGACCTTATCAAATCTCGTCAAGAATACCACTAGTAAGGTCCAACATACTAAGCTTAACTACATAAGAAGTCTCTTCACAAACCAATTCATACCACAAAATTGCTTAATCAGTTCTAACTCTTTTCACCATCATCATCGGCATATGTAAGGATTTCCAAGTCAATGCATAAGCTACCACGTTTTGATTTTCCCGAATGGTAATTCAATCTGAAACCATAATCCATTTCGGAGTCTCAATTATTTTCTCTGCTTCATATTCGACTCTTCCAAATCAAATAAATACCTTAAGCTCTTGAGGTCACCAAACATGTCAAATCTCAAACTAACTAATCGAGCTTCCAACTCCGGCACAACCACAACAACAACCAACTTTAAATCACTCGTCAGGTGATTCCTCTTATGTACTTTAAGTTTCCTTAAAACATAACCCAAAACTCGCTGACGTTTCACTTATCATATCAACAAAGCATCATAAACACAACAAATGGTCCTGTCGGGTTCGGCAAAAATCAACACACGATACATTTTCAATTTTCTGCTATAATTGAACTAGGTACAGGCCTCAAAACAATTTTTCCTAGAAAGAGCATCTCGTTAGCTTTCCAACGCTTCGAACGGGGACTAAAACCGACATACGGTTCAAGAGTTATGAATTTTTGAAGTTTTTCCAAAACAGAATTTTTCTGCATAAAGACTGCTACGGGTTTGAGCATTTTTGTCCGAAAATCCGACCGATTCAATTATTTTCTTCGAAACAACCACATACTCATTCATATCAAACATATATTAGTGATTTAGAACCACCAAACATGAAATCTACGACTTTCGATTTTAATCCGAATCTTAAATCCTCAAATCTCCAAAAATGCAAAAACTTACAAAAATCCATCAAATTCGATAAAACAAGCATACTCGATCACGTCCTAACATTACCTGACACAACTGCGTAATCTATTTCAACTTTCGTCCGTAAAAACATCGATTCCGTAAAAAGCTGCGATCTCGGAATTCGACGTACGACAACAATTTCACACTTAGAAGGTCATTCGACACATCTTCAACTCTTGGAATATGTAAAGGTCTAATTATATCAATATTGCATTACACATCTTACTTTCTTTAATAATCATCAGGAGTCACCATCCACCTTTTATATACTCAACCTCACACTCTGTTGCCTTAGCACACACGCCAGACCCAAGTCTCAACACTACTTAATCAGTTTAATCCATTGACCATCCAAACAGACATAAAATACAGAGCTCTCACTCTCGGACTAGTTTCCGTATCTAAGTCGGTCACAACTCCACTTCACGTCCTGGCCGTACATCACTTATCTCTTCAGAAAACTTCCAGTCAACCATAATTAATCGGCAATCGCCAACTTCCCGCTTTCATTATAATTCAAAAATTCCCATCAAAATTAAACACCTCAGCACCCTCCTGCACCGACTCATAAAAACCATTCTTAAGCACTTAGCTTAACTCAAGACAATTCACTGCTCACGCCATCCAAGTTTGCAAGACACGCATATCCCATCTAACATGACTCCGCCCACTATCAGCAAGAGATTAAGGGTGATCAGTTCCTCAATTTGTCAATAGACAGCCGAAAATCATGATAGGGTACAAACCATCTTTACCAAACTATAAGAGCGTTCAACCACACACCGAGCTACAACTCCACACTTGCAGCATTCTGGAGAAGCACAAGCTTCTCCCCCACTTGAATCATCCTCACTCCTGCAGACAAAGGTTCTACAACAAAACATGTACCGACAGTGTTTTCACACACATGTCGCATACCAGGGAATACACAACATTAAACAACTTGGCCGGACGGACCGACCTGCTCTGATACCAATTGTAACACCCCACTCTAAACTATCACAGAAAAATAAGATAAACAACAGAAACAATTCAGAGTGCAGCAAATAAAATCTCATGACGACCGTCATGGATGTCACGACCGTCACGGTCATGACGAGCGTCATGGAGCTGTGAGGACCGTCACACTCCCAAAATCTGGGACGCATCAGAGGTGTCACATTTCAACATTTTACCAAAACACATACACCTGCAAAAGATCATTTACTAACATACGTAGCACAAAATTCGGATGAACAAACAACGATAATTTGTTTAACATTTTAATCATAAAACGACATGTTATAATACACTTCCAAAGATTCGTAGTAATTAAATTCCATTAAAATTCAGCAAATAATTATCTTGCATCAATTCACTAAAACAACTATGCATCCAAGCAATATTTGGCATTATCAGAAACAACCAATCTATTTGCCATAGTACTTAATAAAATTCAGCAACAAGGAATTCAATTAAAACAATAACATTAATCGTTCATTCCCCCCCAGAGTGCTACGTATCAGAGCGACCAACGACCTTAAACATAAAGCGACACTTTCGTCCGAGTTACCTGCAAATTACCACCAACGGAGGTAACATACAACATAAAGGGTGAGATATCAACAATATAACATAAGGCATGATAAAAGTCATGTCAGAATATTATCACAGCATTATAATTCCAGCAGTTCGCATAAATATTAGTAATAATTAAACTGCAACAATTCATTATTCATAACCACAATAATTATCATCTTATCTCAGCAACTCATCAAAACCACTCAACAACGCAACTCAACAATGCGACTCATTAATGCGACTCAACTGTGCATATGCATGTGGTACCATTTAGGAGCCAACACTCCAAAACTCGGGACATGGCCAACACCCCAAACCCATCTAGGAGCCAACACTCCAAAACTCGGGACAGGGCCAACACCCCGAACCCATCTAGGAGCCAACACTCCAAATAACGCCAATACAGGCACAACCGTCGCCAATCCAGGCTAAATTCTATGCTATGAGATGCAACTATTATGGACTATAACACAACAACAACAACAACAACAACAACAACAACAACTGTGCAACAACCGTGCAACAAGGCATCACACCTACGACCAATTATCCATAACAGAAACATCACATTTTGCATATATTATGGACTCACCATTTCAATCTGTTCATATCAGAGAACTACCAACAGTATCGTTCCTACGAATAAGACTCTAACACATTTTCGCAGAGAACAGTTAAAAGCAACCTCGTCTCTACAATCGAGAACTCAACAACATTTTCATGTCAGAGAACAACTGATAACATTATTACTACAAATAAGAACTCAACACATTTTCATATACCTTCATACGGGTAATATAACTACAACTTATCCACGTAATCCAAGGAGAAAATTATAATAACATTTCCTCAACAAATGGGAAATTAGCGCGTGTCGGCGCTGATTCCCAACATTACTACATAAACTAACGACATAAACATTAATGCAGACATAGACAACCATTAACCCTTAATATTTCTCAACCTACGGGAACATTTACCCCTAATATTCCTTTAATATTTCTCAACCTACGGGAACATTACTACGGTAACGTTACTACGGGGACATCACTACGGGAACATTACTATGGGAACATTACCACGGGAACATTAATCTTTAATATTTCTTTCTTCAACTTACGGGAACATTACTACGGTAACGTTACTACGGGAACATCACTACGGGAACATTACTACGGTAACGTTACTACAGGAACATTAATCTTTAATATTTATTTCTTCAACTTACGGGAACATTACACGGTAACGTTACTACGAGAGCATCACTACGGGAACATTACTACGGTAACGTTACTACGGGAACATTAATCTTTAATATTTCTTTCTTCAACTTACGGGAACATTACACGGTAACGTTACTACGGGAACATCACTACGGGAACATTACTACGGTAACGTTACTACGGGAACATTAATCTTTAATATTTCTTTCTTCAACTTACGGGAACATTACTATGTATTTGCCCCATTAGGGAAACCTTAGAGCATCGTATATAACGTATTCATTCTTACGTAGAAAAACCTCGTCCCTAACATTTATCGATTAACAGAAATTATACCTATGAATCAATTCCCTACATGAAATTGATCATACCCACGGTTATAGAATTGAACCCCACCCTTACCTTAGAATAGAGGCCAATTCCACGCTTCCGATTCCGGTTCTGGTTTTGCTCTCCGGCGACTTTTCTGCAACTATCTTCCAATTCCCTGATGGATGATTCTCTGCTCTCCATTTCTCTCAACAGCCACCTTCCTTTTTCCTTCTCTTCAACTTTTTTTCTCAAATTTGGTTTTCTGAGCAGTTTATCGTGAAAACCCTCTTTCTCCCAAAATCCTTTTTTTTTGGCAGTTTATGGTGTCCTCCTCTCTTTCCCAAAAACTTCTCTATTTCCTTTAATCCCTTATTTCTTATTTTATTATTTAAATCCAATAATAATAATACTACAAATATTATTCTCCCACTAATAATAATATTCATAATAATAGTAATAATATTCCACCAATAATAATATTAATACTAATAATAATAATAATAATAATAAAAATAATAATAATAGTAATAATAATAATAATAATAATAGTAATAATAATAATAATAATAATAATAATAATAATAATAATAATAATAATAATAATAATAATAATAATAACATTACTATTAATTATTAAATTATCACTAATTATTAATTATATTATACTAATATTAAACTCCAATCGTTATTAATAATTCTTACAGTCTAAGGGCATCCACCAACTCCACCCAGACACACTCCCACATAAAGGCACACCAACAATTCATAAATAATTTAATTAAAATAAACGGGCGTTACAATAGTAATAGTAATAATAGTAGTAATAGTAATAATAGTAATAATAATAGTAGTAGTAATAGTAATAGTAAGGGAAATGCTAACGAGTGCCCTCAGGGCATATTGGTTAAGAGATTAAAATGGTAAGTTGGACATTATTTAAGAGATTGAAAATACATTTGTTTTCTAAATATATGTGTATTCAATGCTCTGAAAAAAGAAATAATCAGACTTTTTAAAGAATATTGTGTGTATTGAGTGAACTAAATATAACATATTTTCCTTATTTGGAATTCTTAACTAGTGCCCTGAGGGCACTGGTTAGCATGACCCTAATAGTAATAATAGTAGTAATATTAATAATAGTAATAATAATAGTAGTAATAGTAATAGTAATAATAATAGTAATAGTAATAATAGTAATAATAATAGTAGTAGTAATAGTAATAGTAATAATAGTAGTAATAGTAATAATAATAATAATAATAGTAGTAGTAATAGTAATAATAATAGTAGTAGTAATAGTAATAGTAATAATAATAGTAATAGTAATAATAGTAATAATAATAGTAGTAATAATAGTAATAATAATAATAATAGTAATAGTAATAATAATAATAGTAATAATAGTAATAATAATAATAATAATAATAATAATAGTAGTAATAATAGTAATAATAATAATAATAGTAATAGTAATAATAGTAATAATAATAATAATAATAATAATAATAATAATAATAATAATAATAATAATGTGATTTAGTTATTAGATATCTAAATTGTATTATGGGTTAAATTTATATCTTTTTCTTTTTTATGTTTCATCCCATATACATTGTAAATAAAATTTATAGTTTGAACTCTTTTAAAATTAATTTTTAAAAATTTTACAAAAGTATTATTTAAAATATAATTCATAATATTTTTCTATTTACAAAAAAATTATATTAGGAAATATTTTTTGAAAAAATTATTATTTGTTGAATAAAAAATATTTTTTAAGAATTATTAGTTTTTTGACAACGTCAACTAAGATTTAAACAAATGTTAATCTGGTATTACACTTGTTGATTAGTAAAAAATATTCTTTTTAAGAAAAATTTTAAAAAACAAATTCAGAATTTTAATAATTTTTGGAAAATTTTATTCTTTCAAATTTTCATAACAAAAAAAAATGTTATTTTCAGAAAAAGAAATTTATTAATAGGATGTGATAAAAAAGTAATTTCAATACATGTTTATTTAAAACTATTTTTTACTTACATAATACATCATTTTTATCCAAATTTATAACATAACTAAACTTACTGGCAAACATTTTCACAAATATAAGAAACTATAATCCAAAATTGTAGAGTAACAAGAGTCAAAAATGTCTCATACATATTATAGTCTAAAAAATATTCATCGTTAGAGGTTGCACTAGCTAAAAAAATCAATTATTTGTAAAAAGTTCTTATAATTGATCATACATTTCCCTAATCTATAAGCTAAGCCTTTAAAACATTTTTAGGTTGTTTTATCAAATCAAGACAGGATTTTCAAAGCTTTTTGTGTGTGTATATGTGTGTGTGTGAGAGAGAGAGAGTATGTGTGTGTGTGGGGAAGGGTGTGTGTTTGTGTGTGTGTTTGTGTTGCCTTAGTAACTTAAGAGTTACTATCATAATTTTATAATACTTTGGTCACTTAGATAGACACGACCAAGCGAGTTTTCACACTTTCTCTCTTTCACAACATTGAATCTTCAAGTTCCTTTTCCATATACTCCGATAATATAAGCACTTCATTGGAACCTTGAATATGTTATTTGACGAGGCTTAAAATATCTTCAAGTTAATCATCATCATCATCATAGAGTTGGAAATATGTAATCACTGACTACAACAACCATTAGCATTTCTAGCATCAAAACACCAAGACAGTTAACAATATCAAGATCATTGATTTAATAACAACTGTATTAGCTCCATACCTGCAAACCTATATGTTGTGAATTGATTTCGTCGAGAACAAATCAAAATATGAGAAATAGTGAGTTTCTTGAACAAACACAAGAAACCCTATTAGGTGTTACGAAAGAGAGACAAAAGAAGGAAGAAGATTTGGAATTGGTTAAAACTGTTTTACTATTCACTTACTGAATAAGGGTTCAAAGATTACAAGTGAATAACAACCATTAACCTGTCTCAACAACCTGAGATAACTACTCTATTTATAGACTACTAAGCTAACTTAGACTACAAGCTAACTTAACAATTGGACTTACAAGTAAGACCCGATTCGACATGCTAACAATCCTACCATTTCGACTATTGCATACTTGATCATGCTTCGACTACATCATACAGGATCAACATGTGAACATACTTCGACTACATGCTAAACATTTGTCGAACCATAAAACTATCCATGTCGAAACTAAAGTTTGATTCAAATACCACACTATAGATCCACATGAAGGGTGCGACGCTACTATATGTTTCTTAATATTTTTTCTAATTTTCTTTCTTTCTTTGTGTGGCAGTTCTCTTATTTCTTTGTCATCATAACTTCCATAATAGAATACTATGAAATTTCTCTAGTTTGGATGATTTTGAGTTGATTTAATCTTTTCTATGGATCTTTGGATTCTTTATAAAAAACCTACAAAATAAAAATATATTAATAATAAAAACTTTTAAAAAACGAAACTGAATACTAAAAACATATTGTGACAGAATGTTATCACAATGTTTTAATGGAGTTTATATACATCAAATTAATTATGAAAGTAGCTCCTGAATAATTTTGATCTTGAGGAATGTAATATGACTCTAACACATATGCATCCTACTTGTAATTTTGGGAAGGACGAGATAAGTTCAACAGTAGCTCCAAATGTATATAGAGGCATTCATAAGGCCTCTTATTTATCAAACGACCTCTAGAATTGATATATTATTTAGTGTTTACTCATGTGCTCATTTTCAATCAAATTTAAGAGTATCTCACTTAAGTGTTAATAGAATTTAGATATATCTGAAAGAAATTAGTGACCTTGGTTTGTTTTATAAAAAATAAAATTTATTTCAAATAAGATTTTGTAAAATAAATAAACAACTAAAATATAAAATAAATTCTATAGATTTTTTGGACACTATTGGTGTCACCCATGATTGTCGTTCTCTTGGTAAATCTACTTTTATTTATGTTGCATACGACTACATGTATACATTTCTATCCTTTCCCTCTACCATTCCATTCTTTTTTTTTGTAATTTGTTTATTTCTCATCCATAATAGCCAGTTGTGCCTATATCCCTGTGCTATTGCATTAGAACATGTTTTCAAACTAAAAAAAAATTACTTTATGATCTTAAATAAGTTTTTAAACCTTGGTATCACCGTTTAAGTAATTTTTTCTTGTAAATGATTTTAAAATAGTTCAAGTTGAATACACACTATTTAGGAAAGTTTTAAAAAGAAAAAATTGATTGCTCAAATATATGAGGTGGACGATATTTAAGAAAGAGTTTGAAGTGAATATGATAGGAGAATTGAATTTTTTCCTTGGCATACAAATCAATAAATATTTTGATCAAATTTATATACATAAATCTAAGTAAACAAAGTAATTCTCGAATAAAGTTTATCTTAAGGAATGTAAATTAAAAGTTACACAAAAGAATGATAGGGGTTTTTCTTTATCTTGTATCCTCTAGGCCTTTCATATATTATTAAGTCTATGCCTGTGTGCTTATTTTCAAGCTAAACCTAGAGAACAAAGAAGTCAACTTGTTTCTCTCGGCAAATTATGAAGAAGATAGGATAATTATTCAGTTAATCTTGTATTTACATATGATAAGTTACTCTCTAACTAGAAGGATCTAAGTGATAATTTAAATAAACTTAGAAAATTGTCTTAATCTCTAAGAAAACTATTTCCACCTTTGAATAAAAAAAATTAAAATTTAAACAAGGAAATAAAACTTAAAGAGAAACATAATTTTTCAAGTGAGGTGTCTAATTCCACAACCTTTGAAAACAACTATGAAAAACTTTTCAAGTGTGAAGAATCCAAAGTCTTGAAAAATAAAATTTATGATATGTATGGAACTCTAGCAAAGTTTACGAAAGAGGTAGAAAATGTAAACACCGTCTTAAAAAATCAAAGAGGTACATACAATAAGGATGGTTTGAGTTAACAATCAAAAACACATGAAAAGCCTTTCAAGAAAATCTTGCTCAAACAAGATTTCAAAACATATATACCTCCTATAAATGTTTCTATTGTGTTAGGATGCTGCACAGACTCACTAGAGTTATAAAAAAACAGCAGGACTTTATTATAAAATAAGATTAATTTTCAATTTTTGAAACTTTATGTTTTATCATTTTTTTCTTTTAAATGGGTCTGACCCATAGTTTAGGCCCATATAGATCTGGTGTATTTAAGGGTTGTTTGCAACTTGTTTTACAGTAGAAGAAATTAAATCATGTTATTTCTATCTCTCTTTTTTCATTTGTCTTTTAAGTAAACCCTAATCTTTGGTAGCAGCATAACTCACCATTAATTTGGTGCTTTCATCTCCTTCCTCAATGCCTCTTAAAATTACTAATCCCACACCCAAAGACATAGATGATACCCTTCAAGTCACAAACCAGCGTATTGAAGAACTCATTACTACCCATGAAAATCTTGAATCATCCATGGAAGTTAACAATCAAATTGTTGCTTTACAGCTGGGTCAAATCAACACCAACCACAACAATTTGGAGACAACATGAATACTAATTTTGCAGCACTTGCAACACTCATGACTCAACAATTTGCAGCAATGGAAGCTTCTACTTCTATACCTAGATCTGCACCAACTTCAACACCTAGATCTACACCAACTTCAACACCCAGATCTACAATAGGTATGTCTATTATACCCCTAACCACCCTTTTTTTCCTAACTAGCTCAACCTTAACTTCTACTCAACTTCATACACTACTGTCGCATCGCTGCGAAGAGGGGCCGACAATGACAGAAGAGTCGTCACCGTTCGTTATTTATCCCAAAAGAGGGAAAGGAAACGATCAGAGAAAACCTAACAAAAAGGGAGAAGACAGGTCATCGCAACCATGTCTCGGGTTCGGGAGTCGGTTACGCAAGGGGAAGGTATTAGCACCCCTTACGTCCGTCGTACTCGACGGGATCCACGCTTTGTTGTCTATCTAAAAAGGTGTTTACTATATAAGCTACGGCTTAGAGACAAAAGAAAAGAAAAGAGACTCGATAGAGCATCGTCGCTCCATGCCTACGTATTCCCTCGTGCAATGGGAAAGTCAGAGTCAACGTAGTTCGGTTAACTACGGGTGAAAGTGGGGAAGGTTGCTCGCCAAGACATCGTCGTCTTGTGCCTACGTATTCTCATCTGGTATGAGAAATCAGAGTAAACGTAGTTCAGCTAACAAGAACACCGGTTGGTTCAAAATGTTTTAGGCCCGAGTGCGGTTAAAACTTAGTTCTAGCAGTTAGGTGTATGTGTAACACCCCCTTTCTATACCCCCAAATAATACAAATAATCATTCAGGCATAAATTTAAAATTTCATCAGAGTACATTTATATCAGGGCATAAAAGGGGCATATCACATTATACCAAAAATTCAACACATACAACACCTGCTCAACAGATATGCAACATCGGGGCAACACCCACAAGAAAATATTTAGAACAAAGGTGGAAACATCCAAATATTTCATAATCTCCAAAACATGTATTCACATATACAATTATCATTCACCATGTTTACAAAACATATCATCAGCAGATACATACACAGGTGTATCACAAAAGAATCAAAATAATCCCTAACTACCCGGTGCCACATATCAGAGCCGACCGACCAAATAGACTGAAGCCACGCTTCACAAAAGATCTCCAGCAATCTAATCTGCAATGCCTCATAGAGCATTATAAAACAGCAGAAGGGTGAGAATCAATATCAAAATACATAATGCATATAAACACACACACACACACACACACACACACACACACACACACACACACATATATATATATATATATATATATATATATATATATATATATATATATATATATATATATATATATATATATATATATATATATACACACACACACACACACATAACGTCCAAAAATGTTTTCCGCATTCTCACCGCAACTCATCTCACTACACCGTACATCGCAATATATTCGCAAATATCTATTTACAAATAGAACATTAAGCATATACAATATGCATCATTAATGTTTATATTACTTCATAAACATACACACATATACAGATATACTCACACATACATGTATCTTCAAGCATTCCATTCATGCCAATTATCAACAACTTACATAAACATCTACAATCATGTTTATTCACCATACATCATGCAAAGATGATAAATGCAAATCATAGAGGCCAACTCGCTACTCTACGCAAATGTAATACGATACTGACTTAATCGTCCATCAGATTCTCCTAAGAATCAATTCACTTACGCCCCTCACAGGTACACTATAACTCATCAGATTCTCCTAGGAATCCTATCACTCATCAGACTCTCCTAGGAATCACATCGTTCATCAGATTCTCCGAGGAATCACGTCGTTCATCAGATTCTCCGAAGAATCACATTGCTCATCAGATTCTCTAAGGAATCACATTGCTCATCAAATTCTCAGAGGAATCACATCAGATTCTCCGAGGAATCACATCGTTCATCAGATTCTCCGAGGAATCACATCGTTCATCAGATTCTCCGAGGAATCACATTGTTCATCAGATTCTCCGAGGAATCACATTGTTCATCATATTCTCCGAGGAATCACATCGTTCATCAGATTCTCCGAGGAATCACATTGTTCGTCAGATTCTCCAAGGAA
This sequence comes from Lathyrus sativus, assembly GCA_963859935.3. NCBI lineage: Eukaryota > Viridiplantae > Streptophyta > Magnoliopsida > Fabales > Fabaceae > Lathyrus > Lathyrus sativus. Next base: position 160,488,593 of record OZ012741.1, read on the forward strand.
TCACATTGTTCATCAGATTCTCCGAGGAATCACATTGTTCGTCAGATTCTCCAAGGAATCACATTGTTCATCAGATTCTCCGAGGAATCACATTGTTCGTCAGATTCTCCAAGGAATCACATCACTCATTGGACTCTCCTAGGAATCCTATCACTCATCAGACTCTCCTAGGAATCACATTACTCATCGGACTCTCCTAGGAATCCTATCACTCATTAGACTCTCCTAGGAATCAACAACACAAGAATGTATTTCATGATGCTTCTCATGCAAAATGACTCCATACACTTCTTGAAATGCATACATGTTTACAAACATACTCATGCATTCTTCACATTCATCGCATATATTCATTATGCATTCACAATATATATACATATCACAATATATATATATATATATATATATATATATATATATATATATATATATATATATATATATATATATATATATATATATATATATATATATATATATATATATATATATATATATATATATATATATACATATTCATCATTCGATCTCAACATGCATTTCTATTCAATTCAAGTAAATGCACCAAATTGCCAAACGGCCATATTCAACACTTCACGAATCACAAATAGGATTCACGCCATACGACTACCCACAACACATATAACAGCATATAATTAGTCATCTCAGACAAGGAATGATCGCAACCAAACCACACAACTAATCCACGAATGGAAAACACAAGAAAAGAAAATATGCTGCTGTGTTCGCTAACCTTCGCCTGGCGAACCTTCGCTACTCTGTTCTCCTGGCGAACTTGCCAGCGAAGAACACTGGGATTTATTCTGGAATTACTCGCTAGCACTCGCTAGCACACTCGCCTGGCAAACCTTCGCCTGGCGAACTTGTCAGCGAAGACAGGGTGGATGCTTCTGACTTGGTTCGCTGCTGCTCGCTGGGCTTCGCCCGGCGAAGCTTCGCTTCCATTCGCCTGGCGAACCTGCGAACTCAGAACTCCCATGGCTGTCCAAAAGCCCAAACCTCACAAAACCGACTGATTTAATCCAAATCAGTTCCAGCAGTACAACCCACTCATCACCCGACTATACTACATCGTCTATTCCAAATTCTAACCGATAAAACTCAGTTCTTACCGATTAAATCAACTTCCGACTTAGAAATGGAAACATAGAAAACAATCTAATACATCCAAACTAGCACATACATGATTACATACATTATCAAGATGATAAAACTTCTCACCCTTACCTGATTAACCGCAAGCTAGGATTTGATCTTGATGTTTTCCAAAGTTTCCTCTTCTTTCTCTCCTCTTTCTCTTCTCCTTCTTTCTCTCTCTTTTCTTTCCTTCCTTTCTTACTATCTTTCTTTCTCTTCTATTTCCTCTTTAATATCTTCCTATTATTTTTCCCAAAACATCTACTAACTCAATATCTCATAAAATATCCAACTTATCATTTAAATAGGAAATGTCCAAAATACCTGTCGCTTCCGTGAAAATAAGGTGCCGGCAAAATAGAAGAGTCGCCACCTTTCGTTATTTATCCCTCAGAACAGGAAAGGAAACGATCGGAAAAACCCGACGAAAAGGTATAAGACAAGGTCATCGCAACCATTGTCTGGGTTCTGGAGTCGGTTACACAAGGGGAAGGTATTAGCACCCCTCACGTCCATCGTACTTGATGGGATCCATGCTTGTTTGTGTTTATCTGACAGGTTGTTTTAATCTATCTATCTATCAAGGCTGGCTTGAAAAAGAAAAGAAAATGACTCGGCAAAGCGTCGCGCTTTATGCCTACGTATTCTCATCAGAGAATGAGAAATCAGAGTCAACGTAGTTCGGCTAACTACGGGTTACGGGGAAGGTGGCTCGCCAATACATCAGTATCGTGCCTACGTACTCTCAACAGGTATGAAAGATCAGAGCTTACGTAGTTCAGGATAATACGGATTACGGGAATTCAGATTCATCTGTTTTTTCGAGTAGGGTTAACAAACAGTTCCATCAGTTTGGTGTACGCAGCTCGACCCTTGGAGACTTAGGCGTTACCGTTTGCGGTAGAACTGGGAGTTAACGACACTCTTTTCTTCAGAAAAGCTTCCTTTGAATTATGGGCCCACGGGGCAAAAAGGTTTGAAGTTCGTTTTCTGTCTTTTACGGAGAACTGTTTTTTAGTTGTCTGTAGTTTGTACAACACTAGAGACTATGATCTGGGAACAAATGTGTCGCATATCGTCCAAAGGACGTATACTAAAAATTCTAGACGATTGAGAGGAGGCCGCTCAATTATCATTACCCAAGTATCTTAAGGCTCGTAACGCGCTTATATTAACTTGCCTTTATTACGTTTTTTACTGTTGTTTGAGATGAGAAGAGAAGAAAGGACTCTACAGGGGAGACTATCAAGTCCTAATGTTGTCATGCCAAGGATTCATCCTATGGTTGAAGTTTGAAACAGGGAACTCCTAGAAGTTATCATGCATAGGTTTAAACCTAAAGTTCTAATCATCACTTCCTTATCAAAGGAAGTGAGATTCCTAGGGGATCATGTCAATGATAAACAGAAACAGATAAAGCATCAGCTTAAACAGTAAACAGTAAATGACTGTAAAATGCATGCAATGCAAGTGAGGGAGGAAATGTGTGTGGGGCATCAGCCTCCACAAGCTCGTCTCGACCTCAAGCCAGATATGAATAACTACAATCATACAGGAAAAATAAAATGCCATCAAGCAACTCACAAACCACATAGGCAAGGGAGCAGGGCTCTACCGAATACCCGCAAGCAAAACCATACAGTAACAATACAAGCAGAGGGAGCAACTCAACCTCTAGTGCAATCATGCTCCTAGCTTAACACAATCTAAGCATGAACTTATTCTAATGCACTAAGCAAATCAAACAAGTCACATCAATACACTTGCACAGAAAGCAAACAGACAAGAAAGCAGATCAACAGCTTCCACAGCTTCACAGCAAAGCAATCCTCTGACAGCAGCTCAGTCCTCAGTCTGTAACTATTCTTCAAGTATATCCTCCTCAAGAGAATGAAAGGTACTCCATCTTCAAGCTTCAATCTTCAATCACAAGTATCAACTTGTTCTTCATCTTCTTCAAGCTTCAGCTCTTTCTTCAATCTCAACTTGATCTTCTCCACACAAGTGCCAACTTGTTCTTCTTGATCTTCAAGCTTATGCTCTAAGGGAAGTCTTCAAACACATGGAAGTGCAACCTCTAGCATCTTCAATCTTCTATCAAGGAACTCCATCCTCTAGAAAGGGAGAGAGATTCATCTAACAAGAGCAAGGTTTGGATAGTGGTGAGCAAAGTGAAGACCAAAGGTCACCTCTGAGCACTCCACTATCAAGGAAAGGAACCCTTAAAGGTTCTACCAATTTGTGAGGAGCCACTCATCCTACCAAAGGAGGGATGGGGCCTTCACTATGGGACCTTACATCATAAGGAGGAATGGAAGTGATCAACACCTTCCATGTTTCATGAAGGAAGAAAATCTATTCTAAGAGATCTCCCTAAAACCCTAATCCGTAACCCTAAACAAACTACACCAAAGGGAGAGAAATCTTCAAGTCCAAGCTCCACCATGCATTCCATAGCATCCCACACATTCCTTCATCATCATCTAAAAGCAAGAGAAGCAAAACCCTAGTCTAAGGGAACTAATGAAGTCATTCTAGTTGAATTAGCAAGTTAGGATCACCTAAAACCTAGTACTAAAGTTAATCCTAACTAAAATACTAAAACCAATGGTAAAATCCTACAAAAATAACTATGGGAACCTAAGTCAATCATGACTCTATCATGTTAATTCCAGAGATCAAATCATCCAATAAGTCCTAGAATTAAATCCTAAACTATGGGGTACTAAGGTTAAACCCTAAAACTAGAGCACCTAAAGTTTCAATACAAAAACAGCCCTAAACTTCTTCACAAAAATGTGAGAAAATTACTAGAGGAGCATACATGTCTAAACTAGCTACACACAAAAAATCAATTCAAAAATCATCACCAAGTGATCACACAAAAATCATAAAGACAAGGTATCAACCATAATGAAATTAATATCAATTAAAATACAAAAAATGCAATTAAAATAAAAAATGCATGAATTCCTAAACTCTTAATTTCCTAAAATTCTAGACTCATTCATGAGTCAGGGGAAAAAACCTAGATCAAAATGACCAATTTTTCTATTTATTATGAATTAATTTCAAACTATATGCAATGTGTAAAATAAAAGAAAAAACAAAAGAAAATAATGAGATCAGCGTGGCAAATAGCAAATGTTCTCAGTTCATTTCACAGACTGGGCCAAAACGGGGGCGTGATTAGCATTTGGATCCTTAAGCCCAATGCTTTCCAATTAATGAAACGTTGCGTTTCATTCTCAACTCACTCTTCAGAGTTTGTAAGCGAATCGTGGCCTTCCATTGCTTGCCTGAGTCAAAGGTCAATAGGTCATCCAACGGCCATGGCTTGTCTTCCCCAAATTCAAATCAGATGGAGGGAATTTCCCAGACGGTGGCCTGAGTTGCAGCGCCACCGTCTTCTCCGGTGGAGTGTTCATCACAGGTCATCAAAAACACTGAAACAAATCATCATCTCACTCAGTTTTCTCTCCTGAATCCAAATCCAATCTCCAAATTCTTTGATTCTTCCTCTAACTTCAAACCCGATCACATTTTCAGAAACACACCAAATCTTGATCATCTTAATTCTCAACAATAATGGTACTAATGTAATCTACACTCTTCAGAGGTTAATCTCCATTATCCAATCATGAATATCTCTCCAAGAATCACAAGAAATCCGTCTCAACAGAAAATGATCCATAACCTAAAGTGTCTCCATTCCTCAATTTCTTGTACCAAAATCCATCTATGTCCTACCAAGAACCTAACCACATGCAAGTTTCTATGTATCTCCCTATAGATTAAGCAAAATTTTGATTGGTACAAACCTGGTTTCAGATGAAGAACAGGTACAATTTCTGCTCGATTCTTCCTCCAAGCTTGTCCAGAATCACTCCAAATTCACTCCTAAAGCTTTTGCACACCTCAATTTGCTCTGATTTCAACTCAATCCAAGAACACGATCTTGAGTTGCAGCTCTGAGTTTTCAATTGCTCCTTCTGTTATCAGCAACAATCTTCTCCAAAAAAACTAGCTGAACACACTCCAAATCTTATATAAAACTCAATGGAATCATCCAGAAAGTTCTGTAAGCTTCCAAATGAGATTTTGAAATTTCAATTTCTCTTTCAAAATCTCATGTGCACAGTCACGATTTGCACTCTGTTTGGGCATGAAAACACTTGGAATTTTCATCTCATGAGATATTGAATTGATTGGTTATGATTGTAACACCCTTCTAACCCCGCAGAATAAATATAAATAGATCAGAGTAATTATCATGCATTTCACAAAAGGGTGTCACATAAATTTTCAAAACATTACACAACACCTGTCATGCTCAATAATATAAAAATAACTTTCTGCTTTTCATACACCTTCACATTAACATGTAGCAGCAAATTTGCTTTAATCATGATAGACATAATAAAAGTCTCATGCTCATCTCATTTTTTATACTTAGGCTTAAAAACCAATTCTTCATATAATTCAAAATAACAACAACAGAATAAAGTAGAGTACATAAAGTATCTCTCAAAATATGAAATCGAAACATTCCCCAGTGTTACATAATCAGAGCATGACTCGACCCAAAATAAATAAAGACACAACTCAAGCTACTCCAACGGCTACCTCGTGCTAGAAGCAACTCTAGTCCTCAGTACCTGAGCGATGTCGTATAAAACATCATTCCAACAGAAGGGTGAGAATTCACATAATTATTGAAATTATAAGATAATATATAATTTAAGGCATACAAACATAATCACTATTATTCTCACACTTCAAAAGTTTCGTCAACACCATATTATTCAAGTAACCATACTATTCACAAGTATATACCCACAACTCCATAATTCACCAGTTTATCAGTTCCACATATCACACATAATCTCATAGCACATAAATATACATAATGAGACTCAATGCAAAACTCAATGCAAGACTCAATGCAACTCATGCCATGTGGTACCAACACTCGTTATTATTTTTCGGTTTTTACACTTAAACCGGGTCCGTTCCCTAGACCAATAATAACACACAAAAAGCCCATTCCCTAAGCTTTCAAACCCCGCTCTAGGTTTGGGACAAGTCACTAGCTCCCACGGAACTAACAAGCATTGCCTCTTGACACAAATGATGCATGTGCGAATTCAACAATTATATGCAATTAAGATCATTTCCTAATCTTAACATTCATGCATATCTTCAATAATTCACCACACTTGAATTACCACACATTTGCACATACACAAGCATCAACACAAGTCAACCTCAATTCACAAAACACGCATCACCAATTAAACATAGCATAATTAGTCCATCATCAATAATTAGAATTCGATATTCGAATAAAAAGTCGATATTCAATAAATAATTCAATATTCAATAAATAATTCAATATTTAATAAACAATTCAATAATAATTTAATATTTTAATAAATATACAAGAAATATTTAATATTAAATAAATATTCAATATTTTAAATATTAAGTAATTAATAAATATTTAATATTTTAATAAATTCTAATATTTACTAAAGTCCTAATAATTAATAAAGTTTCATTAATTTATTAATGTTCCAATACCAACTAAGAAAAACCTTTCTATACAAGACAAGGTGCAAGAAAGACCACAATTCACTTTGTAATAGTTCTCGCGCTACAGTATGCATAAGGTAGGAAATCACATCTATTTTCTAATATTTTCTATCGCTACAGGATTATTGGGTGGAAAAAGATCAAATTTAGTTACTTATATACTACATCATGCTATTACTAAAATATGAAGAAAATATATGAAAAGGTGTTACAGCATTAAGAAACAAGGGATTACATTGCCTTATCTATTTAATTATTTTTCTAGAGCTATAACCTTCATGTTAAAGAATAAAAGGCTACATTCATTACCACATTTTATTAGCAATGACAAAAGAAAAGGTGGCAGTACAGTAGGAAATAAAGTTACATTCAATTCCTATTAATTTATTTTGTTGCTACAATATTAGTCAAAAGGAAAGAACACATTATTTATCCTAACATTCTCTGCTACAGGTTATACTGTATAGTTAAACCATCACTGCATCACAATTTTGCTTTCCTATTATTTTTGTTTTTCATGTTCGCTACAGTATAAAATAAAAATGAGTTTTCTATTTCTATACTAATTTGTTTACTTCAATATTGAATGCGTCTCTATAGTATACCAACACATCAATCTCCAACATAATTAAATTAACTCATTTCAAATTTTATATTAAAACCTAACAATTTTCAATTTCATAAAAATTTGGGATTTATCCTAAACATTCTCTACCCACTAATCATTATCAACTAACCCCAATAACTGAGTGAAAACCCACCCTTACCTTGAATTTGTTGAATTTCTTGAACTCTTTTGGTTCTTCTCCTCTTCTTCTCCACTTCTCTCTTTGCTTCTTTTTTTTCCCTTTCTATCTTTCTACCTCTACTCTAACTCTTTCTCCCTTCTTATTAAACTCTCACAATTTCATTAACCTAATAATTCCAATGGGCTTAATAACTCATGTCTATTCACACCCCCAAATAGGCCCAATTAATTAATCTAACAATTCTATATTATTATACCAAATAGAATATATCAAATAAATAAAATAATAAAATTAAATCAATTATTTTAAATATGTCCAATAAATCCATTGATCCAAACAACTCAAATAAATCAAATAATTTATATAAATTCAATAAATCAACTAATTCAAATATATCAAGGTAGATCAATTAATTCAAATAAATCACATAAATTAGTTAATCCAATTAGGCACAAAATCATTTAATTAATCAATTAATTAAATTAATAAATAATTACTAAAAATTGGGGTGTTACAACCCTCCTCCACTTAAAAGATTTTCGCCCTCGAAAATTACCTCAAACGAATAACTCGGGGTAAGACTCACGCATCTGACTCTCAAGCTCCCAAGTCACTTTTCCACCAGCTGGTCCTCCCCAAGCGACCTTCATCAAAGCAATCTCTTTACCTCGAAGTTGCTTCAACTCCCGATCCTCTATCCGCATAGGTGATGTCTCCACAGTCAGATTATCTCTTACTTGCACATCATCTACTTAGACTACATGAGACAGATCCGCAATGTATTTCCTCAACTGAGATACATGGAACACGTCATGGAGATTAGCAAGCGACGGCGGCAAAGCGGCACGATAAGCTACCTCTCATATCCTCTGCAAAATCTGATAAGGACCAATAAGACGCGGCGTCAACTTACGTGACTTCAACGCTCTACCAACACCAGTTATCGGAGTAATTCGAAGAAACACATGATCTCCCTCTCGAAATTCAAGTGCTTTCCTCCTCTTGTCATGATAACTCTTTTGACGACTCTGAGAAATCTTCATCTTCTCTTGAATCATCTTAGTAGCACCGGGATGAATACTCAATCCACTACGATTCCCTTCCTCAAGAATACTCTTCTTCAGCTCAACAATATCCGGAACACAAACTCTATCACGATGTCTCATAATACCATTCTCATCAATTCGAAAATCACCACCTTGACCTTGATTGATCAAAGTAAAACGATCAACTAAACTCAAATCAGATTTTTTTTACCTCCTCTGATCTCGTCAAGAATGCCACTAGTAAGTTTCAACATACTAAGCTTAACTCCATAAGAAGTCTCTTCACAAACCAACTCATACGATAAAATTGCTCAATCAGTCCTAACTCTTTTCACCACCATCATCGGCATATGCAAGGATTTTCAAGCCAATGCATAAGCTACCACGTTTTGATTTCCCCGAATGGTAATTCAATCCGAAACCATAATCCATTTCGGAGTCCTAATTATTTTCTCTGCCTCATATTCAACTCTTCCAAATCAAATAAATACCTTAAGTTCTTGAGGTCACCAAACATGTCAAATCTCAAACTAATTAATTGAGGCTTCCAACTCCGGCACAACCACAACCGCAACCAACTCTAAATCACTTATCAGATGATTCCTCTTATGTACTTCAAGTTCCCTTAAAGCATAATTAAAACTCGCTGAAGTTTCACTTAGCATCTCTCCCAATCGTATCAACAAGGCATCACAAAATACAACAAATGGTCCTGTCGGGTTCGGCAAAAATCAGCACACAATACATTTTCAATTTTCCGCTATACTTGAAACAGGTACAGGCCTCAAAACAATTTTTTCTAGAAAGAGCATCTTGTTATCTTTCCAACGCTTCGAACGGGGACTAAAACCGAGTTACGGATCAAGAGATATGAATTTTCGAAGTTTCTCCATAACAGAATTTGTCTGCATAAAGACTGCTACGGGTTTGAGCATTTTCACCCGAAAATCCGACCGATTCAATTATTTTATTCGAAACAACCACATACTCATTCACACCAAACATATATTAGTGATTTAGAACCATCAAACGTGAATTCTACGACATTCAATTTCAATCCGAATCTTAAATCCTCAACTCTCCAAAAATGCAAAAGCTTACAAAAATCAATCAAATTCGATAAAACAAGCATACTCGATCACGGCCTAACATTACCCGACACAATGGCGTAATCTATTCCAACTTTCGTCCGTAAAAACATTGATTCCGTAACAAGCTGCGATCTCAGAATTCGACGTACGACAACAATTTCACACTCAGAAGGTCATTCAACACATCTTCAACTCTTGGAATATCTAGAGGTTTAATTATACTAATATTGCATTCCACATCTTACTTTCTTTACTAATCATCCGGAGTCACTATTCACCTTTTATATACTCAACCTGACACTCTGTTGCCTTAGCACACACGCCAGACCCAAGTCTCAACACTACTTAATCAGTTTAATCCATTGACCATCCAAACAGACATAAAATACGGAGCTCTCACTCTCGGACCAGTTTCCGTATCTAAGTCGGTCACAACTCCACTTCACGTCCTGGCCGTACATCACTATCTCGCCAGGAAATTTTCCGGGCAATCACAATTAACTGGTAAACCACCAACTTCTTCACTTTCATCAACACTCACAAATTCCATCAAAATCAAACATCTCGGCATCATCCTACACCGACTCATCAAAACAATTCTTAAACACTTAGCATAACTCAAGACAATTCGCTGTTCACGCCATCTAAGCTTGCAAGACACGTATATCCCATCTAACACAATCCCAACTACTATCAACAAGAGATTAAGGGCGATCAGTTCCTCAATTTGTCAATAGACAGCCGAAAATCATGATGGAATATAAACCATCTTTACCAAACTATAAGAGCGTTCAACCACACACTGAGCCACAACTCCTCACTTGCAGCATCATGGAGAAGTACAAGCTTCTCCCCCACTTGAATCATTCTCACTCCTGCAGACAAAGGTTCCACCACAAAACATGTACCGACGGTGTTTTCACACACATGTCGCATACCAGGGAATACACAACATTAGACAACTTGGCCGGACGGAACGACCTGCTCTGATACCACTAATGTAACACCCTTCTAACCCCGCAGAATAAATATAAATAGATCAGAGTAATTATCATGCATTTCACAAAAGGGTGTCACATAAATTTTCAAAACATTACACAACACCTGTCATGCTCAATAATATAAAAATAACTTTCTGCTTTTCATACACCTTCACATTAACATGTAGCAGCAGATTTGCTTTAATCATGATAGACATAATAAAAGTCTCATGCTCATCTCATTTTTTATACTTAGGCTTAAAAACCAATTCTTGATATAATTCAAAATAACAACAACAGAATAAAGTAGAGTACATAAAGTATCTTTCAAAATATGAAATCGAAACATTCCCCAGTGTTACATAATCAGAGCATGACTCGACCCAAAATAAATAAAGACACAACTCAAGCTACTCCAACGGCTACCTCGTGCTAGAAGCAACTCTACTCCTCAGTACCTGAGCGATGTCGTATAAAACATCATTCCAACAGAAGGGTGAGAATTCACATAATTATTGAAATTATAAGATAATATATAATTTAAGGCATACAAACATAATCACTATTATTCTCACACTTCAAAAGTTTCGTCAACACCATATTATTCAAGTAACCATACTATTCACAAGTATATACCCACAACTCCATAATTCACCAGTTTATCAGTTCCACATATCACACATAATCTCATAGCACATAAATATACATAATGAGACTCAATGCAAAACTCAATGCAATACTCAATGCAACTCATGCCATGTGGTACCAACACTCGTTATTATTTTTCGGTTTTTACACTTAAACCGGGTCCGTTCCCTAGACCAATAATAACACACAAAAAGCCCATTCCATAAGCTTTCAAATCCCGCTCTAGGTTTGGGACAAGTCACTAGCTCCCACGGAACTAACAAGCATTGCCTCTTGACACAAATGATGCATGTGCGAATTCAACAATTATATGCAATTAAGATCATTCCCTAATCTTGACATTCACGCATATCTTCAATAATTCACCACACTTGAATTACCACACATTTGCACATACACAAACATCAACACAATTCAACCTCAATTCACAAAACACGCATCACCAATTAAACATAGCATAATTAGTCCATCATCAATAATTAGAATTCGATATTCGAATAAAAAGTCGATATTCAATAAATAATTCAATATTCAATAAATAATTCAATATTTAATAAACAATTCAATAATAATTTAATATTTTAATAAATATACAAGAAATATTTAATATTAAATAAATATTCAATATTTTAAATATTAAGTAATTAATAAATATTTAATATTTTAATAAATTCTAATATTTACTAAAGTCCTAATAATTAATAAAGTTTCATTAATTTATTAATGTTCCAATACCAACTAAGAAAAACCTTTCTATACAAGACAAGGTGCAAGAAAGACCACAATTCACTTTGTAATAGTTCTCGCGCTACAGTATGCATAAGGTAGGAAATCACATCCATTTTCTAATATTTTCTATCGCTACAGGATTATTGGGTGGAAAAAGATCAAATTTAGTTACTTATATACTACATCATGCTATTACTAAAATATGAAGAAAATATATGAAAAGGTGTTACAGCATTAAGAAACAATGGATTACATTGCCTTATCTATTTAATTATTTTTCTAGAGCTATAACCTTCATGTTAAAGAATAAAAGGCTACATTCATTACCACATTTTATTAGCAATGACAAAAGAAAAGGTGGCAGTACAGTAGGAAATAAAGTTACATTCAATTCCTATTAATTTATTTTGTTGCTACAATATTAGTCAAAAGGAAAGAACACATTATTTATCCTAACATTCTCTGCTACAGGTTATACTGTATAGTTAAACCATCACTGCATCACAATTTTGCTTTCCTATTATTTTTGTTTTTCATGTTCGCTACAGTATAAAATAAAAATGAGTTTTCTATTTCTATACTAATTTGTTTACTTCAATATTGAATGGGTCTCTATAGTATACCAACACATCAATCTCCAACATAATTAAATTAACTCATTTCAAATTTTATATTAAAACCTAACAATTTTCAATTTCATAAAAATTTGGGATTTATCCTAAACATTTTCTACCCACTAATCATTATCAACTAACCCCAATAACTGAGTGAAAACCCACCCTTACCTTGAATTTGTTGAATTTCTTGAACTCTTTTGGTTCTTCTCCTCTTCTTCTCCACTTCTCTTTTTGCTTCTTTTTTTTTTCCCTTTCTATCTTTCTACCTCTACTCTAACTCTTTCTTCCTTCTTATTAAACTCTCACAATTTCATTAACCTAATAATTCCAATGGGCTTAATAACTCATGTCTATTCACACCCCCAAATAGGCTCAATTAATTAATCTAACAATTCTATATTATTATACCAAATAGAATATATCAAATAAATAAAATAATAAAATTAAATCAATTATTTTAAATATGTCCAATAAATCCATTGATCCAAACAACTCAAATAAATCAAATAATTTATATAAATTCAATAAATCAACTAATTCAAATATATCAAGGTAGATCAATTAATTCAAATAAATCACATAAATTAGTTAATCCAATTAGGCACAAAATCATTTAATTAATCAATTAATTAAATTAATAAATAATTACTAAAAATTGGGGTGTTACAACCCTCCTCCACTTAAAAGATTTCCGCCCTCGAAAATTACCTCAAACGAATAACTCGGGGTAAGACTCACGCATCTGACTCTCAAGCTCCCAAGTCACGTTTCCACCAGCTGGTCCTCCCCAAGCGACCTTCATCAAAGCAATCTCTTTACCTCGAAGTTGCTTCAACTCCCGATCCTCTATCCGCATAGGTGATGTCTCCACAGTCAGATTATCTCTTACCTGCACATCATCTACTTAGACTACATGAGACAGATCCGCAATGTATTTCCTCAACTGAGATACATGGAACACGTCATGGAGATTAGCAAGCGACGGCGGCAAAGCGACACGATAAGCTACCTCTCATATCCTCTGCAAAATTTGATAAGGACCAATAAGACGCGGCGTCAACTTACGTGACTTCAACGCTCTACCAACACCAGTTATCGGAGTAATTCGAAGAAACACATGATCTCCCTCTCGAAATTCAAGTGCTTTCCTCCTCTTGTCATGATAACTCTTTTGACGACTCTGAGAAATCTTCATCTTCTCTTGAATCATCTTAGTAGCACCGGGATGAGTACTCAATCCACTACGATTCCCTTCCTCAAGAATACTCTTCTTCAGCTCAACAATATCCGGAACACAAACTCTATCACAACGTCTCATAATACCATTCTCATCAATCCGAAAATCACCACCTTGACCTTGATTGATCAAAGTAAAATGATCAACTAAACTCAAATCAAATTTTTTTTTTACCTCCTCTGATCTCGTCAAGAATGCCACTAGTAAGTTTCAACATACTAAGCTTAACTCCATAAGAAGTCTCTTCACAAACCAACTCATACCATAAAATTGCTCAATCAGTCCTAACTCTTTTCACCACCAAAATCGGCATATGCAAGGATTTTCAAGCCAATGCATAAGCTACCACATTTTGATTTCCCCGAATGGTAATTCAATCCGAAACCATAATCCATTTCGGAGTCCTAATTATTTTCTCTGCCTCATATTCAACTCTTCCAAATCAAATAAATACCTTAAGTTCTTGAGGTCACCAAACATGTCAAATCTCAAACTAATTAATTGAGGCTTCCAACTCCGGCATAACCACAACCGCAACCAACTCTAAATCACTTATCAGATGATTCCTCTTATGTACTTCAAGTTCCCTTAAAGCATAATTAAAACTCGCTGAAGTTTCACTTAGCATCTCTCCCAATTCTATCAACAAGGCATCATAAAATACAACAAATAGTCCTGTCGGGTTCGGCAAAAATCAGCACACGATACATTTTCAATTTTCTGCTATAATTGAACCAGGTACAGGCCTCAAAACAATTTTTTCTAGAAAGAGCATCTTGTTAGCTTTCCAACGCTTCGAACGGGGACTAAAACCGAGTTACGGATCAAGAGATATGAATTTTCGAAGTTTCTCCAAAACAGAATTTGTCTGCATAAAGACTGCTACGGGTTTGAGCATTTTCACCCGAAAATCCGACCGATTCAATTATTTTATTCGAAACAACCACATACTCATTCACACCAAACATATATTAGTGATTTAGAACTATCAAACGTGAATTCTACGACTTTCAATTTCAATCCGAATCTTAAATCCTCAACTCTTCAAAAATGCAAACGCTTACAAAAATCAATCGAATTCGATAAAACAAGCATACTCGATCACGGCCTATCATTACCCGACACAATGGCGTAATCTATTCTAACTTTCGTCCGTAAAAACATTGATTCCGTAACAAGCTGCGATCTCGGAATTCGACGTACGACAACAATTTCACACTCAGAAGGTCATTCAACACATGTTCAACTCTTGGAATATCTAGAGGTTTAATTATACTAATATTGCATTCCACATCTTACTTTCTTTACTAATCATCCGGAGTCACTATTCACCTTTTATATACTCAACCTGACACTCTGTTGCCTTAGCACACACGCCAGACCCAAGTCTCAACACTACTTAATCAGTTTAATCCATTGACCATCCAAACAGACATAAAATACGGAGCTCTCACTCTCGGACCAGTTTCCGTATCTAAGTCGGTCACAACTCCACTTCACGTCTTGGCCGTACATCACTATCTCGCCAGGAAATTTTCCGGGCAATCACAATTAACTGGTAAACCACCAACTTCTTCACTTTCATCAACACTCACAAATTCCATCAAAATCAAACATCTCGGCATCATCCTACACCGACTCATCAAAACAATTCTTAAACACTTAGCATAACTCAAGACAATTCGCTGTTCACGCCATCTAAGCTTGCAAGACACGTATATCCCATCTAACACAATCCCAACTACTATCAACAAGAGATTAAGGGCGATCAGTTCCTCAATTTGTCAATAGACAGCCGAAAATCATGATGGAATATAAACCATCTTTACCAAACTATAAGAGCGTTCAACCACACACTGAGCCACAACTCCTCACTTGCAGCATCATGGAGAAGTACAAGCTTCTCCCCCACTTGAATCATTCTCACTCCTGCAGACAAAGGTTCCACCACAAAACATGTACCGACGGTGTTTTCACACACATGTCGCATACCAGGGAATACACAACATTAGACAACTTGGCCGGACGGAACGACCTGCTCTGATACCACTAATGTAACACCCTTCTAACCCCGCAGAATAAATATAAATAGATCAGAGTAATTATCATGCATTTCACAAAAGGGTGTCACATAAATTTTCAAAACATTACACAACACCTGTCATGCTCAATAATATAAAAATAACTTTCTGCTTTTCATACACCTTCACATTAACATGTAGCAGCAGATTTGCTTTAATCATGATAGACATAATAAAAGTCTCATGCTCATCTCATTTTTTATGCTTAGGCTTAAAAACCAATTCTTGATATAATTCAAAATAACAACAACAGAATAAAGTAGAGTACATAAAGTATCTTTCAAAATATGAAATCGAAACATTCCCCAGTGTTACATAATCAGAGCATGACTCGACCCAAAATAAATAAAGACACAACTCAAGCTACTCCAACGGCTACCTCGTGCTAGAAGCAACTCTACTCCTTAGTACCTGAGCGATGTCGTATAAAACATCATTCCAACAGAAGGGTGAGAATTCACATAATTATTGAAATTATAAGATAATATATAATTTAAGGCATACAAACATAATCACTATTATTCTCACACTTCAAAAGTTTCGTCAACACCATATTATTCAAGTAACCATACTATTCACAAGTATATACCCACAACTCCATAATTCACCAGTTTATCAGTTCCACATATCACACATAATCTCATAGCACATAAATATACATAATGAGATTCAATGCAAAACTCAATGCAATACTCAATGCAACTCATGCCATGTGGTACCAACACTCGTTATTATTTTTCGGTTTTTACACTTAAACCGGGTCCGTTCCCTAGACCAATAATAACACACAAAAAGCCCATTCCCTAAGCTTTCAAACCCCGCTCTAGGTTTGGGACAAGTCACTAGCTCCCACGGAACTAACAAACATTGCCTCTTGACACAAATGATGCATGTGCGAATTCAACAATTATATGCAATTAAGATCATTCCCTAATCTTGACATTCACACATATCTTCAATAATTCACCACACTTGAATTACCACACATTTGCACATACACAAACATCAACACAATTCAACCTCAATTCACAAAACACGCATCACCAATTAAACATAGCATAATTAGTCCATCATCAATAATTAGAATTCGATATTCGAATAAAAAGTCGATATTCAATAAATAATTCAATATTCAATAAATAATTCAATATTTAATAAACAATTCAATAATAATTTAATATTTTAATAAATATACAAGAAATATTTAATATTAAATAAATATTCAATATTTTAAATATTAAGTAATTAATAAATATTTAATATTTTAATAAATTCTAATATTTACTAAAGTCCTAATAATTAATAAAGTTTCATTAATTTATTAATGTTCCAATACCAACTAAGAAAAACCTTTCTATACAAGACAAGGTGCAAGAAAGACCACAATTCACTTTGTAATAGTTCTCGCGCTACAGTATGCATAAGGTAGGAAATCACATCCATTTTCTAATATTTTCTATCGCTACAGGATTATTGGGTGGAAAAAGATCAAATTTAGTTACTTATATACTACATCATGCTATTACTAAAATATGAAGAAAATATATGAAAAGGTGTTACAGCATTAAGAAACAATGGATTACATTGCCTTATCTATTTAATTATTTTTCTAGAGCTATAACCTTCATGTTAAAGAATAAAAGGCTACATTCATTACCACATTTTATTAGCAATGACAAAAGAAAAGGTGGCAGTACAGTAGGAAATAAAGTTACATTCAATTCCTATTAATTTATTTTGTTGCTACAATATTAGTCAAAAGGAAAGAACACATTATTTATCCTAACATTCTCTGCTACAGGTTATACTGTATAGTTAAACCATCACTGCATCACAATTTTGCTTTCCTATTATTTTTGTTTTTCATGTTCGCTACAGTATAAAATAAAAATGAGTTTTCTATTTCTATACTAATTTGTTTACTTCAATATTGAATGGGTCTCTATAGTATACCAACACATCAATCTCCAACATAATTAAATTAACTCATTTCAAATTTTATATTAAAACCTAACAATTTTCAATTTCATAAAAATTTGGGATTTATCCTAAACATTTTCTACCCACTAATCATTATCAACTAACCCCAATAACTGAGTGAAAACCCACCCTTACCTTGAATTTGTTGAATTTCTTGAACTCTTTTGGTTCTTCTCCTCTTCTTCTCCACTTCTCTTTTTGCTCTTTTTTTTTCCCTTTCTATCTTTCTACCTCTACTCTAACTCTTTCTTCCTTCTTATTAAACTCTCACAATTTCATTAACCTAATAATTCCAATGGGCTTAATAACTCATGTCTATTCACACCCCCAAATAGGCTCAATTAATTAATCTAACAATTCTATATTATTATACCAAATAGAATATATCAAATAAATAAAATAATAAAATTAAATCAATTATTTTAAATATGTCCAATAAATCCATTGATCCAAACAACTCAAATAAATCAAATAATTTATATAAATTCAATAAATCAACTAATTCAAATATATCAAGGTAGATCAATTAATTCAAATAAATCACATAAATTAGTTAATCCAATTAGGCACAAAATCATTTAATTAATCAATTAATTAAATTAATAAATAATTACTAAAAATTGGGGTGTTACAACCCTCCTCCACTTAAAAGATTTCCGCCCTCGAAAATTACCTCAAACGAATAACTCGGGGTAAGACTCACGCATCTGACTCTCAAGCTCCCAAGTCACGTTTCCACCAGCTGGTCCTCCCCAAGCGACCTTCATCAAAGCAATCTCTTTACCTCGAAGTTGCTTCAACTCCCGATCCTCTATCCGCATAGGTGATGTCTCCACAGTCAGATTATCTCTTACCTGCACATCATCTACTTAGACTACATGAGACAGATCCGCAATGTATTTCCTCAACTGAGATACATGGAACACGTCATGGAGATTAGCAAGCGACGGCGGCAAAGCGACACGATAAGCTACCTCTCATATCCTCTGCAAAATCTGATAAGGACCAATAAGACGCGGCGTCAACTTACGTGACTTCAACGCTCTACCAACACCAGTTATCGGAGTAATTCGAAGAAACACATGATCTCCCTCTCGAAATTCAAGTGCTTTCCTCCTCTTGTCATGATAACTCTTTTGACGACTCTGAGAAATCTTCATCTTCTCTTGAATCATCTTAGTAGCACCGGGATGAGTACTCAATCCACTACGATTCCCTTCCTCAAGAATACTCTTCTTCAGCTCAACAATATCCGGAACACAAACTCTATCACGACGTCTCATAATACCATTCTCATCAATCCGAAAATCACCACCTTGACCTTGATTGATCAAAGTAAAATGATCAACTAAACTCAAATCAAATTTTTTTTTTACCTCCTCTGATCTCGTCAAGAATGCCACTAGTAAGTTTCAACATACTAAGCTTAACTCCATAAGAAGTCTCTTCACAAACCAACTCATACCATAAAATTGCTCAATCAGTCCTAACTCTTTTCACCACCAAAATCGGCATATGCAAGGATTTTCAAGCCAATGCATAAGCTACCACGTTTTGATTTCCCCGAATGGTAATTCAATCCGAAACCATAATCCATTTCGGAGTCCTAATTATTTTCTCTGCCTCATATTCAACTCTTCCAAATCAAATAAATACCTTAAGTTCTTGAGGTCACCAAACATGTCAAATCTCAAACTAATTAATTGAGGCTTCCAACTCCGGCACAACCACAACCGCAACCAACTCTAAATCACTTATCAGATGATTCCTCTTATGTACTTCAAGTTCCCTTAAAGCATAATTAAAACTCGCTGAAGTTTCACTTAGCATCTCTCCCAATTCTATCAACAAGGCATCACAAAATACAACAAATGGTCCTGTCGGGTTCGGCAAAAATCAGCACACGATACATTTTCAATTTTCTGCTATAATTGAACCAGGTACAGGCCTCAAAACAATTTTTTCTAGAAAGAGCATCTTGTTAGCTTTCCAACGCTTCGAACGGGGACTAAAACCGAGTTACGGATCAAGAGATATGAATTTTCGAAGTTTCTCCAAAACAGAATTTGTCTGCATAAAGACTGCTACGGGTTTGAGCATTTTCACCCGAAAATCCGACCGATTCAATTATTTTATTCGAAACAACCACATACTCATTCACACCAAACATATATTAGTGATTTAGAACCATCAAACGTGAATTCTACGACTTTCAATTTCAATCCGAATCTTAAATCCTCAACTCTCCAAAAATGCAAAAGCTTACAAAAATCAATCAAATTCGATAAAACAAGCATACTCGATCACGGCCTAACATTACCCGACACAATGGCGTAATCTATTCCAACTTTCGTCCGTAAAAACATTGATTCCGTAACAAGTTGCGATCTCGGAATTCGACGTACGACAACAATTTCACACTCAGAAGGTCATTCAACACATGTTCAACTCTTGGAATATCTAGAGGTTTAATTATACTAATATTGCATTCCACATCTTACTTTCTTTACTAATCATCCGGAGTCACTATTCACCTTTTATATACTCAACCTGACACTCTTTTGCCTTAGCACACACGCCAGACCCAAGTCTCAACACTACTTAATCAGTTTAATCCATTGACCATCCAAACAGACATAAAATACGGAGCTCTCACTCTCGGAGCAGTTTCCGTATCTAAGTCGGTCACAACTCCACTTCACGTCCTGGCCGTACATCACTATCTCGCCAGGAAATTTTCCGGGCAATCACAATTAACTGGTAAACCACCAACTTCTTCACTTTCATCAACACTCACAAATTCCATCAAAATCAAACATCTCGGCATCATCCTACACCGACTCATCAAAACAATTCTTAAACACTTAGCATAACTCAAGACAATTCGTTGTTCACGCCATCTAAGCTTGCAAGACACGTATATCCCATCTAACACAATCCCAACTACTATCAACAAGAGATTAAGGGCGATCAGTTCCTCAATTTGTCAATAGACAGCCGAAAATCATGATGGAATATAAACCATCTTTACCAAACTATAAGAGCGTTCAACCACACACTGAGCCACAACTCCTCACTTGCAGCATCATGGAGAAGTACAAGCTTCTCCCCCACTTGAATCATTCTCACTCCTGCAGACAAAGGTTCCACCACAAAACATGTACCGACGGTGTTTTCACACACATGTCGCATACCAGGGAATACACAACATTAGACAACTTGGCCGGACGGACCGACCTGCTCTGATACCACTAATGTAACACCCTTCTAACCCCGCAGAATAAATATAAATAGATCAGAGTAATTATCATGCATTTCACAAAAGGGTGTCACATAAATTTTCAAAACATTACACAACACCTGTCATGCTCAATAATATAAAAATAACTTTCTGCTTTTCATACACCTTCACATTAACATGTAGCAGCAGATTTGCTTTAATCATGATAGACATAATAAAAGTCTCATGCTCATCTCATTTTTTATACTTAGGCTTAAAAACCAATTCTTGATATAATTCAAAATAACAACAACAGAATAAAGTAGAGTACATAAAATATCTCTCAAAATATGAAATCGAAACATTCCCCAGTGTTACATAATCAGAGCATGACTCGACCCAAAATAAATAAAGACACAACTCAAGCTACTCCAACGGCTACCTCGTGCTAGAAGCAACTCTACTCCTCAGTACCTGAGCGATGTCGTATAAAACATCATTCCAACAGAAGGGTGAGAATTCACATAATTATTGAAATTATAAGATAATATATAATTTAAGGCATACAAACATAATCACTATTATATGCAATTAAGATCATTCCCTATTCTTAACATTCACGCATATCTTCAATAATTCACCACACTTGAATTACCACACATTTGCACATACACAAACATCAACACAATTCAACCTCAATTCACAAAACACGCATCACCAATTAAACATAGCATAATTAGTCCATCATCAATAATTAGAATTCAATATTCGAATAAAAAGTCGATATTCAATAAATAATTCAATATTCAATAAATAATTCAATATTTAATAAACAATTCAATAATAATTTAATATTTTAATAAATATACAAGAAATATTTAATATTAAATAAATATTCAATATTTTAAATATTAAGTAATTAATAAATATTTAATATTTTAATAAATTCTAATATTTACTAAAGTCCTAATAATTAATAAAGTTTCATTAATTTATTAATGTTCCAATACCAACTAAGAAAAACCTTTCTATACAAGACAAGGTGCAAGAAAGACCACAATTCACTTTGTAATAGTTCTCGCGCTACAGTATACATAAGGTAGGAAATCACATCCATTTTCTAATATTTTCTATCGCTACAGGATTATTGGGTGGAAAAAGATCAAATTTAGTTACTTATATACTACATCATGCTATTACTAAAATATGAAGAAAATATATGAAAAGGTGTTACAACATTAAGAAACAAGGGATTACATTGCCTTATCTATTTAATTATTTTTCTAGAGCTATAACCTTCATGTTAAAGAATAAAAGGCTACATTCATTACCACATTTTATTAGCAATGACAAAAGAAAAGGTGGCAGTACAGTAGGAAATAAAGTTACATTCAATTCCTATTAATTTATTTTGTTGCTACAATATTAGTCAAAAGGAAAGAACACATTATTTATCCTAACATTCTCTGCTACAGGTTATACTGTATAGTTAAACCATCATTTTATCACAATTTTGCTTTCCTATTATTTTTGTTTTTCATGTTCGCTACAGTATAAAATAAAAATGAGTTTTCTATTTCTATACTAATTTGTTTACTTCAATATTGAATGGGTCTCTATAGTATACCAACACATCAATCTCCAACATAATTAAATTAACTCATTTCAAATTTTATATTAAAACCTAACAATTTTCAATTTCATAAAAATTTGGGATTTATCCTAAACATTTTCTACCCACTAATCATTATCAACTAACCCCAATAACTGAGTGAAAACCCACCCTTACCTTGAATTTGTTGAATTTCTTGAACTCTTTTGGTTCTTCTCCTCTTCTTCTCCACTTCTCTCTTTGCTTCTTTTTTTCCCCTTTCTATCTTTCTACCTCTACTCTAACTCTTTCTCCCTTCTTATTAAACTCTCACAATTTCATTAACCTAATAACTCCAATGGGCTTAATAACTCATGTCTATTCACACCCCCAAATAGGCCCAATTAATTAATCTAACAATTCTATATTATTATACCAAATAGAATATATCAAATAAATAAAATAATAAAATTAAATCAATTATTTTAAATATGTCCAATAAATCCATTGATCCAAACAACTCAAATAAATCAAATAATTTATATAAATTCAACAAATCAACTAATTCAAATATATCAAGGTAGATCAATTAATTCAAATAAATCACATAAATTAGTTAATCCAATTAGGCACAAAATCATTTAATTAATCAATTAATTAAATTAATAAATAATTACTAAAAATTGGGGTGTTACAATGATCATTTCCTTGTTTCAATCCAATGGTGTGAATTTGATATGTTGCTTCATCATGAAGCAACAAAATGAAATGTCATGAATTTGACCTCAAACCAAAAATGTAATATTGTCATTGTTTCTAAAATGATTTTTCCAATCAATTTGACCTATAACTTTGCCTTGTTTGGACACAAATCAATTTATTTCAATTTTTGGTCATTAAATGCCTTTAATCCTTCTTTTTTCACAACTCCTTGAACCAAGTCCTTCCTTGAGCCATTTCAATGTCTCCTTGATACATGGTCAAGGTTAAAACCCTATTTTAAGAAACTTTCAAGTTGAACAAAATTTCATTTGAGGTGTCTAAGTTGGTGAAAATGACCTATAACCAAAAATGACTCATAATTACAACTTCCCAAAATACCCTTGACTTGTCAAAGCCATAACTTGAGTTCTACAAATCTTATCAAGGACTTCTAGTACTCAAATTAAAGCTAAGATCATGATCTACAACAATCATGTTGGGGTAAAGATGAGATGTGTCGCTACTGCGGAAATCGGCGCCGGCTTGACAGGAGAGTCGCCACCGTGCGTTATTTATCCCTCAGAGCGGGAAAGGAAACGCTCGAAGTAAACCTCGCAAAGACGGGTAAAGGTATGGTCATTGCAACCAAAACCTGGATTCGGGAGTCGGTTACGCAAGGGGAAGGTATTAGCACCCCTCACGTCCATCGTACTCGATGGGATCCACGCTTGGTGTTTATAAGGAAAAGGGTGTGTTTATCTATCTACGCTAATGGTTGGTCTGAAAAGAAAAGAAAAAGACAGGACTCGACAGAATGTACGGTGTTCTGGGCCTACGTACTCCCTCGTGCAATGGAAAAGTCAGAGTCAACGTAGTTCGACTACCTACGTCTAAACGGGGAAAAGGTTGCTCGCCAGGACATCGCATCCTGTGCCTACGTACTTCCACACAGCATGGAAGATCAGAGCAAAAGTAGTTCGACTAACTTCGACTAAACAGGGGGCCCTCACACAGCAGTGAGAAAACAAACTGGTCTCAAAGGTTCGGGAATCTACAACTACGATTCGGTCTCAAATGCACTCGAGCAAGAGAAAAGGGGTAACAATTAGTCGTCAGCGGGAAAGTCTCGATCGCACAGCCGCGAGAGAACAAAAGTTAGTTGTTAGTGTGCTCGCTAGGATATCGCATCCTATGCCTACATATCCCCGTCTGGTACGAGGAATCAGAGCAACTGTAGTTCGGCTAACTACGACACAACCTACTCAAAAGCTCCTACTGAAAGGAAAGGGAAAAGACACCCTAAAACTATAGCTGAAAAAGGGGAATCTACCTACTGCTATCATGTCTGGTTGAACATCCTAATGTCTATCATAACAACTCCGCAGCGGAGAAGTCAGAGCTCCTAAGGGATCATGGCAACAGGACTAAACGGCAAACAGGAAATACTGCAAAGTAAAGAAATACTGGAAATATGCATGAATGCAACAACTAAACAAACAAGGCGCAAAGGCCGCAAACCACAAAGGTAAGGGATCTCAGCTCTACCAAATACCAACAAGCAAAGCCACTCAATAACAAACAAGCAGAAGGAGGACCACCTCAACTTCTCATGCATACAAAACCTATTTCTAAGATGCACCTACCTCAGAACTATCTAGATGAATACCTAAGTCTAATGCAACACAACACCACACAAGTCAAACAACCTAAAGAGAAGGCTAGCTAACCTGACAAACCTCTATCCAAAGCTTAAACAAAAACCCTGAGCAGGGCCCCTAACAACCCTGAAACAAATTCCTAATCTATCTCTAAACAAAACCCTATGCAACACCTTAAGCAAAGATCTAAGCAAAACTTTAATCAAAACCTTAAGCAAGAGGAATCAATCCCAGTCTCCAAGCTTCAGAACAAGCTTACCAAAGAGAGGGAGCTAAGCAGACAAACTCATAGTGCCTTCCTCGGGAAAGTACCAGGAGGTTACCACTCAGGAGTCATATCCTATGCGGCTCGACAACTGTGAACGGTTTACATTCCTCCTCATGAGAAACTAAACTCACACGAAGGCTCCAGCATCATTGGATATTTGAGAAAGCCTATAAGAACTAAGGGAACTAAGTGAACAGACCCATAGGACCTTCCTCAGGAAAGTACTAGGAGGCTTCCACTTAGGAATCGTATCCTATGTGGCTCAACAACTGTGATCAGTTTACATTCCTCCTCAGGAGAAATTAAACTCACATGAAGGCTCCGACATCATTGGATACTTGAGAAATCCTAGATGAACTAGAGGAACTAAGTGAGCAGACCCATAGGACCTTCCTCAGGAAAGTACTAGGAGGCTGCCACTTAGGAATCGTATCCTATGTGGCTCAACAACTGTGATCAGTTTACATTCCTCCTCAGGAGAAATTAAACTCACACGAAGGCTCCGACATCACTGGATACTTAAGAAATCCTGGATGAACTAGAGGAACTAAGTGAGCAGACCCATAGGACCTTCCTCAGGAAAGTACTAGGAGGCTGCCACTTAGGAATCGTATCCTATGTGGCTCAACAACTGTGATCAGTTTACATTCCTCCTCAGGAGAAACTAAACTCACATGAAGGCTCCGGCATCATTGGATACTTGAGAAAGAGGTGAGAAGAAAGAATGAAAGTCATTCATAGTGCCTTCCTCAGGAAAGTACCATAAACTCCCTTCAAACTTCAGGATCTCGAACCTCACAAACAGAGAACAAGCTCCTAGACTAGGCCTCGATCCATTGCATCCTTGCAAGCTCCAACAGGACTTCATCCAGCCTCCATCTCCAAGAAGAAACCACAGGTCCTCAAACCACAAGAAACTATCTCTAAAGTTCAACCACAGTTGAACTTCAAAGTCAGAAGCCATCAAGACTTCTCCTATCCTCAAGCTCAGACAAAAAAATATATCAGAACATCCTACAACAATCTATCAAACATCTATGGGAAACCTACATGGCTCTATGACAACATACTAAAAAATCAGAGCAAAATTCATTACCAGATGAAAGAACTAAAATCAACAAAGCAGACATATCCACAAACCAATTATTCAATACCAAAACAATACAGAAATTCAATTAAAATGAAAATGCATGATTAAGCTAATGTTTTTGTACTATAAAATTCTACATTGAATTACGAGTCTACAGAAAAAAGAACGGAATTATTTGATCGAATCTACTATTTTTTATGAATTTTCTAATAACATGCATGCACTAAAAGATATTAAAAAAGTCAATTAAATGGAAAATATACCAAAAATAGTAAACAAAAATAAAATGGAATTTTTATTTTTATTTAATTTTCTAGACATTTTCATGAAGTGGTAGAAAAAACAAGAACTCAAAAATCAATTGTTTTTATTTTCTTATGAATTTTACAAGATGCAAAGAAATATGAAAAGAAATTAAAAACACAAAATATGGAATAAAATGGGAGGGGGGTTCAAACAGTATGTATGCTCAGTTGAAATCCTAAGGTGGGCCTGAATGGGGGGTGTGCCCAGCAAAAGGCGCAGGCCCACTGCTATCAGAAATCCAC
Organism: Lathyrus sativus; assembly: GCA_963859935.3. Taxonomy (NCBI): domain Eukaryota; kingdom Viridiplantae; phylum Streptophyta; class Magnoliopsida; order Fabales; family Fabaceae; genus Lathyrus; species Lathyrus sativus. Next base: position 160,515,581 of record OZ012741.1, read on the forward strand.
TAAAAATATAAAAGAAGAGAAAAAACGCAGGGGGTGCAGTCAGCAGGTTTTGCAGTTCAAACTCACTGGGCTTACGCACAAGGGGGGTGCGAATAGCATTAAGGGCCTAAGGCCCAATCCAAGAATTCTGTCTCCTCTCTCACAAGGGGGGGGGGTGAACGAGTGAACGGGGAGTGAATCAGTAAAACGCGTTTGGGCCTTACCCAAACCCTAACCCTAACCCAATTAACCAGCGAACAAAACCCTATCCCCCTCTCAAATCTCTGGTCGCTGTTCATGCTCTCAAACCCTAGTCGTTCGCAGCTCACCCTCTCTCTGCAACTCCTCTAACCCACCCTCAAGCACCTTCAACTAAACCCTCTCAGATCCTCTTAAACATTTATGAAACCCTCAAAACCAAATCAAACAAGATCATCTCCGCCTAATAACACTAACCCTCAAATCTTAAACAAGAAACCCTAAATTCAATGAAAGACAAACAGCGATGGAGGTGGTGAAAACGGACCTGGAAAGACGAACAACTTGAAGCTCGTTGAGGAAACTAATGGTCCGCTGAAAATCCACAACCGGAGAAGACTTCCCGATGAAGGTCCCAGGCGCTTGCTGAAGAACTTGCCGTTGATGAATACGGATGAGGGTGACGGTTCTGGGAATCTTCGGTTGAAGGCGAAGATCAAGAAGATCTAAACAATTTCTGGTACTCGTTGGAAGTTTGTTGTTCTGGAAACCAAAGGATGAAGATCGTGGATGAAAGTTTGGGCGTAGGCTTTGGCTGATGCAGTTGAAGGTTCTTAGATGTTGCTGGGAAAATTAGGCTTGAGGAACGATGAAGTTTTGAGGCTTTTCTGGGATTTCGCTGAAGAGTGATGAAGGTTGGTTTCTGGAGATTTTGATGAAGGATCTGGAAAATCCTTTGAAGTTTCCGGCGACGTGGCTGAGTTCTCCGGCGAGGTGAAGATGAAGTTGGATGGAGGAAGATCGGAGAAGAAAGGTTTCTGTGAATTTCTGGGTAGAAAACAAGCTCCGGCGAGCTGTTGCGGTGGCCGGAAGGCGTTGGGGTGACCGGCGGTGGGAGGTCACCGGCTTTGCATGCCGGTCAAGGGCGTCTCCGGTGACGCTTGTGGTGATGCCACGTAGTGAGAGTGCTGGCAGAGTGTGGGACGTGTGGCACGAGGAGGGAATTCTGAGTTGGTGTGGTGGGTCGCCTCTGAGTGCAACATGTGGCGCTCTTCTTATAGTGACAAGTGTCACTTGCAGAATTCTGGACAAAAAAACTGGATTGCAAGAATGACTTGGGCTTCAAAAACTGCTTCCTGGGCCCAACGAAAAACTGGACAAAAACCCTAAAAAAACTGAAAAAACTGATTAATAATTCTGAATTAAAAACCTGATTAAACCTATATTAACTAACATTAAATCTGATTAAGCCTAATTAACCAATTAAGACCTAATTAACTAATGACCCTAATTAAATCTAAAAATGATTAAAAATCTAATTAACTCTATATTAGTAAACTTCTACTAATTTCCATTAAAATTCTACAAAAACCTATACCATTTTATAATATCTATTTAAAAGAAAAACTATATTAAAACAAATTTTATTTATTCCTATTTAAAACTATTAAAATCCCTATTAACATAAAAGAAAAATCTATAATATTTTCTATATTATCTAAAACAATTAAAACTATTTTTAAAAACCTATTATATTCTAAAAATGATAAAAAAAAACTATTAAATCTATATAAAATTCTAAAAAGAGATTTAAGCTATTTAAAATTCTAAAAAAATCTATTTAAATCCTAAAAAATCCTAAAGCCTATTTAAAATCCACAAAAGTCTATTAAACCCTAAAACTGCAGACAAATGCAAATGACCACCATAAAAGAGCGCACGAGACCAGATCGAGTCGAACAGAGAACCCCGGGCATCAGAATATCCCAAAATCACTATGCGAGCTAAAAATCACCGAGGAGCGCACAATTTCCCGAAAATAAGACCCTGATGATCTGGACTGGATTTGCCGTATCTAGTAAATGAAAACCAATCTGTAACCCTGATATCCTCTGTCTGTGCACAAATATCATGCGTCTGATTTGCGAATATGAATTTAAACCACGAGTCAGATAGGAGAATCGGTTGGTCAAATTTTAGGGTGCAACAGCTGCCCCTATTCAAGCGACTTGGACCTGAAGGGTTTGAAGAGCGCTCGGCCTTCAAACATTCGGAGGTACGAGACGGTTGAATACAAATAAAACCCGAAAATTTGCCAACCGCGAGCATATACTGTAATCTGCTTGGGGAATAAAGTACTGAACCGAGTCTAGTCATTACGGCAACAAACTGATCAATCATCTGATGAAGAACTCCTGATTTTAACGCCAATTACCTGTGATACCCTATATAACAAACCCTAGGGTTGCAACAAAACACCTGATCCTTTCACATTGCCTACTGATAGGCGGGAAGAGAAATATACTCACATCGTCCAAAGATGGACGGGAAGACACCCTGATTGAATACTCACCTCGTCTAATGATAGACGGAAAGACAACATTAATCTCCATACTCACATCGTCTAAGGGTAGACGGAAAGAAAGACTACGTTCATAATCCCCATACTCACATCGTCTAAGGATAGACGGGATCATCCTGATTGATGAAACAAATCAATATTCACATCGTCTAAAGATAGACGGGATCATCCTGATTGATGAAACAAATCAATATTCACATCGTCTAAGGATAGACGGGAAGAAATAATCTCCATACTCACATCGTCTAAGGGTAGACGGAAAGAAAGCCTGATCGCCATACTCACATCGTCTAAGGATAGACGGAAAGAAAGCATTAATCTCCATACCCACATCGTCTAAGGGTAGACGGAATCATCCTGATTGATGAAACAAATCAATATTCACATCGTCTAAGGATAGACGGGAAGAAAGCATTAATCTCCATATTCACATCGTCTAAGGATAGACGGGATCATCCTGATTGATGAAACAAATCAATATTCACATCGTCTAAGGATAGACGGGAAGAAAGCATTAATCTCCATATTCACATCGTCTAAGGATAGACGGGATCATCCTGATTGATGAAACAAATCAATATTCACATCGTCTAAGGATAGACGGGATCATCCTGATTGATGAAACAAATCAATATTCACATCGTCTAAGGATAGACGGGAAGAAAGCATTAATCTCCATATTCACATCGTCTAAGGGTAGACGGAAAGACACCATTTATCTCCCTACTCACATCGTCTAAGGGTAGACGGGATCATCCTGATTGATGAAACAAATCAATATTCACATCGTCTAAAGATAGACGGGATCATCCTGATTGATGAAACAAATCAATATTCACATCGTCTAAGGATAGACGGGAAGAAATAATCTCCATACTCACATCGTCTAAGGGTAGACGGAAAGAAAGCCTGATCGCCATACTCACATCGTCTAAGGATAGACGGAAAGAAAGCATTAATCTCCATACCCACATCGTCTAAGGATAGACGGGATCATCCTGATTGATGAAACAAATCAATATTCACATCGTCTAAGGATAGACGGGAAGAAAGCATTAATCTCCATATTCACATCGTCTAAGGATAGACGGGATCATCCTGATTGATGAAACAAATCAATATTCACATCGTCTAAGGATAGACGGGAAGAAAAACCACCTTTAAAGAACCATATCGTCAATAAGAATCGACAATCACGAAAACTGAACATTCTTCGAAGAGCCTCGACATCAATAAGGATCGACGATCAGAAAAGTCCCTCTTGAAACGTCATCTCATCCAATAAACAGAAAGAAAACCACTATCCGAAATATCATTTTGAAACCCCTCAACAATCAAAGATAGCCGGAGAAGACTCGCTGGGGAAACACCCCATCTGTATGATCCGACAATAAGAAACCCGCTGAACAATAACCTGAAACTTCACATCGTCTACTGATAGACAGAAAGAAAAGCCACTTGCTAGAGAAACCCCGTCTTGAACCCCACTCAGAATCACCCAAAACTTCACATCGTCTAAGGATAGACGGAAAGAAAACCACGTTCAACCTCAAGGCGTCTAATGATAGACGGAGAAATCCCCTTATTGGAGGAACACATCGTCAATATGAATTGACGGGAAGAAAAGTCTGTCGATACCAGATGACTGACTGATCAAAGCATAATTGTTGTATGATCTGGAATACAAATAATCCGCCAAATTGCCTGAACACTACTGCTGGATAAATGCCTCTGAACCGATCACAGAGTAATTCACGCGCCATATGAGACTGGTGGAAAACCTGACTTATGCTTCGTATGCATATGCATATGCTTTAATCTATCTATGGCGTAATGCTCCATTCAGGATGGAAATGCTACGCATTTTGAAAATGACATGCAAGTGAGATGCAGATATGATGATGCATGCAATATGCTAATGCAGGCTCGAGCTGCCGGAGAAAGCTGGGTACAGAAAACCAATTCAGCCACATAAATGCTGAGGACGAAGCCAACTCCGCTGGGGGTAAACCGGATATCACAGGATTATCCCAGCAAAACAGATGCTGGGGAGTGAAATCAACTCCGCTGGGGATATTGGGAACTTAACCGAACACCATCGACGAAGTAATACTCTGCTGGGGAATATGACTCCACTGTGAAATAGCAGATGTGCCGAGTATGATTGGACTCCTCTGGGGATAGCTTACCCGTGCCACTGACAAATTGGACTTTGCTGGAGAAAATGGACGGAGTCTTCCCGCGTATTGCCGAAAATTGGATTTGGAAACTGATGCGCTAACACGGATGGGCCTCACAGTGATTGCCAACATGGATTTGAACTCTTAGGCTATCCGTAATGGGTCAGATACAACTGACGCTGGAAAACACTCTGCCTGAATCCACAGTCTCCTGGTGGAAGAGTCAAGGGATAGTGACACGACTTCCCGCATTCGTCTCGCTCTCGAAAGTCGACTGAATCTGCTCGAATAACTCTGAATGACCCTGCTGATACGGAGAAGAACAAACCTTTCGCTTATGATATGCCCCAGCCTGCGGGATCTCTGTGGGGATAGTCCTTGAAAGGAAATCTGCAAATCTGAGCCCTCATGGTCTGATACGACATGCCCCAGCATTCTGGACTTCGGAAAGATACTTCACATCAAATGCTCCTCGAATAAAGAACAACCTCTGCGCTCTTAAGATGGCCTGCCCCTGATTGCAATGACTTTGCTCCTGATTATCTGATTCAGAGTAGTGCCCCTGACTACAACACATTTACCTGAATCTCAATCTGATTGCACCAGGATAATTGACTTCGAAAGGCTGACTTGACTGGGGATCACGATAATAGCTTGCCCCTGCTCTCGGTACATTCGGGCGCTCTGTATTCTATCCTGTCCATTCTTTCCACTGTAGGAAGCTTTTCTGCTGTCAAGCACTCACTCGCAAGTAAAACCAGTTGTTCTGCATAAAAGATGTATTAATGCAACACATATGACAGCTTTGACATCCAATCTGTTCACCGGGAAAAGGAAAAAACAATTTATGGCATAAAAATGCACAAAACATTTATCAACATTAGTACCAACATGGTAAGAGGAACCCTTTTAAGAGTCAGAATCGACGCGACCTTTACCGGAGTATGCTTTCGAAACAACCTGTTTCAATTAGGACTTTTGAAGGTTGTAACATGGTCAGGTTCATGGTTTTGAAGGAAAGGATAAAGGCTCAAAGTTTGTTTTAACCCACCCGTTCTCCTTGATGTTCTCCCATCCTACGTTCAGCTAATTCAACCTTAGCGCTCACCTCTCAGAGGTTGAAAGATAGGAGTGATAGTTCGAGAAACTATGAGTTTTCGGAGTGACAGCCACTCACTTTTCGTCTTTGACACTTGAGGTCACACGACTCGTATTTCCTTTGAGGATTTTTCTTTTGATCCTTTTCTTCTTTTTCTTTTCATATCCCTAACTTTTGCCTAGACTGACTCCTTTTGAGTTTCTTTTGATTTTTTTTAAGTCCAGCGGGATGCCCTCATTTTTGCCTAAGTCAATTGTTTTCTTTTCTTGACTTAGCGGGCTTTTGATTTCTTTTTTTTTTCTCTCTTCTTTTTCTTTCGAACAAGTCGTGGGACACTGGTTGTCTGACTCTTTGGGGAATGATGCGACTGCCCCACTCTTGATTGACCCATTGTGGTCTTTTAGGCACGACCTCTAGGGGCGTGATTGATCCTCGAACGGACACTCCTTTTGCAATTTGGACGCTCGGTCAAATTAGCTAACACCTACCCTGCCCCAGGTTAAGATTGAGGGTTTTTCGTTTTCAGAAAGAACTCCTACTACAAAGCTCAAAGGGGTTAACAAGGGATTATCTTCCTTATATCTCCGGTGTTTAGGGATTTGAAACAATGCCTGTACATCATCAACAGGTTTTATTTCAAAAGCATACAATCGGAATTTTGTACGTTGTTCATTTTCGTCATCCTCCCCAGACTCTTCTTAACCAAGCGTTGGACATTTGTAAAAAACAATTAGTGAACACGAATGGATTTAATCAAAACATGCATATTTATTTCATTATCATCAATTGAATGAAAACAACAAGTTTTACAAACAAGCTTGCATTTTTAACAGGAAAGAAACTACAAATGTAAAGACATGACAAGATAAAACAAGAAAAAATGCTAGCTTCCGAGAACCGGGCTTTCACATTTGTCCTGCTGCTGAACCAGCTATCTTCATAGTCAGTTATTAGAGGCAACCCGAAGCTGTCCTGATCTGCTTTCAACGACCCAACCAGATTATAGAGCCCCTCTTCTTCATTCAGATGATTTTGGGACTTCCCTGCCCGAAGCTGATTGCTGCACTATCAAGTAGATCCTGCACTTTGTGCTTAAATGCCAGACAATCTTCAATGTTGTGCCCTTGTGCTCCTGAATGGAAATCACAATGCTCCTTGATATCATAACCTGCTGGAGGTGTACCTGTCAGCGGGGCTAACTTCCTCTTCTCAACCAACTGCAATCGTAGCAACATTTGAAGAAGTTCGGCATACGGCATCGGAGGCACCTTAAATACCCTCAATGGCTTCTGATTTTGAGCTCTTCGCTGATTGGGATGCTGCTGCCTTTTCCACTGTGGAGATCGTTGCTGTTGTTGCTGGTATCGGGTTGACTCTCGAACATCCTTCGTAGCAAGTACAACATCGGTTTCTTGACTTTCACTGTACTGATCAAGACACTCTTTATGCTTAGCCATTTTATTTCTCAGATCTGCCCCAGGAATAGGCAACAGTTGTGGGCATGGAGATTCTGACGCCGGGGAGTCCAGGATACGTTTCTGACCCACTGCAGCTTTAGAAACATCTGTCATCTTAGCATCGACTGAGACAGGAGCAATACGTACAGCTACGCCGCTCGGCGTGAATTCAATATTGTGCGAGTCAATCAGGTCTTGAACATTGTGCTTAAAAGCATGACAACCCTTGATGTCGTGTCCGAATGCCCCAGAATGAAATTCACATTGCTTGCTGGCATTGTACCCATGAGGAAGCGCTCTCGTTGGTGGTTCCAACGTTCTCTTTTCAACCAGATTAAACCTCAATAAAGTCTGCAAGAGCTCAGCATATGTTGTAGGCGGCGCCTCAAATATCCTCTTTGGCTTTCCCTCCTGAATCCTCCGTTGAGCCGGATGCATCTTTGGTTGTACTTGCTCAGGTTCCACAGGCATGGGTGGCGCGAGCTTCTTCATTGCGGCTTCAAGTAGCTGATCATCCTCTTTCTTAAGCACATTCTTGACTACTTCCATGATCAAGCTCATTTGGGTCTTCAGCTGACTATTCTCCTCTTTGAGGATCCTCTGCTCCAAACGCATCTCTTGCATGTCTCTCATCATCTGCCCCAGCTGGCTTCGGACTTCAATCAATTCAATCTGATTCTGTTCCATATCTCGGAAGGAACTCCTGCAACAAACTGGACGATGAGGAAATAAGGCCCACGGTTCCGATATACCTGTTAAATGATAATGCAGCGCAGAAAGCAAACACATATTCATAACGAGACAAAGAGAAACTTAAGCTATAAGCACACAGACGAACACCTCCCACACATGTACAACCAACAAAAGCAGCACATAAGCACAAATGAGTACGAATACAATGACCCCAGCCAACAATCCTGGTGGTGGTCGGCAAATACTAATGCACAAAAGCTAAACGGATTATGCAGAGAAAACAAATGCGACACCCGACACATAAACTTCTAGAAACTTCTCCCATATTCAACTGAACTCTCTGATTGAAAATCTTCAGAGCACACACTTCCTGTGGAGTCTTCCATGACATTAACTAACGAACCCACACAACTGGAGGATGGAAAATCATTAATCTGAACAAAACCCTGAGGAGTGATGCAGATACGGCTAGAGTCTAATAGATCTTGAACCTGGCTTCTAAGCACCCTACAATCATTTGTTGAATGCCCCTGTGCCCCAACATGGTACTCACAGCGGGCGCTGGCATCAAAACCTGGAGGATACGGTGGAATCACCGGCTTAGTCTCTTTCGGCACTATCAATCCACTCCTGACTAGTTCTGGCAACAACTGACTGTACGACACCGGTAACTGAGTAAACTGCCTTTCAGGTTTCCTTGGTCTTCGTGGAGCGTGCTGACGCGATCGGTGATAGGATGACCGTTGACTTGAAGTGTCTGAAAACCGATCCTGAGATGCTAGAGATTCTGAGATGGCGTCATCTCCTTCTTCCCATTCTTTTTGAGAACTGACAACTGACTCAATCTTATCAACTGGGACGTAAGGGACATCTCGAAACTTTCCCCTCTTGAGTCCTCTCTCAACAAGCTCACCCATTCTCATCAGGCCCATAAAGCTTGTACAACCGAACAATTTGTCGAAATACTGGCCTTTCAGAGTACCCAAGAAGATGTCAACCATTTCTCTTTCCGGAAGCGGTGGTTGAACACTAGCAGCCAATTCTTTCCATCTTCGCAAATACCCTCTGAATGATTCATTCTCCGCCTGAGATAATTCTTGCAGATGTACGAGACTAGGAGCCAAATCCAGGTTGTAATCGTACTGCTTCATGAAAGCTCTGGCTAAATCCGCCCATGATCGAATCTGATTACTCCCTAATTGCACATACCATCTCAAAGATGCCCCAGTCAGGCTATACTGAAAGCAATGGATCATCACCTTGTCATTTCGCACAAACGAAGTCATCCTTCGACAGAACATCATCAAATGCAGCTTCGGACAGCTATCTCCCGTGTACTTTTCAAATTCCGGCACTTTGAACTTGTAAGGCAACACCAGATCAGGAACCAGACACATGTCTACAGCATCCAGGTTAACAACATCTTTCACTTTCAAGGCTTTTATTCCTTCTTCCAACGCTCGGAGTCTTATATCATTTTCACGAGCTCTTGGATCTACCATCCCGGCCATTGGAATATCTCTCCGGTAATTCATCACAGGGAAAGCAACACCTTGATTGTTAGCAGGAGGATAACGTTCATTTCGGGCAACGAGCTACTCATGTCGATCTCTGTTCTCAATAGTAGGCTGTACAACTTGGTCTGCAGCAAGATTGTTTGCTTGCGGGAAGCCTTCCATAGAATCATACCGATGGTTGGACGCCATAGTAAACCCTGTCAAGGTGTTAGGAGCCTGGAAATTGCCTTCAGCCATAGCTACCAATTACCTGTAACTGACTACCCTGTTTGATTCTGCTCAAATCTGCTTCGGCCCCTTGGTCGTCTTCAACACTCCACTATTGCCTTAAACAATTCCCCGAGAATCACCCTCTGGTGAAAACAAAGGCTGGATAAGTGCTCTGGCCTGCTAGAGAAATGCTATGCAATATGATTTATGCAAACAGAAATACAAAAATGCTAACATGCATGTGTGCATTGGAGATATTTCCCCTCCAATTCCAGTGTCAGTGGTAGCAAGACAAGATAAACCATAAAGACAATATTTAGAAAAAACCCTCATATATTTATTAGAATAACAGTCTTGTCAAGATGTTACATAACTATGCTCCATACAGCTGATATGATAAAGGAGGATCCCAGCCAACATGCCTGGTGGTGATCTCAACACAACAGAATACAAGAGAGAAATCAAGTACGGGTATGGTTGCGGAAGTCCTCAACCAGCTTCTTTGTCTCTGCGTGATCCGGTCGATAAATCAAACCTTCTATCAACTGATCCCTCTTCCTGACCGTTCCCTGGATGTCTCTGACAAAGTCTTCCCAAGCCTTATCATTGGCACCATCCCCAGGTTTGGGTCTCTTGGCGTCTGCTCTGTGCTGAAAATCTACCAAATTTTTCATGGCATCAATCAGCTTGCGCTCGGCCTCGTATCGGCGGCATGCTTCTTCTTCAAGCTCTTCAGTCTTCACTTTGACCTGTTCTTCTAACTGAGCGACCCGTGTCTTTAGCTCTTCGTCCCGCTCTTTGCGCTTGGCCATAGTGAGATCCCAGTGCTCTCTGAACTTAGCTAGCTTCGTGTAGGCCCTTTCCAGCTCTTGCTTCTTAGTAGCCAGTACACTGCTAACTGAGTCTACATCTAACTCCAGACGCTTCTTGGTTTCGGTCAATTCCAATAACGTAGTCTTCAGATGTTTCAGAGTTTCAGCCTGTTGCTTGGAAAAATATCCTATTTCAATCTTTTCATGACGAAGCTGGGCATTCTCTTGCTCTAAAGCCTCTTTAGCCTTTGCTAGCTCTTCTTTCTCCGCCATCAGCTGCTTGTATACCTGTATGTCCACAGTGGTAGGCTCCTCCACCGGAGAAGGATGCAATGGCTGAACCGCTGGATAAGGCATCAGGAATTTCGTAGCTCGCTCACGAATCCATTCCACATACGGGCCAGGAACTCGAATATCCCCTCTGCTACCTGAAGGCTTCCCTCTCTTGTGCAAGTTCTTCCATGCCTTCTCGAGCTTGGTCAGCATCTCTTTCGCTATTGCCCCAGTGAGATACAGAGATTCCTGTATCTCCTCGGGCTTCGGCGCTCCCTGAGGTACATACCCAAATTGCCTGATCAATAAGGAAGGGTTCTAATTGACACACCCTTTCCTTCCTATTAACGGAACATTCGGGAATCCTTCGCATTTGAGTATGACCTCGACTACGAATACCTCTTCGTTAACCCATACGACATCCTCGACAGTCAACCCCATCAAGCGCTCGGGCCATCCTAGAGAATCAATAGAGGTGACAAAAGGGCCTGACTTAGGCATATGACTGGTGAACCACCTGCATAGGAGAGGTACACAGCAGGACACATTCCTTCCTCGCCGCTTTTCATTCTGGTAGTGAGTTGAATGGTGGATATCTCCCAGCAACGTAGGAACTGGGTTCTTCGCAGCCAAAATATAGAAAGCATCTGAGTCAACAAAATCAGGAATGTTCGGGAACAACACGATGCCATAAACACATACAGCGAGGATAACGTCAAAAACAACCCAGCCACCCTTCTGGGCATACTCCCGAGCCTTCTCCACCAAGACGTCCAACGGAAATCCCCATACATCTCCTCTTCTGATCATCTTCCCTGACAGCTCAGACTCTCTTAAGTACAGGATGGCAGAAAGCTCAGCCAGATTAGGCTCAATGTCCGTACGATAGAAAGGCATCTGCTCGCGGATCGGTATATCCAAGAGTGCAGAATACTCCTCCAGGGTAGGAGCCAAAACAAAGTCGGGAAATACAAAACACCTGAGCTCCGCATCATAAAACTGTAACAGGGTATAAATGCCGCTGATCTCGTAGGCCGATGGCTGATAAACATAGGTCAGAATCCTCCCATATCTCTTTCTGAAGTCACCCATTACCCTCTTCTTAGCAATAGTAATCAACTCTAACAACAGACTGATATCCGGAGACGGGAACTTGTAGGGTAATACTCTCTTCGTGGCTTCCATATCTTGCTAGGAAACAGACACCAGAACTGGGAGGGAAAATATGTACCTGCAATACACACACGTTAGTTGAATGCCAATGGTAATGCAATGATGCAGTATGATAAATAATGCAATCTGTGAACACAGGGGCTATGCTGTAGCCTGAAGAGGAACATCTCGGTGATCAAGAACAGAAAACCACCATAGTCACCAGAACCTCATGACACTAACTATCATCTGATACTCAAAATATCAATCCCCTGGTAAGAAAACCATCTGAACCTCTGTATCTGACGAGAAAACCATCTGATAATAGCATCAACCTCAGATAAGAAACCCATCTGATCCAAACAACATCTGGAGATGAATCAAGAACACCGTCTGATAAATACTGAATCATGGTTTTTGAAGGCCAGTTTTCCTGCAATAACCCAATCCCTCTCACAGGTATGATAGACCTAATCCACGGACAAAGGTACGGCATCCTATGCGGTCATCAGCGTCACAGACTTTCATGAATGACGATGCGATTCCCAGAAGGAGTGGCATCATCGAGTCATGAAGAGGCCTCACTTAGCTGACTTCCAAATGATCGGTCCCCAGAGTCGACAATCCTCACGTCTGGACTCCCCTCAGATCCTCAGGACCGGAAAGGAGCACCTCTGCGAGAATCTCGTCTGAGCGCAGATTTCGTAGGGAACTGTGCCTGCTCAGCAGACAGGTTCGTCTACTACTCTCCACAACTATATCTAGGTGCATACTCAAGCCCAGGTCCGACTTCTCACTCACAGTAACCTCCCTTGCCCACAGCAATAATCACAATAATATAATGCTGGAAAATAAATGCGGAAAGGTAAAGGTACGGAAAAGTAAAGTGCGAAAAAGTAAAACACAATGCACAACACCCAACAAATAAACACCCAGGCGCTAGGATTGACTCGCTTAGGGGATGGGAAACGGTCCCAGCATAAGGGATGGGAAAAGTCCCTAGATGCTATATGTCCCCAGCAGAGTCGCCAGCTGTCGCTACTGCGGAAATCGGCGCCGGCTTGACAGGAGAGTCGCCACCGTGCGTTATTTATCCCTCAGAGCGGGAAAGGAAACGCTCGAAGTAAACCTCGCAAAGACGGGTAAAGGTATGGTCATCGCAACCAAAACCTGGATTCGGGAGTCGGTTACGCAAGGGGAAGGTATTAGCACCCCTCACGTCCATCGTACTCGATAGGATCCACGCTTGGTGTTTATAAGGAAAAAGGGTGTGTTTATCTATCTACGCTAATGGTTGGTCTGAAAAGAAAAGAAAAAGACAAGACTCGACAGAACGTACGGTGTTCTGGGCCTACGTACTCCCTCGTGCAATGGGAAAGTCAGAGTCAACGTAGTTCGACTACCTATGTCTAAACGGGGAAAAGGTTGCTCGCCAGGACATCGCATCCTGTGCCTACGTACTTCCACACAGCATGGAAGATCAGAGCAAACATAGTTCGACTAACTACGACTAAACAGGGGGCCCTCACACAGCAGTGAGAAAACAAACTGGTCTCAAAGGTTCGGGAATCTACAACTACGATCCGGTCTCAAATGCACTCGAGCAAGAGAAAAGGGGTAACAATTAGTCGTCAGTGGGAAAGTCTCGATCGCACAGCCGCGAGAGAACAAAAGTTAGTTGTTAGTGTGCTCGCTAGGATATCGCATCCTATGCCTACATATCCCCGTCTGGTACGAGGAATCAGAGCAACTGTAGTTCGGCTAACTACGACACAAGCTACTCAAAAGCTCCTACTGAAAGGAAAGGGAAAAGACACCCTAAAACTATAGCTGAAAAAGGGGAATCTACCTACTGCTATCATGCCTGGTTGAACATCCTAATGTCTATCATAACAACTCCGCAGCGGAGAAGTCAGAGCTCCTAAGGGATCATGGCAACAGGACTAAACGGCAAACAGGAAATACTGCAAAGTAAAGAAATACTGGAAATATGCATGAATGCAACAACTAAACAAACAAGGCGCAAAGGCCGCAAACCACAAAGGTAAGGGAGCTCAGCTCTACCAAATACCAACAAGCAAAGCCACTCAATAACAAACAAGCAGAAGGAAAACCACCTCAACTTCTCATGCATACAAAACCTATTTCTAAGATGCACCTACCTCAGAACTATCTAGATGAATACCTAAGTCTAATGCAACACAACACCACACAAGTCAAACAACCTAAAGAGAAGGCTAGCTAACCTGACAAACCTCTATCCAAAGCTTAAACAAAAACCCTGAGCAGGGCCCCTAACAACCCTGAAACAAATTCCTAATCTATCTCTAAACAAAACCCTATGCAACACCTTAAGCAAAGATCTAAGCAAAACTTTAATCAAAACCCTAAGCAAGAGGAATCAATCCCAGTCTCCAAGCTTCAGAACAAGCTTACCAAAGAGAGGGAGCTAAGCAGACAAACTCATAGTGCCTTCCTCGGGAAAGTACCAGGAGGTTACCACTCAGGAGTCATATCCTATGCGGCTCGACAACTGTGAACGGTTTACATTCCTCCTCAGGAGAAACTAAACTCACACGAAGGCTCCAGCATCATTGGATATTTGAGAAAGCCTATAAGAACTAAGGGAACTAAGTGAACAGACCCATAGGACCTTCCTCAGGAAAGTACTAGGAGGCTTCCACTTAGGAATCGTATCCTATGTGGCTCAACAACTGTGATCAGTTTACATTCCTCCTCAGGAGAAATTAAACTCACATGAAGGCTCCGACGTCATTGGATACTTAAGAAATCCTTGATGAACTAGAGGAACTAAGTGAGCAGACCCATAGGACCTTCCTCAGGAAAGTACTAGGAGGCTGCCACTTAGGAATCGTATCCTATGTGGCTCAACAACTGTGATCAGTTTACATTCCTCCTCAGGAGAAACTAAACTCACATGAAGGCTCCGGCATCATTGGATACTTGAGAAAGAGGTGAGAAGAAAGAATGAAAGTCATTCATAGTGCCTTCCTCAGGAAAGTACCATAAACTCCCTTCAAACTTCAGGATCTCGAACCTCACAAACAGAGAACAAGCTCCTAGACTAGGCCTCGATCCACTGCATCCTTGCAAGCTCCAACAGGACTTCATCCAGCCTCCATCTCCAAGAAGAAACCACAGGTCCTCAAACCACAAGAAACTATCTCTGAAGTTCAACCACAGTTGAACTTCAAAGTCAGAAGCCATCAAGACTTCTCCTATCCTCAAGCTCAGACAAAAAAATATATCAGAACATCCTACAACAATCTATCAAACATCTATGGGAAACCTACATGGCTCTATGACAACATACTAAAAAATCAGAGCAAAATTCATTACCAGATGAAAGAACTAAAATCAACAAAGCAGACATATCCACAAACCAATTATTCAATACCAAAACAATACAAAAATGCAATTAAAATGAAAATGCATGATTAAGCTAATGCTTTTGTACTATAAAATTCTACATTGAATTACGAGTCTACAGAAAAAAGAACGGAATTATTTGATTGAATCTACTATTTTTTTATGAATTTTCTAATAACATGCATGCACTAAAAGATATTAAAAAAGTCAATTAAATGGAAAATATACCAAAAATAGTAAACGAAAATAAAATGGCATTTTTATTTTTATTTAATTTTCTAGACATTTTCATGAAGTGGTAGAAAAAACAAGAACTCAAAAATCAATTGTTTTTATTTTCTTATGAATTTTACAAGATGCAAAGAAATATGAAAAGAAATTAAAAACACAAAATTTGGAATAAAATGGGAGGGGGGTTCAAACAGTATGTATGCTCAGTTGAAATCCTAAGGTGGGCCTGAATGGGGGGTGCGCCCAGCAAAAGGCGCAGGCCCACTGCTATCAGAAATCCACTAAAAATATAAAAGAAGAGAAAAAACGCAGGGGGTGCAGTCAGCAGGTTTTGCAGTTCAAACTCACTGGGCTTACGCACAAGGGGGGTGCGAATAGCATTAAGGGCCTAAGGCCCAATCCAAGAATTCTGTCTCCTCTCTCACAAGGGGGGGGGGGTGAACGAGTGAACGGGGAGTGAATCAGTAAAACGCGTTTGGGCCTTACCCAAACCCTAACCCTAACCCAATTAACCAGCGAACAAAACCCTATCCCCCTCTCAAATCTCTGGTCACTGTTCATGCTCTCAAACCCTAGCCGTTCGCAGCTCACCCTCTCTCTGCAACTCCTCTAACCCACCCTCAAGCACCTTCAACTAAACCCTCTCAGATCCTCTCAAACATTTATGAAACCCTCAAAACCAAATCAAACAAGATCATCTCCGCCTAATAACACTAACCCTCAAATCTTAAACAAGAAACCCTAAATTCAATGAAAGACAAACAGCGATGGAGGTGGTGAAAACGGACCTGGAAAGACGAACAACTTGAAGCTCGTTGAGGAAACTAATGGTCCGCTGAAAATCCACAACCGGAGAAGACTTCCCAATGAAGGTCCCAGGCGCTTGCTGAAGAACTTGCCGTTGATGAATACGGATGAGGGTGACGGTTCTGGGAATCTTCGGTTGAAGGCGAAGATCAAGAAGATCTAAACAATTTCTGGTACTCGTTGGAAGTTTGTTGTTCTGGAAACCAAAGGATGAAGATCGTGGATGAAAGTTTGGGCGTAGGCTTTGGCTGATGCAATTGAAGGTTCTTGGATGTTGCTGGGAAAATTAGGCTTGAGGAACGATGAAGTTTTGAGGCTTTTCTGGGATTTCGCTGAAGAGTGATGAAGGTTGGTTTCTGGAGATTTTGATGAAGGATCTTGAAAATCCTTTGAAGTTTCCGGCGACGTGGCTGAGTTCTCCGGCGAGGTGAAGATGAAGTTGGATGGAGGAAGATCGGAGAAGAAAGGTTTCTGTGAATTTCTGGGTAGAAAACAAGCTCCGGTGAGCTGTTGCGGTGGCCGGAAGGCGTTGGGGTGACCGGCGGTGGGAGGTCATCGGCTTTGCATGCCGGTCAAGGGCGTCTCCGGTGACGCTTGTGGTGATGCCACGTAGTGAGAGTGCTGGCAGAGTGTGGGACGTGTGGCACGAGGAGGGAATTCTGAGTTGGTGTGGTGGGTCGCCTCTGAGTGCAACATGTGGCGCTCTTCTTATAGTGACAAGTGTCACTTGCAGAATTCTGGACAAAAAAACTGGATTGCAAGAATGACTTGGGCTTCAAAAACTGCTTCCTGGGCCCAACGAAAAACTGGACAAAAACCCTAAAAAAACTGAAAAAACTGATTAATAATTCTGAATTAAAAACCTGATTAAACCTATATTAACTAACATTAAATCTGATTAAGCCTAATTAACCAATTAAGACCTAATTAACTAATGACCCTAATTAAATCTAAAAATGATTAAAAATCTAATTAACTCTATATTAGTAAACTTCTACTAATTTCCATTAAAATTCTACAAAAACCTATACCATTTTATAATATCTATTTAAAAGAAAAACTATATTAAAACAAATTTTATTTATTCCTATTTAAAACTATTAAAATCCCTATTAACATAAAAGAAAAATCTATAATATTTTCTATATTATCTAAAACAATTAAAACTATTTTTAAAAACCTATTATATTCTAAAAATGATAAAAAAACTATTAAATCTATATAAAATTCTAAAAAGAGATTTAAGCTATTTAAAATTCTAAAAAAATCTATTTAAATCCTAAAAAATCCTAAAGCCTATTTAAAATCCACAAAAGTCTATTAAACCCTAAAAATGCAGACAAATGCAAATGACCACCATAAAAGAGCGCACGAGACCAGATCGAGTCGAACAGAGAACCCCGGGCATCAGAATATCCCAAAATCACTATGCGAGCTAAAAATCACCGAGGAGCGCACAATTTCCCGAAAATAAGACCCTGATGATCTGGACTGGATTTGCCGTATCTAGTAAATGAAAACCAATCTGTAACCCTGATATCCTCTGTCTGTGCACAAATATCATGCGTCTGATTTGCGAATATGAATTTAAACCACGAGTCAGATAGGAGAATCGGTTGGTCAAATTTTAGGGTGCAACAAGATGACAATCACATCTTGAGTTAAATTGTCTTGAAGTCAGGGGTCAAACTAGGGGATTTTACACTGTCAAGTCTTAGAAACCCTAGCCTGAAACTTCTCAAACTCTTTAATCATGATGAGTTAACCTTGGAATCATTCTTATAAAATCTCAATGTATCAATCCATGATCACATGGCTCTTGGATTAAGTCTCAACCTTCTTCAAATCATCAGTTGACTTAGGGTTGACCAAGTCAAACCCTAATTGCACCACTCATGGCTGAGTCTTCTTAATCTTACACAATGACCTGTCTAGGCCTCAAAGTGATCTTCAACACTTCTCATGAGCTCTCTCAAGACCTCAAGTCCATCCTCATGCCTTCAGAATCATCTGATGGTCTTCCCCATAACTCTCAAGTTAGGAGACCCACATACTTGGTTTCAACCACTCTCTCTGAGGATCTTTTAACTCTTTGACAAGGATATAAACCCTTGAGCACTTGAATAACCTTCTTAACTAGCTTCAAAGTCTTGTATAGCTCTTGATTGGTAATCATACCTCTTGATCTCCTGCATACATATCAATGAAATGCAAATGATAATGCTAATGTGAATGACATGAAACATGAGCTAGGTAAAAAAATGTTGGTCAAATTTTGGGGTGCAACAATACCCTCCAACTATTTTCTCCAAAAACTCCCAAAATCGGGTAAAATAGGATAATATGTAAACATAACATATTTCCATGAAAATTCCACATCAAAATAATATTCACCCAATTAAAATAAAAAAGGACTTAACGAAAAAGGGATAATCGAAATCGGGGCGTTACAGTATGCAGCTCGACCATTGGAGACTTAGGCGTTACCTGTTTGCGGTAGAACCAAGAGTTAACAAAACTCTCCTTATGAAAAAAGGTTTTCCAAATTAAGATCCCGAAGGATAAAAAGGTTTGAAGTTTGTTTTTGTGTTTTTTAGAGAAGAAGTGCATTGATTATTGTTTGTAATTCATGTTGCACTAAAGACTATGACTTAGGAGCGAATGCATCGCATATCGTCCTAAGGACGTAGACTAAACACTCTAAGCAATTGAGAGGAATCCCCCAATCATAATTCCCCAAGTAATTAAGGCTCTTAATGTACAACATTCATTAACCTTTATTAAGTGTTTTAAGAGAATTTGAAGGTGAGAAGAGACAGACACTCTAAAGGGAGACTAAGACTCAACCTAATGTTCTCATGCAAAGTGTACCTATAATTGGGATGAAAGGGAATGCTACCTAATGTTATCATGCATGGATTCAAGCCTAAGGTCTATCATAATCAACCTTGAACAAGGAATATTAGAGGTTCTAAGGGAACATGGCAAAGACAAACAAAAGAAGGAGAAGAAGAAAGCATAAGAAAAATGCAAGTATGCAAACATGTAATGCACAAATAGAACGAAAGTGAGGGAGGAAAAAGGTGTGGGGTAGTAGCCTCCACAAGCACATCTAAACCTCAAGCAATGCATATGAGAGATGCAAAGAAGAAGGGAGAAAGAATGCACACAAAAGAGATCAAACAAGCACAGAAAAGTGGGATGAAATGGGAGAACAAGTCCTACAACCATTCAAGCATCAACCACAATGCCTAAAGGCAAACCAAAAAGAAATAGATAAAGACTCAAAGAAAAGTGAGGATGGGAGATGAGATGATAACAACAAGGAATTCATATGGAACACTCAACCAAAAGCATCACCAAAGATGTGCAAAGGAATGCACAAAAGAGTCCTCAAAGATTCACCATTCAAGACATGTTCCAAGTACCTCCTAAGGAGAAACCAAACCATCTTGAATGGGATTCTAAGGTCATTGTACTGAGGCAAAAATGAGAGGAGAATATGCATAAACCAAAGAATGAAAAGCACAAAAGAGAATGCAAGCATAGTCATGGAAGAAGACCTAAGTCTTAAGCACATTCAACACTTGAACTTCAAGTGGAAAGCCTAAAAAGAAATGCAAATCTCAACAAGCAATGGACAAGTTTATGACCTAAAAATGAACATCCATCAAGCTCAACATGTTAATAATATGAATCAAGAAGAGTTGAGAGCTCAAGGGATCCCTAGAAGTCATTTCCCATTCAAACTAGGTCAAGTGTTTGTATGAACCTCCCTTATATGTAACTTGACTTGCAAGTCACCTCAAAAATAGGAAAAAGGTTCAAAAATAACCAAATAAAATCTCAAATGAACATAAAAGAGTTGGAAACCAGAGGCCAAGAGATTACAATCAAAGTCACTTCAAAGCATCATCAAAGAATTTGATTCACAAGGATGCTCCACTTTGAAGGAGGATTGTCGAGGGTCAACAAAAATGAGATCAAAGTCAAACCAAAAATGGTCAAACCATGGGAAAATTCATCCTCAAAGACACTTCAACTCATCAACAACACGAGGAAGAAGTCTTACTCATTGGAGAAGAAAATTTGATCAAGAAATAAGGCAAGCACAAATAAGAACAAAAGAAAGTTCAATTAAAAACCATTCCAAATAGAAAATCCCTTTTTAATTGAAAAATAAACCAAAAATGAAAATAAAAATTTCCAAAAATTAAATGACATCTCAAAGTGTCCAAAAATATTTTTTATAGGATTTTACAATATTTGAAACTATTTTTAATGAATTAAAATGTAAACAGAAATTAAAACAAAAATGAAATAAAACAAAATAAACCAGCGGTACAAATAGAAAAGGGAAACAGTTCAAAACCATTGGGCTCAGAGAAATGGGGGGTGCGTGTAGCACTTTTGGCCCAAACAAAAGCAATCAGAACCCAACAATGAAACGCGTCATTTCATTTAAATGTGTGGTAGGTCAAACACCATGCTAGCTGGTCAGACCTAATCATAGCCGTTGATCCTCTCAGGTCAACAAGTTAGAGCTCACACATGGCAAGCACACATCAGCCAAACGGAAAACAAACCATACGCCAGAACAACTATTTCGGTCGTCTTCTCCGGCAACACCACCGGAGTTGCAGGTTCAGATCATCACTAAAACGTGCGAAATCTTATACCAATAGAAAGAGGAAGTCAAGTAGATCATGAATCCAGACTTAGATTTCATTTATCATGCATAATCAAGGAAAATCGAAAGAAACAAAATCCAAGCACACAACTGAAATTATCATGAACACCACAAATAATGAACCAGAATTTGCCTACACATGTAGGTTTTCAGTTTGCAACAATAATGGAGATGAATCAATGCATATTGAGAGAGAATTTTGGAAGAGAAGAATACCTAACGAAGTCTCTCCTTTGGAGCTTCTCACGTGCTCAAGCTTGCTCAAAACGATGCAGAAACACTCAATGAAGTTCAAGGAAGCTACTGATCACTTAAATTTTGCTTCAAATGGCTTGAATCTGAATTTTCAATTTTCAAATTTCTCTTCACTTTCCAAATTCGTATTCTTCTCCTCTCCCATGAAAATGCTTGAATGAGAGCTCCAATTCAATCTGAAGCTTTTATATGATGGATATGGAATGGTTTTGAGGCCCAATTGTGGCTGATTATAGTGTAATTTTGAAATGCCCAAATTGGAAACGGAAGCTTCATGCACACGTGAAAATAGCTCCAATTCTCCTTGATTTTGATTTAAATCAGTTGCTGGGAGTGTGTAGTGATCATGTGGATGTAAATTGATCCTTAATTTGATCCAATGGTGGAGATTGAATGTGAAACTTCTTCTTGAAGTAACTTGAAATTTGCTCGTGTATTTGCTTGCATACCTCAAATCCAATTTGTGCATTCTCCTTGTTATGATATTGTGACTCAAAATAAGCACAAACATGACATGAAAATGAATTAAAACCAATTCAATTTAATTCATGACTTTAAGTTCAAATTTCCATGGAATTCCTTCACCAATCTCCTCATACAAGCATAATTCATGATAATTTGATGTTCCGTGATGAAATTGATGTCATTTGGACCAACTTTCATGTTGGGGAAAGTTTCATTTGAAGTGCACAAGTGAATGAAAAGGACCTATAATGAAAATGACCCATAATCTCACATCCCCCAAATACCCCTGCCTTGCAAGCTTCATAACTTGAGTTCTACAAATGAGATGAAGGAATCATAGAACTTTTTGGAAAGCTAAGGTCATGATGAACAAATTTCATGTTCATCCAAAGTTGAGGAGAAACATGATTCTAGGTCAAAAGTGCCTTGGAAGTTGGTTGACTTTTGTTGACTGAAAATATGATTCATCTGAGACCCATAACTTGCTAGCATCATAACTTGAGTTCTAAAAACCCAATGGATGAGTTCTAGTACTCAAATAAAAGCTAATAACATGCTCTACAAGTCTCATGTTTATGTAAAAGTTAGATTACACTTGCATCTTGAGATATGTGGTCTTGAAGTTAGGCACTAAATAGGGGATTTTACACTGACAAACCTCTGAAACCCTAATTTAGTAACTTCTTACACTCTTGATTCTTCTTGAATTGATTTTGAAATAACATCTTAGATGCCTCAACACAACTTTCCATGACTCTAATTACTTGGAACTAAGTCTTAATCTCCTTCAAATCCACAATGGATCTTGCACTATGTCACTACTGCGAAAATAAGGTGCCGGCAAAACAGAAGAGTCGCCACCTTTCATTATTTATCCCACAGAACGGGAAAGGAAACGATCGGAAAAACCTGACGAAAAGGTATAAGACAAGGTCATCGTAACCAATGTTTGGATTCGGGAGTCGATTACGCAAGGGGAAGGTATTAGCACCCCTCACGTCTATTGTACTCGATGGGATCCACGCTTGTCGTGTTTATCTGAAGGGTTGGTTTTACTATCTACCTATCAAGGCTAGTCTGAAAAGAAAAGAAAACGACTCGGCAAAGCATCGCGCTTTATGCCTACGTATTCTCATCAGAGAATGAGAAATCAGAGTCAACGTAGTTCGGCTAACTACGGGTGACGGGGGAAGGTTGCTCGCCGAGATATCGCATCTCGTGCTACGTACTTTCACACGGCGTGAAAGATCAGAGCAAACGTAGTTCGGGATACTACGGATTATGGGAGGGGTTAAATTCCTTTATTTTTTCGAGTAGGGTTAACAAACAGTTCCAGCAGTTAGGTGTATGCAGCTCGACCTTTAGAGACTTAGGTGTTACCGTTTACGGTAGAATTGGGAGTTAACGACACTCTTTACTTCAGAAAAGCTTTCCTTGAGTTATGGGCCCACGGGGCAAAAGGTTTGAAGTTTGTTTTTTGTCTTTTATGGAAGAAGTGTTTTTTATAGTTGTCTGTAGTTTGTACAACACTAGAGACTATGACTTAGGAGCGAATGCGTCGCATATCGTCCAAAGGACATATACTAAACACCATAGATGATTGAGAGGAGACTGCTCAATTATCATTTCCCAAGTAGCTTAAGGCTCGTAACGCGCTTGTACTAACTTGCCTTTATTACGTTTTTTACTGTTGTTTTGAGATAAGAAGAGAACGAACTCTATGGGGAAACTGTCAAGTCCTAATGTTGTCATGCAAAATTGATCCTATGATTGAGGTTAGGAAGGAGATACCTAATGTTATCATGCATGGTTAGAATCCTAATGTCTGTCATAACTTCTCTTGAACAAGAGAAGTCAGAGTTTCTAAGGGAACATGGCAATGACAAGCAACAACCAAAGCAATAACTGTAAGTAAAATGCATGAAATGCAACAATACAAGCAGAAGGAGACAAAATCAACTTCTTAGCAATCAAGCAAAAAAAAAACAGTCAAAACAGACAAGCAGAAGGAGACAGACTCAACCTCTATATGCAAATACGTCAATTAGAAAAAGCAAAACAACACACAAGCAAGAGGAGAACCACCTCAACCCTTAAGGCAAGCAAGCAGAGGGAGACCCACTCAACCTCTTAATGCAGTCATGCACCTACACTTAGACTATCCTAAACATGAATTATCCTAATGCAACACACCACTCAATCATGAATGAGGACAAGGATTTATGACAGATAAGGAATCCATTCCACAAGTAAACAAACAAGGCTTCTATCCTAGGGAAAGGAATTGAAAGTTGGGAGGCCAGGGTAAGGTCCACAAGAACTTATCTCAGGCACTCAACCAACTAAAAGAGATTTGGGAGAATCCTAGAGGTTTGGCTCCTTCAAGAGATGTGCAAAATTCCCCCCCACAGGAGGGACTGTGCTACCTCAAGAAGGTTCCTAAAAGGAAATGGATAGGATCAGGAGAACGAAGATGGGAAGCAAGGTAAGGTCCACGGGAACTTACCACAGACACTCAACCAACTCCACTTCCTCAGCAAGCTTGCATAGACTCAACTCCTTTATGATATTGCAATGAATTCCTTCACAGGAGGAAACATGCTCACTAGGAGGATTCCAATTAAGCAAGGAAAATTGTGAGGGAAACTAACCCTATAGGAAGAATCATCCACCTACTTGAACTTCTAAATAACCTCAAAGATTACCTCCTAAGGATCACCTACACTAAGGGTTCAAAGCTCTAAAGAAGCATCTATCTAATCACCATTCTATCAACAAAGGATATGAGACCTAGAATCATCTAATGACCATTATTGAAGTTCAACTAGGGGAAACACTATGCTAGAAGCACCCTAAAAGCAACCTAAGTATTAAATATAATTAAAATACTAAATCAACTTCTAAAAACCTATTAATTTTCTAAGGGACCCTAAAGGTGTTGTGAACCTAGGGTAAAAGGATCAGAGCCTAAATCAACCTCTAAAGTCACTTAAGAAATTCTAAACCAAGAGGTATCAAATGATGGTCCAAGATGGGAAACCTCTAAAAACCTACTCCAAAACAGAACTTAGAGTTATCTAAAAATTAGGATAAAAATCCTATAACCTCATCAATGAGTCTACAACCAGCCAGCCAAAAATCAAGTGTTAAATCTATACCAAAAAAGCATACAAAAATCAACAAGAAACAAGGCCAAAATGCAAAATTAAATGAAATCAATAAAATGGAAAAAATTCAAATAAATTGGAAATTGCATAAAAATAAAATCCAAGAATGTCAAAAAATCAGAAATTCAATCAGGAGCATCCACATATTTTTGTCATATTTTTCTGATGATTATTCAATTTATTATGAATTTTAGGAGATTAAAAGCAATTAAAGAAATAACAAAAATCAAATAAAAGAAATAAAAGAATCAGAAAAAACGTGGCCACTGGATCCCTTGACCAAGTATGCTCATCTAAGGATAGAACTGCGTCGTTCATGCTGCCAGGTCAGATTATTTAAACGCAGCGTTTGGGGAGGGTCAAAGTCAGCCTGAATTGCAAATGAATCAGGCACGTAGGATTAGAGTACCAAGTCAAGGGGATAACCTAAATCTAATGGCTGCGCTTCATCTTCCTCATTTGAACCTGGAAAAGAGAGGGAAGCTGGGGATGGTGGCCGGAGAAGACCTCCGGTCGTCTTCTCCGGCGAGGCAAATAGTGAAAAACCTCAAATCTCAACCAAACTGAAAGAAACCGGTACCATTCTTCCTGTTTTTTCCTCCTGATCATGAATCCGAGCCCAAATCTTACTAATTCCTCATGGATTTTGAAATACGATAGATAACAGAAAAATCACCAAGATCTTGATCATCACCAAACTTATAACTAAGGCCACATATCTCTTCCTCACTCTTCAGAGATCATCCTAAGCTATTCCAATTGTCCTAACACCTCAAGATCAAGCAGTTTCGAGGCTCAACATAAATTGCACCACATCCTAATTTGTCTCTAAACTCCACAATTATGATCCTAAATCCATCTAGGTTCCTTCCTGAGTCCTAACCACAGTTCAATTCGTGCTAGATCATCCTAAAACTAGAGCAATTGTGAAAGTTACCAACCTGGTTTGTAGCTTGCAATTGAGGCAGTTACAGGGTGATTCTTGGCTCCAACTTGTGCAGATACGTTTAAGGATCAACGCTGAAGCTAATGGAAACCTTGATTTGCCTTGAGTTGCTCTGGAATGGAAAACACGATTTGCACTTGAAGCTTGAAAACTCTAACTGCAATCTCTGGTTTCTCCAACAAACTGCTTCCAAAACTCATCTGAAATGGACCTTTGACTTATATATTATCTGTTTGGAGGGTTTACAGGCCTAAAGAAAGCCCAAACTGAGATATCCACTTTCCAAATTTCTTCCAAAATTACAACCATGGAAGTCACGGATTCCCTCTGTTCTAGCCTCAAAAATATTTCATACACATTGCATATGACTTATTGAACATGAATGGACAGGATTGAGTCCTCAATTTCATCCAATGGTGGAGTTTGGATATGGAACTTCACCATGAAGTAACAATGTGAAACACCATGAAATAAGCCTCAAACTGATTTTTCAATGATGCCATTATGCTCAAAATGATATTCCACTCAAAATATGCTCTCATTTGGTCTTGTTTGAACACATATGATTAAATTTGAATTTTTCAACTTAAATGCCTTTTAATTCCCCTTTTATCAAGCTTCCATGAACCAAGTCTTTTCCTAAGCCAACTCAATGCCTCATGGATACATGGTTGACCTTAAAATCACATTTTGAGCAAGTTTTGTGTTGGACAAAACTTCATTTGAGACTCCCAAGATAGTGAAAATGACCCATAGTCCAAAATGACCTATAATCCCACTTTCCCAAAATACCCCTGACTCGTAAACCTCATAAATTGAGTTCTACAAATCATATGAAAGACTTCTAGTACAATTTGGAAATCTAAGACCAAGAACTACAACTTTTATGTTGGCCAAAAGTTTATGAGAATCATCCTTTTAGGTTAAAAGTTCCTTGGAAGTTGGTTAACTTTTGCAGACAAATTTCACATTCATCTGATGACCTGTAACTTGCCTGGATCATAACTTGAGTTCTATAAATCCAATCAAGGACTTCTAGTACTTAAATTAAATCTAAGAACATGCTCTACAAGTTCCATGTTGACCAAAAGTTGATATGAAACTTGTATCTTGAGATAAGTGATCTTGAAGTCAGACACTAAATAGGGGATTTTACCCTGATAAAGCTTAGCAACTCCTCACACTTTGAATTCTTCTTGAATTGATCTTGGAATAACACCTCATGTATCTCAACACAACCTTACATGATCACAAAGACTTAGAATTGAGTCTTAATCCCCTCCAATTGCACAGTTGGCTCAAGGTTGCCCAGATGAAAACCCTAATTGCAACACCATCAACTGTGACTTTCCCAACTTGGCATAAGCTCTTGACTGAGCTCTACCATGACCCTCAAGGAACTCCATGAGCTCTATCCACATACCCTATCCATGACCAAGGCTTCACAACCCACTGATGGTTTTCAATGGGCCCCCAAGTTAAGAGATGAACCACATACCAGCATCCAAACTTCTCAAGAACACAACCCACTTTCTGATGACTTTGGTGACCTCTCAAGCTTGAATAAGACCTCTAGATAGACTCCTCTTGATATAAACCACACTTGATCCCCTGCTAAATGAATAATTCTATGCTATGCAAATGCTAGACCAATGATATGCTAATGCAATAAAACAAAAGCTAAGTAAGAAAAAGGTTAGGCAAATTTTGGGGTGCAACAGCTGCCCCTATTCAAGCGGCTTGAACCTGAATGGATGAAAAGCGAACGACTTTCAGACAATCAAGGTAAAAGACGGTTGAATACCAAAGAACCCGAAAATTTGCTAACCAAAGAAATAAACTGCACAAACTGCTTGGGGAACAAAAATCCAGAAAATTGAATCTGGTTGTCACAGCGACAAACTGGTCAATCATCTGATAAAGAACAGCTGATTTCAATATCAACAACCTGTGTGACACCACATGCATTAAATCCAAACATTAGATCAACAACAATCAATCTTCGTATATACGCTACAATAAGCGGGCACCGAGCCATAGGACCATATCAAAATATTATCCTTGATCTTCCATTTCCGAAGAAACGAGCCTGCACTATGTAAAGCACGTCATCCATGTACTATCATGGATCTTCCATTTCCGCAGAAATGAGAATCGCACTAAATAAAAGCGCAGATTATCAATATACTATCCTTGACCTTCCATTTCCGAAGAAACGAGCATGCACTACGTAAAGCGCGTCATCCATGTACTATCCTGGATCTTCCATTTCCGGAGAAACGAGCATCGCACTAAATAAAAGCGCGGATTGTCAATATACTATCCTTAACCTTCCATTTCCGAAGAAACGAGCATCACACTAAATAAAAGCGCGGATTGTCAATATACTATCCTTAACGTTCCATTTCCGAAAAAACGAGCATGCACTACGTAAAGTGAGTCATCCATGTACTATCCTGGATCTTCCATTTCCTAAGAAATGAGCATCGCACTAAATAAAAGCGCGGAATCGTCAATATACTATCCTTGACCTTCCATTTCCGAAGAAACGAGCATGCACTACATAAAGTGCGTCATCCATGTACTATCCTGGATCTTCCATTTCCAAAGAAACGAGCATCGCACTAAATAAAAGCGCAGAATCGTCAATATACTATCCTTGACCTTCCATTTCCGAAGAAATGAGCATCACACTAAATAAAAGCGCGGAATCGGGCATCCGAAGACTTGAAAAAGCATCTCTGCGGGGAAAATTCGCCAGCTCGGGTAACAACTCCAAAGGTTTAATCCACGAGATCTTCTAACGCTGACATAACAGCAATCCGAGGAAAACTCTACTGGGGAAATTCTGACGTCAACTGCCAGACACTTACCTTGACAACAGGTAATGACTTCAAAGGTCTAATCCATGAAATCTTTCCTTTAAAATGCTGACGTAACAGCAACCTGAGGAAAACTCCGCGGGGGAAGAAGAGAAACTTAACCAAGCAACTCTGATGAGGGACACCTGATAGGACGAACGTTATCATCACATCTCATTGTTGCACCCCAAAATTTGCTCAACATCTTTTACCTGGTTTATGTTTCATTGTATTATCATTTTGCATAGTTCTATCATTTGCATATCATGGCATATCATTCATCCAATAGGAGATCAAGTGTGATTATTATCAAGAGAAGCCTAGCAAGCAATCTTACCCAAGCTTGAGAAGTCATCCAAGTCATCAGGAGGTGGTGGGAGATCCTGATCAATTGAAGACCATCAGTGAGATGTGAAGCATGGATTGTGAATAGAAGATGTGTATAGATCTCATGGAGTGCCTAGAGGGCCATGTTGGAGCTAAATCAAGTCATTATGTCAAATGCAAGAGCCACAGTTGAAATGCAGACAATTAGGGTTTCATCTGGATCAACCCTAGGTCAATTATGCAATTGAAAAGAAGTCAAGCCTACTTTGAGGTCATGGAGTTCATGGAAGGATGTGATAAGACATTTGTGGTGTTGTGCCAAGATCAAATCAATAAGAATCAAGAATGTGGGAAGTTGCTAAATTAGGGTTTTAGTGCAAATTACCATGTTTAGTGCCTAACTTCAAGGCCACATAAGTCAAGATACAAGTTTCAAATGGATCTTTGGCAAACATGAAACTTTTAGAGAATCTCAATACCTTTAATTTGAGTATTATAAGTCCTCCATTGGATTTGTAGAACTCAAGTTATGGTCCAGATAAGTTACAGGTCACCAGATGAATGTGAAATTTATCTATGAAAGTCACTTGACTTCCAAGCAACTTTTGAACTAGAAAGAAGTTTCACATGAACTTTTGGCCAACATGAAAGTTGTTCCTCATGATCTTAGATTTCTAAATTGTACTATAAGTCATCCATATGATTTGTAAAACTCAAGTTATGAGGTTTACAAGTCAGGGGTATTTTGGGAAAGTAAGATTATAGGTCATTTTCAAGCATAGGCCATAATCTCCAACTTGCAAGCTTCAAATGGAAAATTTCTAAACATGAAAGTTGCTTGGAATGATGTTTTGAGTGCAACCAAGTGGTCATGAGAGTTTGTTTTGGCTCATATCAAAAACACATTTGAAATGGCTTGAAAAGGAAGAAAATTCAAATGATTAAAGGAGGGGAAAATGGGATTTTGTGTTACAAAGCCAAAACCAAGCAAGTAAGTGCATTTTTTGATTGGAAATTTCATTCTAAGATCATTGGAAATACCAAAATTTGGAGTTTAGTTCAAGTTTTGAGAGATAGCATGTTGTTACTTCATAAACAAGTCACATATCCAAATCAATGCACAAGGCAATTCAGGCCAATTTCTCCATCCAAACTCACTCTAAATGACATGTACAAGGTGTGAGAACATTCTAGAACCACTGCCAAGCTTGCAAGGCACGACTGTCATATTGAATTTTGAAGGAAAATAAAAAAAATGCAAATCACTGTTTTGGGCTTCAACTTGGATCCATAGGCCCATGAAACTCTTCTATATATTTATTAGAGAAAGTTCAGATCAAGGTTGAGCTTCATTTCGCGCTAGAGCAAGAAAGAGCAAGAAAATTTTCTCAACTGCAACTTGAAATCGGATTCTGAGTTTGGAGCCAATTCAAGCTAAATTAAGGTGTGCAATCTCTTCCTTGTGGATCATTGAAGCTATCTGGAGCATTTGAAGGCAAGCCACGAGCTCTAGATACCTCTGTTGCAAGATCTATACCAGGTTTGCATTTCTGAAAATTCAGCATGATTTAGCATGATTCAGTTAGATTTGAACTTGTGGTTAGGATCTAGACATGACATAGATCGTTTTAGGCTTGATTTGAACTCAATTGGTGATGATTGAAGATGACATAGCTGATCTGTTTGGACTTGAATCTCTTGATTCATAAGGTTTCAATGTTAAATGTTTAGATCAGGTTGATGTACGCAATGAGATGAAGAGATCTATATCATTAATTTTGAGTTTAATGAAAGTAGTTGAAGATGCTATTTCTGAACTTTGCTTCGTGTTTGATTATGTGTTGAGAATTGGATGATTTTAATGATGGATTTGGAACGTACGTGAAAAACTGAGTGGATTTGGTATTTTGTTTGTCATTTTTGGTTGCCTGAACTTGGACCTTCGCCGGAGAAGACGACCGGAGTCTTCTCCGGCCACCACCAACCACCATCCCTGATCTCCACCTGGCCTGCCTGAGACTTGGAGAAGATGATGTTTGAACCACAGGATCTGGCCTTGACCTTTGACTTCAGATAAGATCCAACGCCTGTGTTTTAATCTGAGAGTGGAGAGTTTTAATCCAAAACACTGCCGTTTCATTAAATTGCGTGGCATCATGAGGAGCACTGGATGTGCATTGACTCGTTGACTGGCTTGCTGATCCAAAGGCTGTGTTAATTTCTTGGTTTTAATTCATTTTTTATTTCATTTTTTTTATTTTAATTGCATTGTTATTCCAAAAATCATATAAATTCCAATTTTGATCACAAAATTATTTTAAAAATATCCTCATGATCCTTATGAAATTTCTGATTTTCTGAGATTAACAAAATGCAATTTCATGCATTTTTCAATTTAATGTGATTTTTCTCATTTTATTTTATTCTTTATTTTTGCATATTTGGCTATCTGTTTTGTTGAATTTAGTTCTCTCATTTGGTTTATAGTATGGCTTTGATTTTTCTATATGTGCTAGGATAGACATGTATGTTCCCTTAGATTTTTTCTTGGATTTTTAGAACAATATTAGGATCTGTTTTAGGTATTGAGAATAGGACCCTCCCAAACTTGTGGATTTCCTTGACCTATCTCAATGTAGGAATTGTTTAGATAACTTAGAAGTTGATTTAGGCTTCAATCTTTTTACACTAGGTTGTTCAAACATTCATGTTCCCCTAGGAATTTTATTAGATTTTTGCAACTTAATTTTCTATTTTAGTTGTATTTTGCAAAAGGCTTGTGTTTATGAATTCCTCTCTTGAGTGCTTTGGTTTGTTTGGCTTGGTTGGCTACCTTGGAGTTGGTTTGAGCTTGAGTTCTTTTTGTTGGAGCTTCTGGATTCATTGAAGATGCTTGGGATGAAGGATTGGAGCTTGGAGTTGAATTCTTTTCCTCTTGTGGAGCTTTTGTTTAGGAGTTCAGAGAATTAGGGTTTTAGGAAGTGCCTTAGACCTAGTTTTGATTATTTCTTCAAACATAGAGTGCATTGTTTGCCTCTATTCTATCCAATGACACAAAGTCCTTCTTGGGAAGCTCCATCTCTCCTTAGTGTCGCTACTGCGAAAATCGGCGCCGGCTATGACAGAAGAGTCGCTACCGTGCGTTATTTATCCCACAAGAGGGAAAGGAAACGCTCAGAGTAAACCTACCGCAAAGACGGGAAAGGAATGGTCATCACAACCAAACCCTGGATTCGGGAGTCGGTTACGCAAGGGGAAGGTATTAGCACCCCTCACGTCCGTCGTACTCGATGGGATCCACGCTTGTTTTCTGGTATGGATTGTTATTCTACCTACACTAAGGGTCAAGGGTTAAAAAGAAAAGAAAATGACTCGGAAAAGTATCGCACTTTATGCCTACGTATTCTCGTCTAGAACGAGAAATCAGAGTCAACGTAGTTCGCCTACCTACGGGAAAGGAGGGGAAGGTTGCTCGCTAGGATACAACATCTTATGCCTACGTGCTTTCATACAGCATGAAAGATCAGAGCAAACATAGTTCGGGCTACGGAAGACACAAATTTGTCTGACTGTTTTTATCTTTCTGAAAAGGTTTTCCTCTGATTAGGAGTCCAAGCGGACAAAAATGAAACTTTGATGTTTGTTTTCAGCCTTTTACGCAAGAACTATTTTTTATGATGTTTGCAATCTCTGACGCACTAGAGACTATGATTTTAGGGTGACTACGTCGTATGTCACCCTAAGGGTAACACACTAAGCAGTCAGATTACTGAAGAGTGACCCTCCAATAATCCTTTCTCAAATATCTTAAGGCTCGTAGCGTACGACATTGATTATCCTTATTACTGTGTTTTGAATTGTTTTGAGATAGAAGAGAAAGAAGTTCTAAAAACCTAGGGTTTGAAAGGGAATAAAAACTAACCTAATGTTGTCATGCATGGATGAACACCTAATGTCTGTCATAATTCCCTCCTGCACAGAGGAAATCAGAGATCCTAGGGGATAAACAGCAAAAGAAACAGATATACAGTAAACAGTAAACATGCATGCAATGCATCAATACAAGCGAGGCAAGGGAATCCCACTCAACCTCAATCCTGGTAAAACAATAGGCAAAGTGAAACAGCTTCACTTCAAACCTAAGGGGCAAGCTGATCAAGCCAACAAACAATACAACCAAAGAAAACAACATCAGCACCAGCTCTGACAGCAACAATCCAGCTCCTACAGTAAGCAACACAGGCAGCAACAGCTATGACAGCTACAGTTGATTAAAAGCAAAGAGTTGACAGTAACCACTTCAAGCAAGATCCCATCTTCACTCTTCAATGATCCCCAAGGTTTAGATAAGCTCTTGTCTTCAAAAGTATCCCAGCTCTTAGCAAACATGAACCCTAACCAGTAGACAGCTTCAAACAGCAGCAAAACCCTAGTCTTCAGCAGACAACCATTTTTGACAGGCACAAGCTTCATCTTCACCAATCTTCAATGAACTTTATCTCCAATAGGTCTCCATCTTCAATGCAATCACTCCATAAAAGAAACAAATATGAAATTGAGATGTGAAGAGGCTCAGTGGCAACCCAAGGAAATCACTAAGATCTTAACATAGCAAGTGAAAGGTATCCTCAAGGTTCTACCGAACCAAAGTATGCTCTACATCCCTCCTAAGGAGATATGGAACTTCTTTGGGGGACCTTGTGTCATGGTATGGAATAAAGGCACAAGAAGCTCTCTATGTTTGAAAGAAGAAACAAGACTACTCTAATGCTCTTCCTATGAACCCTAATCCCTAACCTTCTGACAAGCCCTCTATCAAAAGAGAAGTCTTCAACTCCAAGCTTCCTCAAGCCATCCAAAGCAACTTCATTTGATCTTCAAGTCATCCAAGCAAAGCCCAAGTCAAAAGCACTCCAACATAGCCCCACACAAGCATGACCAAATCCAATACCCAAAGGAGAAACCCAAAATCATCACACAAGTTGCAAAAATCAGATAAAATGCTAAAGCTTATAAGAAAATCCTAGGTAAATTTCTAAGGGAACCTAACCCTATACCCAATACCCCATAGGAATCCCAAACCCTAGATCACTCATTTAATCTCCAAACTATGCACAAAACTACAACTGTTTGTTTTGAAGCCCTAATTCTAATCCCTCTCCTATTCACCTCTCAAACTAACCTAAATTTTATTCACAAAATTGTGATAAACTTTCTAAGGGTACATGCTTCCCTAATCTAATCAATCCAACAAGAATCAACTAAAAAACATTCGCCAATTGGTCACAAGAAAATCAGCAAGAACATGTAGCAAATATACCAAATTTAAAGAAGTAATAAAAATGGAAAAATTCAAATTAAATTGAAAAATGGGTGAAAATGAGATTTATTAATTTCATAAAATCATAAATAAATCCAAGATCATGGAGGTATTTTTAAAATATTTTTTTTATTAATATTGGATTTATTATGGATTTTAGAATCAAAAAGCAATTAAAATAAAACTAAAATGAATTTAAAATGAAAAAAGAAAATAAAAAGTTGAATTAAATGGGAGTCATCAGATGGGGAGACTAGTAAATGCATCCAAAGCTCCAGAGCGTGTCCACGTGGGGTGCTGACTGGCGTGCCACATCGTTTAATGAAACGATGCGTTTCGATGGCTTGGAGGCAATCCTGAGTTTGAATCTGGATCGTGAGATGCACATACGAGGTCAATGGAGGAAGCTGATCCAAGGGCTAAGACCTCATCTCCTACCTCTAGCTCAGGCGAAGGCCACATTCTCAGGTGGTGGTCCGGTGGTCCAACCACCGTCTTCTCTGGCGAAGCAAACCCTAAAACTCACCAATCAAGTCAAATAAAAACCCTAATCCGCTCTAAATTTCACCCAGAACTCAAATCCACCATCCAAAATCATTGATTCACCCTCAAAAGCTAAACCCAATCAAAGTTGCAGATACATCACCAAGTCTCGATGGTCACCATTCTTAAAATTGAAGGTACTAACATGAACTACATGTTACACTGATCAATTACCATCATCTAAACACCGTTAATCCTCCAAGAATCACAAGAACCAAGCTCAAACAGAAATTGATCATCCATCTTAAT
Organism: Lathyrus sativus; assembly: GCA_963859935.3. Lineage (NCBI taxonomy): Eukaryota > Viridiplantae > Streptophyta > Magnoliopsida > Fabales > Fabaceae > Lathyrus > Lathyrus sativus. The sequence continues at coordinate 160,550,764 of OZ012741.1, forward strand.
TGTCACCAATCAACTCCAAACCAATCCAGAAACGTTCCTTATCATCTCTAAGTCCTAACCACATGCACATTCTAAGCTAATTCTCCCTAGATTATGAAGGAATTCAAGAATTACATACCTGTGAAAATGGGATCAACAGAGGTATAAAATGATGGATTCAAGCTGTGCAACTCTTCAAACACGATCAATGAAGCAAGATAAAGCTTTTCCAATTCTCAATTTGGCTTGAATGTGCCTTGAACTCCAAAACCGATTCTGAGTTGAAGCTCTTGAAACTCAACTTCAATCTTCCTCTCCTCCATGAATTCTGCACCAAACTGAATCTGAATTCATTCTAGGGCTTAAGTATGAAGTGTTTGTGGGCTTATTCAATCCAATTCAGGCCCAAATCCATTGATCCAAAATTCTGATTTTGCCATGAAAATGCAATGTACCAGTCACGATTCTGAGCTTCCAGATTGCTCTAGAATGTTCTATCCAACTGCCAATTGGTTATGGAGTGTGTTTAGGTTGTTAGCTTGGCCTGAATTGCCCTGATTTTTGTTTTGGCATTGTGACTTGTAATGTAAGTAAGCACTTTACAAAGGAAGTCATGAAATTAACCCTCAACTCAAAAATGTGGAAATGTCATTGTGTTTGAAATTCATTTTCTGATCAATTTGGTATGTCATATGGACTGGTTTGGACCTATAGCTCAAAAATCACAATTTCCCTCTTTGATTCATTTAAAATCCATCCTTATTTTAGGCCATTTTAGATCATTTTGTGAAGAAAGCCATTTCAATCACCCATGACTTCTTATATGACCTAAAAACATCATTTTAAGCACATCTCATGTTGGACATTTCTTCATTTGAGGAGTGGAAGATAGAGATTTTGACCTATGTTGAAAAATGACCTATAATTCAACTTTCCCAAAATACCCCTGGATTGCCAAGACCATAACTTGAGTTCCACAAATCTTCTTGAGGACTTCTAGTACTAAAATTAAACTTAAGATCAAGCCCTACAATTCTTATGTTGGCCAAGAATCCATTTGAAAACTCCTTGATGGGCAAAAGTTGCTTGGAAGTCAAATGACTTTCACAGATAAATTTCAGTGTCCTCTGATGACCCATAACTTGCAAGAACCATAACTTGAGTTCTACAAACCTCCTTTAATACTTCTAGTACTCAAATTAAAGCTATTGAGAAGCTCTACAAGTTTCATGTTGGCTAAGAACCCATTTGAAACTTGTATTTGGACTTCTGTGGCTTGGAAGTCTGGTGCTATACAGGGGATTTTACCCTAGGAACCCTGTCTCAAACCCCTCCAACCACTCTTGATTCTCTTGAATTTGATCTTGACCCATCCATAAAAACGCTTTAACATCTCAACCCATGACTTCCATGACCTAGAGCTAAGTCTTGGTGCCCTTTCTTTGCTCTCCTTGTCCAAGGGTTACCTAGATGAAACCCTACTTGTACACACCTCAACTGTGGTTCTTGAACTTGATACCATGACTTGTCTAAGCTTCAATATAGCTCTCTAGGCCTCCCATGGGATCCATACATACCTAAAATCCATAATTCCATGTTGATGATCTTCAATAAACCTCAAGTTAGGAGAGAAATCCACTTGTTGACACTCAAATCTCCTCAAAGCTTCAACCCATTCCTTGATGACTTGGATGTTCTTCAGCTTGAATAAGGCCCCTTGATGTGCTTCTTTAGATAAGAATGGCACTTGATCCCCTGTTAGATGACTTGCCATGCTATGATATGCAAATGATTGGACCATGTACATGATGTGACTATGCAAATGATAATGCAATGGAAACATAAACCAGGTGAAATAGGTTGAGCAAATTTTAGGGTGCAACAGCTGCCCCTATTCAAACGGCTTGGACCCGACTGAGTGAAGAGCGAACAACCTTCAAACAATCGAGGTACGAGATGGTTGAATACCAAGAACCCGAAAATTTGCCAATCGCAGAAATAAACTGCACAAACTGCTTGGAAAACAACATCCGCTGACTGAATCCGGTTGTTACAGCAGTAACCGATCAGTCGTCTGATATCAAAATCTGATTTCAATGTCAACCGCCTGTGTAACGCCTCAGGCCTTGAACTCCCTCTTGTCAAAATACCCTGCTTTATGTCCATGTTAAAACTCCTCCGTTTGTTAATACGGAGAAAACAACTTAGCGGCCATGCTGGGGATTATTTTCATCATCCCGAAAAAAATTCTATCATCGTGGGGATAGAACTTTATCCACATTAGGACGCTATATTCTGTCAACCCAGAAAAATCCCGACAACTTCGCTGGGGAAACATTTCTGTTTAATCACAGGGAACTCATCTGCCTATCCCTACAGGCACATCATCTGTCTAAACACAAGAAATCCCATCCGTCTACTTCATACGGGAAAAGTCATCTACCTGATTACAGGAACCTCCATCCGCCTGCTTCATATGGGAAAAGTCCATCTATCTGAACACAGGAAAATCCATCCGCCTGCTTCATACGGGAAAATTATCTGAATACCGTTTCTCTGCCTACCTCTGCAGTGGCTAACTTCACTAGTCCCAACCCACAAACGACTTTGAGGAGGACTCTACTGGGGATAGTAACACGAGGAAATCACGGCGACTTCCTTGGGGAAAATACTTTTGTCAAATATCGGAACACAACTCACATACTTTGTCTATCATGGGAGAACCATCTATCTGGATACCAGAAGGTTCATCCGCCTGCTTCATGCGGGAAACTCCATCTTCCTGATTCATACAGGAAAAGGTTCATCCGCCTGCTTCATACGGGAAAATACATCTGCCTGATTCATACAGGAAAGTTCATCCGCCTGTTTCATACGGGAAAACACATCTGCCTGATTCTTATAGGAAAGTTCATCCGCCTGCTTCATACGGGAAAATTCATCTGCCTGATTCTTACAGGAACATTCATCCGCCTGCTTCATACGGGAAAACACATCTACCTGATTCTTATAGGAAAGTTCATCCGCCTGCTTCATACGGGAAAACACATCTACCTGATTCTTATAGGAAAGTTCATCCGCCTGCTTCATACGGGAAAATTCATCTGCCTGATTCTTACAGGAACATTCATCCGCCTGCTTCATACGGGAAAACACATCTACCTGATTCTTATAGGAAAGTTCATCCACCTGCTTCATACGGGAAAACAATCTACCTGATTCTTACAGGAAAGGTAACTGGGATATACCTTCTTTGCCTATTCTTTGCAGTAGCTAACTCCACTGGGGATATTCTGAAAATAATTGCCCGACACCCGTCTCGACAACAAGTGACCACTTCTGAAAATTTTGATTCATGAAACCCGACAATGCCGCCGCAACAGTAAACCTGAAGAAAGACACTCCGCTGGTCGGATAAGAGAAACTTCAGCCAGTAACTCTGTGGGGATAATAAGGTGAACTGCATCGTCACATGTCTCACAGCGAGACCTCGATCGTCTGGTAATAGATCTGAGCTGTACCTTCATGCTCCTGCTGAGAAACACACCTGAAAGCAAAAGGTTAACCAACCTAATTTATGTTTCAAAATGCTTATGTCTGATAATGGCGTAATGCTTCATACAACATGGTGTTGCACCCTAAAATTTGCTCAACCTATTTCACCTGGTTTATGTTTTAATTGCATTATCATTTGCATAGTTACATCATGTACATAGTCCCATCATTTGCATATCATAATATAGCAAGTCATCTAACAGGGGATTGTTGCACCCCAAAATTTGACCAACCGGGTCTCGTATCTGGCTCGATGTTTCGACGCATAACCGCATTCGCATCTGCCTATCGCATACAGTGCATTTCTCATTTGTTTTGATTTTATCGGGATCACAGCTCTCGTCTCGCGTCTCAGGTGTTTTTAATCAGTTTGGATAGGTAGAATCGTATTTTTGGGATATTTCGGTGCCCGTTTATGTTTACCGGCTATTTTGGTGCGCTCTCGCGATGTTATGTGTCGTTCGGTGCTTATTTTGTTCCTCTGGGAATTATTGTGATTTTTCTGGATTTTATTGGCTATTTTTAGGGTTTAAATAGATTTTTAATCATTTTAGGATAATATAGATATTTTTAGAATATAATAAATAGCTTTTAAATCATTTTTAGAATATTAATAGGATTTTTAATAGTTTTAATCTTTTTTAGAATTTGCTAGAAATTAAATGGCTTCATTAAAAATAAATAGGCTTCACTTTTAATAATAGGATAAATAAATAATAGATTTTTCTTTTAATGGATTTTCCTTTAAGTAGTTTAATAAGAATTTAGATGTATTAGCTATTAATGTAGATTTTGTAGATTTTAAATAGTTTTAATAGTTTTAAATCATTTTTAGGATTTTTAATAGTTTTAATTCTTTTAAATAGATTTTTAATCACTTTAATGAATAATATAGTTTTTTTAATAGTTTTATTAATCATAGATTCTCTTTTAAATAAATAATAGGGTTTAATAGAAATTAAATGTTTTAGATAAATAATATAGTTTTTTTCATAGAATAGATTTCTTTTCTCTTAATATAGAATATAGATTTTTCATTTTCTTTAATAGATATTATAGAATAATATAGTTGTTTTTTTTGTATATAGATATTATAGAAATTTAATAGATTTTAGATTAGTGGAATTATTAGAATGTTTGTTGATTAGTGGGAGTATTAGAGTTTTACTGGTTTAGAGTTTAATTAGAGTTAATAGGTTTTTTTTCTCTTTTTTAGATGTAATTAATTAGAATTAGTAGAGTTTTAGGTTAATTCTCTTAATTAGGTTTAATCATTAGTTAGTTCCATTAATCATTGTCATTAATCCAATTTTTAATTCATTAATCCATTCAGTTTTTGGTTTTTTTATCTGTTTTTCGTTTTGGGCCCAGTTCAATGCAAAGCCCAGTTGTCTCCAGTCAAGGCCCAATTCGTCCAGAATTGTCCAGCCACGTCCAGAAAGATCTAGAACGTTCCAGAAATTCTCAGTCCATAAATGCAGCAAGCCACGTGTTCAGCAGAGAGGACCCCACGTTACGCTTCATCATCACGCCACGCCATCTCACACACTCCCCCTCACTCTGCCACGAGAAACCACGTGGCGCACATGCACCGTCTCCACCCATTAGCGCAGCCACGTGCCTCAACACCACCACTCCACCGGTCCTCGCCGGGAACACCCACCGACCGGCATGCATGGCCGGCGGCCACCATCAATCTCACCAGAAAACCTCCAAAAACCCAGATTCCGATCAACCTCCTCCTTCAAGCCTCATCCTCTCCGGTCCTCCTCCATCTCCTCCGATCAACAACCACTTCCGGCCACCCTCAATCTTCACCAGAAACACCCAAAACCCAGAATCTCGATCGGTCTTCATCTTCTTCCCCTAATCTTTATCATCTCAAAACCCAGAAATGCCCAGAAACCTCCGATCCAGCCCTCAAACCATCTTTTCCAGGAATCTTCATCCTTCGCCGCCGATCAACCTTCATCACCAATCCTCGTTTCCAAAATTTTTCACCTGAAATTCATCAGGTTTCTCATCCAATACTTCCCAGATTCTTCAGATTTCTTCTTCAACCACCAAGATCTTCATCAAGATTTCGAAGTTCATCGTTTCCAGAAATTGTCAATCTTCAGGCATGTTCATCTTCGTCCAAAAATCCCCAAACGAGATCATCGCCAGAAATCTCCCAATGCTCATGCATACGTCTAAGAAACTCCCCACAGAAATCTTCATTTGTTCATCATTTGAGAAGATCTCCAACGATCCTCATGGAACGCTCACCGTTCATAATCGCCCTCAACGAACAACTTCGTTCAAACCCAGATCAAACGAAATGTCTTCATCATGACGCACGCATCTTCAAGGACTTAATTTCGTCCAGAAATTTCCTTCCCGTCTGATCCTCAAGAGTGTCAAGAACAGAGGTTTCCAGATTGCGATTGTTTTGTTTTGGTATTCATCTGTTATGTAGGTTTTGAAACGAGGATGACTCTGAGATGGTGGAAAAAAGAGATGTTGAGAAAGATATTCAAAGATTTTGAGAACGAGAGAGAGGGAGCTCAGAGGAAGAGTGAAGGCGCCGCTGGTGCGTATGTGAACAATGCAACGAGAGGATTGAAGGAACTTAGGGTTTTTAGGTTTTGTTTCTGAAAGTGGATTGTATGGGCCTTGCTTCAAGCCCATTTGATTTTTTGCAACGCACCTCCGTTTTTCTTGATTTCCCTCCCTTGCGTGTGTATGTTGTGGGAGTGGGCTGGGCCTGCTGTGGTCATATTACTACAGGCACCTCCATTTTTGTTAAAGGCACCCCCACCCTGTGTGTATTATTTTTTGTGGGCTGGGCCTGTGGATTTCTTACTAATTGTATCCCTGTAGCCAGTGTACCCCCCTCCCTTATATTTTCTTTTTTTCATTTTTCTATGTAGCTATATGAGAGAAAAAAAGAGAAAAAAGAATATATAAAAAAAAAATATATATTGAAGGAATTTGAAAAGAATAAAAGAATAGTGGAAAAAATATATGAGGAATATTTTGAGAAAAGGAAAATATATTGAAAAAAAATAATAAATAAGAAAAAGAAAGAGAATGTGAAAAATACATAGAAAAATACGGAAAAAATATTTTGAAAGAAAAAAGAAGAAAATAGTTGGAAAATAGCAAAAAATATTAGACGTAATATTTTTAGGATTTATTTGTTTTAGAGGTAATTTTAGAAGTCCACATGTTAAGGGACTCTTTCCCATTTGATTTTCCAGCATAGGATAGGATAATATTTCCTAGGAGATTTATTTTTCAGTATGCAAGCATTGTAACCATTTTTCAGAATGTTAATAAAACGAGATTTGAGCTGTGGTCCCGAAGTAGCCGAACTACAGCTGCTCTGATTCCTTGTACCAGACAAGGATATGTAGGCATAGGATGCGATATCCTAGCGAGCACACTAACGACTTACTTTTGTTCTCTCGCTGCTGTGCGACCGAGACTTTCCCGCTGACGACTGATGTTACCTTTTTTTTCTCTTGCCCAAGTGCACTTGATACCGAGCCGTAGTTTTGCCCGTAGGTTCCCGTACCTTTGAACCAGTTGATTTTCTTACTGCTGTGTGAGAATACCCCTGTTTAGCCGTAGTTAGCCTGAACTACGTAAAGCTCTGATCTTCCCATGCAGTGTGGAAGTACGTAGGTACAAGACGCGAGGTCTTGGCGAGCAAACTTTCCCAAACTTTTCCCTTTCCCGTAGTTTCCCGAACTACGTTGACTCTGACTTTCTCTCTTGAGAATACGTAGGCATAGAGTGCGACGCTCTATCGAGTCAATTCCCTTCCGTTTAGATCTAGCAGCCGTAGATAGATTGTTTTGCATCCTTTAGACAAACAAGCAAGCGTGGATCCCATCGAGTACGATGGACGTGAGGGGTGCTAATACCTTCCCCTTGCGTAACCGACTCCCGAACCCAGGTTTTGGTTGCGATGACCATACCTTTCCCCGTTTTTTGCGAGGTTTACTTCGAGCGTTTCCTTTCCCTCCGTTGGGATAAATAACGCACGGTGGCGACTCTTCTGTCAGTCGGCGCCGATTTTCGCAGTAGCGACAGCTGGCGACTCTGCTGGGGAACCAACGTCCCCCGGCTGCTAAGGACTGCGATAGTTCTTATGCATTTGGGATCCAACGTCCCCTAAGAGAGAGTCAATCCTAGCGCTTGTTTGCTTGGCTATTGGGGCTTATTTATCAATATTATCTGTTGCCGTTGGGGTGTTATGGGTGTTCTATGATTGAGGGAAGCCGGACCTGGGCTTGAGTGCACCATAGACTTAGAGTGGAAATTAGTGGCGCGTGCTTGCTTTGCAGGCACTAGTGTCTCATGAAATCCTTGCTCAGACGAGGTTCATCCGGTTGGCTTCACTTTCAACCCCTTGGGTTGAGACGGTTGCTGGTTTGGTGGATTGTCGACTCTGGGAACCGAACATTTGGAAGTTAGCTAAGTGAGGCCTCTTCAAGATTTGATGATGCCACTCCTTCTGGGAATCGTATCGTCAGTTTTGAAAGTCTGTGACGCTGACGACCGCATAGGATACCGTACCTTGTCAGATATAGGTCCATACCTGTGAGTGGGAGGGTTTTTTGCAGGAAACTTGACTTCCAACCTACCCATCATTTTGGTCTTCTCTTCAGAGCAAACGTACTCCGTCAGCAGTGCAGCAGTATTTAGATTGTGTGGGGGCTGTGATCCCGTGTTTGTTGCATTGCATTGCATTTGCATAGGCATCTTCGCATCATATTGCATACCATTCACCAGCTAGTCAGAGCTCTTATCCAGCCATTATTTTGTTTCTGAAGGTGAATATTGAAGACGACCAAGAGGTTGAAGCAGATTTAAAGCAGATTTGATCAGAGTCAAGCAGTAAAGTCAGCTGACAGTTGTCGGTAGCTATGTCAGAGAGCAGCTTCCAGTTTGTTGATACCTTGTCAGGTTTCACCGTGACGTCCAATCCTCTGTATGGATCTCCGCACGACAAAGACTTTCCGCAAGTGAACAACCTTATTGCAGCTCAGCTTGTGCAGCCATCTGTTGAAGACCAAGGTCTGCATGAGCAGTTTGTTGCCCGAGGTGAACGTTCTCCTTCTGTTGATGTCTCAGACTACCAGGGTTTTGCCTTCCCTGTGCCAAAGCCCCGAAGAGAGGTCCCAACAGCAAAGAATGAAGACCCATTAGCTCCCGTGTATGCTGAAAGGTTTCGTGCATTAGATGAGAGATTCAAAGCCTTGAAAGGTAAAGAAGCTGTTACTCCTAGTGCTGCAGATATGTGTCTGGTTCCTGGCCTAGTGTTACCTCCGAAGTTCAGAATGCCGAGGTTTGAAAGGTACAAAGGATATAGTTGCCCGAAGCAACATTTGGTGATGTTCTGCCGAAGAATGACTTCGTTTGTGCACAACGACAAGCTGATGATTCATTGCTTTCAAGATAGTCTGACTAGGGCACCTCTGAGTTGGTATATGCAGTTAGAGCGTGATCAGATCCGATCGTGGATGGACTTGGCCAATGCCTTTCTGGAGCAGTACGACTATAATCTCGATGAAGCTCCTACTCGCGTGCAACTGCAAGAATTGTCTCAAGGGAACAATGAATCTTTCAGAAAGTATGTTCAGAGATGGAGAGAATTTGCTGGTAGAGTGCAACCACCGCTCCTAGACCAAGAGCTGAAAGGCATGTTCGTAAACTCCTTGCAGAGCCCGTACTTCGAAAGAATGTTTGAAACCGCACCAAATTTCTCTGAGTTGGTAAGGACGGGAGAGCGCATCGAGTATGGTGTAAAGACTGGAAGAATCCCGAATGTTTCAAGAGGTCAGGCCAGTGAAACTGAATCTCTCTATAGCTCTCAATCTGAAGATGAAACTATGCTCAATGCGGTTCTGACAGATGTTGGATATCCTCAAGTCGAATCGGTGAAATCTGTTGGTTCTCCGTCTTCTCAGCGGTCAGTATCTTCTGTGTCTCGTTATTCTGGACAGACAACTGTGCCTGGGGCACCCCATCGGGAACCTTATGTCGCTCCTCTTGCAAGCCCACGAGCCCGGGGCCGAGGTTATCAGAATCAGTGTCAGAACCGACCTCGTAACAACTTGGAACGAAGGAACGCTCCTTTCCATCCAGTACCTGTGCCGTATAGCCAGATTCTTCCGCGTTTGATTCAGAATTCTTTGGTGGAACCAAAAGCTCTCAAGCCCGTGCCAGAGCCTTACCCTCCAGGATACAATCCCCACGCTCAGTGTGGTTATCATGGTGGATCTCCAGGGCATTCAACTGAAGATTGCAAAGCTTTCCAGGCGAAAGTGCAACAGTTAATCGACAAAGGATGCATTTCCTTTCCAGATGGAGTTTTGGTTGTGCATGACAACCTCTCGGCTGTTTGAGCTCGCAGATTCAGAAGGGTTATTTCTAAAAGCCAGTGATCCAGACAAGCAAACGTCCTCAGCATTGGCAGTCCTCGGACTTTTTACCATTTGCATTTGTAGTTTCTTTTCTGTTAGTTACTACTTGCTGTTAAACATTGTATGTTTCGAATGGTAATATTAATAAAGTGACTATGCATTTTTCTGAATTGGTTATGTCGTTGTCACTCATTTACTACATTGTACTGACACTTGCATTTTATTCACTCCACTTTATCACTATGATTAGCAATGAGTGGAAGGAGGATGATGAAACTGAATACTCATAGCCGATGATCGTATTGCTTTCAGATAAAACTTTGCCGATGACGTATAAGGCATTGTTTCAAATCCCTAAACACCGGAGAGATAAGGAAGAGAATCCCTTGTTAACCACTTCGAGCCGGGAAGTAGGAGTTTCTTTCGGACTTTTAAACCCTCACATCTTAACCCGGGGCAGGGTAGTTGTCAGTTAACTTGACCGAGCATTCAAGTCTTACAGAGGAGTGTTGTCTTTCAAGGACCAATCAATTTATACCTTTCAAGAGGTCAAACCTCACCAATCAGGAGTGAGACAGTTACAATCCCTTCGGAGCAATCAAGACAACCAGTGTCACCCGACTTTGTTCCAAAAGAAAGAAAGAAAGAAAGCCCGCTAAGTGAAAAGAAAGAAAAGCTGAGAAGGCTAATACTTAGGCAAAAATCAGGGCATCCCGCTGGACTTCAAAAGAAAGCGAAAAAACGAAAGAACTCAAAATGAGTCAGTCCAGGCAAAAATTAGGGAATCAAAAGAACGAAAAAGAAGGGATAAAAAGAAATTTTTCCCCAGCAAATCACAAAGTCGTGTACACAAACACCGAAAGCGAAGAAGGAGTAACTGTCACTCCAGAAAAGCATTGTGAATTCCTTAGCTATGGTCCTTACCATTCAACATACCTCTCGAAGAGGCGAGCGCTCGAGCCAAGTTAACTGAACTTTAGGATCGGAGATCATCACGTAGAAGGGGTGGGTACAAATCATAATTTGAGTCGAATATCCTTTGTTTCACGAACCGTGAACCCGACCACGATACAACCCTTAAAAGACCTAATTGAGGTAGGGTTTATTCTGAAAGCGCATTACGATAAGGTTGAGTAACCTGACTCCTACATGATTTGCTAATCATATCCTTATTGCATTTTTCACTGATTATATCAGCACTACGTTTGAACTCTTTGGTTCATTCGTCACTCACTAGCATGACACGTAAATGAGTGACAGTACAACATTTTTTCGAAATCTGCATGAACACTGCATTAAAATTACCATTCGTGAATGAACAATTTTAGTTGCAGGTTAGTAGCTGATATGAAGGAATTCCAACAGAGAGTAGTCAATCAGGACTGAATCGTAGTAGTCTGGATCAGGACGGTATGCTGTGAAACCCTGTGAATCCGGGGCATTGACTTCCTGTGAGTTTGGAATCAGTTTGTCTGAGGACAAGTCCCGGAGCATCAGTTGATTATGGGGCAGTTTATGCAAGAAGCGGTTGATCGGAAGTGAATCTTCTCGAGACCCAATCAGGGGCAGTTATCCAGAACTCTTGTGATTTCAGGGCAGATCCCTTCAGTGTTCAATTAGGGCATGTTGAGTCGCTCATCGCTCGCTCAGGGGCAAACTACTTCAGAGATATTGAAGCCAACCGTGCTGAGAGTTGATTAGTGGAGGATGAATCCTTTCGTTGTACCGATATTGGGGCAAGCCATCTGAAGATTGTTTTGTTGCCAGCTGTTCTCTGTTCAGAATGAATTTTCCCAAGAGTCGAATTGGGGCAAGTTGAATTGCACTGGGGCAAGTTGTCCAAATAAGTTTGTTCACTCCAGCTAGAGTTGAGTATCAGGGAATCGTGTCAATACCCTTATCAAAAAACTGAACCTTTCAAATAAGGAAAAAGCCGTGTTATCGTTGGATCATTATCCTGCAGTCTAAACTTGTTGCGTGTCAGTAACCAGTCGTTTCCAAAGTCCAGTTCTCGCCTGGCAAACCGGTAACCGGTTCTCGTCTGGCCCACCCTTCCGTAAGCATCAGTTCCCGTCTGGTGCAGTTTATTGTAAGCATCAGTTCCCGTCTGGTGTAGTTTATTGTAACCAGTTCTCGTCTGGTCACCGTTTCTTCAGGTGTTGTATCAGTTCTCGCCTGGTACATGTCATCGCGTAATCAGTTCTCGTCTGATCATCGTGTGTCTTAACCTATGTGTTATACCAGTTCTCGTCTGGTATATGTCAGCTTTCAATCAGGTCTCGCCTGGTTGTCTATGCCTCAGTCTGTTATCCAGTCAGCCCCGTCTGATGTTCAAAATACAAGAATCAATTTTCGTTCAATTTTCCTAATCGATTTTGCTATCAGTTCTCGTCTGGTAGTCTACCTTTGAATGCTAGTTCTCGTCTAGTATTTTCTATATCTTCCACTGTGTACATAATCCGTGTTTGCCCTAAACCAGAAAAAGCAAAAACCTAAAGAGATCTGACACAGTAGTTCCCAATGACTCGCAAGTTATCATGTTCCCCGATACGAAGCTCGACGGATGCCAGCGCTCCGAGTAATGTTTGAATTCCTTGTGGATGTTGTTAAATCAGAATTGCCACTCTTCAGCAGATGAAAGTTGCTTATTATCCCCGGAAGAGTCGAGATCGTATTTCACCCCGTATCAGAGTAGGATCAGAAGGATCCTCAGCAGATTAAGATCGACATCCTTGATAGTAGGGGCATTTCCAGCAGTGTGCCGCGCGCAATCAACCTCAGTTTAGGTCAATCCCCGCAGAGTACAATCAGTTGTCAATGGTTTGAAGGAAGCATCCCCAAGCAGAGTTGTTTTCTTTCCCCAGTAAAGTCACCGAAGCAGGATTCTTTCCCCAGCACCGGGTCACAAGTGCAGGTTTCGCAGGAAGCTATTCTTACGCCGAAGGATGCAGCAACTGATGGTGCCAGACTGAAGTCTCCCGCGGAATTGAAATTCCTCACCAGAGCCGTATTCTCTCCCGAAGTGGGATGATTCCCTCTCCCCCAGTAGAGTGTAGGAACAGCCGATGCTGTGTTTCCCCAGAGTCGCACCCTCTCCAGCGAAGCAGAATGACTTCTCCTTCCTCAGCCGAGTTTGCAGATGTCCAAGAGAGCCGAGTCCTTGGAAGTTGATCAGATCATGATTGGTTATCCCCCAGTGGAGTGTGAAGCAGCTGAAGTTGTTTCCCCACAGAGTGGTTATCCCCAGAAAAGTAGCCATGACGGCCACACAGTTTATTCTCGCGATTGATATCAGCAAGTCTGGTTTCTCGTAGAGCTTCGTCCCCTGCAGTAATCAATTGAATTTGTTTTCCATGCAGCAGTCCGCGGAAGATCAATTCCTCAGACAGAGCCTGATTGATATTGGCGTGCCCACATTCTCCTCAGCAGGATGATTCCTCTACCTGAGTAGTTCTTTCTCCTTGACAGGAGAATTCCCCTTCGGCATTTATTTTGCTGACGGGATCGCATCATTGTGCATGATTGCATGGCATTTAACATAGCATTTAACACTGCATAGCATTGTGCATGATTGCATGGCATTTAGCATAAGCGCATATCATTTCCACCATGTGGGGCACGGCGCCGAAGCATACGCATCATAAGCATGATCTAGGTGTTCCACCAAGAGACTAGTTGCTCAGGACGATCCCTGATATTCTCTCCAACGAGGTCGTTTTCTTAAGATGATTCTTAGGACCCCGGTGTAATCCCCACAGTCGCTTTGCTCAAGATGATTTTTGAGATCCCCAGCGAAGTCTTCAGTTCAAGACGATTCTTGAATTCCTCAGCAGGGCCGTTTGCTTAAGATGATTCTTAAGACCTCAACGCAGGTTCCCGAATGGTTTGCTTAGGATGTTTCTTGAGCTCCCCAGTAGTGTCCCCATCAAGAGTTGCCCAGGAGGATTCCTAGAATACCCAGCAGAATAAAATCTCCAGAATGGTTATCGGTTCAGGATGATTCTTGAAGGTGCCCGACAGATTTGTTTGTTCAAGATGATTCTTGAAGTCCTTAGCAGCGTGATATGTCTGCTGCAACAGTGATGTCTAATCTAAAGATTGACTTCGTAAACGCCTGAGGGCGGTATCAGAAGGTTCCTGTGAGTTCAGATTTCCTTGTTGATGAATCAACGTGTGGCTGAAGACAAGGTTCCAAAGCTTGTAGATATAGCAAAGTGATCCGTGTTGGCCTGAAGACCAAGTCAGTTGTCCTGAGGTGATGATTGATTGCGATCAAGTGAATGATATTTCTTCTGACTGAAGTCGAAGATGTTTCTCCAGCTGAAGCGGAGTTTTGCCTGAAGGCAAAGTGTTTGAATCCCCGTAGAGTCATGAATGGCTCAGGATACCATTTCTTTGACTGAAGTCACAGATTTCCCAAGCTGAAGCGAAGGTGCCTAAGGGCAAGGTTATCCCCAAGGTCATGAATGACCTAGGATTCATTTTTCGGACTGAAGGCCGAAGTATATCCCTGACTGAAGTCACGGATGCTCTATAGCAGAGGTGGAGTTGCCTGAAGGCAGATCCATGTATCCTTGAAGGCCAAGGACCATTTCTTCAGACTGAAGTCGAAGATACCTCCTGCAAAGTTGCCGACGGGCAAAGTTTACATCCTTGAAGGTCAAGGATGTTTATCTTCAGAAGTACTTGAAGATCTTTTCTAGCTGAAGCTGGAATCGCCGACGGGCAGGGTTTCATCTATCTTCAGAAGAACTTGAAGATTCTCCAGCTGAAGCTGGAAGTGGCCAGGGGCCAGGGTTTCATTCATATGCAGAAGTACTTGAAGATCTTTTCTAGCTGAAGCTGAAAGTGGCCAGAGGCCCGGGTTTCATATGTCTTGGATGTTGAAGTTCTACGGTGAATTCGGTGTGCAGTAGTATTCCGATGTTCGTTATGGTTCTGAGGGTGAACCCCAGATCAGAGTGTGCTCAGTTAAGTCTCTCATTCCCAGCGGAGTAGTTTCAAATATGCAAGTGTACCTTTTGTTCCATTTACCAGGGGTGAACCCCAGGTCAGATTAGGTTTGTTCGACGGCGAGGTTGAATGTTTGTTTTGACGGCGAGGTCAGATCAGGTTTATGTTCGACGGCGAGGTTGAATGTTTGTTCGACGGCGATGTTGGATGTTTGCTTTGACGACGAGGTCAGATTATGTCTGTTTCCGGCGGCGATGTTGGAAGATTATGTTCGACGGCGATGTCAGACTCTTTAAAACCCCAGTAGAGATTTTGGTTGATCGACGGCGATGTCAGATTCAGTTTTCCAGCGGCGATGTTGGGCATGTCAAGTTGATCCAGTCCTCTGACGGCGATGTTAGGTGATGCAGATCCTTTAGTTCTCCAGCGGCGATGCGGGGTATTTTGGTTGATCGACGGCGATGTCAGACTCAGTTTTCCAGCGGCGATGTTGGGTGTGTCAGTTAACTCAGTTCTCCAGCGGTGATGTTGGATGGTTCGTTCTCCAGCGGTGATGTTGGATGGTTCGTTCTCCAGCGGCGATGTTGGGTATTTTGGTGATTCAGGGTGTATTGTTTGTTTCCGACGGCGATGTTTGATCAGTATTTCTCCAGCTAGTTGTCGTGCAGCTAGTATTGCAGTATTCAAAGGTTTGTTCCCCGCAGAGTATCGTGGGCTTGAGCAGTTGGCAAATTTTCGGGTTTACCGGTATTCAACCGTCTCGCACCTTGATTGGCTGAGAGCCGTCCGCTTCTCACCCAGTCAGGTCCAAGCCGCTTGAACAGGGGCAGCTGTTGCACCCCAAAATTTGACCAACCGGGTCTCGTATCTGGCTCGATGTTTCGACGCATAACCGCATTCGCATCTGCCTATCGCATACAGTGCATTTCTCATTTGTTTTGATTTTATCGGGATCACAGCTCTCGTCTCGCGTCTCAGGTGTTTTTAATCAGTTTGGATAGGTAGAATCGTATTTTTGGGATATTTCGGTGCCCGTTTATGTTTACCGGCTATTTTGGTGCGCTCTCGCGATGTTATGTGTCGTTCGGTGCTTATTTTGTTCCTCTGGGAATTATTGTAATTTTTCTTGATTTTATTGGCTATTTTTAGGGTTTAAATAGATTTTTAATCATTTTAGGATAATATAGATATTTTTAGAATATAATAAATAGCTTTTAAATCATTTTTAGAATATTAATAGGATTTTTAATAGTTTTAATATTTTTTAGAATTTGCTAGAAATTAAATGGCTTCATTAAAAATAAATAGGCTTCACTTTTAATAATAGGATAAATAAATAATAGATTTTTCTTTTAATGGATTTTCTTTTAAGTAGTTTAATAAGAATTTAGATGTATTAGCTATTAATGTAGATTTTGTAGATTTTAAATAGTTTTAATAGTTTTAAATCATTTTTAGGATTTTTAATAGTTTTAATTCTTTTAAATAGATTTTTAATCACTTTAATGAATAATATAGTTTTTTTAATAGTTTTATTAATCATAGATTCTCTTTTAAATAAATAATAGGGTTTAATAGAAATTAAATGTTTTAGATAAATAATATAGTTTTTTTCATAGAATAGATTTCTTTTCTCTTAATATAGAATATAGATTTTTCATTTTCTTTAATAGATATTATAGAATAATATAGTTGTTTTTTTTGTATATAGATATTATAGAAATTTAATAGATTTTAGATTAGTGGAATTATTAGAATGTTTGTTGATTAGTGGGAGTATTAGAGTTTTACTGGTTTAGAGTTTAATTAGAGTTAATAGGTTTCTTTCTCTTTTTTAGATGTAATTAATTAGAATTAGTAGAGTTTTAGGTTAATTCTCTTAATTAGGTTTAATCATTAGTTAGTTCCATTAATCATTGTCATTAATCCAATTTTTAATTCATTAATCCAATTTTTAATTCATTAATCCATTCAGTTTTTGGTTTTTTTATCTGTTTTTCGTTTTGGGCCCAGTTCAATGCAAAGCCCAGTTGTCTCCAGTCAAGGCCCAATTCGTCCAGAATTGTCCAGCCACGTCCAGAAAGATCTAGAACGTTCCAGAAATTCTCAGTCCATAAATGCAGCAAGCCACGTGTTCAGCAGAGAGGACCCCACGTTACGCTTCATCATCACGCCACGCCATCTCACACACTCCCCCTCACTCTGCCATGAGAAACCACGTGGCGCACATGCACCGTCTCCACCCATTAGCGCAGCCACGTGCCTCAACACCACCACTCCACCGGTCCTCGCCGGGAACACCCACCGACCGGCATGCATGGCCGGCGGCCACCATCAATCTCACCAGAAAACCTCCAAAAACCCAGATTCCGATCAACCTCCTCCTTCAAGCCTCATCCTCTCCGGTCCTCCTCCATCTCCTCCGATCAACAACCACTTCCGGCCACCCTCAATCTTCACCAGAAACACCCAAAACCCAGAATCTCGATCGGTCTTCATCTTCTTCCCCTAATCTTTATCATCTCAAAACCCAGAAATGCCCAGAAACCTCCGATCCAGCCCTCAAACCATCTTTTCCAGGAATCTTCATCCTTCGCCGCCAATCAACCTTCATCACCAATCCTCGTTTCCAGAATTTTTCACCTGAAATTCATCAGGTTTCTCATCCAATACTTCCCAGATTCTTCAGATTTCTTCTTCAACCACCAAGATCTTCATCAAGATTTCGAAGTTCATCGTTTCCAGAAATTGTCAATCTTCAGGCATGTTCATCTTCGTCCAAAAATCCCCAAACGAGATCATCGCCAGAAATCTCCCAATGCTCATGCATGCGTCTAAGAAACTCCCCACAGAAATCTTCATTTGTTCATCATTTGAGAAGATCTCCAACGATCCTCATGGAACGCTCACCGTTCATAATCGCCCTCAACGAACAACTTCGTTCAAACCCAGATCAAACGAAATGTATTCATCATGACGCACGCATCTTCAAGGACTTAATTTCGTCCAGAAATTTCCTTCCCGTCTGATCCTCAAGAGTGTCAAGAACAGAGGTTTCCAGATTGCGATTGTTTTGTTTTGGTATTCATCTGTTATGCAGGTTTTGAAACGAGGATGACTCTGAGATGGTGGAAAAAAGAGATGTTGAGAAAGATATTCAAAGGTTTTGAGAACGAGAGAGAGGGAGCTCAGAGGAAGAGTGAAGGCGTCGCTGGTGCGTATGTAAACAGTGCAACGAGAGGATTGAAGGAACTTAGGGTTTTTAGGTTTTGTTTCTGAAAGTGAATTGTATGGGCCTTGCTTCAAGCCTGTTGCACCCTAAAATTTGCCCAACCTTATTCCTTGGTTTATGTTTCATCATCATTAGCATTTGCATGTAGAGTCATGTACATAGACTAACCATCTGCATAGCATAAGCATAGCAAGTCATTCAACAGGGGACCAATCATTATTTTCATCTCTAGAGGCCTAGCAAGAGGTTATTATTCCAATTCAATCTCATTCAAGTCATCAGGAAAGAATTTGAAAGCAAGGAGTTCAGCAGATCAAGCCTTGAGTCCATCTCCTAGCTGAGGATATCTGAGGATCAACAAGAGGGTTGTGAGCTGTGAAGTGGAGACATGGAGAGCATCTAGACATCTTGAGAGACTTATAAAGTCATTTGGAGAAGAAAACAAGTTGTTGATGTGAGCACAAGAGCTACAGTTGAAGGCAGTCAACTAGGGTTTCATCTAGGTCAACCCTAGGTCAATTGACTGACTTAAGAGTGCATTCAAGTCTATTGGAGAGATGTGGGGATCATCATTGAACATATGAAGAAGGATATGGAGATATGACAAGGAGAATTCAAGAGAAATCAAGGAGAAGAGGAGTTACTAAATTAGGGTTTCTCTGTAAAATCCCCTAGTTTAGGTCAAATTTCCAAGCAAGATAAGTCAAAATGCTAGCTTCAAATGGCTTCTTGGCCAACATGAAACTTGTAGAGAATCTCAAGACCTTTAATTTGAGTGGTGGAAGACCTTAAGGAGATTTATGGAACTCAAGTTATGGTCCTTACAAGTTACAGGTCATCTGAGGTGTCTGAATTTTTGTCTGTGAAAGTGACTTGACTTCCAAGCTAGTTTTGCCCCTCAAGGAGATTTCAAATGAATTCTTGGTCAACATAAGAATTGTTCCTCATTGTCTTAGCTTTCTAGAATGGTATGGCATGCCTTCATATGATGTGGAGAACTCAACTTATGGTCTTGACAAGCAAAGGGTATTTTGGGCATTTGTGAATTACAGGTCATTTTAACCTATACCCAAAACTCATACAAGGAGGCCTCAAATGGAAAAACTTACAACATCAAACTTGCTCCAAATGGGATTTTAAGTCTAGAAAGAAGGTCACAAGTTATTGGAGAAGCTCATAGCATGATGTTGCATAATTGGTCAAAATATGAACTAAAAAGGCTTATAAAGTGAATAATTTCAAGTTGAAAAATGGTTTGGGAGATTTACAAGTCCAAATGGAGACTTCCAATATATGATTTTGAATGGAAAAACAATTCTAAGAACAATGGTTCACACACTTTTTTGAGTTTAGAAGGAAAAAATGAAGTTATCCATGGTTGCTTACCTTTTAAGAAACATAATCAAAATGAGCCAAAGTTTGAAAACAAGGGAATGTGCAAGATGGATCTAGAATGTACCATTGGGGTCTATATATTCATGAAAGGAGAATTTGGCAAGGGTTGGCCTCATTTGCACCAAGAATTCCACAAGATTTCTCATTCTTTCTTCAAAAGTTTCATTCCAAATCTCTCAAATTCTTCATCAATCTTCATCAAGATCAATTCAATTTTACTCCATCATCATCATAGATCATAATTGAAGCCAGGATCAAGTGATTATCATCCATCTTCGAGTGCTTTTTGCAAGGATATCAAAGTTGCCAATTCCATTGGATAGCATAATTCTGGCCAAGTTTCATCCAAAGCTTGCATACAGAATCAAGTTCCTCAAGGATTAATCAAGATCCAAGTCTCAAAAGCTTCATATCTTCCATTTCCATAGCTGTTTTCAAGGTTTCTCATCAGGTAAGTTTTCATTCGATTAGCTTGATTCTGTTGGTTTCACATGATTTTATTAGTGTAGACTTGATCTAGGTGGTTAGGAGATTAAGTTAGATGATTTTGGAACGATTTGGTGATGGTTAGTGACAGGTGTAACAAACTGTTAGTGCTTATATCTCCTAGATTAGTGCATCATAATTGTAGCGTGATTCATCAGATTAACCTCCATTAGGCATAGGTTAGTTTAGGTCAAGTTTGAGGAAGAATGGTGATGGTCCATATCAGTGCATTTCAATGGTGGCCAGATGTTGATTCAATCGTGTTTGTTGTTATGGTGAGTTTCAAGTTAATCTAATGCCCTAAGCTTGTAGAGGGAAGAATTTGGAGTGGTTTTTGTGTTTACAGCATGTGGATTCATGGCGTGTAAGATGAGAACAGCTTGGTGTAAAGCTTGCTCGTGCATGGAGCCATGGTGAAGTGAAACCCTAGTTGCAGGTCGTTTGGAGAAGAAGCAATCTGGACCCTTCATGTTGAGTAAGACTGTTGACTTTCAGCATGATCTTGTGGCTGTCATTTGATCTGAAATTGGAGGGAAGGACCCTGGCCAAAACGCACCGTTTCATTAATTGAAACGGGCGGGCCTGAGTTGAATTTTGTTATTCCCACCCCCGTGTTAGGCCCAAAACCATTTTCTAACGTGATTTTATTACTTCCTTCACCCCCAGCGCGTTTTATTATTTCTTTAATTCTGATTGGTGTTGGGCCCAGTGTGAAAGCGCTACCAGCACCCCCCTATTTCCTGGCCCAATGGGATTATAACTGGGGCGAGTTTCTAAATGCACCCCTCATCCATTTCATTCAATTTTAATTTTTCTTAATTCCATTTTATTTTACCAATTTTCATTAATTCATAAATAATTCATAAAAAATGCATTTTCATCCATTCTTTTTGCCATATTTTCATTAAAATGTCTAGAATATTATAGGAAAAGAAAATTTCATTTTTAGTTTTATTTCATATTTTTTACATATTTTCTAAATAAATGTCATCTTAAATAGTTCATTTCATGCATCATTTTTATGATTTTTGTTCTCTCACATGCTTTGATATTTTTTGGTCATTCTTTTTATACTGTTTAGATGAGATGTTAAGCTTGTAGAAATATTTTAGTTCCCATTTTTAGAGGTTAATTTTAGGTGATTAATAAATGCTTGAATATCATGAACAAAACTAGGGTTTTTAGGTGACAACTTAGGAGTTTGATTTCATTTCCCTTAGGACTTAGGGTTTGAATAGATTAGTTATGGGACTATAGGGGCTATGGGTAGTTATTAGATCCCTTAGAGAACAGTTAGGATTCCCCTACTGCTATTATTACTGTCTGTATATCTGTTGTCTGGTGTGGTGTGCCCTCTGGGGTTTATTGATTGTTTGTATGGGTATTGGGTTTGTCTGGGGCCCTGGGGAAGCTGAAGATTTGTGAAGATGAAGCTATTGGAGATTCAAGGATTGAAGATCAACTGTCAGAGTTGAGGAGAAGGTTCTTGCTAGCAGATGCTGAGAAGACTAGGGTTTAGGAGCTAGGCAGAGCTCTAGATTAGAAATCTTGTTTCTCAAACATGGATTGCCTTGTCTGCATCCATTCTTCTCTGTGATTCAGAGTCTCTCTAAGACACTCACCCCCTTCCTTTGGAAGGCTTGGTGATAGTGTCTATGAGATAGAACTCTTGAGAGAAAATGTCTTTTGTGTTAGAAGCAGTCTGTTCACCACCTTTGGTAGTCAGCTGATTGCTTAACACCCAATTCACTCTTGTGACTGATCCCTCATCCTGGAGGTTTGAGCTTGAAGAAAAGCCATTGCAGATGGAAGACTGATGATCAAAGCCCTTGTCTGAAGGCCATGAAGATGGAGATTGGTGCTTGTTGAAGCTTGTAGATTGCTTGAAGCCAGATGATGATTCAGAGCTGCTGATGCTGTTTCTTTTGCTGTATTTCATTTGTTGATGTATTGATTGGTTTTCTGAACTGTATTGTTTGCTGTTTACCCTGTTGGGTTGAAAGTGAAGCCTGTTCACTTTTGCCTATTGTTTTCTAGGTTCGAGGTTGAGTGGGACTCCCTTGCCTCGCTTGTACTGTTGCATCCATGCATTTTACTGCTTTACTGTATATATCTGATATTGTTTCTGTTTCTGCCTATCCCGTAGGATCTCTGTTTCTCTCTGTGCAAGAGAGGAGCATGATAGACACTAGGTCTTAACCCATGCATGATAACATTAGGTTAGTTTGTTTCCCTTCGCAACCGTAGGTTAGAGTTCTGTCTCTTCTTTCTCAAAACAAACAGAAAAACACATAAAGATTTCAAACCCAATAAAAGACACTTCTTCCGTAAAAGAATGTGAACTCATCAAGACGTCATTTTTGTCCTCTTGGACTGTTAATCAGAAAAACCTTTTTCAGAAGGAATAAAATCAATCAAGGACAGACTTGTGTCGTACGTAGCCCGAACTACGTTTGCTCTGATCTTTCATGCTGTATGAAAGTACGTAGGCATAGGATGCGATATCCTAGCGAGCAACTTTCCCCTCCTTTCCCGTAGGTAGGCGAACTATGTTGACTCTGATTTCTCGTTCCAGACGGGAATACGTAGGCATAAAGTGCGATACTTTGCCGAGTCATTTTTATTTTCATTTTATTTTCTTTTTCACCCTTGACCTATGGTTTAGATAGAATAACAATCCATACCCGAAAACAAGCGTGGATCCCGTCGAGTACGACGGACGTGAGGGGTGCTAATACCTTCCCCTTGCGTAACCGACTCCCGAATCCAGGTTTTGGTTGCGATGACCATACCTTTCCCGTGTTGTGCGAGGTTTACTCTGAGCGTTTCCTTTCCCTCCCGTGGGATAAATAACGCACGGTGGCGACTCTTCTGTTCAGCCGGCGCCGATTTTCGCAGTAGCGACAGCTGGCGACTCTGCTGGGGATCCAACGTCCCCTGGCTGCTAAGGACTGCGATAGTTCTTATGCATTTGGGATCCAACGTCCCTTGAGAGAGTCAATCCTAACGCTTGTTTTCCCGTCGAGGATTTTGTATGGAGTTATTTTATATTTCTAACCTTGTATTTTCAGCTTTATATATTGATTATTATTGCTGTATCTGGGGTGTGACGGGTGTTCTGATATTGAGAGATAAGCCGGACCTGGGCTTGAGTGCACCTAGAATTAGAGTAGAAATTAGTGGGCGCCCGCTTGCTTTGCTTGCTTTGGTGTCCCATGAAATCTACACTCAGACGAGGTTCCTCTGGTTGGCCTCCTGCCCCTTCCTTTGGTTGGTGTGGGTTGCTGGTTAGTTGGATTGTCGACTCTGGGGACCGATCATTTGGAAGTTGGCTGAGTGAGGCCTCTTCAGGAATTGATGATGCCACTCCTTCTGGGAATCGTATCATCAGCCCTGAAAGTCTGTGACGCCGACGACCGCATAGGATGCCGTACCTTGTGCCAGTTATAGGGCCACCCACCTGTGAGGGGATTCAGGGTTATGCAGGTAACTAGACCTCCAGACTACCGGTTATTTCTTGATCAGAGATCCTGGTTATTTAGGGAGAGTTATGAGGTCTGTCAGAGACCATTTGGAGATGTGTTCTGAGGTCTGTCAAAGACCAATTGGGAGAGTTCTGAGGTCTGTCAGAGACCAATTAGAGATGTGATTTGAGGTCTATCAGAGACCAGGGAGTTATGGTTTGAGGTCTGTCAGAGACCAGTGTTGGAGTTCTATTTTAGGTCTATCTGAGACCAGGGTTTGATGACTTATGGATGGTCTATCTGAGACCTTTCTTGATTGGGTTTAGGCTATTCAGCTGCAGCTTTGGTCCCTGTTGAATGTTACTTGCATTGCATCCTTGCATATCCATTACCATTTGCATTTCACTAACGTGTGTCTGTGCTGCAGGTGCATTTGCATTTCCCTAGTTCTAGTGCCCAGACTTCTGAGTATTCGATCATGACTAGCTTAAGGAGAACAGTTGCCTACAAATTGCCTACGCCAGATATTGTTCCTTTACTGGGGTTGATCTCTCTTGCTGATGAGAGTGTTCGTAGGAGTTTCCGGATGAGCTATGGTAGATTATTGAGATTGGTGTGCAAACCTACAGAGGTAGAGTTAGATGGGCTGTATGCTTTGATGCAATTCTATGACCCTGCTTTGAGGTGTTTCACGTTCTCTGACTTTATTATGGGACCAACTCTGGAGGAATACGCTGAGTATGTTGAGCTGCCTGTGCAGAACCAGGTTCCATTCATTCATTATGATGCCAAGCCCAAGCCGGAGGAATTGGCAAAAGCCTTGCATGTTGATGCTTCTGAACTTGTGACTACTGTTTCCCGTGGAGTTCCAGGATTCTCATTTCAGTTCTTAGTGGGTAAAGCCCAAGAGTACGCCAAGAATGGGTGCTGGGTTGCTTTCAATGCTGTGTTGGCTTTGTGCATTTATGGCATAGTTTTATTCCCCAATATACCGGATTTTGTGGACTTCGATGCTTTCTACTTGTTTGCTGCTGGTAATCCTGTACCTACTTTACTCGGGGATCTCTACCACTCACTGCATTACAAGAATGAGAAGGGAAGAGGGAAGAATGTTCATCTGTGTGTACCCTTATTGAGTATGTGGTTTGAGAGTCATCTTCCTAAGGGAAGATCTGCTGCAGAGACTACAGCTCCAGTTGGTTGGCCGGAGCGTTTGATGAGGTTATCGTCGGAAGACATGGAGTGGTTTGATAGAGACCTGTTGGGATCGGAGCTCATCTTCAGTTGTTCCGGTTACCCTAATGTGCCGCTGATAGGAAGAAAAGGGTGTATCAACTGCAACCCTTCTCTATTCATTCGCCAGTTCGGATATGCGCTGAAGAATCCACCTCAAGAGGAAGAAGTACAGGAATCTCTGTACTTCACCGGTGATGTGAAGGGGGAGTTATTAGCCAAGTTGCGACATGCCTGGACGCGTATTAACCGCAAAGGGAAGCCGTTGTTGGGAAAGAATGACTGTCAGGCCTATGCACCTTATAGAGCTTGGATTCAGGAGAGGGCTAGTCAGTTGAAGATGCCGTTTCCAGATGCACCAATTCTTGATCCTATTCCGGTAGAAGAGCCGACTACTGTTTCTAGAGAAGCATATGAACAGGTTGTGAGGGAGAAAGAAGCCCTGATGAAGATTAACGAAGGGTTAGAGCAAGAGCTAGCCCAAGCACGCAGCGAGAAAAACAAGGCCGTATATGCTTTCCAACAACAGATTGAGCTGGTAAACAGGTTAGGAGCTGAGTTGACTGAGGAAAAGAAAAAGCGCGAACGTCTGGGGCAAGAGTTCAGAAGTTCCCATGACATGCTGGAAGCCAAAAAGAAGGCGCTCGACGCGGCACACCGAGAGATATCTTCTTGCAATAAGACTTGGAATGCTACACTCACCAACAACAAGAAGAGGGAAGATAAGCTGAAGCAGCAAATTTCCGACCTCGAAGAGAAGTTGAAGTCTAGCATCAAGAAGTGTGAGGAAGAAGTGATGAACCGGTATAGTGTCCAGCATGCACTGAACAAGGCAATCAAATCTAGAGATGAAGCAGTGTCCCAGAAGCGAAAGTTAGAAGATTGCTTCGGAGAAGCAACATGGGAAGAAACTGCTGAAGACGTACGACGTGTCCTTAAGAGGAGAAACCAGCTTGTTGAAGGGCTGCTTGATCGACCAAGCCATCCGGAGACCAAGAAGTTGATAGAGGAGTACCAGACTTTTGGGAGGATCTGATCATTCCATTATTTGTATGCTTTATTTGCATAGTGCTGACCATCACCAGGATTGTTGGTTGAGGTCATGCCATCTTTGTACTCTCAGTGATATTGTACCCTGGGCTTATTGATTCTCTCTGCTATATATGAGGCTTTCTATGATTCAGCTCCGATATTCCTATTGTCAACACTGTCACTGCACCGGCACCTTCGCACTAGAACTGGGGGAATGAACTTCCCTAATGCACAGGCACATTGCATTGCATTCATATTCATCTTGCATAACAGGTAATATATGAATGGTGTCTTATCTCTTGCTCTGTATCAGGTACTTAACAGGATTCCAGATCAACATCCGCACCGCTATTCTACACGATCCAACTGTCGGAAAGTCATGGACCAGATTCAGAACGAGATGCAGGATGTACGCGAGAAGCTCGCCCTCTTCATGCAGACCATGGAGGCTATAGCAAAAGGGCAAGAGAATTTGCAGGCCATGGTCCAGCCTCTGTTGGCTCGCAACGCTGGTCATGGTAACGAAGATCATCAGGCTGTCCGGGTTGATACTGCTCATGGAGATGGCACTCCAACGCCAGTGGCTCCGCCTGTCGTCAATGTGACTGCTGCTAACGTCAACGCTACCGCTGCTGTGAATGGTAACGTCGGAGTTGGAAATGAAACTGCTGTCCATAACGCTGGGCTGGGTGATGTCAATGTGGGAGATAATCTCGGAGGCAATGGCTTTGTCAACGCTGGGTTCGGATTCAACGATCAGGGATTCGACAACACTGGCAAGTATGGCTTTAATGCTCAAGGCTTTGGGCAAGATGGTTATGGTATGGTCAATCAGGGCTACGGAGGCTTTGGAAACGGAAACGGTGCTGGTTTTATGGCTGGTGGTCCTGCTGGAGGTGTTCAAGGGTACGGCAACAGAGGCCGAGTTCCGGGGATGAATCAGGTCAGAGCTTGACGTAATAATGCATATGATGGATACGGGGCTGGAAACGGTATGTGGCAAGAGGATCAACAGGAAGACGCCTTCTCTGGAGGGGGTTTTGACGGGCCGATGGATGATTCTCAAAAGATTAGAATGCTGGAAGAGCAAATGAAAGGAGTCCTAAACCAGAGTGCTGTGGGTCTGGACATGGCAACTATGGGCTTGGTACCTGGCTTGAGGGTGCCCATTAAATTCAAAGCGCCTGCGTTCGATAAGTACAAAGGAGATACATGTCCGAAGGTTCATGTACGAGCTTATTACAGAAAGATGTCTGCATATTCCACTGACGAAAGAATGCTCATGCATTTCTTTCAGGATAGCCTATCGGGTCCTTCCTTAGAGTGGTACATGGGGTTGGAGCCCACTGATATCAAGACTTGGAAGCAATTAGCAGAGGCGTTCGTAGCCCATTACAAATATAACAGTGACCTGGCACCCAATCGGGTCCAGTTGGCCGGGCTTTCGCAGAAGAAGGGGGAGAGTTTTAAAGAATACGCGCAAAGGTGGCGCGATATGGCTGCCAGGGTCCGTCCTCCTGTGGAAGATAAAGAAATGAACGACATGTTTGTTGGCACATTCACCGGGCTGTTTCATGATATGTTGTTTCATACGTCTCTGGCTAGTTTTTCAGATCTGATTCTGATGGGTGAAAAGATTGAGCGGAACATTAAGCAAGGAAAGTTCCAAGTTGACGAGTCAGCTGCATCTGGCAGTAATAGGAAAGCTTATGGTGGGCGCCGTCAGGGCGAAGCTAGTGCTGTATTTGGAGGCCGAGGCCGAGGCCGAGGCAGGGGAAGAAATCAATATCGTCAGCCGCAGCAAGTGTCGAGTGTTACTATCCCCTATCAGCAACAACCAATCCAGCAACAACCGGTTCAGCAGCAACCAATGCCACAGCAGCAGCAGCCTCAGCAGGGGGCACAGCAAGCTCAGAGAAAATTCCAGGGTGGTAAGCCGAGAAGGGTGTTCGAGAAGCCTCCCTCTAACTATGCTGATTTATTGCAGACCTTGTTGGGATTGAATCTGGTAGAGAAAAGAACCTTGGCACCAATAACGGGAACTCCCCCGTTCGGCTATGATGCAAATAGGCGCTGCGAGTTTCATTCTGGGGCCCCGGGCCATGATATAGAAGGTTGTCACGCTTTTAAGCACGTTGTGCAGGATCTCTTGGACAACAAGTCTATCAACTTCGGAACGACCGGTGCGAATATAGTCCAGAAACCCATGCCTAATCATGGGGCGAATGCCGTGCTGACTGAGGAAGGTCTGAATCTGATTATGAATGTTGAGGATTTAAAGACGCCGCTGAGCGAAATAAAAAGCCGACTGTTGCAAGGAGGTGTTTACCCGGGTTGTAATGAGTACTGTTTAGGCTGTTGGGCCCTGTCTGGGGGGTGTGAGGATCTGAAGAAAGGCATTCAGGCCTTGATTGATGAAGGTATATTGCAGTTTGATCGAACAGCAACTGATGAGCCGGCAGGGGCAGTGGTGGATAATCGGAGTGATGTTGCCACAGTGACAATTCCCAGGAAGACGATCACCATTTCAGCACCAGCTCAGCGACCCCCGATTACTATAACTAAAGCCGGGCCAATCCCGTATGAGAGCACGAAAGCGGTCCCATGGTCATATGGGCTAGAGGTGTATTGTGACGGGATTAAAATCGATGTTAACAAGCAGTCAGCGGAGGTTGTGGATAATGTTGTTGGCTCAGGAGGCATGACGAGGAGCGGCAGGATCTTTATATCTCCTGAAGTAGAGGCCGAAAGGCTAGCGAAAGGAAAGGGGAAAGCGGTTGAGAACGTTCCGGTACAAGCAAATGAAAAAGAAGCAGCATCGAAAGATGTAGAGGAATTCATGCGCTTGATTCGGAAAAGTGATTATAAAATTGTGGAGCATCTGCAGCAAACGCCGTCCAAAATATCTATTCTGTCATTGCTGTTGTGTTCAGAGGCTCACCGGAACGCTTTGCTGAAAGTCCTGGACACTTCTTTTGTACCACAGGATGTCTCCGTGAACCAGCTAGAAGGAGTATTGGCACATGTAAATGCGGGCCACAGTCTGGGCTTTACTGATTTCGACTTGACTCCGAAAGGAAGGGATCATAATATGGCATTACATGTATCTGTTGAGTGCAGAGGGTCGACAATGTCGCACGTATTGGTTGACACCGGGTCGTCTTTGAATGTGCTGCCTAAGAAGGCTATGATGAAGCTGGATGTTCGGGGAATTTTGTGCACACCAAGTGATTTGGTAGTCAGAGCGTTTGACGGCACGCGGAGAACAGTCTTCGGATCGATTACATTGCCTCTGCAAGTGGGGCCGGAAGTGTTTGCAACGGAGTTTTATATCATGGATATACAGCCTGCGTACAGCTGCTTGCTGGGAAGACCTTGGATTCACGGGGCAGGGGCAGTTACGTCTACCCTGCATCAGAAGTTAAAGTATATGGTCGGAGACAGTGTAGTCACCGTGTGCGGAGAAGAAGACATCCTGGTCAGCCATCTATCTTCGTTTAAATATGTGGAAGTCGACGGGGAGATCCACGAGACGCCATGCCAGGCATTCGAAGGTTTGCGCATTAAGGACAAGAGTCCCGGGCCAAGCAAAGTGCCAGAGATAGCTGTTTCTTCGTATAAAGAAGCCCAAGCGCTAGTGAAGGCAGGAGAAGCCACGGGCTGGGGCAAAGTATTGGACATTCCGGTGAAAATGGACCGGTTCGGACTGGGGTACCGACCGTCGTCATCAACTCCTTCCGTGGGGGCCCCTCATTTCAGAAAGTCAATCACCATCTCTGCCAGTGGAGTATGCCATGAATTTGTCAATGCTGCTTCAGAGTCCGATGAAGGGGACAGCGACTGTGATATGGATGCCTGGATTCAGCCAAGCACGCCAGGACAAGGACTGTGCAACTGGTCTATTCAGGAGCTTGTTCCTGTGACTTTTAAACAGTAATGCTTTGCTTTATTAATTGTTGAATAATCTGATGTCTTGCCCGGGGCACCAGGACTTGCTTAGGGCTGTGTTGTTATAAACATTGCTTCGTTAATCATTAAATAAATGGCGTTTTTTTCATGTGTAAATACTGTAATCCCTGTCTTTCTGGTTTTGTATTTTTCAATAAAATGGCAACGTGGTTATCCGCTTTATACGCATTTTGAAGCACTTAACCCTTTCTTTTGCAGGATAACATTTTCAGATGACATCCTTGAACCACCTATGACTCGTCCCGACTTCGAGCACCCGGTATTCCAGACCGAAGAAGAGGTTGTCGAAGATAGCGACGTTCCTGAAGAACTGTCTTGGTTGGTGAAGCAAGAGGAAAGAGCCATTCTGCCTCACGACGAGGTTATCGAAATTATCAATTTGGGGACGGAAGGGGTTGAGAAGAATATTCGTATCGGAGCCGCACTGCAGAGTGATATCAAGCGAAAACTGGTTGAAATGCTCCGAGAGTATAATGATGTATTCGCTTGGTCGTATCAAGATATGCCAGGGCTCGATACAGATATGGTTGTGCATCGTCTGCCACTGAAAGAAGACTGCCCGCCTGTCAAACAAAAACTTCGCAGAACTCGCCCAGATATGGCAATGAAGATCAAAGAGGAGGTTCAGAAACAGTGGGACGCTGGTTTCCTGGCTGTGACGAAGTATCCCTCATGGGTTGCTAACATCGTACCGGTGCCAAAGAAAGATGGCAAGGTTCGAATGTGCGTGGATTATAGAGATTTGAATAAAGCAAGCCCAAAAGACGATTTTCCGCTTCCTCATATTGACGTGTTAGTTGATAATACTGCTCAGTACTCTGTATTCTCCTTCATGGATGGCTTTTCAGGCTACAATCAAATTAAAATGGCGCCAGAGGATATGGAGAAGACTACTTTCATAACGCCTTGGGGAACATTTTGTTACAAAGTGATGCCCTTTGGTTTGAAAAATGCTGGGGCAACATATCAGCGTGCAATGACGACTCTTTTCCATGACATGATGCATAGAGAGATCGAAGTTTATGTTGACGATATGATTGCCAAATCCCAGACAGAGGAAGAGCATCTAGTGAATCTGTTGAAGTTGTTTAAAAGACTTAGGAAGTTCAGGCTGAGGCTGAACCCTAATAAATGCACCTTCGGGGTGAGATCGGGTAAATTGCTGGGGTTTATCGTAAGCGAAAGAGGAATAGAGGTCGATCCTGCTAAAATAAAAGCGATTCAAGAAATGCCGACGCCTAAAACAGAGAAAGAGGTGCGCGGGTTTTTAGGGAGATTGAACTACATTGCCCGATTCATATCTCACCTAACGGCCACGTGTGAACCATTATTCAAGCTGTTAAAGAAAGATCAAGCTGTAACGTGGAACGAAAATTGTCAAAAGGCGTTCGACAAAATAAAGAAGTATCTGCAGGAGCCTCCTATTTTGATACCCCCGGTGGCAGGGAGACCCTTGATAATGTATTTGACGGTTCTTGAGGGAAGCATGGGTTGCGTTCTCGGTCAACACGATGAGACGGGGAGAAAAGAGCATGCAATCTATTATTTGAGTAAGAAATTTACAGACTGTGAATCTCGATACTCAATGCTGGAGAAAACTTGTTGCGCGCTAGCCTGGGCCGCCAAGCGTTTGAGGCAATACATGCTGAATCATACAACCATGCTCATCTCGAAGATGGATCCGATCAAATATATATTCGAAAAGCAGGCGTTGTCAGGTAGAATTGCCCGGTGGCAGATGGTCTTGACTGAATACGATATTCAATACGTCTCGCAAAAGGCAATAAAGGGGAGTGTGCTGTCTGAGTATCTGGCGGAGCAGCCTATTGAAGAATACCAATCAATGAGATTTGATTTTCCTGACGAGGATATCATGTATCTCAAGATGAAAGATTGTGAAGAGCCGTTGCCAGACGAGGGGCCAGAGCCGGGGTCCAAATGGCAGATGATATTTGACGGAGCTGTGAATGCTTACGGTAGCGGAATAGGGGCAATTATCACTACGCCGCACGGGTCGCACATCCCGTTTACTGCCCGATTGACCTTTGCCGTTACCAACAATGAGGCCGAATACGAAGCTTGTATAATGGGGCTTGAAGAAGCCATTGATTTGCGAATCAAACATCTAGACGTATACGGAGACTCAGCTCTGGTAGTGAATCAGATCAAAGGGGAATGGGAGACACGTCAGCCCAATCTAGTACATTACATGAATTATGCAAGGAGATTGTTGCCTTTCTTCGACAAAGTTGAATTGCATCATGTGCCGCGGGCAGAAAATCAAATGGCTGACGCCCTTGCCACCTTGTCTTCCATGTACAAGGTCAATTTCTGGAACGAAGCTCCCCAAATCACTATCTCTCGGTTGGACAGGCCAGCTTATGTATTTGCTATTGATGAAGCGTCTGATGGCAAACCGTGGTATTTTGATATCCTTAATTTCCTGAAGAATAAAGAGTATCCGGCTGGGGCATCCAGTCAAGATCAGAAGACTCTCAGGAGATTAGCAGGCAATTTTTACTTGAATCCGGATGGCGTCTTATACAGAAGGAACCACGACTTGGTGTTGTTGCGTTGTGTAGACGAGAAAGAGGCAAAGCTTCTCATGGAGGAAATTCATGAAGGTGCCTTTGGCACGCATGCTGGTGGGCATGCTATGACGAGAAAACTGCTGCGGGCAGGTTATTTTTGGCTGACGATGGAAACTGATTGTTTCAAATTTGCAAGAAAGTGCCACAAGTGCCAAATTTATGCTGACAAAATACATGTGCCTCCGAGTCCTCTAAATGTGATGTCATCTCCATGGCCATTCTCAATGTGGGGAATCGATATGATTGGAAAGATTGAGCCGACGGCTTCTAACGGGCATCGGTTCATCCTCGTAGCAATCGATTACTTCACCAAATGGGTGGAAGCAGCGTCTTACGCAAATGTAACGAAGCAAGTGGTGGCTAGATTCATCAAGAGAGATATCATTTGCCGATACGGAATTCCCGAGCGGATAATCACGGATAATGGTTCTAATCTGAACAACAAAATGATGAAGGAGCTCTGTCAGAATTTCAAGATCGAACATCACAACTCCTCCCCTTACCGACCCAAGATGAATGGCGCTGTCGAAGCGGCCAATAAGAATATCAAGAAGATCGTCCAGAAAATGGTGGTGACGTATAAGGATTGGCACGAGATGCTACCTTTCGCTTTGCACGGTTATCGTACGACGGTACGCACATCAACCGGGGCAACTCCGTTCTCGTTGGTATACGGAATGGAGGCGGTATTACCATTGGAAGTTGAGATCCCTTCTCTGAGGGTATTGCGAGACGTTCAGCTGGACGAGGCAGAATGGGTAACGAACAGATTGAACCAACTGAGTTTGATGGATGAGAAGAGGCTAGCTTCTCTGGCATACGGTCGTTTGTATCAAAGACGAATGAAGAAAGCGTACGACAAGAAAATACTTCCGCGAAGCTTTCAGACGGGCGACCTTGTGCTGAAAAGGATTCTCCCGCCGCAAGCAGATCACAGGGGCAAGTGGACCCCCAACTACGAAGGGCCATACGTTGTCAGTAAGGTCTTTTCAGGGGGAGCTTTGTTGCTGTCCACCATGGACGGGGAAGACTTTGCATCACCTGTGAATTCGGACGCGGTTAAAAAATACTTTGCTTAAAATAGACCCGCTGGACAGAAAAAAGAGAGTCCAGGCAAAAATGGGGCATCCTGGCGAACCAAAAACAGAATGAAAGGTTCGGGCAAAAGTTAGGGATAAAATTGAAAAAATGTACACCCGCGAAGTTGAAAACCTACACTGGGCGGCTTCGGCAAAAAGGGGTATCCCGGTGGACTGAAAACCCGTAAAGGGCGGTTCACGCAAAAGTTAGGGATTTGAAAAGCAAATGACTGCGGTCCGAATTCGAATTCAATGAGCATCTATGCGGGAGAATATATTTGAGGAATTAGTTATCGAATACAACCTCTTCAAAAGTAGGGATACCGGGAAAGTATAAGAGTCGGACGAGTCATGGGAGGATCAGTTCGTGGTGTTCATCTGCATCCAGTTGCCGACATGTGTACAAAATTTAATTTGTCAATATTTATGCTTCTTGTGAATACTTGCATACTTGTATATTTGCTTTGCGTAGCTTCCTCTTTTCAGGAGTTACATCCCGTGTACAAAAACTCCGCCCATTCAGGGGCCCAATCAATGAAAATGTGTTATTCAGTACTTGATGCCTGTTCTTTACTGTTTTGCGCATGATAAAACGCCTAAGTTTATTGAAGCTAGCATGAGTATAACATTACTGGCCCTTGCCAACAATTGTTAAAGCTTTGAATTAACTGAGTGTAACGTCACTAACCTGAATCGATTTGGATGGCATAGGCTTGTCGTGCTTTGTTTGTGTTGTTGCAGGTTTCATAACTGTACGAGGAAGGTGATCAAAAGATTGCAATAGTGAAAGGCTTGATCCCCACGCAGGTCATGCATGTTCTTCCTGAAGAAGGATAGAATTCTCCAGCTAGCCGTAGCTTATCCAAAGGACGTGCTCCAGAGAAGTTACTCGTCTTCAGCAGAGTTTAGTGATTCCGAGATCGTAAGGCTGTATTCCGACAGGTTCATCTCCCCACGCAGGGTCAGGCACTCTTCCCCAGTGGAGTCAGTTAATTTTCCCCAAGAGAATCCAGCCATCCCCAGCGGAGTTCTCTTTTCAGTAAATGTTCTTTCCTTCCAGTGGAATTCGAAGGTCAAGACTCTCCAAAGCAGAGTTGATGGCGGTTCCTGTCATTTATTTTGTCAGAGATACTGGTGATATCGGTTCACATTCCAGCAGAAAGTCCGATCGTGCTGTGCGCATCTGTTATTCTCCAGCAAAGTCATATTCCCCAGCAGGGGTTACTTCAGCAAGACGTGTGGTTTGAGTTCCCAACTTCCCAGCAGGGTCGACTTCATCCTACCAGCATTTATTTTGCCGGAATAATTTTGTAGCATCAGGCTATCCCCGGCGAGTCGGCGTTATCCTTCCAGCATTTATTTTGCTGAAGCAGTTTCTGTACTCTAGCAGTTCAGGTAGAGAGAGCTCGTGCTCAAATAAATCACCAAACAGTCAAGATCTCGGCAGGAGATATTCAATGATAATGTCAGTTTCGGCAGTATTCCCCACAGAGTTATCATGATAAAACTCTCTTTGTCTCCAGCAAAGTCATTTATGCAAATGTCTCTTATTTTCCCCAGCCAGAGTGGCCAGGATAAGAATCTCCTTATCCCCAAGCAGAGTTTGTTTGTCATCAACGGGTCGCATGAATCAGAATTTCAGAGGCCACTGCCGGTTATCAGAGCAGGCGTCCGATAGCGGGTTTTCAGATATCCCCAGTAGAGTTCATCTCAAAGTCGCTGTCGCGTCAGTGCTGAGCAGTTTGTGGGTAAGGATCATTGAAGAATTAAGTCCTGACGTGGACCATTTACTCCTAGAATGACGGGATTTCTTCAGAAGTGGGCGTCCTAACGTGGACAGGGTTGTTTTACCGGATTGGTTAGGTGCGTTAATCCTGACGTGGATAGATTCGGTCTCTCGAAATTTGGAGAAAAGGAGGTCATGACGTCGACAAAAGATTGGTTACTCTTCGTGTTGGTATCCTGACGTGGATCATTTGTTTTCAGCAGATATCTTTATTCGTAATGGTGAAATGTGCGTCCTGACGTGGACAAGTTTGTAGTTCTTTGTGATGACAAGATACAAGAATCCTGACGTGGACAAATTTATCCTTCTTCGTGTTGTTGGCAAAGTGTAAGTCCTAACGCGGATATTTCCCCAGTGAGTCGAAGGTGTGAGTCCTTACGTGGACAAGTCTTATTTCCTCAGTGAGTCGAAGACGCCTGAGTCCTTACGTGGATAAATCAAGACGAGATCAGTGTCCTAACGCGGGCAGATCAAAGAGATTATTATTCCTAACGTGGAAAGATGTAGTCCTTACGCGGACCTATCAACAGAAGTGATTCCTAACGTGGAAAGACGGAGATTCCTAACGTGGAAAGATGTAGTCCTTACGCGGACCTATCAACAGAAGTGATTCCTAACGTGGAAAGAAGAGAGTCCTTACATGGACAGATTAAGATGGCATTCCTTACGTGGAAAAATGAGTCCTGACGCGGACAAATCAGAAAGAAGTTGGTATTCCTTACGTGGAAAGATCAGAGTCCTTACGTGGACATATCAAGAGCATTCCTTATGTGGAAGAAAAATGGTTTCCTTACGTGGAAAGACGAGTTTATTCCTTACGTGGAAAGATTGAGTCCTCACGCGGACATATCAAGATTGATTCCTGACGTGGAAAGAAATGGATTATTCCTGACGTGGAAAAGTCTAGTCCTGGCGCGGACAGATCATATCAAGATATTCCTAACGTGGAAGAAGAAGTTTATTCCTTATGCGGAGAAATTGGGGTCCTGACGTGGACAGATTCGAGAAGTTGAGTCCTGACGTGGACAGGTTCAGCACCAAAGTGGAATTCCTTACGTGGAAAGATCGGATTCCTGACGCGGACACGTCAAGTGGTATTGGAGTCCTTACGTGGACAGATTGATGCAGTTCTCCTTATGTGGAAAGAAGATTGCTTCCTAACGTGGAAAGATAAAAGCGTTACTCCTAACGTGGACGATGTGATTCCTATCGTGGACAGGTGTTACTCCTAACGTGGAAGAGTTTTTCCTAACGTGGGCGATTCAATTTATGGAAATGCAGACGAAGTATCCCCAGCGGAGTTGCCGAGATTTTTCTGGGTTAACAGCAAGTGTAGTCCTAACGTGGACCAATTCTAGGTGAGATTTCTTCGTATCGACGACAGACAGAGTCCTCACGTGGACAAGTAAGCAAAATGTTATGACAGAATTCTCTTCAGAACGATGAAGACAATCCCCAGCACGGTCGTGCGAGATCAGCGGGTTGCTCTAACAGTCAGATTCAGCTGACGAATGTCATTCCTCAAGCAGGAGCGCAGTGTATTTCTGCGGTTGGCAAATTTCTGGTTTCACTAGTATTCAACAGTCTCGTACCGCGAATGTCTGAAGGCTCCGGGCTCTTCATCCAATCGGGTCCAAGTCGCTTGAATAGGGGCAGCTGTTGCACCCTAAAATTTGCCCAACCTTATTCCTTGGTTTATGTTTCATCATCATTAGCATTTGCATGTAGAGTCATGTACATAGACTAACCATCTGCATAGCATAAGCATAGCAAGTCATTCAACAGGGGACCAATCATTATTTTCATCTCTAGAGGCCTAGCAAGAGGTTATTATTCCAATTCAATCTCATTCAAGTCATCAGGAAAGAATTTGAAAGCAAGGAGTTCAGCAGATCAAGCCTTGAGTCCATCTCCTAGCTGAGGATATCTGAGGATCAACAAGAGGGTTGTGAGCTGTGAAGTGGAGACATGGAGAGCATCTAGACATCTTGAGAGACTTATAAAGTCATTTGGAGAAGAAAACAAGTTGTTGATGTGAGCACAAGAGCTACAGTTGAAGGCAGTCAACTAGGGTTTCATCTAGGTCAACCCTAGGTCAATTGACTGACTTAAGAGTGCATTCAAGTCTATTGGAGAGATGTGGGGATCATCATTGAACATATGAAGAAGGATATGGAGATATGACAAGGAGAATTCAAGAGAAATCAAGGAGAAGAGGAGTTACTAAATTAGGGTTTCTCTGTAAAATCCCCTAGTTTAGGTCAAATTTCCAAGCAAGATAAGTCAAAATGCTAGCTTCAAATGGCTTCTTGGCCAACATGAAACTTGTAGAGAATCTCAAGACCTTTAATTTGAGTGGTGGAAGACCTTAAGGAGATTTATGGAACTCAAGTTATGGTCCTTACAAGTTACAGGTCATCTGAGGTGTCTGAATTTTTGTCTGTGAAAGTGACTTGACTTCCAAGCTAGTTTTGCCCCTCAAGGAGATTTCAAATGAATTCTTGGTCAACATAAGAATTGTTCCTCATTGTCTTAGCTTTCTAGAATGGTATGGCATGCCTTCATATGATGTGGAGAACTCAACTTATGGTCTTGACAAGCAAAGGGTATTTTGGGCATTTGTGAATTACAGGTCATTTTAACCTATACCCAAAACTCATACAAGGAGGCCTCAAATGGAAAAACTTACAACATCAAACTTGCTCCAAATGGGATTTTAAGTCTAGAAAGAAGGTCACAAGTTATTGGAGAAGCTCATAGCATGATGTTGCATAATTGGTCAAAATATGAACTAAAAAGGCTTATAAAGTGAATAATTTCAAGTTGAAAAATGGTTTGGGAGATTTACAAGTCCAAATGGAGACTTCCAATATATGATTTTGAATGGAAAAACAATTCTAAGAACAATGGTTCACACACTTTTTTGAGTTTAGAAGGAAAAAATGAAGTTATCCATGGTTGCTTACCTTTTAAGAAACATAATCAAAATGAGCCAAAGTTTGAAAACAAGGGAATGTGCAAGATGGATCTAGAATGTACCATTGGGGTCTATATATTCATGAAAGGAGAATTTGGCAAGGGTTGGCCTCATTTGCACCAAGAATTCCACAAGATTTCTCATTCTTTCTTCAAAAGTTTCATTCCAAATCTCTCAAATTCTTCATCAATCTTCATCAAGATCAATTCAATTTTACTCCATCATCATCATAGATCATAATTGAAGCCAGGATCAAGTGATTATCATCCATCTTCGAGTGCTTTTTGCAAGGATATCAAAGTTGCCAATTCCATTGGATAGCATAATTCTGGCCAAGTTTCATCCAAAGCTTGCATACAGAATCAAGTTCCTCAAGGATTAATCAAGATCCAAGTCTCAAAAGCTTCATATCTTCCATTTCCATAGCTGTTTTCAAGGTTTCTCATCAGGTAAGTTTTCATTCGATTAGCTTGATTCTGTTGGTTTCACATGATTTTATTAGTGTAGACTTGATCTAGGTGGTTAGGAGATTAAGTTAGATGATTTTGGAACGATTTGGTGATGGTTAGTGACAGGTGTAACAAACTGTTAGTGCTTATATCTCCTAGATTAGTGCATCATAATTGTAGCGTGATTCATCAGATTAACCTCCATTAGGCATAGGTTAGTTTAGGTCAAGTTTGAGGAAGAATGGTGATGGTCCATATCAGTGCATTTCAATGGTGGCCAGATGTTGATTCAATCGTGTTTGTTGTTATGGTGAGTTTCAAGTTAATCTAATGCCCTAAGCTTGTAGAGGGAAGAATTTGGAGTGGTTTTTGTGTTTACAGCATGTGGATTCATGGCGTGTAAGATGAGAACAGCTTGGTGTAAAGCTTGCTCGTGCATGGAGCCATGGTGAAGTGAAACCCTAGTTGCAGGTCGTTTGGAGAAGAAGCAATCTGGACCCTTCATGTTGAGTAAGACTGTTGACTTTCAGCATGATCTTGTGGCTGTCATTTGATCTGAAATTGGAGGGAAGGACCCTGGCCAAAACGCACCGTTTCATTAATTGAAACGGGCGGGCCTGAGTTGAATTTTGTTATTCCCACCCCCGTGTTAGGCCCAAAACCATTTTCTAACGTGATTTTATTACTTCCTTCACCCCCCAGCGCGTTTTATTATTTCTTTAATTCTGATTGGTGTTGGGCCCAGTGTGAAAGCGCTACCAGCACCCCCCTATTTCCTGGCCCAATGGGATTATAACTGGGGCGAGTTTCTAAATGCACCCCTCATTCATTTCATTCAATTTTAATTTTTCTTAATTCCATTTTATTTTACCAATTTTCATTAATTCATAAATAATTCATAAAAAATGCATTTTCATCCATTCTTTTTGCCATATTTTCATTAAAATGTCTAGAATATTATAGGAAAATAAAATTTCATTTTTAGTTTTATTTCATATTTTTTACATATTTTCTAAATAAATGTCATCTTAAATAGTTCATTTCATGCATCATTTTTATGATTTTTGTTCTCTCACATGCTTTGATATTTTTTGGTCATTCTTTTTATACTGTTTAGATGAGATGTTAAGCTTGTAGAAATATTTTAGTTCCCATTTTTAGAGGTTAATTTTAGGTGATTAATAAATGCTTGAATATCATGAACAAAACTAGGGTTTTTAGGTGACAACTTAGGAGTTTGATTTCATTTCCCTTAGGACTTAGGGTTTGAATAGATTAGTTATGGGACTATAGGGGCTATGGGTAGTTATTAGATCCCTTAGAGAACAGTTAGGATTCCCCTACTGCTATTATTACTGTCTGTATATCTGTTGTCTGGTGTGGTGTGCCCTCTGGGGTTTATTGATTGTTTGTATGGGTATTGGGTTTGTCTGGGGCCCTGGGGAAGCTGAAGATTTGTGAAGATGAAGCTATTGGAGATTCAAGGATTGAAGATCAACTGTCAGAGTTGAGGAGAAGGTTCTTGCTAGCAGATGCTGAGAAGACTAGGGTTTAGGAGCTAGGCAGAGCTCTAGATTAGAAATCTTGTTTCTCAAACATGGATTGCCTTGTCTGCATCCATTCTTCTCTGTGATTCAGAGTCTCTCTAAGACACTCACCCCCTTCCTTTGGAAGGCTTGGTGATAGTGTCTATGAGATAGAACTCTTGAGAGAAAATGTCTTTTGTGTTAGAAGCAGTCTGTTCACCACCTTTGGTAGTCAGCTGATTGCTTAACACCCAATTCACTCTTGTGACTGATCCCTCATCCTGGAGGTTTGAGCTTGAAGAAAAGCCATTGCAGATGGAAGACTGATGATCAAAGCCCTTGTCTGAAGGCCATGAAGATGGAGATTGGTGCTTGTTGAAGCTTGTAGATTGCTTGAAGCCAGATGATGATTCAGAGCTGCTGATGCTGTTTCTTTTGCTGTATTTCATTTGTTGATGTATTGATTGGTTTTCTGAACTGTATTGTTTGCTGTTTACCCTGTTGGGTTGAAAGTGAAGCCTGTTCACTTTTGCCTATTGTTTTCTAGGTTCGAGGTTGAGTGGGACTCCCTTGCCTCGCTTGTACTGTTGCATCCATGCATTTTACTGCTTTACTGTATATATCTGATATTGTTTCTGTTTCTGCCTATCCCGTAGGATCTCTGTTTCTCTCTGTGCAAGAGAGGAGCATGATAGACACTAGGTCTTAACCCATGCATGATAACATTAGGTTAGTTTGTTTCCCTTCGCAACCGTAGGTTAGAGTTCTGTCTCTTCTTTCTCAAAACAAACAGAAAAACACATAAAGATTTCAAACCCAATAAAAGACACTTCTTCCGTAAAAGAATGTGAACTCATCAAGACGTCATTTTTGTCCTCTTGGACTGTTAATCAGAAAAACCTTTTTCAGAAGGAATAAAATCAATCAAGGACAGACTTGTGTCGTACGTAGCCCGAACTACGTTTGCTCTGATCTTTCATGCTGTATGAAAGTACGTAGGCATAGGATGCGATATCCTAGCGAGCAACTTTCCCCTCCTTTCCCGTAGGTAGGCGAACTACGTTGACTCTGATTTCTCGTTCCAGACGGGAATACGTAGGCATAAAGTGCGATACTTTGCCGAGTCATTTTTATTTTCATTTTATTTTCTTTTTCACCCTTGACCTATGGTTTAGATAGAATAACAATCCATACCCGAAAACAAGCGTGGATCCCGTCGAGTACGACGGACGTGAGGGGTGCTAATACCTTCCCCTTGCGTAACCGACTCCCGAATCCAGGTTTTGGTTGCGATGACCATACCTTTCCCGTGTTGTGCGAGGTTTACTCTGAGCGTTTCCTTTCCCTCCCGTGGGATAAATAACGCACGGTGGCGACTCTTCTGTTCAGCCGGCGCCGATTTTCGCAGTAGCGACAAAGCCCATTTGATTTTTTGCAACGCACCTCCGTTTTTCTTGATTTCCCTCCCCTGCGTGTGTATGTTGTGGGAGTGGGCTGGGCCTGCTGTGGTCATATTACTACAGGCACCTCCATTTTTGTTAAAGACACCCCCACCCTGTGTGTATTATTTTTTGTGGGCTGGGCCTGTGGATTTCTTACTAATTGTATCCCTGTAGCCAGTGTACCCCCTCCCTTATATTTTCTTTTTTTCATTTTTCTATGTAGCTATATGAGAGAAAAAAAGAGAAAAAAGAATATATCAAAAAAAAATATATTGAAGGAATTTGA
Organism: Lathyrus sativus; assembly: GCA_963859935.3. Classification (NCBI taxonomy): domain Eukaryota; kingdom Viridiplantae; phylum Streptophyta; class Magnoliopsida; order Fabales; family Fabaceae; genus Lathyrus; species Lathyrus sativus. Next base: position 160,592,614 of record OZ012741.1, read on the forward strand.
AAAGAATAAAAGAATAGTGGAAAAAATATATGAGGAATATTTTGAGAAAAGGAAAATATATTGAAAAAAAATAATAAATAAGAAAAAGAAAGAGAATGTGAAAAATACATAGAAAAATACGGAAAAAATATTTTGAAAGAAAAAAGAAGAAAATAGTTGGAAAATAGCAAAAAATATTAGACGTAATATTTTTAGGATTTATTTGTTTTAGAGGTAATTTTAGAAGTCCACATGTTAGGAGACTCTTTCCCATTTGATTTTCCAGCATAGGATATGATAGTATTTCCTAGGAGATTTATTTTTCAGTATGCAAGCATTGTAACCATTTTTCAGAATGTTAATAAAACGAGATTTGAGCTGTGGTCCCGAAGTAGCCGAACTACAGCTGCTCTGATTTCTTGTACCAGACAAGGATATGTAGGCATAGGATGCGATATCCTAGTGAGCACACTAACGACTGACTTTTGTTCTCTCGCTGCTGTGCGACCGAGACTTTCCCGCTGACGACTGATGTTACCTTTTTTTTCTCTTGCCCAAGTGCACTTGAGACCGAGCCGTAGTTTTTCCCGTAGGTTCCCGTACCTTTGAACCAGTTGATTTTCTTACTGCTGTGTGAGAATACCCCTGTTTAGCCGTAGTTAGCCTGAACTACGTAAAGCTCTGATCTTCCCATGCAGTGTGGAAGTACGTAGGCACAAGACGCGAGGTCTTGGCGAGCAAACTTTCCCAAACTTTTCCCTTTCCCGTAGTTTCCAGAACTACGTTGACTCTGACTTTCTCTCTTGAGAATACGTAGGCATAGAGTGCGACGCTCTATCGAGTCAATTCCCTTCCGTTTAGATCTAGCAGCCGTAGATAGATTATTTTGCATCCTTTAGACAAACAAGCAAGCGTGGATCCCATCGAGTACGATGGACGTGAGGGGTGCTAATACCTTCCCCTTGCGTAACCGACTCCCGAACCCAGGTTTTGGTTGCGATGACCATACCTTTCCCCGTTTTTTGCGAGGTTTACTTCGAGCGTTTCCTTTCCCTCCGTTGGGATAAATAACGCACGGTGGCGACTCTTCTGTCAGCCGGCGCCGATTTTCGCAGTAGCGACAGGGATCAAGTGCCATCCTTATCTAAAGAAGCACATCAAGGGGCCTTACTCAAGCTGAAGAACATCCAAGTCATCAAGGAATGGGTTGAAGCTTTGAGGGGATTTGAATGTCAACAAGTGGATTTCTCTCCTAACTTGAGATGTATTAAGGGTCATCAATGGGGTATGAAGCATGGAATCATGAATTTGAGGTGTGTATGGATCCCATGGGAGGCCTAGAGAGCCATATTGAAGCTTAGATAAGTCATGGTATCAAGGTCAAGAACCACAGTTGAGGTGTGTACAAGTAGGGTTTCATCTGGGTAACCCTAGGTCAAGGAGAGCAAGGAAAAGGGCATCAAGACCTAGCTCTAAGTCAGGTAAGTCATGGGTTGAGATGTTAGAGCATGTGTATGGATGGGTCAAGATCAAATTCAAGAGAATCAAGAGTGGTTGGAGGGGTTTGAGACAGGGTTCCTAGGGTAAAATCCCCTGTATAGCACTAGAATTCCAAGCCACACAAGTCCAAATACAAGTTTCAAATGGATTCTTGGCCAACATGAAATTTGTATATCTTCTCAATAGCTTTAATTTGAGTACTAGAAGTCTTCAAGAAGATTTGGAGAACTCAAGTTATGGTTCTTGCAAGTTATGGGTCACCATAGGACACTGAAATTTATCTATGAAAGTCACTTGACTTCCAAGCAACTTTTTCCCATCAAGGAATTTTCAAATGGATTCTTGGCCAACATGAGAATTGTAGGTCTTGATCTTAGCTTTAATTTGAGTACTATAAGTCCCCAAGAAGATTTGTGTAACTCAAGTTATGATCTTGGCAATCCAGGGGTATTTTGGGAAAGTTGAATTATAGGTCATTTTTCAACATAGGTCAAAATCTCTATCTTCCACTCTTCAAATCGAAAAATGTTCAACATGAGATGTGCTTAAAATGATGTTTTTAGGTCAGATAAGAAGTCATGGGTGGTTGGAATGGCTTGTATCACAAAGTTGCCCAAAATGGCCTAAAAAGGGAGATTTTTCAAATGATTCAAAGGAGGGAAATTGGGATTTTTGAGATATGAGGCATACACGTGGCATATGACATACCAAATTGATCAGAAAATGAATTTCAAACACATTGGCAATTCCACAATTTTGAGATGAGCCATGGTTTTATGAGTTGCTTTAGAAATGGCTTTCTTACATCATAAGTAACATATGCAAAACCATTCTTTAGAGCATAACCAAGGCCTTAACCCTTACAAATCCATTCAAAATATCATTTGGAGAGAATTTGGATCAGAATCAAGGTATTGAAGCAAGCTAAAACTCAGCTTCCATGTATGAACTTATCATGGTAATTTCAAATGCAAGAGATATTGAATTTCTCACATAGATCATTCCTGAAGTTTCTAGAGCATTCCTACAAGTTCTATATAAGGTTTGTGTTTGATTCAAGGCATTGGTTGGTGAAGATTGAGAGAGATTGGAGAGATAGAATTCTGAATTTGCTCCTTGCAAAACAGAATCGGTTACATCATTTTGATCCATTTCAATCCAAACTTTTGCACTCAGTGTCTTTATCTTGAGTTGTTGAGTGAATTCATGGAGATTTCTGGCCAAGATTGTTGAAGAATCAAGAGATTGCAACTTGAGTTTGAAGCTTGCAACTCAGAATCGAATTTGGTGATTCAAGAGGATTCAACATGATTGATTGCATACGGAAGCTTTATCAAGCATCATTGAACATATCTGGAAGGTTTTAGAGTGTGGCTTGAAGGATTCATCACTCTGTTCATCAGAATTTCGCAGGTATGTAAATCTCATCGTGCAGCTTAGTATAGGCATAATTGCTAGGTTTTAGATAGTTAGATTCATTATAGATGATGGTTAGGACGTTTCTGGATTGGTTTGGAGTTGATTCGTGACAATTAAGATGGATGATCAATTTCTGTTAGAGCTTGGTTCTTGTGATTCTTGGAAGATTAATAGTGTTTAGATGATGGTAATTGATCAGTGTAACATGTAGTTCATGTTAGTACCTTCAATTTTAAGAATGGTGACCATCGAGACTTGGTGAGTTCTCTGCAACTTTGATCGGGTTTAGCTTTTGAGGGTAAATCAATGATTTTGGAGGTCGTATTCATGATCAGGGTGAAAAATTAGGTGGGATAGGGTATTTGGTTGCAAAGATTGGTGAGGTTTTGAAGTTGGCTCGCCGGAGAAGACGGTGTTTTCCACCGTGGACCACCGCCTGAGAATAGTTTCAGGCCACCTGAGATTGTTGGAGAAGATGAACGATAGACCATTGGATTAGTCTGAGAAGAGACTTTGTATGATGATCTAAGGGCCTTGATTTAAACTCAGAGATTGCCTCACATTGCCAAAACGCCCCGTTTCAATAATTGAGGTGGCAGCCCAGGTCATCCCCGGTCAGCAACACACGTGGATGCGCCCTCAGCTCTCAGATGCGCTTACCAGTCCATGGATCTGATGGCTCCCATTTAATTCAGCTTTTTATTTTCTTTTTTCATTTTAAATTCATTTTAGTTTTATTTTAATTACTTTTTTATTCTAAAATCCATAATAAATCCAATATTGATCAAAAAAATATTTTAAAAATACCTCCATGATCTTGGATTTATTTGTGATTTTATGAAATTAATAAATCTCATTTTCACCCATTTTTCAATTTAATTTGATTTTTTCCATTTTATTATTTTCTTTAATTTTGCATATTTGATACATGTGCTTGCTGATTTTCTTGTGATCAATTGGTGAATGATTTTAAGTTGATTCTTGTTGGATTGATTAGGTTAGGGAAGCATGTACCCTTAGAAATTTTATCACATTTTTGTGAATAAAATTTAGGTTAGTTTGAGAGGTGCATAGGAGAGGTGTTAGAATTAGGGTTTCAAACAAATAGTTGTAGTTTTGTGCATAGTTTGAGAACTTAATGGTTGATTTAGGCCTTGGGGTTTATATGGGGTATTGGGTATAGGTTTAGGTTCCCTTAGAAATTTACCTAGGATTTGCTGATAAGCTTTAGCACTTTACCTGATTTTTGCAACTGGTGTGATGATTATGGGTTTCTCCTTTTGATGTTGGATTTGGTTATGCTCGTGTGAGGTTATTTTGGAGTGCTTTTGGCTCGGGCTTTGCTTGGAGGACTTGAAGATCCAATGAAGTTGTTTTGGGATGGCTTGAGGAAGCTTGGACTTGAAGACTTCTCTTTTGTTAGAGGGTTTGTCAGAGGCTTAAGAGTTAGGATATATAGGAAGAGCATTAGAGTAGTCTTGTTTCTTCTGTCAAACATAGAGAGCTTCTTGTGCCTCTATTCCATCCCATGACACAAGGTCTCCCAAAGAAGTTCCATCTCTCCTTAGGAGGGATGTAGAGCATGCTTTGTTTGGGTAGAACCTTGAGGATACCCTTCACTTGCTATGTTAATACCTTAGTGATTTCCTTGGGTTGTCACTGAGCCTCTTAACATTTCAACTTCATATTTGTTTCTTTTCTGGAGTGATTGCATTGAAGATGGAGACCTATTGGAGATAAAGTTCATTGAAGATTGGTGAGGATGAAGCTTGTGCCTGTCAAAGATAGTTATCTGTTGAAGCTAGGGTTTTGCTGCTTTTTGAAGCTGGTTGCTGTTTGAAGCTATTTGTTGGTTGAGGTTCAGGTTTGCTAAGATCTGAGATACTTTTGAAGATAGGAGCTTATCTAAAGCTTGAAGGTCATTGAAGATTGAAGATGAGGGGTCTTGCTTGGAGAATTTTTTACTGTCAACTCTTTGCTGTTAAGCAACTGTAGCTGTCAGACCTGTTGCTGCTTGTGTTGCTTACTGTAGGAGCTGGTGTTGCTGTCAGAGCTGGTGTTGGATTTTATTTCTTTTTCTGTATTTTTAGTTGGCTTGTTCAGATTGACCCTTAGGTTTGAAGTGAAGTTGTTTCACTTTGCCTATTGTTTTCCCAGGTTCGAGGTTGAGTGAGACTCCCTTGCCTCGCTTGTACTGCTGCATCTCATGCCTGTTTACTGTATATATCTGTTTCTTTTGCTGTTTATCCCCTAGGATCTCTGATTTCCTCTGTGCATGAGGGAATTATGATAGACATTAGGATTTAACCCATGCATGACAACTTTAGGGTAGTTTTGATTCCCCTTTCAACCCTAGGCTTTTTTAGAGTTTCTTTCTCTTCTATCTCAAAACAATTCAAAACACAGTAATAAGGATAATCGATGTCGTACGCTACGAGCCTTAAGCTATTTGAGAGAGGATTGCTGGAGGGGTACTCTTCAGTAATCTGACTGCTTAGTGTGTTACTCTTAGGGTGACATACGACGTAGTCACTCTCAAATCATAGTCTCTAGTGCGTCAGAGATTGCAAACAAACTAAAAAAACAGTTCTTGCGTAAAAGACTGAAAACAAACATCGAAGTGTCATTTCCGTCCGCTTGGACTCTTAATCAGAAGAATCTAAAAAACAGTCAGAAAAATCTGTGTCTTCCGTAGCCCGAACTACGTTTGCTCTGATCTTTCGTGCTGTATGAAAGTACGTAGGCATAGGATGCCGTATCCTAGCGAGCAACCTTCCCCTCCTTTCCCGTAGGTAGGCGAACTACGTTGACTCTGATTTCTCGTTCCAGAAGGGAATACGTAGGCATAAAGTGCGATACTTTGTCGAGTCATTTTATTTTCTTTTAACCCTTGACCCTTTAGCGTAAATAGAATAACAATCCGTACCAGAAAACAAGCGTGGATCCCGTCGAGTATGACAGACCTGAGGGGTGCTAATACCTTCCCCTTGCGTAACTGACTCCCGTATCCAGGATTTGGTTGCGACGACCATTCCTTTCCCGTTTTGCGTTAGGTTTACTCTGAGCGTTTCCTCTCCCTCTTGTGGGATAAATAACGCACGGTGGCGACTCTTCTGTTTAGCCGGCGCCGATTTTCGCAGTAGCGACACATGGAAATGCTACGCGTTTGTGGGTAGATGCAAACATGATAATGTATGAAAATGCAAATGCAAGTTCAGGCTGCTGGGGAAGGCTCTGACAAGCTTGCTTCAACACGGCTGTTGAGGACGAAATACCACCCTGTTGGGGATGAACGGGTATCGCAAAGTATTCTGGCAAAATAAATGCCGGAAACACAACCAACTCTGCCGGGGAGAGATTACAGATCGATTTCCACTGGGAGGAAAGAACAACACCTGCTGGGGAGATTAACTCAGTCGGGGGAGAATCAACCCTTCTGGGGGACAACTGTCTGGGTACAGTTTACAAACTCGGAACTACCACTCCGCTGGGGATAATCATCCTGAGGAAAGCATGACGACCTATGGGGAGAAAGAAAACCATCCTCAGTGGGGATAACCCTTCTGAACTTATTATCTTGGTTATACGCCGTGGAAATCCTCCCAGCTGGGGATTGAGCGTGCACATACTCGACTCTCTGGGGAGTATAACCTTTGCATGGGACACTGATTTCGACTTGCTGGGGATGTCCTGTGGACAACTTCCATGAGGATACTCTTCTGGGGAAAATAATCCTTCCTTCGGTAAGGGATAATCATCGTCTCAACCTCTGGGGATGAGGTGCGACCTGCTGGGAAATACGGTCAAGTCCTTCTTCCAGGGCCTCTGGCTGGGGCCACCATTTTCTGATTGTCCGCTTCAAGGGCGAGAACCCTGCAAAACATAAACGAGACAAAACAAATCTATACAACCAAATCTATTCGGGTTAGCATCTGCGACATTACTTCAGTCAATTCGAAGTTTTATCAATCATTGGCAAGGGCCAGCAAAGTTATGCACATGTGAGTTCATCAAAACATCGGTGCTTTCCACATACAAAACAGTAAAACTCAAACATCAAATACTGAATAACATGTTTTATTGATTGGGCCTGTAAATAGGCGAAGCTTTGTACATCGGATGCAACTCCTAAAAAGAGGAAGTTACACACACACACATACATATATCCACAAAAAAGCATAAAATAAAAAATACAAAACAATATTTGTATACATATCGGCAACGTGGTGCAGACAAACATCCTGAGCTGATCCTCCTATGACTCGCCTGACTCTGGCGCTTTCCCGATATTCAATTTTCGGAAGAGATTATGTCGGGTAAACGAACCCTCAGGTACTCCCAAACCACTAAGCACTGCTGTATCAAATTCGGACCGCAGTCATTTGCTTTTTCAATCCCTAACTTTTGCGTGAATTGCCCTTTGCGGGTTTTCAATTCACCGGGATACCCTTTTTTTGCCGAAGTCGCCCTTTGCAGGTTTTCGACTTCGCGGGTGCACATCTTTTCAATTTTATCCCTAACTTTTGCCCGAACCTTTTATTCATTTTTTACGGTTCGCCAGGATGCCCCATTTTTGCCCGGACTCTCTTTTTACTGTCCAGCGGGTCACTTTCAAGCAAAGTATCTTTTAACTGCGTTCGAATTCACAGAAGACGTAAAGTCTTCACCATCCATGGTAGATAGTAGCAAGGCTCCTCCAGAGAAGACTTTTCTGACAATGTAGGGACCTTCGTAATTAGGGGTCCACTTGCCCCTGTGATCTGTTTGTGGCGGGAGAATCCTCTTCAGCACAAGGTCGCCCGTCTGAAAGCTTCGAGGGTGTATCTTCTTATCGTATGCTTTCTTCATCCGGCTCTGATACAGCCGACCGTATGCGAGAGAAGCTAGCCTCTTCTCATCCATTAAGCTGAGCTGATTCAGTCTATCTTTAACCCATTCTGCCTCGTCAAGTTGGACATCTCGTAAAACCCTCAAGGAAGGAATCTCAACCTCCAACGGTAACACTGCCTCTATTCTGTATACCAATGAAAAAGGGGTTGCCCCGGTTGATGTGCGTACCGTCGTACGATAACCGTGTAAAGCGAAAGGTAGCATCTCATGCCAGTCCTTGTACGTCACAATCATCTTCTGGATAATCTTCTTTATGTTCTTATTGGCCGCTTCGACAACGCCATTCATCTTGGGTCGGTAAGGAGAAGAGTTGTGATGCTCAATCTTGAAATTCTGACGCAGCTCTTTCATCATCTTGTTATTCAAATTCGAACCGTTGTCGGTGATAATCCGCTCAGGGAATCCATATCTGCAGATAATATCTCGTTTGATAAATCTGGCGACCACTTGTTTGGTGACATTGGCATATGATGCTGCTTCCACCCATTTGGTGAAGTAATCAATTGCCACCAAGATGAACCGATGTCCGTTGGATGCCGTAGGCTCAATCTTCCCGATCATATCAATTCCCCACATCGAGAACGGCCACGGTGATGACATCACATTCATAGGACTTGGGGGTACATGGAACTTGTCCGCATAAATTTGACATTTATGACACCTCTTTGCAAACTTGAAACAGTCTGTTTCCATAGTTAGCCAGTAATAACCTGCCCACAGCAGTTTTCTTGTCATAGCATGCCCACCGGCATGTGTACCAAACGTACCCTCATGTATCTCTTCCATGAGCAACTTTGCTTCTTTCTCATCTACACAACGTAGCAACACCAAGTCGTGGTTTCTTTTGTATAGGACACCGTCAGGATTCAAATAGAAATTGCCAGCCAATCTCCTGAGAGTCTTCTGATCTCGACTGGATGCCCCAGCCGGATACTCCTTGTTCTTCAGGAAATTCTGGATGTCAAAGAACCAGGGTTTACCATCGGGAGCCTCATCAATGGCAAATATGAATGCAGGCCTATCAAGCCGAGAGATAACAATCCGGGGAGCCTCGTTCCAGAAGATAACTTTATACATTGAAGACAATGTCGCCAGGGCGTTAGCCATTTGATTTTCTGCTCGCGGCACATGATGCAATTCCACCTTATCAAAGAAAGGCAACAATCTCCTTGCATAATTCATATATGGTATCAAGTTGGGCTGACGTGTCTCCCATTCTCCTTTAATCTGATTCACTACCAGAGCTGAGTCTATGTATACATCCAGATGTTTGATTCGCAAATCAATAGCTTCTTCCAGACCCATGATGCAAGTCTCATATTCAGCCTCATTATTGGTAACGGGAAAGGTCAATCGGGCAGTAAAGGGGATGTGCGACCCCTGAGGAGTGGTGATAATTGCACCTATTCCGCTACCATAGGAATTTACAGCTCCGTCAAATATTAACTGCCACTTGGAACCCAACTCTGGTCCTTCGTCCGGCAACGGTTCTTCACAATCTTTCATTTTCAGGTACATGATATCCTCGTCAGGAAAATCAAACCTCATCGATTGGTAGTCCTCAATAGGCTGCTCCGCGAGGTACTCTGACAGGACGCTACCTTTAATAGCCTTTCGCGAGACATATTGAATATCATATTCGGTTAACACCATCTGCCATCGGGAAATTCTTCCGGAGAGTGCTTGCTTTTCAAACACGTATTTGATTGGATCCATCTTTGAAATTAGCATGGTTGTATGATTTAGCATGTATTGCCTCAAACGTTTGGCGGCCCAGGCTAGCGCGCAACACGTCTTCTCGAGCATTGAGTATCTGGACTCACAGTCGGTAAACTTCTTACTCAAATAGTAGATCGCATGCTCTTTACGTCCGGTCTCGTCGTGTTGACCGAGAACACAACCCATACTTTCCTCAAGAACCGTCAAATACATAATCAACGGTCTCCCGGCCACTAGGGGTATTAAAACAGGAGGTTCCTGCAAGTATTCTTTTATCTTGTCGAACGCCTTTTGACAATTTTCATTCCAGGTCACAACCTGGTCTTTTTTCAACAACTTGAATAACGACTCGCATGTCGCAGTTAAGTGAGATATGAACCGGGCGATATAGTTCAACCTCCCTAAAAATCCACGCACTTCTTTTTCTGTTTTAGGCGTCGACATTTCTTGTATTGCTTTTATTTTCGCAGGATCAACCTCTATTCCTTTTTCGCTCACGATAAACCCCAGTAGTTTGCCCGATCTCACCCCGAAGGTGCACTTGTTAGGGTTCAGTCTCAACCTAAACTTCCTAAGCCTCTTGAACAGTTTCAGCAGATTAACCAAATGCTCCTCCTCCGTATGGGATTTGGCAATCATATCATCAACATAAACTTCGATCTCTTTATGCATCATATCATGAAAGAGAGTCGTCATTGCACGTTGATATGTTGCCCCAGCGTTCTTCAATCCGAAGGGCATCACTTTGTAGCAAAATGTTCCCCAAGGAGTAATAAAGGTAGTCTTCTCCATGTCTTCTGGAGCCATTTTGATCTGGTTGTAACCCGAGAAGCCGTCCATGAAGGAGAATACAGAGAACTGAGCAGTGTTAACAACCAGCACATCGATGTGAGGAAGTGGAAAGTCATCTTTTGGGCTCGCTTTGTTCAAATCATGGTAGTCTACACACATTCGCAATTTACCGTCTTTCTTCGGCACTGGCACAATATTAGCGACCCATGAGGGATATTTGGTAACAGCTAGGAAACCAGCATCCCACTGTTTTTGAACTTCCCCCTTGATCTTCACAGCCATGTCCGGTCTAGTTCTTCGGAGTTTCTGCTTAATAGGCGGACATTCCTCTCGCAGTGGCAGATGGTGAACAACCATATTCGTATCAAACCCAGGCATATCCTCGTACGACCAAGCAAATATATCACTGTACTCTTTGAGCCTCTCAACCAACTTTTGCTTGATGTCGCTCTGCAGCGCGGCCCCTATACGGATGTTTCTCACAACCTCTTCCGACCCCAAATTGATAATCTCACTGACTTCCTCATGAGGCAGAATGATTCTTTCTTCTTGTTTCAATAACCAGGTCAACTCTTCTGGCACGTCGCCATCTTCCACAATCTCTTCCTTAGCCTGAAATATCGGGTGCTCAAAGTCGAAGTGAGTTATAGGCGGTTCATAGATGTCATCTGAAATAGTAATCCTGCAAAGGAAATGGTTAAATGCTTCAAAACGCAGACAAAGCAAATAACCACATTGCCATTTTATTGTAAAACACAAAAACGGAAAAACAGGGATCACAATATTTGTATATGAAAACAAATCATTACTATTTAGTTGTCACAGGAACAGTTTCCCGGATAGACCAATTGCAGAGACTTTGTCCTGGCACGCTTGGCTTTATCCACGCGTCCATATCACAGTCTCTATCTCCGTCTTCAGCATCGGAAATAGCATTGATAGTCTCGAAGCTCACCCCGTTTGGTGTAATGGTTATCGGCCCTCTGAACTCGGGCGTTCCTGAAGAGGATGCTGATGACGAAGGATGATATCCAAGCCCGAACCTGTCATTCTTCACGGGAATCTCCAACACCTGACCCCAGCCCTTGGTTTTGCCTGCCTGCACTAGAGCTTGAGCCTCTTTGTAGGATGACACTGCCACGTCTGATATTTTGCTGGAACCCTGAGCTTTGTCTTTAATTCGCAACCCCTCGAAGGCTTGACAGGGTGTTTCGTGTATTTCGCCGTCGACCTCAACATATTTGAACAAAGATAAATGGCTTACCAGAATATCTTCCTCTCCACAAACAATGACGACACTATCCCCAACCATGTACTTTAACTTTTGGTGCAACGTGGATGTGACTGCCCCGGCAGCATGAATCCATGGGCGCCCAAGAAGACAACTATACGTTGGCTGGATGTCCATTATATAGAATTCAGTTTCAAATATTTTGGGCCCCACCTGCAGCGGTAATGTTATTGATCCGAAAACTGACCTCCTTGTTCCATTGAACGCCCTCACCACTAAATCACTGGGCGTGCAGATAATCCCCCTGATATCCAACTTCATCATGGCTTTCTTCGGTAGCACATTTAGGGAAGATCCAGTGTCTACTAAAACATGGGACATAACCGTGCCCCGGCATTCTACTGACACATGCAATGCCATATTGTGCTCTCGCCCTCTCGGAGTCAAATCAAAGTCTGTGAAGCCCAAACTGTGCCCCGCATTGACATGCGCCATCACCCCTTCTAACTGATTAACAGAAACTTCTTGAGGAACAAACGACGTGTCTAGAATCTTCAGCAAAGCGTTCCGATGGGACTCGGAACATAACAACTATGATAGGATGGAAATTTTTGACGGTGTTTGCTGGAGGTGCTCCACGATTTTGTAATCACTTTTACGAATGAGCCTCATAAACTCCTCCACATCCTTAAGTGACGTTTCCTTTTCATTCGACTGAGAAGGACCACCCTCAGCTACCTTGGTTTTACCCTCAGCTACCTTGGTTTTACCCTTGGCTAATCTTTCCGCCTCTACCTCGGGTGACGTGAAGATTCTTCCGCTTCTGGTCATACCCCCTGTTCCGACAACATTATCTACAACCCCAGCTGGTTGTCCATTGACTTCAATTCTCTCACCGTCGCAATATACCTCCAACCCGTAAGTCCACGGCACGGCTTTAGTACTCTCAAAAGGGACCGGTCTTGCTTAAGTAATTGTGATTGTCGGCCGCCTGGCAGGCGTCGTTATCGTTATTGTTTTCCTCGGAATCGTCACCGTTGCAACATCGTTCAGCTCATCACACAACGCCTCTACAGGCTTTTCAACCGCGGTTCTATCAAATTGCAATGTACCTTCATCCATCATAGCCTGAATACCCTGCTTCAACTCATTACAACCCTCTGGCTGGGTCCAACAATCCAAGCAAAATTCATCACAACCTGGAAATACACCCCCTTTTAACAGCGTGCTTTTAATCTCACCCAATGGTGTCTTCAGCTCATTGACATCCATCACTAGATTCAGATTTTCTTCCGTCAAGATGGCATTTGCCCCATAATTGGGCATAGGCTGTTGTACTATATTTGGATCCACCTGTCCAAAGTTGATAGCTTTGCTATCCAATAAATCCTGAACTTTGTGTTTAAATGCCTGACAAGCTTCTACATCATTCTTGGGTGCCCCGGAATGGAATTCGCAATGCTTGTTGGCATCATATCCGTAAGGAAGTACTGCCCCTGTAGGCGGTGCCAAAGTCCTCTTTTCAACCAAGTTCAACCCTAGCAGGGTCTGGAGGAGTTCCGCATACGTGGAAGGAGGTGCGTCGAACACTCTTTTCGGTCTCGCATTTTGTACCCTTCTCTGGCCAGGATTCTGTCCATGATGTTGCTGTGGTTATTGTTGTTGTTGTGGTTGCCTCTGTTGAGGGAAAGGGATAGTGACACTAGCTATCTGTTGCGGCTGAACATACTGATTTCTTCCTCTGCCACTGCCCCTGCCACCAAACACGACACTAGTATCACCCTGTCTTCTACCACCAAATGCTTTTCTGGCACCTCCTGTTGAAGTAGACTCACCTGCTTGGAACCTTCCCACTTTAATCCCGTTCTCGATCATCTCCCCCATAAGAATCAAATATGAGAAACTGCTCAATGACACACTAAACAATTTTTCATAGAACACCCCTGTAAATGTCCCAATGAACATGTCGTTCATCTCCCTTTCAATTAAAGGAGGATGCACCCTCGCTGCCATATCGCGCCACCTTTGCGCATACTCTTTAAAGCTTTCACCGTTCTTCTGTGACAAACCCTGCAGTTGGACCCTATTTGGTGCCAGATCGCTGTTATATTTGTAATGCGTCACGAAAGCATCAGCCAACTGCTTCCAGGTTTTAATCTGCGTGGGCTCCAGCCCCATATACCATTCAAACGACGGTCCTGATAAGCTGTCCTGGAAGAAATGCACGAGCATCCTTTCGTCATCCGAATACGCGGACATCCTTCTGTAATAAGAGCGGACGTGGACCTTAGGGCAGGTATCCCCTTTGTATTTGTCGAATGTTGGAGCCTTGAATTTCAACGGCACCCTCAGCCCTGGTACTAGGCCCATTGTAGTCATATCCAAGCCGGTGGAGTTCTGATTCACTACCCCCTTCATCTGTTCTTCAAGCATTCTGATCCTCTACACAGGATCAACAGGTCCTTCAAACCCCACACCTCTTCCAGAAAAGGCATCCTCCTGGCGGTCTTCACCCCAATTCACATTTTCATTTCCATATCCATCGTAACCAGTGTTGCGACCAAACCCTTGCTGATTGATCATGGGACCTCGCCCCCCGTTACCAAAACCCTGGGTGACCCTAACAGGTCCAAACCCAGTGTTGACAGGAATCACCCCAGCACCATTCATATTACCAAACCCACCATACCCCTGGTTAGTGTTACCAAAACCGCCATAACCGAAACCCTGATTGTTGAAGCCGAATTTCCCGTCCTGATTGACGTAATCAAATCCCTGATCATTGTAGCCAAAACCATTGTTGTCAAAACCATTACCGCCATTGTTGTTACCACCGCCTTGGTTGGCGTCCCCAAACCCATTATTATTAACAACAGTCTCATTTCCATTCCCTGTGTTGCCATTGCCAGTGCCAGTGCCATCATTCACGACAGGTGGGGTTACTACAGGCGGAACCACCGGCGTAGGGGGCCCATCCTCCGGAATAGTTTCAACGTGTGCAGAATTGTGGTCATTATTGCCATTCCCATTAGTCCGCGTCAACAGCGGCTGTACCAACGTCTGGAGGCTCTCCTGGCCCTTAGCGATATTCTCCATTACTTGCATGAACAGATTCAGCTTCTCGCGGATTTCCTGCATCTCCACTTGGACTTGATCCATGATTCTCTTGCAGTTGTTTCGGGTTGAGTAGCGGTGGACTCTTTGTTCGTCAATCCTGTAAAACCTGGAGATGCAGGAAATGAGATACAAATTCAAGAATACCGGTCATGCAATATGAATGCAGATGCAATAGTGTAAATATGCTACAGGTTATATTCCCCCCCGATTCTAGTTTCGGAGAGAAGGCCATCACGACAATGGAGTCCCTATCAAGCAAGCAAGGAATCAGAAAACCGTCATATATAAACAAATGCCAAGAGGCTGAGTACAAGAGCACCACGGAATACAACTGAAGAGACCTCAGCCAACAAGCCTGGTGTTGCACCCTAAAATTTGCTCAACCTATTTCACCTGGTTTATGTTTCATTGCATTTCATTTGCATAGATACATCATGTACATAATCTAATCATTTGCATAGCATAGCATATCAAGGCATCCAATAAGGGATCAAGTGCCATTCTTATCTAAAGAAGCACATCAAGGGTTTTTTATTCAAGCTTAGGACCATCCAAGTCATCAAGAAATGTTTGAAGCTTTGAGAAGTTTGAGGGTCAACCAGTGGACTTCTCTCCTAATCTGAGGTGTATTGAGGGTCATCAATGGGGGTATGAGCTATAAATTGAGGGTATGGAATGTATGCAAAGCTTATGAAATTCCTAGAGGGTTGTGTTGAAGATGAGACAAGTCATTAATTCAAGTACAAGAGCCTCAGTTGAAGTGCAGTCAACTAGGGTTTCATCTGGGTCAACCCTAGGTCAACTGAGTGACTGAAGAGCATCAAGGCTTAATTGGAGGATGTGGGATTCATGAATTGATATGTTGATACATGTGTGGTGTTGTGCCAAGGATAAATCAAAGAGAATCAAGAGTAGGAGGAGTTGCCAAATTAGGGTTTCAGTGTAAAATCCCCTAATTTAGGCCTAACTCCCAAGCCAGATAAGTCAAAATGAAAGTTTCAAATGGAGTCTTGGCCAACATGAAACTTGTAGAGCTTCTCAATAGCTTTACTTTGAGTACTAGAAGTCTTCAAGAAGATTTGTGGAACTCAAGTTATGGTTCTTGCAAGTTATGGGTCATCAGAGGACACTAAAATTTATCTGTGAAAGTCACTTGACTTCCAAGCAACTTTTGCCCATCAAGGAGTTTTCAAATGGATTATTTGCCAACATAATAATTGTAGGGCTTGATCTTAGATTTAATTTGAGTACTAGAAGTCCTCAAGAATATTTGTGGAACTCAAGTTATGGTCTTGGCAATCCAGGGGTATTTTGGGTATTGATGATTATAGGTCATTTTTCAACATAGGTCAAAATCTCCATCTTCCACTCCTCAAATGCAAAAATATTCAACATGAGATGTGTTTAGAATGGTGTTTTTGGTCTAGGTAAGAGGTCATGGGTGATTGGAAGGGCTTGTATCACAAAATTGCAAAAATGGCCTAAAATAAGGGTGAATTTTAAATGAACCAAGGATGAAAATTGGGATTTTTGAGCTATGGGTCCAAACCAAGCCATATGACATACCAAATTGATTGGAAAGCATATTTTGAAAACAATGACATTGCCACATTTTTGAGTTGAGGGTTAATTCAATGACTTCCTTTGTAAAATGGTTACTTACATCATAAGTTACATATGCAAATTCATTCCTTGGGTCAGCTACAAGGCTCTATTCAATCCAAACACTTCCTAAATCTCATTTGGAGAGAAATTGAACATAAAGCAAGGGCAAACACAAGCTGATATGTGACTGTCATGTATGGAGCTTGTCATGAAAATTTCAAGAGATGAGAAATTGGATTTCTCATATAGAGCTTTCCAGAAGTTTCTAGATTGTTCATACACATTCTATATAAGGATTAGAAGAGGTTCAAAGCATTGGTTGGTGCAGATTGAGAGAGAAGTGAAAGATAGCACATTGAGTTTTCGGTTTGCAAAACAGAATCGGTTACAACAATTTGATCCACTTCAATCCATTCTTTTGTGTTCAATAGCTTCCTTTGGTGTTGGCGAGTGATTCCAGATACAATTCAAGGCAAGATTGGTGCAAAATCGTGAGAGAGCATTTTGGATTCATCTCTTGCAAGTCAGAATCGGATTCAAGGATTCAAGAGGTTTCAATCCAATTTGTTGCATACAGAAGCTTGATCATACATCATTGAAGGTATCTGGAAGATCTTGGAGCTTAATTTGAAGGATTGCTTGGTCTGTTCACTCGATTTTTGCAGGTATGTAAATCTCATCCTATGGCTTGATTCATGTAGAATTGTTAGGTTTTGCATAGTTAGATGTGATGTAGAACATTGCTAGGAGCTTTCTGGTAAAGAAATTCAAGGATTAGAGACACTTTTATAGATGGCACCATTTTTGTTCATGATCGTATCTTGCAGTTCTTGGAGGTTTAAACCTAGTTTGATAGTGGATTTTACTCAGTGTGGAGTGTAGTTGATCATAGGCTTCTCAATTTTGAGTTTGGAGAGAATTTAGGTTTGAGCACTTTCTGAATCTTTCTTCGTGTTTTGAGGAAGAAGAGGATTCAATGATAATGGAGGTTAGGGTTGAATTCAGTGTGAGAAAGCGAACCAGATGATGTTATTAGGGTTGAAGTTTGGTGAGGATTAGTGGAGCTGAGGTTTGGAGAAGAAGAAGGTTGAAGCTCTGTTCAGCCATGGCGTTTTTCCCTCCATCATTTGAAAGGTTGAAGATGAACTTATCACCCTTAGATCTTAGGAGACCTTTGACTGGAATGATCATCCAACGGCCACGAGCGCGTTTTAATTTGTGAAGGAATTCTGAGGTTAAACCAAACGCACAGTTTCATTTAATATTCTTGGATGGGCTTAAGTCATTTGTTGCTATGTACACCCCAGCTTGGAGGCCCAACGGAAAACACACGTGATTTACTTGCTATCCGTACCAGCGTATTTTCCATTTTCTTTGATTTTTCATTTTCATTTTCTAAAGTGAATTGGGCCTAGCGGGCGCTTCCTATTCCCACCCCCATATGGGCCCATCTCTGATATTGAACGTGTATTGCTTGCTATTTGTCACGCCTCTTTGCCATTTTCTTTTATTTTCCTTTTATTTTCACATTTATTTTAGGTTAATTGAGAAATTCATAACAAATTGAAAAAAGATCATTTTTGGATGGGAATTCTTTCCTTGTTTTCCTTAGGGTTTCTAGAATTTAATAAACAATAAAAACATTAATTCATGCATTTTTTATTTTATGGCATATTTTTACAACATTATTGCTTTTATTTTGCATTTGTTTGATACCTTATTTTTCTGAATTTAGTATGAGAGATTGGTGAATATTTTTGAGTTGATTCTTGTTGGAATGATTAGATTAGAGGTCCATGCTCCCTTAGAGATTTTTCTCATATTTTTATGATGAAATTTAGGGTAGTTTTGAATAATGAACTTTAGGATGCTAGGATTAGGGTTTTATAACACTTAGGTGTAGTTTAGGGCATAGTTTGGAGACTTAGGGTTTGATTTAGGCCTTGGGGTTTATGTGGGGTATAGGTTATATAGTTAGGTTCCCTTAGAAATTAATCTAGGATTTTATGATGAGTATTGCTATTTTATTTGATTTTTGCAAATTGGTTGATATTGGTGTGCTTCCCTCTTGGGATGTTGTTTTGTTTGCTTGGTTTGGGCTATTCTAATTGGGCTTGGGGATTGAGTTTTGCTTATTAGAGCTCATGAAGACATTGGAGATGATTGGAAACCAAGGATGGATCTTGATGCATGAAGATCCTCATCCTTGAAGGATGATTTTGAAGACTTAGGAGATAGGAGATATAGGGAGAGCTTTAGATTAGACTGATTTCTCCTTTCAGACATAGAGAGCTTCTTGTGCCTCTATTCTATCCTATGACACAAGGTCCCCCAAGGAAGTTCCGTCTCTCCTTAGGAGGGATGTAGAGCAGGCTTTGGTTGGGTAGAACCTTGAGGATACCCTTTCACTTGCCATGATAAGATCTTGGTGATTTCCCTGGGTTATCATTAAGCTTCTTAACATTTCAACTTCATCTATCATTAATTGATCTCCTCCTGAGTGGTGGCATTGGAGAAGGGAACCTATTGGAGAATGAAGTTCATTAAGGATTGGTGAAGGGGAAGCATGTGCCTGTCAAAGAGAGTTATCTGTTGAAGACTAGGGTTTTGCTGCTGTTTGAAGCTGTTTACTTATTGGGGTTCATTACTTGCTAAAGCTAGAGATTTTCGGAGATAGGAGCTTATCTAAAGCTTGAAGATCATTGGAGAGTAAAGATGGGAGCTTGCCTGAAGGGTTACTGTCAACCTTGTTGCTGTTGATCAACTGTAGTTGTCAAGAGCTGTTTGCTGTCAGAGCTGGTGTTGGGGTTTTATTGTCTTGTTCTGTATTGTTTGTTGGCTTGGTCAGCTTGCCCCTTAGGTATGAAGTGAAGCTGTTTCACTTTGCCTATTGTTTTCCCAGGTTCGAGGTTGAGTGGGACTCCCTTTCCGCGCTTGTATTGCTGCATCTCATGCATTTTATTATTTACTGTATATCTGTTTCTTTTACTGTTTATCCCCTAGGATCTCTGATTTCCTCTGTGCAGGAGGGAATTATGACAGACGTTAGGTTGTAATCCATGCATGACAACATTAGGGTAGTTTTGATTCCCATTTAACCCTAGGTTTTTAGAGTTTCTTTCTCTTCTATCTCAGAACAATTCAAAACACACAAATAAGGATGATCGACGTCGTACGCTACGAGCCTTAAGCCATTTGAGAGAGGATTACTAGAGGGTCACTCTTCAGTAATCTGATTGCTTAGTGTGTTACCCCTAGGGTGACATACGACGTAGTCACTCTCAAATCATAGTCTCTAGTGCGTCAGAGATTGCAAACATCATAAATAACAGTTCTTGCGTAAAAGACTGAAAACAAACATCAAAGTGTCATTTTTGTCCGCTTGAACTCTTAATCAGAAGAAAACCTTTTCAGAAAGATAAAAAACAGACAGACAAATCTGTGTCTTCCGTAGCCCGAACTACGTTTGCTCTAATCTTTCATGTTGTATGAAAGTACATAGGCATAGGATGCCGTATCCTAGCGAGCAACCTTCCCCTCCTTTCCCGTAGGTAGGCGAACTACGTTGACTCTGATTTCTCGGTCCAGACGGGAATACGTAGGCATAAAGTGCGATACTTTGCCGAGTCATTTTATTTTCTTTTAACCCTTGACCCTTTAGCGTAGATAGAATAACAATCCGTACTAGAAAACAAGCGTGGATCCCGTCGAGTACGACGGACGTGAGGGGTGCTAATACCTTCCCCTTGCGTAACCTACTCCCGAATCCAGGATTTGGTTGCGATGACCATTCCTTTCCCGTCTTTGCGGTAGGTTTACTCTGAGCGTTACCTTTCCCTCCTTTGGGATAAATAGTGCACGATGGCGAATCTTCTGTTTAGCCGGCGCCGATTTTCGCAGTAGCGACAGCTGGCGACTCTGCTGGGGACAGGAATATTCCCTATGCAAGTCAATCCTAGCGCTTGTTTTCCCGTCGCGGGTGTTGTATAGATTTACTTTTCTGTCTTTACTTTCCGCATTTTATTATCTGCTTTATATTGCTATTGCTGTTGTGGGAAGGGGGTAATCTGTTGAGAGATAAGCCGGACCTGGGCTCGAGGTTACACATAGACTTAGAAGTAGAGAGTAGTGGTTAGCCTGCTTGCTTAGCTCGCACCAGCTAGCTGCGAAATTTACGCTCGGACGAGATTCTCTTTGATTCTTCTTGCCTAGCCCTTAGGGCTCGACAAGTTGTCTGACCCGAGGATTGTCGACTCTGGGGACCTATCAATTGGGATTCAACTAAGTGAGGCCGCTTCAAGGGATTATGATGCCACACCTTCTGGGTATCATGTCATCGCTCTTGAAAGTCTGTGACGTTGAACCCGCATAGGATGTCGTACCTCGTCTGCGAGTTAAGTACATACCTGTGAGGGGTAGGTGGGGCTGTTTGCAGGAAACCTTTGACCTCAGAGTACCTGGTTTATCTCCGTCAGTGAGATATGGTTACAGGGTTCACTTGAGTGGTTGGTTTGGTTCGAGATGAAGATTTGATGGTTCTCAGGCTTCAGTACAAAGCAACACAGTTCATCAGCATTGCACTTGGTCCCTTGTTTGCATATGCATGTGCATTTTCATGACTGCATTTCATTAACAGGTATTTATGTTACATTTAATCATTCCCCTCTGATTCTAGTATATCTTCTGGCCAGACATGGAGTCCCTGAAGAGAACAGTTGCTTACCGGTTGCATTCACCAGATATCAGTTCCTTGCTGGGATTAGTTGCTCTAGCAGATGAGAGAGCGAGGCTGAGTTCAGAGTATCTTATGGGAGATTACTTGGTTTGTTGTACAGACCTTCAGCATTTGAGACGACTGGGGTATATACTTTGATGCAGTTTTATGAACCGCAGCTTAGATGTTTCTTATTTCCCGACTATATTCTGGCACCCACTTTGGAGGAGTATTCTGCTATGTTGGGAGTCCCTGTGTTAGACCATATGCCATTCGTACATGTTGATGCGGAGCCTGAGTTAGCTACACTCGCTGAGATTGTCAGTTTAGACGCTTCTGAGTTCCCCGGAGGTTTGGTCAAGCTAAACGGAGCTTATGGTTTTCACTTGTCTGTCCTGGTTGAGAAGGCTACACAGTGCGCGAAGAGTGGATGTTGGGTTGCTTTCAGTGCCATTCTAGCTGTCTGCATCTACGGGATTGTCTTGTTTCCTAATGTGCCAGATTTTGTCGACTCAGATGCCTTCTTGATTCTTGCCTCGAAGAATCCAGTTCCTACTCTCTTGGGCGATGTTTATCATTCTATTCACTACAAGAATGAGAAACGTCGTGGCAATAATGTTTCCTGTTGTCTTCCTCTCTTGTATAGGTGGTTCCAGGGGCATCTTCCAAAGACAGGGCCTTTTGTTGATGTTGTTGATACTTTGGATTGGTCTTCCCGGTTGATGGGGCTGTCTGCTGAAAACATCATTTGGTTTGATCGGAGCATGCTTGGCACTGATATTATATATAGTTGCAGTGGCTTTCCGAATGTCCCTTTGATTGGACGGAAAGGTTGTATTAACTATAACCCTTCAATGATGGTAAGACAGTTCGGTTATGCTTTGAGGGATGCTTCTATTGAGAAGGAGATACAAGAATCTCTGTATCTCGCGGGCTTATTAGACGCGACTGTTGTGATCAGATTGAGACATGCATGGGCTAACATCCATAGGAGAGGTAAAGCTCTACTCAGTAAGAGCAATAACAGAGCTTATGATCCTTATTTGGCTTGGATTCGGGAGAGAGCTAGTATGTCCTTGATGCCTTATCCTGCTGCAGAACCCCTGTATCTTCCCATGATTGAGGTACCTACTTTGGCAGAAAGTGAGAAGTATAACAAATTGTTGGCTGAAAACGAAGAACTGAAGAAAGCCAATGATGAGTTAGAAAAAGAAATCTTCCAGTTGCGTCATGAGAAGAATGAAGCTACCTTCACTGTGAAGGAACAGACTGAATTAATTAACAGGTTGGGTTCAGAGCTGACGGAAGAGATCAACAAGAGAGAAAAAATGGGAATGCCCTTGAACGGTGTTAGCAAGGTGCTTACTTCCAAGAAGGAACTTCTAAGCAAAGCTTATTCCCATCTCAGCAAGTGGGAAGCTCTGTGGAATGCCATGCTTACCAAGCGGAAGGAGCGCGAAGACGAACTAAAGATGCAGATTGCCATGCTAGAGGCACAGATTCAAGCCTAAGACGCAAAGATTGCCGAAGAGACATCACTTAGGAGCGCTGTTGAGCTTAGAGTAAGTAAATTTGACAAGAAGCCGAGAGGTTTTAAAGTGAAGGTCGGTTCCAAGAGGTACAAACTTGACGAAAGTTTTGGCAAAGGAACCTGCCAGGACGACGCCAAAAAGCTGAGATCCACTACCGAGCGGCATGCCTTACTGATACAGGAGCTGATCTCCCGACTAGGGAATTCGGAGACGGTGAGGATATTGGAAGATGACAGAGCATGCCATTTGGCCTGATTTATCTTTGCCGCGCTTTTGTTATTTGTACTTGTATTGTGACCATCGCCAGGCTTGTTGGCCGAGGTCTCTTCAGTTGTATTCAGTTGTACTCTTGTACTCAGCTCTTGGCACGTGTTTATACACGAAGGTTTTCTGATTCCTTGCTTGTTTAATAGGGACTCCATTGTCGTGATGGCCTTCTCTCCGAGACTAGAATCGGGGGGGGGGGATATAACCTGTAGCATATTTACACAATTGCATCTGCATTCATATTGCATGACCGGTATTCTTGAATCTATATCTTATTTCCTGCATCTTTAGGTTTTTTAAGATTGACGAACAAAGAGTTCACCGCTACTCAACCCGAAACAACTGCAAGAGAATCATGGATCAAGTCCAAGTGGAGATGCAGGAAATCCACGAGAAGCTGAACCTGTTCATGCAGGAAATGGAGAACATTGCTAAGGGCCAGGAGAGCCTCCAGACTTTGGTACAGCCGCTGCTGACGCGGGCTAATGGGAATGGTAACAATGACCACAATTCTGCACACGTTGAGACTATTCCATAGGATGGGCCCCCTACGCCTATGGTTCCACCTATGGTGACCTCACCTGTTGTGGTTGTAAATGAGGGTGCCGGCGCTGGCAATGGCAACACAGGGAATGGAAATGAGACTGTTGTTAACAATGTTGGGTTTAGGGATGCCAACCAAGGCGGCAGTAACAACAGCGGCGGTAATGGTTTTGGCTACAATGATCAGGGATTTGATTACGTTAATCAGGACGGGAAATTCGACTTCAACACTCAGGGTTTTAGCTATGACAGTTTTGGTAACGCTAACCAGGGGTATGGTGGGTTTGGTAATATGAATGGTGCTGGGGTGATTCCTGTCAACACCGGGTTTGGACCTGCTAGGGTCAACCAGGGTTTCGGTAACGGGGGACGAGGTCCCATGATCAATCAGCAAGGGTCTGGTTGCAACATTGGTTACGACAGGTATGGAAATGGAAACGTGAATTGGGGCGAAGACTGCCAGGAGGACGCCTTTTCTGGAAGAGGTGTGGGATTTGAAGGACCTGTTGATCCTGTACAGAGGATCAAGATGCTTGAAGAGCAGATGAAGGGGGTAGTGAGTCAGAACTCCACCGGCTCGGATATGACTACAATGGGCTTGGTACCAGGGCTGAGGGTGTCGTTGAAATTCAAGGCTCCCACTTTTGACAAGTACAAGGGGGACACCTGCCCTAAAGTCCATGTTCGCTCTTATTACAGAAGGATGTCCGCGTATTCAAATGATGAAAGGATGCTCATGCATTTCTTTCAGGACAGCTTGTCGAGGCCTTCACTTGAATGGTATATGGGGCTGGAGCCCACGCAGATTAAAACCTGGAAGCAATTGGCTGATGCTTTCGTGACCCATTACAAATACAACAGCGATCTGGCGCCAAACCGGCTCCAATTGCAGGGTTTGTCACAGAAGAACGGTGAAAGCTTTAAAGAGTACGCGCAAAGGTGGCGCGATATGGCAGCGAGGGTGCATCCTCCTTTAATTGAAAGGGAGATGAATGATATGTTCATTGGGACATTTACGGGGGTGTTCTACAAAAAATTGTTTAGTGTGTCATTGAGCAGCTTCTCAGATTTGATTCTTATGGGAGAGATGATCGAAAACGGGATCAAAGTGGGAAGGTTTCAAGCAGGTGAGTCTACTTCAACAGGAGGTGCCAGAAAAGCATTTGGTGGTAGACGACAAGGGGATGCTAGTGCCGTGTTTGGTGGCAGGGGCAGGGGCAGAGAAAGAAATCAGTATGTTCAGCCGCAACAGATAGCTAGTGTCACTATCCCGCTTCCTCAACAAAGACCGCCACAGCAACAGCAAGGACAAAATCCTGGTCAGAGAAGGGCACAGAACGCGAGAGCGAAAAGAGTGTTCGACGCACCTCCTTCCACGTATGCAAAACTCCTCCAAACCCTGCTAGGGTTGAACTTGGTTGAAAAGAGGACTTTGGCACCACCTACAGGGGCAGTACTTCCTTACGGATATGATGCCAACAAGCATTGCGAATTTCATTCTGGGGCACCCGGGCATGACATAGAGGCTTATCAGGCATTTAAGCATAAAGTTCAGGATTTATTGGATTGCAAAGCTATTAACTTTGGACAAGTGGGTCCAAATATAGTACAACAGCCTATGCCCAATCATGGGGCGAACGCCGTCTTGACAGAAGAGAACCTGAATCTAGTGATGGATGTCAATGAGCTGAAGATACCGTTGGGTGAGATTAAAAGCAGGTTGTTAAGAGGGGGTGTATTCCCGGGGTGTGATGAATTTTGCTTGGATTGTTGGATACAGCCAGAGGGTTGTAATAAGTTGAAGCAGGGTATTCAGGCTATGATGGATAAGGGTACTTTGCAATTTGATAGAACCGCGGTTGAGAAGCCTGTAGAGGCGTTGTGTGATGAACAGAACGATGTTGCGACGGTGACGATTCCGAGGAAAACAATAACGATAACGGCACCTGCCAGGCGGCCGACGATCACAATTACCAAGGCAGGACCAGTTCCTTTTGAGAGTACTAAAGCAGTGTCGTGGACTTACGGGTTGGAGGTATATTGCGATGGTAAGAAAATTGAAGTCAATGGACAACCAGCTGGGGTTGTAGATAGTGTTGTCGGAACAGGGGGGTATGACCAGAAGCGGAAGAATCTTCACGTCACCCGAGGTAGAGGCGGAAAGATTAGCCAAGGGTAAAGCCAAGGTAGCTAAGGGTGGTCCATCTCAGTCGAATGAAAAGGAGACGTCACTTAAGGATGTGGAGGAGTTTATGAGGCTCATTCGTAAAAGTGATTACAAAATCGTTGAGCACCTCCAGCAAACGCCGTCAAAAATTTCCATCCTATCATTGCTGTTATGTTCTGAGGCCCATCGGAACGCTTTGCTGAAGATTCTAGACACATCGTTCGTTCCTTAAGAGGTTTCTGTTAATCAGTTAGAAGGGGGTGATGGTGCATGTCAATGCGGGGCACAGTTTAGGCTTCACAAACATTGATTTGACTCCGAGAGGGCAAGAGCATAATATGGCATTACATGTGTCAGTAGAATGTCGGGGCATGGTCATGTCCCATGTTTTAGTAGACACTGGATCTTCCCTGAACGTGCTACCGAAGAAAGCCATGATGAAGTTAAACATCAGGGGGATTATCTGCACGCCCAGTAATTTAGTGGTGAGGGCGTTCGATGGAACGAGGATATCAGTTTTCGGATCAATAACGTTACAGTTGCAGGTGGGGCCTGAAATATTTGAAACTGAATTCTATATAATGGACATCCAGCCAGCGTATAGTTGTCTTCTTGGCCGTCCATGGATTCATGCTGCTGGGGCAGTCACGTCCACGTTACACCAAAAGCTGAAGTATATGGTTGGGGATAGTGTCGTCACTGTTTGTGGAGAGGAAGATATCCTGGTTAGCCATTTGTCTTCATTCAAATATGTCGAGTTCAACGGCGAAATACACGAAACACCCTGTCAAGCCTTCGAGGGGTTGCAAGTTAAAGACAAAGCTCAGGGCTCCAGCAAAGTATCAGACGCGGCAGTGTCATCCTACAAAGAGGCTCAGGCTCTAGTGCAGGCAGGCAAATCCAAGGGCTGGGGGCAGGTATTGGAGATTCCCGTGAAGAATGACAGGTTCGGGCTTGGATATCATCCTTCGTCATCAGCATCCTCTTCAGGAGCGCCCAGGTTCAGAGGGCCGATAACCATCACACCAAACAAGGTGAGCTTCGAGACTATCAATGCTGTTTCCGAGTCTGAAGAAGGAGATAGCGACTGTGATATAGACGCGTGGATCAAGCCAAGCGTGCCAGGACAAAGTCTCTGCAATTGGTCTATCCGGGAAACTGTTCCTGTGACAACTAAACAATAATGATTTGTTTTCTTAATTGTTGAATAATCCTGTGTCCTACCCGGGGCATAGTGATTTTGCCTAGGGCCATGTGGTTATGTACATTACATTGTTTAATCATTAAATAAAGGCGTTTTTCATATACAAATGTTGTGATCCCTGTTTTTCCTTTTTTTATTTTTACAATAAAATGGCAACGTGGTTATCTCCTTTGTATGCGTTTTGAAGCATTTAACCATTTCCTTTGCAGGATTACTATTTCAGATGACATCTATGAACCGCCTATGACTCACTTCGACTTCGAGCACCCGGTATTTCAGGCTGAGGAAGAGATTGTTGAAGGTGGCGACGTACCAGAAGAGTTGACCTGGTTGTTGAAACAAGAAGAAAGAATCATTCTGCCTCATGAGGAAGTCATTGAGATTATCAATTTGGGGTCGGAAGAGGTTGTGAGAAACATCCGTATAGGGGCTGCGCTGCAGAGCGACATCAAGCAAAGATTGGTTGAGATGCTCAAAGAGTACAGTGACATATTTGCTTGGTCATACGAGGATATGCCCGGGTTGGATATGTATATGGTTGTTCACCGTCTGCCACTGCGAGAGGAATGTCCGCCTATTAAGAAGAAACTCCGAAGAACCAGACCAGACATGGCTGTGAAGATTAAGGAGGAAGTTCAGAAACAGTGGGATGCTGGTTTCCTAGCTGTTACAAAATATCTCTCATGGGTCGCTAATATTGTGCCAGTGCCGAAGAAAGACGGTAAAATGCGAATGTGTGTCGAATACCGTGATTTGAATAGGGCGAGCCCGAAAGATGACTTTCCACTTCCTCACATCGATGTGCTGGTCGATAACACTGCTCAGTTCTCCGTATTCTCCTTCATGGATGGCTTCTCGGGTTACAATCAGATCAAGATGGCTCCAGAAGACATGGAGAAGACTACATTCATTACTCCCTGGGGAACATTTTGCTACAAAGTGATGCCCTTCGGATTGAAGAATGCTGGGGAAACATATCAAAGTGCTATGACGACTCTCTTTCATGACATGATGCATAAAGAGATCGAGGTTTATGTTGATGATATGATTGCCAAATCCAAGACGAAGGAGGAGCATTTGGTTAATCTGCTGAAACTGTTCAAGAGACTTAGGAAGTTCAGGTTGAGACTGAACCCTAATAAGTGCACCTTCGGGGTGAGATCGGGCAAACTACTGGGGTTTATCGTGAGCGAAAAAGGAATAGAGGTTGATCCTGCGAAAATAAAAGCAATACAAGAAACGCCGACGCCTAAAACAAAAAAAGAAGTGTGTGGATTTTTCGGGAGGTTGAACTATATCGCCCGGTTCATATCTCACTTGACTGCGACGTGCGAGTCGTTATTCAAGTTGTTGAAAAAGGACCAGGTTGTGACCTGGAATGAAAATTGTCAAAAGGCGTTCGACAAGATAAAAGAATACTTGCAGGAACCTCCTGTTTTGATACCCCCAGTGGCCGGGAGACCTTTGATTATGTACTTGACGGTTCTTGAGGAAAGTATGGGTTGTGTTCTCGGTCAACACGACGAGACTGGGCGTAAAGAGTATGCGATCTACTATTTGAGTAAGAAGTTTACTGACTGTGAGTCGAGATACTCAATACTCGAGAAAACGTGTTGCGCGCTAGCCTGGGCCGCCAAACGTTTGAGGCAATACATGCTAAACCATATAACCCTGCTAATTTCAAAGATAGATCCAATCAAATACGTGTTTGAGAAGAAAGCACTCTCCAAAAGAATTTCCCGATGGCAGATGGTGTTAACCGAATATGATATTCAGTATGTCTCGCAAAAGGCTATTAAAGGTAGCGTTTTGTCAGAGTACCTCGCGGAGCAGCCTGTTGAGGACTACCAATCAATGAGGTTTGATTTTCCTGACGAGGATATCATGTACTTGAAAATGAAAGATTGTGAAGAACCATTGTCGGACGAAGGACCAGAGTTGGGTTCCGAATGGTAGTTGATATTTGACGGAGCTGTAAATTCCTACGGTAGCGGAATAGGGGCAATTATCACCACTCCTCAGGGGTCGCACATCCCCTTTACTTCCCGATTGACCTTTCCCGTTACCAATAATGAGGCTGAAATATGAGGCTTGCATCATGGGTCTGGAAGAAGCTATTGATTTGCGAATCAAACATTTGTATGTATACGGAGACTCAGCTCTAGTGGTGAATCAGATTAAAGGAGAATGGGAGACACGTCAGCCCAATTTGATACCATATATGAACTATGCAAGGAAATTGTTGCCTTTCTTTGACAAGGTGGAATTGCATCATGTGCCGCGAGCAAAAAATCAAATGGCTGACGCCCTGGCGACATTGTCTTCAATGTATAAAGTTAACTTCTGGAACGAGGCTCCCCGGATTGTTATCTCTCGGCTTGATAGGCCTGCATTCATATTTACCATTGATGAGGCTCCCGATGGTAAACCCTGGTACTTCGACATCCAGAATTTCCTGAAGAACAAGGAGTATCCGGCTGGGGCATCCAGTCGAGATCAAAAGACTCTCAGGAGATTGGCTGGCAATTTCTATCTGAATCCTGACGGTGTCCTATACAAAAGAAACCACGACTTGGTGTTGCTACGCTGTGTAGACGAGAAAGAGGCGAAGTTGCTCATGGAAGAGATACATGAGGGTACATTTGGTACACATGCTGGTGGGCATGCTATGACGAGAAAACTGCTGCGGGCAGGTTATTACTGGCTAACTATGGAAATAGACTGTTTCAAGTTTGCAAAGAGGTGTCATAAATGCCAAATTTATGCGGACAAGGTCCATGTATCCCCAAGTCCTCTGAATGTGATGTCATCACCGTGGCCGTTCTCGATGTGGGGAATTGATATGATTGGAAAGATCGAGCCTACGACATCCAACGGACACCGGTTCATCTTGGTGGCAATTGATTACTTCACCAAATAGGTGGAAGCAGCGTCATATGCCAATGTGACGAAGCAAGTGGTCGCCAGATTTATCAAACGAGATATTATCTGTAGATATGGAATCCCTGAGCAGATTATTACCGACAACGGTACGAATTTGAATAACACGATGATGAAAGAGCTGTGCCAGAATTTCAAGATTGAACATCACAATTCTTCTCCTTACCGACCCAAGATGAATGGCGCTATTGAAGCGGCCAATAAGAACATAAAGAAAATTATTCAGAAGATGGTTGTGACCTACAAGGACTGGCATGAGATGCTACCTTTCGCTTTGCACGATTATCGTACGACGGTATGCACATCAACCGGGGCAACCCCTTTTTCGTTGGTATACGGAATGGAGGCAGTATTATCGTTGGAGGTTGAGATTCCTTCCTTGAGGGTTTTACGAGATGTCCAACTTGACGAGGCAGAATGGGTTAAAGATAGACTGAATCAGCTCAGTTTAATGGATGAGAAGAGGCTAGCTTCTCTCGCATACGGTCGGTTGTACCAGAGCCAGATGAAGAAAGCGTACGATAAGAAGATACACCCTCGAAGCTTTCAGACGGGCGACCTTGTGCTGAAAAGGATCCTCCCACCACAAACAGATCACAGGGGCAAGTGGACCCCTAATTACGAAGGGCCCTACGTTGTCAGAAAAGTCTTCTCTGGAGGAGCCTTGCTACTCCAGAGAAGACTTTACGTCTCCTGTGAATTTGGACGCAGTTAAAAAATACTTTGCTTGAAAGTGACCCGCTGGACAGTAAAAAGAGAGTCCAGGCAAAAATGGGGCATCCTGGCGAACCGTAAAAAATGAATAAAAGGTTCAGGCATAAGTTAGGGATAAAATTGAAAAGATGTACACCCGCGAAGTCGAAAAACTGCATTGGGCAACTTCGGAAAAAAAGGGTATCCCGGTGAATTGAAAACCCGCAAAGGGCGATTCATGCAAAAGTTAGGGATTGAAAAAGCAAATGACTGCAGTCTGGATTTGATACAGCATTGCTTAGTGGTTTGGGAGTACCTGAGGGTTCGTTTATCCGACACAATCTCTTCCGAAAATTGAATACCGGGAAAGCGCCAGAGTCAGGCGAGTCTAGGAGGATAAGCTCACGATGTTTGTCTGCACCATGTTGCCGACATGTATACAAATTGTTTTGTATTTTATGCTTTTGTGCGTATATGTATGTGTGTGTGAGTAACTTCCTCTTTTCAGGAGTTGCATCCAATGTACAAAACTTTGCCTATTCAGAGACCTGTTATTAATAAAACATGTTATTCAGTATTTAATGCTTGTGCTTTACTGTTTTGTATGGGGAAAACGCCAATGTCCTGATGAACTTGCATGTGCATAACTTTGTTGGCCCTTGCCAATAATTGCTAAAACTTTGAATTAACTGAAGTAATGTCGCGGGCACTAACCCGAATAGATTTGGTTGTATAGATTTTTTTGTCTCGTTTGTGTTTTGCAGGGTTCTCACCCTTAAAGCGGACAATCAGAAAATGGTGGCCCCAGCCGGAGGCTCTGGAAAAAGGACTTGACCTTATTCCCATGCAGGTCACGCCTCGTCCCCAGAGGTTGAGACAATGTTATATCCCTCACCGAAGGAGGGATTATTTTCCCCAGAAGAGTATCCTCATGGAAGTTGTCCATAGGATATCCCCAGTGAAGTCACCAAGATCAGTGTCCCATGCAGAGGTTATACTCCCCAGAGAGTCGAAGATGTGCACGTTCAATCCCCAGCTGGGAGGATTTCCATGGCGCATAACCAAGATAGTAAGTTCAAGAAGGATTATCCCCAACGAGGATGGTTTTCTTTTTCCCCCTAGGTCGTCATGCCTTCGTCCAGATGATTACCCCCAGCGGAGTGGTAGTTCCGAGTTTGTAAACTGTACCCAGACAGTTGTCCCCCAGAAGGGTTGATTCTCCCCCAGCTGAGTTAATCTTCCCAACAAGTGTTGTTATTTCCTCCAGTGGAAATTGATGTGTAATCTCTCCTCGGCAGAGTTGGTTGTATCTCCGACATTTATTTTGCCAGGAATACTTCGCGATATCCATTCATCCCCAACAGGGTGGTATTTGTCCTCAGCAGCCGTGTTGTAGCAAGCTTGTCAGAGCTTCCTCAGCAGCCTGAACTTGCATTTGCATGTGCATACATTATCATGTTTGCATCTACCCAAAAAACGCGTAGCATTTCCATGCCGTATGGAGCATTACGCCATTGCCAAACATACGCATTTTGAAACATAAATCAGGTTGGTTAACCTTTTGCTTTTCAGGTGTTTCTCAACAGGAGTACGGGGTTCTAATTCAGATTTATTACCATACGATCGAAGTCTTGCCGTGAGACATATGATGATACAGTTCTTGTTATTATCCCCCATAGAGTTACTGGTTGAAGTTTCTCTTATCCGACCAGCAGAGTGTTTTTCTGCAGGTTTGCTGTCGCAACAGCATTTCAGGGTTTTATGAATCAAAATTTCAGAAGAGGTCACTTGTTGTCGAAACGGGTGTCGGGCGGTTATTTTCAAAATATCCCCAATGGAGTTAGCTACTACCAAGAACAGGCTAAGAAGCTATATCCAAGGTTGTATTTTCCCGTAAGAATCAGGCGGAAGAACTTTCCTGTATGTATCAGGCAGATGTGTTATATTTTCCCGTAGGAATCAGGCGGAAGAACTTTCCTGTATTTATCAGGCAGATGTGTTATATTTTCCCGTAGGAATCAGGCGGAAGAACTTTCCTGTATGTATCAGGCAGATGTGTTATATTTTCTCGTAGGAATCAGGTGGAAGAACTTTCCTGTATGTATCAGGAAGATGTGTTATATTTTCCCGTAGGAATCAGGCGGAAGAACTTTCCTGTAAGTATCAGGCAGTTGTGTTATATTTTCCCGTAGGAATCAGGCGGAAGAACTTTCCTGTATGTATCAGGCAGATGTGTTGTATTTTCCCGTAAGAATCAGGCGGAAGAACTTTCCTGTATGTATCAGGCATATGTGTTATATTTTCCCGTAAGAATCAGGCGGAAGAACTTTCCTGTATGTATCAGGCAGATGTGTTGTATTTTCCCGTAGGAATCAGGCGGAAGAACTTTCTTGTATGTATCAGGCAGATGTGTTGTACTTTCCCGTAAGAATCAGGCGGAAGAACTTTCCTGTATGTATCAGGAAGATGTGTTATATTTTCCCGTAAGAATCAGGCAGAAGAACTTTCCTGTAAGTATCAGGCAGATGTGTTTTCCCGTATTAGGCAGGCGAATAAACTTTCCGATATCCAGATAGATGATTCTCCCATGATAGACAGAGTATGTGAGTTGTGTTCCGATATTTGACAGAAGTATTTTCCCCCAAGGAAGTCGCCGTGATTTCCTCGTGTTACTGTCCCCAGTAGATCTTCCTCAAAGTCGTTTGTGGGTTGGGACCAACGGAGGTAGCTACTATAGAGATAGGCAGATAAGTTCCGTGTGAATAGACGGAAATGTTTCCCCAGCGACGTCGTCAGGATTTTTCCGTGTGGACGAAATGTAGACAAAGTTTTATCCCCGCGGTGGTAGAATATTTTTCGGGCTAATGAGAATAATCCCCAACACAGTCGCTAATTGATCAGTTTGTTACCGTAACAACCGGATCCAGTCAGCAGATGTTGCTTTCAAGCAGTTTGTGCAGTTTATTTCTTCGGTTGGCAAATTTCCGGGTTCTTAGTATTCAACCGTCTCGTACCTCGATTGTTTGAAGGCCGTTCGCTCTTCACCCAGTCGGGTCCAAGTCGTTTGAATAGGGGCAGCTGTTGCACCCTAAAACTTGCTCAACCTATTTCACCTGGTTTATGTTTCATTGCATTTCATTTGCATAGATACATCATGTACATAATCTAATCATTTGCATAGCATAGCATATCAAGGCATCCAATAAGGGATCAAGTGACATTCTTATCTAAAGAAGCACATCAACAGTTTTTTATTCAAGCTTAGGACCATCCAAGTCATCAAGAAATGTTTGAAGCTTTGAGAAGTTTGAGGGTCAACCAATGGACTTCTCTCCTAATCTGAGGTGTATTGAGGGTCATCAATGGGGGTATGAGCTATAAATTGAGAGTATGGAATGTATGCAAAGCTTATGAAATGCCTAGAGGGTTGTGTTGAAGATGAGACAAGTCATTGATTCAAGTACAAGAGCCTCAGTTGAAGTGCAGTCAACTAGGGTTTCATCTGGGTCAACCCTAGGTCAACTGAGTGATTGAAGAGCATCAAGGCTTAATTGTAGGATGTGGGATTCATGAATTGATATGTTGATACATGTGTGGTGTTGTGCCAAGGATAAATCAAAGAGAATCAAGAGTAGGAGGAGTTGCCAAATTAGGGTTTCGGTGTAAAATCCCCTAATTTTGGCCTAACTCCCAAGTCAGATAAGTCAAAATTCAAGTTTCAAATGGAGTCTTGGCCAACATGAAACTTGTAGAGCTTCTCAATAGCTTTACTTTGAGTACTAGAAGTCTTCAAGAAGATTTGTGGAACTCAAGTTATGGTTCTTGCAAGTTATGGGTCATCAGAGGACACTGAAATTTATCTGTGAAAGTCACTTGACTTCCAAGCAACGTTTGCCCATCAAGGAGTTTTCAAATGGATTCTTGGCCAACATAAGAATTGTACGGCTTGATCTTAGATTTAATTTGAGTACTAGAAGTCCTCAAGAAGAGTTTTGGAAATCAAGTTATGGTCTTGGCAATCCAGGGGTATTTTGGGTATTGATGATTATAGGTCATTTTTCAACATAGGTCAAAATCTCCATCTTCCACTCCTCAAATGCAAAAATATTCAACATGAGATGTGTTTATAAAGGTGTTTTTGGTCTAGGTAAGAGGTCATGGGTGATTGGAAGGGCTTGTATCACAAAATTGCAAAAATGGCCTAAAATAAGGGTGAATTTTAAATGAACCAAGGATGAAAATTGGGATTTTTGAGCTATGGGTCCAAACCAAGCCATATGACATACCAAATTGATTGGAAATCATATTTTGAAAACAATGACATTGCCACATTTTTGAGTTGAGGGTTAATTCAATGACTTTCTTTGTAAAATGGTTACTTACCTCATAAGTTACATATGCAAATTCATTCCTTGGGTCAACTACAAGGCTCTATTCAATCCAAACACTTCCTAAATCTCATTTGGAGAGAAATTAAACACAAAGCAAGGGCAAACACAAGCTGATATGTGACTATCATGTATGGAGCTTGTCATGAAAATTTCAAGAGATGAGAAATTGGATTTCTCATATAGAGCTTTCCAGAAGTTTCTAGATTGTTCATACACATTCTATATAAGGATTAGAAGAGGTTTAAAGCATTGGTTGGTGCAGATTGAGAGAGAAGTGAGAGATAGCACATTGAGTTTTCAGTTTGCAAAACAGAATCGGTTACAACAATTTGATCCACTTCAATCCATTCTTTTGTGTTCAATAGCTTCCTTTGGTGTTGGTGAGTGATTCCAGATACAATTCAAGGCAAGATTAGTGCAAAATCGTGAGAGAGCATTTTGGATTCATCTCTTGCAAGTCAGAATCGGATTCAAGGATTCAAGAGGTTTCAATCCAATTTGTTGCATACAGAAGCTTGATCATACATCATTGAAGGTATCTGGAAGATCTTGGAGCTTAATTTGAAGGATTGCTTGGTCTGTTTGTCGCTACTGCGAAAATCGGCGCCGGCTTGACAGGAGAGTCGCCACCGTGCGTTATTTATCCCTTAGAGCGGGAAAGGAAACGCTCGAAGTAAACCTCGCAAAGACGGGAAAAGGTATGGTCATTGCAACCAAAACCTGGATTCGGGAGTCGGTTACGCAAGGGGAAGGTATTAGCACCCCTCACGTCCATCGTACTCGATGGGATCCGCGCTTGATGTTTATAGGTAAAAGGGTGTGTTATCTATCTACGCTAATGGCTGGTCTGAAAAGAAAATAAAAGGACAGGACTCGACAGAACATACGGTGTTCTGGGCCTACGTATTCCCTTGTGCAATGGGAAAGTCAGAGTCAACGTAGTTCGACTACCTACGTCTAAACGGGGGAAAGGTTGCTCGCCAGGACATCGCGTCCTGTGCCTACGTACTTTCATCTGGTATGAAAGATCAGAGCAAACGTAGTTCGGCTAACTACGGGTAAACAGGGGGCCCTCACACAGCAGTGAGAAAACAAACTGGTCCTAAAGGCTCGGGAACCTACAAATACGATCTGGTCTCAAATGCACTCGGGCAACAGAAAGGGGTAACAATTAGTTGTTAGCGGGAAAGTCTCGATCGCACAGCCGCGAGAGAACAAAGGTTAGTTGTTAGTGTGCTCGCTAGGATATCGCATCCTATGCCTACATATCTTCGTCTGGTACGAAGAATCAGAGCAGCTGTAGTTCAGCTAACTACGGATCAAGCTACTCAAAAGCTCCTACTGGAAGGAAAGGGAAACCCTAAAACTATAGCTGAGAAACAGGGGAATCTACCTATTGCTATCACGCCTGGTTGACCATCCTAATGGCTATCATGACAACTCCGCAGCGGAGAAGTCAGAGCTCCTAAGGGATCATGGCAACAGGACTGAACTACAAACAAGAAACTGCAAAGTAAAGGAATACTGAAAATATGCATGAATGCAACAACTAGACAAACAAGGCGCGAAGGCCGCAAACCATAGAGGCAAGGGAGCTCAGCTCTACCAAATACCAACAAGCAAAGCCACTCAATAACAAACAAGCAGAAGGAGGACCACCTCAACTTCTCATGCACACCAAGTCTACTTCTAAGATGCACCTATTCAGAACTATCTAGATGAATACCTAAGTCTAATGCAACATAACATCATACAAGTCAAACAATCCAAAGAGAAGGCTAGCTAACCTGATAAGCCTCTATCTACAAAACAAGAAACTACTCCTGGGCAAGACCCCTAACAAACCTGAAATAATCTCCTAATATATCTCTAAACAAAACTCTATACAATACCCTAAGCAAAGATCTAAGCAAAAACTCTAATCAAAACCCTAAGCAAGAGGAATCAATCCCAGTCTCCAAGCTTCAGAACAAGCTTACCAGAGAAAGGGAACTAAGCAGACAAACTCATAGCATCTTCCTCAGGAAAGTACCAGGAGGTTACTACTCAGGAGTCATATCCTATGCGGCTCGACAACTGTGATCAGTTTACATCCCTCCTCAGGAGAGATTAAACTCA
Source organism: Lathyrus sativus (assembly GCA_963859935.3). Classification (NCBI taxonomy): domain Eukaryota; kingdom Viridiplantae; phylum Streptophyta; class Magnoliopsida; order Fabales; family Fabaceae; genus Lathyrus; species Lathyrus sativus. The sequence goes on from OZ012741.1 coordinate 160,629,435, forward strand.
CATGAAGGCTCCGGCATCACTGGATACTTTGAGAAAACCTACATGCACTAAGGGAACTAAGTGAGCAGACCCATAGGACCTTCCTCAGGAAAGTACTAGGAGGCTGACACTTAGGAATCGTATCCTACGTGGCTCAACAACTGTGATCAGTTTACATTCCTCCTCAGGAGAAATTAAACTCACAAGTTGGCTCCAACATCATTGGATACTTAAGAAAGCCTAGATAAACTAATGGAACTAAGTGAATAGACCCATAGGACCTTCCTCAGGAAGGTACTAGGAGGCTGACACTTAGGAATTGTATCCTACGTGGCTCAACAACTGTGATCAGTTTACATTCCTCCTCAGGAGAAATTAAACTCACAAGTCGGCTCCGACATCCTTGGATACTTAAGAAAGAGGTGAGAAGAAAGAATGAAAGTCATTCATAGTGCCTTCCTCAGGAAAGTACCATAAACTCCCTTCAAACTTCAGGGTCTCGAACCTCACAAACAGACAACAAGCTCCTAGACTAAGCCTCAATCCACTGCATCCTTGCAAGCTCCAACAGGACTGCAACCAGCTCCTATCCTTAAGAAGAACCCACAGGCCAACAAACCACAAGAGACTATCTCTGAAGTTCAACCACAGTTGAACTTCACAGTCAGAAGTCATCAAGACTTCTCCTATCTTCAGGCTCAGACAAATCATATCAGAATATCCTACAAAAATCTATCAAAAATCCAATGGGAGACCTATATGGCTCTAGGATAACATACTGAAAAATCAGAACAAAATTCAACACCAGATGAAAGAACTAAAATCAGCAACACAGACATATCCACAAACCAATTTATTCAACATCAATAGCAATGAAAAAATGCAATTAAAATGAAAATGCATGATTAAGCTAATGTTTCTGCACTATAAAACTCTACACTGAATTACGAGTCTACAGAAAAAAAGAACGAAATTATTTGACTAAACCTACTATTTTTTATCAATTTTCTAATGACATGTATGCACTAAAGAATATTAAAAAAGTCAATTAAATGGAAAATATACAAAAAATAGCAAACAAAAATAAAGTGACATTTTTATTTTTATATGATTTTCTAGACACTATGATGAAATGGTAGAAAAAAGAAGAATTAAAAAAACAATTATTTTCATTTTATTATGGATTTTCTAATATGCAAAGAAAATAAAAGAAATTGAAAGAAAATAAAATTGAAATAAAACTGGAGGGGGGGTGCTAACAGCAAGGGATTCAGCTATTACTATATTGGGCCCTGAAGATGAGGGGTGCTAACAGCACTGGGCGCAGGGCCCAAACTTATTAACCAGAAAAAAAACAACAAAAACTGAACTGAACGCAGGGGGGTGCAGCGCTAGCAATTTCCCAGTTATTATTTCACTGGGCTTACGCCCAGGGGGGTGCTGTTAGCAATTAGGGCCTAAGGCCCAAACTGATTCACTCTGGTTCTCACACGCCAAGGGGTGAACGAGTAACAATGGGGGCAGCGTTCAGAAAAATACATTTGGGCCTAAGCCCAAACCTAACCCTAATCTGAACCCCAAACCACAAAACCTAATCCCCTCTCCCCAACTCAGGTTACTGTTCACGAAGCCAAACCCTAACGCCGTTCATCTCCTAAATGCTCCCTCTGAATTCTTTTCCACCCTCAACCAATTCCTCACAATGATCTGAAACTAAACCCTAATACACGCCTCACCAAACTTCGATCCAACGCCCTAAACTCGACCCAAACCCTAATTGAATTAAGATAAACATCCAGCAATCACAGCAAACGGAAAGGGGAAGACGAACGGAATCAAGTGAACGCACCTGGATACGGAGCAAGAACAAGCTCGTGGAGTTCTTGATGCCCAATGAAGAACCTGACGAATTCAAGATCCTGCGCGTAGATTCTGATGAGGATCCTGATGAATCTTGGAGCAACTTCTAGAAATTTGAAGGTGTGGAGATCTACAGCGGCGGCGTTCGTATGATGAAGATCAACAAAGATCTTAAAATTGTAGGCAAGATGTTGACGTTCTTAAGACACTTTGAGTAGCTTACAACGAGATCAGAGAGATCTGAAGATTGTAGAAGAAAGATCTTGAATCGCTTGCAAATTTTGGTTGAAGATTCTTCGGAGAAGTATGAATTTCTTGGAGAAAACGATAAACGAAGATGGAGATCTTGAGCGTCTGAAGGAATTCTGGAAAAATATCTCGAATGCTGATGAAGATATGAAGATTCCGGTGAAATTGCGTTTTCCGGCGAGGGATTAGATGAAGGTAGAGGAGATGATCGGAGTGTTTGGATGAATTTCTGGCAAAAACGCAGTTTCCGGCGTCTTCAACGGTCTCCGGTGGCCGTTGCGGTGGAGGACGGTGTCTCCGATGGCGTCTGCATGCCCGACGGCGAAGTCCCGGCGATGCTCCGGTGACTAGCTGTGGTGGTGCCAAGTGTCTCAGTGGAGGTTGGGAAGGGGACGTGTGGCGGACGCGTGTCAGCAGAGAGAGAGAGGACTCTGAGTGGGACGCGTGGCGGTGAGAGGGTGAATTCTGAGTGGTGTGGTGTTGTAACGAGTGTGGAACGCGTGGGCCAGCCTTAGTGCAACACGTGGCCTGCGCTATTTATGACACTGATAACGCTAGAATCTTCTGGAAACCTCTAGACTCTGCTGGACTATGCTGGAAAAGAACTGGACGAACTGGGCTCATAATACTGCACAAAAACTGCATTGGGCTGCACTAAAGCCCAAACGAAAATAACCAAAAAACTGTAAAACTGAATTACAACTTACTTAAAACTAAATGAACATTAAAGCCTAATTAACTGACTAAATCAAAAATTAACTATCTTAATCCTAATTAAATCTAAAAAAATCAATTAACCTAGTTAAACTCTAAAAAGTGATTAAAAGTCTAATTAATTCTATATTATCCTAATTAAATCTAAAAAAATCAATTAACCTAATTAAACTCTAAAAAGTGATTAAAAGTCTAATTAATTCTATATTATCCTAATTTCTTATTAAAGTTCTACCATTATTTAAAACTAGTAAATCTATTTAAAACTATAATATTTCCTATATTATCTAAAACAATTAAGACTATATTTAAATTCTAAAAATGATAAAAAAAACTATTACCTATTTTAAAATCTATATAAAAATCTAAACTATTATTAAAAGAAAAAACTATATTTTTCTAAAAAAAGATAAAACTATTTAAAACCTTATTTATATTCTAAAAATCTATTTAAAAATCTATAAAATTCTAAAAAGAGATTTAAGCTATTAAAAAAAATATAAAAACTCTATTTAAACTCCAGAAAAATCTATAAAGCCTATCTAAAATTCACAAAAGTCTATTAAACCCTAAAAATGCAGATGAATGCAAATGACCCTCATAAAAGAGCGCACGAGACCAGATCGAATCGAACAGAGAGCCCCGGGCATCAGAATATCCCCAAAATTACTATGCAAGCTAAAAATCGCCGAGGAGCGCACAATTTCCCGAAAATAAAACCCTGGTGATCTGGACTGGAACGGCCATATCTGATAGACGAAAATCAAGCTGTAAACTCTGATATCCTCCGTTTGTGCACAAATATCACGCGTCTGATTTGCGAATATGAAATTAAACCACGAGTCAGATAGGAGAATCGGTTGGTCAAATTTTAGGGTGCAACAGCTGCCCCTATTCAAGCGACTTGGACCTGAAGGGTTTGAAGAGCGCTCAGCCTTCAAACATTCGGAGGTACGAGACGGTTGAATACAAATAAAACCCGAAAATTTGCCAACCGCGAGCATATACTTGTAAACTGCTTGGGGAATACAGTCCAGAAAACCGAGTCCAGTCATTACGGCAATAACTGATTAATCATCTGATAAAGAACTCCTGATTTGAATACCCGTTGCTTGTGATACCCCATGTAACAGAACCCGAGGGCTGCAACAAAATACCTGATCCTTTCACATTGCCTACTGATAGGCAGGAAGAGAAATATACTCACATCGCCCAAAGATGGACGGGACGACACCCTGATTGAATACTCACCTCGTCTAATGATAGACGGAAAGCCAACATTAATCTCCAAATTCACATCGTCTAAGGATAGACGGGAAGAAATAATCTCCGAATTCACATCGTCTACTGATAGACGGGAAGAAACAATCTCTGTACTTGCATCGTCTAAGGGTAGACGGAAAGACACCATTAATCTCCATATTCGCATCGTCTAAGGATAGACGGGAAGAAATAATCTCCGAATTCACATCGTCTACTGATAGACGGGAAGAAACAATCTCCGTACTTGCATCGTCTAAGGGTAGACGGAAAGACACCATTAATCTCCATATTCGCATCGTCTAAGGATAGACGGGATCATCCTGATTGATGACACAAATCAATATTCTCATCGTCTAAGGGTAGACGGCATCGTCCTGATTGATGAACAATCAATTCTCATCGTCTAAGGATAGACGGAAAGAAATTCATAATCTCTATACTCACATCGTCTAAGGGTAGACGGGATCATCCTGATTGATGAAACAAAACAATTCACATCGTCTAAGGGTAGACGGCATCATCCTGATTGATGAACAATCAATTCTCATCGTCTAAGGATAGACGGAAAGAAATTCATAATCTCTATACTCACATCGTCTAAAGATAGACGGAAAGACACCATAACGCAATTCAACACCATCCTTTGAATTTCAGAATTCTTCTGTTTACGGGAATTGATGGAAAGATCAATATCCTTGAAGGGGCCACATCGTCAGTATGGACCGACGGTAAGAAAAACCCCCTTTTAAAGAACCACGTCGTCAATGAGAATCGACGATCACGAAAACTGAACATTCTTCGAAGAGCCTCGACATCAATAAGGATTGACAGCCAGAAAAGTACCTCTTGAAACGTCATCTTATCCAATAAACAGAAAGAAAATCATTATCCGAAATATCGTTTTGAAACCCCTCAACAATCAAAGATAGCCGGAGAAGACTCGCTGGGGAAACGCCTCATCATAAGTATGATCTGGCAATAAGAAACCCGCTGAACAGTAACTCGAAACTTCACATCGTCTGCTGACAGACGGAAAGGAAAGCCACTTGCTATAGAAACTCTATTTTGAACCCCATTGAAAATCAACCAAAACTTCACATCGTCTAAGGATAGACGGAAAGAAAACCACATTCGTACTCAAGACGTCTAATGATAGACGGAGAAATCCACTTATTGGAGGAACACATCGTCAATATGAATTGACGGGAAGAAAAGTCTGCCGATATCAGATGACTGCTTGATCAAAGCACAACTATCGTAAGATCTGATACAAATAATCTGGTGAACTGTCTGAACACTGCCGCTAGATAAATGCCTCTGAATTGATCACAGAGTAATTCACGCGCCATATGAGGCTGATAGAAAGCCTGACTTATGCTTCGTATGCACATGCATATGCTTTAATTTTTCTACAGCGTAATGCTCCATTCTGGATGGAAATGCTACGCATTTTGACAATGATATGCAAGTATGATGCAAATATGATGATGCATGCAATATGCTAGTGCAGGCTCGAGCTGCCGGAGAGAGCTGGGTACAGAACCACTTCAGCAAAATAAATGCTGAAGGCGAGGCCAACTCTGCTGGGGATAAACTGGATATCACTGAATTATCCCAGCAAAATAAATGCTGGGAGAGGGAAATCAACTCCGCTGGGGATATTGGGAACTTAACCGAACATCGTCGACGAAGTAATACCCCGCTGGGGTATATAATTCCACTGTGAAATAGCAGACGTGCTGAATATGATTAGACTCCTCTAGGGATAGCTTATCCGTACCAACGGTGAATTGGACTTTGCTGGAGAAAATGGAGGGAGCCCTCCTGCGTACTGACGAAGCTCGGATTCGGAAATTGATGCGCCAACACGGATGGGCTTCGCAGTAATCGCAAACATGGGTTTGAGCTCTTAAGCTATCTTGCTGGGTCAGGTACAACTGACGCTGGAAAATATTCTTCATGAATATACAGCCTTTTAGTGAAGGGATAGTAACACGACTTCCCGCATTCATCTCGCTCTCGAAAACCGACTGTATCTGCTCGAATAACTCTGAATGACCCTGCTGAAGCGGAGAAGACCAATCCTTTCGCTTCTGAAATGCCCCAGCCTACGGGATCTCTGTGGGGATAGTCCTTGAAAGGAAATCTGCAAATCTGAGCCCTGATGGTCTGATATAACCTGCCCCAGCGTTCTGAGCTTCCGAGAGACACTTCACCTCAAATGCTCCTCGAATAACTTCTGCGTGCTTAAGATAGTCTGCCCCTGACTGCAATGACCTTGCTCCTGATTATTTGATTCAGAGTAATGCCCTTGACTACGCCGTATTTGCCTGGATCTCAACCTAATTGCCCCAGGATAATTGACTTCGAAAAGCTGACCTGACTGGGGATCACAATAAAAGCTTGCCCGTGCTCTCGGAACATTCGGGCGTTCTGCATTCTATCTTGACCATACTTTCCACTGTAGGAAGCTTTTCTGCTGTCAAGCGCTTACTCGCAAGTAAAACAAGTTGTTCTGCATAAAAGATGTATTAATGCAACACATATGACAGCTTTGACATCCAATCTGTTCACTGGGAAAAGGAAAAACAGTTTATGGCATATGATGCATAAAACATTTATCAACATCAGTACCAACATGGTAAGAGGAACCCTTTTAAGAGTCAGAATCGACGCGACCTTTACCGGAGTATGCTTTCGAAACGACCTGCTTCAATTAGGACTTTTGGAGGTTGTAACGTGGTCAGGTTCACGGTTTTGAAAGAAAGGATAAAGGCTCAAAGTTTATTTTAACCCACCCATTCTCCTTGATGTTCTCCCATCCTACGTTCAGCTAATTCGACCTTAGCGCTCACCTCTCAGAGGTTGAAAGATAGGAGTGATAGCTCGAGAAACTTTCGGCTCTTGGAGTGACAACCACTCACTTTTCGTCTTTGACACTTGAGGTCACACGACTCGTATTTCCATCGAGGATTTTTCTTTTGATCCTTTTCTTCTTTTTCTTTTCATATCCCTAACTTTTGCCTGGACTAACTCTTTTGAGTTCTTTTGGTTTTTTAAGTCCAACGGGATGCCCTCATTTTTGCCTAAGTCATTTGTTTTGAAGTTTTCTTGACTTAGCGGGCTTTTGACTCTTCTTTTTTCGTTTTTTTTTTCTTTCGAACAAGTCGCGTGACACTGGTTGTTTGACTCTTTGGGGAATGATGTGGCTGTCCCACTCTTGATTGAACCATTGTGGTCTTTTAGGCACGACCTCTAGGGGTGTGATCGATCCTCGAATGGACACTCCTTTTGCAATTTGGACGCTCGGTCAAATTAGCTAACACCTACCCTGCCCCAAGGTTAAGATTGAGGGTTTTTCGTTTTCAGAAAGAAACTCCTACTACAAGGCTCAAAGGGGTTGACAAGGGATTATCTTCCTTATAACTCCGGTGTTTAGGGATTTGAAACAATGCCTGTACATCATCAGCAGGTTTTATCTCAAAAGCATACACTAGGAATTTTGCACGTCGTTCATTTTCGTCATCCTCCCCAGATCCTTCTTAACCAAGCAGTGGACATTTGTAAAAACAATTAGTGAACACGACTGGATTCAATCAAAACATGCATATTTATTTCATTATCATCAATTTGAATGAAAACAACAAGTTTTACAAACAAGCTTGCAATTTAAACAGGAAAGAAACTACAAATGTAAAGACATGACAAGATAAAACAAGAAAACATGCTAGCTTCCGAGAACCGGGCTTTCACATCTGCCCTGCTGCTGAACCAGCTATCTTCGCAATCAGTTATTAGAGACAATTTGATGCTATCCTGATCTGCTTTCAACGACCCTACCAAATTATAGAGCCCCTCCTCCTTTATTCAGATGACTTTGGGACTTCCCTGCCCGAAGTTGATTGCTGCACTATCAAGTAGATCCTGCACTTTGTGCTTGAAAGCCAGACAATCTTCAATGTTGTGCCCCTGTGCTCCTGAATGGAAATCACAGCGCTCCTTGATATCATAACCTGCTGGAGGTGTCCCTGTCAGCGGGGCTAACTTCCTCTTCTCAACCAACTGCAATCGTAGCAACGTCTGAAGAAGTTCGGCATACGGCATCGGAGGCACTTTAAATACCCTCAATGGCTTCTGATTTTGAGCTTTTCGCTGATTGGGATACTGCTGCCTTTTCCCCTGTTGAGATTGTTGCTGTTGTTGCTGGTATCGGGTTGACTCTTGAACACCCTTCGTAGCAAATGCAACATCGGTTTCTTGATTTTCACTGTACTGATTAACGCCCTCCTTATGCTTAGCCATTTTATTTCTCAGATCTGCCCCAGGAATAGGCAACAGTTGTGGGCATGGAGATTCTGACACCATGGAGTCCAGGATACGCTTCTGACCTACTGCAGCTATAGAAACATCTGTCATTTTAGCATCGATCGAGACAGGAGCAATATGCACAGCTACGCCGCCCGGCGTGAATTCAATATCGTGCGAGTCAATCAGGTCTTGAACATTGTGCTTAAAAGCATGACAACCCTCGATGTCGTGTCCGAATGCCCCGGAATGAAACTCACATTGCTTACTGGCATCGTACCCTTGAGGAAACGCTCTCGTTGGTGGTTCCAACGTTCTTTTCTCAACCAGATTAAACCTCAATAAGGTCTGCAAGAGCTCAGCATATGTCATAGGCGGTGCCTCAAACATTCTCTTTGGCTTCCCTTCCTGGATCCTCCGCTGAGCCGGATGTATCTTCTGTTGCTGCTGCTCAGGTTCCACATGCACAGGTGGCGCGAGCTTCTTCATTGCGGCTTCAAATAGCTGATCGTCTTCTTTCCTAAGCACATTCTTGACCACTTCCATGATCAAGCTCATTTGGGTCTTCAGCTGACTGTTCTCCTCTTTGAGAATCTTCTGCTCCAGACGCATCTCTTGCATGTCTCTCATCATCTGCCCCAGCTGGCTTCGGACTTCAATCAATTCGAACTGATTCTGTTCCATATCTCTGAAGGAGTTCCTGCAACAAACTGGATGACGAGAAAATAAGACGCACGGTTCTGATGTACCTGTTAAACGATAATGCAACGCAGAAAGCAAACACATATTCATAACGAGACAAAGAGAAACTCAAGCTATAAGCATACAGACGAACATCTCCCACCCACGTATAACCAACAAAAGCATCACGTAGGCACAAATGAGTACGAATACAATGACCCCAGCCAACAATCCTGGCGGTGGTCGACAAATACTAGTGCACAAAAGCTAAACGGGTTAAGCAAAGAAAACAGATGCGACACCCGGCACAGAAACCTCTAGAAACTTCTCCCATATTCAACTGAACTCTCCGATTGACGATCTTCAGAGCACACACTTCCTGTGGAGTCTTCCATGACATTAACTGACGAACCCATACAACTGGATGATGGAAAATCATTAATCTGAACAAAACCCTGAGGCGTGATGCAAATCCGGCTAGAGTCTAACAGATCTTGAACCTGGCTTCTAAGCACCTTACAATCATTTGTTGAATGCCCCTGTGCCCCAACATGGTACTCACAGCGGGCGCTGGCATTAAAACCTGGAGGATACGGTGGAATCACTGGCTTAGTCTCTTTCGGCACTACCAATCCGCTTCTGACCAGATCTGGCAACAACTGACTGTACGACACTGGTAGCTGAGTAAACTGCCTTTCAGGCTTCCTTGGTCTTCGTGGAGCATGCTGACGCGATCGGCGGTAAGATGATAGTTGACTTGAAGTGTCTGAAAACTGATCCTGAGATGCTAGAGATTCTGAGGTGGCATCATCTCCTTCCCACTTTTCTTGAGAACTGACAACTGACTCAATCTTATTAACTGGGACGTAAGGAACATCTCGAAACTTTCCACTCCTGAGTCCTCTCTCAACAATCTCTCCCAGTCTCATCAGGCCCACAAAGTTTGTGCAACTGAACAATTTGTCAAAATAATGGCCTTTCAGAGTACCCAGGAAGATGTCAACCAGTTCCCTTTCCGGGAGCGGTGGTTGAACACTAGCAGCCAATTCTTTCCATCTTCGTAAATACCCTTTGAATGATTCATTCTCCGCTTGAGACAATTCTTGCAGATCTACGAGACTAGGAGTCAAATCCAAGTTGTAATTGTACTGCTTTATGAAAGCTCTGGCTAGATCCACCCACGATCGAATCTGATTACTCTCTAATTGCACATACCACCTTAAGGATGCCCCAGTCAGACTAAACTGGAAGCAATGGATCATTAGTTGGTCATTTCTCACAAACGAAGTCATCCTTCGACAGAACATCATCAAATGCAATTTTGGACAGCTATCTCCCGTGTATTTTTCAAATTCCGGCACTTTGAACTTGTACGGCAACACCAGGTCAGGAACCAAACACATAGCTACAGCATCCAGGTTAACGGCATCTTTCGTTTCTAAGGCTTTTATACCTTCTTCCAATGCTCGGAGTCTTCTACCATCGTCAAGAGCTCTTGGATCTACTAACCCGGTTACTGGAATATCTCTTTGGTAATTCATCGCAGGGAAAGCGACACTTTGATTTTTAACAGGAGGACGACGTTCATTTCGGGCAACGAACTGCTCATGCCGATCTCGGTTCTCAACAGCAGGCTGCACCACTTGGGCTGCAGTAAGATTGTTCGCTGGCGGGAAGCCTTCCATAGAATCATACTGATGGTTGGACGCCACAGTAAACCCTGCCAAGGTGCTAGGAGCCTGGAAATTGCCTTCAGACATAGCCACCAATTACCTGTAATGGACTATGCTGCTTGATTCTGCTTAACTCTGCTTCAGCCCCTTGGTCGTCTCCACTCTTGCCTCAAACAATTCCCAGAGAACCACTTTCTGGTGAAAACAAAGCCTGGATAAGTGCTCTGACCTGCTAGAGAAATGCTATGCAGTATGATTTATGCAAACAGAAATACAAAAATGCTAACGTGCATGTGTGCATTGGAGATATTTTCCCTCCAATTCCAGTGTCAGTGGTAGCAAGACGAGATAAGCCATAAAGACAATATTTAGAAAAACCCTCATATATTCATTAGAATAACAATCTTGTCAAGAGGTTACATAACTATGCTCCATACAGCTGATATGACAAAGAGGATCCCAGCCAACATGCCTGGTGGTGATCCCAACATACAGAATACAAGAGAGAGATCAAATACGGGTACGGTTGCGGAAGTCCTCGACCATCTTCTTTGTCTCTGCATGATCTAGTTGATAAATCAAACCTTCTATCAGCCGATCCCTCTTCCTGACCGTCCCCTGGATGTCTCTGACAAAGTCTTCCCAAGCCTTATCATTGGCACCGTCCCCAGGTTTGGGTCTCTTGGCATCTGCTCTATGCTGGAAATCTTCCAAATTCTTCATGGCATCTGTCAGCTTGCGCTCGGCCTCGTATCGGCGACAGGCTTCCTCTTCAAGCTCTTCGTTCTTCACTTTGACCTGTTCTTCTAAATGAGCTACCTGTGTCTTCAGCTCTTCTTCTCGCTCCTTGCGCTTGGTCATAGTGAGATCCCAGTGCTCTCTGAACTTGGCTAGCTTTGTGTAGGCCCTTTCCAACTCTTGCTTCTTGGTGGCCAACACACTACTAACTGAGTCTACATCTAACTCCAGACGCTTCTTGGTTTCAGTCAATTCCAATAGCGTAGTCTTCAGATGTTTCAGAGTTTCAGTCTGTTGCTTAGAAAAGTATCCTGTTTCAATCTTTTCATGCCGAAGCTGGGCATTCTCCCGCTCTAAAGCCTCTTTAGCCCTTGCTAGCTCTTCTTTCTCCGCCATCAGCTGCTTGTAGACCTGCATGTCCACAGTGGTAGGCTCCTCCACCGGAGAAGGATGCAATGGCTGAACCGCTGGATACGGCATAAGGAACTTCACAGCTCGCTCACGAATCCATTCTGCATATGGGCTAGGAACTCGAGTATCCCCTCTGCTACCTGAAAGCTTCCCTCTCTTGTGCAAGTTTTTCCAGGCTTTCTCAAGTTTGGTCAGCATCTCTTTCCCTATTGCCCCGATGAGATACAGAGATTCCTGTATCTCCTCGGGCTTTGGCGCTCCTTGAGGTACATACCCAAATTGCCTGATCAATAAGGAAGGGTTGTAGTTGACACAACCTTTCCTTCCTACTAACGGAACATTCGGGAATCCTTCGCATTTGAGTATGACTTCAGCTCCGAATACCTCTTTATTGACCCATACCACGTTCTCAGCAGTCAATCCCATTAAGCGCTCGGGCCATCCTAGAGAGTTGATAGAGGTGACAAAAGGGCCTGACTTAGGCATATGACTGGTGAACCACCTGCATAGGAGAGGTACACAGCAAGACACATTCCTTCCTCGTCGCTTTTCATTCTGGTAGTGAGTTGAATGGTGGATATCTCCCAGCAAAGTAGGAACTGGGTTCTTCGCAGCCAAAATATAGAAGGCATCAGAATCAACAAAATCAGGAATGTTCGGGAACAACACGATGCCATAAACACATACAGCAAGGATGACGTCAAAAACACCCCAGCTACCCTTCTGGGCATATTCTCGAGCCTTCTCCACCAAGACATCCAACGGAAATCCCCATACGTCTCCTCTTCTGATCATCTTCCCAGACAGCTCAGACTCTTTCAAGCACAGGATGGCAGAAAGCTCAGCCAGCTTAGGCTCAGCGTCCGTACGATAGAAAGGCATCTGCTCATGGATCGGTATATCCAGAAGTGCAGAGTACTCCTCCAGGGTAGGAGCCAAAACGAAGTCGGGAAATAGAAAACACCTGAGCTCCGCGTCGTAAAACTGTAACAAAGTATAGATGCCGCTGGTCTCGTAGGCAGATGGCTGATAAACGTAGGTCAGAATCCTCCCATATCTCTTTCTGAAGTCACCCATTCCCCTCTTCTTAGCAATAGCAATCAACTCTAACAATAGACTGATATTCGGCGACGGAAACTTATAGGGCAATACTCTCTTCAGGTTTTCCATGTCTTGCTAGGAACAAACACCAGAACTGGAAGGGAAAATATGTACCTGCAATACACACACGTTAGTTGAATGCAGATGGTAATGCAATGATGCAATATGATAAATAATGCAATCTGTGAACACAGGGGCTATGCTGTAGCCTGAAGAGGAATATCTCTGTGATCAAGAACAGAAAACCAACACGGTCACCAGAATCTCATGCCACTAACTACCATCTGATACTCAAAATATCAATCCCCTGGTAAGAAAACCATCTGAACCTCTGTATCTGACGAGAATACCATCTGATAATAGCCTCAACCTCAGATAAGAAACCCATCTGACCCAGACAACACACCTGGAGATGAATCAAGAACACCATCTGACAAAGGTACTGAATCATGGTTTCTGAAGGCCAGTTTTCCTGCAATAACCCAGTCCCTCTCACAGGTAGGATAGACCTAATCCACGGACAAAGGTACGGCATCCTATGCGGTCATCAGCGTCACAGACTTTCATGAATGATGATACGATTCCCAGAAGGAGTGGCATCGTCAAGTCATGAAGAGGCCTCACTTAGCTGACATCCAAATGATCGGTCCCCAGAGTCGACAACCCTCACGTCTGGACTCCCCTCAGATCCTCAGGACCGGAAAGGAGCACCTCTGCAAGAATCTCGTCTGAGCGCAGATTTTCGTAGGGAACTGTGCCTGCTCAGCAGACAGGTTCGTCTACTACTTCTCCGCAACTATATCTAGGTGTGTACTCAAGCCCAGGTCCGGCTTTTCACTCACAGTAACCTCCCTTGCCCACAGCAATAATTACAATAATATAATGCTGGAAAATAAATGCGGAAAGGTAAAGGTACAGAAAAGTAAAGTGCAGAAAAGTAAAACACAATATGCACAACACCCAACAAATAAACACCCAAGCGCTAGGATTGACTCGCGTAGGGGATGGGAAACGGTCCCAGCATAAGGGATGGGAAAAGTCCCTATATGCTATATATCCCCAGCAGAGTCGCCAGCTGTCGCTACTGCGAAAATCGGCGCCGGCTTGACAGGAGAGTCGCCACCGTGCGTTATTTATCCCTTAGAGCGGGAAAGGAAACGCTCGAAGTAAACCTCGCAAAGACGGGAAAAGGTATGGTCATTGCAACCAAGACCTGGATTCGGGAGTCGGTTACGCAAGGGGAAGGTATTAGCACCCCTCACGTCCATCGTACTCGATGGGATCCGCGCTTGATGTTTATAGGTAAAAGGGTGTGTTATCTATCTACGCTAATGGCTGGTCTGAAAAGAAAATAAAAGGACAGGACTCGACAGAACATACGGTGTTCTGGGCCTACGTATTCCCTTGTGCAATGGGAAAGTCAGAGTCAACGTAGTTCGACTACCTACGTCTAAACGGGGGAAAGGTTGCTCGCCAGGACATCGCGTCCTGTGCCTACGTACTTTCATCTGGTATGAAAGATCAGAGCAAACGTAGTTCGGCTAACTACGGGTAAACAGGGGGCCCTCACACAGCAGTGAGAAAACAAACTGGTCCTAAAGGCTCGGGAACCTACAAATACGATCTGGTCTCAAATGCACTCGGGCAACAGAAAGGGGTAACAATTAGTTGTTAGCGGGAAAGTCTCGATCGCACAGCCGCGAGAGAACAAAGGTTAGTTGTTAGTGTGCTCGCTAGGATATCGCATCCTATGCCTACATATCTTCGTCTGGTACGAAGAATCAGAGCAGCTGTAGTTCAGCTAACTACGGATCAAGCTACTCAAAAGCTCCTACTGGAAGGAAAGGGAAACCCTAAAACTATAGCTGAGAAACAGGGGAATCTACCTATTGCTATCACGCCTGGTTGACCATCCTAATGGATATCATGACAACTCCGCAGCGGAGAAGTCAGAGCTCCTAAGGGATCATGGCAACAGGACTGAACTACAAACAAGAAACTGCAAAGTAAAGGAATACTGAAAATATGCATGAATGCAACAACTAGACAAACAAGGCGCGAAGGCCGCAAACCACAGAGGCAAGGGAGCTCAGCTCTACCAAATACCAACAAGCAAAGCCACTCAATAACAAACAAGCAGAAGGAGGACCACCTCAACTTCTCATGCACACCAAGTCTACTTCTAAGATGCACCTATTCAGAACTATCTAGATGAATACCTAAGTCTAATGCAACAAAACATCATACAAGTCAAACAATCCAAAGAGAAGGCTAGCTAACCTGATAAGCCTCTATCTACAAAACAAGAAACTACTCCTGGGCAAGACCCCTAACAAACCTGAAATAATCTCCTAATATATCTCTAAACAAAACTCTATACAATACCCTAAGCAAAGATCTAAGCAAAAACTCTAATCAAAACCCTAAGCAAGAGGAATCAATCCCAATCTCCAAGCTTCAGAACAAGCTTACCAGAGAAAGGGAACTAAGCAGACAAACTCATAGCATCTTCCTCAGGAAAGTACCAGGAGGTTACTACTCAGGAGTCATATCCTATGCGGCTCGACAACTGTGATCAGTTTACATCCCTCCTCAGGAGAGATTAAACTCACATGAAGGCTCCGGCATCACTGGATACTTTGAGAAAACCTACATGCACTAAGGGAACTAAGTGAGCAGACCCATAGGACCTTCCTCAGGAAAGTACTAGGAGGCTGACACTTAGGAATCGTATCCTACGTGGCTCAACAACTGTGATCAGTTTACATTCCTCCTCAGGAGAAATTAAACTCACAAGTTGGCTCCAACATCATTGGATACTTAAGAAAGCCTAGATAAACTAATGGAACTAAGTGAATAGACCCATAGGACCTTCCTCAGGAAGGTACTAGGAGGCTGACACTTAGGAATTGTATCCTACGTGGCTCAACAACTGTGATCAGTTTACATTCCTCCTCAGGAGAAATTAAACTCACAAGTCGGCTCCGACATCCTTGGATACTTAAGAAAGAGGTGAGAAGAAAGAATGAAAGTCATTCATAGTGCCTTCCTCAGGAAAGTACCATAAACTCCCTTCAAACTTCAGGGTCTCGAACCTCACAAACAGACAACAAGCTCCTAGACTAAGCCTCAATCCACTGCATCCTTGCAAGCTCCAACAGGACTGCAACCAGCTCCTATCCTTAAGAAGAACCCACAGGCCAACAAACCACAAGAGACTATCTCTGAAGTTCAACCACAGTTGAACTTCACAGTCAGAAGTCATCAAGACTTCTCCTATCTTCAGGCTCAGACAAATCATATCAGAATATCCTACAAAAATCTATCAAAAATCCAATGGGAGACCTATATGGCTCTAGGATAACATACTGAAAAATCAGAACAAAATTCAACACCAGATGAAAGAACTAAAATCAGCAACACAGACATATCCACAAACCAATTTATTCAACATCAATAGCAATGAAAAAATGCAATTAAAATGAAAATGCATGATTAAGCTAATGTTTCTGCACTATAAAACTCTACACTGAATTACGAGTCTACAGAAAAAAAGAACGAAATTATTTGACTAAACCTACTATTTTTTATCAATTTTCTAATGACATGTATGCACTAAAGAATATTAAAAAAGTCAATTAAATGGAAAATATACAAAAAATAGCAAACAAAAATAAAGTGACATTTTTATTTTTATATGATTTTCTAGACACTATGATGAAATGGTAGAAAAAAGAAGAATTAAAAAAACAATTATTTTCATTTTATTATGGATTTTCTAATATGCAAAGAAAATAAAAGAAATTGAAAGAAAATAAAATTGAAATAAAACTGGAGGGGGGGTGCTAACAGCAAGGGATTTAGCTATTACTATATTGGGCCCTGAAGATGGGGGGTGCTAACAGCACTGGGCGCAGGGCCCAAACTTATTAACCAGGAAAAAACAACAAAAACTGAACTGAACGCAGGGGGGTGCAGCGCTAGCAATTTCCCAGTTATTATTTCACTGGGCTTACGCCCAGGGGGGTGCTGTTAGCAATTAGGGCCTAAGGCCCAAACTGATTCACTCTGGTTCTCACACGCCAAGGGGTGAACGAGTAACAATGGGGGCAGCGTTCAGAAAAATACATTTGGGCCTAAGCCCAAACCTAACCCTAATCTGAACCCCAAACCACAAAACCTAATCCCCTCTCCCCAACTCAGGTTACTGTTCACGAAGCCAAACCCTAACGCCGTTCATCTCCTAAATGCTCCCTCTGAATTCTTTTCCACCCTCAACCAATTCCTCACAATGATCTGAAACTAAACCCTAATACACGCCTCACCAAACTTCGATCCAACGCCCTAAACTCGACCCAAACCCTAATTGAATTAAGATAAACATCCAGCAATCACAGCAAACGGAAAGGGGAAGACGAACGGAATCAAGTGAACGCACCTGGATACGGAGCAAGAACAAGCTCGTGGAGTTCTTGATGCCCAATGAAGAACCTGACGAATTCAAGATCCTGCGCGTAGATTCTGATGAGGATCCTGATGAATCTTGGAGCAACTTCTGGAAATTTGAAGGTGTGGAGATCTACAGCGGCGGCGTTCGTATGATGAAGATCAACAAAGATCTTAAAATTGTAGGCAAGATGTTGACGTTCTTGAGACACTTTGAGTAGCTGACAACGAGATCAGAGAGATCTGAAGATTGTAGAAGAAAGATCTTGAATCGCTTGCAAATTTTGGTTGAAGATTCTTCGGAGAAGTATGAATTTCTTGGAGAAAACGATAAACGAAGATGGAGATCTTGAGCGTCTGAAGGAATTCTGGAAAAATATCTCGAATGCTGATGAAGATATGAAGATTCCGGTGAAATTGCGTTTTCCGGCGAGGGATTAGATGAAGGTAGAGGAGATGATCGGAGTGTTTGGATGAATTTCTGGCAAAAACGCAGTTTCCGGCGTCTTCAACGGTCTCCGGTGGCCGTTGCGGTGGAGGACGGTGTCTCCGATGGCGTCTGCATGCCCGGCGGCGAAGTCCCGGCGATGCTCCGGTGACTAGCTGTGGTGGTGCCAAGTGTCTCAGTGGAGGTTGGGAAGGGGACGTGTGGCGGACGCGTGTCAGCAGAGAGAGAGAGGACTCTGAGTGGGACGCGTGGCGGTGAGAGGGTGAATTCTGAGTGGTGTGGTGTTGTAACGAGTGTGGAACGCGTGGGCCAGCCTTAGTGCAACACGTGGCCTGCGCTATTTATGACACTGATAACGCTAGAATCTTCTGGAAACCTCTAGACTCTGCTGGACTATGCTGGAAAAGAACTGGACGAACTGGGCTCATAATACTGCACAAAAACTGCATTGGGCTGCACTAAAGCCCAAACGAAAATAACCAAAAAACTGTAAAACTGAATTACAACTTACTTAAAACTAAATGAACATTAAAGCCTAATTAACTGACTAAATCAAAAATTAACTATCTTAATCCTAATTAAATCTAAAAAAATCAATTAACCTAGTTAAACTCTAAAAAGTGATTAAAAGTCTAATTAATTCTATATTATCCTAATTAAATCTAAAAAAATCAATTAACCTAATTAAACTCTAAAAAGTGATTAAAAGTCTAATTAATTCTATATTATCCTAATTTCTTATTAAAGTTCTACCATTATTTAAAACTAGTAAATCTATTTAAAACTATAATATTTCCTATATTATCTAAAACAATTAAGACTATATTTAAATTCTAAAAATGATAGAAAAAACTATTACCTATTTTAAAATCTATATAAAAATCTAAACTATTATTAAAAGAAAAAACTATATTTTTCTAAAAAAAGATAAAACTATTTAAAACCTTATTTATATTCTAAAAATCTATTTAAAAATCTATAAAATTCTAAAAAGAGATTTAAGCTATTAAAAAAAAATATAAAAACTCTATTTAAACTCCAGAAAAATCTATAAAGCCTATCTAAAATTCACAAAAGTCTATTAAACCCTAAAAATGCAGATGAATGCAAATGACCCCCATAAAAGAGCGCACGAGACCAGATCGAATCGAACAGAGAGCCCCGGGCATCAGAATATCCCCAAAATCACTATGCAAGCTAAAAATCGCCGAGGAGCGCACAATTTCCCGAAAATAAAACCCTGGTGATCTGGACTGGAACGGCCATATCTGATAGACGAAAATCAAGCTGTAAACTCTGATATCCTCCGTTTGTGCACAAATATCACGCGTCTGATTTGCGAATATGAAATTAAACCACGAGTCAGATAGGAGAATCGGTTGGTCAAATTTTAGGGTGCAACACTGTTCACTCGATTTTTGCAGGTATGTAAATCTCATCTTATGGCTTGATTCATGTAGAATTGTTAGGTTTTGCATAGTTAGATGTGATGTAGAACATTGCTAGGAGCTTTCTGGTAAAGAAATTCAAGGATTGGAGACACTTTTATAGATGACACCATTTCTGTTCATGATCGTATCTTGCAGTTCTTGGAGGTTTAAACCTAGTTTGATAGTGGATTTTACTTAGTGTGGAGTGTAGTTGATCATAGGCTTCTCAATTTTGAGTTTGGAGAGAACTTAGGTTTGAGCACTTTCTGAATCTTTCTTCGTGTTTTGAGGAAGAAGAGGATTCAATGATAATGGAGGTTAGGGTTGAATTCAGTGTGAGAAAGCGAACCAGATGATGTTATTAGGGTTGAAGTTTGGTGAGGATTAGTGGAGCTGAGGTTTGGAGAAGAAGAAGGTTGAAGCTCTGTTCAACCATGGCGTTTTTCCCTCCATCATTTGAAAGGTTGAAGATGAACTTATCACCCTTAGATCTTAGGAGACCTTTAACTGGAATGATCATCCAACGGCCACGAGCGCGTTTTAATTTGTGAAGGAATTCTGAGGTTAAACCAAACGCACCGTTTCATTTAATATTCTTGGATGGGGTTAAGTCATTTGTTGCTATGTACACCCCAGCTTGGAGGCCCAACGGAAAACACACGTGATTTACTTGCTATTCGTACCAGCGATTTTTCCATTTTCATTGATTTTTCATTTTTATTTTCTGAAGTGAATTGGGCCTAGCGGGCGCTTCCTATTCCCACCCCCATATGGACCCATCTCTGATATTGAACGTGTATTGCTTGCTATTTGTCACGCCTCTTTGCCATTTTCTTTTATTTTCCTTTTATTTTCACATTTATTTTAGGTTAATTGAGAAATTCATAACAAATTGAAAAAATATCATTTTTGGATGGGAATTTTTTCCTTGTTTTCCTTAGGGTTTCTAGAATTTAGTAAACAATAAAAACATTAATTCATGCATTTTTTATTTTATGGCATATTTTTACAACATTATTGCTTTTATTTTGCATTTGTTTGATACCTTATTTTTCTGAATTTAGTATGAGAGATTGGTGAATATTTTTGAGTTGATTCTTGTTGGAATGATTAGATTAGAGGACCATGCTCCCTTAGAGATTTTTCTCATATTTTTATGATGAAATTTAGGGTAGTTTTGAATAATGAACTTTAGGATGCTAGGATTAGGGTTTTATAACACTTAGATGTAGTTTAGGGCATAGTTTGGAGACTTAGGGTTTGATTTAGGCCTTGGGGTTTATGTGGGGTATAGGGTATATAGTTAGGTTCCCTTAGAAATTAATCTAGGATTTTATGATGAGTATTGCTATTTTATTTGATTTTTGCAAATTGGTTGATATTGGTGTGCTTCCCTCTTGGGATGTTGTTTTGTTTGCTTGGTTTGGGCTATTCTAATTGGGCTTGGGGATTGAGTTTTGCTTATTGGAGCTCATGAAGACATTGGAGATGATTGGAGACCAAGGATGGAGCTTGATGCATGAAGATCCTCATCCTTGAAGGATGATTTTGAAGACTTAGGAGATAGGAGATATAGGGAGAGCTTTAGATTAGACTGATTTCTCCTTTCAGACATAGAGAGCTTCTTGTGCCTCTATTCTATCCTATGACACAAGGTCCCCCAAGGAAGTTCCATCTCTCCTTAAGAGGGATGTAGAGCAGGCTTTGGTTGGGTAGAACCTTGAGGATACCCTTTCACTTGCCATGATAAGATCTTGGTGATTTCCCTGGGTTATCATTAAGCTTCTTAACATTTCAACTCCATCTATCATTAATCGATCTCCTCCTGAGTGGTGGCATTGGAGAAGGGAACCTATTGGAGAATGAAGTTCATTAAGGATTGGTGAAGGGGAAGCCTGTGCCTGTCAAAGAGAGTTATCTATTGAAGACTAGGGTTTTGCTGCTGTTTGAAGCTGTTTACTTATTGGGGTTCATTACTTGCTAAAGATGGAGATTTTTGGAGATAGGAGCTTATCTAAAGCTTGAAGATCATTGGAGAGTAAAGATGGGAGCTTGCCTGAAGGGTTACTATCAACCTTGTTGTTGTTGATCAACTGTAGCTGTCAAGAGCTATTTGCTATCAGAGCTGGTGTTGGGGTTTTATTTTCTTTTTCTGTATTGTTTGTTGGCTTGTTCAGCTTGCCCCTTAGGTTTGAAGTGAAGCTGTTTCACTTTGCCTATTGTATTCCCAGGTTCGAGGTTGAGTGGGACTCCCTTGCCGCGCTTGTATTGCTGCATCTCATGCATTTTACTGTTTACTGTATATCTGTTTCTTTTGTTGTTTATCCCCTAGGATCTCTGATTTCCTCTGTGCAGGAGGGAATTATGACAGACGTTAGGTTGTAATCCATGCATGACAACATTAGGGTAGTTTTGATTCCCATTTAACCCTAGGTTTTTAGAGTTTCTTTCTCTTCTATCTCAGAACAATTCAAAACACAGTAATAAGGATGATCGACGTCATACGCTACGAGCCTTAAGCCATTTGAGAGAGGATTGCTGGAGGATCACTCTTCAGTAATCTGATTGGTTAGTGTGTTACCCCTAGGGTGACATACGACGTAGTCACTCTCAAATCATAGTCTCTAGTGCGTCAGAGATTGCAAACATCATAAAAAACAGTTCTTGCGTAAAAGACTGAAAACAAACATCAAAGTGTCATTTTTGTCCGCTTGGACTCTTAATCAGAAGAAAACCTTTTCAGAAAGATAAAAAACAGATAGACAAATCTGTGTCTTTCGTAGCCCGAACTACGTTTGCTCTGATCTTTCATGCTGTATGAAAGTACGTAGGCATAGGATGCCGTATCCTAGCGAGCAACCTTCCCCTCCTTTCTCGTAGGTAGGCGAACTACGTTGACTCTGATTTCTCGTTCCAGATGGGAATACGTAGGCATAAAGTGCGATACTTTGCCGATTCATTTTATTTTCTTTTAACCCTTGACCCTTTAGCGTAGATAGAATAACAATCCGTACTAGAAAACAAGCGTGGATCCCGTCGAGTACGACGGACGTGAGGGGTGCTAATACCTTCCCCTTACGTAACCGACTCCCGAATCCAGGATTTGGTTGCGATGACCATTCCTTTCCCGTCTTTGCAGTAGGTTTACTCTGAGCGTTTCCTTTCCCTCCTTTGGGATAAATAACGCACGGTGGCGACTCTTCTGTTTAGCCGACGCCAATTTTCGCAGTAGCGACACCTGGCGATGGTCAAAATACAAGTACAAATAACAAAAGCAAGGCAAAGATAAATCAGGCCAAATGGCGTGCTCTGACATCTTCCAATATCTTCAACGTTCTTGAATGCCCTAGTCGGGAGATCAGCTCCTGTATCAGTAATGCATGTCGCTCAGCCGTGTATCTCAACTTTTTTGTATCGTCCTTCCAGGTTCCTTCGCCAAAACACTCGTCGAGTCTGCATCTCTTAGAGCTGGCCTTCACTTCAAAACCTCTCAGCTTCTTGTCAAGGTCACTGACTCTAAGCTCAACAGCGCTCCTAAGTGATGTCTCTTCAGCAATCCTTGCGTCTTGGGCTCTAATCTGTGCCTCTAGCGTGGCAATCTGCAGCTTTAGTTCATCTTCACGCTCCTTCCGCTTGGTAAGCGTGGTATTCCACAATACTTCCTACTTGCTGAGGCGGGAATAAGCTTTGTTTAAGAGTTCCTTCTTGGAAGCAAGCACCTTGCTAACACCGTTCAAGGCTATTCCCACTTTTTCTTTCTTGTTGGTCTCTTCCGTCAACTCTGAACCCAACCTATTAATCAATTCAGTCTGTTCCTTCACAGTGAAGGTAGCTTCATTCTTCTCATGACGCAACTGGAAGATCTCTTTCTCTAACTCATCATTGGCTTTCTTCAATTCTTCGTTTTCAGTCAACAATTTTTTATACTTCTCACTCTCCACCGAAGTAGGTACCTCAATCACTGGAAGATACAGAGGTTCCACAGCAGGATATGGCATCAAGGAAATCCTAGCTCTCTCGCGGATCCAAGCCAAATAAGGATCATAAGCTTTGTTGTTGCTCTTACCAAGCAAAGCTTTCCCTCTCCGATGGATGTTAGCCCATGCATGTCTCAATCTGATCAAAACAACCGTATTTAATAAGCCTGTGAGATACAGAGATTCCTGTATCTCCTTCTCAATAGGAGCATCCCTCAAAGCATAACCGAACTGTCTTACCAGCAGTGAAGGGTTATAGTTAATACAACCTTTCCGTCTAATCAAAGGGACATTCGGAAAGCCACTGCAACTATATATAATATCGGTGCCAAGCATGCTCCGATCAAACCAAATGATGTTCTCAGCAGACAACACCATCAACCGGGAAGACCAATCCAAAGTATTAACAGCATCAACAAAAGGTCATGTCTTCGGAAGATGCCCTTGGAACCACCTATACAAGAGAGGAAGACAGCAGGGAACATTCTTGCCACGACGTTTCTCATTCTTATAGTGAATAGAATGATAAACATCGCCCAAGAGAGTAGGAACTGGATTCTTCGAGGCAAGAATCAAGAAGGCATCTGAGTCGACAAAATCTGGCACATTAGGAAACAAGACAATCCCGTAGATGCAGACAGCTAGAATGGCATTGAAAGCAACCCAACATCCACTCTTCGCGCACTGTGTAGCCTTCTCAACCAGGACGGATAAGTGAAAACCATAAGCTCCGTTCAGCTTGACCAACCCTCCGGGGAACTCAGAAGCGTCTAAACTGATAATCTCAGCAAGTGTAGCCAACTCAGGCTCAGCATCAACATGTATAAAGGGCATCTGGTCTAACACAGGAACTCCCAACATAGCAGAATACTCCTCCAGAGTGGGTGCCAAAATGTAGTCGGGAAATAAGAAACATCTCAGCTGCGGCTCATAAAACTGCATCACAGTATACACCTCAGTCGTCTCAAATGCGGAAGGCCTGTACAACAAACTAAGCAATCTCCCATAAGATACTCTGAACTCAGCCCTCACTCTCTCATCTGCTAGAGCAACCAATCCCAGCAAGGAACTGAAATCTGGTGAATGCAACCGGTAAGCAACTGTCCTCTTTAGGGACTCCATGTCTGGCCAGAAAATACACTAGAATCAGAGAGGAATGATCACACCTGCAACATAAATACACATTAATGATATGCAAGATGAGTATGCAACAATGCAATATGCTAAAATAATGCAGCGGGGATCAAGTGCAATGTTGATGAACTGTGCTGCTCTGTGCTGAAGCCTGAGAACCATCAAATCTTCGCCTTAAACCAACCCAACCACTCAAAAGAACCTTGTAACCACATCTCACTGAAAGAGATAAACAAGGTACTCTGAGGTCAGAGGTTTCCTGCAAACAGACCTACCTACCCCTCACAGGTATGTACTTAACTCGCAGACGAGGTATGGCATCCTATGCGGGTTCAACGTCACAGACTTTCAAGAGCGATGATACGATACCCAGAAGGTGTGGCATCATCATCTCTTGAAGTGGCCTCACTTAGCTAAATCCCAATTGATAGGTCCTCAGAGTCGACAATCCTCGGGTCAGACAACTTGTCGAGCCCTAAGGGCCAGGCAAGAAGCATCAAAGAGAATCTCGTCCGAGCGTAGATTTCGTGGCTAGCTGGTGCGAGCTAAGCAAGCAGGCTAACCACTACTCTCTACTTCTAAGTCTAGGTGTAACCTCAAGCCCAGGTCCGACTTGTCTCTCAACAGATCACCCTTCCCTACAACAGCAATAACAACATAAAGCTGATAATAAAATGCGGAAAGTAAAGACAGAAAAAGTAAATCTATACAACACCCACGGCGGGAAAACAAGTGCTAGGATTGACTCACGTAGGGAACCAAAGTAGTCCCCAGCAGAGTCGCCAACTGTCGCTACTGCGAAAATCGGCGCCGGCTATGATCGAAGAGTCGCCACCGTGCATTATTTATCCCACAAGAGGGAAATGAAACACTCAGAGTAAACCTACCGCAAAGACGGGAAAGGAATGATCATCGCAACCAAACCCTGGATTCGGGAGTCGGTTACGCAAGGGGAAGGTATTAGCACCCCTCACGTCCGTCGTACTCGACGGGATCCACGCTTGTTTTCTGGTATGGATTGTTATTCTACCTACATTAAGGGTCAAGGGTTAAAAAAAAAAGAAAATGACTCGGCAAAGTATCGCACTTTATGCCTACGTATTCTCGTCTGGAACGAGAAATCAGAGTCAACGTAGTTCGCCTACCTACGGGAAAGGAGGGGAAGGTTACTCGCTAGGATATAACATCCTATGCCTACGTACTTTCATACAGCATGAAAGATCAGAGCAAACGTAGTTCGGGCTACGGAAGACACAGATTTGTCTGACTGTTTTTATCTTTCTGAAAAGGTTTTCCTCTAATTAGGAGTCCAAGCGGACAAAAATGACACTTTGATGTTTGTTTTCAGCCTTTTACGCAAGAACTGTTTTTTATGATGTTTGCAATCTCTGACGCACTAGAGACTATGATTTGAGGGTGACTACGTCATATGTCACCCTAAGGGTAACACACTAAGCAGTCAGATTACTGAAGAGTGACCCTCCAGCAATCCTTTCTCAAATATCTTAAGGCTCGTAGCGTACGACATTGATTATCCTTATTACTGTGTTTTGAATTGTTTTGAGATAGAAGAGAAAGAAGTTCTAAAAACCTAGGGTTTGAAAGGGAATAAAAACTAACCTAATGTTGTCATGCATGGATGAACACCTAATGTCTGTCATAATTCCCTCCTGCACAGAGGAAATCAGAGATCCTAGGGGATAAATAGCAAAAGAAACAGATATACAGTAAACAGTAAACATGCATGCAATGCATCAATACAAGCGAGGCAAGGGAATCCCACTCAACCTCAATCCTGGGAAAACAATAGGCAAAGTGAAACAGCTTCACTTCAAACCTAAGGGGCAAGCTGATCAAGCCAACAAATAATACAACCATAGAAAACAACATCAGCACCAGCTCTGACAGCAACAATCCAGCTCCTGCAGTAAGCAACACAGGCAGCAACAGCTCTGACAGCTACAGTTGATTAAAAGCAAAGAGTTGACAGTAACCACTTCAAGCAAGATCCCATCTTCACTCTTCAATGATCCCCAAGCTTTAGATAAGCTCTTGTCTTCAAAAGTATCCCAGCTCTTAGCAAACACAAACCCCAACCAGTAGACAACTTCAAACAGCAGCAAAACCCTAGTCTTCAGCAGACAACCATTTTTGACAGGCACAAGCTTCATCTTCACCAATCTTCAATGAACTTTATCTCCAATAGGTCTCCATCTTCAATGCAATCACTCCAGAAAAGAAACAAATATGAAATTGAGATGTGAAGAGGCTCAGTGATAACCCAAGGAAATCACTTAGATCTTAACATAGCAAGTGAAAGGTATCCTCAAGGTTCTACCCAACCAAAGTATGCTCTACATCCCTCCTAAGGAGAGATGGAACTTCTTTGTGGGACCTTGTGTCATGGGATGGAATAGAGGCACAAGAAGCTCTCTTGTTTGAAAGAAGAAATAAGACTACTCTAATGCTCTTCCTATGAACCCTAATCCCTAACCCTGTGACAAGCCCTCTATCAAAAGAGAAGTCTTCAACTCCAAGCTTTCTCAAGCCATCCAAAGCAACTTCATTTTATCTTCAAGTCATCCAAGCAAAGCCCAAGTCAAAAGCACTCCAACATAGCCCCACACAAGCATGACCAAATCCAATACCCAAAGGAGAAACCCAAAATCATCACACAAGTTGCAAAAATCAGATAAAATGCTAAAGCTTATCAGAAAATCCTAGGTAAACTTCTAAGGGAACCTAACCCTATACCCAATACCCCATAGGAATCCCAAACCCTAGATCACTCATTTAATCTCCAAACTATGCACAAAACTACAACTGTTTGTTTTGAAACCCTAATTCTAACCCCTCTCCCATTCACCTCTCAAACTAACCTAAATTTTATTCACAAAATTGTGATAAAATTTCTAAGGGTACATGCTTCCCTAATCTAATCAATCCAACAAGAATCAACTAAAAAACATTTGCCAATTGGTCACAAGAAAATCAGCAAGAACATGTAGCAAATATACCAAATTTAAAGAAGTAATAAAAATGGAAAAATTCAAATTAAATTGAAAAATGGGTGAAAATGAGATTTATTAATTTCATAAAATCACAAATAAATCCAAGATCATGGAGGTATTTTAAAATATTTTTTTTGATTAATATTGGATTTATTATGGATTTTAGAATCAAAAAGCAATTAAAATAAAACTAAAATGAATTTAAAATGAAAAAAGAAAATAAAAAGCTGAATTAAATGGGAGTCATCAGATGGGGGGACTAGTAAACGCATTCAAAGCTCCAGAGCGTGTCCACGTGGGGTGCTGACTAGCGTGCCACATCGTTTAATAAAACGATGCGTTTCGATGGCTTGGAGGCAATCCTGAGTTTGAATCTGGATCGTGAGATGCACATACGAGGTCAATGGAGGAAGCTGATCCAAGGGCTAAGACCTCATCTCCTACCTCTAGCTCAGGCGAAGGCCACATTCTCAGGTGGTGGTCCGGTGGTCCAACCACCGTCTTCTCCGGCGAAGCAAACCCTAAACCTCACCAATCAAGTCAAATAAAAACCCTAATCCGCTCCAAATTTCACCCAGAACTCAAATCCACCATCCAAAATCATTGATTCACCCTCAAAAGCTAAACCCGATCAAAGTTGCAGATACATCACCAAGTCTCGATGGTCACCATTTTTAAAATTGAAGGTACTAACATGAACTACATGTTACACTGATCAATTACCATCATCTAAACACCATTAATCCTCCAAGAATCACAAGAACCAAGCTCAAATAGAAATTGATCATCCATCCTAATTGTCACCAATCAACTCCAAACCAATCCAGAAACGTTCCTTATCATCTCTAGGTCCTAACCACATGCACATTCTAAGCTAATTCTCCCTATATTATGAAGGAATTCAAGAATTACATACCTGTGAAAATGGGATCAACAGAGGTATAAAATGATGGATTCAAGTTGTGCAACTCTTCAAACACGATCAATGAAGCAAGATAAAGCTTTTCCAACTCTCAATTTGGCTTGAATGTGCCTTGAACTCCAAAACCGATTCTCAGTTGAAGCTCTTGAAACTCAACTTCAATCTTCCTCTCCTCCATGAATTCTGCACCAAACTGAATCTGAATTCATTCTAGGGCTTAAATATGAAGTGTTTGTGGGCTTATTCAATCCAATTCAGGCCCAAATCCATTGATCCAAAATTCTGATTTTGCCATGAAAATGCAATGTACCAGTCACGATTCTGAGCTTCCAGATTGCTCTAGAATGTTCTATCCAACTGCAAATTGGTTATGGAGTGTGTTTAGGTAGTTAGCTTGGCCTGAATTGCCCTGATTTTTGTTTTGGCATTGTGACTTGTAATGTAAGTAAGCACTTTACAAAGGAAGTCATGAAATTAACCCTCAACTCAAAAATGTGGAAATGTCATTGTGTTTGAAATTCATTTTCTGATCAATTTGGTATGTCATATGGACTGGTTTGGACCTATAGCTTAAAAATCACAATTTCCCTCTTTGATTCATTTAAAATCCATCCTTATTTTAGGCCATTTGGATCATTTTGTGAAGCAAGCCATTTCAATCACCCATGACTTCTTATCTGACCTAAAAACATCATTTTAAGCACATCTCATGTTGGACATTTTTTCATTTGAGGAGTGGAAGATAGAGATTTTGACCTATGTTGAAAAATGACCTATAATTCAACTTTCCCAAAATACCCCTAGATTGCTAAGACCATAACTTGAGTTCCACAAATCTTCTTGAGGACTTCTAGTACTAAAATTAAAGGTAAGATCAAGCCCTACAATTCTTATGTTGGCCAAGAATCCATTTGAAAACTCCTTGATGGGCAAAAGTTGCTTGGAAGTCAAATGACTTTCACAGATAAATTTCAGTGTCCTCTGATGACCCATAACTTGCAAGAACCATAACTTGAGTTCTACAAACCTCCTTGAAGACTTCTAGTACTCAAATGAAATCTATTGAGAAGCTCTACAAGTTTCATGTTGGCCAAGAACCCATTTGAAACTTGTATTTGGACTTGTGTGGCTTGGAAGTCTAGTGCTATACAGGGGATTTTACCCTAGGAACCCTGTCTCAAACCCCTCAAACCACTCTTGATTCTCTCGAATTTGATCTTGACCCATCCATACACATGCTTTAACATCTCAACCCATGACTTCCATGACCTAGAGCTAAGTCTTGGTGCCCTTTCTTTTCTCTCCTTGTCCTAGGGTTACCCAGATGAAACCCTACTTGTACACACCTCAACTATGGTTCTTGAACTTGATACTATGACTTGTCTAAGATTCAATATGGCTCTATAGGCCTCCCATGGGATCCATACATACCTCAAATCCATAATTCCATGTTGATGATCTTCAATACACCTCAAGTTAGGAGAGAAATCCACTTGTTGACACTCAAAGCTTCAACCCATTCCTTGATGACTTGGATGTTCTTCAGCTTGAATAAGGTCCCTTGATGTGCTTCTTTAGATAAGGATGGCACTTGATCCCCTGTTAGATAATTGCCATGCTATGATATGCAAATTATTGGACCATGTACATAATGTGACTATGCAAATGATAATGCAATGGAAACATAAACCAGGTGAAATAGGTTGAGCAAATTTTAGGGTGCAACACTTAGGAGGGATGAGTGGTATGCCCAAGTGAGTAGAACTTTGAGGTTACCTTTCATTTGCAATGTTGAGTTCTTAGTGATTTCCTTTGGTTGTCATTAAGTTTCTTAACATTATAACTTGATCTTGATGTTTAATCCTCCTCTTGGAGTGTGCTTGATGAAGCTTGAAGATAGAAGCTTGCTTGAAGATGAAGCCCTTGCTGTCAACTTTGCTGTCAATCCAACTTTGCTGGTTAGAGCTTGCTGTTGCTGTTGCTGTAGGAGTCTGGTATTGCTGCCTGAGCTACCTCCCCTGAGTCTTTTGTTTTTCTCTGTATTGTCTGTTTAATTGTACTGATTACCTCTAGGTTTGAGGTGGAGCTTGTCCCCTCTTGCCTATTGTTTTCTCTCTTGCCTTATTGGTATTGTTGCATTGTACATATTCTGCTGTTTACTGTAATTGCTTGCTGTCTTTTGCTGTTTATCTTCTAGGATCTCTGATTTCCTCGGTGCAAGAGGAAATTATGACAGACATTAGGTTTGTAAACCATGCATGATAACTGTAGGTAGATTCCCTTTTAACCATAGCTTTAGGGTTTTTCTCTTCTCATCTCAAAACAATTCAAAAACACAATAATAAGGATAACGTGTGCTGTATGCTACGAGCCCTAAGCTATTTGAGAAAAGGTTGCTGGAGGGTCACTCTTCAGTAGTCTGACTGCTTAGTATGGTACCCTTAGGGTGACATGCGACGTAGTCACTCTCAGATCACAAGTCTTTAGTGCAGTACAAGTTGCAAACAGACTGAAAAAACATTTCTTTCGTAAAAAACTCAAACAAGCATTCAAACTCTGTTTTTGTCCGCTTGGACCTTTAATCAGGAAAACCCTTTTCAGAAGGAGATAAAAAACTGTCAGACAAGCTTGTGTCTTCCGTAGCCCGAACTACGTTTGCTCTGATCTTTCATGCTGTATGAAAGTACGTAGGCATAGGATGCGATATCCTAGCGATCAACCTTCCCCTCATTTCCCGTAGGTAGGCGAACTACGTTGACTCTGATTTCCCGTTTCAGACGGGAATACGTAGGCATAAAGTGCGATACTTTGCCGAGTCATTTTATTTTCTTTTTAACCCAGCCCTGTAGAGTATATAGAATAACACACCCTTAGATAGAAAACAAGCGTGGATCCTGTCGAGTACGACGGACGTGAGGGGTGCTAATACCTTCCCCTTGCGTAACCGACTCCCGAATCCAGGATTTGGTTGTGATGACCATTCCTTTCCCTCTTTGCGTTAGGTTTACTCTGAGCGTTTCCTTTCCCTCTTATGGGATAAATAACGCACGGTGGCGACTCTTCTGTCATTGCCGACGCCGATTTTCGCAGTAGCGACAGTTGGCGACTCTGCTGGGGACAACCATCCCTATGCGAGTCAATCCTAGCGCTTGTTTTCCCGTCTGGGGTTTTGTATGTATTTACCTTTCCGCCTTTACTTTCAGTACTATATTATTGTTGTTGTGTTGGGAAGAAGGTTAGATTGAGAGATAAGTCGGACCTGGTCTTGAGTTTGCACATAGACTTAGAAGTAGAGAGTAGTGGTTAGTCTGCTTGCTTAGCTTGCACCAGCTAGCCGCGAAATCTGCGCTCGAACGAGATTCTCTTTGATGCTTCTTGCCTGGCCCTTAGGGCTCAACAAGTTGTCTGACCCGAGGATTGTCGACTCTGAGGACCTATCATTTGGGATTAAACTAAGTGAGGCCGCTTCAAGGGATGATGATGCCACACCTTCTGGGTATCGTATTATGGCTCTTGAAAGTCTGTGACGTTGAACCCGCATAGGATGCCGTACCTCGTCTGCGAGTTAAGTACATACCTGTGAGGGGTAGGTAGGTCTGTTTACAGGAAACCTTTGACCTCAGAGTACCTGGTTTATCTCTGTCAGGGAGATGTGGTTACAGGGTTCATTTGAGTGGTTGGTTTGGTTTGAGGCGAAGATTTGATGGTTCTCAGGCTTCAGTACAGAGCAACACAGTTCATCAGCATGGCACTTGATCTCCTGTTTGCATATGCATGTGCATTTTCATGTTTGCATTTCATTAACGTGTATTTATGTTGCAGGTGTGATCATTCCCCTCTGATTCTAGTGTATCTTCTGGCCAGACATGGAGTCCATGAAGAGGACTGTTGCTTACCGGTTGCAATTCGCCAGATATCAGTTCCTTGCTGGGATTAGTTGCTCTAGCAGATGAGAGAGTGAG
This sequence comes from Lathyrus sativus, assembly GCA_963859935.3. Taxonomy (NCBI): domain Eukaryota; kingdom Viridiplantae; phylum Streptophyta; class Magnoliopsida; order Fabales; family Fabaceae; genus Lathyrus; species Lathyrus sativus. Next base: position 160,661,739 of record OZ012741.1, read on the forward strand.
GGATGAGTTCAGAGTATCGTATGGGAGATTGCTTAGTTTGTTGTACAGGCCTTCAGCATTTGAGACGACTGGGGTGTATACTTTGATGCAGTTTTATGAGCCTCAGCTAAGATGTTTCCTGTTCCCTGACTATATTCTGGCGCCCACTTTGGAGGAGTATTCTGCTATGTTGGGAGTTCCTGTGTTAGACCAGGTGCCCTTTATACATGATGATACTGAGCCTAAGTTGGCTACACTTGCTGAGATTGTCAGTTTGGATGCTTCTGAGTTCCCTGGAGGTTTGGTCAAGCTGAACGGAGCTTATGGTTTTCACCTGTCTGTCCTGGTTGAGAAGGCTACACAGTGCGCAAAGAGTGGATGTTGGGTTGCCTTCAGTTCCATTCTAGCTATCTGCATCTATGGGATTGTCTTGTTTCCCAATGTGCCAGATTTTGTTGACTCAGATGCCTTCTTGATTCTTGCCTCGAAGAATCCAGTTCCTACTCTCTTGGGCGATGTTTATCATTCTATTCACTATAAGAATGAGAAACGTCGTGGCAAGAATGTTTCCTGCTGTCTTCCTCTTTTGTACAGGTGGTTCCAGGGACATCTTCCGAAGACAGGACCTTTTGTGGATGCTGTTGATACTTTGGATTGGTCTTCCCGGTTGATGGGGTTGTCTGCTGAGAACATCATTTGGTTTGATCGGAGTATGCTTGGCACTGATATTATATATAGTTGCAGTGGCTTTCCGAATGTCCCTTTGATTATGCCTTGAGAGATGCTCCTATTGAGGTTGAGATACAGGAATCTCTGTATCTCACAGGCTTATTAGGCGAGGCTATTTTGATCAGGTTAAGACATGCATGGGCTAACATCCATAGGAGAGGGAAAGCTTTGCTAGGTAAGAGCAACCGCAAAGCTTATGATCCTTATTTGGCTTGGATCCATGAGAGAGCTAGGATTTCCTTAATGCCATATCCTGCTGTGGAACCTTTGTATCTTCCAGTGATTGAGGTACCTACTTCGGTAGAGATTGAGAAGTATAACAAATTGTTGGATGAAAACAAAAAATTGAAGAAAGCCAATGACGAGTTAGAAAAAGAGATCTTCCAGTTGCGTCACGAGAAGAATGAAGCTACCTTTACTGTGAAGGAACAGACGGAGTTGATTAATAGGTTGGGCTCAGAGTTGACTGAAGAGACCAACAAGAGGGAAAAGGTGGGAGTAGCCTTGAACGGTGTTAGTAAGGTGCTTGCTTCCAAGAAGGAACTCTTAAACAAAGCTTATTCCTGACTCGACAAGTGGGAAACATTGTGGAATACCATGCTTACCAAGCGGAAGGAGCGTGAAGATGAGTTGAAGATACAGATTGCCATGCTAGAAGCGCAGGTTAGAGCTCAGGATGTGAAGATTGCTGAGGAGACATCACTTAGGAGTGCTGTTGAGCTTAGAGTAAGTGACCTTGGCAAGGAGCTGAGAGGTTGTGAATTGAAAGCCGGCTCCAAGAGATGCAGACTCGACGAGTGTTTTGGCGAAGGAACCTGCAAGGACGATGCAAAAAAGCTGAGATCCACTGATGAGCGACATGCCTTACGTATACAGGAGCTGATCTCTAGATTAGGTCATTCGGAGACATTAAGGATATTGGAAGATGTCAGAGCGCGCCATTTGGCCTGATTTATCTTTGCTCTGCTTTTGTTATCTGTACTTGACCATCGCCAGGCTTGTTGGCCGAGGTCTTTTCAGTTGTAGTCAGTTGTATTCTGGTACTTTGCCTCTTGGCATTTGTTTATGAATGAGGATTTTCTGATTCCTTGTTTGCTTGATGGGGACTCCATTGTCGTGATGGCCTTCTCTCTGAAACTAGAATCAGGGGGAAGATAACCTGTAGCATATTTATACATTTGCATCTGCATACTCATATTGCATGACTGGCTTTTGAATATGTATCTCATTCCCTGCATCTCACAGGTTTCAGGATTGACAACCCAAGAACGCACCGTTATTCTACCAGGAACAACTGCAAGAGAATCATGGATCAAGTTCAAGTTGAGATGCAGGAAATTCGTGAGAAGTTGGCACTTTTCATGCAAGCAATGGAAACTGTGGTCAAAGGCCAGGAGAATCTCCAGACTCTGGTGCAACCGCTGCTGGTGCGGGTGAATGGAAATACTGATTATCACTCTGTTGGAACTCCTCACAGGGAAGACGGGATACCTACAGTGGTCGTTCCCACAAGTGGTGGAGTTGGTGTCGGTGATGGCAATGGCAATGGAAATACTGGTGCTGGTGCTGGTAATGGTAACACTGGTAATGGTAACATTGGTACTGGAAACGCTGGAAATGGTGATGGGAATGTTGTTAACAATACTGGCAATGCTGGAGATGCCGATCAAGGGTTAGGTGACAACACTGGTTTTCGGAACAATAATCAAGGGTTTGGCAATGGTAATCGTGATGGTAATTTTGGTTTCAACAATCAAGGCTTTGGCTACAATGGCTATGGTAACAACAATCAAGGGTATGGAAACGGTGATGCTGGCTTTGGTAACATGAATAACAACGGTGTTGGGGTGGTGCCTTTCAACACTGGTTATGGACTAGGTGGGGTCAACCAAGGATTCGGTAACAGAGGACGGGGTCCTATTTTCAATCAATAGGGATATGGTCGTAACGCTGGTTACGAGGGATATGGCAATGAGAATCTGAACTGGGGCGAGGATCGCCAGGAAGACGCTTTCTCTGGACAAGGCGTGGGATTTGAAAGGCCTAATGATAATGATAGGAGATTCAAAATGCTAGAAGAGCAGATCAAAGGGATAGCCAATCAGAACTTTGCGGGGTTAGATATGACCACCATGGGACTAGTGCCTGGGTTGAGGGTGCCTTTGAAATTCAAAGCTCCAACATTTGACAAGTATAAGGGGGATACATGCCCTAGAGTTCATGTACGTTCTTATTACAGAAGAATGTCTGCATACTCTGATGACGAGAAGATGCTTATGCATTTCTTTCAGGACAGTTTATGGGCGCTGGAATGGTATATGGGGCTGGAGCCCACCCAAATTAGAAACTGGAAAGAATTGGCTGATGATTTTGTTAAACATTACCAGTATAATAGTGACTCGGCTCCAAACAGGGTTCAGCTGCAGAGTTTGTCTCAGAAGAATGGTGAGAGCTTCAAGGAGTACGCGCAGCGCTGGCGTGATATTGCGGCTAGGGTGCATCCTCCTTTGGTTGAAAGAGAGTTGATTGATATGTTTATCAGAACATTTTCTGGAATGTATTACGACAAATTGCTTAATGTCTCGATGGGTAGTTTCTCCGACATGATTCTCATGGGAGAACGGATTGAAAACGGAATTAAGATTGGGAAGATTCAGGCAGGTGAATCCACCTCAGCTGGAGGTGCAAGGAAAGCCTTTGGTGGAAGGAGACAAGGCGACGCCAGTGCGGTATATGGTGGTCGAGGTCGTGGAAGAGGTAGGAATCCGTATCAGCCACAGCAAGTTGCTAGTGTTACTATCCCGATACCTCAGCAACAACAGTAATGGCAACAACAGCCACAACAACATAGAATGCACCCTGCTCAGCGTAGAATTCAAGAGGGTAGGCCTAAGAGAGTATTTGAAGCACCTCCTTCAACTTATGCTGAACTTCTTCAAACGCTGTTGGGTTTGAATTTAGTTGAAAAGAGAACGATGGCCCCGTTGACGGGCACTCCTCCATTTAGTTATGACGCTGGTAAACATTGTGATTTTCATTCCGGGGCGCCCGAACATGATGTTGAAGGTTGCCATGCTTTCAAACATAAGGTTCAAGATTTGCTTGATAGTAAGGCCATTAACTTTGGTCAGGATGGTCCTAATATTGTACAACAACCCATGCCGAATCATGGAGTGAATGCTATCATAACGGAAGAAAACTTGAACTTGGTTATGGATGTCAATAAATTAAAGACACCGTTGAGTTGTGTTAAAAGTAGACTGTTGAAAGGGGGCGTATTCCCCGGATGTGACGAATATTGTCTGGATTGCTGGACCCAACCAGAGGGTTGCGCTGATTTGAAAAGAGGTATCCAAGTCATGATAGATGAGGGGATTTTGCAATTTGATCGGACCGCTGTTGAGAAGTCTGTTAAGGAATTAATTGAAAAGCAGGATGAGATTGCAACTGTTACGATCCCAAGTAAGACTATTACGATATCGGCGCCCGCCAAGCAGCCGACTATCACAATAACAAAAGCATGACCTGTTCCTTTTGAGAGTACAAAAGTTGTTCCATGGACGTATGGGTTAGAAGCATATTATAATGGAGAGAAGATTGAGGTGAATAGCCAACCGGCAGGGGCAGTTGGCAATGTTGTTGGAACGGGAGGCATGACCCGTAGTGGAAGAATCTTCACCGCACCTGAAGTTGAAGCAGAGAGGATTGCTAAATGCAAGGCCAAGGTGAATGAAAGTGGACCATCCCAGTTGAAAGAAAAAGACACGTCGCTCAAGGACGCAGAAGAGTTCATGAGGCTAATTCGTAAGAGCGATTATAAGATTGTTGAGCACTTACATCAGACACCCTCAAAAATTTCAATCCTATCTTTGTTGCTGTGTTCTGAGGTTCACCGAAATGCTTTGTTGAAGATATTGGACGCGTCATTTGTACCTCAGGAGGTTTCTGTCAACCAGTTAGAGGGGGTGCTGGCGCATGTCAATGCAGGATATAGTTTGGGTTTCACTGATTTTGATCTAACACCCAGAGGCCGAGAGCATAATATGGCTTTGCACATATTAGTGGAATGCCGGGGCACCGTAATGCCGCATGTTCTTGTGGATACCGGATCGTCTCTGAATGTATTGCCTAAGAAGGCTATGATGAAGTTGGATATCCGGGGAATTATTGGCACGCCAAGTGATTTGGTTGTGAGGGCGTTTGATGGAACGAGAAGGTCGGTGTTTGGATCGATAACATTGTCGTTGCAGGTCGGGCCGGAAATATTCGATACTGAATTTTATATCATGGATATCCATCCAGCTTACAACTGTTTGCTGGGGCGTCCATGGATACACTCTGCAGGGGTTGTGACGTCCACGCTGCATTAGAAGCTTAAGTTTGAAGCCGGTGGTGGCATCGTTACTATTTGTGGGGAAGAGGATATCTTGGTCAGTCATCTCTCATCATTCAAGTACGTTGAAGTGGATGGAGAAATCTACGAAACGCCTTGCCAAGCTTTCGAAGGGTTGCAAATCAAAGACAAGTCCAGTGTTCCCAGCAAAGTGTCGGAGGTTGCTGTAGCTTCATACAAAGATGCTCAAGTGTTGGTTCAGACTGGTGAGACCAAGGGTTAGGGTCGAGTGCTTGAAATTCCTGTCAAGATGGACAAGTTTGGACTAGGGTATCGCCCAACATCAGCACCTTCCGCATCAGGCGCGCCCAAGTTCAAACGACCGGTGGTGATTACTCCAAAGGGAGTCTACTTTGAGACGATTCATGCTGTTTCCGACTTTGAAGACGGAGATAGTGATTGCGACATGGACGTGTGGATCAAGCCTTGCGTGCCAGGACAAAGTCTCTGCAACTGGTCCATCCGAGAAATTGTCCCAGTGAATATAAAACAGTAATGATTTGTTTTCTTGATTATTGTATAATCTTGTGTCCTACCCGGGGCATAGTGATTTTGTTTTAGGGCCACCTGCTTATGTGTAGGCACTGTTTAATCATTGAATAAAGGCGTTTTTCTCATACAAATTTTGTGTTCCTTGTTTTTCCTGTTTTTATTTTAAACAATAAATGGCAACGTGGTTATGAGCTTTGTTTGCACTCATTTGAAGCATTTAACCATTTCCTTTGCAGGGTTCATATTTCAGATGACACCGAACACGAACTTCCTATGACTCATTTTGACTTTGAGCACCCGGTATTTCAAGCTGAGGAAGAGATTGTTGAGGATAGCGACTTGCCAAAAGAGCTGACTCGACTGTTGAAACAGGAAGAAAGAATCATTCTACCTCATCAGGAAGAAATTGAGATTATCAACGTGGGATCCGAGGGAGTTGTCAGGAACATCCGGATAGGGGCTGCACTGCAAAGCGACATCAAACAAGGTCTAATTGAGATGTTGCAAGAGTACAGTGATATCTTTGCTTGGTCGTACGAGGATATGCCAGGATTGGATACTGATATGGTTGTTCATCGTCTGCCATTGCGAGAAGAATGTCCGCCTGTTAAGCAGAAACTTAGAAGAACCAGACCAGATATGTCTGTGAAGATTAAAGAGGAAGTTCAAAAATAGTGTGATGCTGGGTTCCTTGCTGTTACAACTTATCCATCATGGGTCGCCAATATAGTACCGGTACCAAAGAAAGACGGTAAGGTGCGGATGTGCGTAGACTATCGTGATTTGAATAAGGCGAGCCCAAAGGACGACTTTCCGCTTCCTCATATCGATGTGCTGGTCGATAACATTGCTCAATTTCCGTGTTCTCCTTCATGGATGGTTTCTCGGGTTACAATCAGATAAAAATGGCGCCAGAAGACATGGAGAAAACAACTTTTATTACCCCGTGGGGAACGTTCTGCTACAAAGTGATGCCCTTTGGTTTGAAGAATGTCGGGGCAACATATCAACGTGCTATGACGACGCTCTTTCATGACATGATGCATAAAGAGATCGAGGTTTATGTTGATGATATGATTGCCAAATCCCAGACGGAGAAAGAGCATTTGGTTAATCTGCTTAAATTGTTCAAGAGGCTTAGGAAATTCAAGCTGAGGCTTAATCCTAACAAGTTCACATTCGGGGTAAGATCCGGTAAGCTATTGGGGTTTATTGTTAGCGAAAAAGGAATTGAGGTTGATCCTGCTAAGATAAAAGCAATACAAGAAATGCCAACGCCTAAAACAGAAAAAGAAGTGCGTGGGTTTTTAGGGAGGTTGAACTACATTGCTCGGTTCATATCTCACCTAACCGCTACATGCGAGCCATTGTTCAAATTGTTGAAAAAGAATCAGGCTGTGACCTGGAATGAAGATTGTCAAAGGGAGTTTGAAAAAATAAAAGAATATTTGCAGGAACCTCCAATAATAATACCCCCAGTAGCCGGGAGACCATTGATTATGTATTTGACGGTTCTTGAAGAGAGTATGGGTTGTGTTCTCGGTCAACATGACGAGACTGGACGTAAAGAGCATGGGATTTACTACTTGAGTAAAAAGTTCACAGATTGTGAATCCCGTTACTCAATGCTCGAAAAGACGTGTTGTGCGCTAGCCTGGGCTGCCAAACGTTTGAGACAGTACATGTTAAACCATACAACCATGCTAATTTCAAAGATGGATCCGATTAAATACGTATTTGAAAAGAAAGCATTCTCCGGGAGGATTGCTCGATGGCAGATGGTGCTGACAGAATATGATATTCAATATGTTTCTCAAAAGGCTATCAAAGGTAGTGTTCTGTCAGAGTACCTAGAGGAGCAGCCAATTGAAGATTACCAACCAATGAAGTTTGATTTTCCTGATGAGGATATCATGTACTTGAAAATGAAAGATTGTGAGGAGCCGCTGCCGGATGAAGGTCCAGAGTTGGGTTCCAAATGGCAGTTGATATTTGATGGCGCTGTTAACTCCTACGGTAGTGGAATAGGGACAATTATCACTACTCCTCAAGGGACGCACATTCCCTTTACTGCCAGATTGACCTTTCCAATTGCCAATAATGAGGCTGAATATGAGACATGCATCATGGGTCTTGAAGAAGCTATTGATCTGAGAATCAAATATCTTGATGTATACGGGGACTCTGCTCTAGTGGTCAACCAAATTAAAGGAGAATGAGAGACGCGTCAGCCCAAGCTGATACCCTATATGAATTATGCAAGGAGATTGTTGCCTTTCTTTGACAAAGTAGAATTGAATCACGTGCCACGAGCAGAAAATCAGATGGTCGACGCTCTTGCGACGCTGTCTTCAATGTATAAGGTTAACTTCTGGAATGAGGCTCGCAGGATTGTTATCTCTCGCCTTGATAGGCCCGCCTTCATATTCGCCATTGAGGAAGCGTCCGATGGCAAACCATGGTATTTCGATATCCAGAATTTCCTAAAGAACCAAGAGTATTTGGCTGGGGCATCCAGTCGAGATCAGAAGACTCTTAGGAGATTAGCCGACAATTTTTATTTGAATCCGGATGGCGTCCTGTACAAGAGAAACCACGACTTGGTGTTGTTGCAATGTGTGGACGAGAAAGAAGCTAAGCTGCTCATGGAAGAGATCCATGAAGGTACATTTGGTACTCATGCTGGTGGACATGCAATGACGAGAAAACTGTTGCGGGCAGGTTACTATTGGCTAACGATGGAAACAGATTGTTTCAAGTTTGCGAAGCGGTGCCATAAATGTCAAATTTATGCGGACAAAATTCATGTGCCTCCGAGCCCTTTGAATGTTATGTCATCACCGTGGCCTTTCTCAATGTGGGGAGTTGATATGATTGGAAAGATTGAGCCCACGGCATCAAACGGACACCGGTTCATTTTGGTAGCTATTGATTACTTCACCAAATGGGTGAAAGCAGCGTCATATGCTAATGTCACCAAACAAGTGGTAGCCAGATTTATCAAAAGAGATATTATTTGCAGATATGGAATCCCAGAGCGGATTATCAACGACAATGGCTCAAAATTGAATAACAAGATGATGAAAGAGCTGTGTCAGAATTTTAAGATCGAGCATCACAACTCTTCTCCTTATCGGCCCAAGATGAATGGCGTTGTCAAAGCGGCCAATAAGAACATAAAGAAGATTGTTCAGAAGATGGTGGTGACCTATAAGGACTGGCATGAGATGTTGCCTTTTGCTTTGCACGGTTATCGTACGACGGTATGCACATCAACCGGGGCAACTCCTTTTTCACTGGTATATGGCATGGAGGTTGTCCTACCATTGGAGGTTGAGATTCCTTCTATGAGGGTTTTGCGTGATGTCCAACTTGAGGAGGCAGAATGGGTAAAAGATAGACTGAATCAGCTCAGTTTAATGGATGAAAAGAGACTGGCTTCTCTCGCATATGTTTGGTTGTATCAGAGTCGGATGAAGAAAGCCTACGATAAGAAGGTATGCCCCCGAAGCTTTCAGACGGGCGATCTTGTGTTGAAAAAGATTCTCCCACCACAATCAGATCACAGGGGCAAATGGACTCCCAACTATGAGGGTCCATATGTCGTCAGAAAGGTTTTCTCTGAAGGAGCCTTGTTGTTATCCACCATGGATGGTGAGGACTTTACGTCTCCTGTGAATTCGGACACAGTTAAAAAATACTTTGCTTAAAGTGACCCGCTGGACAGAAAAAGAGAGTCCAGGCAAAAATGGGGCATCCCGGCGAACCATAAAAAAGGGAATAAAAGGTTCGGGAAAAAGTTAGGGATAAAGTTGAAAAAATGTACACCCGCGAAGTTGAAAACCTGAAAGGGGCGACTTCGGCAAAAAAGGGTATCCCGGTGAATTGAAAACCCGCAAAGGGCGATTCACGCAAAAGTTAGGGATATAGAAAAGCAAATGACTGCGGTCCGAGTTTGATACTGCATTGCTTAGTGGTTTGGGAATACCTTAGGATCGTGTATCCAAGACAATCTCTTCCGAAGATCGAGTACCGGGAAAGCGCCAGAGTCGGGCGAGTCATAGGAGAATCAGCTCATGGTGTTTGTCTGTACCGCATTGCTGACATGTATATCAAATTTGTTTTGTATCTTTTTTTTGTGCTTCTTGTGCATATATTGTATTTTACTTGTGCGTAACTTCCTTTTTTCAAGAGTTACATCCAGTGTACAAAGCCTTGCCTATTTACAGCCCCATTCAATAAAGCATGTTATTCAGTACTTGATGCTTGTTCTTTACTATTTTGTTTGTGAAAAACGCCGATGTTTTTGATGAACTTGCACTTGCATAAACTTGCTGGCCCTTGCCAATACTTGCTAAAACTTCGAATTGACTGAATGCTCGAATATATTTTGTTGTGCAGATTTGTTTTGTCTCGTTTGTATGTTGCAGGGTCCTTACCTTTGAAGCAAACGGCCAGGAATGGTATTCCCGAGCCCAAGTCTCTTGACGTAGGACCTGACTTCAGTTGATGTCGATCCTTAGCAAGTCGTATTTTATCCCCAGAAAGTGGAGACGGTGCTTATTCTTACCAGATGTGGAATTGTCCTCCCTGAGGGAGTATCACCAGGAATGTCGCCTGAAGAGTATCCTTATGGAAGTTGTCCATAGGATATTCCCAGCAGGTCAAAATCAATATCCCATGCAGAGGACGCCTCCCCAGAGGATGGTTGTTCCCTTCCCCGCAGGTCGTCATTTTTTTCGTCAGGATTTTGTCCTCAGCAAAGTTTGTAGCTCTGAGTTTGTAGACTGTGTCTCGACAGTGTAGTTCTTCCCCCCAGAAGGGTCGCCTCTTTACCCAGTAGGGTTTGTGTTTTCTTCCTAAATGTCTGATCTCTCCCCAACAGAGTTGGTTGTTGTTTCCGGCATTTATTTTGCCGGAATACTTTGTGATACCCGTTCATCCCCAACGGAGTTGGAATTGTTCTTAGCCATTTCATACCAGAGTGTTTCTCAGCAGTTTGAGCCTGCATTAGCATTTGCATATATCATCATATTTGCATCTACCCAAACGCGTAGCATTTCCATGTCGAATGGAGCATTACGCCATTGTCAAACATACGCATTTTAGAACATAGTCCAGGTTGGTTAACCTCATGTTTTCGAGTGTTGTTTTACCTGCAGGTGGAGGGAGCTCTTGCTCAGATTAATTACTAGATAAGCAAGGTCTCGGCGTGAGACATGTCATGATAATGTTCGTTTTGTCATTATTCCCCACAGAGTTGCTTGGTTAAGTTTCTCTTACCCCTCCAGCGGAGTATTTCTTCAAAATTGTTGTTATTACAGTATCAAAAGATTTCGTGAATCATTTGGAAGTTGCCACCTATGTCGAAGTAGGTGTATGGCAGTTTGGATTCAGAAAATCCCCAGTAGAGTCCTTCTCAGATTTGCTGCCATGTCCGCGCTAAAAGTTTGAAGATTGGACCAGTATTTTGTTACCCATTTGATTGATGGAGTTAGCTACTGCAAAGATAGGCAGAGAAGCTGTACCCAGAGTTATTTTCCCGTAGTGGTGACGGAGTATTTTCCTGTATCGGACAGTGTTATTTTCCCGTAGTGGTGACGGAGTATTTTCCTGTATCGGACAGAGTTATATTTCCCGTAGTGGTGACGGAGTTATGTCCCGTAGCGATGGCGGAGTTATTTTCCTGTAGTGATGACAGAGTAGTTCCCGTAGCAATGGCGGAGTTATTTTCCTGTAGTGATGACAGAGTATGTCCCGTAGTGATGACAGAGTTATTTTCCTGTAGTGATGACAGAGTATGTCCCGTAGTGATGGCGGAGTTATTTTCCTGTAGTGATGACAGAGTATGTCCCGTAGTGATGGCAGAGTTATTTTCCTGTAGTGATGACAGAGTATGTCCCGTAGTGGTGACGGAGTTAGTTTCCTGTATTTGGCAGAGCTATTTCCCGTAGTGGTGACGGAGTTAGTTCCTGTGTGTTGGCAGAGTTATTTCTTTATTTGGTGATAAAACCTTTTCCTCAGTGGAAGTCGCCAAAGTTACTCCCTGTGTTGTTGGCAGAGTTATTTCCCCAATAAAAGCGTCAGAAAAGGTCGTTACCTGTAATGGATAGAGATCGCGCCTGTAGTGACAGAGATTGGTACCTGTGATTGACAGTGATTTGCACCTATGGTGATGGTGATTGCTACTCGTGTGGACGGAGTTATTATCTGTAATCGATGGATTATCCCCAGTGGAATTGTTACCTGTGACTGACAGAGATCGTTATTCCAATTAAAGACGGAATTGTACCCATGTGGATGGAGTCCTTCCTCATGTTGACGAAGTTTAGTCTCGTTGTGGACGGAATTGTTTCTCATAAAGTTAATTTGATGCTTGTGACATCACACAGGGAGTTAATGCTGAAATCAAGAGTTTTATTAGGAGTTTGATCAATTGTTCCCGTAACAACTGGGTTCAGCACAACAGATGTTGTTCACCAAGCAGTTTGTGCAGTTGGCAAATTTCCAGGTTTCTTGGTATTCAACCGTCTTTTACCTCGATTGTTTGAAGGCCGTTCGCTCTTCACCCATTCGGGTCCAAGCCATTTGAATAGGGGTAGCTGTTGCACCCCAAAATTTGCTCAACATCTTTTACCTGGTTTATGTTTCATTGTATTATCATTTTGCATAGTTCTATCATTTGCATATCATGGCATATCATTCATCCATAGGAGATCAAGTGTGATTATTATCAAGAGAAGCCTAGCAAGCAATCTTACCCAAGCTTGAGAAGTCATCCAAGTCATCAGGAGGTGGTGGGAGATCCTGATCAATTGAAGACCATCAGTGAGATGTGAAGCATGGATTGTGAATAGAAGATGTGTATAGAGCTCATGGAGTGCCTAGAGGGCCATGTTGGAGCTAAATCAAGTCATTATGTCAAATGCAAGAGCCACAGTTGAAATGCAGACAATTAGGGTTTCATCTGGATCAACCCTAGGTCAATTATGCAATTGAAAAGCAGTCATGCCTACTTTGAGGTCATGGAGTTCATGGAAGGATGTGATAAGACATTTGTGGTGTTGTGCCAAGATCAAATCAAGAAGAATCAAGAATGTGGGAAGTTGCTAAATTAGGGTTTCAGTGCAAATTACCCTATTTAGTGCCTAACTTCAAGGCCACATAAGTCAAGATAAAAGTTTCAAATGGATCTTTAGCCAACATGAAACTTGTAGAGCATCTCAATACCTTTAATTTGAGTATTATAAGTCCTCCATTGGATTTGTAGAACTTAAGTTATGGTCCAGATAAGTTACAGGTCACTAAATGAATGTGAAATTTAGTTGTGAAAGTCACTTGACTTCCAAGCAACTTTTGACCTAGAAAGACGTTTCACATGAACTTTTGGCCAACATGAAAGTTGTTCCTCATGATCTTAGATTTCTAAATTGTACTATAAGTCATCCATATGATTTGTAAAACTCAAGTTATGAGGTTTACAAGTCAGGGGTATTTTGGGAAAGTAAGATTATAGGTCATTTTCAAGCATAGGCCAAAATCTCCAACTTGCAAGCTTCAAATGGAAAATTTATCAACATGAAAGTTGCTTGGAATGATGTTTTGAGTGCAACCAAGTGGTCATGAAAGTTTTTTTTGGCTCATATCAAAAACACATTTGAAATGGCTTGAAAAGGAAGAAAATTCAAATGATTAAAGGAGGGAAAAATGGGATTTTGTGTTACAAAACCAAAACCAAGCAAGTAAGTGCATTTTTTGATTGGAAATTGCATTCTAAGATCATTGGCAATACCAGAATTTGGAGTTTAGTTCAAATTTTGAGAGATAGCATGTTGTTACTTCATAAACAAGTCACATATCCAAATCAATGCACAAGGCAATTCAGGCCAATTTCTCCATCCAAACTCACTCTAAATGACATGTGCAAGGTGTGAGAACATTCTAGTACCACTGCCAAGCTTGCAAGGCACGACTGTCATATTGAATTTTGAAGGAAAATCAGAAAAATGCAAATCACTGTTTTGGGCTTCAACTTGGATCCATAGGCCCCTGAAACTCTTCTATATATTCATTAGAGCAAGTTCAGATCAAGGTTGAGCTTCATTTCGCGCCAGAGCAAGAAAGAGCAAGAAAATTTTCTCAACTGCAACTTGAAATCGGATTCTGAGTTTGGAGCCAATTCAAGCCAAATTAAGGTGTGTAATCTCTTCCTTGTGGATCATTGAAGCTATCTGGAGCATTTGAAGGCAAGCCACGAGCTCTAGATACCTCTGTTGCAAGATCTATACCAGGTTTGCCTTTCTGAAAATTCAACACGATTTAGCATGATTCAGTTAGATTTGAAGTTGTGGTTAGGATCTAGACATGACATAGATCGTTTTAGGCTTGATTTGAACTCAATTGGTGATGATTGAAGATGACATAACCGATCTGTTTGGACTTGAATCTCTTGATTCATAAGGTTTCAATGTTAAATGTTTAGATCAGGTTGATGTACGCAATGAGATGAAGAGATCTATATCATTAATTTTGAGTTTAATGAAAGTAGTTGAAGATGCTATTTCTGAACTTTGCTTCGTGTTTGATTATGTGTTGAGAATTGGATGATTTTGATGATGGATTTGGAATGTACGTGAAAAACTGAGTGGATTTGGTATTTTGTTTGTCATTTTTGGTTGCCTAAACTTGGACCTTTGCCGAAGAAGACGACGGGAGTCTTCTCCGGCCACCACCAACCACCATCCCTGATCTCCACCTAGCCTGCCTGAGACTTGGAGAAGATGATGTTTGAACCACAGGATCTGGCCTTGACCTTTGACTTCAGATCAGATCCAACGCCTGTGTTTTAATCTGAGAGTGGAGAGTTTTAATCCAAAACACTGCCGTTTCATTAAATTGTGTGGCATCATGAGGAGCACTGGATGTGCATTGACTCGTTGACTGGCTTGCTGATCCAAAGGTTGTGTTATTTTCTTGGTTTTAATTCATTTTTTATTTCATTTTCTTTATTTTAATTACATTGTTATTCCAAAAATCATATAAATTCCAATTTTGATCACAAAATTATTTTAAAAATATCCTCATGATCCTTATGGAATTTGTGATTTTCTAAGATTAACAAAATGCAATTTCATGCATTTTTCAATTTAATGTGATTTTTCTCATTTTATTTTATTCTTTATTTTTGCATATTTGGCTATCTGTTTTGTTGAATTTAGTTCTCTCATTTGGTTTATAGTTTGGCTTTGATTTTTTTATATGTGCTAGGATAGACATGTATGTTCCCTTAGATTTTTTCTTGAATTTTTAGAACAATATTAGGATATGTTTTAGGTATTGAGAATAGGACCCTCCCAAACTTGTGGATTTCCTTGACCTATCTCAGTGTAGGAATTGTTTAGATAACTTAGATGTTGATTTAGGCTTCAATCTTTATACACTAGGTTGTTCAAACATTCATGTTCCCCCTAGGAATTTTATTAGATTTTTGCAACTTAATTTTCTATTTTAGTTGTATTTTGCAAATGGCTTGTGTTTATGAATTCCTCTCTTGAGTGCTTTGGTTTGTTTGGCTTGGTTGGCTGCCTTGGAGTTGGTTTGAGCTTGAGTTCTTTTTGCTGGAGCTTCTGAATTCATTGAAGATGCTTGGGATGAAGGATTGGAGCTTGGAGTTGAATGCTTTTCCTCTTGTGGAGCTTTTGTTTAGGAGTTCAGAGAATTAGGGTTTTAGGAAGTACCTTAGACCTAGTTTTGATTATTTCTTCAAACATAGAGTGCATTGTTTGCCTCTATTCTATCCAATGACACAAATTCCTTATTGGGAAGCTCCATCTCTCCTTAGGAGGGATGAGTGGTATGCCCAAGTGAGTAGAACTTTGAGGATACCTTTCATTTGCAATGTTGAGTTCTTAGTGATTTCCTTTGGTTGTCATTAAGTTTCTTAATATTATAACTTGATATTGATGTTTAATCCTCCTCTTGGAGTGTGCTTGATGAAGCTTGAAGATAGAAGCTTGCTTGAAGATGAAGCCCTTGCTGTCAACTTTGCTGTCAATCCAACTTTGCTGGTTAGAGCTTGCTGTTGTTGTTGCTGTAGGAGTCTGGTATTGCTGCCTGAGCTGCCTCCCCTGAGTCTTTTGTTTTTCTCTGTATTGTCTGTTTAATTGTGCTGATTACCTCTAGGTTTGAGGTGGAGCTTGTCACCTCTTGCCTATTGTTTTCTCTCTTGCCTTATTGGTATTGTTGCATTGTATGTATTCTGCTGTTTACTGTAATTGCTTGCTGTCTTTTGCTGTTTATCCCCTAGGATCTTTGATTTCCTCGGTGCAAGAGGAAATTATGACAGACATTAGGTTTGTAAACCATGCATGATAACTGTAGGTAGATTCCCTTTTAACCATAGCTTTAGGGTTTTTCTCTTCTCATCTCAAAACAATTCAAAAACACAATAATAAGGATAACGCGTGCTGTATGCTACGAGCCTTAAGCTATTTGAGAAAAGGTTGCTGGAGGGTCACTCTTCAGTAGTCTGACTGCTTAGTATGGTACCCTTAGGGTGACATGCGACGTAGTCACTCTCAGATCACAAGTCTTTAGTGCAGTACAAGTTGCAAACAGACTGAAAAAACATTTCTTTCGTAAAAAACTCAAACAAACATTCAAACTCTATTTTTGTCCGCTTGGACCTTTAATCAGGAAAACCTTTTCAGAAGGAGATAAAAAACTGTCAGACAAGCTTGTGTCTTCCGTAGCCCGAACTACGTTTGCTCTGATCTTTCATGCTGTATGAAAGTATGTAGGCATAGGATGCGATATCCTAGCGAGCAACCTTCCCCTCCTTTCTCGTAGGTAGGCGAACTACGTTGACTCTGATTTCTCGTTCCAGACGGGAATACGTAGGCATAAAGTGCGATACTTTGCCGAGTCATTTTATTTTCTTTTTAACCCGTCCCTGTAGAGTAGATAGAATAACACGCCTTTAGATAGAAAACAAGCGTGGATCCCGTCGAGTACGACGGACGTGAGGGGTGTCAATACCTTCCCCTTGCGTAACCGACTCCCGAATCCAGGATTTGGTTGCGATGACCATTCCTTTCCCTCTTTGCGTTAGGTTTACTCTGAGCGTTTCCTTTCCGTCTTATGGGATAAATAACGCACGGTGGCGACTCTTCTGTCATTGTCGGCGCCGATTTTCACAGTAGCGACACTCATGTCAAGAATTTAAATATCCGAACACCATCCTGAACAAGAATTCCAATTACCTGCAGGGAAAAACACCTGAAAACATAGAGGTAACCAACCTGGCTTATGTTTCAAAATGCATATGTTTAAAAAATGGCGTAATGCTCCATACAAAATGGAAATGCTACGCGTTTGGGGTAGATGCTATGCACGATGCAAATGCAAAAGAGGCGTTCCCGCAAAATAAATGCCGGAGGAACGAAACCAAACATCCGCTGGGGAAGAAGAGACAATCCTGCTGGAGGATAGCTTAACAAATCCGGAGTTACGAACTCTGCAGAGGATGAACAACCTATTGGAGGAATGACAACCTGCTGGAGAATAGAAAGAACGATCCTGTGTGGGGAATAACCTTTCACCATTGACAACCCGGTTATACCCTGTGAGGACCTCACTGGGGATTAAATGTACACACGACCAATTGCTGGGAATGTACATAACTGCCTAACCTCTTGCTAGCTCGCATCCAACTCTTCTGGGGATAAAAATGCCACATCCATCTGCTGGGGAGGAATAAGATCGTCTAGAGTCTGCTCCTATGTTAAGGGACTCCGACTGGGGAAACACGATCCCTTGGTTGTTTGTTTCGAAGGTAACGACCCTGCAAAAATGAAACAAGATAATTCTACACAAAAGGACCTATCTCGGTCCATATCCGTGACAATTGTTCAGTTAATTCAAAGTTTTAACTATTGGCCTAGGCCTGCAAGTTTATGCACGTGCAAGTTTATCAAAAACATCGGCGTTTTCCACAAACAATACAGTAAGAGTTAAACCAAGAAACAAACATCAAGTACTGAATAGTATGCGTTTATTGATAACGGTCCTGTAAATAGGCAAAGTTTTTACAGTGGATGCAACTCCTGAAAAGAGGAAGTCACAAAAATAAATACAGGTATGTACATAGGTACAAAGAAATTTGTATACATGTCGGCAACGTGGTACAGACAAACACCATGAGCTGATCCTCCTATGACTCGCCTGACTCCGACACTTTCCCGATACTCCGTCCTCGGAAGAATTTGACTTGGATAATCGACCCTCGGGTGCTCCCAAACCACTAAGCAATGCAGTATCAACTCGGACCGCAGTCATTTGCTTTTTCAATCCCTAACTTTTGCCTGAATCGCCCTTTGCGGGTTTTCAATTCACCGGGATACCCTTTTTTGCCGAAGTCGCCTTTTCAGGTTTTCGACTTCGCGGGTGTACATCTTATCAATTTTTTATCCCTAATTTTTGCCCGAACCTTTTCCTCCTTTTTTTCTTGGTTCGCCGGGATGCCCCATTTTTTCCTGGACTTTCTTTTTTCTGTCCAGCGGGTCTCTTTAAGCAAAGTATTTTTTAACTGCGTCCGAGTTCACAGGGGATATAAAATCCTCGCCATCCATGGTGGATAAAAATAAGGCTCCTCCAGAGAAGACCTTTCGAACGACATATGGACCTTCGTAGTTGGGAGTCCATTTGCCCCTGTGATCTGATTGTGGTGGGAAAATCTTCTTCAGCACAAGATCGCCCGTCTGAAAGCTTCGAGGGTGCACCTTTTTGTCAAAAGCTTTCTTCATCCGGCTCTGATATAGCTGACCATATGCGATAGATGCACGTCTCTTCTCATCCATCAAGCTGAGCTGGTTCAGTCTATTCTTTATCCACTCTGCCTCATCAAGTTTGACATCGAGCAAAACTCTCAAAGAAGGAATCTCAACTTCCAATGGTAGGACAACTTCCATATCATACACTAGTGAGAAAGGTGTTGCCCCGGTTGATGTGCGTACCGTCGTACGATAACCGTGCAATGCGAAGGGCAACATCTCGTGCCAGTCTTTGTATGTTACAACCATCTTCTGAACTATCTTCTTGATGTTCTTGTTGGTCGCTTCGACAATGCCATTCATCTTGGGCCGATTGGGAGATGAGTTATGATGCTCAATCTTGAAATTCTGGCACAATTCCTTCATCATCTTATTATTCAAGTTCAAACCATTGTTAGTAATGATTCTTTCGGTAATTCCGTATCTGCAGATGATGTCCTTTTTTATAATTCGGGCTACTACTTGCTTGGTAACATTGGCGTATGACGCTGCTTCGACCCATTTGGTGAAGTAATCGATAGCTACCAAGATGAACCGGTGTCCGTTGGAGGCAGTGGGCTCAATCTTCCCAATCATATCAATGCCCCACATGGAGAAAGGCCACGGGGACGCCATAACATTCAAAGGGCTCGGAGGCACATGAATCTTGTCTGCATAAATCTGGCATTTATGGCATTTCTTTGCAAACTTGAAACCGTCTTTTTCCATCGTCAGCCAATAATACCCTGCTCGCAATAACTTTCGCGACATAGCATGTCCACCGGCATGCGTGCCAAAAGTTCCTTCGTGGACCTCTTTCATAAGCAGATTAGCTTCTTTCTTATCCACACATCGCAATAGCACCAAATCATGGTTTCTCCTATACAGAACACCATCTGGATTCAAGTAGAAATTGCCAGCCAATCTCCTAAGAGTCTTCTTATCGTGGCTGGATGCCCCAGTCGGATACTCTTGGTTCTTTAGGAAATTCTGGATATCAAAATACCACGGCCTACCATCGGAAGCTTCCTCAATAGCGAATATGAAAGCGGGCCTATCAAGGCGAGAGATAACTATTCTGGGAGTCTCATTCCAGAAGTTAACTTTGTACATCGAAGACAATGTCGCAAGAGCGTCTGCCATCTAGTTTTCTGCCCGTGGCACATGGTGAAATTCTACTCTGTCAAAGAAAGGCAACAACCTTCTTGCATAATTCATGTATGGTATCAGATTAGGCTGACGAGTCTCCCATTCTCCCTTAATCTGGTTCACGACTAGCGCGGAGTCTTCATACACATCAAGATTTTTAATCCTCAAATCAATAGCCTCCTCGAGACCCATGATACACGCCTCATATTCAGCCTCATTGTTAGTAACTGGAAACGTCAATCTGGCAGTGAACGGGATGTGCGTCCCATGGGGAGTAGTAATGATTGCCCCAATTCCACTTCTGTATGAATTAACAGCCCCGTCAAAAATCAATTGCCATTGGGAACTCCGTTCAGGACCTTCACCATGCAATGGCTCCTCGCAATCTTTCATCTTTAGGTACATAATATCCTCGTCAAGAAAATCAAACTTCATTGGCTGGTAATCATCGATTGGCTGCTCGGCCAGGTACTCTGACAACACGCTACCTTTGATAGCTTTTTGCGAAACGTACTGAATATCGTACTCTGTCAGTACCATCTGTCATCGGGCAATCCTTCCTGAAAGCGCCTGCTTTTTGAAAACATATTTGATCGGATCTATCTTCGAAATCAGCATGGTTGTATGATTTAACATGTATTGTCTCAGACGTTTGGCAGCCCAAGCAAGTGCACAATACGTCTTTTCGAGCATGGAGTAACGGGACTCGCAATCTGTGAACTTTTTACTCAAATAATAGATCGCATGCTCTTTTCATCCAGTCTTGTCATGTTAACCGAGAACACAACCCATGCTGTTGTCAAGAACCGTCAAGTACATGATTAATGGTCTTCCGGATACTGGAGGTATCAATCTCGGAGGTTCCTGCAAGTATTCTTTTATTTTTTTCAAATGCCTTTTGACAATTTTCATCCCAGACAATCGCCTGATCTTTTTTCAACAATTTGAACATCGGTTCACACGTGGCTGTGAGATGAGATATGAACCGGGCGACGTAGTTCAACCTCCCCAAAAAGCCACGAACCTCTTTCTCTGTTTTTGGCGATGGCATTTCTTGTATAGCTTTTATTTTTGCAGGATCAACCTCAATTCCTCTTTCACTAACAATGAACCCCAATAGCTTTCCAGATCTCACCCCGAAGCTGCACTTATTAGGATTCAGCCTCAGCCTGAATTTCCTAAGCCTCTCAAACAATTTGAGAAGATTCACCAGATGCTCTTCCTCCGTCTAGGATTTGGAAATCATATCGTCAACATAGACCTCAATCTCTTTATGCATCATGTCATGAAAGAGTGTTGTCATAGCACGCTGATATGTTGCCCCAACGTTCCTTAAACCAAAGGGCATCACTTTGTAGCAGAACGTCCCCCACGGAGTAACGAAAGTTGTTTTCTCCATATCCTGCGACGCCATTTTAATCTGATTATAGCCCGAAAAGCCGTCCATGAAGGAAAACACAGAGAATTGAGTAGTATTGTCGACCAATACGTCAATATGAGGAAATGGGAAGTCATCCTTAGGGCTCGCCTTGTTCAGATCCCGATAGTCAACGCACATCCGTACCTTACCGTCTTTCTTCGGTACAGGTACTATATTGGCGACCCAAGGAGGGTAAGTTGTAACAGCTAGAAAACCAGCGTCCCACTGTTTCTGTACTTCCTCTTTAATCTTCACAGACATATATGGTCTCGTTCTTCTGAGCTTCTGCTTGACCGGCGGACATTCTTCACACAATGGCAAGAGGTGGACCACAATATCAGTGTCTAACCCAGGCATGTCTTCATAAGACCTGTTGCACCCTAAAATTTGCTCAACCTTATTCACTTGGTTTATGTTTCAATATCATTAGCATTTGCATATAAAGTCATGTACATAGCCTAACCATTGCATAGCATAGCATAGCAAGTCATCCAACAGGGGACCAATCATTATTCTCATCTCTAGAGACCTATCAAGAGGTTATTCAATATCACCCAAGTCATCAGAAAAGAATTTGAAAGCTGGGAGGTCAATGGATCAAGCAGTGCATCCATCTCCTATCTGAGGGTGTCTGAGGATCAACAAAGAAATGATGAGCTGTGGGATGAGCATGGGGAGTATCTAGACATCTTGGAGGACTTAGAAAGTCATTTGGAGAAGGAGACAAGTCATTGGTGTAGTCACAAGTATTGCAGTTGAAGACAGTCAACTAGGGTTTCATCTAGGGTCAACTCTAGGTCAACTCTAGGTCAATTGACTGATTGTAAGGCATTAAGGGCTATTGGAGAGATGTGGGGTTCATCATTTGACATGTAGAAGAGGATATGGTGGTATGCCAAGAAGAATTCAAGAGAAATCAAGGAGAAGAGGAGTTTCTAAATTAGGGTTTCTGTGTAAAATCCCCTAATTTAGGTCAAATTTCCAAGTAAGATAAGTCAAAATGCAAGCTTCAAATGGATCCTTGGCCAACCTGAAACTTGTAGAGGATCTCAATACCTTTAATTTTAGTGGTGGAAGACATCAAGGAGATTTATAGAACTCAAGTTATGGTCCTTGCAAGTTACAGGTCATCTGAGGTATCTGAAATTTTGTCTGTGAAAGTGACTTGACTTCCAAGCTAGTTTTACCCCTCAAGGAGATTTCAAATGAATTTCTAGTCAACATAATAATTGTTCCTCATTGTCTTAGATTTCTAGAATGGTATAGTATGCCTATATATGATTTGTGGAACTCTACTTATGGTCTTGGCAAGCAAAGGGTATTTTGGTCATTTGAGAATTACAGGTCATTTTAACCTATGCCCAAAACGCATACAAGGAAGCTTCAAATGGAAAACTTCACAACATAAAACTTGTTCCAAATGACATTTTGAGTCTAGAAAAGTGACCATGAGAGATTGGGAAGATTCATAGCACAAGGTTTCAAAATTGGTGGATTTAATGAATAAAAATGGACTCAAAAATGAGATTTTTCATATCTTGGCCAAATGAAGCAAAATTATAGGTCATTTTGAATGGAAAGATCATTTTAAAGACATTGGATAAAGTAGAATTTTGAGATTAGTTCATATTTTGGGAGTTATCCATGGTTGCTTGTAATGGAAGTTACATAAACCAAATTCAAGGGAAAGAATGCAAGGGAAACTCCTCCAAGTTTCTAGGAGGTTCTAAGGACACCTATATATTGATAAGAGATGGTTCATGCCATGGTTGGTGATTGCATTTTCTCAAAACCCCAAGTTATACACACTTTCTCCAATTTGCAAAAGCATCACAAACCATCCCAAATCTCCACCAATTTTCACATTTTCTGATTGAATCTTCATAATCATTATCCAAGCATCATAATTCACATCAAGAATTGGTTGAATTGATCAAGAATTGTACCATTCATTTTCATCATCCAATTTGCAAGAAGGTGTCAAGAACAAGATTCAAGGAGTTTGCACAAAAGATATTGCATACAGAATTCATCATCAAGGTTACTAAGCAAGTTCCAATCACTGCAAGCATCAAATTCAAGGAGTTGCATAGCTGTTTTCACCATTTGCATCAGGTTAGAATTCTGCTCGAATTGCTTAGTTTAGTTAGGATTATAGAGAATTGGTAGTATAGAATGGTTAAGCATAAGCAGATGATTGATTTTGATGAATTTGGGGAGGTTTCATGAAGGTTGAGTACAGTGCACCAAATCTGTTAGAGCTTGTAGCTATTAGGATAAGGCACGAAAATCTTGTTGGATTAGCATGTTAAAATCAACATGGAGTGTCGATGAGTTTAGGACAAGAATTATGAAGAATTGAGAGAGTTGATCGCAGGTGTTCATGGTGGCTTATGACTGTTATTCTTATCGAATTGGTTGATGGAGTGAGTTTTAGGAGAAGTTACTATCATGGTTGTGTAGAGGGAAGGAAATGGACCAAGTTTGCTCTTGAAGTCGTGTGAATCCATGGAAGGATGAAGGAGAACAGAGGTGTGCAAGATCGTGCATGGTTAGGGTTTTCTGAAACCCTAGGTTTGCCCAAGGTTGAAGATGAAGGAGGGCCCTACGATGGAGGGTTTGACTTGACTCAGATTGCAATCCAAGGGTCCACGTTTGAAGTTGAAATACGGAGGGAAACTCTGGGCATCAAAACGCCCCGTTTCATTTAAGTGTTCTGAGTGGGCCTTGAATTTCATTACTAATGACACCCCCAATAACCAAGCCCAACGTAAATGAACTGAGAATGTTGCTATCCACACCGTTTGAGTTTTTTTTATTTTTGTTGATATCCTGAAGCGCGCTGGGCCTAGTTCTTTGTTCTATTCGCACCCTTGTGTTCTGGCCCACTCAACAAAAGCCACTAGGCGCCCTTGCTGTTCTCACCCCCTCCCTCTATTTCTCTATTTTTGTCATTTTTAATTTCTTTTCATTTTTCATGCATTTTCTAAAAATCATAATAAATCATAAAAACCTTATTTTTCAATAATTCTTTTTGCATAATTTTCTTTAAAGAGTCTAGAAAATTATAAAAAATAAAAATTGCATTTTATTTTTTATTTGATATTTTTCCCATATTTTCCAAATAAATGCATATTTTAAGTGTTTCATTTCATACATGATTTTGATAATTTTTGTTCTATTAGTGGCTTTAATATTTTTCACTCATTCTTTTTAGGTTGATTAATAGACACTAGTAACTTGTACATGCAATTTAGTTCATATTTTTAGGACTTGATTTTAGGAGTTTAGTTTAGGTGTAAACAATATGAACAAAATTAGGGTTTTAAATAAACTTAGGTGAGATAGTTTAATTCTTTTAGGAAATTTTCATTTGATTTTGGGGGTATGGGCTATAGGGGTTATGGGTATAGGATAGATCCCCTTAGAAATCACTAGGATTCCCCTACTGCTATTAGTATATTACTGTCTGTATTTGATTGATTGGTGTGGTGTGCCCTCGGGGATTATTGTTTGTCTGTGTGGGTATTGTGATTGTCTGGGATTGGGGAAGCTGAAGACTTGTGATGATGAAGCCATTGGAGATCCGGAGACTAAAGACCAACTTCCAGAGATTGGAGAGGAAGCTCCTGCTAGCAGCTGTTGAGGAGATTAGGGTTTAGGAGCTAAGCAGAGCTCTAGAGTAGAAAGCTTGTTTCTCAAACATGGAATGCCTTGTCTGCATCCATCCTTTCTCTATGATTCAAAGTCTCTTTCAAATATCCACCTCCTTCCTTTGGAAGGATCAGTGAACGTATTTGAAAGATAGAACTTTTGAGGGGGAACTTTCTGTTTAATGTTGACAGTTGATGAACCACCCTTGGTAGGTAATTGACTGTCTAACATTCATTCACTTCATCTTGTTGACTAATGTTCATCCTGGAGCCTGAGACTTGAAGAAAAGCCATTGTAGATGGAAGATTGATGACCAAAGCCCTTGCTTGAAGACTGTGGAACTGGAGATTGAGGCTTGCTGAAGCTTGTAGCTGTATGGAGATGACTTAAAGACAAATATTGATGCAGAGCTGCTGTGGCTGTTTATTTTGCTGTATTTCATTTCTGATGTATTGATTGGTTTTCTGGACTGTATTGTTTGCTGTTTACCCTGTTGGGTTGAAAGTGAAGCCTGTTCACTTTTGCCTATTGTTTTCTAGGTTCGAGGTTGAGTGGGACTCCCTTGCCTCGCTTGTATTGTTGCATCCATGCATTTTACCGCTTTACTGTATATATCTGATATTGTTTCTGTTTCCGTTTGTTCCCTTAGGATCTCTGTTTCTCTCTGCGCAAGAGAGGAGCATGATAGACACTAGGTCTTAACCCATGCATGATAACATTAGGTTAGTTTGATTCCCTTTGCAACCGTAGGTTAGAGTTCTGTCTCTTCTTTCTCAAAACAAACAGAAAAACACAATAAATATTTCAAACACAATAAAAGACACTTCTTTCGTAAAAGAATGTGAACGCATCAAAACGTCATTTTTGTCCGCTTGGACCAGTAATCAGAAAAAACCCTTTTTCAGAAGGAGATAAAAGCAATCAAAACAGACTTGCGTCGTACGTGGCCCGAACTACGTTTGCTCTGATCTTTCATGCTGTATGAAAGTACGTAGGCATAGGATGCGATATCCTAGCGAGCAACCTTCCCCTCCTTTCCCGTAGGTAGGCGAACTACGTTGACTCTGATTTCTCGTTCCAGACGGGAATACGTAGGCATAAAGTGCGATACTTTGCCGAGTCATTTTCTTTTCTTTTAACCCCTGACCTGTAGCGTAGATAGAATAACAATCCGTACTAGAAAACAAGCGTGGATCCCGTCGAGTACGACGGACGTGAGGGGTGCTAATACCTTCCCCTTGCGTAACCGACTCCCGAACCCAGGTTTTGGTTTCGATGACCATACCTTTCCCCGTTTTGCGGTAGGTTTACCTCGAGCGTTTCCTTTCCCTCCTGTGGGATAAATAACGCACAGTGGCGACTCTTCTGTTCAGCCGGTGCCGATTTTCGTAGTAGCGACAGCTGGCGACTCTGTTGGGGATCCAACATCCCCTGGCTGCTAAGGACTGCGATGGTTCTTATGCATTTGGGATCCAACGTCCCTTAAGAGAGTCAATCCTAACGCTTGTTTTCCCGTCGAGGATTTTGTATGGATTTATATTTCTGACCTTTATTTTCAGCATTATATATATTGATTATTATTGCTGTATTGGGGTATGACGGGTGTTCTGATACTGAGTGAGAAGCCGGACCTGGGCTTGAGTGCACCTAGAATTAGAGTAGAAAGTAGTGTGCGCGTGTCGGCTTTGCTTGCATTAGTGTCTCATGAAATCTACACTCGGACGAGGTTCTTCTGGTTGGCTTCTTTTTCTACCCTTTGGGTCGAAGGGGTTGTTGGTCAGCTGAATTGTCGACTCCGGGAACCGATCATTTGGAAGGTGGCTAAGTGAGGCCTCTTCAGGATTTGATGATGCCACTCCTTCTGGGAATCGTATCATCAACCCTGAAAGTTTGTGACGCCGACGACCGCATAGGATGCCGTACCTTGTCAGTTACTAGGACATTCACCTGTGAGAGGGTTTGGGGTTATGCAGGTAGCTAGACCTTCAGACTACCGGTTTGTTTCTTGATCAGAGATCCTGGGTATTTATGGAGATGTGTTATGAGGTCTGCCAGAGACCAGTTGGAGAGTTTTGAGGTCTGTCAGAGACCAGTTAGATAGTTCTGGGGTCTGTCAGAGACCAGTTGGAAATGTGATACGAGGTCTGCCAAAGACCAATTAGTGTTATGGTTTGAGGTCTGTCAGAGACCATTGTTGGAGCTTTGTTTTAGGTCTATCCGAGACCAGGGTTTGAGGACTTCTGAAGAGTCTGTTGAGACCTCTTGACAGGGTTCAGGCTATTCAGCTACGGCAGTTGGTCCCTGTTGCATGTTACCTGCATTGCATTGTTTGCATACCCATTATCATTGCATCCCATTAACGTGTGTCTGTGCTGCAGGTGCCTTTGCATATCCCCCGATTCTAGTGCCCAGACTTCTGAGTTGTGATCATGGCTGGTTTGAGGAAAACAGTTGCGTATAAGCTGTCGACACCTGATATTACTCCTTTGCTTGGTCTGATATCTCTTGCTGATGAGGAGGTTAGGAGAAGCTTCAGAATGAGTCACGGGAGATTACTGAGATTAGTCTGCAAGCCCACTACTGATGAGATGAACGGGCTGTACACCTTGATGCAGTTCTATGATCCCGCATTGAGATGTTTTACGTTTGCTGATTTCATTCTAGGGCCTACCATCGAGGAGTATGTGGAGTTTACTGAGTTACCGGTGCAGAACAAGGTTCCTTTTATTCACTCTGCTGCTGAGCCCAAGTTGGAGGACTTAGCCAAAGCCTTGCATATGGACACTGCAGAACTGTTATTGACTTCTTGGCTTGGGGTTTCAGGTTTCTCTCTCGATTTCTTGGTCGGCAAAGCTCAGGAGTATGCCAAGAACGGATGTTGGGTGGTTTTCAATGCTATTTTGGCTCTATGCATTTATGGGATTGTGTTATTCCCTAACTTGCCCAATTTCGTAGACTTGGACGCTTTCCACCTATTTACTGCCGGCAATCCAGTGCCAACATTGATCGGAGACTTCTACCACTCCTTGCACTACAAGAATGAAAACAGAAGGGGAAAGGTTGTTTACTGCTGTGCTCCTCTGTTGAATATGTGGTTCAAGAGTCATCTTCCCATGAAGGGGTCTTTTGTGGAACGTGCAACCATCGCTAGCTGGTCGGAGCGCCTGATGAGGCTATCTTCCGAAGACGTCGAATGGTTTGATAGAGATCTGCTGGGATCCGAGCTTATATTCAGTTGTTCTGGGTACCCTAATGTGCCGCTGATAGGAAGGAAAGGGTGTATCAACTACAATCCTTATTTGTTCGTCCGTCAGTTCGGATATGCGCTGAAGAACCCGCCAAAGGAGGAAGAAGTACAGGAATCTCTGTACTTCACCGGAGATTTGAAGGGGGAGTTGTTAGCCAAGTTGCAGCATGCCTGGACGCGTATTAACCGAAGAGGGAAGTCGTTGTTAGGAAAGAATGACTGTCAGGCCTATGTACCTTACAGGGTTTGGATCCAGGAGAGAGCAAGTCAGTTGAGGATGCCATTTCCAGATGCACCAGTTCTTGTTCCTATTCCGGTAGCAGAGCCAACTACTGTTTCTAGGGAGGCCTATGAGCAAGTTGTGAAAGAAAAAGAAGCCTTGATGAAGATCAACGAAGGGTTAGAGCAGGAGTTAGCCCAGATACGCAGTGAGAAAAACAAGGCCGTCCATGCTTTCCAACAGCAGATTGAGCTATTGAACAGATTAGGGGCTGAATTGACTGAGGAGAGGAAGAAGCGCGAACGTCTGGGGCAAGAGTTCAGAAGCTCCCATGACATGCTGGAATCCAAAAAGAAGGCACTCGACGCAGCTCACCGAGAGATCTCTTCTTGCAATAAGACTTGGAATGCTACGCTCACCAACAATAAGAAGAGGGAAGATAAGTTGAAGCAGCAAATTTCCGACCTCGAAGAGCAGTTGAAGTCCAGCATCAAGAAGTGTGAGGAAGAAGTGATGACCCGATACAGTCTCCAGAACGCACTGAACAAGGCCATCAAAGGCAGAGATGAAGCCGTGTCTCAGAAGCGTAAACTAGAGGATCGCTTCGGAGACGGGGCATGGGAAGAAACTGCTGAAGACGTGCGTCGTGTTCTTAAGAAAAGGAACCAACTTGTTGAAGGGCTGCTTGATCGACCAAGTCATCCGGAGACCAAGAAGCTGCTAGAAGAATACCAGACTTATGGGAGGATTTGATCATTTCATGTAGTAACCTGTATGCTTTATTTGCATAGTGCTGACCATCACCAGGGTTGTTGGTTGAGGTCATGCCTTCTTATTGTACTCTCAGTGACATTGTATTCTTGGCCTATTGATTTTCTCTGCAATATATGAGGCGTTCTGTGATTCAGCTCCGATCTTTATATTAAGCACTGTCACTGCACCGGCACCTTCACACTAGAATCGGGGAATGAATTTCCCTAAGGCACAGACACACACATTGCATTGCATTCATATTCATATTGCATTACAGGTAATCTTTGGATGATGTCTTATTTCCTGCTCTGTACCAGGTACTTTTCAGGATTGCAGATCAGCACCCGCACTGCTATTCTACTCGCACCAACTGTCGAAGAATCATGGATCAAATGCAGAACGAGATGCAAGATGTGCGCGAGAAGCTAGCTCTCTTTATGCAGACCATGGAAGCTATTGCAAAAGGTCAGGAGAATTTGCAAGCCATGGTCCAGCCTCTGTTGGCCTGAAATGCTGGTCACGGTAATGAGGAGCATCAGTCTGTACGAGTCGATATTGTTCATGGAGACGGCACTCCTACGCTAGTGGCTCCACCTGTAGTCAATATACCTGCTGCTAATGTCAACAACGCTACCGCTGCTGTGAACGGTAACGTCGGAGTTGGGAATGAGACTGCTGTCCATAACGTTGGGCTTGGTGATGTCAACTTGGGTGATAATATGGGAGGCAACGGCTTTGTCAATACTGGATTCGGGTTCAATGATCAGGGATTCGATAACGCCGGGAAATATGGTTTCAATGCTCAAGGCTTTGGGCAAGATGGTTATGGTGTGGCCAATCAGGGTTACGGAGGTTTCGGAAATGGAAACGGCGCTGGGTTTATGGCTTTTGGGCCTGCTGGAGGTGTTCAAGGGTACGGCAACAGAGGCCGAGGCCCAGTGATGAATCAGATTAGAGCTGGCCGCAATAATGGATATGACGGGTATGGAGCTGGGAATGGTATGTGGCAAGAAGATCAGCAGGAGGACGCTTTCTCTGGCGGAGGTTTCGAAGGGCCGATGGATGACTCCCAGAAGATCAGAATGCTGGAAGAGCAGATGAGGGGGGTTCTGAACCAAAGTGCTGTGGGCTTGGATATGGCAACAATGGGCCTGGTACCTGGCTTGAGGGTGCCGATCAAATTCAAAGCTCTTGCGTTTGATAAGTATAAAGGGGACACATGTCCGAAAGTGCACGTACGGGCTTATTACAGAAAAATGTCTGCATATTCAACTGATGAAAGAATGCTAATGCATTTCTTTCAAGATAGTCTGTCAGGCCCTTCCTTAGAGTGGTATATGGGGTTGGAGCCGACTAATATCAAGACATGGAAGCAATTGGCGGAGGCATTCGTAGCTCACTACAAGTATAACAGCGACTTGGCGCCCAATCGGGTCCAATTGGCAGGGCTGTCACAGAAGAAAGGGGAGAGCTTTAAAGAGTACGCGCAAAGGTGGCGCGATATGGCTGCCAGGGTCCGTCCTCCTGTAGAAGATAAGGAAATGAACGACATGTTCGTCGGTACATTCACAGGCTTGTTTCATGACATGTTGTTTCATACATCTCTGGCCAGTTTTTCAGACCTAATTCTGATGGGAGAAAAGATTGAACGTAACATTAAGCAAGGAAAATTCCAAGTTGAGGAATCAACTGCATCTGGCAGTAATAGGAAGGCTTTTGGTGGGCGCCGTCAGGGCGAGGCAAGCGCAGTGTTTGGAGGCCGAGGCAGAGGTCGGAACCAATATCATCAGCCGCAGCAGGTGGCGAGTGTTACTATTCCATATCAACAGCAACCACTTCAGCAACAACAACCGTCTCAGCAGCAGCCAATGCAGCAGCAACAACCGCCTCTGCAGGGGGCACAGCAGGCTCAGCGAAGATTCCAGGGTGGTAAACCAAGAAGAGTGTTTGAGAAGCCTCCCTCAACCTATGCTGATTTGTTGCAGACATTGTTGGGTTTGAACCTGGTAGAGAAGAGAACTCTGGCACCGATAACGGGAACGCCTCCGTATGGTTATGATGCAAGCAGGCACTGTGAGTTTCATTCTGGGGCACCGGGCCACGATATAGAGGGTTGCCATGCTTTTAAGCATGTCGTGCAGGATCTTTTGGACAATAAGACTATCAATTTCGGAACGGCAGGTCCGAATATAGTGCAGAAACCCATGCCTAATCATGGGGCAAACGCCATTCTGACTGAGGAGGGGTTGAATCTGATTATGAATGTCGACGATTTAAAGACGCCGCTGAGCGAGATAAAAAGCAGACTATTGCAAGGGGGTGTTTATCCAGGATGTGACGAGTATTGCTTAGAATGCTGGACCCTAGCTGGGGGGTGTGATGATTTGAAGAAAGGCATTCAGGCTTTAATTGATGGGGGCACTTTGCAGTTTGACCGAGCAGCAACTGAAGAGCCCGCAGGGGCAGTAGCAGATGATCAGAGTGATGTGGCCACTGTGACGATTCCTCGGAAGATAATCACTATTGCAGCACCGGTCCAGCGACCACCGATCACCATAACTAAGGCTGGATCGATCCCGTACGAGAACACGAAAGCAGTCCCATGGTCATATGGGTTGGAGGTGTATTGTGACGGAATAAAGATTGATATTGATAAACAGCCAGCCGAGACTGTAGAGAACGTTGTTGGTTCGGGAGGTATGACAAGGAGTGGTAGGATCTTTATATCACCTGAAGTGGAGGCCGAAAGACTAGCGAAAGGAAAGGGGAAAATGGTTGAGAATGTCCCAGTGCAAGCAAGCGAAAAAGAATCGGCGTCGAAAGAGGTAGAAGAGTTCATGCGCTTGATTCGAAAAAGTGATTATAAGATTGTGGAGCATCTGCAACAGACGCCATCCAAAATATCCATCTTGTCCTTGCTCTTGTGTTCGGAAGCTCACAGAAATGCTTTGTTGAAAGTCCTGGATACTTCCTTCGTACCCCAAGACGTCTCCGTGAATCAGCTGGAAGGAGTGTTGGCACATGTAAATGCAGGCCACAACTTGGGCTTTACCGACTTCGATTTGACCCCAAAAGGGAGAGATCATAATATGGCGCTGCACATATCTGTCGAATGTAGAGGATCAGTAATGTCGCATGTATTGGTCGACACTGGATCATCTTTGAATGTGATGCCCAAGAAAGCGATGATGAAGCTGGATGTCAGAGGAATCCTGTGCACACCCAGTGACTTGGTAGTCAGGGCCTTTGACGGCACGCGAAGAACAGTCTTTGGATCGATAAAATTGCCCCTGCAAGTAGGGCCGGAGGTGTTTGCAACTGAGTTTTATATCATGGATATACAGCCTGCGTATAGCTGCTTGCTCGGAAGACCTTGGATTCACGGGGCTGGGGCAGTCACGTCTACCCTGCATCAGAAGTTGAAATATATGGTCGGAGACAGCGTAGTCACCGTATGCGGAGAAGAAGACATCCTGGTCAGCCATCTGTCGTCATTTAAATATGTGGAGGTCGACGGAGAGATCCACGAAACGCCCTGCCAGGCATTTGAGGGTTTGCGTATCAAGGATAAAGGTCCCGGGCCGAGCAAGGTGTCGGAGATAGCCGTCTCGTCGTATAAAGAAGCTCAAGCTCTGGTGGAGGCAGGAGAAGCAAAGGGCTGGGGCAAAGTGCTGGATATTCCTGTAAAGATGGACCGGTTCGGGCTGGGATACCAACCGTCATCATCAACTCCCGCTGTAGGAGCACCCCGTTTCAGAGGGCCGATAACCATCTCTGCCAGTGGAGTATGTCATGAAACCATCAACGCTGCCTCGGAGTCGGACGAAGGAGACAGCGACTGTGATATGGATGCCTGGATTCAGCCAAGCACGCCAGGACAAGGACTGTGCAACTGGTCTATTTAGGAGCTTGTTCCTGTGACTCTTAAACAGTAATGCTTTGCTTTATTAATTGTTGAATAATCTGATGTCCTGCCCGGGGCATCAGAATTTGCTTAGGGCTGTGTTGTTATGAATATTGCGTGTTAATCATTAAATAAATGGCGTTTTTTCATGTGCAAATACTGTAATCTCTGTCTTTCTTGTTTTATATTTTTCAATAAAATGGCAATATGGTTATCCGTTTTATACGCATTTTGAAGCACTTAACCATTCCTTTTGCAGGATAACATTTTCAGATGACATCCTTGAACCACCTATGACTCGTCCCGACTTCGAGCACCCGGTATTCCAGGCCGAAGAAGAGGTTGTCGAAGATAGTGACGTTCCTGAAGAACTGTCTTGGTTGGTGAAGCAAGAGGAAAGAGTCATTCTGCCTCACGATGAGGTCATCGAAATTATCAACTTGGGGTTGGAAGGGGTTGAGAAGAATATTCGTATCGGAGCCGCACTGCAGGGTGATATCAAGCGAAGACTGGTTGAAATGCTCCGAGAGTATAGTGATGTATTCGCTTGGTCATATGAAGATATGCCAGGGCTCGAT
Organism: Lathyrus sativus; assembly: GCA_963859935.3. Taxonomy (NCBI): domain Eukaryota; kingdom Viridiplantae; phylum Streptophyta; class Magnoliopsida; order Fabales; family Fabaceae; genus Lathyrus; species Lathyrus sativus. Next base: position 160,695,066 of record OZ012741.1, read on the forward strand.
ACAGATATGGTTGTTCACCGTCTGCCACTGAAAGAAGAATGCCCGCCGGTCAAACAAAAGCTTTGCAGAACTCGACCAGATATGGCAGTAAAGATCAAAGAGGAAGTTCAAAAACAATGGGACGCTGGTTTCCTGGCTGTGACAAAATATCCTTCATGGGTTGCTAACATCGTACCAGTGCCGAAGAAGGATGGCAAGGTTCGAATGTGCGTAGATTATAGAGATTTGAATAAAGCAAGCCCAAAAGACGATTTTCCACTCCCTCACATTGACGTGCTAGTTGATAATACTGCTCAATACTCCGTATTCTCCTTCATGGATGGCTTTTCAGGCTATAATCAGATTAAAATGGCGTCAGAGGATATGGAGAAGACCACTTTCATAACGCCTTGGGGAACGTTTTGCTACAAAGTGATGCCCTTTGGCTTGAAAAATGCTGGGGCAACATATCAGCGTGCGATGACGACTCTTTTTCATGATATGATGCATAAAGAGATCGAAGTTTATGTTGATGATATGATTGCCAAATCCCAGACGGAGGAAGAGCATCTGGTGAATCTGCTGAAGTTATTTAAAAGGCTTAGGAGGTTCAGGCTGAGGCTGAACCCTAACAAATGCACCTTCGGAGTAAGATCGGGTAAGCTGCTGGGGTTTATCGTAAGCGAAAGAGGAATAGAGGTCGATCCTGCCAAAATAAAAGCGATTCAAGAAATGCCAACGCCTAAAACAGAGAAAGAGGTGCGCGGGTTTTTAGGGAGGTTGAACTACATCGCCCGGTTTATATCTCACCTAACTGCTACGTGTGAACCATTATTCAAGCTGTTGAAGAAAGATCAAGCTGTAACGTGGAACGAAAACTGTCAAAAGGCGCTCGATAAGAAAAGCAGTATTTGCAGGAGCCTCCTATTTTGATACCCCCAGTGGCAGGGAGACCCTTGATCATGTATTTGACAGTTCTTGAGGGAAGCATGGGTTGTGTCCTCGGTCAACACGACGAGACAGGAAGAAAAGAGCATGCAATCTACTACTTGAGTAAGAAATTTACAGACTGTGAATCTCGATACTCGATGCTTGAGAAAATTTGTTGCGCGCTAGCCTGGGCCGCCAAGCGTCTGAGGCAATACATGCTGAATCATACAACCATGCTCATCTCGAAGATGGATCCTATCAAATACGTATTCGAAAAGCAGGCATTGTCAGGAAGGATTGCCCGTTGGCAGATGGTCTTGACTGAGTATGACATTCAATGCGTCTCGCAAAAGGCTATAAAGGGGAGTGTGCTGTCTGAGTATCTGGCAGAGCAGCCTATTGAAGATTACCAATCTATGAGGTTTGATTTTCCTGACGAGGATATCATGTACCTAAAGATGAAAGATTGTGAAGAGCCGTTGCCAGACGAAGGGCCAGAGTTGGGTTCCAAATGGAAGATGATATTTGACGGAGCTGTGAATGCTTACGGTAGCGGAATAGGGGCAATCGTCACTACGCCACACGGGTCGCACATCCCGTTTACTGCCCGATTGACCTTTGCTGTTACCAATAATGAGGCCGAATACGAAGCTTGTATAATGGGGCTTGAAGAAGCCATTGATTTGCGAATCAAGAATTTAGACGTATACGGAGACTCAGCTCTGGTGGTGAATCAAATCAAAGGGGAATGGGAGACACGTCAGCCCAATTTGATACATTACATGAACTATGCAAGGAGATTGTTGCCTTTCTTCGACAAGGTTGAATTGCATCATGTACCGCGGGCAGAAAATCAAATGGCTGACGCTCTCGCCACTTTGTCTTCCATGTACAAAGTCAACTTCTGGAATGAGGCACCCAGAATCATTATCTCTCGGTTGGACAGACCAGCTTACGTATTTGCTATTGATGAAGCATCTGACGACAAACCGTGGTATTTTGATATCCTTAATTTTCTGAAGAATAAAGAGTATCCGGCTGGGGCATCCAGTCAAGATCAGAAGACTCTCAGGAGATTAGCGGGAAATTTCTATTTGAATCCAGATGGTGTCTTATACAGAAGAAACCACGACTTGGTGTTGTTGCGTTGCGTAGATGAAAAAGAGGCAAAGCTGCTCATGGAGGAAATACACGAAGGTACCTTTGGTACGCATGCTGGCAGGCATGCTATGACAAGAAAGCTGCTGCGGGCAGGTTATTTTTGGCTGACTATGGAAACTGACTGTTTCAAGTTTGCGAGGAAGTGCCACAAGTGCCAAATCTATGCTGATAAAATCCATGTGCCTCCGAGTCCTCTAAATGTGATGTCATCGCCATGGCCATTCTCGATGTGGGGAATCGATATGATTGGAAAGATCGAGCCGACAGCTTCTAACGGGCACAGGTTCATTCTAGTAGCAATCGATTATTTCACCAAGTGGGTGGAAGCGGCGTCTTACGCAAATGTAACGAAGCAGGTGGTGGCTAGATTCATTAAGAGAGATATCATTTGCCGATATGGGATTCCCGAGCGGATAATCACGGACAACGGTTCAAACCTGAACAACAAAATGATGAAGGAGCTCTGTCAGAATTTCAAGATCGAACATCACAACTCCTCCCCTTACCGACCCAAGATGAATGGCGCTGTGGAGGCGGCCAATAAGAATATCAAGAAGATCGTTCAGAAAATGGTGGTGACCTATAAGGATTGGCATGAGATGCTACCCTTCGCATTGCACGGTTATCGTACGACGGTACGCACATCAACCGGGGCAACCCCGTTCTCGTTAGTATACAGAATGGAAGCGGTATTACCATTGGAAGTTGAGATCCCTTCGCTGAGGGTATTGCGAGACGATCAGCTGGGCGAGGCAGAATGGGTGAAAGACAGGTTGAACCAATTGAGTTTGATGGATGAGAAGAGGATAGCTTCTCTAGCATACGGTCGTTTGTACCAGAGCCGAATGAAGAAAGCATATGATAAGAAGATACATCCGCGAAGCTTTCAGACGGGCGACCTTGTGCTGAAAAGGATTCTCCCGCCGCAAGCAGATCACAGGGGCAAGTGGACCCCTAATTACGAAGGGCCATACGTTGTCAGGAAAGTCTTTTCAGGAGGTGCTTTATTATTGTCCACTATGGACGGTGAAGACTTCACGTCACCTGTAAATTCGGACGCAGTTAAAAAATACTTTGCTTAAAATTGATCCGCTGGACAGAAAAAGAGAGTCCAGGCAAAAATGGGGCATCCTGGCGAACCAAAAACAGAATGAAAGGTTCGGGCAAAAGTTAGGGATAAAATTGAAAAAATGTACACCCGCGAAGTTGAAAACCTACACTGAGCGGCTTCGGAAAAAAGGGGTATCCCGGTGAACTGAAAACCCTTAAAGGGCGGTTCACGCAAAAGTTAGGGATTTGAAAAGCAAATGACTGCAGTCCGAATTTGATACTGCGGTGAGCATCAGTGCGGGAGAATACCTGAGGAGTCGATTATCAGATACAACCGCTTCAGAGGTATGGATACTGGAATGGCATTAGAGTCGGATGAGTCATAGGAGGATCAGCTCGTGATGTTCATTTGCACCCTGTTGCCAACATGTGTACAAAATTTAGTTTGTCAAAATATTTATGCTTCTTGTGCATACTTGTATATCTGCTTTGTGTAGCTTCCTCTTTTCAGGAGTTACATCCCGTGTACACAAACTCCGCCCATTCAGGGGCCCAATCAATAAAATATGTTATTCAGTACTTGATGCTGGTTCTCTTACTGTTTTGTGCATGATAAAACGCCTAGGTTTATTGAAACTAGCATGTGTATAACATCACTGGCCCTTGCCAACAATTGCTGAAGCTTTGAATTAACTGAAAATAATGTCACTAACCTGAATCGATTTGGTTGCATAGGCTTGTCTTGTCTTGTTTGTGTTGTTGCAGGTTTCATAGCCGTACGAGGAAGCTGATCAAGAGACTGCAGTAATAAAAGACTCGACTCCCACGCAGGTCATGCATGTTCCTCCTGAAGAAGGATCGAATTCCCCAGCTAGTTGTAGCCTATCCAGTAGGCATGCTCCAGCAAAGCCATTTATCCTCAGCAGAGTTTGGACGATTCCTAGATCAAAGGCTGTATTCAGACAATGCGTCTCAAACAGAGCGGTTTAGCCTCAGAAGATTAATATCGGTGAGTTGTATTCAGACAGTTTACCCTTCCCCGCAGGGTCAGCTTATATATCCCCCAGCGGGGTCAGTTGGTTTCCCCAAGAGAATCATCCCCTCCGCAGCGGAATTCTCTTTCTAGCAAGTGTTTTCATTCCTCCCAGTGGAACTTGAAGAGTAAGGCTCTCCCCAGCAGAGTGGGTGCGAGTCCTGGCATTTATTTTGTCAGAATACCGTGTGATATCCGTTCACTTTCCAGCAGAAGTTCAATTATACCAGGCGCATCTGCCATTCTCCAGTAGAGTTATATCCCCCAGCAGGGTGTTATTTCAGTGAGGTGTTTGGTTCGAGTTCCCAATTTCCCAGCTGAGTCGACTTCACTCTTCCAGCATTTATTTTGCTGGAATAATTCTGTAGCATCTGGCTATTCCCGGCGGAGTTGGCATTAGCATTTATTTTGCTGAAGCAGTTTCTGTACCCAGCAGTTCAAGTCCGCATTGGCATTGGCATACAGTGTCATACTTGCATACATCAAATGAAAAAGCGTAGCATTTCCATCTCGATTGAAGCATTGCGTCAGTATCAAACATACGCATTTCAGAAGCATAAACCAGGATGGCTAACCTTTTGTTTCAAGTATTGTTTCTCTTGCAGGTAGAGAGAGCCCTCGCTCAGGTGAATCAATAAACATTCAAGGTCTCGGCATGAGACATTCAACGAAGTGTCAGCTTTGGCACTACTCCCCACAGAGTTATCAGGATAAGTTTCTCTTTGTCCCCAAGCAGAGTTACTTATTTCCCCGCCAGGATTTCTTGTTGAAGTTTCTCTAGTCCGACCAACGGATTGTGTCCTTCAAAGGTGTTGTTACGTCAGCATTAAAAGGTTTCATGAACCAGAATTTCAGAGGCTGCCTCCGGTCATCAGAACAGGCATCCGATAGTTTGATTTCCAAATATCACCAGTAGAGTTAGCCTCAAAGGTGTTGTAACGTCAGTGATAAGAAGTTGGAGGACCAATGGAAGGATGGGTCCTAACGTGGACGGCTTTATTGACAGTTTTTGCGCTAAGAGAAGTGGGGGTCCTGACGTGGACATTTCCTCAGTTTGACGATATGTGTTAGTCCTAACGTGGACGGATTTGATTTCTTGGTATCGATCGAAGGTAGAGTCCTGACATGGACAAAGTTGGTTACTCTTCGTATTGGTGTCCTGACGTGGACCAGTTATTTCCAGCCGATAGCTTTATTCGTGATGGTGAAATGTGCGTCCTGACGAGGACAAGTTTGTAGTTCTTTGTGATGACAAGATGCGAGAGTCCTGACGTGGACAAGTTTATCTTTCTTCGTGTTGTTGGCAAAGCATGATTCCTAACATGGACGCAGTCTTATTTCCCCAGCAAGTCAAAGACGCGCAAGTCCTGACGTGGACAAGTTTATTTCTTCAGCAGGTTGAGATATGGGTCCTAACGTGGACAAATTTTATTTCCTCAGCGATTCAAGAGGTGAGTCCTTACGTGGACAAATCAAGACGAAAGATGAGTCCTGACGTGGACAAGGTTATTCCTTACGTGGAAAATTGTGTTCCTTACGTGGACAGAGAGGCATTCCTTACGTGGAAAAATGGAGTCCTCACGTGGACAAACCAAGACAATAGATGGTTTCCTTACGTGGAAAGATGTGGAAAGATTGGAGTCCTCACGCGGACAAATCAAGACGAAATGGGAGTCCTTACGTGGACGAATGCAGATGTGATTCCTTACGTGGAAAGAAGAGTGTTTCCTTACGTGGAAAGATAAGATTGTTTCCTTACGTGGAAAGAAGATGCATTCCTTAGGTGGAAAAGTGGGTCCTGACGTGGACGAGCGTATTCCTTACATGGAGAGATTATGATTCCTTACGTGGAAAGATTATGATTCCTTACGTGGAAAAAGAAAGAGGATTCCTCACGTGGAGAGAGTGGCTCCTTACGTGGAAAGATAAAATGGTCCTTACGTGGAAAAGTTGAGTCCTTACGTGGACAAATCAAGACGATAGATGGTTTCCTTACGTGGAAAGAAAGATTGATTCCTTACGTGGAAAAGCAATGTATTCCTAACGTGGAAGGGTGAGTCCTGACGGGGACGAAGTATTCATAACCTAGAGAGTTTAGTCCTGACGTGGACAGATCCCGACGAAGTTATAGTCCTAACGTGGACGGTGTTATTCCTAACGTGGACGGTGTTATTCCTAACGTGGAAGAATTTATTCCTGACGTGGACGATTTATTTCTGATGAGAGGCAGACGAGCCATCCCCAGTGAAGTTGTCGAAAGTTTTCCTAACGTGGACAAGTTGGTTGAGATTTCTTTGTGTTGACGACACAGGCGTCCTAACGTGGACAATGTTCTATCTCTGCGATGATAAAAATCTTTTTCAGGCTGATGAAAATAGTCCCTAGCACGAGACCGGTGGGTTATCATAACAGTCAGATTCAGTTGATGAATGTCGTTCCCCAAGCAGGAGCGCAGTTTATTTCTGCGGTTGGCAAATTTCCGGGTTCTTAGTATTCAACCGTCTCGTACCGCGAATGTCTGAAGGCTCCGGGCTCTTCACCCAGTCGGGTCCAAGTCGCTTGAATAGGGGCAGCTGTTGCACCCTAAAATTTGCTCAACCTTATTCACTTGGTTTATGTTTCAATATCATTAGCATTTGCATATAGAGTCATGTACATAGCCTAACCATTGCATAGCATAGCATAGCAAGTCATCCAACAGGGGACCAATCATTATTCTCATCTCTAGAGACCTATCAAGAGGTTATTCAATATCACCCAAGTCATCAGAAAAGAATTTGAAAGCTGGGAGGTCAATGGATCAAGCAGTGCATCCATCTCCTATCTGAGGGTGTCTGAGGATCAACAAAGAAATGATGAGCTGTGGGCTGAGCATGGGGAGTATCTAGACATCTTGGAGGACTTAGAAAGTCATTTAGAGAAGGATACAAGTCATTGGTGTAGTCACAAGTATTGCAGTTGAAGACAGTCAACTAGGGTTTCATCTAGGGTCAACTCTAGGTCAACTCTAGGTCAATTGACTGATTGTAAGGCATTAAGGGCTATTGGAGAGATGTGGGGTTCATCATTTGACATGTAGAAGAGGATATGGTGGTATGCCAAGAAGAATTCAAGAGAAATCAAGGAGAAGAGGAGTTTCTAAATTAGGGTTTCTGTGTAAAATCCCCTAATTTAGGTCAAATTTCCAAGTAAGATAAGTCAAAATGCAAGCTTCAAATGGATCCTTGGCCAACATGAAACTTGTAGAGGATCTCAATACCTTTAATTTGAGTGATGTAAGACATCAAGGAGATTTATAGAACTCAAGTTATGGTCCTTGCAAGTTACAGGTCATCTGAGGTATCTGAAATTTTGTCTGTGAAAGTGACTTGACTTCCAAGCTAGTTTTACCCCTCAAGGAGATTTCAAATGAATTTCTGGTAAACATAATAATTGTTCCTCATTGCCTTAGCTTTCTAGAATGGTATAGTATGCCTTCATATGATTTGTGGAACTCTACTTATGGTCTTGGCAAGCAAAGGGTATTTTGGTCATTTGAGAATTACAGGTCATTTTAACCTATGCCCAAAACTCATACAAGGAAGCTTCAAATGGAAAACTTTACAACATAAAACTTGTTCCAAATTACATTTTGAGTCTAGAAAAGTGACCATGAGATATTGGAAAGATTCATAGCACAAGGTTTCAAAATTGGTGGATTTAATGAATAAAAATGGACTTAAAAATGAGATTTTTCATATCTTGGCCAAATGAAGCAAAATTATAGGTCATTTTGAATGGAAAGATCATTTTAAAGACATTGGCTAAAGTAGAAATTTGAGCTTAGTTCATATTTTGGGAGTTATCCATGGTTGCTTGTAATGGAAGTTACATAAACCAAATTCAAGGGAAAGAATGCAAGGGAAACTCCTCCAAGTTTCTAGGAGGTTCTAAGGACACCTATATATTGATAAGAGATGGTTCATGCCATGGTTGGTGATTGCATTTTCTCAAAACCCCAAGTTATACACACTTTCTCCAATTTGCAAAAGCATCACAAACCATCCCAAATCTCCACCAATTTTCACATTTTCTGATTGAATCTTCATAATCATCATCCAAGCATCATAATTCACATCAAGAATTGGTTGAATTGATCAAGAATTGTACCATTCATTTTCATCATCCAATTTGCAAGAAGGTGTCAAGAACAAGATTCAAGGAGTTTGCACAAAAGATATTGCATACAGAATTCATCATCAAGGTTACTAAGCAAGTTCCAATCACTGCAAGCATCAAATTCAAGGAGTTGCATAGCCGTTTTCACCATTTGCATCAGGTTAGAATTCTGCTCGAATTGCTTAATTTAGTTAGGATTATAGAGAATTGGTAGTATAGAATGGTTAAGCATAAGCAGATGATTGATTTTGATGAATTTGGGGAGGTTTCATGAACGTTGAGTACAGTGCACCAAATCTGTTAGAGCTTGTAGCTATTAGGATAAGGCACGAAAATATTGTTGGATTAGCATGTTAAAATCAGCATGGAGTGTCGATGAGTTTAGGACAAGAATTATGAAGAATTGAGAGAGTTGATCGCAGGTGTTCATGGTGGCTTATGACTGTTATTCTTATCGAATTGGTTGATGGAGTGAGTTTTAGGAGAAGTTACTATCATGGTTGTGTAGAGGGAAGGAAATGGACCAAGTTTTCTCTTGGAGTCGTGTGAATCCATGGAGGGATGTAGGAGAACAGAGGTGTGCAAGATCGTGCATGGTTAGGGTTTTCTGAAACCCTAGGTTTGCCCAAGGTTGAAGATGAAGGAGGGCCCTACGATGGAGGGTTTGACTTGACTCAGATTGCAATCCAAGGGTCCACGTTTGAAGTTGAAATACGGAGGGAAACTCTGGGCATCAAAACGCCCCGTTTCATTTAAGTGTTCTGAGTGGGCCTTGAATTTCATTACTAATGACACCCCCAATAACCAAGCCCAACGTAAATGAACTGAGAATGTTGCTATCCACACCGTTTGAGTTTTTTTGATTTTTGTTGATATCCTGAAGCGTGCTGGGCCTAGTTCGTTGTTCTATTCGCACCCTTGTGTTCTGGCCCACTCAACAAAAGCAACTAGGCGCCCTTGCTGTTCTCACCCCCTCCCTCTATTTCTCTATTTTTGTCATTTTTAATTTCTTTTCATTTTTCATGCATTTTCTAAAAATCATAATAAATCATAAAAACCTTATTTTTCAATAATTCTTTTTGCATAATTTTCTTTAAAGAGTCTAGAAAATTATAAAAAATAAAAATTGCATTTTATTTTTTATTTGATATTTTTCCCATATTTTCCAAATAAATGCATATTTTAAGTGTTTCATTTCATACATGATTTTGATAATTTTTGTTCTATTAGTGGCTTTAATATTTTTCACTCATTCTTTTTAGTTGATTAATAGACACTAGTAACTTGTACATGCAATTTAGTTCATATTTTTAGGACTTGATTTTAGGAGTTTAGTTTAGGTGTAAACAATATGAACAAAATTAGGGTTTTAAATAAACTTAGGTGAGATAGTTTAATTCTTTTAGGAAATTTTCATTTGATTTTGGGGGTATGGGCTATAGGGGTTATGGGTATAGGATAGATCCCCTTAGAAATAGCTAGGATTCCCCTACTGCTATTAGTATATTACTCTCTGTATTTGATTGATTGGTGTGGTGTGCCCTCGGGGATTATTGTTTGTCTGTGTGGGTATTGGGATTGTCTGGGATTGGGGAAGCTGAAGACTTGTGATGATGAAGCCATTGGAGATCCGGAGACTAAAGACCAACTTCCAGAGATTGGAGAGGAAGCTCATGCTAGCAGCTGTTGAGGAGATTAGGGTTTAGGAGCTAAGCAGAGCTCTAGAGTAGAAAGCTTGTTTCTCAAACATGAAATGCCTTGTCTGCATCCATCCTTTCTCTATGATTCAAAGTCTCTTTCAAATATCCACCTCCTTCCTTTGGAAGGATCAGTGAACGTATTTGAAAGATAGAACTTTTGAGGGGGAACTTTCTGTTTAATGTTGACAGTTGATGAACCACCCTTGGTAGGTAATTGACTGTCTAACATTCATTCACTTCATCTTGTTGACTGATGTTCATCCTGGAGCCTGAGACTTGAAGAAAAGCCATTGTAGATGGAAGATTGATGACCAAAGCCCTTGCTTGAAGACTGTGGAACTGGAGATTGAGGCTTGCTGAAGCTTGTAGCTGTATGGAGATGACTTAAAGACAAATATTGATGCAGAGCTGTTGTGGCTGTTTATTTTGCTGTATTTCATTTCTGATGTATTGATTGGTTTTCTGGACTGTATTGTTTGCTGTTTACCCTGTTGGGTTGAAAGTGAAGCATGTTCACTTTTGCCTATTGTTTTCTAGGTTCGAGGTTGAGTGGGACTCCCTTGCCTCGCTTGTATTGTTGCATCCATGCATTTTACCGCTTTACTGTATATATCTGATATTGTTTCTGTTTCCGTTTGTTCCCTTAGGATCTCTGTTTCTCTCTGCGCAAGAGAGGAGCATGATAGACACTAGGTCTTAACCCATGCATGATAACATTAGGTTAGTTTGATTCCCTTTGCAACCGTAGGTTAGAGTTCTGTCTCTTCTTTCTCAAAACAAACAGAAAAACACAATAAATATTTCAAACACAATAAAAGACACTTCTTTCGTAAAAGAATGTGAACGCATCAAAACGTCATTTTTGTCCGCTTGGACCAGTAATCAGAAAAAACCCTTTTTCAGAAGGAGATAAAAGCAATCAAAACAGAATTGCGTCGTACGTGGCCCGAACTACGTTTGCTCTGATCTTTCATGCTGTATGAAAGTACGTAGGCATAGGATGCGATATCCTAGCGAGCAACCTTCCCCTCCTTTCCCGTAGGTAGGCGAACTACGTTGACTCTGATTTCTCGTTCCAGACGGGAATACGTAGGCATAAAGTGCGATACTTTGCCGAGTCATTTTCTTTTCTTTTAACCCCTGACCTGTAGCGTAGATAGAATAACAATCCGTACTAGAAAACAAGCGTGGATCCCGTCGAGTACGACGGACGTGAGGGGTGCTAATACCTTCCCCTTGCGTAACCGACTCCCGAACCCAGGTTTTGGTTGCGATGACCATATCTTTCCCCGTTTTGCGGTAGGTTTACCTCGAGCGTTTCCTTTCCCTCCTGTGGGATAAATAACGCACGGTGGTGACTCTTCTGTTCAGCCGGTGCCGATTTTCGCAGTAGCGACAAGACCAAGCAAAGATGACATTATACTCTCGAAGCATCTCGACCAGTCTTTGCTTGATATCGCTTTGTAGCGCAGCCCCTATTTGAACATTCTTGACAACTTCTTCAAACCCAAATTAACAACCTCAATTTCCTCCTGATGAGGTAGAATGATTTTCTCTTCTCGTCTTAAAAGTCGAGTCAGCTCTTCTGGTAAGTCGTCATCCTCAACAATTTCTTCCTCGGCTTGAAGTATCGGATGCTCAAAGTCGAAGCGAGTCATAGGGAGTTCTTGATCGGTGTCATCTGAAATGTGGATCCTGCAAGAAAAATGGTTTAAATGCTTCAAATGATGTGCAAATAAAGCACACAACCACGTTGCCATTTTATTGTAAAAAATAAAAGTAGAAGAACAAGGATCACAAAATTTGCATGAGAAAAACGCCTTGATTTGATGATTAAAGCAAAGCATACACATAAACAAGTAGGCCCTGAAATAAAATCACTATGCCCCGGGTAGGACATAAGATTGTACAATAATCGAAAAAACAAGGCATTACTGTTTCGTCATCACTGGAATAAAGTCCTGAATAGGCCAGTTGCATAGACTTTGTCTTGGCACGCTGGGCTTGATCCATGAATCCATGTCACAGTCGCTATCTCCATCCTCACTGTCAGACACATCATTGATCCTTTCAAAATTAACTCCTCCTGGAGTAAACACAATCGACCCCCTGACCCGTGGCGCGCTCTGTGATGAAGATGACGACGACGGTCGATATCCCAAGCCAAACTTGTCCTGCTTAACAGGAATCTCCAGAACTTGACCCCAACCTTTAGTCTCCTTGGCCTGAACTACTGCTTGAGCTTCTCTGTATGAAGACATAGCCACCTCTGGCCCTTTGCTTATGACAGGAGATTCGTCTCTGATCTACACCCCTTTAAAAGCTTGGCACAACGTCTCATGGATCTCCCCATCCATTTCGACATATTTGAATGACGACAGGTGACTTACCAGGATATCTTCTTCCCCGCACACGGTGACAATGCTACCACCGACCATATACTTGAGCTTTTGGTGCAACGTAGACATTACAGCCCCTACAGACTGAATCCAAGGTCGTCCAAGCAAACAGCTATAAGCTAGTTGTATATCCATAATATAAAACACGGTATCAAACACCTCTGGACCAACCTGGATTGGTAAAGTCAATTCTCCAAACATGGACCTTCTAGTCCCGTCAAAAGCTCTCACCACCAAGTCGCTTGGCGTGCATATTATGCCTCGGGTATCCAACTTCAAAAGTGCCTTCTTGGGCAAAACATTCAAGGACGAACCAGTGTCAACAAGGACATGAGACATAACAGTGCCCCTACACTAAACCGAAATATGCAACACACTGTTGTGGTTGCGGCCCCTGGGTGTTAAATCAAAATATGTAAAGCCAAGGCCATTCCCCGTGTTCACGTGCGCAATCACTCCTTCGAGCTGATTAACAGATATCTCCTGAGGTACATAAGCAGTGTCAAGAGCTTTCAGCAAAGCGTTCCGATGAGCTTCGGAACAAAGCAACAATGACAAAATCGAGATTTTGGAAGGCGTCTACTGCAGATGATCAACAATTTTATAATCACTCTTCCGGATTAGTCTCATAAGTTCTTCCACATCTTTAGTCAAAGACTCTTTTTCCTTCTCTTGAGAAGATCATCCTTCATCGACTTTACCTTTCCCTTTGGCAATTCTTTCAGCTTCTACTTCTGGTGACGTGAAAATTCTACCGCTGTGGGTTATGCCCCCCGCTCCTACAAGATTATCAACAAACCCTACTGGCGGGCTTCCCAGGTTAATCTTCTCTCCATTGCAGTATGCCTCTACCCCATAGTTCCAAGGGATGGCTTTAGTGCTTTCATATGGAATGGGTCCATCTTTGGTTATGGTGACAGTCGGTCGCTTGGGAGGCGTCGATATCGTGACAGTCTTAAACGGGATCGTAACCGTCGCAACTTCGCCCTGCTTTTCAGCTATTGCCTCAACAGGCTTCTCTTCAGCAGTACGGTCGAATTGCAACGTTCCTTTATTAATCAGCTCTTGAATACCGCTTCTTAAACTATCGCATCCCTCAGGCCGGGCTAAACAATCAACACAATATGCATCACAACCAGGGAAAACTCCCCCTTTCAGCAACCTGCTCTTTACACAACCCAGCGGCGTCTTCAGTTCATCTACATTCATGACCAAATTCATACTGATATCTTCCAAGATAGCCCCCACCTTTGCAGATCCGTGAGGCGGCATTAGATTATTCTCGATGTTGGGTGCACCTTGATCAAAGTTTATAGCCTTACTATCTATCAAGTCCTGCACTTTGTGCTTGAATGCATGACAATTCTCTATGTTGTGACCGGGTGCCCCGGAGTGGAATTCACAATGTGTATTGGCGTCATAACCAAAGGGAGGCGTGCCCTTCAGCGGAGCTAACGTCCTTTTCTCAACAAGCTGCAGTTGTAATAAAGTTGGAAGAAGCTGAGCATACGGCACTGGAGGCACATCAAATACTCTCTTCACGTCCCTATCCCGACCTTGGAACCTTTGCGGGGCAGTATTCTGCTGTCCCTGTTACTGCTGCGGCTGTTGTTGTTGTTGTTGTTGTTGAGGTACAGGGATTGTCACACTGGTGATCTGCTATCTGTGACCAGTATGACTTCTATCCCTCCTCCGAGCACTATACACCGAATTAGTGTCTCCCTGCTTTTTATTCCCAAAAACCTTTTTACCACCTCCAGCTGAGGTTGATTCTCCTGCTTGAATCTTACCGATCTTGATGTCGTTCTCTATACGCTCTCCTAAGAGTATCATATCAGAAAAACTATTCGTCGTACAACCGAGAAGCTTGTCATAATATAAACCAGAGAAAGTGCACACAAAAAGATCCACCAACTCACGCTCTACCATGGATGGGTTCACCCTAGCTGCAAACTCACGCCACCTCTAGGCGTACTCTTTAAAACTCTCGCCATTCTTTTGAGAAAGATTTTGAAGTTGGACCCTGTTCGGAGCAAGGTCGATGTTATACTAGTAATGCCTTACAAATGCTTCCGCCAACTCTTTCCAGCTACTAATCTGAGTGGGCTCTAACCCCATATACCATTCAAGTGACGGTCCCGACAAGCTATCTTGGAAAAAAATGCATCAGCATCTTTTCGTCATTAGAATAAGCAGACATTCTCCGATAAAAAGACCGTACATGAACCCTTGGGCAAGTGTCCCCCTTATACTTGTCAAAAGTGGGTGCTTTGAACTTGAGCGGCACCCTCAAGCCAGGAACCAACCCCATATTAGCCATGTCCAACCCCACGGAATTCTGATTGGCCAGACCTCTCACTTGTTCCTCCAACAGCTTGAACCTGCGGTCAATTTCTGTTTGCACCTCGAGACCCCTGCCCTGCGGAGGGAAAGCATCCTCTTGACGATCCTCGCCCCAATGAGAATCCTCATTATCATACCCAGCGTAAGTGGCATTAGGACCAAAGCCAGTCTGATTAAACCTGGGACCATACCCCCACATTACCAAAGCCCTGATTAGCCGCACCCGGCTCAAAACCAGCGTTGTAGGCACCCATTCCAACACCGTTATTGCTTGCGTTGCCAAAACATGTATTGCCAAAGCCCTGATTGCCACCACCAATACCTAGACCAGTGTTCCCAGCACCAACATTAAAACCAGCATTTCCCACTCCAACATTTCCATTGGTTTCCACATGTCTGTTACCATTACCAGCTACATTCCCATTCCCAGCCCCATTACCGTTCTCAGTAGTATTGAGGACGACCACTGGTACAACATCACCCACTCGAGGAGTCCCGACTTGAGAAGGATTAGTGGCAACTCCGTCGTGTAGCACACCATGACCGTCAACCCGTGCAATCAGAGGCTGCACCAGAGTCTGAAGCTGCTCTTGGCCCTTGGCCACAGTTTCCATAACCTGTATGAACTGCGCCATCCTGTCGCGCATCTCCTGCATCTCAACTTGCAATTGATCCATAGCTTTCTTACAGTTACTTCTCGTAGAGTATCGATGGATTCGCTGATCGACAATCCTGAAATAACCTGTATCAACAGAGGGTTAGGAGAACAGCTCAAGGTACCTGTCATGCAAATGCAAACACGTATCCATGCATTAGGAGGAAGTCCCCCTCGATTCTAGCTCCAAGATAAATAAAGTCTACCGTCCAATAATGGAAAGAAACCCTCATATATATATGAAAAACCCACGTGGGTAGCGTACAATAGTAACTGAATACAACTGAAGCAACAAGCGTGAACCCAACCAACAAGCCTGGTGGTGATCAGCATATCAATGCATAAAAGGTACGAAGAAATACAAAGAAATCAAGTGCGGCTACGGGTACGAAAATCCTCTAGTAACTTCTTCGTAGTGGGATGGTCAGGCTGAGTGAGCAGACTCTGGATCAGCAAATCCCTTTGCCTGATGGCATCCGGGAGGTTCTCGACAATGCTCCCACAAACACCTTCTTCAGAACGGTTTTCCAGCCTACTCTTCTTAGCATTAGCTCTGAGTTGATAATCCAGTAAGTTCGCTTTGGTCTCAACCAACTTATACTGGACATCCCGTCGAAGTGAGGCTTCAGCCTCTATCTTCTTGTCTTTGACCTCAATCTGAGCTTCCAACTGGGCAATCTGCTGCTTCAGCTTTTCTTCCCGCTCTTTGTGGCTAGTCAAAGTGTTGTTCCACAACTTCTCGTACTTGGTCAACTTCCGGTATGCCCTATCCAGATCCTGCTTTTTGGTGATCAATACCCCGTGCACTGACTTCAAGTCAAACCCAAGACGCTCTCTAGAATCAGTCTCCTTGGTCAAATTAGCGCCCAGGTGGTTGATCAATTCTGTCTGCTTCTTGCAGGTGTGTACGACTTCGTTCTTTTCTCTTCGGAGTTGAGCGATCTCTTTTTCCAGTTCTTCGTTGGCTTTGATCAGTTCTTCATTCTTAACTTGAAGCTGGTTATACTTCTGGATTTCGATCATGGTAGGCTCTAAATGGCAGTCTTGTTTGACAGGAGGAAAGGACATCAACACTTTTTCTGCTCTGCCATGAATCCAGTCCACATAAGGAGGATAAGCCTGACTATTGCTCTTCCCCAATGAGGTCTTTCCTTTTCGGTGAACGTTGTTCCAGGCATGTTCAAATCTGGCCAAGTCATCCCCTTCCAATGCGCCAGTGAGGTACAGAGATTCTTGTACCTCCTCGTCCTTAGGAGGTCCCTTCAAGGCATACCCAAACTGTCTGATAGTGATAGCCGGATTGTAATTGAGGCAGCCTTTCCTACCCACCAGAGGGACATTAGGAAAGTTCCCACAACTATAAATGATTTCACTCCCCAGGCGATCTCTATCAAACCAATCAATGTCTTCGGCAGACAAACTCATCAGGTGCTCAGACCATTGCTTCGTCTCTGCAGTCTCTATAAAAGAACCAGCCTTAGGCAAATGAGTGACAAACCATCTGTAAAATAGTGAAGCACAGCAGGACACACCCTTGCCTCTTCTATTCTCGTTCTTGTAGTGCACCGAATGATACACGTCTCCAAGCAAGGTAGGGATGGGATTCCTTGAGACGAAGATACGAAGAGCGTCCACATCTACAAAATCTGGGATATTGGGGAATAACATGATACCATATATGCACAATGCTAAAATAGCTTTGAATGCCACCCAGCATTCCTTCTTGGCGAAGTGTCGGGCTTTCTCAGCTAGAAAAGGTAATGGGAATCCCCAGGCTCCATTTCTCCTGGTTGTTTTCCCTTTCAACTCAGAAACCTCAATATGCAGAGCTGTAGCAATACTAGCCAGATCTGGCTCCTGGTCAATAGGACAAAAAGGTACCTGAGCAAGAATGGGTACTTCCAAGATGGCAGAAAACTCTTCCAAAGTAGGGGCTAGCACATAGCTTGGAAACGTGAAGCAACGCAATGGAGGATCATAAAACTGAAGCAGAGTCTGAATTACGTTCAACTCATACACAGATGGCTTGCACACAACACTCAGCAACTTCCCATAGGTTCCCCTGAAAACCCTCATCACTTCCTTACCAGCCAAAGAAATCAGACCCCTCAGAGTAGTAAACTCTGGAGTAGGAAACTTGTAAGCCAAAGTTCTTCTCACGTTGGGCTCCATGATGGACACAGAAGGGACAAGATTGCTAGAATCGAGAAGGAACTGCACACCTGCAACATAGATACGTGTTAAATGTAATGCAAAATGTAAATGCAAATGTAAATGCAAAATGCAGCAGGAGATCAAGAGTGTTGTGTTGTGCTGTGCTGTGGAGTGGCAAGTCATAATTTTGCTTTAGCGAGAACATAACACACTCTGATAATAAGGGACTACTGATACCAACAATACTGATTCACTGCCAAGAAAACTAGGTTGTCTGAAGGTTACAGTTTCCTACAATAACCCGACCCTGTTCACATGTATGAACCTAATACACTGACACAGGTATGGCATCCTATGCGTTCATCAGCGCCACAGACTTTCAAGAAACGATGATACGATACCCAGGAAGGTGTGGCATCATCATATCTTGAAGCGGCCTCACTTAGCTGAATCACAAATGATCGGTTCCCAGAGTCGACAATCCTTAGATCTGAAATCCTTTCGATGGCCCACTGGGCTGGAAATGGAAATCATCTCAGAGAATCTCGTCTGAGCGCAGATTTCGTGGGAACTAGTGCATGCCTAACATACAGGTTCACCACTAATTTGCTTCTAAAGTTATGTACATACTCAAGCCTGGGTCTGGCTTATCACTCATCAAAGCCCCTTCCCACAACAGCCCAGATACTCATATCATACTGAAGATAAAATGCGGAAGGTAAAATGCGATAAATAAACACAACCCAACAGGTAAACACGCCAGCGCTAGGATTGACTTGCACAGGGGACGTTGGATCCTCAGTAGAGTCGCCAGCTGTCGCTACTGCGAAAATAAGGTGCCGACAAAACAGAAGAGTCGCCACCTTTCGTTATTTATCCCACAAAACAGGAAAGGAAACGATCGGAAAAACCTGACGAAAAGGTATAAGACAAGGTCATCGCAACCAATGTCTGGATTTGGGAGTCGGTTACGCAAGGGGAAGGTATTAGAACCCCTCACGTCTATCGTACTCGATGGGATCTACGATTGTCGTGTTTATCTGACGGGTTGGTTTTACTATCTACCTATCAAGGCTGGTCTGAAAAGAAAAGAAAATGACTCGGTAAAGCATCGCGCTTTATGCCTATGTATTCTCATCAGAGAATGAGAAATTAGAGTCAACATAGTTCGGCTAACTACGAGTGACGGGGGAAGGTTGCTCACCGAGATATCGCATCTCGTGCCTACGTACTTTCACACGACGTGAAAGATCAGAGCAAACGTAGTTCGAGATACTACGGATTACGGGAGGGGTCAAATTCCTCTATTTTACCGAGTAGGGTTAACAAACAGTTCCAGCAGTTAGGTGTATGCAGCTCGACCTTTAGAGACTTAAGCGTTACCGTTTGTGGTAGAACTGGGAGTTAACGACACTCTTTACTTCAGAAAAGCTTTCCTTGAGTTATGGGCCCACGGGGCAAAAGGTTTGAAGTTTGTTTTTTGTCTTTTACGGAAGAAGTGTTTTTTATAGTTGTCTGTAGTTTGTACAACACTAGAGACTATGACTTAGGAGCGAATGCGTCGTATATCGTCCAAAGGACATATACTAAACACCCTAGATGGTTGAGAGGAGACCGCTCAATTATCATTTCCCAAGTAGCTTAAGGCTCGTAACGCGCTTGTACTAACTTGCCTTTATTACGTTTTTTACTGTTGTTTTGAGATAAGAAGAGAACGAACTCTATGGGGAAACTGTCAAGTCCTAATGTTGTCATGCAAAATTGATCCTATGATTGAGGTTAGGAAGGAGCTACCTAATGTTATCATGCATGGTTAGAACCCTAATGTCTGTCATAACTTCTCTTGAATAAGAGAAGTCAGAGTTCCTAAGGGAACATGGCAATGGCAAGCAACAACAAAAGCGATAACTGTAAAGAAATAACTGTAAGTAAAATGCATACAATGCAACGATACAAGCAGAAGGAGACAAACTCAACTTATTAGCAATCAAGCAAAAATAAAACAGT
This sequence comes from Lathyrus sativus, assembly GCA_963859935.3. NCBI lineage: Eukaryota > Viridiplantae > Streptophyta > Magnoliopsida > Fabales > Fabaceae > Lathyrus > Lathyrus sativus. Next base: position 160,714,635 of record OZ012741.1, read on the forward strand.
CAAAACAAACAAGCAGAGGGAGACAGACTCAACCTCTATATGCAAATACGTCAATTAGAAAAAGCAAAACAACACACAAGCAAGGGGAGAACCACCTCAACCCTTAAGGCAAACAAGCAGAGGGAGACCCACTCAACCTCTTAATGCAGTCATGCACCTACACTTAGAATATCCTAAACATGAATTATCCTAATGCAAAACACCACTCAATCATGAATGAGGACAAGGATTTATGACAGATAAGGAATCTATTCCACAAGTAAACGAACAAGGCTTCTATCCTAGGGAAAGGAATTGAAAGTTGGGAGGCCAGGGTAAGGTCCACAGGAACTTATCCCAGGCACTCAACCAACTAAAAGAGATTTGGGAGAATCCTAGAGGTTTGGCTCCTTCAAGAGATGTGCAAAATTCCCCCCACAGGAGGGACTGTGCTACCTCAAGAAGGTTCCTAAAAGGAAATGGATAGGATCAGGAGAATGAAGATGGGAAGCAAGGTAAGGTCCACAGGAACTTACCACAAGCACTCAACCAACTCCACTTCCTCAGCAAGCTTGCATAGACTCAACTCCTTCATGATATTGCAATGAATTCCTCCACAGGAGGAAACATGCTCACAAGGAGGATTCCAATTAAGAAAGGAAAATTGTGAGGGAAACTAACCCTATAGGAAGAACCATCCACCTACTTGAACTTCTAAAGAACCTCAAAGATTACCTCCTAAGGATCACCTACACTAAGGGTTCAAAGCTCTAAAGAAGCACCTATCTAATCACCATTTTATCAAGAAAGGATATGAGACCTAGAATCATCTAATGGCCATTATTGAAGTTCAACTAGGGGAAACACTATGCTAGAAGCACCCTAAAAGCAACCTAAGTATTAAATCTAATTAAAATACTAAATCAACTTCTAAAAACCTATTAATTTTTCTAAGGGACCCTAAAGGTGTTGAGAACCTAGGGTAAAAGGATCAGAGCCTAAATCAACATCCAAAGTTACTTAAGAAATTCTAAACCAAGAGGTGTCAAATGATGGTCCAAGATGGGAAACCTCTAAAAACCTACTCCAAAACAGAACTTAGAGTTATCTAAAAATTAGGATAAAAATCCTATAACCTCATCAATGAGTCTACAACCAGCCAGCCAAAAATCAAGTGCTAAATCTATACCAAAAAAGCATACAAAAATCAACAAGAAACAAGGCCAAAATGCAAAATTAAATGAAATCAATAAAATGGAAAAAAAATGCAAATAAATTGGAAATTGCACAAAAATAAAATCCAAGAATGTCAAAATATCAGAAATTCAATCAGGAGCATCCACATATTTTTGTCATATTTTTCTGATGATTATTCAATTTATTATGAATTTTAGGAGATTAAAAGCAATTAAAGAAATAACAAAAATCAAATAAAAGAAATAAAAGAATCAGAAAAAACGTGGTCACTGGATCCCTTGACCAAGTATGCTCATCCAAGGACAGAACGCGCGCCACCTCATGCTGCCAGGTCAGATTATTTAAACGCACCGTTTAGGGAGGGTCAAAGTCAGCCTGAATTGAAAATGAATCAGGCGCGTAGGATCAGAGTACCAAGTCAAGGGGATAACCTAGATCTAATGGCTGCACTTCATCTTCCTCGTTTGAATCTGGAAAAGAGAGGGAAGCTGGGGATGGTGGGCGGAGAAGACCTCCGGTCCTCTTCTCCGGCGAGGCAAATAGTGAAAAACCTCAAATCTCAACCAAACTGAAAGAAACCGGTACCATTCTTCCTATTTTTTCCTCCTGATCATGAATCTGAGCCCAAATCTTACTAATTCCTCATGGATTTTGAAATACGATAGATAATAGAAAAATCACAAAGATCTTGATCATCACCGAACTCATAACTAAGGCCACAAATCTCTTCCCCACTCTTCAGAGATCATCCTAAGCTATTCCAATTGTCCTAACACCTCAAGATCAAGCAGTTTCGAGGCTCAACAGAAATTGCACCACATCCTAATTTGTCTCTAAACTCCACAATTATGATCTTAAATCCATCTAGGTTCCTTCCTAAGTCCTAACCACAATTCAATTCATGCTAGATCATCCTAAAACTAGAGCAATTGTGAAAGTTACCAACCTGGTTTGCAGCTTTCAATTGAGGCAGTTACAGGGTGATTCTTGGCTCCAACTTGTGCAGATTCGTTCAAGGATCAACGCTGAAGCTAATGGAAACCTTGATTTTCCTTGAGTTGCTCTGGAATGGAAAACACGATTTGCACTTGAAGCTTGAAAACTCTAACTGCAATCTCTGGTTTCTCCAACAAACTGCTTCCAAAACTCATCTGAAATGGACCTTTGACTTATATATTATCTGTTTGGAGGGTTTACAGGCCCAAAGAAAGCCCAAACTGAGATATCCACTTTCCAACTTTCTTCCAAAATTACAACCATGGAAGTCACGGATTCCCTCTGTTCCAGCCTCAAAAATCTTTCATACACATTGCATATGACTTATTGAACATGAATGGACAGGATTGAGTCCTCAATTTCATCCAATGGTGGAGTTTGGATATGGAACTTCACCATGAAGTAACAATGTGAAACACCATGAAATAAGCCTCAAACTGATTTTTCAATGATGTCATTATGCTTAAAATGATATTTCCACTTAAAATATGCTCTCATTTGGTCTTGTTTGAACACATATGATTAAATTTGAATTTTTCAACTTAAATGCCTTTTAATTCCCCTTTTATCAAGCTTCCATGAACCAAGTCTTGCCCTAAGCCAAATAAATGCCTCATGGATACATGGTTGACCTTAAAATACCATTTTGAGCAAGTTTTGTGTTGGACAAAACTTCATTTGAGACTCCCAAGATAGTGAAAATGACCCATAGTCCAAAATGACCTATAATCCCACTTTCCCAAAATACCCCTGATTTGTAAACCTCATAACTTGAGTTCTACAAATCAGATGAAATAGTACAATTTGGAAAGCTAAGACCAAGACCTACAACTTTTATGTTGGCCAACAGTTCATGAGAATCATCCTTCTAGATCAAAAGTTCCTAGGAAGTTGGTTGACTTTTGTAGACAAATTTCACATTCATCTGATGACCTGTAACTTGCCTGGATCATAACTTGAGTTCTATAAATCCAACCAAGGACTTCTAGTATTCAAATTAAAGCTAAGAATATGCTCTACAAGTTCCATGTTGACCAAAATTTGAGATGTGTCGCTACGCGAAAAATGACACAGAGTCGCCACCGAATTTTATTTATCCCAAGGAGGGAAAGGGAAATAGCGATAAAACCTTTGGTAAAAGAGCATGGTCATCACAACCAAGTCTTAGGGTTCGGGAGTCGGTTATGCGAGGGGAAGGGTTTAGCACCCCCTCGCATCCATCGTACACGATGGGAACCTCCTAGGATATTTCGCGTGAATAGGTGTTTTTATTAAGAGTTTGCTTGCTTAAGGGAAAGAGGGGTTGGTTTATTTATTTTAATGCTCACCAAGGATTGTGGCCCTTGTGCCTACATATCCTCACTTAAAAGAAGTGAAGAATTAGAGCTCCGTAGTTCGGAGGCTTATGAAATAGTTGTTTGTTGGTTGATTTTATACCTTGAAAAAGGGTTTTCGGATTGATGCCCTAAGGCGAAAAATAGTTTGATGAGTTGATGTTATTTTTAGGTTTTTCTTAGGGAAGAATTTATTCTTGACTAGGATTATACAAAAGACCTTGGATAGAGATGAATGTCTCGAATAACCAAGTCGAGCGCCTTGTATTCAAAACATTCGGAATGAGTGTAGGAGAATTCCATTCTCATTCCTTCTCCACCACTTTAAAGTTCATGGTGCATAATTCTAATCGTATATTTTATTGTGTTTTGGGTTTTTTATAAGAAAAAGGATCACTTGATGTTAGATCAAGGTTTATTGTTTGTAAAGATGATTAAAGCAATACGGACAAGGTCGATGGCGATGCGCAAGACAATCGACTTACGAGGTTGAAAATGGCTCGATAAAATCGAGAGTTTGTTTTTGAAAATGGTTTTTGGAATCAAAAGTCAACAAGGATAATAGCGATATTCACACTAAAATCATACAAACATATGGGGTTAGTCGGCTAAAAAAAAATCGAGACATGCAAAAAAAACGAAATTTTTTTTAAGGTAAAAAACAGCAAAAAAAGCATAAACAAACTGATCAGTTCGCGCCGCGAAAGGTGTTTACGCCGCGAACTGAGAAAAGTGAACATTTTGATTTTTGCATGTTCGCGCCGCGAACTGCGAAAGTTTTCATTCTGATTTTGGCATGTTCGCGCCGCGAACATGGGTCGCGCCGCGACCTGAAGCGAAAAATGTAATATTTGCTGTTTTTTTGCTGTCTTTTATGGTTTTCTTTCCTTTCTATTGGTTCTCAAAAATGGTTTTTTGGTCCCCTTAGAATCTTACATGATATACTCAGTACAACAACACATAAAAGAGGAAGTAAAATGAATATAAAAGCAAAAAGTAAAGAGAGAAAAGTTTGAAATGGATACCCATGAGCTTTCTATCTTTCTTGCAAGTCCTCCACTGATTTTTGTTGGGAGGTGCTCTCCACTCTTCACTCTATGTTGTGAAGATTCTGTTTCTCAATGGTCGTCTTGTGCTTCTATATCACTCTCTTTTTTCTGGTTTTTCTTCCTTTCTATTTTTCTGGTTTTTTGAGGTTTCTCTTGCTCTCTCTATTTTTCTGGTTTTTTGCAATGGGTGTAGAATGTGTAATGAATGAATGAATTTGTTTACAGTCCCCCTCCTTCTTATCTCTCCATTCTAGGGTTTTCTCTTCTCCCCACATATCATATTTTTTCATGGGGTAATGTCTCTTACCACCTTTCCTCATGTCACTCTCTTTTTTTCCATTTCCATGCAAGAGGCTATGCTGCATTTTTGCTGTTGCACTTTGCCTATGCTGTTTTTTTCTGCAGCACTTTGTGCCTTGCACCCATTTTGTTGGCTTGTGCTTGGACAACTCCTCTTGGTCAATGCTACCACTTCTTGACAACATTTTCAAAATCTGATATTTAGATGTATTATCACATGCCATTCTCTTGATTTTGTGACATGTAGATTTTGTGACATGAGGTAATTTGCCACCTCTTGCATGGGGCTGTTTTTCCCATGATTAAACATGCATATTCTTGGTCTTACAACATTTCAATGTTGATTTAATTCTTGCATATTTCTTGGATGTTTGTAAGCACAATGTGGACTTGGTGTGGCATTACCATAACATGAATTTGATTAGAGACTTGAATGAAGATTAGAAATAAATTAATTTCTAAAAACATTACTTAGAGTTGGAAATCTTGCAACAAATGACATTCTTATAATGTCATAAAATTTCTATTTATAATATTCTTGCCTCTAATTCATGAATTCATGATGGATTTCCTTAGAACCATTAAACTTGAAATGGATGAAGTCTTGAATTATGGACTTGTGATCTTGACTCATGCTTTGCAAATTTGAACTCCACTTGACCAAGAATTTGAAACAAAATTGGATGAAGCAATCTTGAATTTAGGCATTGAATTTCATGTTCATTAGGAATATATCTTGAATATCCTAATATGTTTTAAGTAACTTTTCCTTGAAGAAATCTACATGAGTAGACTTTCCAACTTAGATCAAGCCTTAGGTGATGAACCTTTTCCTCCATGTAGTCCAAGATAGACAAGTTATCTCATTTGAAATGGAATGTGACAAATCGACCCAATCTATACCTTATGAACCCACATGCTCGATATGCAATAGAACGATGTATGATATGGCGAATGTAGGGTATAAAGGCTAAAGGTGAAAATGAGGGTGTGACAGCTGCACCTATTTAATCCTCTTGGACCTGAATGTCTGGAGGGTAAAGGTGCTCGAACAATCATGGTAGAAGAGAATTAAATACTAGAATACCCGGGATTTTCAACTGGTGAGGTATGGGGTGAAAGTAGACAGTCAATGAGATGGCTTGAAAAAGATGACTTGTTATTGAAGAAGGGGTATGAGGGATATGATGATATGCTTGAGATGCAATGCGGAATGAACATGAGTGCTTTGCCAGCCGGAAGATGAGGCACCCCGTAATATAGAAACATGATTGCCCAAGAGATATTCCTTCTATAAAAGATAGAGAGGACTCAAGGAATAGAAATGTGAGATATTCCTTCCATGAAAGGGAGAAAGGACTCTAGAAATAACAATGAGATATTCCTTCTACGAAAGGTAGAGAGGACTCTAAAAAAATGGTTTTCCTCTTACAAAAGGCAAGGAGGACTCCCGACCAAAAGGTTTGGAGAAAATGTTCCTTCTACAAAAGGTAGAGAGGACTCCAAAACAAAAGGTTTTGAAGACAAAATAACTCCTTCTACATTATGTAGAGGAGACTCCCTTGGGAGAATACGATCGTATTTCCTTCTATCACGGCAGAAAAGACTCCAGAACAAAAGGTTAGGAAAAAATGTTCCTTCTACAAAAGGTAGAGAGGATTCCTGAACAAAAGGTTAGGAGAAATATTCCTTCTACAAAAGGTAGAGAGGATTCTTGAACAAAAGGTTAGGAGAAATATTCCTTCTACAAAAGGTAGATAGGAAACTCCCTCGGGGGAGGATGATCGTATTTTCGTCTGCGAAAAGCAGAAAATATTCCTGAACAAAAAGGTTAGGAGAAAATGTTCCTTCTACAAAAGGTAGACAGGATACTTACGAAAGGTAAGCTGACAAGAACCTGTACAAAAGGTACGAGAGGTCTTATTAAAGGTAAGTTGAATCTGTTGCGAAAGGCAGGGCAGGGATATTTCGAAAAGACTCACAAAAGGTAAGTTAAGGGCAATAACCATCCTCCTGCAAAAGGTAGAGGAGACTTGTATAGGGTATTGGAACATCATTTTACCTCACAGGCACAACGGCGGAGATGGCATTCTTTAAGTATGGTGACCATTCAGTTCTTGGCCACATAGGCATCAAGCGTCCAAATTGATCGAAGATACCCAAAACAAAGTTTTGTCGCATGTAAAAGACAGCGAGAAACGCTTACAAAAGGGAAGCGAAAGGAAAAGATTTCACGCAAAAGGCAATGAAATCCCTTACGAAAGGTAAGGTGAGAAAATACCTCATATAAAAGGCTCAAAAGGACTTACAAAAGATAAATGAATGGATAAACACTCCAAAAGGATTTTTCCAGGATTCCCACAGGAAATTCGCATCTTGGAGAATGATTGGCTAAGTACATGTAATGATGCAGCATGTATGCAAAAAATGTCAGGGAGGTAAGGACATGAAGGTTAGGGATGATAATTTATGCCAAGTGATTGGGCTTTGATTTGGGGCGTCAAGTTTGACTTCCCAACATCCTCGTTACGAAATTTGGATCATCTCCAGATGGTCTTATCAGACAAGTTGTGCTGGCCAGTCGGGTTGCCCCTGATTTGCTCAAGTCCCCGGCGAACCTTTATGATCAGACGATGCTTAGTGTACACGTGCGCCTACTAGAGATCGCTTTTATCCTTCATACACCTAGGTCGAAGAGCAACTTTATGCTTTCTTTTGTTATTATTATCGTTATCCTATAACTTCCAATGCAATATTTATTAAGAATGAAAATTCCACTTTTTGCAAACATAGAAGAAAATAAATGTGACACACGAATTGATGAAAGAGATTTTTATTGATGATAAAGTGACCCATAAATGGGTAATTTTACATAAGGATACAATTCCTAAAAGAGGTAATTGCAAAAATATGATAAAAAGCACAGTGGTAATGTGAAAAAAAGATCGGATTTCCATTGAGTTCCAATTCTGCTATGACCCCTATGGCCTTGAAGCTTCTCGTACATTGCCTCAGAAGAAGGTGGATGGATTGATCTTCCCCATGTGTGATTTTCTTTATTCTGATGATGAGCTCAAAGACTTTTCGTAGACCTCAGTCTTTTCTTTTTTAGGTCCCTAACTTTTGCCTAGACCGCCCTTTCGAGTTTTCAGTCTACCGGGATACCCATTTTTTTTGCCTAAGTTGCCCCTAAGGGTTTTCAACTTATCGGGTGTTATTTTTTCATTATAACCCTAAATTTTGCCTGGACTATTTTTTTTTATTGTCCACCGGGTTTGCTCTCAAGCATAGTACTTTTTGACTGCGTCTGTATTTACAGGGGATGACAGATCTTCACCGTCCATGTTGGATAATATCAAGGCTCCTCCGGAGAAACCCTTCTTCACAACATATGGACCCTCATAGTTAGGTGTCCATTTTCCCCTTGGGTCTGTGTGGATTGGCAGAATCTTTCTCAATACCAAGTCTCCCACTTTGAAATCTCGAAGGCGAACTTTCTTGTCAAACGCCTTTTTCAACCGCTTTTGGTAAAGCTGGCCATGGCAGATGGCTTCCACGCATTTTTCATCAATGAGATTAAGTTGATCAAATCTCGCCTACACCCATTCTGCTTCGTCAAGCTTGACATCAGTCAGAATTCTTAGGGAAGGGATTTCTAACTTAACAGGGAGTACCGCATCCATACCATACACAAGAGGAAATGGAGTTGCCCCAGTAGAAGTGTGCACTGAAGTGCGATAGCCATGCAAAGCAAATAGTAGCATTTCATGCCAATCTTTATATGTTTTCACCATTTTCTGAACAATCTTCTTGATGTTTTTGTTTGCTGCTTCAACGGCGCCGTTCATCTTCGGGCGATATGGTGATGAGTTATGATGCTCGATCTTGAAGCTTTCACACAATTCCTTCATCATCTTGTTATTGAGGTTTGAACCATTGTCAGTAATGATTTTATTTGGGACCCCATAACGACAAATGATTTCCTTTTTGATGAAGCGAGTGACCACTTGTTTGGTGACATTGGCATAAGATGCGGCTTCCACCCATTTAGTAAAGTAGTCAATGGCCACTAAGATGAAACGATGACCGTTTGAAGCAGTTGGATCGATGCGTCCGATCACATCTATGCCCCACATGGCGAAAGGCCAAGGCGACGTCAAGACATTTAGAGGAACTGGCGGCACATGTATCCTATCTGCATAGATTTGGCATTTGTGGCATGTTTGCACGTGACGATAGCAATCAGTTTCCATCGTCAACCAGTAATAACCAGCTCTCAAAATCTTCTTAACCATCGTGTGTCCACTGGAATGTGTACCAAAAGAACCTTCATGGATTTCGTTTATGATCCGGTCGGCTTCGTGTCTATCCACGCATCTGAGCAAGACCGAGTCATAGTTTCGCTTGTAAAGCACATCTCCACTTAAGAAGAATTTGGACGAAAGCCTTCTTAAATACTTCTTGTCTTTGATGGAAACATTTTCTAGATACTCTTGCTTTTCTAGATATCTTTTGATATCATAGAACCAAGGTTGATCATCGGTTGCTAACTCTGCTTCCAGACAGTGGGCAGGCTCATCAAGATATTCAATACGGATAAAGGGTGCCTCATTTTTCCATTTAACTTTGAACATGGATGACAACGTGGCAAGAGCGTCTGCCAATTGATTGTTTTCTCTAGGAATGTGATTGAAAGTAATCTCATCAAAGTATGGGATCAACTTTAAGACGTGATCTCGATACGGCACTAATTTGTTGTCACGTGCTTCCCAGTCGCCTCTGACTTGGCTGATGACTAGAGCCGAGTCTCCATACACTTCAAGAATCTTGATTCTATGGTCAATAGCGGCTTCAATTCCGAAGATACATGCTTTATCATACCCCAAATTTTGACCCCTTATATTCTCATTATCATTTTAGGAGCATACTCATGAATTACCTAACCTTAACCCAGTGCAAGTTTGTCTTTGTCAAGTTACATATGAATCAGGGTTGTGTACAGTCAAAATCAAAGCTTCAAAAAGGTGATCAATCATTATTTTGGGTTGGTTCAATCATGAAACAAGGTCAAGGGTATCATATGATGACAATTGAGAATCCAATTTGAAGTTGTCACTCCAGGATCAAGAACAGTGCAGTCCAGGAGCCCCGATTAGGGTTTTTGACCGGTAAAAGTCAACTGTAGTTTTACTTTGGTGTTGGAAGGTGTTTTAATGGTGGGATCATGGTCCATGAAGTTTATATAGCTTAATAAAGTTCATTCAAGAAGTGTCAAAGTCTCAGGAGGTCCAGAGTGTCCACAGGCGACTCGGTAGTCATCGATCGATCGTACGGTTGACCGAAAAGTCAACTTTTCAAATTTAAGGAATTGGACTTCAAGGTGTGAATAAAAAATGTTCCTTATGTCATATTTCACTTGCCTATCAATTTTCATGACCATTGGATCAAGGGTGAGGAAGTAATCGAAAAATCGTGAAATTAGGGTTTTGAAAAGGGCTAAACCCTAACTCCTTAACCACACATCCAAATGAAGTGGTTCAAAGCTAATTGGAAAGCTCTTGACAAATCCTACAAAAGTCCCTAAGTGGTCCATGATCATAAAATGCATAGATTTGGAGTTATGATCAAATTCATTTCAAGAAGGGAAAATGACTTAGGGAAATTTCACTTTTTAGCTTGTTTTTTAGCAACTTTGAGAGGCTTTTTGGCCAAGTTCCTTTGAGAATTTGAAACTCATGAAAATATGAATGTTTTAGATCTATTTGAGGGATTTCTAAAAAGTACTAGAACATCTCAATGGAATTTGTGAGCTGAGAGTTATGGATTTGGCAAGATGGTGTTTTCATACTTGAGTCCCACATTGGCAAACTTTCAAAAATCCATTCTTTCATCAATTTGACCAATCTCAGCTTTTGAATCATATTTTAACTGATATGTAGAGACTTTTTATCATGTAAGTACAAAGGAAATATAGAGGAAATGGAATTGGCCAAGTTTGCAAGTGGACTTGCAAGTTGCCTTGCAACTTGCATTAAAAAATATTAAAAAGAGCAAGAGGTGGAAAGTTGAGCTCTGCAAGCAGCCATGCCCTAAAATCTCTAGCCTGACTTTAGACACACTAAACTCATCATGATACTTGACTTCAAGCTTACCTCCAAGCCAAGAAAGCCCTTTTTGGAGATTTGATTCAAAAAATGCAAAACCTTTCCCTCTTAGAAAGGAAACCTCAAATCTGCCCACTACCTCTCATTTGCCTATAAATAGAGACACTCTCCACTTCATTCAACACAAAAAATCTTCTAAAAAACCATATAAATCTCAAGCATCCACCCTTTCACTCTTTGCTTCCATTTTTACAAAATCACAAAATCACCAAAACACCACAAAATCTGTCTTGACAGTCCAGCTACCATATTCATTTCCCTACACTCAAACTCACCAAATATCATCCACACAATCCATAAATATGATATAGAAGGTGTCCAAGACCTTAGACCACCCAAAAACCTCACCATTCAAAAAGTCAACTTCCATACCAAGTTACTTTGACCACAATGCACAAAATCAGTCAACTTGTTCTAGACATTTTCTTGGTGTTCTAATCACTCAAAAACTTCATATATATCATACCTCAATTGTCCAAAGCATTGAGGATCATTGGTGAGACCTATTTCTCAAACTGTCACAAGGTTGGTATTTTGCTTCAAAAGGAAGAAAGGTTCAAAGCAAGGAGGTGATTGAAGATTCTCTGGTTTTCTTGTTCCTTTTGCTTGCTTGAAGTTGTCTACAAGAGTTATGTAGCATTGAATTCATCTCATTCATCATTATACCATAAGGATAATTTTGAGGTTTTGACATAAAGCTTGCTTTACTATTGTTTTTGTGTTCACATACCAAAACTTATTCTGTTCACAAAGGAACTGATTCTTGAGCATGGACATCTTTATTTCTATGTATATGAGCTGTGTGTTTGGGCCACATGATGTAATTGTGCTTTACACTTAATTTCAACTCTTAAATGCATCATACATGTCAAATTTTGCAACTCAATACTCATTCTGCATAACAGTATGTTTTGAACATTCCTTTTGCTTGATCTTCACTCAATACCATGTAAGTATGAGGTATGGATGGTTCATTTGGCCTGTATGTGCACAGAACTAAAACTGAGTATCTTCATGAACATCACAAACACAAGCTTGCACTTTGAGCACCATTTTTCACACCAGTCAGAATTGAGCCATAATGTGTGTTCATTTTCATCCAATACCATGTATGTGATGTGTATGTATGCTTAACTTGATTAAATTGTGCCTGGAACCTGAACTGCACATCATCATGCATCATGTTTATAACAATTTGCAGTTGTAACATCATTTTCATGACCACCTATTTTTGAACTCAGTCTGGTGTTTGGACTCATTTATCAAGGTGTATATGACTTGTGTGCATGATTCATTTGACCTATATGTGCATAGAATTGAACTGATCACCCTTCATGCATTAAAATGCCAAAATTTGCAACTCAATCCTCATTTTTTGTGACAATCTGTTATAAGCTTCAATCCTTGTTTTGATTAACTCAATACCATATATGTGAGCTGTGTACATGACTTGTTTGAACAAAATACGCATAGAACTGAAACTGAGTACATTCATGCACTTCACAAATACAAACTTGCATCTTGATCACCATTTTTCATACCAGCTTGTTTTGAGCCATACCCTTTGTTTTAATTCATCCAATAACATGTTTTCAATGTGTGTATGTGATTAACTTGATGAAACTTTGCATTTAAATTGAACTGACTTCTTTGTTGCATCAAACATGTCATATTTGCAATTTGAAATCCCTTTTCTCATGACAGTCTATTTTATCCTCAACCTTTGTTTAAATTCACTCAATAACATGTACGAAAGGTGTGTGTATGTTTCATATGACCTGAATATGCCTGGAATTAAAACTGAACATCAACTTGCATTTCTCATGACAGTTTGGCAACTTGCACATCATTTCTTATTTCAAACTGCTCTGATCCAAAACTCTTGATTGAATTCACTCATTATCATGTTTTCAATATGTGTGTGCATTTAATCCAATTTGAAACTGCCTAGAATCAGAACTGAACATCATGATGCATTGCATATGTCAAAGTTACCACTTGATGACCACTTTTCAATACAGACTGTTTTGGACCTAATCTTTTGCCTAAACTCACTCAATGACATGTATATAGTGTGTCTATATGACTTGTTTGATATGAAAATGTTTGAAATTCAAATTGGACAGCATCATGCCTTTTCACAAGCACAAATTGCAACTTGACAGTCAGTTTTCACCACAGCTTGTTTTTAACTCCATTTTGTGCTCACAACATATTTGTAGTGTGTATGTATGTTGGTTTTGATTTAAAACTGACTGGATATTGAACTTCATCCCAAAATGCATTCCTAAGGTTCACTTTGCACACACCATCGGGTTTTTAAATTGAAGCATGATCTTGGAAAACTAATATTACCATCTTGTTCCTCATGAAATTCCATACAATTTACACTAAAATTTTGTGAGAATCCATTGAGAATTGACAAAGTTATGGATCTTCATGCATTGGCTTGTTTTTGTTTTTGAATTTTGCCCAGCCTGCCTAGAAAAACATCCCTTATATATTTATGGGGTGGCATTTGTACTTGGATGTACAACCACCCCAGTGGTAATCAACTTGTCACCAAAAGCGCCTTGCACCATGCAAGCATGGGTTCGATCCGTGTGGAGGTCGAACCCTTTTGATTTTTTCATTTTTCCATATTTTCTCATACCTACACGCGTGTACCAAGAGGGCGTGGGTTCAAATCCCACCCCTTGCATTTTCTTCATCTTTTATTTACTCTTTTGCATTTTATTTATACTATTTTCATTAAACTTCATAAAATCATATCTCACTCATTTTTCATCCTTTTGCACCCATTCTTTTTGTGTTATGTTTGTTTTTATGTCTATTTTCATGTAATATTTTAAAATTCCATGTTTGTTTAAAGTTTCATCCCTTTTGACTACTTGCAAGTTGGTTACGTTTTTGTGATCGTTATCGCGCATACTGTAGAATTTCTTTCTTACCATGCTTGTATATGTTGTTGCCTTTTCTTATTCCCACTTCCTTTATGCTAGTCAACATGATAGGAATTTGTCTTTGGGTTGTTACCTTGCATTATCTTGTTTCCTCTGAAATTTATTTTAAGCTCGATCTGTCGGCACATTTCCTGCTTGATCATCTGCTTTGATTGTCATCAATGCATATCTTGTGTTTATCTTTAACATGTTAATTTAATGGTTGTCACCATCCTTTTATATCCATCATGTTATTACTATGTTAATGTTTTCTTTTCCCCAAGTGATGAAGCTTGTTAGTTCTCATCCCAATTGCTTCCCCTTTCTCCTTCCAAAGGAAAAGTATTTCCATTGACCCCTTGTGTCATGTATAGCTCATAACCATTCTCTTGACTTTGTTAAGTCACTTTAACCTTAGCTTAGAAGCCATTATACTTTGCTTTAAGTCTAAGAAACCCACCTGTACTAGGAGTGTTCTTCAACTAGAACCCTAGGATAGAGTTTGTCAACTCTATGTAAGAATCATTGTCATGATATCTTACTTCCCCTTTTAAGTGTTACAACTTAGATTAGGGAGTTTTGTCAAACTCCACACAAATATTGTCATGTTTGTTTCCCCCTTGAACCTTGATCATCATAAAGTATTCTTTATCCCTTGTGAGGTGAACTACGATTGCTCTGATTCTATCCTAGTTAGGATACGTAGGCAGAAGATGCGATGTCTTTGAGAGCAAACTTAGTGTATATAACTTTAGGTTTCAAATTTTACCCAATCCCAAACCATAGCACATTTCACAAATTTAGCAAGCAATCAAACAAAAGGTTCATGTAGAGTACTACAGATGCTTAGGGTGCTAACACCTTCCCTAGGTATAATCAACCCCCGATCCCCGAATCTCTTAGCGTTGTTTTTACATCGCGAAAAAGGTTTTTCTTTCTTTAGACCTTTCCTTTGGATAAGTTAAAGTTCAGTTGTAAAAGAGTTAAGGTTCAAGTTAATATAATAGCTTGATATCTAATTTTCACTACAAGAGAAATGGCGACTTCATTGGGGAAAATTTAAAACTTGAGGGCTTAGCCTATTTTGTTTGTTTATGTGCTATATTTGTGTATAGTTTACTTTACATGTATATTTGTGTATATTTGTTTGTTGGATCTTGGGATCCTCTGAGTGGTGAGATGGTCCTATACCCGAACTTGAGCGTAATTATGATAGGATGGTGGTATATTCAAGAAGGCTTATAGGGAGTTGATTCTCGACCAAGATAACTTGAGAAACCACCGCTCAGTGTAGGCCCTTTTTTAGAGTTTAGTATTGTTGATCGAGTATTCGTGAAAACAATACTACATTCAACGAAGGAGCCCATGACACTGTGAACTTTTAGATTACATTTTACCCCACTTTGGCCTTACTAGGATGTAGTGCGATGGCTATAAGGAAGTATTTCCGAAATAGTTGATACGCGATACTATACTTAGACGAGACTCTCTTGAGAATATTATCGATTACCAAGTAATTTGGGAAATTGATAATATCCGAAAGATGGGTTAATAACTCTGGGAACCATTTTTAGAACCTTGTTCTACAGGTTTGAAACCCCTAGTACCTACCTTTTGGGGATGGGTAGACCTTGGATCCACACTTGACCTTTAAACCTAGACTTGTGCTTGTGCATATATGTGATCTTTGCATTTTACTTGTGTTTGTGCATTCTTGCATTCATAACATCATCTCATAAATTTGCATGGAACTCAGATTCTTTTTGTTTGTAAACATCAGGGATCACTATGAATAATGAAAGAAAGAAAACATTAAAGTACACTTACAAAGGTTTTAAACTAGATGACCTAAGAAGGTTGGGTACCTTGGTGACAGATCCAGAGGGTTTCCAGAGTAGGTATGGGAAGCTGTTGTTGTTATTGAAGATAAAAGTGGATAATGGACTTCTTTCTATGCTTCTTTAGTTTTATGATCCGCTCTATCACTGTTTCACTTTCCCTGTTTATCAGTTAGTGCCTACACTAGAAAAATATTCTCAGTTGATTGCTTTGCCTATTCTTGAAGACTCTCCTTTTCCAATCATGGAGAAGGACCCTAAAGAACAAGATATTGCCAAAGCCACAGGTTTGGGATTAGTGGATGTTCAAAAGAACATGATCACAAAAGGAGGAGCTTTTGGGTTGAGTGCAGAATTCTTGGTTGAAAAAGCTCAGTACTACGCCGATCATTTGAGTATGGATGCATTCGAGGCTATTCTTGCCTTACTCATTTATGGTATCTTTCTGTTTCCCAGCTTTGAGAACTTTGTAGACCTCAACGCCATTAAGATTTTCTTGAAGAAAAACCCTGTACCTACTCTGCTAGCAGACGCGTGTCATTCCGTTCATCTCAGGAATTTTCACAAAGGAGGGATGATCACTTGTTGCGCTCCTTTATTGTACAAGTGGTTTATTTCACATTTGCCTAAAGCCCACGCCTTTTGGGATCCGAAGAAGGGGTGGTGGTCACAGAAGATTATGGCTCTCACGCACTCTGATATTGATTGGTATAGTCGCGAATATGATGGGATGATGATCATTGATAGCTGTCAGAATTTTGGTAATGTACCTCTTCTTGGTACCAATGGAGGAATCAGTTACAGCCCTGTCCTCGCCCGTCGACAGTTGGGATACCCTTTAAGAGATAGGCCCAATAGTGTTCATGTGGAGAACATTTTCTTTAAAGAAGAAGGTAATAATCAAGAGCAGAAAGAGAGGATTCTAAAAGCCTGGGGTCATTTGCACAAGAAAGGAAAGAAGGACTTGGGAAAGCCTAATTGTGTCTCCTTGGAACCTTATCTCTAATGGGTTTGAAAGAGAGTCGTTGAGTTGAAGATGCCCTATTCTCGACAAGAACCTATGGCTTTAAAAGAGGAGCCTACTTTGATCTTCATGTCTGAGGAAGAGAAGTTAAGGATTGCTTTGAGAAAGGCACGACAAACCGAAGACGCTTGGAAACACAAGTACCAAGTGGTTGTTGAAGAGAACGCAGAGCTCCAGAAGCAATTAGAGTTGAAGAATGAAGAGGTGCTCTCCAGCAAGAAGAGAAAAGCGCAAGAAGATTTATTTTCTTCTAGCCCCCAGTCAACTCCATGGAAGCTAATCGTGGACAAGCTCATTCTTGAGAAGGCGCAGATGGAGAAAGAGATTGAGAAGCTCAACTTGAAGCTGTTAGGAGAACCTTCTTAGGGCTTTTTGTTAGCTTTTATTTAGCTTTCTGTTTAAGACTTTTGTAAGATGTACTAACATTTTGTAATCCAATTTGAATCAACAATGTTTTGATTTTTACCAAATCTGAGTTCCATGATACTTTGCGCATTTGCATTCGCATTTATTAATCATTCAAGGAACTAAAGATTGTTTTGCAGATATTATAGGATGGATTCTGGAAAGAAAGCAGAGATTGTGTTCCGAAGCCCAAAATTGGAGAACTTGAAGAAACTAGGAAGTTTAGTAGAAGACCCCGAGGCATTCAGAGAGAAGTATGGGAATATGATGTCTTTGCTAGAAGTTCAAGTATATGAAGAGATGTTGTTCGCACTCATGCAGTTCTATGATTCAACCTATCACTGTTTCACATTTCCAGATTATCAGTTGCTGCCAACCTTGGAAGAATATTATGCCCTGATGGGAGTAGGCGTCACTCCTAGACCATTTTCTAGAAGAGAAGGGACTCCTAATGAAAGAGCAGTTGCAGAGGCCGCGTATTTGGAAGTGGACGAAGTACGATCTCATATGGTTGCTAAAGGAGGGCTATATGGATTTCCAGGTATGTTCCTATATGAAAAAGCTCAAAGCTATGCCGTGTCGAAGAATTTTGAAGCATTTGAGGCCATCCGGGTTTTACTAATTTACGGACTGTTCCTGTTCCCGACTGCTAATGATTTTGTGGACGCAAATGCAATCAACCTCTTCTTAATCAAGAATCCTGTACCTACCTTATTGGCTGATGTGTACTTTTCCATCCACCGTAGGAACCGTTATGGAGTTGGTCAGATTGAATGTTGCGCCGTTCTCTTACACAAGTGGTTCATTTCGCACTTGCCAAGAATTCCAGCACTCTGGGATAGGCATAATGGGCTCTCATGGATTGAAAAACTGTTGTTACTCAAACATTCAGATATTAAGTGGTATGACCCTATGTATGGGGGGATTGTCATGATTCAAAGCTGTGGGGATTTCCCGAATGTACCGCTTATCAGCGTTAATGGTTGCATCAGCTATAATCCTATTTTAGCTCGTCGCCAGTTGGGACACCCGATGGAGAATGAACCAGACCCAGACTTTTTGAGAAGCTTCTACATTGAAGAGGGGAAGAATCCCGCTTATAGGGCTCAGATTGTGTATGCTTGGCGTCATGTCCACACGAGGGGAGTAACTGCCCTAGGTTACCACGACACCACTGTTTCAGAATCTTATCATGGGTGAAAGAAGCAGCGTTGAAGATGTTCTATACTCGCTTTGAGCCTGACCACCCAAACCTACTCTCGTAGAAGAATTGAAGGCTGCTTTGGCAAAAGCTGAAAAGGAAGGAAAAATTTGGAGGGATAAGTATTTCAAGGTTATGCAAGAGAAAGAAGAGCTTCAAGAACTGATCCGTCAAGGTGGAAAGAAGAATCAGCCAGAAGACGAAGGGCCCTCCAACCAGAGGATTTAAGATCCTTTTGTTTTCTGTTTTTGTTTCATCATGTATCTGTATTGAGGACTTTTATTTCAGTTTCAGAATTGTTGTTGTAAAACTCTCAGTTATTAATCTATGAAGACTTTAAATTTGCTTTATTTCCCCATTGTTATAATTTTTGCAAATATTTCTTTGGATTCCTTGAATGATTAATTTTGCATTCATAAGCATTACATGTGCATATTCTTGTGTTGTGTCTCATCTCGTTGTCTTGTCTCCAGAGAGAATCATACTGAATCTTCAACACCGATACAATACCTGAGCCCAAGCTCGCCTAAGAATGGAAGGAAAAAATTTGGATGTGGACAGGATTGATAATGAACTCGGAGAGCTACGAGGAGGCATGGGACAGATCATGGAAGCCCTACAAGTCATTCGTGCAAAACTGGACACTCAAGCCACTGTTGTTTCTGAAATCACTGGCATAGCTATAGAGCCGATCCCAACGGCAGTCACTGTTGCAAATGTTCCACCATATGGGTTACCACTTGGCTTTGTACCTCCACCAGCAGTCAACCAACAAGCAGTTCCCCTATGGGCAGAATTTCCTCAAGCTGTTCCTACATATACTCCAACTTCTGTTTAAGCCCAAGTACGCCCTGTTTTCCATAACCCTCCATAAGTGTATGAAGGTCTTGATGGGTCTGAAGAAGAGAGTGGACGACATGAAAAGTTGAAAGAGAGTGTAGAGACCATATGCAGAAAAGTAAGAGCAATGGAAGGGAATGACATCTTTGGTACTGATGCCAGAGATATGTGCTTAGTGTCTGGATTGGTAATTCCGCCGAAATTCAATGTTCCCAATTTTAATCAGTATTCTGGTGCTACTTGTCCTCAGACGCATCTGATTATGTATTATCGAAGAATGACCGCTCATGTAGAAGATGATAAGTTGATGATTCACTGTTTCCAAGATAGTTTGAAAGGAGCTCCTTCTAAATGGTATTTGGGTCTGGATCAGTCTCGTATTCACAGTTTCCAAGACTTGGCCGATGCTTTCATAAAACATTACAAGTACAACATGGATTTGGCCCCTGATAGAAGACAGTTACTAAGTATGTCGCAAAGGAGTTCAGAATCCTTCGAAGAATATGCACAACGGTGGAGGGAGACTGCCTCTCAGGTAGAACCTCCTTTGAGTGAAAAAGAGTTGACCGATTGGTTCGTTAATACGGTAAGACCAGAGTTCTATGAGAAGATGATCAGTAGTGTAACCGCAAGTTTCTCAGATATAGTAGCAGTGGGGGTGAGAGTGGAGTTAGGAATGAAGAATGGAAAGGTGGTTGGTGGTTCCAGCAGTTCTGGTAACAACAATGTCAAGAAGTTCAGCGGTAATTTTCTTAAAAAGAAAGAAGGGGAGACAAATGCCATAACCGTGGGAAGAAAGAGTCGCACCTGGAGACAGCCTTACCAACAATATCAGCAACCTCAGCAAGGCTTTATTCAGCAGCCTCAACCAAGTTATGTTCAGCAACCTCAGCAACAACGACCAATGTATCTGTTGCAGTATGCCCAACAACCATATGTGGCAGCTGTAACACCAGCTTTCAATCACCCTGTTCCCAGTTATCAGGCAGTGCAGCCAACACCCGTATATCAGCCAATTCAACAAGGGTATCAACGAGCGCCCAACGCTCCACCCTATCAGCCACATCATCAGCCCAGAGCTCAGGCACCCAGACAGAACTACCAGAATCGGAGACCAACAATAAAACCTCCACTTCCTCAGATACCGATGACTTACACAGAGTTGTACCCCTCCTTGGTGCAGCAAGGGTTGGTAACAACGCGACCGCTAAATCCAGACACTACATCTCCTCACTATAATCCAAATGCTCATTGTGCCTTTCATGAAGGTGCTGCCGGTCATGATTTAGAAGGTTGTCTTGCTTTAAAACATCTTGTCAGGGAGTTGATGGAAAAGAAGATCTTATCTTTTGATGATGTACCCCCTAACGTTAAAAGTAATCCATTGCCGAATCATGGAGGGGTTAATGTTGTAGAAGAAGTTTCAGATGAAAGGATAGTCTGAGGTGTGTCAGAGATCAAGACTCCGGTAAGGTTACTTCACGAGAAGCTGTTGAAAGCAGGATTGATAGAAGGTACCCATAATGATTGTGAAGAATGTTCTATTGATTCTAAAGGGTGTGATGTAGTACGAAGGGATATACAAAGATTGATTGACGATGGAGTGTTGCAAGTGTGTAGCAAGGTGAGGAAAGAAGAAGTTTCGGTAATTGAGCCTGTTTTTAATTTACCAAAGAAAGGTGAGAAAGTTCCGGTATTCAATATGACCAACAAAAGTGTGAAGCCTGTTTTCAGCAAAGCGGCTATTGAGCAACCTCGACCGGTTATTATTCAGAAACCAAAACTGTTTCCTTTTGAAAGCACAAAGACCATTCCATGGAAGTATGACATGACTGTGATAGACCGAGGATCTGGGAAGGTTAGTCAGAAAGAGACAGTGAAAGATGACCAAGTGGACGTGACAAATATTGCAGGTACAAGCAAGATGACCCGTAGTGGTCGGATTTATCAGCCAAAGATAACAGTGGTCACTCCAAAAGAGGTTACTCCTGCTGCAAAAGAGAAAGAGGTACCAAATACTGAGGGAGACGATGAGGAATTCCTAAGGATTATCCGGAAAAGTGATTACAGGGTTATTGATCAGCTTCACCAAACCCCATCAAAGATATCCATCTTATCTCTCTTGATGAATTCTCCAACCCACAGAGAAGATCTGCAAAAAGTATTGAGGCAGGCACATGTGACAAAAGATATAACTCTCAGCCAATTTGATTCAGTGATAGCCAACATTACAGCATGTAACACCCTGAGTTTTAGTGATGCAGAGTTGCCAAAAGAAGAACGCAATCACAACCGTGCGTTTCACATATCTGTCAGGTGCCAAGAAGACACAATGGCACGAGTCTTAGTCGACACTAGATCCTCATTGAATGTATTGCCCGCGAGGTCGCTCGCAAGGTTAGCATATGCAGGGGCGGAAATGAAGCCGACGTCGTTGATTGTAAAGGCTTTTGACGGTTCAAAAAGAACAGTTGTTTGAGAGGTAGAATTGCCAATCATGATAGGACCTCATGTGTTCAATATCACATTCCAAGTCATGGACATTAACCCAGCTTATAGTTGTTTGTTGGGACGACCGTGGATTCACGCAGCTGGGGCAGTGACTTCCACTTTACATCAAATAATGAAATTTGTGGTGAATGACAAACTGGTGATTGTGCATGGTGAGGAAGACCTAATGGTAAGCAATCTGTCATCATTCAGGTATATTGAGGTAGATGAAGGCGCATTGGAAACTTCATTTCAGGCACTCGAAATAGCTAATGCAGTGATGATAGAAGACACAGTGGCTAGGAGTGGTCCATCTTTTGCATCCGCTCAAAGCATAAAGTCTACACTGGAAGAAGGTACTCCTGCAGGTTGGGGAGAGGTCATTGAAGTGAAGGCAAGACTGGGTCGCCAGGGGTTGGGTTACAAACCAACTCATATCAAAACATCAACACACACCGAAGGACGTCCGAAGACCATCCAAGAGGTGTTCATCAGTGGTGGATTCCAAGTCAACACCGTGGGAGAATATTTTGAAGAAGAAGATATTGAGCATTTGGTGTATCATTGTGAAGCTGCTTTAAGAAATTGGGAGGCTATTGAAATTCCTGTGGTCTTTCCCATGTCGAAGTAATTTGTTTGTTTTTCTTTAAGTTGTTGTTGCTTTTATCCAGACACTACATCTCCTCACTATAATCCAAACACTCATTGTGCCTTTCACGAAGGTGTTGTCGGTCATGATTTAGAAGGATGTCTTGCTTTAAAACATCTTGTCAGGGAGTTGATGGAAAAGAAGATCTTGTCTTTTGATGATGTACCCCCAAATGTCAAAAGTAATCCATTGCCGAACCATGGAGGGGTCAATACAGTAGAAGAAGTGTCAGATGAAAGGATGGTCCGAGATGTGTCAGAAATTAGAACCCCGTTGAGGTTGCTTCATGAAAAACTACTGAAAGCAGGATTGATAGAGGATACCCATAATGATTGTGAAAAATGTTCTAGTGATTCTAGAGGGTGTGATGAGGTACGAAGAGGTATACAAAGATTGATTGATGAAGGAGTATTACAAGTGTGTAGTAAGGTAAAGAAAGAAGAAGTTTCAGTAATTGAGCCTGTTTTTAATTTACCGAAGAAAAGTGAGAAAGTTCCGGTGTTCAAAATGACCAACAAAGGTGTGAAACCCGTTTTCAACAAGTCAGCTATCGATCAACCCCGACCGGTTATTATTCAGAAACCAAGACCGTTTCCTTTTGAAAGCACAAAGGCCGTTCCATGGAAGTATGACATGACTGTGATAGACCGAGGATCAGGGGAGGTTAGTCAGAAAGAGATAATAAGAGACGCCCAAATGGATGTGACAAACATTGCAGGTACAAGCAAAATGACCCGTAGTGGTCGCATATATCAACCAAAAATGACAGTAGCCGCTCCAAAAGAGGTTACCCCTGCTGCAAGAAAAGAACAAGAAGTACCAGGAACTGAAGGAGACGACGAAGAATTCTTAAGGATTATTCGGAAAAGTGATTACAAGATTATTGATCAGCTCCACCAAACCCCATCAAAGATATCGATCTTGTCTCTCTTAATGAATTCTCCAGCTCACAAAGAAGCTCTGCAAAAGGTATTAAAACAGGCACATGTGACAAAAGACACAACTCTCGGACAATTTGATTCAGTAAAAGTCAACATTACAGCCTGTAACACCCTGAGCTTTAGTGATGAAGAATTACCGAACGAAAGACGCAATCACAAACGTGCGTTACACATATCTTTCAGGTGCCAAGAAGACACCATGGCACGAGTCTTGGTCGATACTAGATCCTCATTGAATGTATTGCCCGTCAGGTCGCTCGCAAGGCTAGCATATGCAGGGGCAGAAATGAAACCAACGTATTTGATTGTAAAAGCTTTTGATGGTTCAAGAAGAACGGTTGTTGGAGAAGTAGAATTGCCAATCATGATCGGACCTCAGGTGTTCGATATTACATTCCAAGTCATGGACATTAACCCAGCTTATAGTTGTTTGTTGGGACGACCGTGGATTCACGCCGCTGGGGCAGTAACTTCCACCTTACATCAGAGAATGAAATTTGTTGTGAATGATAAATTAGTGATTGTACACGGTGAAGAGGACCTAATGGTGAGCAGTCTATCATCATTCAAGTATATTGAAGCAGATGAGGGTGCACTAGAAACTTCCTTTCAGGCACTCGAGATAGCTAATGCAGTGATGTTGGAAGAAACAGTGGCTAAGAGTGGTCCGTCTTTTGCATCCACTCGGAGCATCAAGTCTACACTGGAAGAAGGCACTCCTGCAGGTTGGGGAGAGGTTATTGAGGTGAAGCCAAAGATGGATCGCCAAGGGTTGGGTTACAAACCAACTCATGATGAAGCACCGACACATGACAAAGGACGTCCAAAGACTATAAAAGAAGTGTTCATCAGTGGAGGTTTCCAAATCAGTGCTGTGGAAGAAGATTCTGAAGATGAAGACCTTGAACAGCTAGTGTATCATTGCAACACTGCCTTGAGCAACTGGGAAGCTATTGAGATTCCTTTGGTTTTTCCTGAGTCAAAGTAATTTGTTTGTCTTTCTTTTCTTGTTTTGTTTTGAATCTCCATAGCCATGCCCAAGGCTATAGGAATGTTTTGTAAGGGCCCCGAGCTTTCAAGAAAATCAATGAAAAATGAACTATTTTGTTAATTTCCTTGTGTTTTTTCCTTTACTGCTTTTGCTTTCATTTTTATAAAAAAAGAAGGAAAATGGCAATCTTAAAAAAACCAAAACAATTTTTCTCTGTTGTGTGCTGCATTTGTCTTTGTGTGTTTTAATAAAATAACCCATTCCAACGTGCATTGATATCCTAAAACCCATTGAATCCTATGACTTTGTATTCCCTCCGGACTTTGATTCACCAATATACCAAGCTGAAGATGAGGATGAAGATTTTGAAATCCCTATTGAACTGGTAAAATTGGCACACCATGAGTATGCAGAGCTTCAACCCTACAAAGAACAGGTAGAAGTCATTAATCTTGATACCGAAGAAAACAAGAAAGAAGTCAAGATTGGGGCAGCTCTAGGGGCAGAAGTCAAGCAGCAGCTAGAAGAACTTTTGAAAGAATATGTGGATGTATTTGCTTGGTCATACCAGGATATGCCGGGTCTAGACACTGACATAGTGGTTCACAAGTTACCACTTCGACCAGAATGTCCACCGGTTAAACAAAGGCTCCGAAGAACAAGACCTGACATGGCTCTCAAAATTCGAGATGAGGTGAAGAAACAGATTGACGCTGGGTTCTTAGCAGTGTCCAAATACCCTGAATGGGTAGCCAATATTGTACCTGTGCCGAAAAAGGATGGGAAAGTCAGAATGTGTGTGGATTACAGGGACCTAAACAAGGCCAGTCCAAAGGATGATTTCCCTTTGCCGCATATCGACACGTTTGTGGATAATACGACTCGTTTTGCAATTTTCTCATTTATGGATGGGTTCTCCGGTTACAATCAGATTAAGATGGATCCCGATGACATGGAAAAAACTACTTTCATTACTCCGTGGGGGACTTACTATTACAAAGTTATACCTTTCGGTCTGAAGAACACATGTGCTACTTATCAAAGGGCCATGGTAACTTTATTTCATGATATGATGCACAAGGAGATAGAGGTATATGTTGATGACATGATAGCCAAATCTCAAAGCAAGGAGGACCATTTGGAACATCTTTTGAAATTGTTTAAGAGACTCAGAAAATATCAGTTGAGACTAAATCCAGCCAAGTGTACCTTTGGGGTAAGATCTGGGAAATTACTCGGTTTCATTGTCAACCACCGAGGGATTGAAGTAGATCCAGAAAAAGTCCGAGCCATTCAAGACATGCCAGCTCCACAAACAAAAAAGCAAGTCAGAGGTTTTCTTGGAAGATTGAACTACATATCTAGATTTATTTCCAATATGACTCCTACTTGCGAGCCCATCTTTAAATTATTACACAAAGACCAGACGGTCGTTTGGAATGCAGACTGTCAGCAGGCATTCGATAAGATCAAGGGCTATCTTCAAGAGCCTTCAATCTTAATACCACCGGTCCCGGGAAGACCTCTCTTCATGTATTCGACAGTGCTTGAGAATTCAATGGGTTGTGTGTTAGGTCAGCAGGATGAGTCTGGATGAAAAGAACATGCTATCTATTATTTGAGTAAGAAATTTACTGATTGTGAAAGCCGATACTCGCTTTTGGAGAAAACTTGTTGTGCTTTGGCATGGGCGGCCAAACGTTTGAGGCAGTACATGATTTGTCATACCACTTTGTTGATTTCAAAAATGGATCCAATAAAATATATTTCGAGAAGCCTGCTCAGACTGGAAGGCTCGCCCGCTGGCACATGTTGTTATCCGAATATGACATCCAGTACGTAGCTCAGAAGTCTATCAAGGGTAGTGTTTTGTCAGAATATCTTGCAGATCAACCAGTGGAAGATTATGAGCCTCTCAAATTTGATTTCCCAGATGAAGACATTATGTTAGTAAAAAATTGTGAAGAAACAAGTCTTGATAAGGGTTCGCAAGAAGGTCTTTGGTGGAAAATGATGTTCGATGGTTCCTCCAACTACAGTGGGCATGGCGTAGGCGCCGTTTTAATGAATCCGGAGGGTGGTTACACTTCATTCACAGCCAGGTTAGATTTTGACTGCACAAACAATATCGCCGAATATGAAGCCTGCATTCTCGGCCTCGAGGCAACTATTGACCTCAAAATCAAATTTCTTGAAGTTAGTGGGGATTCAGCTTTGGTTATTTATCAGGTTACTGGAGAATGGGAAACTAGACATGAAAATTTGATCCCTTATAGAGCCTACATCATCAAAATGATGGAGTATTTTGATGAAATCTCTTTCAAACATGTCCCGAGATCTGAAAATCACATTGCCGATGCCCTAGCCATGTTAGCCTCGATGTGGAAAGTCAGGGATGTCAATGATGCCACTCTCATCAGAATTGAACACAAGACCGAACCCGCATACTGTCAGATGGTTGAAGAAGAAACTGATGACAAACCATGGTTCCATGACATAAAGAATTACCTGTCCAAACAAGAGTATCCCGCAGATGCTACGTTACTTGACAAGAAAACTTTGAGACGATTAACATCCAAGTTTTTCCTCAGTAATGATGTGCTCTACAAAAGGAATCATGATATGGTCCTGCTTAGATGTGTCGACAGACAAGAAGCAGAGTTGTTAATGCAAGATGTCCACGAAGGAATGTTCGGTACTCATGCAAATGGATATGCTATGTCTAAAAAGATTTTGAGGGCTGGTTATTACTGGTTGACCCTGGAAACTGATTGTATTCAATATGCCAGAAAGTGTCACAAGTGTCAGATTTATGCGGATAAGATGCATGTACCTCCGACATTGCTAAATGTGTTGTCATCACCATGGCCTTTCTCTATGTGGGGCATCGATATGATTGGGGCAATTGAACCAAAAGCTTCTAACGGACACCGATTTATTCTGGTTGCTATTGACTATTTCACAAAATGGGTTGAAGCCGCATCCTACACTAATGTTACTCGGCAAGTGGTGGCTCGTTTTATCAAAAAGGAAATTATCTGTCGTTACGGAATTCTGAGCCGGATCATAACGGACAATGGTCCAATTTGAACAACAAAGTCATAAAAGAGTTGTGTGATGACTTCAAAATTAAACATCATAATTCTTCTCCTTACCGTCCCAAGATGAACGGAGCTGTAGAAGCTGCAAATAAAAACATCAAAAAGATTTTGCAAAAGATGGTGAAAACTTACAAAGATTGGCATGAGATGCTGTCATTTGCCTTGCATGGATACAGAACATCCGTCCGCACTTCAACAGGGGCAACCCCTTTTTCTTTGGTATATGGAATGGATGCGGTACTTCCTATTGAGGTCGAGATACCTTCTTTGAGAGTCATAATGGAAACCAAGCTTGAAGAAGCAGAATGGGTGAGAGAAAGGTTTCATCAGTTGAATCTTATCAACGAAAAGCGCATGTCTGTAATGTGTCATGGTCAGTTATATCAGAGGAGGATCAAGAGAGCTTTTGACAAGAAAGTTCATGTCCGAGAATTCCGCGAAGGGGAACTTGTACTCAAAAAGATTTTACCAGTTCATAAAGATGCACGGGGAAAGTGGATGCCTAACTATGACGGCTTGTTTGTTGTGAAAACAGTCTTCTCAGGAGGCTCATTGATTCTCACTACCATGGATGGGGAGCAGCTTACTCATCCAGTAAATTCTGATGCAGTACGAAAATATTACGCCTAAAAAGAACCCGATAAGTCGAAAACTCAAAGGAACGACTTATGCAAAAGTTAGGGTTGAAGAAAGAGAAAAGAAAAAAGGAGAAAAAGAAAATAAGAGCTCGCTAAGTTGAAAACCCGAAAGGGCGGCTTAGGCAAAAATGAGCGTCCTGGTGGATTGAAAACCCGAAAGGGCGGTCCAGGCAAAAGTTAGGGACAAAGGCGTTTCACTGCATCAGATAAGTTGTCACTACCGTAGAAGATCCTACCAGAATTCACTCCAACCGCTCTCGTCAGAAGCAAGGATCTTGGGGAGTTTTAGCCTTTAGGGATAGTTTGGTCATGGGATTCAATGTAACCTTGTCCACTTTTCCATTTTTCACTTGTAAAATTTCTATGAAATTTTGTCATTTGCAAGATTTCATCCTTGAATAAAATCAGTTTTGAGCCATTCTTTCCTTTGCAACTTTATCATTTCCTTTATTTTCTTTGTTATGCAAAATGTTGTTCGTTGATCAATGATAGTTTTGAAAGCATTAAGGTCAAATTATTAGAATAAAACTTGAAAAGATTAACAAACGTAAAAACTTCGACTCATGGAAAAAGTCAAGGAAAATCATACTTCCCCGAAACCTCAGGGTAGCAAAAGCTTTGATATGCAGTCCAATTACATTCCCCGATGAAGTGTAAGCAAGTCGAACTGCCGATTCTCCTTTGATCATTGTATCAAAACTTGAAGACTGTCTCTCAAAGAACTTCTTATGATAATATGAAGACTCGTCCCAGCAGAAGATGTCTGAGCACTTGAACTTACTTTGTCATCTCTGAATAGCTTGTTTAAAGCTCCATTCCCCTATTGAGAATGGATCTATTTTTCAAGACTACATACACCTTTCAGCCCGGGTTCAGTGTGATTCGTTTTGTCTCTCGAGTTCGGTGCGCTACCTGTCGATTCCCCGTGAAGTGTCCAATCACTACTAGTAAACCTCCGCCTAAAAATCAGTTGTAACTGGCATTGTTTTAGAAGCCAATCATTATTGGTAGTTCTTTGGTCGTCACCATATTTCTTGTTAAGACCAGTCGTAACTGGCATTGCCTTAAAAACCACTCGTTGGTATCTTTTGATTCGGTCGTCACCACTTTCACCAATTTCCCAGTCGTAACTGGTAGAGTTCGAAATCCAATATTTTTTTGTTTTCTTTTGGTCATCACCATACTTTCCCTCGAGGTCCAGTCGCAACTGACCTTGTCTTAGCTTCGCTCGTTATTACCTTTTGGATCGGTTGTTACCAACCCTTTCCCTTTGAAGTCTAGTCGTCACTAGCGAATCCCCTGTGAAGTCTAGTCGTTACTAGTTGATTTCCGTTTAAGTCCAGTCGTAACTGGCAGATGTTCGAAATCCAATTGTCATTGGTATCTTGTTGGTTGTCACCAACCTTCCCCATGAAGTTCAGTCGTAACTGAAGTCACTTGAAATCCAGTCGTTGTTGGTATCTTCTGGTTTGGTCGTTACCAACCTCCCCAGCTGAAGCCTAGTAGCTTGCTAGCATCCTCATAACCACATGTGATTGATTTGGGTCGTCATCGTATTTCTTTTAAAGTCCAGTCGTCACTGGCATTGCTTGAAATCCAATCGTCATTGGTACCCGAACTTGGTCGTTACCAATCTCCTTTAAGTCCAGTAGTTACTGGCATCGCTTAAAATTTGGTAGTCACCAATTTCCCCAGTCGAAGTCTTATACGTTACCATTACCTCCGGAAAGTCTAGTGGTTACTAGCACACTTTGAGCCACTTGTTAAAACTGGGTGACATCATTATCCCCAGCGAGACCTTTTTCCAAACAAATCTCAGAGATCTAGTCGTCATTAGTATCCCCAATATGTTTTGTCATTATTTCTAGTCCATTCCTGAAGATCCCGTTTGAACTCTTCACTATAGGAAGCTCCTCATCTGATCATCCCCAGTGAGGTTCGTGTTTTAATTTCACCAGTAGAAAGTCGCTCGTGTCCCCGGTGGAAATCTACCTCTTTCCCCAGTAGAGTGTTTGCTCTTCCCCAGTAAGATTGTCATCTCCATTGGATTTTGTGCATCCTCATGTAGATTTTTCTCTCCGTTATCACTAGTCATTGAACTATTGATTGTCATATCGCAGTTTCCCCAGTGTCGGATCCACAACGCCAGGTCCCCGCGAGTAGTTACTCGTTGTTTTTCTGTCTTCTACATATGTCTTGCATCCAAGCATCATGAAGAATCATTTAAAATTCATGGCATATCGTGACCTGTCCTTTTGCATATCATCGGATCTAAGGGACAAAATTTTCGGTTTTCTATATTTAAATACCTTTCACTGCGATTCTACGAGGATCATCATCTCTCAGTTCCATCTAGTGAAGATATTTAAATAGGGGCAACTGTTGCACCCCAAATTTTGGCCCCTTAGATTCTCATTATCATTTTAGGAGCATACTCATGAATTATCTAACCTTAACCCAGTGCAAGTTTGTCTTTGTCAAATTATAGATGAATCAGAGTTTCGCGCAGTCAAAATCGAAGCTTCAGGGTTTGTGATTAGTCAATGATTTGGGCTAATTCAATCATGAAATGAAACAAGGTCAAGGGTATCATATAATGACAATTTAGAATCCAATTTGAGGGTGTTACCCTAGAATCCAAAGCAGTGTATTTCAGGGCACCCGATTAGGGTTTTTGACTAGTAAAAGTCAACTGTAGTTTGACTTTGATGTTGGAAGGTGTTTTAATGGTGAGACTATGATCCATGAAGTTCATATAGCTTAATAAAGTTCATTCAAGAAGTTTCAAAGTCTCAGGAGGTCCAGAATGTCAACAGGCGACTCAGTAGTCACCGATCGGTCGTACGGTTGACTGAAAAGTCAACTCTCCAAATTTTAGAAATTGGACTTCAATTTGTGAAACAAAATTGTTCCTTATGTCATATTGGACTTGCATATCAATTTTCATGACCATTGGATCAAGGATGAAGGAGTAATCGAAAAATCGGGAAATTAGGGTTTTGAAAGGGGCTAAACAATAACTCCTTAACCACACATCCAATTGAGTTGTTTCAAAGCTTATTTGGAAGCTCTTGGAAAATCCTACAAAAGTCCCTAAGTGGTCCATGTTCGGAAAATTCATAGATTTGGAGTTATGATCAAATTCATTTCTAGAAGGGAAAAAGACTAGAGAAATTTCACTTTTAAGTTCATTTTTAGCAACTTTGGGAGACTTTTTGGTCAAGTTCCTTTGCTAAATTGAAACTCATGAAAACATGAATGTTTTAGAGCTATTTGAGGGCTTTCTAAAAAGTACTAGCACATCTCAAAAGGATTTGTGAGCTGGAAGTTATGGTCAGGGCAAGTTGGTGGTTTTTTACTTTAGTCCCACATTGTCAAAATTCAAGAATTCATTCTTTCATCAAAATTGACCAAACTCAGCTGGTGAATCATGTTGTATCTGATATGTGAGGTGTTTGTAGCATGAAATAACCAAGGATTAGGTAGAAATTTGAAATCTCCAAAGCCAAAGCAAGTGGCTTGCAAGTTGCAAAGCAACTTGCATTCAAAAGTGAAAAACAAGCATGAGGTGTAAAAGTGGTTTTGAACCAGCCACAAGCCTATACCTCTAGCCTGAATTTAGCCCTCTAAAACTCATCATTTGCTTGAATAAAGAGGCTTACCTTGCAGCCAAGGAAACCCTCTTGTGGAGGTTTAATCAAAAAATCCAAAACCTTTCTTCAAAGTGAAGAAATCTTCAAATCTGCCCCAAGCCACTTCCTTGCCTATAAATAGAACCCTCACCACTTCATTTCAAACACAATATAAATTCTAAAAACTAGAGAAATTGAAAGCTCTCACTCTTTCCCTCCTTACTCCAAAATCTCAAAATCTCATTTTCACAAAAAAACCTTCAAAAATCTGTCTTGGTAGTTTTGCTGCCAAATTCATTTCTCTCCATTCAAACGACCCCAACAATCATCCACACAATCCCTAAATATGATATAGAAGGTGTACAAGACCTTAGACCACTCAAAAACATCACCATTCAAAAAGTCAACTTCATCACCAAGTAACTTTGACCAAAAGCCACAAAATCAGCCATATCTTGTTCCATACACTTCCTTGGTGTTCTAATCATCCTAACACCTCTCATATATCATTCCTCAACTGTCCAAAGCATTGAGGGGCATTGGTGGAGTTTATTTCTCCAACTGTCTTGAAGTTTGCTTTGTTACTTCACAAGGAAGGAATCTCTCAAAGCTAGGAGCACTTGAAGTTCCTCTGGGTTTCTTGGTGTTCAAACTTGCTCAATACAGCCTACTAGAGGTATGTAAACACTCTATTCTTGCTTTGCACCATAGTTCCATGATTTGTTATTTTGAGTTCATTATGTGAAAGATATATCATGTGTGTGTTTCATGCCAAAATTCTGTCATGACTCAAGAACAGCTCCTTGGTGATTTGAATCATATTTGAAATCATGATCATGATATGTCTGTATGTTTGTGTGGAACTGTTTGCATCTGTTTTGCTTCATCATTCATAAAATGCCACACTTTGCATATTAATGCCATAGACATGTCATTTTTGATTAGGGTTTAAAGTTGGTTTAGATTTGAATTTAGAATCATCCATTTGTGCATATATAACTTGTGTGTATGAGTTGTGTGGCTTATATGTGGAGAAAACCAAACTGAACTTCCTTTGTGCATTCAATTTGTCAAATTTTCACTCAAATCTTCATTTTGCAATAACAGACTGTTAAGCATCATTTTCTTGCTTGGACATCTTGCTTTCCATATATGAAGTATGTGTGTAGGATTTACTTGGTGTAAATATACTGCTAAAATGATTTGGCCTCTTTGTTGCATCTCACTTGACAGTTTTTGCACTTTGAATACTATGTCTCAACATAGACTATTTTGAGTCCTAATCTTTGCTTGAACACATTCAATATCATGAATATGTGGTGTATAGATGTTTGATTTGACCTGAAAAAGCATAGAACCAAAACTGAACCTCAACACTTCTTTTTTTCAAATCAACTTGCAACTTGACATGCAATTTTTCATGACAGCTTGTTTTAAACTCTTCTCTTGCTTGATATTCATCCAACAACATATATATGAACTGTTTGAGTGATTGTTTTGATCAAAATATGCCTGTAACATGATTTGAGATTCTCATACTTTCACAAAAGCACCAAGATGCAGTTTGCATGCCAATTCTCATACCAACCAATTTGAAACCACTTTCACTGTTTGAATTCATTTGTTTATATATATGAGTGATGTGCAGATGTTTAAATTGATCAGAATATGCATACAAATAAGAACTGCATATTTCATGCATCATATTATGCCAAAATTGCAATTCAAGTACCACTTTTCATAACAGTTGTAGTTTGACTTCAAAATGTGTTTGGTTCCTCTCAACATCATATTTTTCTTGTGTATACATGATTAGCTTGATCTGAACAGGTCTAGAACTGAAACTTGACTTCACACTGCACTTATTTCACAAACCTATCACTTGGATCACCATATTTCATACCAGTTAGAATTGAACCTCACTCTTTGCTTTAATTCACTCAATGACATGTACTTGATGTGTGTGAATGTTCTTTTTGATCAATATGTGCTTTGAGGCTGAACTGCCATAGGTCATGCATATCATTCATGAAATTTTGCAATTCACATGGCACTTTTTACCACAGTTTGATTTCATCCATAAAATTTTTTTAGATCCATTCATTATCATTTATATGTTGTGTGAGCATGATTATTTTGATTGAAAACTGACTGATACATGAGACTCACATCAAAATGCATTTTCAAGCTTCCAAACATACCTACTATCGGGTTTTAAAATAGGAAAGGAATTTCAAAAATCTAAGTGCACCATCTTGTTCCTCATGTTTTTCTGGTCAATTTGCATATAAATTTCATCTCAAAAGGTTGAGAATTGAAAAAGTTACAAGTGAAAATGCAATCATGTTTCTTGCCTTATTTTTGCCCAGCCTAGTTTTTGAGTATCCCATATATATTTATGGGGTGTCATTTCAAAACGGATGTATAGCCACCCCAGTGGTAAGACCATATGCCAAAACGCGCCTATCACCTTGCAAGCCTGAGTTCGACCCCTGAGGAGGGCAACTCTTTTATTAATTTTTGTCATTTTTAACCAAAATTCAAAAAATCATATCTCTCTCAATTTTAATCATTTTTCACCCATTATTTTTGCATTATGTTCATCTTGATTTCTACTTTCATGTCATCTTTTTTATTTTCATGTTTGCATAATTTTTCATCTCTTTTGACTTCGTGCAAGTTAAGTGCATTTTACGTTCGTTTACGCATGCGCAGATGAATTTTTCCTTGGTTACACTTGAATTTGTTTGTGATACTTGCTTGTATTCATATCCTTACATGTTAGTTAACATGCTAGGATTTTATTTTTGTTCGTTACCATGTTCCCTCTATTGAATGTAATTGAACTCGATCTGTCGTCACAGTTCCTGTTAATTCATCTGTTTTGATTGTCATCAATGCACCTTCATCTTTATCATTCCACATGTTTATTTGATGGTTGTAACCATGAATATGCCTTTATCATGATTGTTAGTTTACTTGTTAAGTTGTCTTCTTTCCCCAAGTGATGAAGCTTGTTAGCTCTCATCAAGTTGCGTCTCCTGTCTACTTCCAAAGGAAAAGTCTGTCCATTTGACCCTCATGTTATGGATACATCCCTCATTCCTCTCTTGACTTTGTTAAGTCACTTTAACCCTAGATTAGAAGCCATTAGATTTTGCTTCAAGTCTAAGAAACCCACCTGTACTAGGAGTGTTCTTCAACTAGAACCCTAGGAAAGAGTTTGTCAACTCTGTGTAAGAATCATTGTCATGATTTCTTACTTCCCCTTTTGAATATTACAACTTAGATAAGGGAGTTTTGTCAAACTCCATGCAAACATTGTCATGTTTGTTCCCCCCTGAACCTTGATCATAATCAAGTGTTCTTCTCCTCTTTGTGAGGTGAACTACGATTACTCTGATTCTATCCTAGTTAGGATACGTAGGCAGAAGACGTGATGTCTTTGCTAGCAAACTTAGTGTATATAACTTTAGGTTTCAACTCATATCTTATCCCAAATCCATAATACATTTTCACAAACTTAGCAAACAATCAAACAAAAGGTTCCTGTAGAGTATTACAGATGCTTAGGGTGCTAACACCTTCCCTAAGTATAACCAACCCCCGATCCCCGAATCTCTTAAGCATTGTCGTTACATCGCGAAAAAGGTTTTTCTTTCTTTAGACCTTTCCTTTGGATAAAATAAAGTTCGGTTGTAAAAGAATTAAGATTCAAGTTAATTTAATAGCTTGATATCCAATTTTCACCGCAACAGAAATGGCGATTTCACTGGGGATTTATGTTTTGAGGGTTTAGCCTATCTTGTTTGAATACTTGCTATATTTGTGAATACTTGTAAATATGTATATATATGTGCCCTGTTGGATATTGGGAACTTTGAGTGGTGAGACAACACTATACCCGTGTTTGAGCGTACTTATGATAGGATGGAGGTATATTCAAGGAAGCTTATAGGGAGTTGATTCCCGACCAAGCTGACTTGAGAAAACCACAGCTCAGTAGAGGCCCTTCTGAGAGTTAGTATTGTTGATTGAGTATTCGTGAAAACAATGCTACTTTCTACATGGGAGCCCGTGATACTGAGGACCTTTAGATTACCTTTTCCCCCACTATGGCTTTATTAGGATGTAGTGCGATGACTATA
Organism: Lathyrus sativus; assembly: GCA_963859935.3. Lineage (NCBI taxonomy): Eukaryota > Viridiplantae > Streptophyta > Magnoliopsida > Fabales > Fabaceae > Lathyrus > Lathyrus sativus. The sequence goes on from OZ012741.1 coordinate 160,750,494, forward strand.
AGGAAGTAATTCCAAAGTAGTTGATACGCGATGCTACACTTGGACGAGACTCTCTTGAGAATATTATCGACCACCAAGTATTTGGGAAGTTGATAATATCCGAAAGATGGGTCGAGGACTCTGGGAACTCTTTTAGAACCTTTTTTGCAGTTTTGAAAACCTTAGTACATACCTTTGGAGTGGGTAGACCCTGACTCCTTGCTCATATTCTCCAAACCAAAACCTTTATCTGTTTACCCATGTGTATATGTGCTTACCTGTGTTTGTGCATTCATGCATTCATGAACATCATATTATAAAAAGTTTCATGGATCTCAGATCCTTTGTTTGTAAACATTAGGATCATCATGGACAGTGGAAAAAAGAAAACCATGAAGTACACTTACAAAAGTCCTAACTTGGATGACATAGAAAGGTTAAGCACTTTGATAACAGATCTAGAAGAATTCAAGAGCAGATATGGGAACTTATTGTCATTGTTGAGGGTAAAAAGGAAGATGGATCTGGGACTTCTCTCCATACTTCTCCAGTTTTATGATCCACTCTATCATTGTTTCACTTTTCCTGATTATCAGCTGGTACCTACACTTGAGGAATATTCTTGCTTGATTGGTTTACCTATTCTTGAAGACTCTCCTTTTCCAATCATGGAGAAGGACCCTAAGGAAGAAGAAATTGCTAAAGCTACATGTTTGGGATTGGTGGATATTCAGAAAAATATGGTTACTAAGGGAGGAGTCTTTGGTTTGACTGCAGAATTCTTGGTTGGAAAAGCACAATACTATGCTGATCACTTGAGTATGGATGCATTCAAAGCTATCTTTGCCTTGCTCATTTATGGGATATTCTTGTTTCCAAGCTTTAATAATTTTGTGGATCTCAATGCCATCAAGATTTTCTTGAAGAAAAACCCTGTGCCTACTTTACTAGCTGACGCCTATCATTCTGTTCATCTGAGAAATTTGCATAAAGGAGGAATGATTACCTGTTGTGTCCCTTTGTTATATAAGTGGTTTATTTCTCACTTACCTAAGGCTCATGCTTTTTGGAAGGAAGGTTGGTGGTCTCAGAAGGTTATGGCTCTTACTCACTCTGATATTGATTGGTACAGCCGTAGTTACGATGGGGTAAAAATCATTGACAGTTGTGGAAGCTTTGGTAACGTACCTCTCCTGGGTACAAGTGGAGGAATCAGTTATAGCCCTGTTCTCGCTCGCCGTCAGCTTGGATATCCTTTGAAGGACAAACCAAACAACGCTCATGTGGAGAATATTTTCTTTAAAGGAAGTTCAGAATTGAAGAGAGAAATTCTAAAAGCTTGGGGACATGTACACAAGAAATGAAAGGAAGACTTAGGGAAGCCTAATTGCGTCTCTCTCGAGCCTTATCTCCAATGGGTCCGAAAGAGAGCTATTCAGCTGAAGATGCCTTATCCTCAGCAGAAACCCATGGCTTTAGAGGAAGAACACACAATGATCTTTATGTCTGAAGAGGAGAAGTTAAAGATTGCTTTGAGGAAATCACAACAAACTGAAGTAGCCTGGAAATACAAGTACCAAGTAGCCATGGAAGAGAATGATGAACTCCGTAGACAACTCCAGGAGAAGGATGAAGAAATGATTGCTTATAAGAAGAGAAAGACACAGGAAGGTTTATCTTCTTCCAGCTCTCAGCCAACTCCATGGAAGCTAGTCGTCGACAAACTCATTCTTGAGAAGACTCAGATGGAAGAAGAAATCAAGAAGCTCAAAGCAAAAGAGGACTTTTATTTAGAATACTGCCAGCCTTAAGACTTTTGTAAAATGTACTAGATATTTTGTAATGCAATCTTGAATATCAATGAAATGAAATGATGTTTTGATCTGAGTTCCATGAAACCTTTTGCATTTGCATTTGCATTAATTAATCATTCAAGGAACTAAAGATTATTTTGCAGGATGGATTCTGGATTCAGAATCGTTGTTGTAAAACTCTCAGTTATTAATCTATGAGGACTTTTTTCCCCATTGTTATAATTTTTGCAAATATTTCTTTGGATTCCTTGAATGATTAATTTTGCATTGTTGCATTTTGCATTCATAAGCATCGCATGTGCATGTTCTTGTGTTGTGTCTCATCTCGCTGTCTTGTCTCCAGAAAGAATCACACTGAATCCTCAACACCGATACAACACCCGAGCCCAAGCTCGCCTAAGAATGGAAGGACAAAATTTGGATGTGGACATAATTGATAATGAACTCGGAGAGCTACGAGGAGGCATGGGGCAGATCATGGAAGCCCTACAAGTTATTCGTGCAAAGTTGGACACTCAAGCCATTGTTGTTTCTGAAATCACTGGCATAGCTGTAGAGCCGATCCCAACGGCAGTCACTGTTGCAAATGTTCCACCATATGGGTTATCGCTTGGTTTTGTACCTCCACCAATAGTCAATCAACAAGCAGTTCCTTTGGGGCTAGAAGTTCCTCAAGCTATTCCTACTTACACTCAGCCTTCTGTTCAGATTCAAGCGCGCCCTGTTTTTCATAACCCTCCACCAGTGTACGAAGGTCTTGATGGGTATGAAGAAGAGAGCGGATGACATGATAAGTTGAAAGAAAGTGTAGAGACTATCGGAAGGAAAGTCAGAGCAATGGAAGGGAATGACATATTTGGTACTGATGCCAGAGATATGTGCTTAGTGTCTGGATTGGTAATTCCGCCGAAATTCAAAATTCCCAATTTTGATCAGTATCCTGGGGCTACTTGTCCTCGAACGCATCTGATTATGTATTACCGAAGAATGGCCTCTCACGTGGAATATGACAAGTTAATGATTCACTGTTTCCAAGATAGTCTGAAAGGAGCTCCTACTAAATGGTATTTGGGTTTGGATCAGTCTCGTATTCACAGTTTCCAAGACTTGGCCGATGCTTTTGTGAAACATTACAAGTACAACATGGATTTAGCCCCTGATAGAAGACAGTTACTGAGTATGTCACAGAAGAGTTCGGAATCCTTCAAATAGTATGCACAGAGGTGGAGGGAAACTGCCTCTCAGGTAGAACCTCCTTTGAGTGAAAAAGAATTGACAGATTGGTTCGTCGATACAGTAAGACCGGAGTTTTATGAGAAGATGATCAGTAGTGTAACCGCCAGTTTTTATGATATAGTAGCAGTGGGGGTGAGAGTGGAGTTAGGAATGAAGAATGGGAAGGTGGCTAGCAGTTCCAGCAGTTCTGGTAATAACAATGTCAAGAAGCTCAACAGTAACTTCCATAGAAAGAAGGAAGGGGAAACAAATGCAGTAACTGTGGGAAGAAAGAGTTGCACCTGGAGACCACCTTACAAACAATATCAGCAGAGTTATGTTCAACAATCTCAGCAAGGCTTTGTTCAGCAGCCTCAAGCAAGTTATGTTCAGCAATCCCAACAGCAACGACCAATGTATCAGTTGTAGTATGCCCAACAACCTTATGTGGCAGCTGTAACTCCAGCTTTCAGTCATCCTGTTCCCAGTTATCAGACAATGCAGCCATCACCTGTTTATCAGCCAATTCAACAAGGGTATCAACGAGCGCCCAATGCTCCACCCTATCAACAACATCATCAACCTAGAGCTCAGGCACCCAGACAGAACTACCAGAATCGGAGACCAACAACAAAACCTCCACTTCCTCAGATACCGATGACTTACACCGAGTTGTACCCCTCCTTAGTGCAGCAGGGATTGGTAAAAACACGGCTATTAAATCCATACACTACATCTCCTCACTATAATCCAAACGCTCATTGTGCCTTTCACGAAGGTGCTGCCGGTCATGATTTAGAAGGTTGTCTTGCTTTAAAACATCTTGTCAGGGAGTTAATGGAAAAGAAGATCTTGTCTTTTGATGATGTACCCCCAAATGTAAAAAGTAATCCATTGCCGAACCATGGAGGGGTCAATGCAGTAGAAGAAGTGTCAGATGAAAGGATGGTCCGAGATGTGTCAGAAATTAGAACCCCGTTGAGGTTGCTTCACGAGAAACTACTGAAAGCAGGATTGATAGAGGATACCCATAATGATTGTGAAAAATGTTCTAGTGATTCTAGAGGGTGTGATGAGGTACGAAGAGGTATACAAAGATTGATTGATGAAGGAGTATTACAAGTGTGTAGTAAGGTAAAGAAAGAAGAAGTTTCAGTAATTGAGCCTGTTTTTAGTTTACCGAAGAAAAGTGAGAAAGTTCCGGTGTTCAAAATGACCAACAAAGGTGTGAAACCCGTTTTCAACAAGTCAGCTATCGATCAACCCCGACCGGTTATTATTCAGAAACCAAGACCGTTTCCTTTTGAAAGCACAAAGGCCGTTCCATGGAAGTATGACATGACTGTGATAGACCGAGGATCAGGGGAGGTTAGTCAGAAAGAGATAATAAGAGACGACCAAATGGACGTGACAAACATTGCAGGTACAAGCAAAATGACCCGTAGTGGTCGCATCTATCAACCAAAAATGACAGTAGCCGCTCCAAAAGAGGTTACCCCTGCTGCAAGAAAAGAACAAGAAGTACCAGGAACTGAAGGAGATGACGAAGAATTCTTAAGGATTATTCGGAAAAGTGATTACAAGATTATTGATCAGCTCCACCAAACCCCATCAAAGATATCGATCTTGTCTCTCTTAATGAATTCTCCAGCTCACAGAGAAGCTCTGCAAAAGGTATTAAAACAGGCACATGTGACAAAAGACATAACTCTCGGACAATTTGATTCAGTAATAGCCAACATTACAGCCTGTAACACCCTGAGCTTTAGTGATGCAGAATTACCGAACGAAAGACGCATTCACAAACGTGCGTTACACATATCTGTCAGGTGCCAAGAAGACACCATGGTACGAGTCTTGGTCGATACTGGATCCTCATTGAATGTATTGCCCGCCAGGTCGCTCCAAGGCTAGTATATGCAGGGGCAGAAATGAAACCAACGTCTTTGATTGTAAAAGCTTTTGATGGTTCAAGAAGAACGGTTGTTGGAGAAGTAGAATTTCCAATCATGATCGGACCTCTGGTGCTCGATATTAAATTCCAAGTCATGGACATTAACCCAGCTTATAGTTGTTTGTTGGGACGACCGTGGATTCACGCCGCTGGGGCAGTAACTTCCACCTTACATCAGAGAATGAAATTTGTTGTGAATGATAAATTAGTGATTGTACACGGTGAAGAGGACCTAATGGTGATCAATCTATCATCATTCAAGTATATTGAAGCAGATGAGGGCGCATTAGAAACTTCCTTTCAGGCACTCGAGATAGCTAATGCAGTGATGTTGGAAGAAACAGTGGCTAAGAGTGGTCCGTCTTTTGCATCCGCTTGGAGCATCAAGTCTACACTGGAAGAAGCCACTCCTGCAGGTTGGGGAGAGGTTATTGAGGTGAAGCCAAAGATGGATCGCCAAGGGTTGGGTTACAAACCAACTCATGATGAAGCACCGACACATGACAAAGGACGTCCAAAGACTATAAAAGAAGTGTTCATCAGTGGAGGTTTCCAAATCAGTGCTGTGGAAGAAGATTCTGAAGATGAAGACCTTGAACAGCTAGTGTATCATTGCAACACTGCCTTGAGCAACTGGGAAGCTATTGAGATTCCTTTGGTTTTTCCTGAGTCAAAGTAATTTATTTGTCTTTCTTTTCTTGTTTTGTTTTGAATCTCCATAGCCATGCCCAAGGCTATAGGAATGTTTTGTAAGGGCCCCGAGCTTTCAAGAAAATCAATGAAAAATGAACTATTTTGTTAATTTCCTTGTGTTATTTCCTTTACTGCTTTTGCTTTCATTTTAAAAAAAAAGAAGGAAAATGGCAATCTTAAAAAAACCAAAACAATTTTTCTCTGTTGTGTGCTGCATTTGTCTTTGTGTGTTTTAATAAAATAAGTCATTCCAACGTGCAGTGATGTCCTAAAACCCATTGAATCCTATGACTTTGGATTCCCTCCGGAATTTGATTCACCAATATACCAAGTTGAAGATGAGGATGAAGATTTTGAAATCCCTAATGAACTGGTAAAATTGGCACAGCATGAGTATGCAAAGCTTCAACCCTACAAAGAACAGGTAGAAGTCATTAATCTTGATACCGAAGAAAACAAGAAAGAAGTCAAGATTGGGGCAGCTCTAGGGGCAGAAGTCAAGCAGCAGCTAGAAGAACTTTTGAAAGAATATGTGGATGTATTTGCTTGGTCATACCAGGATATGCCGGGTCTAGACACTAACATAGTGGTTCACAAGTTACCACTTCGACCAGAATGCCCACCGGTTAAACAAAAGCTCAGAAGAACAAGACCTGACATGGCTCTCAAGATTCGAGATGAGGTGAAGAAACAGATTGACGTCGGGTTCTTAGCAATGTCCAAATACTCTGAATGGGTAGCCAATAGTGTACCTGTGCCGAAAAAGGATGAGAAAGTCAGAATGTGTGTGGATTACAGGGACCTAAACAAGGCCATTCCGAAGGATGATTTCCCTTTGCCGCATATCGACACGTTGGTGGATAATACGGCTCGTTTTGCAATTTTCTCATTTATGGATGGGTTCTCCGGTTACAATCAGATTAAGATGGATCCCGATGACATGGAAAAAACTACTTTCAATACTCCGTGGGGGACTTACTATTACAAAGTTATGCCTTTCGGTCTGAAGAACGCAGGTGCTACTTATCAAAGGATCATGGTAACTTTATTTCATGATATGATGCACAAGGAGATAGAGGTATATGTTGATGACATGATAGCCAAATATCAAAGCAAGGAGGACCATTTGGAACATCTTTTGAAATTGTTTAAGAGACTCAGAAAATATCAGTTGAGACTAAATCCAGCCAAGCGTACCTTTGGGGTAAGATCTGGGAAATTACTCGGTTTCATTGTCAGCCACCGAGGGATTGAAGTAGATCCAGACAAAGTCCGAGCCATTCAAGACATGCCAGCTTCACAAACAAAAAAGCAAGTCATAGGTTTTCTTGGAAGATTGAACTACATATCCAGATTTATTTCCAATATGACTCCTACTTGCGAGCCCATATTTAAATTATTACGCAAAGACTAGACGGTCGTTTGGAATGCAGACTGTCAGCAGGCATTCGATAAGATCAAGGGCTATCTTCAAGAGCCTCCAATCTTAATACCACCGGTCCCGGGAAGACCTCTCTTCATGTATTCGACAGTGCTTGAGAATTCAATGGGTTGTGTGTTAGGTTAGCAGGATGAGTCTGGACGAAAAGAACATGCTATCTATTATTTGAGTAAGAAATTTACTGATTGTGAAAGCCGATACTCGCTTCTGGAGAAAACTTGTTGTGCTTTGGCATGGGCGGCCAAACGTGTCAGGAAGTACATGATTTGTCATACCACTTTGTTGGTTTCAAAAATGGATCCAATAAAATATATTTTTGAGAAGCCTGCTCAGACTGGAAGGCTCGCCCGCTGGCACATGTTGTTATCCGAATATGACATCCAGTACGTAGCTTAGAAGTCTATCAAGGGTAGTGTTTTGTCAGAATATCTTGCAGATCAACCAGTGGAAGATTATGAGCCTCTCAAATTTGATTTCCCAAATGAAGACATTATGTTAGTAAAAAATTGTGAAGAGACAAGTCTTGATAAGGGTCCGCAAGAAGGTCTTTGGTGGAAAATGATGTTCGATGGTTCCTCCAACTACAGTGGGCATGGCGTAGGCGCCGCTTTAATGAATCCGGAGGGTGGTTACACTCCATTCACAGCCAGGTTGGATTTTGACTGCACAAACAATATCGCCGAATATGAAGCCTGCATTCTCGGCCTCGAGGCAACTATTGACCTCAAAATCAAATTTCTTGAAGTCAGTGGGGACTCAGCTTTAGTTAATTATCAGGTTACTGGAGAATGGGAAACTAGACATGAAAATTTGATCCCTTATAGAGCCTACATCGTCAAAATGATGGAGTATTTTGATGAAATCTCTTTCAAACATGTCCCGAGATCTGAAAATCACATTGTCGATGCCCTGGCCATGTTAGCCTCGATGTGGAAAGTCAGGGATGTCAATGATGCCACTCTCATCAGAATTGAATGCAAGACCGAGCCCGCCTACTGTCAGATGGTTGAAGAAGAAACTGATGACAAACCATGGTTCCATGACATAAAGAATTACCTGTCCAAACAAGAGTATCCCGCAGATGCTACGTCACTTGACAAGAAAACTCTAAGACGATTAGCATCCAAGTTTTTCCTCAGTAATGATGTGCTCTACAAAAGGAATCATGATATGGTCCTGCTTAGATGTGTCGACAGACGAGAAGCAGAGTTGTTAATGCAAGATGTCCACGAAGGAATGTTTGGTACTCATGCAAATGGATATGCTATGTCTAAAAAGATTTTGAGGGCTGGTTATTACTGGTTGACCCTGGAAACTGATTGTATTCAATATGCCAGAAAGTGTCACAAGTGTCATATTTATGCGGACAAGATGCATGTACCTCCGACGTTGCTAAATGTGTTGTCATCACCATGGCCTTTCTCTATGTGGGGCATCGATATGATTGGGGAAATTGAACCAAAAGCTTCTAACGGACACCGATTTATTCTGGTTGCTATTGACTATTTCACAAAATGGGTTGAAGCCGCATCCTACACTAATGTTACTCGGCAAGTGGCGGCTCGTTTTATCAAAAAGGAAATTATCTATCGTTACGGAATTCTGAGCCAGATCATAACGGACAATGGTACCAATTTGAACAACAAAGTCATAAAAGAGTTGTGTGATGACTTCAAAATTGAACATCATAATTCTTCTCCTTATCGTCCCAAGATGAATGGAGCTGTAGAAGCTGCAAATAAAAACATCAAAAAGATTTTGCAAAAGATGGTGAAAACTTACAAAGATTGGCATGAGATGCTGCCATTTGCCTTGCATGGATACAGAACATCCGTCCGCACTTCAACAGGGGCAACCCCTTTTTCTTTGATATATGGAATGGATGCGGTACTTCCTATTGAGGTCGAGATACCTTCTTTGAGAGTCATAATGGAAACCAAGCTTGAAGAAGCAGAATGGGTGAGAGAAAGGTTTGATTAGTTGAATCTTATCGACGAAAAGCGCATGTCTGCAATGTGTCATGGTCAGTTATATCAGAGGAAGATCAAGAGAGCTTTTGATAAGAAAGTTCGTGTCCAAGAATTCCGCAAAGGGGAACTTGTACTCAAAAAGATTTTACCAGTTCATAAAGACGCACGGGGAAAGTGGATGCCTAACTATGACGGCTCGTTTGTTGTGAAAACAGTTTTCTCAGGAGGCTCATTGATTCTCACTACCATGGATGGGGAGCAGCTTACTCATCCAGTAAATTCTGATGCAGTACCGAAATATTATGCCTAAAAAGAACCCGATAAGTCGAAAACTCAAAGGAACGGCTTATGAAAAATTTAGGGTTGAAGAAAGAGAAAAGAAAAAAGGAGAAAAAGAAAATAAGAGTTCGCTAAGTTGAAAACCCGAAAGGGCGGCTTAGGCAAAAATGAGCGTCCCGGTGGATTGAAAACCCGAAAGGGCGGTCCAGGAAAAAGTTAGGGACAAAGGCGTTTCACTGCATCAGATAAGTTGTCACTACCGTAGAAGATCCTACCAGAACTCACTCCAACCGCTCTCGTCAGAAGCAAGGATCTTGGGGAGTTTTAGTCTTTAGGGATAGTTTGGTCATGGGATTCAATGTAACCTTGTCCACTTTGCCATTTTTCACTTGTAAAATTTCTATGAAATTTTGTCATTTGCAAGATTTCGTCCTTGAATAAAATCAGTTTTGAGCCATTCTTTCCTTTGCAACTTTATCATTTCCTTTATTTTCTTTGTTATGCAAAATGTTGTTCGTTGATCAACGATAGTTTTGAAAGCATTAGGGTCAAATTATTTGAATAAAACTTGAAAAGATTAACAAACGTAAAAACTTCGACTCATGGAAAAAGTCAAGGAAAATCATACTTCCCCGAAACCTCAGGGTAGCGAAAGCTTTGATATGCAGTCCAATTACATTCCCCGATGAAATGTAAGCAAGTCGAACTTCCGATTCTCCTTTGATCATGTGTGGGTATCAAAACTTGAAGACTGTCTCTCAAAGAACTTCTTATGATAATCTGAAGACTCGTCCCAGCAGAAGATGTCTGAGCACTTGAACTTACTTTGTCATCTCTGAATAGCTTGTTTAAAGCTCCATTCCCCTATTGAGAATGGATCTATTTTTCAAGACTACATACACCTTTCAGCCCGGGTTCAGTGTGATTCGTTTTGTCTCTCTAGTTCGGTGCGCTACCTGTTGATTCCCCGTGAAGTGTCCAATCACTACTAGTAAACCTCCGCCTAAAAATCAGTTGTAACTGGCATTGTTTTAGAAGCCAATCGTTATTGGTAGTTCTTTGGTCATCACCATATTTCTTGTTAAGACCAGTCGTAACTGGCATTGCCTTAAAAACCACTCGTTGGTATCTTTTGATTCGATCGTCACCACTTTCACCAATTTCCCAGTCGTAACTGGTAGAGTTCGAAATCCAATATTTTTTGGTTTTCTTTTGGTCATCACCATACTTTCCCTCGAGGTCCAGTCGCAACTGGCCTTGTCTTAGCTTCGCTCGTTATTACCTTTTGGATCGGTTGTTACCAACCCTTTCCCTTTGAAGTCTAGTCGTCACTAGCGAATCCCCTGTGAAGTCTAGTCGTTACTAGTTGATTTCCATTTAAGTCCAGTCGTAACTGGCAGATGTTCGAAATCCAATTGTCATTGGTATCTTGTTGGTTGTCACCAAACTTCCCTATGAAGTTCAGTCATAACTGAAGTCACTTGAAATCCAGTCGTTGTTGGTATCTTCTGGTTTGGTCGTTACCAACCTCCCCAGCTGAAGCCTAGTAGCTTGCTAGCATCCTCATAACCACATGTGATTGATTTGGGTCGTCATCGTGTTTCTTTTAAAGTCTAGTCGTCACTGGCATTGCTTGAAATCCAATCGTCATTGGTACCCGAACTTGGTCGTTACCAATCTCCTTTAAGTCCAGTAGTTACTGGCATCGCTTAAAATTTGGTCGTCACCAATTTCCCCAGTCGAAGTCTTATACGTTACCATTACCTCCGGAAAGTCTAGTGGTTACTAGCACACTTTGAGCCACTTGTTAAAACTGGGTGACATCATTATCCCCAGCGAGACCTTTTTCCAGACAAGTCTCAGAGATCTAGTCGTCACTAGTATCCCCAATATGTTTTGTCATTATTCTAGTTCATTCCTGAAGATCCCGTTTGAACTCTTCACTATAGGAAGCTCCTCATCTGATCATCCCCAGTGAGGTTCGTGTTTTAATTTCACCAGTAGAAAGTCGCTCGTGTCCCCGGTGGAAATCTACCTCTTTCCCTAGTAAAGTGTTTGCTCTTTCCCAGTAAGATTGTCATCTTCATTGGATTTTGTGCATCCTCATGTAGATTTTTCTCTCTGTTATCACTAGTCATGTTTGAACTATTGATTGTCATATCGCAGTTTCCCCAGTGTCGGATCCACAACGCCAGGTCCCCGCGAGTAGTTACTCGTTGTTTTTTTGTCTTCTGCATATGTCTTGCATCCAAGCGTCATGAAGCATCATTTAAAATTCATGGCATATTGTGACCTGTCCTTTTGCATATCATTGGATCTAAGGGACAAAATTTTCGGTTTTCTATATTTAAATACCTTTGACTGCGATTCTACGAGGATCATCATCTCTCAGTTCCATCTAGTGAAGATATTTAAATAGGGGAAACTGTTGCACCCCAAATTTTGGCCCCTTATATTCTCATTATCATTTTAGGAGCATACTCATGAATTATCTAACCTTAACCCAATGCAAGTTTGTCTTTGTCAAATTACAGATGAATCAGGGTTTCGCGCAGTCAAAATCGAAGCTTCAGGGTTTGTGATTAGTCAATGATTTGGGCTAATTCAACCATGAAATGAAACAAGGTCAAGGGTATCATATAATGACAATTTAGAATTCAATTTGAGGGTGTTACCCCAGAATCCAGAGCAGTGTATTTCAGGGCACCCGATTAGGGTTTTTGACTAGTAAAAGTCAATTGTAGTTTGACTTTGATGTTGGAAGGTGTTTTAATGGTGAGACTATGATCCATGAAGTTCATATAGCTTAATAAAGTTCATTCAATAAGTTTCAAAGTCTCAGGAGGTCTAGAATGTCAACAGGCGACTCGGTAGTCACCGATCGGTCGTTCGGTTGACCGAAAAGTCAACTCTCCAAATTTTAGGAATTGTACTTCAAGTTGTGAAACAAAATTGTTCCTTATGTCATATTGGACTTTCATATCAATTTTCATGACCATTGGATCAAGGATGAAGGAGTAATCAAAAAATCGGGAAATTAGGGTTTTGAAAGGGGCTAAACCATAACTCCTTAACCACACATCCAATTGAGTTCGTTCAAAGCTCATTTGGAAGCTCTTAACAAATCCTACAAAAGTCCCTAAGTGGTCCATGATCAGAAAATGCATAGATTTGGAGTTATGATCAAATTCATTTCTAGAAGGGAAAAAGACTTAGAGAAATTTCACTTTTAAGTTCATTTTTTAGCAACTTTGGGAGACTTTTTGGCCAAGTTCATTTGGGAAATTGAAACTCATCAAAACATGAATGTTTTAGAACTATTTGAGGGCTTTCTAAAAAGTACTAGCACATCTCAAAAGGATTTGTGAGTTGGAAGTTATGGTCATGGCAAGTTGGTGGTTATTTACTTTAGTCCCACATTGTCAAAATTCAAGAATTCATTCTTTCATCAAAATTGACCAAACTCAGCTGGTGAATCATGTTGTATCTGATATGTGAGGTGTTTTTAGCATGAAATAACCAAGGATTATGCAGAAATTTGAAATCTCCAAAGCCAAAGCAAGTGGCTTGCAAGTTGCTTTGCAACTTGCATTCAAAAGTGAAAAACAAGCATGAGGTGTAAAAGTGATTCTGAACCAGCCACAATCCTATACCTCTAGCATGAATTTATCCCTCTAAAACTCATCATTTTCTTGACTAATGAGGCTTACCTTGCAGCCAAGGAAACCCTCTTGTGGAGGTTTAATCAAAAAATCCAAAACCTTTTTTCAAAGTGAAGAAATCTTCAAATTTGCCCCAAGCCACTTCCTTGCCTATAAACAGAACCCTCACCACTTCATTTCCAACACAATATAAATTCTAAAAACCACAGGAATTGAAAGCTCTCACTCTTTCTCTCCTTACTCCAAAATCTCAAAATCTCATATTCACAAAAAACCTTCAAAAATATGTCTTGGTAGTTTTGCTGCCAAATTCATTTCTCTCCATTCAAACACCCCAAAAATCATTAACACAATCCCTAAATATGATATAGAAGGTGTACAAGACCTTAGACCACTCAAAAACATCACCATTCAAAAAGTCAACTTCATCACCAAGTTACTTTGACCAAAAGCCACAAAATCAGTCATATCTTGTTCCATACACTTCCTTGGTGTTCTAATCATCCTAACACCTCTCATATATCATTCCTCAACTGTCCAAAGCATTGAGGGGCATTGGTGGAGTTTATTTCTCCAACTGTCTTGAAGTTTGCTTTGTTACTTCACAAGGAAGGAATCTCTCAAAGCTAGGAGCACTTGAAGTTCCTCTGGGTTTCTTGGTGTTCAAACTTGCTCAATACAGCCTACTAGAGGTATATAAACACTCTATTCTTGCTTTGCACCATAATTCCATGATTTGTTATTTTGAGTTCATTATGTGAAAGATATATCATGTGTGTGTTTCATGCCAAAATTCTGTCATGACTCAAGAACAGCTCCTTGGTGATTTGAACCATATTTGAAATCATGATCATGATATGTATGTATGTTTGTGTGGAACTGTTTGAATCTGTTTTGCTTCATCATTCATAAAATGCCACACTTTGCATATTAATGCCATAGACATGTCATTTTTGGTTAGGGTTTAAAGTTGGTTTAGATTTGAATTTAGAATCATCCATTTGTGCATATATAACTTGTGTGTATGAGTTGTGTGGCTTATATGTGGAGAAAACCAAACTGAACTTCCTTTGTGCATTCAATTTGTCAAATTTTCACTCAAATCTTCATTTTGCAATAACAGACTATTAGGCATCATTTTCTTGCTTGGACATCTTGCTTTCCATATATGAAGTATGTGTGTAGGATTTACTTGGTGTAAATATACTGCAAAAATGATTTGGCCTCTTTGTTGCATCTGACTTGACAGTTTTTGCACTTTGAATACTATGTCTCAACATAGACTATTTTGAGTCCTAATCTTTGCTTGAACACATTCAATATCATGAATATGTGGTGTATAGATGTTTGATTTGACCTGAAAAAGCATAGAACCAAAACTGAACCTCAACACTTCTTTTTTTCAAATCAACTTGCAACTTGACATGCAATTTTTCATGACAGCTTGTTTTAAACTCTTCTCTTGCTTGATATTCATCCAACAACATATATATGAACTGTTTGAGTGATTATTTTGATCAAAATATGCTTGTAACATGATTTGAGATTCTCATACTTTCACAAAAACACCAAGATGAAGTTTGCGTGTCAATTCTTATACCAACCAATTTGAAACCACTTTCACTATTTGAATTCATTTGTTTATATATATGAGTGATGTGCAGATGTTTAAATTGATCAGAATATTCATACAAAATAAGAACTGCATCTTTCATGCATCATATTGTGCCAAAATTGCAATTCAAGTACCACTTTTCATAACAGTTGTAGTTTGACTTCAAAATGTGTTTGGTTCCTCTCAACATCATATTTTTGTTGTGTATACATGATTAGCTTGATCTGAACAGGTCTAGAACTGAAACTTGACTTCACACTGCACTTATTCCACAAACCTATCACTTGGATCACCATATTTCATACCAGTTAGAATTGAACCTCACTCTTTGCTTTAATTCACTCAATGACATGTACCTGATGTGTGTGAATGTTCTTTTTGATCAATATGTGCTTTGAGGCTGAACTGCCATAGGTCATGCATATCATTCATGAAATTTTTCAATTCACATGGCAGTTTTTACCACAGTTTGATTTCATCCATAAAATTGTTTTAGATCCATTCATTATCACTTATATGTTGTGTGAGCATGATTATTTTGATTGAAAACTGACTGATACATGAGACTCACATCAAAATGCATTTTCAAGCTTCCAAACATACCTACTATAGGGTTTTAAAATAGGAAAGGAATTTCAAAAATCTAAGTACACCATCTTGTTCCTCATGTTTTTCTGGTCAATTTGCATATAAATTTCATCTCAAAAGGTTGAGAATTGAGAAAGTTACAAGTGAAAATGCAATCATGTTTCTTGCCTTATTTTTGCCCAGCCTGGTTTTTGAGTATCCCATATATACTTATGGGGTGGAATTTACAAACGGATGTATAGCCACCCCAGTGGTAAGACCATATGCCAAAACGCGCCTATCACCTTGCAAGCCTGAGTTCGACCCCTGAGGAGGGGAACTCTTTTATTAATTTTTATCATTTTTAACCAAAATTCAAAAAATCATATCTTTATCAATTTTAATCATTTTTCACCCATTCTTTTTGCATTATGTTCATCTTGATGTCTACTTCCATGTCATATTTTTTATTTTCATTTTTCATAATTTTTCATCTCTTTTGACTTCGTGCATTTTACGTTCGTTTACGCATGCGCAGATGAATTTTTCCTTGGTTACACTTGAATTTGTTTGTGATACTTGCTTGTATTCATATCCTTACATGTTTGTTAACATGCTAGGATTTTATTTCTGGTCGTTACTATGTTCGCTCTATTGAATGTAATTGAACTCGATCTGTCGTCACAGTTCCTGTTAATTCATCTGTTTTGATTGTCATCAATGCACCTTCATCTTTATCATTCCACATGTTTATTTAATGGTTGTCACCATGAATATGCCTTTATCATGATTGTTAGTTTACTTGTTAAGTTTTCTTCTTTCCCCAAGTGATGAAGCTTGTTAGCTCTCATCCAGTTGCCTCTCCTGTCTACTTCCAAAGGAAAAGTCTGTCCATTTGACCCTCATGTTATGGATACATCCCTCATCCCTCTCTTGACTTTGTTAAGTCACTTTAACCCTAGATTAGAAGCCATTAGACTTTGCTTCAAGTCTAAGAAACCCACCTGTACTAGGAGTGTTCTTCAACTAGAACCCTAGGAAAGAGTTTGTCAACTCTGTGTAAGAATTATTGTCATGATTTCTTACTTACCCTTTTGAACATTACAACTTAGATTAGGGAGTTTTGTCAAACTCCACGCAAACATTGTCATGTTTGTTCCCCCCTGAACCTTGATCATAATCAAGTGTTCTTCTCCCCTTTGTAAGGTGAACTACGATTGCTCTGATTCTATCCTAATTAGGATACGTAGGCAGAAGACGCGATGTCTTTGTGAGCAAACTTAGTGTATATAACTTTAGGTTTCAACTCATATCTTATCCCAAATCCATAGTACATTTTCACAAACTTAGCAAACAATCAAACAAAAGGTTCTTGTAGAGTACTACAGATGCTTAGGGTGCTAACACCTTTCCTAGGTATAACCAACCCCCAATCCCCGAATCTCTTAAGCGTTATCGTTACATCGCGAAAAAGGTTTTTCTTTCTTTAGACCTTTCCTTTGGATAAAATAAAGTTCGGTTGTAAAAGAATTAAGATTCAAGTTAATTTAATAGCTTGATGTCCAATTGTCACCGCAACAGAATGCTATAACAATGCAATGAAAACATAATCCAAGTAAAGAAAAGGTTGGGCAAATTTTGGGGTACAACAACTACCACCACCCTCTTTTACCCACACAATCCCAACCATACATTCTGCTACTTCAGCCTTTCAACCTTTTACACAAACTTTCACATACCCCTTTCCACCATATTACACACAAACCCCACAAATTTATCCTTCTTTTATACATAATAGTACCCTAACACAGCCTCCCCCTTATCCTACTTTCCCATACACCAGCACTCTCCTACAATCCCCATTTTATCCTCACTTACAATCCAATAACACTATGCATAGCACACT
The DNA here is from genome assembly GCA_963859935.3 of Lathyrus sativus. Taxonomy (NCBI): domain Eukaryota; kingdom Viridiplantae; phylum Streptophyta; class Magnoliopsida; order Fabales; family Fabaceae; genus Lathyrus; species Lathyrus sativus. The sequence goes on from OZ012741.1 coordinate 160,767,589, forward strand.
CTTTCGAACCCCCAAAATTGAACTAAGTATTTTTGACGGGAGTGATGTGTTGGAATGGCTTTTTCAAGATGAACAATTTTTTGCTTTCTATAACATTCCATATGAGAATCATTTATCTATGGTCTCCTTTTCTATGAAAGGTGATGCACTTGGTTGGTATAAGTGGATGTTTCAAAGTAATGAACTATCTGATTGGAAATCTTTTGCTAGAGCCTTAGAGTTACAGTTTGGTCCTTCAACCTATGAAAATCATCAAGCTCAGTTTTTTAAACTTAGACAGCATGGTTCAGTTACAAAATACCAGACTAATTTTGAGAAGCTTGGTAACAGGGTTATAGGATTACCACTTTATGCAATTCTTAATTGTTTTATTTCTGGTTTGATTCTTGAGATTCACAATGAATTAGCCGTACAACGTCCTCAATCAATTTTACATGCTAAAGGCTTGGCAAAATTGATTGAAGCCAAAATCAAGGATTTTAAATCTAAATTCAAAAACCCTTACACTACTCATCAAGCCTAACCCACCCAATCTACCACTCCCAAACCAACATCTTTTACCTCTACCACCACCACTACATCTCAACCTCTAGCCACAACACAACCAAATCCACCCTCTAATTGTTTTCCCATCCGCAGAATTACTCCATCCCAATAGGCCGAACGTAGGGCTCAAGGCTTATGCTTCAATTACGATGAAAAATTTATTCTGGGCCACATATGTGCAGATGGAAAATTTCTCCTACTCATGCTTGAAGAAGATTCACCCTTTATTGTTCCACTAGACCTCCTTATTCGAAAGAAGGATGGTTCATGGCATTTCTGCATGGATTATCATGCCCTAAATACAGTAGCCATTCGTGATCGTTTCCCTATACCTACCATAGATGAGCTGGGTTCTACTTCTTTATTTACAAATATCGACCTAAGGTCGGGCTACCACCAAATTTGGGTCATACCAGAAGACACACACAAAACGAAATTTAGAACCTTTGATGGACACTACGAGTTTTTGGTCATGCCTTTTGGATTAACTAATGCTCCTAGCACTTTTCAATCGAAGATGAATGAATTTTTACGTCCTTATTTTTGATGGTTTGTTATTTTTCATTTGATGATATTCTTATTTGCAGCAATTATTATTAAGACCATCTGCTTCATTTAACTTTGATTTTTGACTTACTTGCTTCAAACAAATTTGTTGCAAAATTTTCTAAGTGTGTTTTTGTAGTCCCTAAGGTTTACTATCTAGGTCATGTGATTTCATCCAATGGAGTTACCCCTGATCCGGACAAGATTCAACCAATTTTGGATTGGCCGAAGCCTCGCTCACTCACGATGCTCAGGGAATTTTTGGGCCTCACTTGTTTTTATAGACATTTTGCCCATCACTACGTGTCGCAACTGCGGAAAACACCCAGCGGAAAAACAGAAGAGTCACCACCGAACGTTATTTATCCCAAAGAGAAGGAAAGGAAGTAATCAAAGAAAACCCGAAGGAACGGGAAAAGACAAGGTCCTCACAACCAAATCTTGGGTTCGGGAGTCGGTTACGCAAGGGGAAGGTATCAGCACCCCTCACGTCCGTTGTACTCAACGGGATCCACGCTTGTTGTCTAATCTATGGGTGAAAGTTATCTAAAAGCTACTGCTAAACCGGGGAAAAGGGAAAAGAAGATACTCGATAGGACATCGCCACCCTATGCCTACGTATTCCCTCGTGCAATGGTAAAGTCAGAGTCAACGTAGTTCGAAAAACTACAGGTGATGGGGGGAGGTCGCTCATTAAGACTCCGCCTTCTTGTGCCTACGTATCCTCATCTGGTATGAGAAATCAGAGCAAACTTAGTTCGGGTTACAAAACCACAGGTTGGTTAAGTTTTTTTTATGAGTGACGTTAAATTCCCATTCCAGCTGTTAGGGAGGATGCCTGTTTGCGGTAGAACGGAAGAACAACGTACTCTTTTCTAAAAATGAGTTTGGATAACAATCCCGAAGGATAAAAAGGTTTGAATTTTGTTTGCAAGTTTTAATGAAGTTAATTAGATTTGTTTGAGATTCATGTCTATGACACGAGAGTGAATGCGTCGCATATCGCCCAAAGGGCATACGCTAAACACTCTAGATAAGCGAGGAGAAACCCCTCACTCATCATTTCCCATGTCCTTAAGGCACATGGCATATGACATTTATTGTTCTTTATTAAGTGTCTTGAAGAAATTTGAGATGAGAAAAGAGAGACACACAGAAGGTCTAGGGGAAACTGAACCCTAACTGTTATCATACAAAGTGGCCCTAAAATCAGGATAAGGAGGGAAATCTACCTAATGTTGTCATTCTTGGATTGAAAGCCTAATGTCTCTCCTACCTCAAACTTAATCAGAAATGAAGTCAAGCTAGGAATCCTAATAGATCATGTAAATACAGGAGGTAAACAGCAAGTAAACACAAAGCATCACAATCACAAACAACATCAAGTATCGAAACTTAAATTAATATTTACAGGAAAAATATGTACAAGTATCATTAAAGAAATATTTACAAGCGCACTCGAGAATTAGGAATTAATATAGAATTAAAAGAGTTAATTAGGTTTAAATTGAAACCAAAAGTCTAATTAGGTTCTAAACAAAGGATTAGTCTTAAGTTAATTCAAAAGTTAAATCCTAATCTAAATCAAGTCACCTACCTGGAAATGCCGAGGGCGCACTCTCTAATTAAATGCCTTCTTCATTCTGCTCTGATATAGTCGTCCATGGGCGATAGCTTCCAATCTCTTTTCATCAATAAGACTAAGTTGATTCAACCTAGCCTTTACCCATTCTGCTTCATCAAGCTTCACATCAGACAATACCCTTAGAGAAGGAATTTCGACTTCTAATGGTAGAACAGCTTCCATACCGTATACCAGCGAGAAAGATGTTACCCCAGTAGATGTACGCACCGAAGTACGATAGCCATGTAAAGAAAAGGGCAACATCTCATGCCAATATTTATAATTCACCACCATTTTCTGCACGGTCCTATTGATATTCTTATTTGCTGCCTCAATAACACCATTCATCTTTGGACGGTACGAAGAAGAGTTGTGGTGTTCAATTTTAAAATTCTGGCACAATTCTTTCATCATCTTATTGTTCAAATTTGAACCATTATCAGTAATGATTCGTTCTGGCACTCCCACTTGGTGAAATAATTAATTGCTACCAAGATAAAGCGATGCCCATTGGAGGCATCAATTCAATCTTCTCAATCATGTTGATGCCCCACATTGCAAAGGGCCAAGGAGAAGTCAATACATTTAGAGGGCTCGGTGGTACATGCATTTTGTCGACATAAATTTGACACTTGTGGCATTTCCTAGCACACTTAAAACAATTAGACTCCATGGTCATCCAGTAATACCTTGTTCTCAATAGTTTTCTAGACATCGCATGCCCACCGACATGAGTACCAAAAGAACCTTCGTAGACCTCTTCCATCAGCATACTTGCTTCATTCTCATCCACACAATGCAACAACACCATGTCGAAGTTTCTTTTGTATAGCACATCATCCTTGTTCAAGTAAAAGTTACCTGAAAACCTCCTCAAAGTCTTCTTGTCTCTACTTGATACCCCAGGTGGATACTCTTGAGTCTTGAGGAAATGTCTGATGTCAAAATACCAAGGCTTTCCATCCTGCATTTCTTCAATTGCAAATACAAAGGCCAACCTGTCAAGGTGCATGATAGTGATTGCTGGAGTTTCATTCCAGAAATTCACTTTATACATTGATGATAACGTTGCCAAAGCGTCCGCCATCTGATTTTCAGCCCTCGGTACATGATGAAATTCAACCCTGTCGAAGAAAGGCAGTAATCTTCTTGCATAGTTCTTATAAGGCACTAGGTTGGTCTGATGGGTTTCCCGTTCTCCTTTGATTTGATTGATGACTAAAGCTGAATCACCATACACATCGAGATTCTTGATTCTCAAATAGATAGCTTCTTCTAGACCCATAATGCATGCTTCATATTCAGCTTCATTGTTGGTGCAAGCGAATGTTAACCGGGAAGTGAATGATATGTGAGAATCGTGAGGAGTTGTAATAATTGCCCTGATTCCATTACTGTATGAGTTAACAACACCGTCAAAAACCAACTTCCATTGAGACCTAATCGCGGGACCCTCGTCAGGTAGAGGCTCCTCACAACCCTTCATCTTCAAAAACATTATATCTTCACCAGGAAACTCAAACCTCATTGGTTGATAATCCTCAATTGGCTGTTCGGCAAGATATTCTGACAAAACACTTCCTTTAATGGCTTTTTGGGAAACATATTGAATGTCGTACTCTGTCAGAACCATCTTCCATCTAGCAATTCTCCCGAAAAGCGCTTGCTTTTCAAAAATAAATTTGATCGGATCCATCTTTAAAATCAACATGGTTGTATGGTTTAACATGTATTGCCTTAAACGTTTAGCTGCCCAAGCAAGTGCACAACATGTCTTCTCTAGCATCGAGTATCTTGACTCACAATCTGTGAACTTTTTACTCAAGTAGTAGATAGCGTGCTATTTTCTACCTGTCTCATCGTGTTGACCGAGAACACAACCCATTGAATTCTCAAGAACTGTCAAATACATAATCAAAGGTCTCCATGCAACCAGAGGCATCAACATCGAAGGTTCCTGCAAATACTCTTTTATCTTTTCGAATGCCTTCTAACAGTTTTCGTTCCAAACAATCACTTGATATTTTCTCAACAATTTGAAAATAGGCTCACAAGTAGCTGTAAAGTGAGATATGAATCTTGCAACGTAGTTCAGTCTTCCAAGGAAACCACAGACCTCTTTCTCTATTCTCGGCTCAGGCATCTCTTGGATTTCTTTTATCTTCGCAGGATCCACCTTAATTCCTCTTTCGCTGATAATAAAACCCAACAACTTCCCCGATCTTACCCCAAAGATGCATTTGTTAGGATTCAACCTCAGCTTGAATTTCCTTAATCTTTCAAACAACTTGAGAAGATTGAACAAATGTCCTTCCTCTGTCTGTGACTTTGCAATCATGTCATTAACATATACTTCGATCTCATGATGAATCATATCATGAAAGAGAGTCACCATTGCCCGCTGATAAGTTGCCCCTGCATTTTTCAATTCGAAAGGCATAACTTTGTAGTAAAAAGTTCCACATGGAGTGATAAAAGTAGTTTTATCCATGTCCTCTAGGGCCATTTTTATTTGGTTATACCCAGAGAAGCCATCCATGAAGGAAAACACAAAGTATTGAGCAGTGTTATCAACCAAAACATTAATGTAAGGGAGCGGGAAATCATCCTTTGGGCTCGCTCTATTTAGATCTCGATAATCGACACACATCCTGACCTTCCCATCGTTCTTAGGCACATAAACAATATTAGCGACCCATGGAGGGTAATTAGTGACGGCAAGAAAACTGACATCCAACTGCTTTTGGACCTCTTCTTTGATCTTGACTGCCATATCGGGTCTGGTTCTCCTCAACTTTTGCTTCACAGGCAGACATTTTTCTTGAAGAGGTAGACGGTGCATCACTATATCGGTATCCAACCCTAGCATATCCTCATACGACCAAGCAAAGACATCTCTATACTCACGGAGCATTTCTACCAATCTTCTCTTGACATCGTCTTCCAATGCAGCCCCAACTCTGACTTCTTTCTTGTCATCTTCAGTGCCTAGATTGACGACTTCAACGTCCTCCTGATGAGGCAAAATAACTCTTTCCTCTTGTTTCAAAAGTATGGCCAGCTCTTCAGGTAGGTCACAATCTTCATCAATCTATTTTTCGGCTTGATAAATAGGATTGTCAAAGTCATACCGAGCCATAGCCAAATCTGAATCGATGGTATCTAAGATGTGAAACCTGCATGATTGATGTTTTATGCTTATTATGATATGCAAACAGACACAAACACATTGCCATTTTTCTATTTTTCGCTAAAAATATAAAAAGAAAAACAAGGATCAAAATATTTGAATGCAAAAAGGACGTCTTTCATTCATGATAACAGTTTGAAAAATAAACAGAGGGGCCCTACAAGGAAATGCCACCACGTCTTGGGCAGAACGTAGGACCAGACATAATAAAAAACAAATGAAAATTAATCTTCTGATGTAACTTGGATGATTTCCTCCATAATCCAGTTGCAAAGTTTCTGTCTAGGGACACATGGACGGATCCAAGCATCCATATCGCAATCACTGTCTCCTTCGTCATCCTCAACAACATTGATCCTATCAAAAATAACCCCACTACTAGTAAACTGAACAGGTCCTCTGTACTTTGGAGGATCCCTTGAAGAAGATGGGTTATACCCTAGACCGAACTTGTCTTGCTTGTTAGGAACATTGAGAACTTGGCCCCACTTTTGAGAAGACCCAGATTCCACTATAGCACGGGCTTCCTTGAATGACGACATCGAGACTTCTGGACCTTTAGCTTCTACAGGAGGCTTCTCCTTAATCTACGCAGTTTCAAAAGCTTGGCAAAGCGTCTCATGGATCTCACCATCCACTTCCACATAGTTATAGGATGACAGATGACTGATCATAATATCCTCCTCTCCACAGACTGTAACAATTTCCCCTCCACCATATACTTCAATTTCTGATGCAAAGTCGAGGTGACTGCCCCAGCGGAGTGTATCCAAGGCTGGATGAGCAAACTACTATAAGCAGGCTGAATGTCCATGATATAGAAGACTACATCAAAGATCTCTGGACCCACTTGAATTGGCAACATGACTTCACCAAATAGTGACCTCTTGGTTCCATCAAATGCCCTCACCACCAAATCACTTGGAGTGCAGATCAAACCCTGAGTGTCTAGCTTCATTAGTGCTTTCTTCGACAACACATTAAGTGAGGATCCCGTATCAACTAGCACATGGGATAGAACAGTTCCCCTGCACTATATGGATATGTGCAGAGCATGGTTATGGTTTCTCCGGGCGGGAGTCAAGTCTAAATCGGTAAAGCCCAACACATTACCAGCATTGACGTGAGCCACTACTCCTTCCAATTGATTAACAGAAACTCCTATGGCACAAATGTTGTATTCGAGATCTTCAACAGAGCATTTTTGTGTGCCTCTGAGCACAACAACAATGATAGGGTAGAAATTTTAGAAGATGTCTGATGCAAGTGATCTACGATCTTGTAATCACTTTTACAAATAAGCCTCATGAATTCTTCAGCATCTTTAGTCAAAAAGTCTTTCTCCCCTTGTTGTTGAACCCCTTCTTCTGCCGCATCTCTACCCTTACCCTTGTCATTCTTTCCAATATTAGTTTCAAGTGGAGAGAAAACTCTGCCACTCCTAGTTATTCCCCCTGATCCAACAATATTGTCAACAGAAGTGACTCCAAACGATGTCTCCACCAACTCTTGTTTTTGCCCGTTGCAGAACACCTCTGCCCCATAGTTCCAAGGAATGAACTTGGTGCTCTCATATGGTACCGGTCCTGGCATGGTAATGATAACAGGAGTTGGCCTCGGCGGCACTGAAATGTTAATTGTTCGATATGGGATTGAAATCGTTGCAACCTCATCCTGCTCATTATTAACTTCCTTCATTTCTTCTTCTCCCACAATCCTATCAAATTGTAAACTGCCTTCATCAATCAAACTCTGAATATGACTTCTCAAAGCAACACAACCCTCTGGATGCACACCACATTCTGCACAACCTTCTAAATAACCCGAATAAACACCTCCCTTTAGCAGTTTGTCTTTCACATAGCTCAAAGGCGTCTTCAATTCCGCAACATTAGTTACCAAGTTTAACCTCTCTCCCTTAATAACAACATTGGTTCTAGCCACCCCGTGATTTGGCATCAGGTTCTGATTTACATTCAGGGTCTCATTTGCTTTGGAATTAAGCAGATCCCGCACTTTGTGCTTAAAATTTTTGCAGTTATCAATATTATGACCTGGAGCACCGGAATGGAAATCACACCTAGCGTTTGCATCATATCCTGGTGGAGGCGTACCAGTGAGTGGCGCCAAAGTCCTCTTTAGAATAAGTTGCAACTGTAACAAATGTTGCAAAAGCTGAGAGTAAGGCATGGGTGGCGTGTCGAACTGCCTGTTGGCCATCCTTCCTCTATCTTGGTAACAGCGAGCTGCAATAGTCTGTTGATGCGGTACAGCCGGAATAGCTATACTGGCAACTTGCTGTTGATGTTGATGTTGAGGTTGATATTGATATTGATGTTGCACCCGATCTCTACCTCTGTAGGCTGATACAACATTCATACCCCCTTCCCTTTTCTTCGGGTTCCCATTGTATATTTTCTTCATTCCTCCTGACGAAGGCCCTGCTTCACTCTGTATCTTTTCTGTCTTTATTCCATTCTCTACTTTTTCCCCTGCCATCACTAAGTCTGAAAAGCTTCCAGACATGCACCCGATCAATTTCTCATAGTATATTCCTGGCAAGGTCACCATGAACATGTCAATCAATTCACGTTCCACCATTGGGGGCTGAACTCTGCCCGCTAACTCTCGCCACCTCTGGGCCCTTCATTATTCCTTTGTGACAAATTCTATAACTTCACCCTATTAGGCGCCAAGTCACTTTGTACTGGTAGTGACGCACAAATGCTTCTCCCAACTCTCTCCAGCTTCTTATATGTGTCCCTTCCAGACCCATATACTATTCTAGAGAAGGACTCGATAAACTGTCTTGAAAGAAATGCATCAAAAGTTTCTCATCATCCGAGTATGCTGACATCTTCCAAAAATAAGCCCTGAGGTGTACTATAGGACAAGTCGTCCCTTTGTACTTGTCAAAATTTGGTACTTTAAATTTATGGGGAATCTTGACCCCTGGCACCAGTCCTAGATTCGACATATCGAGTCCCAAAGAATTTTGGTTCTCGAGGCTTTTCATCTTTTCTTCAAGTAGTTTGAACCTCTTGTCATCTTCTGTGGGGAGACCCATATCCAAGTCTCTCATTGAAAATACATCGTCCTAATCATCCTCTTCCCAGTGGGGACCTGCGGCTCCATGTGTAGCGCCCACACTGCCTCCAGCACCCGCTATATGAACTCCTCCCTAATGACCTCCGCCCAGAGGGTTAACTACAGTCGAAACAACGTTGGCTTGAGGAATGCTACCATCGACTGAAGGAGGTAAATTGGTAGTCCCTCCATGTAGAACGCCATTGCCAACCACCCATGCTATCAGTGGTTGAACCAAAGTTCTCAATTGGTCCTGCCCATTGGCTACCCCTTGCATCATCTCCATGAATTGTGTCATTCTGTCCCTGACTTCCTATAGCTCTTGTTGTACTTGATCCATGACTCTCTGTTGATTCCCTCTTGTAGAATATCTATGGAAAACTGGACCTGCTATCACGTTAACTAGTGAAGAAAACCAAGTAGAAATAAGATTGAAGGCCCCAAGAATACCCGCTATGCAAATAAGAATGATAATGCAAAATGCAAGCATGTATATATGATTCAGGGAGATCTTCCCCTTGATTCTAGTTCCACGAATAAATAGAAAAATAGGAGAATAAAAGGTAGAATCACAAGTCTTCTCTCATAAATAAAATGAGAATGGAAGTTAGCATACACAAAACAACGTCAAGAGATACAACTGCAAATAATCCTACGACCCCATTCAACAAGTCTGGTGATGGCCATAATACAAGATAAGAACAAAAAAGAAAACTAAAGGAATATTGTATCAAATAACTCTCTAGCCATTGGAATGGGTATGAACTTCCTTCAACAATTCCTTTGTGTTTGGATGTTCAGGCCTTGCAATCAACTCTTGTATGAGCAGGTCTCTTCAGCAGATAATTGTTAGAACACAGATCGGTGTTTAATATATCTCATTGTTTTGATGATAACATTAATGACATTTTGTATAGAGAATTTATATACTCTAATTTTGTTCAAGTGTTTATTTGTTTCAGATATCAAAATTAATATTATTCTGGAAGCAAGAACGCCTCTGAACACCACAAAATGAAAAAGCTCTGAGCGTCAGAAGCAACTCATCAGAAGACTCTGATCTGCTACAATGACTCTGAGCGAAGCTGAGAATAATCTGAGTAAAGAACATACGTAATGCTTCAGAAGACTCTGGAAGTACTTAACGCTACAAGTACAGAAGCTCTGATAAGCAAGTATGTTATGATAAGGATTTCACGCTTAAAGCACTTTGCTGCAAACTCTAATAGAGAAACTCTGATTGAGTTAACTCTGATCTGAAGAACTAGGAACATCATCAGAAGTTCTGATGCAAGACGTTCCATAGTTGTTGAAGAAGATGTTGTTCAAATAAAGATTCGTTGGCATATTCCTTGTCCTTATCTAAACAGTTCTTTCCTCATTCGTGCATGACACATGATTTCAGACAAAAAGGATTTATCAAAACATTCCTCTTCTGAGAAAGGAAAAGTCAATAGAAGACAAAAAGAACAGAATGCACAGATTGTACAGTCTTTGAGAAATGGATTTCAAAGTACTATAAAAGCAAGTCTCAGCATCACTTCAAAAACTAACGAACTACCAACGAACTTGAAACAAACTCTTGACAAATTATTCAACAAGCTTTAACTTTCTTCAAAAGCTGAATAGTTTTATTTCGTTCTAAAACTTGTGTAAAAATCATTGTTGTGATATAGCTTTTTAGAAGCATATCTTAAACACATTGTTAGTTTTTCTTTGTAAAAAGATTCCTTAAGAGACCAAGTGTGGTTAGATTTCTAGAGAAGACTAAGACAGTTGTCTTAGTGGTTAACACTGTAATCAGTTTGATTTAGTGGATTAAGTCCTTGTTGAGAAAGGCAAATCACCTTGGTAGGGTGGACTGGATTAGTTTGAGTTCAAACGAACCAGGATAAAAATACTGTGTTATTTTTCTATCATCTTAATTGTTTTAAAACCCTTATTCAACCCCCCTCCTTCTAAGTGTTTTTCCTACCTTCAGTTGGCATCAGAGCTCCGGTTCTGTAAGTGCTCTGACTTAACCGTGATAGAAAAAGATCCTGTTGGGAAAAACTCTTAATCTATTGTTCTTGATTTATCATGGCTGCTGAAGCTTCAACTTCAACTTCAACTTCATACAACAACAAATACGATGATAGAGACAGAATCAGCACCAAACCTCCCATGTTTAATGGTGAGAAGTTTGATTACTGGAAAGATAGAATATAAAGTTTCTTTCTAGGCTATGACGCTGACTTATGGGATTTGCTTACTGATGGTTATATTCATCCTACAAATGATGAAGGCAAAAAGGTTGACAGAAAGTCTATGTCTGATCAATAGAAGAAGGAGTTTAGAAACCATCACAAGGCAAGAACCATTCTATTAAATGATATATCTCATACTGAGTATGAGAAAATAACAAATAGAGATACTGCATTTGATATGTTTGAATCTTTAAAAATGACACATGAAGGAAACTCCCAAGTAAAGGAGACAAAAGCCTTGGCGCTCATTCAGAAATACGAGGCCTTCAAGATGGAGGAATATGAATCTGTAGAAGTTATGTTCTCAAGGTTTCAGATTCTAACTGCTGGTCTGAAGGTTCTGGACAAAGGTTACTCTAATGCTGATCACGTCAAGAAGATAATCAGAAGCTTGCCAATAAGGTGGAGACCAATGGTGACAGCACTGAAGCTTGCAAAGGATCTGAATAAGATCACTCTGGAGGAACCTTAAGGAGTCCTGAGATTGAGCTTGAAGAAGGCGAACCTCTGAAGAAAGGTAACTCTGTTGCGCTAAAATCTAACAAATCTGCTAAAGCTTTACAGGTTATTGAAGAAAGCTCTGAAGAATCTTCCTCTGAAAAAGATGAACTGTCTTTGCTGTCCAGAAGGATAAACCAACTCTAGAAGCACAAGCAAAAGAAGTTCAGAAACTTCAAGAGCTCAGATCAGCGTGGCGAATCTTCTGGACATAAGAAATCTGGAAATAAAGATATAGTGTGCTATGAGTGCAAGGAGCCAGGCCACTATAAAAATGAATGTCCCAAACTTCTGAAGGAGAAACCAAGAAGGAAGTTTGAAAAGAAGAAGAAGGTTATAATGGCCACATTGTTGCACCCCAAAGTTTGACCAACATTTATTCATCTATCAAGTGTTTGAAAGTTGATACCTTCCTCAGAAAGTTCAAGAGATCCTCAGAGGAATTGGTTGAAACCAAGGTTGTGTGTCTCATGACTTGAGAGTTGTGGGAGCTCCTCAGATGATTCTGAGACTTTGAGAATGGACTTGAAGCTTTGAGAAAACTTATGAGATGTCTTGAAAGCCATCATGAATCCCAGAGAGGTCATTGAGCAAGAATTCAGAAGATTCAACCATGAATGGTAGAATTAGGGTTTTGACTGGGTCAATCCTAGATCAACTGAAGATTTGGAGAAGGTTGAGCCCTAATCCAAGGGCCATGAAATCATGGAATGATGTATGGAGATGTTATAAAGATGATTCCTAGACCAACTCATCATGATTGAGGAGTTTGAGAAGTTTTGAGTTAGGGTTTCCAGGGATTGTCAGTGAAAAACCCTAATTTGATCCCTATCTTCCAGGCAGTTTTAGCTCAAGATGTGATTGATATCTCATCTTCCCCATAACATGAATGTTGTAGAGCTTGTTCTTAGATTTAATTTGAGTGGTAGAAGTCCTTGATAGGAGTTGCAGAGCTCAAGTTATGGTTTTGACAAATTACAGGTCAGCTGAGGTATGTGAATCTGGGTCCTTGAAAGTCACCCAACTTGCAGAAAACGTTTGCCCTAGTAGGATGATTCCTATGATTTCTTGGTCAACATGAATGTTTAAGAGAATCTTCTTAGCTTTCTAGATAGTACTAGAAGTCCTTGATAGGATTTGTAGAACTCATGTTATGGCTTTGACAAGACAGGGGTATTTTGGTCATTTGGTGATTATAGGTCATTTTAAGCAAAGGCCATATCTCCTATTTCCAAGCCTCAAATGGAAAAACTCAAAACATAAAAGTTGTTCAAAATGGGATTTTAAGCCTATAAAAGAGGTCATGAGTTATTGAAAAAGCTTGTAGCAAGGATTTTCAAGATTGGGTAAAAATGACCTAAAAAATGACTTATAAAGTAAATGGATCCAAGTTGGAAATTGGTTTGGGAGATCCACAAATCCAAAATAGGTCATCCAATATGTCATTTTGACTCCAAACATTATTTTAAAAACAATGGTTCAAGTAGAAATTTTATTTGAGGTCTCAAAATGGAGGTTGCTTTGTAATTTTCATTCTTGCATAATAAGGCAACTTGCAAATCTTCACATAAGGCAAAACCAAGGCTTGTTTTTCATACATTCCTTCTCAATATCTCTTGTAAGGAGATTTTAAAGCAAAATGACAAGGCTTGGCACATGAGATATGAGATGTACAATGTATCACTTCATGAGAAATTCTAAAACTTTCTAGCTCATTCTAGAAGTTCCTAGACTATTCCATTGGTTGTTATAAAAAGGGTGAATCACAATGAGGAAAAGGTTGGTGAAAGTTGCTGAGTTCATTGGAGAGAGTGAGAGAGAAAGTGCCATTGCAAGATTTCTTCAAAATCAAGCAAGCTTCCATTTCTTCATCCACAAGCCTCATCCATCTCAACTCTTGCAAACAGAAAGGTATCCACCATTGGAGGAGCATTGGGAGAAGATTTCAAGTGCCAAATCGAGCCCTAGCATCACTTACCATTGATTCTTAACAGGTTGGTAACTTGCTCCATAGGTCCCTATTTAAGTGCATTCTGTTAGAATTCTAGGTGGAAAGATAGCATGTTAGGTTAGTTGATGATGTTCTGAGAAGTAGAGAGCTTGGCATAAGGTTTCATGGCAGGTCACGATTTTTTCAAGATTGTACAACAAGCTGTATACTGAGTTTTAATGGATATGATATAGTGTAGTTTGGTTAGGGTAACATGTAGAACAAATTTGGATCATTAGATTGAAGTTCTATCAAGGTTGATAACAGAGAAAAAGGTTGGAACCCTAATGTTGGAGCTTTCTGTTTGAGCGATTTAAGATGTTTCAGTGGAAGATATGAGCATGGTTAGAATCTTGGTAACACGTAGAACATTTTTGCCTTTGGAAGATTGTGATTTCATTGAGTAATCATGGAGAACGAAGGACCTGAAATTCGTGCATGGATTCTGTTTTGGATGAAACCCTAGCATGCGTTTGGGGACGATGAGCCTCCATCGTTGGATTGCCCTGGATATTTGACTTCCTCATCTAATCTAACGGCCACGGTTCAATTTCAGAAAGGGAGGGAAAGCCTCAACACCAAAACGCACCGTTTAAATTAGTGAGTGATCCTGGGCCTCAAAAAGTTTTGATATTCACACCCTACCCAGAAGCCCAATCCACAAATAAACGTAAAAATGTTGCTATTCGTACCGTCATCATTCTATTTTCTCTTTAATTTTTCTTTTCATTTTCTGAAGCGCTGGGCCTTAATGTTTTGATATCTGCACCCCTGGTATCTTGGCACACCATCATAATCAACTGGGCGCCCCTTCTAATGACACCCCCATCCCCTTTAATTCTTTTTTTTCTTATTTTAATTTCTTTTAACTTTCTTGCATTTTATAAAATCCATATAAAATTCAAAAATGATTATTTTTCATTTCTTGTTTTTTTCATATGTTCATAATCATGTCTAGAAAAATGTAAATAAATAAAATTCCATTTTATTTTTGTTTTAATATTTTTAGCATATTATTCTTGTAAATAGTCTTTTTAATTGATTTTAGTTGTTACTTAATTTTGTAGAATTTCTTTTAGGGCTTTCCCTTAGGATTTTTGAGCCATTCTTTTTGGCATAGTTAGATATTGAATCATAGTTCATATAGGATTTAATTCACAATTTGTAGATTAAAATTTGATTAGTTCGTTAAGCATAGCCTTAGTGTACTCAAAATTAGGGTTTTAGGTTGCAAGTAGATTTGACCAATTTTGTTTTGGGTTTTATAGGCCAAATTAGTGTATGGGGAATATATGGGTTAAGGGTAAGTATGTATAGAATCCCCTAGAATTTTCCTAGGATATTATATGGTATTTTAGTATTTTTTAATTGATTGTTGAATGTATGGTTAGTATGTGTGTTGCTTAAAGGCATAGTTTGTATTGTTTTGCTTTCTTTTCTTCTCCTTTGAGTGGGTGAGCCTTGAAGATTGAGTTGAAGACCTTGTGGATCATCATTGGAGCTTTGAAGACCTTGAAGTGGAGCTTTAGTTAGCTTTTGTTTGTTCTGTTTATAGGATCATAAGTGCATAGGTAGAGCTCTAGATAGAATACTTCCATTCAATAAACAAGGAGTGTCTTGTTCACCTCCTTCCTTCTCTATGATATAAAGTCCCTTAAGGGTACTCACCTCTCTCCTTTGGAGGGATTAGTGACCTTGCCCTATGAGGTAGAACTTTGAGAGAGTCTTTCCTTTTGATGTTAAGTCCTCAATGGCATCCTTTGGAAGTCAGTGAGCACTCTAAAATCCTCACCTCATCTTGTTGATTGAATCTTGTTTGTTGGAGCATTTGAGCCATTGAAGATAGAAGCTGAAGCTTTGAAGAGGATGATCCCTTGGAGATTGTTGAAGTCTGAAGACTTTGTGAAGATCAAGTTGATGCTTGAAGATCCCTGGAGATAGTGAAGCCTGAAGGTGGAGCTGATCAAAGAAGCTGAAGCTTAAGGGAGAAGATGAGTTGATACTCATGTTGTAGGGTTGATACCTGGAAAGCATCTGATATTTGAAGTCTGAAGACTGAGCAGCTACTGGAGGAGCTGAGGCTTTCTTCTGTTTCTCTTTTCTGTATTGTGTGTTTTGTTTGATTTGTCTGTTGCATTAGATTAAGTTCATCTAGAATAAGTAGAATCTAAGAGCATGATTGCATTAGAGGTTGAGTTGCTCCCTCTGCTTGTATTGTTATTGCGTGGCTTTGCTTGCGGGTATTCGGTAGAGCCCGGCTCCCTTGCCCATGTGGTTTATTTTGCTTGATAGCAGGTTCTCATTTTCTTCTGTATGATTGCAGTTTACTGTTTATTGCTTGATAGCATGTTGTTTATTTTCAGTATGATTACTGTTATTTCATGAATGGCTTGAGGTTGAGACGAGCTTCTGGAGGCTGAAGCCCCACACACATTTCCTCCCTCACTTGCATTGCATGCATTTTACTGTTAAGCCGATGCTTTGTCTGTTTTGGTGTATCATTGACATGATCCCTTAGGACTCTCATTTCCTTTGATAAGGATTTGATGATAGACTTTTAGGTTGAAACCTATGCATGACAACATCTAGGAGTTCCCTGTTCAAACCTCAACCATAGGATGAATCCATGGCATGATAACAGTAGGACTTGATAGTCTCCCTCCTAGTTGGGCCTGTTCTCTTCTCATCTCAAAACAGTTTAAGATACAGTAATCATGAATGATTTCTTTCGTACGTTACGAGCCTTAAGCTATCTGAGAAAGGATTGTGGGAGAGTTTCTTTTCCATAGTTTGAATGTTTAGTATGGTACCCTTTGGGTGACATGCGACGCATTCACTCTCAGGTCATAGTCTCTAGTGCGATTGAAATCGCAAACACAATAAAAAACACTTCTTTCGTAAAGACAGGAAATAAACCGTAGTTTCCCGAACTACGTGAGCTCTGATCTCTCATGCCTGTTGAGAGTACGTAGGCACAAGATGGCGATGTCTTGGCGAACTACCTTCCCCCATAACCCGTCGTAGGCCGAACTACGTTGACTCTGATTTCTCATTCTCTTATGAGAATACGTAGGCATAAAGCGCGACGCTTTGCCGAGTCATTTTTCTTTTCTTTTTCAGCCAGCCTTGATAGGTAGATAGATTATAACCAACCCGTCCAAGTAAACAAACAAGCGTGGATCCCGTCGAGTACGATGGACGTGAGGGGTGCTAATACCTTCCCCTTGCGTAACCGACTCCCGAACCCAGACAATGGTTGCGATGACCTTGTCTTACCCTTTTTCGTCAGGTTTTTCCGATCGTTTCCTTTCCCGCTCTAAGGGATAAATAACGAAAGGTGGCGACTCTTCTGTCATGTCGGAACCTTATTTTCGCGCAAGCGACAGCTGGCGACTCTGCTGGGGACTTATAGTGTCCTAGGGATCCAACGTCCCGAAAGCGAGTCAGTTTTGGGATCCAACGTCCCTTAAGTGAGTCAATCCTACCGCTTGTATGTTTGCTTGTTGGGTTGCATTTATTTATCGCATTTTTACTTCTCGCACTTTATTTCCCGCATTTTATTTCCAGTTTGATATGATTATCTGTGCTGTTGTGGGATGGGATTTCTGATGAGTGAGAAGCCAGACCCAGGCTTGAGTGCACCATAGACTTAGAGTGGAAATTAGTGGGCGCGTGCTTGCTTTGCAGGCACTAGTGTCTCATGAAATCCACGCTCAGACGAGGTTTATCCGGTTGGCTTCACTTTCAACCCTTTGGGTTGAGACGGTTGCTGGTTTGGTGGATTGTCGACTCTGGGGACCGATCATTTGTGATTCAGCTCAGTGAGGCCTCTTCAAGACTTGATGATGCCACTCCTTCTGGGAATCGTATCGTCAGTTTTGAAAGTCTGTGACGCTGATGAACGCATAGGATGCCGTACCTTGAGTCAGTTTAGGTCCATACCTGTGAGGGGGATTGGGTTCATTGCAGGAAACTTTGACCTTCAGACTACCTGGTTTTCTTGACAGTGAATCAGTTATGTTGGTACCAGGGTTCTCAGTTGCAGACTCGTCTGTTCTTGACAGAGCAAGATTTTGATCAGAGGATCTTATCATCGGGTGTTTGTCTGTTCTTGATAGAGCAGGTTTTGATCAGAGTATTGTCATCAGTGGTTTGTTCTTGATAGAGCAGATTTTGAGTGGGGTCTGAAGATCTCATCAGCAGCTGTGTGTTTGTTCTTGATAGGGCAGATTTTGAGTGGGGTCTGAAGATCTCATCAGCAGCTGTGTGTTTGTTCTTGATAGGGCAGATTTGGATTTGGGGTCTGAAGACTTCATCAACAGATGTTTCTTGATCATGCTCCCGGGGTCCTTAGTATCAGGCACTTATTCTTGACAGAGCGGAATTTTGATCTCGGTCCTATAAGATGGTTATTCTTAGCAGATCAGATCAGTGGTCTTACACCAGGGTTTTCTTCTCATCAGTGATTGTTGATACAGAATCTCCGCAGCGGCTATCCGGATATATTATTGCATGCCTGCATTTTGCATTAGTTTGCATGTTCATTTGCATTCCATTAACGTGTGTCTGTGTTACAGGTACCGTTTCCCCGATCCAGGATTTCCCGCCTCCTACTGTATTACTATGGCCTCTCTCAGGAAGACTGTTGCGTACAAGTTCCCGACCCCTGACGTGTCGAAGTTGGCTGGTCTGATAGCTCTGGCAGGTGATTCTGTGAAGGATAGGTTCAGGAAGTCTTATGGCAGGTTGCTCGGTCTGGTTTGCAAACCTTCTATGTCCGAGTTGAGTGGGTTACATGCTCTTCTGCAATTCTATGACCCTCCTCTGAGGTGTTTCACTTTTCGGGACTTCGTTCTCGCGCCGACGCTGGAGGAGTATGCTGATATGCTGGGTGTGCCTATCAAAGGGCAGATGCCTTTTGTCCACATGGATGCTGAGCCTGATCTGGCTGGGTTAGCTTCCTCACTCCATTTGAGCGCCTCTGAGTTAGTAGTGACGAGTTGGAACAAGGTCCCTGGGTTTTCCTTACAGTTTCTGATAGCTAAGGCTCAGTAGTGTGCTAAGGACAAATGTTGGGACGCATTCAATGCCATCCTTGCTTTATGCATATATGGCATCATCATGTTCCCCAACATGCCTGATTTCGTAGACTTTGATGCATTTCACATCTTCGCCTCAGGGAATCCAGTCCCTACTCTAATCGGAGACGTCTATCATTCAGTGCATTACAAGAATGAGAACCGGAGAGGGAAGAATGTATCATGTTGCGTACCGTTGCTGTACAAATGGTTTGATAGTCATTTGCCCAAGAGGGGTTCTTGCGTCTTGTCTGCAGCCCCAGCTGAGTGGCCGGAGCGTCTGATGAGTTTGTCTGCAGAAGATATCGATTGGTTCGTTGACAGAGACAGGTTAGGCACCGAAGTGATCTTCAGTTGTGGTGGGTTTCCTAATGTACCTCTGATAGGTAGGAAGGGTTGCATCAACTACAATCCGTCATTGCTAGTTCGTCAGTTCGCATATGCTTTGAGGACTCCACCGAGGGAGGAGGAGGTACAGGAATCTCTGTACCTCACGGGTACTCTAGAGGGGGATTTGTTGTCCAAACTTCAGCGTGCATGGAACAGTATCAGCAAGAGGGGAAAGCCTTTGTTGGGAAAGAGCAACAGCCAAGCCTACCCTCCTTATTCAGCTTGGATCAGAGCCAGAGCCAACGCTATAGGGATGCCATTTCCTCATGTCAGACCAGAGAGTCCTCCACCAGTCGAAGAGCCTACCACTGTGTTCGTTCATCAGCACAACCAGGTACTAGCCGAGCGGGATGAACTGAAGCGAGCGAATGCAGAGTTAGAGAAGGAGTTAGCTCAGCTTCGAAGTGAAAGGAACGAAGCCGTGCATGCTCTCAAAAAGCAAACAGAGTCGGTGAGCCAACTGGGTGCAGACTTGGCAAAGCAGATTGCTGATCGGGAACGCTTGGGCCAAGACTTCCGGGCTGCTAATGATGTACTAGCTACGAAGAAACAGCATCTGGAGGAGGCATATCGGAGGATATCTAAGTTCGACCAGCATTGGAAGACCTCCATGGCCACCAGGAAGGAGCAAGAGGACAAGCTGATGCTGCAGATCTCTAAGCTGGAAGCCGAAGTCAAGGACAGTGAGCGGAGGTTTGATGAAGAGACCGCCCGCAGATGCGCCGCTGAAGCTCGACTCAACAAAGCTCTTGCTAACCTGAAGGAGCATAAGCTGATGTTTGAGTCTAAGAAGCGGAAACTGGAGGATTGCTTTGGCGAAGAAGCCTGGGAGAGTTCAGTTCAGGGGCTTCAGCATACCATCATGCGGAGGGAACTACTCGTCGAGGGGTTGCTCACTTTGCCAGATCATCCAGAGACGAAGGAGTTATTAGCAGAGTATCGCGCCCGTGGCCGTACTTGACTAGTTGTATTCCTGTTGTTTTGATCTTTGATGTATGCTGACCATCACCAGACTTGTTGGCTGAGGTCATGCTGTTGATTTGTTTTGTACTCGCTGATACTGTGTACTGCCTTGACAGGCCTTTCCATATATATATGAGATTGATGTTTCCGTGATTGGGCTCAGATTTCTTCTTCCTCTTATTATTATCAGCACTGGCACTAAGGCACTAGGATCGGGGGAAATCTCCCACGCACACAGACACACGCATGCATCTGCATGAAGCATATTTGCATGGCGTACATTTTATTGCTTTTCCTAACCTTTAATGTTAACAGGTTTTTCAGGTTCACAGGTTCCGAGTTGCTTCCGGTCTCCAAGATTGATCAAAGACTCATCCACCGTTACTCAACTCGCGCTAATCAGACTAGGATCATGGATCAGGTGCAGTCAGATGTTCAAGAGCTCCGTGAACGGATGGATCGTTTTATGGAACTGATGCAGGTAGTCGCTAATGGTCAGGACCAGCTTCGTACTTTGGTTCAACCTCTGATCTCCAGGGTTGATAGTAATGGCATACTTCATGGAGGGGCTGTGCCTACTCCTCCTCCAGTGGATGCTCCACAAAATGTTGTTCCTATTGCCGGGGGCAACGGCAGTGCTAACGGCAACCTGATGACTAATATCAGACTCAATGCGGCAGGCGTCGGCAATGGTAGTCTGGGAGCCAATGTTAACATAGGGCCGGTCAACGGCAATGCTGGTGTCGGAAACCTGTTGGTGCCTCAACCGTGGCTTGAGGATCATCAAGATGACGTATTCTCTCAAAGAGGTGTAGAAGCAGAGTTTAATGCTGAAGCTCGACTCAGGTTCAAAGCGCTGGAAGACAAGATGAGAGACATTGAAAATCAGAACACGTTGGGCGTTGATATGTCCAAGCTCGGGTTAATCGCTGATTTCAAGGTGCCTCATAAGTTCAAGGTGCCTGTATTTGAGAAGTATAAGGGTACTACTTGACCCCGTGTCCACCTTCGATCTTATTATAAAAAGATGTCCGCCTATTCTGAAGATGAGAAGTTGCTGATGCACTTCTTCCAAGATAGTCTTTCTGGTCCATCCCTCGAATGGTATATGGGCCTGGAGCCCGCTACTGTGCGCACATGGAAAGACCTCGCTGAAGCGTTTGTCCTCCACTATCAATACAATAGCGACTTGGCCCCCAACCGAGTTCAGCTCCAGAATCGTTCACAGCGAAACAATGAAAGCTTTAAAGAGTACGCCCAGCGGTGGCGTGAATTGGCTGCTCGGGTTCAACCGCCGATGGTTGAGCGCGAGCTAGTGCAAATTTTCGTGGCTACCCTTCCCGGAATCTACTATGAAAAGCTGGTCAGTGGCATGTCTGGGACATTCTCGACTCTCATCACTATGGGCGAGCACGTTGAGAACGGTATAAAGATTGGAAAAATTCAAGGCGAATCATCCTCAGCTGGAGGAGGTGGTAAGAAACCCTACGCTGGCAAGCGTCGAGAAGGAGATGCCAGTGCTGTCACTAATGCTCGGAGAAAGGGCAAGGGCCCTCAACAGCAGATTGCTAGCATAAATATCCCGGCGGCTCCGCAGCAGCAGCAGCAGCAACCGCAGCAGCAGAATCAGCAGGGGTATAGGAAATATCAGAATCGGGCTCCCTTGGCCAATCGTCATTTTGAAGCTCCACCTATGTCGTATGCGCAGCTTCTGCAAACATTGCTTCAGCTTCAGTTAGTACAAAAGAGGATGTTGGCTCCCTTGACAGGGGCACCACCACCGGGGTATGATGCCAATGCTACTTGTGATTTCCATACTGGGGCACCAGGCCATACGATCGAGAACTGTAAAGCTTTTAAGCACAAAGTACAGGACCTGGTAGACGCCAAGGTTATTAATTTTTCTGATAATGTGCCCAACGTTACCAAAAACCCTATGCCTCATCATAGGGGGGGCGGAGTAAATGCCGTTATCACTGAGGAGAGTTCAGACTTGCTGACTGATGTCAAAGATTTGAAGACGCCACTTAGTTTTGTCAAGGCTAAGTTGCTGAAGAAGGGCTTCTTTCCTGGATGCGGAGAGTTATGTATGGCTTGTGCTACACTTCCTGATGGGTGTGAGCAGCTGGTCGAGGGTATCCAAAGTCTGATGTCTGAGGGTATTTTGCAGTTCAGCCGGAGCGTTGAAAGTGCATCAGGGGAGGTCGTGCTGAAGCAGGCAGATGAAGTCGCTACCATTACCATTCCTCGTCAACCTATTACTATTTATGCGCCCCGACCACCCACAATCACTATTACCAGGGCCGGGCCAGTCCCGTTCGAAAGCACTAATGCCGTCCCATGGCATTATGGCGCCGAAGTTTATTGCAATGGTCAGAAGATAGAGCTTGAGCCATACGGATCGACTGTGCAGAATCTTGCCGGAGTCAGTGGTGTCACTCGAAGTGGTAGAGTGTTCGCGCCAGCAGAGGTTGCAGCAGAGAAAGTGGTCCGAGCTGACGCTGCGGAAAAGGGTAAAAGCAGAACCGTCGAAGAGGTCCCTTCCGGGGCAGAAAAGGACTTGCTGGTTAAAGATGCTGAAGAGTTCATGCGATTAATCAGGAAGAGCGACTACAAGATTGTAGATCATCTTCACCAGACTCCGTCAAAGATCTCTATTCTCAACCTGTTGCTGTGTTCTGAAGCGCACCGCAACGCGTTGCTGAAGGTATTGAACGCTGCCTACGTGCCGCAGGAGATATCAGTAAATCAGCTAGAGGAGGTGGTAGCCCATGTTAACGCTGGCAATGGGCTGGGATTCACAGATTTAGAGCTGACTCCTAAAGGAAGAGATCACAACAACGCCTTGCACGTCTCGATAGAGTGCAGAGGCACAATCATGTCGCATGTCCTGGTGGATACGGGTTCGTCGCTTAATGTGCTTCCGAAGAAGGCACTAATGAAGTTGGATACCCGTGGATTGCTTTGCACGCCCAGTGATCTGGTGGTGAAAGCATTTGATGGAACTAAGCGCCACGTTTTCGGAGAGCTGACCCTGCCGATTCAGGTTGGTCCGGAGACGTTCGATACGGCTTTTTATATCATGGATATCATGCCTGCCTACAGTTGCCTCTTAGGTCGGCCATGGATCCATGCTACTGGTGCCGTGACGTCCACGCTGCATCAAAAGCTCAAATATGCTGTCGAGGGCAGCATAGTAACCGTCTGTGGCGAGGAGGACATTATGGTGAGTCACTTGTCATCCTTTAAATATGTTGAAATGGACGGCGAAATCCATGAAACTCTCTGCCAGGCATTTGAAACCGTCAAGATGAAAGAGGTAGCTCCTGTCGTCGCAGAGAAGCAAGAGATGAATCTTTCCTCATTCAAAGAAGCTCGGGCCGTCGTCGAAGCCGGTTCCACTCCAGGCTGGGGGCATGTGTTGGAGGTACCGATCAAGCAGGATAAGTTTGGATTGGGGTATTCTTTTGAAGCTGAAGCTTCATCTTCTTCGTCTTCGTCTCGTGGGAAGGGGCCGATCCTATTCACCAAGGGCGGAGTGATTTTTGAAAGCATCAACGCAGCGTCTGAGGACAGCGGGGATAGCGATTGTGATCTTGACGCCTGGATTCAACCAAGCAAACCAGGCGAGCGCCTCAACAATTGGACCATCAAGGAGATTATCCAGCTGACGAGTGAAGAGTAATGATTTGCTTTTTACAATCTTTGTACAATCCTATGTCCTGCCCGGGGCATATTGGTTTTATTGTCAGGGCCTTGTGGGATTATGTACATGCATTTTGTTAATAAATAAAAGGCGTTTTCTTCGTACTCAAATATTGTGTTCTCTGTTATTCCTGTTTTATGTTTATTTCGAAAAACAGTAAAATGGCAACGAGGTTTGTGCTAACCTGCATATTCTTGCTTTAAACTTAACCCTTGTTATTGCAGGATCCACATAACAGATGACATCGACTCTGGACCCTCTACGGCTCACTACGACTTCGATTGCCCGATATATCAAGCCGAGGATGAGATTGATGAAGACGAAGACCTTCCGGAAGAGTTGGCCCGCTTGTTGAGACAAGAGGAAAAGGTTATTCTGCCTCATGAGGAAGATATTGAGATCGTAAATCTGGGTTCTGAAGAGCTCGTCAGAAATGTCAGAGTAGGGGCTGCACTGCAGAATGATGTCAAGCATAGACTGGTCGAGATGCTTCGAGAGTATAGTGACGTCTTTGCTTGGTCATATGAGGATATGCCCGGACTTGACACGGACATCGTGGTTCATCGTTTGCCGTTGCGAGAAGATTGCCCTCCAGTCAAGCAGAAGCTTAGGAGGACGAGACCAGATATGGCTGTAAAAATCAAGGAAGAAGTCCAGAAGCAGTTGGACGCTGGATTTCTAGCCGTTACCACCTACCCTCCGTGGGTCGCCAACATAGTGCCTGTACCGAAGAAGGACGGTAAGGTACGCATGTGCGTCGATTATCGGGATTTGAATAGGGCGAGCCCTAAGGATGATTTCCCGTTGCCTCATATCGATGTGTTGGTCGACAACACAGCCCAGTTTTCCGTGTTTTCGTTCATGGATGGCTTCTCCGGGTACAATCAGATCAAGATGGCACCGGAGGACATGGAGAAAACGACGTTTATCACCCCCTGGGGAGCATTTTGCTATAAGGTAATGCCCTTCGGTCTGAAGAACGCAGGGGCCACTTACCAGCGAGCAATGGTCACTTTGTTTCATGATATGATTCATCATGAGATCGAGGTCTATGTTGATGACATGATTGCAAAGTCCCAAACGGAGGAAGAGCATCTGGTCAACTTATTGAAGCTTTTTGAGAGGCTTAGGAAGTTCAGGCTGAGGCTGAATCCTAACAAGTGCACTTTCGGAGTGCGGTCCGGAAAGTTATTGGGGTTTATCGTTAGTGAACGAGGTATCGAAGTTGATCCTGCGAAAATAAAAGCTATTCAAGAAATGCCAGCGCCGAAAACAGAAAAAGAAGTTCGTGGTTTCTTGGGCCGGATAAACTATATTGCAAGGTTTATCTCTCAGCTCACGGCCACTTGTGAACCGATGTTCAAGCTTTTAAAGAAAGATCAGGCGATTACTTGGAATGAGGATTGCCAGAGGGCATTCGACAAAATAAAGCAGTATCTTCAAGAACCTCCAATCTTGATACCCCCAGTGGCTGGACGGCCATTAATCATGTACCTGACGGTTCTGGAGAATAGTATGGGGTGTGTTCTCGGTCAGCACGACGAGACGGGCAGAAAAGAGCATGCCATTTATTATTTGAGTAAAAAGTTCACTGAGTGTGAATCTCGATACTCGATGATGGAGAAGACGTGTTGTGCATTAGCTTGGGCTGCCAAACGTCTGCGACAGTATATGCTCAATCACACCACTATGCTAATTTCAAAGATGGATCCGATCAAATACGTCTTCGAGAAGCAAGCTCTTTCGGGCAGGATTGCCAGATGGCAAATGGTGTTAACAGAATATGATATTCAGTATGTCTCCCAGAAAGCCATTAAGGGAAGCGTATTGTCTGATTACCTTGCCGAACAGCCAATCGAAGACTACCAGCCGATGAAGTTTGAATTCCCTGACGAGGATATTATGTTTCTCAAAGCGAAGGATTGCGATGAGCCATTGCCCGATGAGGGGCCAGATAGGAAGTCTCAGTGGAAGTTGATATTCGACGGAGCGGTTAATTCCTATGGAAGTGGTATCGGGGCTATCATCACGACTCCTCACGGATCCCACATCCCGTTTACTGCGAGACTGACGTTTCCAGTTACCAACAATGAAGCAGAGTATGAAGCATGTATTATGGGTCTAGAAGAGGCAATTGATTTGAGAATCAAGAATCTAGACGTATATGGTGACTCGGCGCTCATAATCAATCAGATTAAAGGGGAGTGGGAAACTCGTCAAGCGAACTTGGTGCCGTACATGAATTATGCCAGGAGGCTGCTTCCTTTCTTCGATCGAGTGGAACTCCATCATGTACCCAGGGCTGAAAATCAGATAGCTGATGCCTTAGCCACGTTGGCTGCAATGTACAAAGTCAATTTTTGGAATGAGGCTCCAAGAATTGTGCTTTCGCGTCTTGACAGACCGGCATTTGTCTTTGCAATCGAGGATGCCGCCGACGGCAAGCCATGGTTCCACGATATTCAGACCTTCCTTATGACTAAGGAGTATCCTGCGGGTGCGTCAACCCAGGATAAGAAGACTCTGAGGAGGCTATCTGGAAACTTTTATCTCAATCCTGATGGAGTGTTGTATAAGAGAAACCACGATCTCGTGCTACTCAGATGTGTATATGAGAAAGAGGCAAGTATGCTCATGGAAGAAGTCCATGAGGGCACATTTGGTACGCACGCCGGCGGGCATGCCATGACGAGAAAGATCCTGAGAGCAGGGTATTACTGGCTGACTATGGAGTCGGATTGCTTCAGATTCGCGAAGAAATGTCATAAATGCCAGATTTATGCTGATAAAGTTCATGTGCCGCCGTGCCCATTGAATGTCATGTCCTCCCCTTGGCCGTTCTCCATGTGGGGCATCGACATGATAGGCAAGATCGAGCCCACTGCATCCAATGGTCATCGTTTCATTCTGGTAGCCATCGACTACTTCACCAAATGGGTGGAGGCAGCCTCGTACGCTAATGTGACCAAGCAGGTGGTAGCTAAATTCATAAAGAGGGACATCATCTGTCGCTATGGAGTTCCCGAGCGGATCATTACTGATAATGGTTCGAATTTGAATAACAAGATGATGAAGGAGCTGTGCCAGAGCTTCAAGATTGAACACCACAACTCATCTCCTTACCGGCCGAAGATGAATGGCGTTGTTGAAGCGGCCAACAAGAACATAAAGAAGATTGTTCAGAAGATGGTTGTGACATACAAAGATTGGCACGAGATGCTGCCGTTTGCCTTGCACGGCTATCGTACGACGGTGCGTACGTCGACCGGGGCAACTCCTTTCTCCTTGGTGTACGGTATGGAAGTTGTCCTACCGTTAGAAGTGGAGATTCCTTCTTTGCGAGTTTTGGTTGATGTGAAACTCGACGAGGCAGAATGGATTACGAATCGTTTGAACCAACTCAGCCTGATGGACGAGAAGAGGTTAGCATCGATTGCATTTGGTCGCCTGTACCAAAGCCGAATGAAGAAAGCTTATGATAAGAAGGTGCGTCCTAGAAGCTTTCAGACGGGTAATCTCGTCCTGAAGAAGATTCTTCCACCACACTCCGATCATCGGGGCAAGTGGACTCCGAATTACGAAGGGCCGTATGTCGTCAGCAAGGTCTTCTCGGGAGGAGCTTTGTTGTTATCCACGATGGATGGTGAAGATTTTGCATCCCCGGTGAACGCGAACGCGGTTAAAAAATACTTTGCTTGAAAGAGACCCGCTGGACAAAAAAGAAAGAGTCCAGGCAAAAAGGGGGCATCCCGGCGAACCAAAAACAGAATAAAAGGTTTGGGCAAAAATTAGGGATATATTGAAAAATGTACACCCGCGAAGTCGAAAACCTACACTGGGCGGCTTCGGCAAAAAAGGGTATCCCGGTGAACGGAAAACCCGTAAAGGGCGGTTCACGCAAAAGTTAGGGATTTGAATAAGCAAATGACTGCGTTCCGCGTGTGGACTTTCATTGTTTAGTGGTTTGGAGGACCTGAGGGCCGTTTATCTGAATCAATCTCTTCCGAAGCTGAAGCGTCGGAGAAGTATCGAAGTCGAGTGGGTCTTAGAGGGATCAACTCGTGGTGTTCGTCTACGCCTCGTTGCCGACATTTGTATATACTGATGTATATTTATGTTTTATTTTTGCGCGGCTTCCTCATTCCAGGAGCTTGCCTCTGTTGTAAAACATTTTTTGCCCATTCAGGGGTTCACCATCAATAAAATGCATGTTATTCAGCAATTCTGTTTGCCTATTTAGCATTTATCTGTTTTGTTTGCGAAAGAAAACGCCGATGTTTTTGATAAAATGCGCATACATAAACTTACGGGCCTAGGCCCATTGATTGTTGAAACAATTAATTACCTGAATATTGTCACGAGATAATAACCTTGATAGGCCCCTTTGAGGAGGGTATCTTGTCTGTTTGTTTGTGTTGTTGCAGGTGTAGCACCTTCCAGGCGGTGCGCCGTGCGCATCCCCGAAGCAGGGCGAGTCCTCCTTCTCCGGCAGTGTTCAGTAGTCTCTCCTTCGCAGAGTCTGAACGCAAGAAAGTGAGCATTGACATGTCTCCCCAGGCAGAGATGATTCTCTTCCCCAGGCAGACGCATCCTGAAGGAACGTCACCTCATCAGCTGAGTCAAGGGCTGAAGCTCATGTTTTCCCCAGTAAAGTCGCCGAGGCAGGTGTCTTCCCCAGCACCGGGTCACAAGTGCAGGTCTCGTAGGAAGCTGTTCATACGCCGAAGTATGCAGTAACTGATGGTGCCAGACTGAAGTCTCCAGCGGAATTGAGATTCCCCACCAGAGTCATACTCTCTCCTGAAGCCGGATGATTCCTTCTTCCCTAGTAGAGTGTGGGAACAGCTGAGGCTGTATTCCTCTACAGGGTTGTGCTCTCCCCCGAAGTCGGATGACTCCTTCTTCCCCAGCGGAATTGAAATTTCTCATCAGAGTCGTACTCTCCAGTGAAGTAGAATAATTTCTCTCTCCCCGGCTGAGTCCGTAGACCCCAGGAGAGCCTAATCCTTGGTAGCAGTAGGGACCATGTGTGGTTTTCCCTAGCAAAGTGTTGAACAGCCGATGTGGTATTTCCCCAGAGTCGCACTCTCTCCAGTGAAGCAGAATGATTTCTCCTTCCCCAGCCAAGTTTGCAGATATCCAAGAGAGCCGAATCCTTGGAAGTTGATCAGACCACGATTGGTTTCTTCCCCAGTGGAGTGTTGAGCAGCTGAAGTTGTTTCCCCACAGAGTTATCATCCCCAGACAGTGTCCAATTGATATCAGCAGGTCCAGGTTCTCGTACAGCTTCGTCCCCTGCAGTAATCAGCTGGAGTTGTTTTCCCTGCAGCAGTCAATAGAAGATCAATTCCCCAAGAGAAGTCCAATTGATATTGGCGTGCAGTTTTCCTCCTCAGCGGGATGATTCCCCTATCTGAGTAGTTCTTTCTCCTTGACAGGAGGATCTCCCCTCGACATTTATTTTGCTAATGGGATCGCATCATATTGCATGATTGCATGGCATTTAGCATAAACACATAGCATTCACACCGTGTGGGGCATGGCGCCGAAGCATAGGCATCATACGCATGATCTAGGTTATTATCATTCTTGTTTACAGGTGTACCACCAAAGGATCAGTTGCTCAGGATGATTCCTGATATTCTCCCCAACGAGGTCGCTTTCTTAAGATGATTCTTAAGACCCCGGTGTAATCCCCACAGTCGCTCGCTCAAGATGATTTTTGAGATCCCCAGCGAAGTCAGTTCAAAACGACTCTTGAATTCCTCAGCAGGGCCGGTTGCTTAAGATGATTCTTAAGACCTCAACGCAGTTTCCCGAGTTGGTTGCTTAGGATAATTCTTGAGCTCCCCAGTAGCGTCCCCAACAAGAGTTGCCCAGGAAGATTCCTGGAATACCCAGCAGAATGAAGTCTCCAAAAAGGTCAGCAGTTCAAGATGAGTCTTGAAGATGCCCGACAGAGTGGTTTGTTCAAGATGACTCTTGAAGTCCTTAGCAGCGTGATATGTTTGCTCCAACAGTGATGTCTAGTCTGAAGATTGACTTCGTAAACGCCTGAAGGCGATATCATAATGTTCCTGTGGATTCAGATTTCCTTGTTGATGAATCAACGTTTGTCTGAAGACAAAGTTCAAAAGTTTGTAGATGCAGCTTTTGTGTGCAAGGTGATCCGTGTTGGCCTGAAGACCAAGTCAGTTGTCCTGAGGTGATGATTGATTGCGATCAAGTGAATAGTGTTTCTTCTGACTGAAGTCGAAGATGTTTCTCCAGCTGAAGCGGAGTTTTGCCTGAAGGCAAAGTGTTTGAATCCCTGTAGAGTCATGAATGGCTCAGGATACCACTTCTTTGACTGAAGTCATAGATTTCCCAAGCTGAAGCGAAGGTGCCTGAAGGCAAGGTTATCCCCAAGGTCATGAATGACCTAGGATTCATTTTTCGGACTGAAGGCCGAAGTATATCCCTGACTGAAGTCTCGGATACTCTATAGCAGAGGCGGAGTTGCCTGAAGGCATATCCATGTATCTTTGAAGGCCAAGGACCATTTCTTCAGACTGAAGTCGAAGATACCTCCTGCAGAGTTGCCGGCAGGCAAAGTTTCCATCCTTGAAGGACAAGGATTCCATCTTCAGAAGTACTTGAAGATCTTTTCTAGCTGAAGCTGGAAATGGCCAGGGGCCAGGGTTTCATATAGCTTTGATGTTGAAGTTCTACGGTGGGCAGTGTGCAGTAGTATTCGGATGTTCGTTATGGTTCTGAGGGTGAACCCCAGATCAGAGCGTGCTTGGTTGAGTCTCTCGCCTCCAGCGGAGTAGTTTCAAATATGCAAGTGTACCTTTTGTCCCATTTACCAGGAGTGAACCCCAGGTCAGAGTTGTTCAGAGTTGTATGTTCTCCAGCGGCGAGGCGGGGAATTTTGATTATTTGACGGCGAGGTCAGATTATGTTTGTCCGGCGGCGAGGTTGGATGTTTAGATTTGACGGCGAGGTCAGATCATGTTTGTGTTCGACGGCAAGGTTGAATGTTCGTTTGACGGCGAGGTCAGGCTCTTTAAATCCCCAGCAAGGACGATGTTTGTACGACGGCGATGTCGAGTGTCTCTCAGAATGATGGTTGTTTCCGGCGGCGATGTCAGATTCAGTTTTCCAGCGGCGATGTTGGGTATGCCAGATGATTTAGTTCTCCAGCGGCGAGGCGGGGTATTTTGATTATCCGACGGCGATGTCAGATGGTTTAGTCTTCCAGCGGCGAGGTTGGGGGTTGTGGTTGTCTGAAGGCAACATCATGAGAAGGTAACGTGGATAACTGACGGCGATGTCAGATCAGTACTTCTCCGCCTAGTTGTTGAGCAGCTAGTGTTGCAGTGTTCGAAGATTTGTTCCCCGCAGAGTATCGTGTGCTCGCGCAGTTGGCAAATTTTCGGGTTTACCGGTATTCAATCGTCTCGCACCGTGATTGGCTGAGAGTCGTTCGCTTCTCACCCAGTCAGGTTCAAGCCGTTTGAATAGGGGCAGCTGTTGCACCCCAAAATTTGACCAACATTTATTCATCTATCAAGTGTTTGAAAGTTGATACCTTCCTCAGAAAGTTCAAGAGATCCTCAGAGGAATTGGTTGAAACCAAGGTTGTGTGTCTCATGACTTGAGAGTTGTGGGAGCTCCTCAGATGATTCTGAGACTTTGAGAATGGACTTGAAGCTTTGAGAAAACTTATGAGATGTCTTGAAAGCCATCATGAAGCCCAGAGAGGTCATTGAGCAAGAATTCAGAAGATTCAACCATGAATGGTAGAATTAGGGTTTTGACTGGGTCAATCCTAGATCAACTGAAGATTTGGAGAAGGTTGAGCCCTAATACAAGGGCCATGAGATCATGGAATGATGTATGGAGATGTTATAAAGATGATTCCTAGACCAACTCATCATGATTGAGGAGTTTGAGAAGTTTTGAGTTAGGGTTTCCAGGGATTGTCAGTGAAAAACCCTAATTTGACCCCTATCTTCCAGGCAGTTTTAGCTCAAGATGTAATTGATATCTCATCTTCCCCACAACATGAATGTTGTAGATCTTGTTCTTAGATTTAATTTGAGTGGTAGAAGTCCTTGATAGGAGTTGCAGAGCTCAAGTTATGGTTTTGACAAATTACAGGTCAGCTGAGGTATGTGAATCTGGGTCCTTGAAAGTCACCCAACTTGCAGACAACTTTTTCCCTAGTAGGATGATTCCTATGATTTCTTGGTCAACATGAATGTTTAAGAGCATCTTCTTAGATTTCTAGAGAGTACTATAAGTCCTTGATAGGATTTGTAGAACTCAAGTTATGGCTTTGACAAGACAGGGGTATTTTGGTCATTTGGTGATTATAGGTCATTTTAAGCAAAGGCCATATCTCCTATTTACAAGCCTCAAATGGAAAAACTCAAAACATCAAAGTTGTTCAAAATGGGATTTTAAGCCTATAAAAGAGGTCATGAGTTATTGAAAAAGCTTGTAGCAAGGATTTTCAAGATTGGGTAAAAATGACCTAAAAATGACTTATAAAGTAAATGGATCCAAGTTGGAAATTGGTTTGGGAGATCCACAAATCCAAAATAGGTCATCCAATATGTTATTTTGACTCCAAACATTATTTTAAAAACAATGGTTCAAGTAGAATTTTGATTTGAGGTCTCAAAATGGAGGTTGCTTTGTAATTTTCATTCTTGCATAATAAGGCAACTTGCAAATCTTCACATAAGGCAAAACCAAGGCTTGTTTTTCATACATTCCTTCTCAATATCTCTTGTAAGGAGATTTTAAAGCAAAATGACAAGGCTTGGCACATGAGATATGAGATGTACAATGTATCACTTCATGAGAAATTCTAAAACTTTCTAGCTCATTCTAGAAGTTCCTAGACTATTCCATTGGTTGTTATAAAAAGGGTGAATCACAATGAGGAAAAGGTTGGTGAAAGTTGCTGAGTTCATTGGAGAGAGTGAGAGAGAAAGTGCCATTGCAAGATTTCTTCAAAATCAAGCAAGCTTCCATTTCTTCATCCACAAGCCTCATCCATCTCAACTCTTGCAAACAGAAAGGTATCCACCATTGGAGGAGCATTGGGAGAAGATTTCAAGTGCCAAATCGAGCCCTAGCATCACTCACCATTGATTCTTAACAGGTTGGTAACTTGCTCCATAGGTCCCTATTTAAGTGCATTCTGTTAGAATTCTAGGTGGAAAGATAGCATGTTAGGTTAGTTGATGATGTTCTGAGAAGTAGAGAGCTTGGCA
This sequence comes from Lathyrus sativus, assembly GCA_963859935.3. Taxonomy (NCBI): domain Eukaryota; kingdom Viridiplantae; phylum Streptophyta; class Magnoliopsida; order Fabales; family Fabaceae; genus Lathyrus; species Lathyrus sativus. The sequence goes on from OZ012741.1 coordinate 160,800,722, forward strand.
TAAGGTTTCATGGCAGGTCACGATTTTTTCAAGATTGTACAACAAGCTGTATACTGAGTTTTAATGGATATGATATAGTGTAGTTTGGTTAGGGTAACATGTAGAACAAATTTGGATCATTAGATTGAAGTTCTATCAAGGTTGATAACAGAGAAAAAGGTTGGAACCCTAATGTTGGAGCTTTCTGTTTGAGCGATTTAAGATGTTTCAGTGGAAGATATGAGCATGGTTAGAATCTTGGTAACACGTAGAACATTTTTGCCTTTGGAAGATTGTGATTTCATTGAGTAATCATGGAGAACGAAGGACCTGAAATTCGTGCATGGATTCTGTTTTGGATGAAACCCTAGCATGTGTTTGGGGACGATGAGCCTCCATCGTTGGATTGCCCTGGATATTTGACTTCCTCATCTAATCTAACGGCCACGGTTCAATTTCAGAAAGGGAGGGAAAGCCTCAACACCAAAACGCACCGTTTAAATTAGTGAGTGATCCTGGGCCTCAGAAAGTTTTGATATTCACACCCTACCCAGAAGCCCAATCCACAAATAAACGTAAAAATGTTGCTATTCGTACCGTCATCATTCTATTTTCTCTTTAATTTTTCTTTTCATTTTCTGAAGCGCTGGGCCTTAATGTTTTGATATCTGCACCCCTGGTATCTTGGCCCACCATCATAATCAACTGGGCGCCCCTTCTAATGACACCCCCATCCCCTTTAATTCTTTTTTTTCTTATTTTAATTTCTTTTAACTTTCTTGCATTTTATAAAATCCATATAAAATTCAAAAATGATTATTTTTCATTTCTTATTTTTTTCATATGTTCATAATCATGTCTATAAAAATGTAAATAAATAAAATTCCATTTTATTTTTCTTTTATATTTTTAGCATATTATTCTTGTAAATAGTCTTTTTAATTGATTTTAGTTGTTACTTAATTTTGTAGAATTTCTTTTAGGCCTTTCCCTTAGGATTTTTGAGCCATTCTTTTTGGCATAGTTAGATATTGAATCATAGTTCATATAGGATTTAATTCACAATTTGTAGATTAAAATTTGATTAGTTTGTTAAGCATAGCCTTAGTGTACTCAAAATTAGGGTTTTAGGTTGCAAGTAGATTTGACCAATTTTGTTTTGGGTTTTATAGGCCAAATTAGTGTATGGGGAATATATGGGTTAAGGGTAAGTATGTATAGAATCCCCTAGAACTTTCCTAGGATATTATATGGTATTTTAGTATTTTTTAATTGATTGTTGAATGTATGGTTAGTATGTGTGTTGCTTAAAGGCATAGTTTGTATTGTTTTGCTTTCTTTTCTTCTCCTTTGAGTGGGTGAGCCTTGAAGATTGAGTTGAAGACCTTGTGGATCATCATTGGAGCTTTGAAGACCTTGAAGTGGAGCTTTAGTTAGCTTTTGTTTGTTCTGTTTATAGGATCATAAGTGCATAGGTAGAGCTCTAGATAGAATACTTCCATTCAATAAACAAGGAGTGTCTTGTTCACCTCCTTCCTTCTCTATGATATAAAGTCCCTTAAGGGTACTCACCTCTCTCCTTTGGAGGGATTAGTGACCTTGCCCTATGAGGTAGAACTTTGAGAGAGTCTTTGCTTTTGATGTTAAGTCCTCAATGGCATCCTTTGGAAGTCAGTGAGCACTCTAACATCCTCACCTCATCTTGTTGATTGAATCTTGTTTGCTGGAGCATTTGAGCCATTGAAGATAGAAGCTGAAGCTTTGAAGAGGATGATTCCTTGGAGATTGTTGAAGTCTGAAGACTTTGTGAAGATCAAGTTGATGCTTGAAGATCCCTGGAGATAGTGAAGCCTGAAGGTGGAGCTGATCAAAGAAGCTGAAGCTTAAGGGAGAAGATGAGTTGATACTCATGTTGTAGGGTTGATACCTGGAAAGCATCTGATATTTGAAGTCTGAAGACTGAGCAGCTACTGGAGGAGCTGAGGCTTTCTTCTGTTTCTCTTTTCTGTATTGTGTGTTTTGTTTGATTTGTCTGTTGCATTAGATTAAGTTCATCTAGAATAAGTAGAATCTAAGAGCATGATTGCATTAGAGGTTGAGTTGCTCCCTCTGCTTGTATTGTTATTGCGTGGCTTTGCTTGCGGGTATTCGGTAGAGCCCGGCTCCCTTGCCCATGTGGTTTATTTTGCTTGATAGCAGGTTCTCATTTTCTTCTGTATGATTGCAGTTTACTGTTTATTGCTTGATAGCATGTTGTTTATTTTCAGTATGATTACTGTTATTTCATGAATGGCTTGAGGTCGAGACGAGCTTGTGGAGGCTGAAGCCCCACACACATTTCCTCTCTCACTTGCATTGCATGCATTTTACTGTTAAGCCGATGCTTTGTCTGTTTTGGTGTATCATTGACATGATCCCTTAGGACTCTCATTTCCTTTGATAAGGATTTGATGATAGACTTTTAGGTTGAAACCTATGCATGACAACATCTAGGAGTTCCCTGTTCAAACCTCAACCATAGGATGAATCCATGGCATGATAACAGTAGGACTTGATAGTCTCCCTCCTAGTTGGGCCTGTTCTCTTCTCATCTCAAAACAGTTTAAGATACAGTAATCATGAATGATTTCTTTCGTGTGTTACGAGCCTTAAGCTATCTGAGAAAGGATTGTGGGAGAGTTTCTTTTCCATAGTTTGAATGTTTAGTATGGTACCCTTTGGGTGACATGCGACGCATTCACTCTCAGGTCATAGTCTCTAGTGCGGTTGAAATCGCAAACACAATAAAAAACACTTCTTTCGTAAAGACAGGAAATAAACCGTAGTTTCCCGAACTACGTGAGCTCTGATCTCTCATGCCTGTTGAGAGTACGTAGGCACAAGATGGCGATGTCTTGGCGAGCTACCTTCCCCCATAACCCGTCGTAGGCCGAACTACGTTGACTCTGATTTCTCATTCTCTGATGAGAATACGTAGGCATAAAACGCGACGCTTTGCCGAGTCATTTTTCTTTTCTTTTTTAGCCAGCCTTGATAGGTAGATAGATTATAACCAACCCGTCCAAGTAAACAAACAAGCGTGGATCCCGTCGAGTACGACGGACGTGAGGGGTGCTAATACCTTCCCCTTGCGTAACCGACTCTCGAACCCAGACAATGGTTGCGATGACCTTGTCTTACCCTTTTTCGTCAGGTTTTTCCGATCGTTTCCTTTCCCGCTCTGAGGGATAAATAACGAAAGGTGGCGACTCTTCTGTCATGCCGTCACCTTATTTTCGCGCAAGCGACACACATGGGATGATTCAGATGCTTCTGAATCTTCATCAGAGTCAGAAGATGAATGTGCTAATGTAGCACTGATGGCTGACATGGAAGACCACGAAGAAACTGCTAAATCTGGATCAGAATCAGATTCAGAAGAGGTATTTTCTGAACTTTCTAGAGCTGAACTTACTGAAAGTTTATCTAAAATTCTTGAAAGCTACAGCAAGATCAAACTCAAATACAAGAAGCTTCAAAGCTGTCTTGCATCTGAGAATGATCAGCTGAGATCAGAAGTTGCTGAGCTTAAAGCAAACAATCTTAAAATGAAAAATGATTTAGAAAAAGCTCAAAAATCTGACTCAGATCCTATATCATGCTCTAAAACCATTTTAGAAGAGTATGATTATAGCTTTCAGAAGTTTCTGGCCAGAGGCCTAGATAGAAGCAAGATGGCTTCAATGATCTATGGTGTAAGCAGAAACAACAGAAAGGGAATTGGATATGAATCACACTCTAGGAAGGATTTACATCCAAAACCTGTTGATAAACTGATCATTAAGTATTCTCCTCTGTATACTCACTTCAAATATGGTCATTTAAATGATATTAAGCACACACGTTCTGATCAAAACAAACCTGTGTTTAATAAACCAAAACCTCAGCAGAATAAAGATGCCTTCATGGGAAAGAAATTCAGAAAGAATTTCAAACCTACTAACCCTAGAAGAACCAAGAAAATATGGGTACCTAAGGACAAAATAGTTTTTGTTGCAGATGTCCTTAACAGCAAAGTTGAGACACCAATCATGGTACCTGGACTCTGGCTGCTCGCGACACATGACGAGAGGAAGGTCTATGTTCCAAAGCCTGGAACTTAGATCTGGAGGTGACGTGAAGTTTGGAGGGAACTAGAAGGGCAAAATCATTGGCTCTGGAACTATTGGCAATGGTAACCTTCCTTCCATATCTAATGTCTTACTTGTTGAAGGATTAACACATAATCTATTATCCATAAGTCAATTAAGTGACAATGGTTATGATATAATCTTCAATCAAAAATGTTTTAAAGCTGTGAGTCAAAAAGATGGCTCAATCCTCTTTAATGGGAAAAGGAAGAACAACATTTACAAAATTAACCTTTCAGAACTTAAAGTTCAGAATGTAAAATGCCTTCCGCCTGTTAACGATGAGCAATGGGTCTGGCACAGAAGATTGGGTCATATTAGTATGAGACGTATATCTCAGATTAATAAGCTCAATCTGGTCAGAGGACTTCTTCAGTTGAAGTTCAACTCCGATGCTTTTTGTGAAGCATGTCAGAAATGAAAGTTTTCAAAATCTTCTTTCAAAGCTAAAAATGTTGTTTCTACCTCTAGACCATTAGAGCTGCTTCATATTAATCTGTTTGGACCAGTGAAAACTGCATCCATTAGAGGCAAGAAGTATGGAGTAGTCATTGTTGATGACTACAGCAGATGGACATGGGTAAAATTCCTGAAACACAAGGATGAGTCACATTCTGAATTCATTGACTTCTGCAAACAAGTCCAAAACAAAAAAGAATTTAAAATTGTTAAAGTCAGAAGTGATCATGGTGGAGAATTTGAAAATAAATACTATGAAATTTTTTTAAAATAAAATGGCATTGCACATGATTTTTCTTGTCCTAGAACTCCTCAACAGAATGGAGTTGTAGAAAGGAAAAATAGAACATTGCAAGAAATGGCCAGAACCATGATCAACGAGACTAACATGGCAAAACATTTTTGGGCAGAAGCAGTGAATACAACTTGTTATATTCAGAACAGAGTGTCTGTAAGACCTCTTGTGGAGAAGACTCCCTATGAATTGTGGAGGAATAGAAAGCCTAACATTTCTTATTTCCATCCTTTTGGATGTGTCTATTTTATTTTAAACACTAAGGAAAATCTGAACAAGTTTGATTCTAAAGCTCAGAAGTGTTTCATGCTTGGGTATTCTGAATGCTCTAAAGGCTATAGAGTATACAATACTGAGACACATATTGTAGAGGCATCAATTCATGTTAGATTTGATGATAAGCTTGGCAATCAAAAGCCAAAGCAGCTTGAAATTTCTGCAGATAGAGAAGTCCTTCTAACAGACTCTGAAGAATTAGAGGCATATAAAGCTCAAGCAAAAGCACCAGAAGCAACGTCAGATGTGTCGCTACTGTGCAAAAAGGTGACGGCAAAGACAGAAGAGTCGCCACCTTTCGTTATTTATCCCACAGGAAGGGAAACGAAACAATCGGAACAAACCTAGCGAAAAGGTATAAGACAAGGTCATCGCAACCAAGTCTGGGTTCGGGAGTCGGTTACGCAAGGGGAAGGTATTAGCACCCCTCACGTCCATTGTACTTAACGAGATCCACGCTTGTTGTGTTTATTTGACGGGTTGTTTATCTATCCACCTATCAAGGTTGGCTCAAAAAAAGGAAAATGACTCGGCAAAGCCTCGCAGCTTCGTGCCTACGTATTCTCGTCTGGAACGAGAAATCATAGTCAACGTAGTTCGGCTAACTACAGGTGAAGGGGGAAGGTTGCTCACTGAGACATCATGTCTTATGCCTACGTATTCTCATCAGAGAAATCAGAGCGAACATAGTTCAGCTAACGAAATGCAGGTTGATTCATCTGTTTTTACCTGAGTAAAGTTAAACAATAGTTCCAGCAGTTAGGGACAATGCTTGTTTGCGGTAGAATAGAAGTTTAACAACACTCTTTTCATCAGAAAAGGTTTTCTTCGAGTTACGGGCCCACGGGGCAAAAAGAGGTTTGATATTTGTTTTTGTCTTTTCCGAAAGAAGTGTTTTTTATGGATGTTTGTAGTTCGTACTGCACTAGAGACTATGACTTAGGAGTGAATGCATCGCATGCCACCCTAAGGGTGCTAGGCTAAACATCCTGACTGTTGAAGAGTGACCCTTCAACAATCATTTCCTAAGTGGCTTAAGGCTCGTAACGTACTGTACTAACTTTCCTTTATTACGTATTTTACTGTTGTTTTGGAGATGAGAAGGAGAAAGAACTCTACAGGGGGACTATCAAGATTCTACTGTTGTCATGCAATGGATTCATCCTATTGGATGAGTTTGAAATAGGGAACTCCTAGATGTTATCATGCAAAGGTTTCAACCTAAAAGTCTATCATCACTTCCTTAAACAAGGAAGTGAGAGTCCTAAGGGAACATGTGAGTGGGAAACAAAACAAACTGCTAAAGTCAATAAAGCAGATAAAACAGAAAAGCAAACAGTAAAGATGCAAATGTAATGCAGCAATACAAGCAGAGGGAGAAACTCAACCTCTAAGCAAACAAGCAAAGGGAACAAACAAAAACAGACAAGCAAAGGGAGGGTCACCTCAACCTTTCAATGCAAACACATCAGTTAGAAAAGGGAAAATAACACACGAGCAGAGGGAGAACACTCAACCTCTAAAGCAAACAAGCAAAGGGAGTTCAGCCCAACCTTTCAGTGCAATCATGCTCCTAGCTTAAAATACTCTACACATGAGACTATCCTAATGCATCAAGCAATGTTCAAACAATCATGATGAAAGAAGGAGGGGATGAACAATATGACATGTAGGGAAATCATTCCAAAATAATCAAACAAGGTATCTAACCTAGTGAGAAGGAGATTGATGGATGGATGCATGCATGATGTAAACCAAAGGAATACATCAAGGCATTCAACCAAATATGAAATTTGATAATGGGAAGCAATGGTGTATACCAAAGGTATCCATCATGACACTCAACCTTTCATGGGATAATTGAATCATGGGAAGCATGATGTAAACCAATGGAATACATCATGACACTCAACCATTCATGGAAGAATTGAATCATGGGAAGCATGACGTAAACCAATGGAATACATCATGACACTCAACCATTCATGGAAGAATTGAATGAATGCAAAGCATTCAAGGAAGAGTCATCTATCTAAAGGTTCTAACGAAAACCTAATGGTTAGTTCTAAAGATTAACCATCTAAATGAGTCAATAAGCTCTATCAAAGCATAGCAATTGTTATAAATAGGTGTCAACCCATGCTCTATTATATCAAGAAGGAATTAGAAGCCTAAAGTTAGCTAAAGTTCACTTTAGAAGCTAAACTATGAGGTAGGCTAAATTAGGATCACCCTAAACACAATCAACTTGTAAATTCTAGGAAAAATACTAAAATCAATCCTAAAAGGCTAGGAGTAATTCTAAGGCTTCCTAAGTTTTTTAAGGAGTCATGGTACAAAATCCAGAGCCTAGACCTAAGTCTAAAGGTTCTAAACAAATTCTACACTTAAAGGTATGCTTAAGGGAATCCACAAGGGAAAGGTCCAAGAAATCTATCTCAAACCTATACCTAAAAGTTACTAAAAAACCAAAGAAAAATCATACAACTCTATCAAGATGTCTACAGCGATCATGCAAAAAATTAGAACCAAATTCAAATCCATGAGCTAGTACAAAAATCAGAAAGGAAATCGATCATTTTTACATTTTTAATCAACTAATTAAAATGGAAAAAATGACAATAAATGGAAAATCAACCAAAAACTCAATTAAATGGTATGGAAAAATGCTAAACATGTCAGGTATCATTCATGATTTTTTTCATAATTTTCTAGCAAATATTCCTATTTTTAAAGCATTAAAAATAATAAAATGAATAAAAGAAATCCAAAAATGAATAAAAGAATAAAAACTGCTGAGAAAATAACATGACCATCAGATCAGATTACTAGTCAAACCATCCAAGGCCACCAGGCACGCCACGTAGGAGCTGAGGGGGATTGATGAAATGGCGCGTTTCATTCAATATCCTGTGTGTTTCGTTTGACTTTAGTCCATCATGCACTCTAATCTTACTCGTTCATCCAGAAAGTAGTACAATCCAATGATCTACAATATGCCACACCATCAGGTCAATGGTCAACACTCTTCAGAATGATTCACACGTCTTGGATCTGAATACTAAGTCAATTGAGTCAAGATGATCTAACGGACTAGACGTCATCTTCTTCGTTCAAACTAGTTAGAAAAAGGGGGAACTCTCACGGGGGCCGGAGAAGACTCCGGTCGTCTTCTCCGGCGAGGGGAAAATAACCAGAAACTCCACCATTACTAAACTCCATAAAAGTTGTATGGATCTCTTCGTCTCTCCACGAGGAACAACCTGCCATGGTTCTTTTTCCATTTTACTCAATATCCTGGCCAGTACGAAGCCTAACGAAAAATGCACACTTCCAAGAATCATCTCCAAACTCTAAATTCTTTCCACTAATCAAAACTACATCTCACACTGATTATAATCCTATGATTAAATCTTGATTTCAACCAAGAACAAGGCCTAACCGAATCATCAAAGATTTTGCTCATCACCAAGAAACTTCACAAACGATTCCAAGATCAACCCTAAATCCATCTAGGACCTAAGTACTACCTAACCACATACAAAAACTACTCTAATTCATCATCAATTGAGAGTAATCGTGAAAAGAAGAAAACCTGGTAATTACTTCAACAGTGGATGATTCAGCCACTAATCCTTGACCAAAGCTGTGCAAAATCACTCAGTGATGATGGTAGATGCTTTTTGGACCCTCAATTTCTTCAGAAAATGGCTCCAATGGTGAAACTAGAATTTCAATCTAACTAACTTTTTTCAACTGTGTCTTACCTGTGCAAGCTCAATCCATCACCAAACTTGATCTGAACTCATTCATGAGGTTATATAGAAACTTTCTGGGCTGCAATGGAGGCCTAAAAATGGTTGAAAGTCCAATTTCAATTTTCACATTTCCTTCACTTTTGGTTTTGATGAACTCCATGAAAATGGCTCTGTTTGCCCTCCAAATATGCTCAAATTCACTTCTGGTATTCCAAGGAGGATGAAAGGCTAAGATTCACTCCTTAATTCCAATCAATGGATGATCTTGATCATGTAACTTCCTCTTGAAGTAACTTCAAATTTGACCATTATGCTTCAATTTGAAATTCTAAAAATTCCAATGTGTTCCAAATATCATTTACACTTAAAATATGCACAAACTTGCAATATTTTGAACCAATATGAATTATTTTGCAATTTTCTCATTTTAATGCCTTTAATGATTCATTCATGAAAATTTCTTCACACACTTCTCATTCCAATCCATGTCAATGAATTCTTGGTGCTTGATGGGGTAAATAACATCATTTTGAACAACTTTCAAGTTGAACAAATCTTCATTTGAGGTGTGTAAGATGGTGAAATTGACCCATAATAAAAAATGACTTGTAATCTCAACTTCCCAAAATGCCCTTGCCTTGCAAGCAATGTATCTTGAGTTCTACAAATCCAATCATGGACGTCTAGTACTCTTTGGAATGCTAAGAAGATAAGGAACAACATTCATGTTGGCCTGAAGTTGAGGAGAAGCTTGCTTCTAGGTCAAAAATGGCATCGAAGTTGGTTGACTTTCAAGTACCAAAATCACATTCATCTGATGACCTGTAACTTGTCTGATTCATAACTTGAGTTATATAAACCCTATCAAGGACTTCTAGTACTCAAATTAAAGCTATGATCATGATCTACAACAATCAAGTTGGGGTCAAGGTGAGATGAAAATCACATCTTGAGTTATGTGGTCTTGAAGTCAGGCATTAAACCAGGGGATTTTACACTGTCAAGCTTTGAAACCCTAGCCTAGGAACCCCTAACACTCTTGATTCATGATGAGATAGTCTTGGAATCAACCCTTGGGCATCATAATACATAAATCCATGATCACATGGCCTTGAAATTAGGTCTCAACCTTCTTTAAATCATCTGTTGACCTAGGGTTGACCAGATGAAACCCTAGTTGCACCCATCTTGGTAGTAGCTTCTTATCCTTCACATATTGACCTGTCTAGGCTTCAAAATGACTTTCAATATTTCTCATGAGCTCTCTCAAGGCTTTAAGTCCAACTTCATGGACTTAGAATCATCTGATGGCCATCTCACAACCCTCAAGTTAGGAGATATGCATTCTTGTGTCCAACCCTCTCTCTGAGGATCTTTAACTTCTTTGATGAGGATATCAACCCTTGAATACTTGAATAAGGACTCTTAGATAGCTTCATAACCTTGGTAGCCTTTTGTTCATAGTCATACCTCTTGATCTCCTGCACACCCGTCAGGCATTCCGCGTCACAGCAGAAGAATCACTCCTGGACTCATCAGATCATTAGGAACGTTTGACAATCAAGTCAATTATGCCGTCGGGCATTATGCGTCATAGCAGAAGAATTCCTTAACGTCACCTCTGGACTCATCAGGTCGCTGGACATTTTGACAATCAAGTCAATTATGTCGTCGGGCATTCAAGGAAATTCTCGGGCGTTATCCGGACTTCATCATCAAGTCGAAAACAGAACCCTTAGTCAATCATGAGCCAATAAGGATATCTAAACTTTTACCGTCAGGCACTCCGCGTCAGCTAGGGGAACTCCTCAACATCACAGTCAGACTTCGTCAGTAAGTCAGGAAATAGAATCCTTAGTCAATCATGAACCAATAAGGATATCTAATCTTCTGCCATCAAGCACTCCGCGTCAGCAAGGAGAACTTCTTCGACCTTACAGTCGGACTTCATCAGTAAGTTAGGGGGAATTTGGCACTCCTTCCGGACTTCAATCATCAAGTCTTCAAGGGAAATTTTAATTTCTCTGTTTGAAACCTGCTGGGGACGACACATCTCCGCTGGGGATTCTGGAGAACTATCAAGTAACTTTGCTCTGGGGATTCAGGAATCATCCTGGACGAATAAACTTTGCTGAGGAATTCAAGGGTCATCCTGAACAACAACTCTGCTGAGGAACACCTGCGCACAAGAATGGTAACGACCTAGCTCATGCTTCACATGCATATGCTTGACAATGGCGTAATGCTCCATACGATTGAAATGCTACGCGTTTAGGGTAGATGCTATGCAATCATGCAAAATGCTACGGAACCAAATCAGCAAAATAAATGCTGAAGAGAAAATCCTCCTGTCAAGGAGAAAGAACCATCCTGATGAGGAGATGGAATCATCCTGTTGAGGAGAAGAAATCACACCAATCTCAATTGGACTCATCCTGGGGAAACGAACCTCAGACGACCTTCTACTAGGAAACAAAGTTCTACGAGAACCTGTACTTGCTCAACTGGGTATACGAACCACAAACTGCTGAGGAAACGATGTCAATCGTAGAAATAAACTGCAAGACCTTCACAAATAGAATCTTCCTGGAAATACAGACTCCGACGGGGAAGTATAGCAACAACTATTCAACTTTCTCCTGCTGGAGAAGACAAACGATGGCCTGAACGGCTTCCAAGGACTCGACACTCTTAGAGGACTGCAAGCTCGGTCGAGGATAGACGACCAGACACTGGAATAAATTCTACCTGCCGGGGAGAGCACCACTCCGTGGGGGATTTCAAATCTGCCGGAGACTTCAGTCTGAACTATCGAGAACTGAACACTTATGGATAGTCTTCTACGAGAAAACTGCCTGTTGACCCACTGCTGGGAACGAGTACACATCTCTGCGCTTGACTCAGCTGGGGATAGAGATACGAACTCCAATTGCTGGGGAATGGAATCTGGTTGGGGATAATCTATCTCTGGTTGGGGAGACACATCAATGCTCATAGCCCCGTGTTCAGACTCTATGGGGAAACACAACTGAACCTGCTGAGGACTTTACTCCTGCTTGGAAAAACATGCCATGAAACGAACTCGAGATGGCTTGCCCCAGAATCTCTAACGGCTTTTGATAAACTCTGCAGATATGGAGAGGAACGGCTCCTTCACTTCCAGCTTTTGCCCCAACCTGTGGGATCTTCGTAACTTCCTCTCGAAAGGAAAGCTGAGATCTCTGTATTCTGGTATTTTGATATGAACGGTCTCAGCACTTTGAACCTTACAAAGGTGCTTCGATTTGTTCGCCTTCAGGATAAGGATAGCTTCGGTGCTCTCGGGGTGGCCTGCCCCAACCTTGCAATGAATTTTCCCCTCATGGGGAGATCTGTGGGGAACAGTACCCTTAGCTGCGAGAGATTCATCAAATCTCGACCTGATTGCCCCGGATTAACTGACTTCTGGATGGCTGACTCCCATGCTGTGATTGTTTGACATAGCTTGCCCCGGTTCACCGGAATATTTAAGCATTTTGCATTCTGTCCTGATCAAATCTTTCCATCATGGAAACTTTCCTGCTGTCAAGCGTTTACTCGCTAGTAAAACAAATTCTTCTGCATAAAAGACATATCAAATGCAATGCATATGGCAGTTTTGAAAATCCATTCTTGTTCACTGAAAAAAAAATTGTGACATAAATTGTATGAATCATTCATCAACATGTCAACATTAATACAACGCTGTAAGTGGAATCCTTTTTAGGAGTCAGTTTCGATGCGATCTTCACCGAAGTATGCTTTCAAAACAAACCTATTTCAATTAGGACTTTTAAAGGTTGTAACATGGTAAGGTTCACGGTTTAAGAAAGAAAGGATAAAGACTCAAAATTCATTTTAACCCACCCATTCTCCTTGATGTTCTCCGATCCTACGTTCAGCTAATTCGACCTTAGCTTTCACCTTTCAAAGGTTGAGTGATGGTTTGAGAAATCACACTTTTTCGAAGTGACAATCACTCTCTTTTCGTCTTTGGCGTCCAGAGCCACACGATTTCGTTCTTGTTTGAGGATTTTTCTTTCGTAATCCTTTTTCGCTTTTTCATGTTTCGTTTCTCGTTTTCCCCTAACTTTTGCTTGGACTAACTCTTCAAAGTTTCTTCAATTTTGAAGTCCAGCGGGGTACCCTAATTTTTGCTAAGTCGCTTGTTCGCAAGATTCGACTTCGCAGGCTTTTCCTTTTGATTCTTTTCTTTCTCTTTTTTTTTGTTCGAACAAATCGTATGACACTGGCTCGTCTGACTTGTTTGTAAAGAGACTGTGACTGTTTCACTCCTGATCGGCCAGGTTTAACCATCATGGTTTTTTTAGGTACGACCTATAGCGGTGTGATTGATCCTCGAACGGACACTCCTTTTGTAATTTGAACGCTTGGTCAAATTAACTGACACCTACCCTGCCCCGGGTTAAGATTGAGGGTTTTCCATCTTCAGAAAGAAACTCCTACAACTAGGCTCAAAGGGGTTAATAAGGGATTATCTTCCTTATGTCTCCGGTGTTTGGGATTTGAAACAATGCCTGTACATCATCAATAGGTTCTTATTCAAAAGCATAGCATCGGAAGCTTACGCATCGTTGGATTTCGTCATCCTCCCCGGATTCCACTTAAATAAGCGTTTGAAATAAAAGAAAGCAATAGAGTGAACACGAATGGATTAGTTCAAAACATGCATATTTATTTCATTATCAATATCAATTGAAAAACAACATGCTTTACAAACGAAGTTTGCATTCTAACAGGAAAGAAATCACAAATGTAAAGAAATGTCATGATAAAATGTAGACTGCCAGCTTCTGGGAACTGGGCTTTCACACTTATTTGCTGCTGAGGGGAGCGACCCTTGACGTCTTCATACTCCATCAGATGAACAATTGTTGTGAGGTCGACTCTGATTCGGGCTCTGATAGTTTTGCTGCAATGGAGCAAGAGGTTGTTGATTCTGAACGGCAGAAACATCTGGAGACGCGGTCTGAACTAGTGAGGATTCTCTCTGTTCCGGGGCTTTCATCCTTAAAGCTCGACCCAGGAACAGGAAAAAAATTGCGGGCAAGGCGATTCAGACTTCAAAGACCGCAGGATATACTCCTGATCTTTCTCAACATCAGGTGAGGTAATGGGAACATCCATCTCTTTTGCATGATAAGGGATGAATTTGCCTGATGCTTTCATGCCGCCCGACACAAATTCAATTGCTCTCGAATCAATCAAGTCTTGAACCTTATGCTTAAAAGTTTTACAGTTCGTTACATCGTGCCCCGGTGCTCCGGAATGGAATTTGCAATGGGCGTTTACGTCCCAGCCGGGTGATAGTTCCTCAGTCAATGGAGCCATAAGTCGTGGTTTAACCAACTGAAGTTGGAGCAAGAGTTGCACCAACTGGGCATAATCCAAAGGGATTGGATCGAGGATTCTGTCAGATAGTTTCATCTTTTAACCATGTCTTCTGGGGTTGTCTTGAGGAACCGGACGTGGCCGCTGATGGGAAACATTTTGAGCTTCAAGCTATGCAGAGGGTCTTTTATGCCTATCATGCCTTGGTGCAGGTTCTTCAGACACCTGTGGAGCAAGTATGTCGGCTGCAGCTTCGGGAATTTGCTCACATTCTCTTCTGAGTATATTCCTTAACACCTCTGCCATCAAACCCACCTGACTCTTCAGCTGGTTGTTCTCCTCTTTGAGCGCATCTTGATTCTAGCGCAACGCTTGCATGTCCTTCATGAACTGCCCTAGTTGGCTCTGAACGTCCTTTAGTTCCGCTTGTACCTGTTCCATTGCTCGGATCAACCTGCAATCAATCCTGAAACAAACCTATAAAACATAGATGGTTAGGTAAATTAGCCAGAGGCACATGCTATGCAAAATGATTATGCAAATGCAAACATGTGTCTGTGCCTTGGGGAAATCCCCCCGATTCTAGTTTCCGAGTCAAATAAAGTCTAACATTCAATCATGGAAAGAAAACCTCATATATATATCTGAAAAACCCACGCGGGCAGTGTACAACTATAATCGAATACAACTGAAGCAACAAGTGTGACCCCAACAAACAAGCCTGGTGGTGGTCAGCATATCAATGCATAAAAGATACAAAGAAATACAAGGAAATCAAGTGCGGCTACGGGCACAGAAATCTTCTAATAACTTCTTCATAGTGGGATGGTCAGGCTTGGTGAGCAGACCGCGGATTAGCAGATCCTTCTGCCTGATGGTATCCTGGAGATCCTTGGCAAAGTACCCCCAGGCACCTTCTCCAGAGTAGTCTTCCACTCTGCACCTCTTAGCATCAGCTCTGTGTTGGCAATCCTTCAGGTTTGCCGTAGTTTTAACTAAAAGGTATTGAGCATCGCGTCGAAGCGATGCCTTAGCCTCAATCTTCTTGTCCTTGATCTCAATCTGGACCTCTAGCTTGGCTATTTGTTGCTTCAGCTTCTCCTCTCGCTCTTTGTGGTTGGCCAGAGTATTGTTCCACCATGTCTCGAATTTGGATATCTTCAGATACGCCCTATCCAATTCTTGCTTCTTGGTGGCAAGCACAGTGCTAACAGCTTTGAAATCCAAACCTAAGCATTCACGCTCAACCCTCTGTTTGGTCAAGTCTATGCCTAGCCGGTTCACCAACTCGGTCTGTTTTTTGAAGGAATAAACGACTTCGTTCCTATCGCTTCTAAGCTGAACAAGTTATTTTTCCAACTCCTCGTTGGCCTTCTTCAACTCTTCCTTTTACCGCACCACATGTTCATACTTCTGGATGTCCACTGTGGTTGGTTCCTCATTCATGAGGGGAACCAGAGGAGCCACTGGAGGAAATGGCATCAAAGACTGTTTTGCTCTAGCCTGAACCCAACCCCGATAAGGCTCATAAGTCTGGTTGTTGCTCTTACCCAACAGTGTCTTTCCTCGTTTGTGGATGTTAGTCCAAGCATGCTCCAGCTTGGTCAGCATGTCACTATCAAGCAACTCGTTGAGGTACAGAGATTCCTGCACCTCCTCATCCTTCAGTGGACCTCTCAAGGCGTACCCAAACTGTCTGATGAACAAGGCTGGGTTGTAGTTAATACATCCCTTACGTCCAATCAACGGAACATTAGGGAATCCACTACAGCTATAAGCAATCTCAGTCCCAAGCGTATCCCGGTCAAACCAGGTGATGTCTTCGGCTGATAAAGCCATCAGGCGTTCAGACCACTCGGTGGTGTTGGCAGAAGAAACGAAAGGATCTCTCTTGGGCATGTGGCTATCAAACCACCTGTATAACAAAAGAGTGCAGCAGGACACTATTTTCCCACTCCTGTTATCATTCTTGTAGTGGACAGAATGATACAGATCACCAAGCAAAGTGGGAACCGGATTCCTTGAGGCAAGCAAGTAGAAGGCATCTACATCTACAAAGTCAGGAAGATTCGGGAACAACACAATCCCGTATATGCACAAAGCCAGAATGGCGTTGAACACGTCCCAACGACCTTTCTTAGCAAACTTCTGAGCTTTTTCCACCATAAAAGATAGAGGGAAGCCATACATCTTATTCCTCTGAGTGAACTCTCTCCTCAATTCAGACTCCTCCAAATGCAAGATAGTTGTTAGGTCAACCAGCTTAGGCTCAGTGTCAACATGGTGAAAAGGCATTTGATCCTTAACAAGAATGCCTATAAAGTTAGCATATTCCTCCAGAGTAGGGGCCAAAACAAAGTCGGGGAACAAGAAGCATCTCAGCGGAGCCTCAAAAAACTGTAGCAATGTATACAAACCACTGGTCTCGTGGGCGGAGGGCTTGCAAACATACTTCAACAACCTCCCATATGTCTGCCTGAAATCTGCCAAAACTGTCCCATCAGCCAGGGTCTTCAAACTCAGTATGACACTAACATCTGGTGTAGGAAATTTGTATGCAATAGTTCTCTTCAGAGTCTCCATAATGGCAAGGGAAGCAAGATCACTAGAATCAGGGATGAAGTATGCACCTGCAACATAGAGACACGTTAATGATATGCATATGGAGATGCAAAGATGCAAGATGCAAGAATGCTAGGATGCTGCAAGAGATCAAGAGTGTGTTGTTGATTGGGGAAGGCCCAAAACTCTGTTTCAACAGAACCACAACATTGTTCTGACAATAAGACCCCAATATCAATATCACTGATTTACATTGTCAAGAAAACCAGGTGTCTGGAGGTCAAAGTATCCTGCATAACCCAGCCCCACTCACAGGTACGTACCTATCAACTGATACAGTTCGACACCCTATGCGTTTCCCAGCGTCACAGACTTTCACCAAATAATGATACGTTCACCATTTCTGGTTTGGCATCATCACTCCCTGAAGAGGCCTCACTTAGCTGAGTCACAAATGATCGGTCCCCAGAGTCGACAACCCTCAGATCCAACCTCCCGTCAAGCCCTAAGGGCCAGAAGAGAAGTCATCAAAGAGAATCTCGTCTGAGCATGGATTTCATGGGGACTGGTGCATGCTAAGCATACAGGTCCACCACTAATTTCCATAACTAATGCTAGGTATATGCTCAAGCTTGGGTCTGGCTTATCGCTCATCAGAACACCCCTCCCACAACAGCACAACAAATAATCATATTATACTGAAAGTAAAGTGCAGGAAAGTAAAGTGCGATAAATAAATGCAAACCCAACAGATAAACACGCAAGCGCTAGGATTGACTCGCATAGGGGATGGGAAACGGTCCCAACATAGGGGATGGGAAAAGTCCCCAGCAACTATAGGTCCCCAGTAGAGTCGCTAGCTATCGCTACTGCGAAAAAAGGTGCCGACAAAGACAGAAGAGTCGCCACCTTTTGTTATTTATCCCACAGGAAGGGAAAGGAAACGATCGGAACAAACCTAGAAAAA
This sequence comes from Lathyrus sativus, assembly GCA_963859935.3. Taxonomy (NCBI): domain Eukaryota; kingdom Viridiplantae; phylum Streptophyta; class Magnoliopsida; order Fabales; family Fabaceae; genus Lathyrus; species Lathyrus sativus. Next base: position 160,818,557 of record OZ012741.1, read on the forward strand.
AGTTATAAGACAATGTCATCGCAACCAAGTCTGGGTTCGGGAGTCGGTTACGCAAGGGGAAGGTATTAGCACCCCTCACATCCGTTGTACTCAATGGGATCCACGCTTGTTGTGTTTATCTGATGGATTGTTTATCTATCCACCTATCAAGGCTGGCTCAAAAAAAGAAAAATGACTCGGCAAAGCCTCGTAGCTTTGTGCCTACTTATTCTCGTCTGGAACGAGAAATCAGAGTCAACGTAGTTCGGATAACTACGGGTGAAGGGGGAAGGTTGCTCGTCGAGACATCGCGTCTTGTGCCTACATATTCTCATCAGAGAAATCAGAGCGAACGTAGTTCAGCTAACGAAATGCAGGTTGATTCATCTGTTTTTACCTGAGTAAAGTTAAACAACAGTTCCAGCAGTTAGGGACAATGCCTGTTTGCGGTAGAACAGAAGTTTAACAACACTCTTTTCATCAGAAAAGGTTTTCCTCGAATTACGTGCCCACAGGGCAAAAAGAGGTTTGATATTTGTTTTTGTCTTTTACGAAAGAAGTGTTTTTTATGGATGTTTGTAGTTCGTACTGCACTAGAGACTATGACTTAGGAGTGAATGCGTCGCATGCCACCCTAAGGGTGCCAGGCTAAACATCCTGACTGTTGAAGATTGACCCTTCAGCCATCATTTCCTAAGTGGCTTAAGGCTCGTAACGTACTATACCAACTTGCCTTTATTACGTATTTTACTGTTGTTTTGGAGATGAGAAGGATAAAGAACTCTACAGGGGAACTATCAAGATTCCTACTGTTGTCATGCAATGGATTCATCCTATTGGGTGAGTTTGAAACAGGGAACTCCTAGATGTTATCATGCGAAGGTTTCAACCTAAAAGTCTATCATCACTTCCTTAAACAAGGAAGTGAGAGTCCTAAGGGAACATATGAGTAGGAAACAAAACAAACTGCTAATGTCAATAAAGCAGATAAAACAGAAAAGCAAACAGTAAAGATGCAAATGTAATGCAGCAATACAAGCAGAGGGAGAAACTCAACCTCTAAGCAAACAAGCAAACAGAATAAACAAAAACAGACAAGCAAAGAGAGGGTCACCTCAACCTTTCAATGCAAACACATCAGTTAGAAAAGGGAAAATAACACAAAAGCAGAGGGAGAACACTCAACCTCTAAAGCAAACAAGCAAAGGGAGCTCAGCTCAACCTTTCAGTGCAGTCATGCTCCTAGCCTAAAATACTCTACACATGAGACTATCCTAATGCATCAAGCAATGTTCAAACAATCATGATGAAAGAAGGAGGGGATGAACAATATGACATGTAAAGAAATCATTCCAAAATAATCAAACAAGGTATCTAACCTAGTGAGAAGGAGATTGATGGATGGATGCATGCATGATGTAAACCAAAGGAATACATCAAGGCATTCAACTAAAGGTGAAATTTGATGATGGGAAGCAATGGTGTATACCAAAGGCATCCATCATGACACTCAACCTTTCATGGGAGAATTGAATCATGGGAAGCATGATGTATACCAATGGAATACATCATGACACTCAACCATTCATGGAAGAATTGAATCATAGGAAGCATGATGTAAACCAATGGAATACATCATGACACTCAACCATTCATGGAAGAATTGAATGAATGCAAAGCATTCAAGGAAGAGTCATCTATCTAAAGGTTCTAATGAAAACCTAATGATTAGTTCTAAAGATTAACCATCTAAATGAGTCTATAAGATCTATCAAGGCTTATCAATTGTTCTAAATAGGTGTCAACTCATGCTCTATTCTATCAAGAAGGAATTAGAAGCCTAAAGTTAGCTAAAGTTCACTTTAGAAGCTAAACTATGAGGTAGGCTAAATTAGGATCACCCTAAACACAATCAACTTGTAAATTCTAGGAAAAATACTAAAATCAATCCTAAAAGGCTAGGAAAAATTCTAAGGATTCCTAAGTATGTTAAGGAATCATGGTACAAAATCCAGAGCCAAGACCTAAGTCTAAAGGTTCTAAACAAATTCTACACTTAAAGGTATGCTTAAGGGAATCTAGAAGGGAAAGATCCTAGAAATCTATCTCAAACCTATACCTAAAAGTTTCTAAAAAACTAAAGAAAAATCATACAACTCTATCAAGATGTCTACAACAATCATGCAAAAAATAAAAAATAAATTCAAATCCATGAGCTAGTACAAAAATCAGAAAGGAAATCAATCATTTTTACATTTTTAATCAACTAATTAAAATGGAAAAAATGAAAATAAATGGAAAATCAACCAAAAAATTCAATTAAATGGTAAGGAAAAATGCTAAACATGTCAGGGATCATTCATAATTTTTTTCATAATTTTCTAGCAATTATTCCTATTTTTAAAGCATTAAAAATAATAAAATGAATAAAAGAAATCCAAAAATGAATAAAAGAATAAAAACTGCTGAGTAAATAACATGACCATCAGATCAGATTACTAGTCAAACCATCCAAGGCCACTAGGCGCGCCACGTAGGCGCTGAGGGGGATTAATGAAACGGCGCGATTCATTCAATATCATGTGTGTTTCGTTTGACTTCAGTCCATCATGCACTCTAATCTTACTCGTTCATCCAGAAAGTAGTACAATCCAATGATCTACAATACGCCACGCCATCAGGTCAATGGTCAACACTCTTCAGAATGATTCACACGTCTTGGATCTGAATACTAAGTCAATTGAGTCAAGATGATCTAACGGCCTAGACTTCATCTTCTTCGTTCAAACTAGTTAGAAAAGGAGGGAACTCTCACGGTGGCCGGAGAAGACTCCGGTCGTCTTCTCCGGCAAGGGGAAAATAACTAGAAAATCCACCATCACTAAACTCCATAAAAATGGTATGGATCTCTTCGTCTCTCCACGAGAAACAACCTGCCATGGTTCTTTTTCCATTTTACTCAATATCTTGGCTAATTCGAAGCCTAACAGAAAATGCACACTTCCAAGAATCATCTTCAAACTCTAAATTCTTTCCACTAATCAAAACTACATCTCACACTGATTATAATCCTATGATTAAATCTTAATTTCAACCAAGAACAAGGCCTAACTGAATCATCAAAGATTTTGCTCATCACCAAGAAACTTCACAAACGATTCCAAGATCAACCCTAAATCCATCTAGGACCTAAGTACTACCTAACCACATACAAAAAATACTCTAATTCATCATCAATTGAGAGTAATCGTGAAAAGAAGAAAACCTGGTAATTGCTTCAACAGTGGATGATTCAGCCACCAATCCTTGACCAAAGCTGTGCAAAATCACTCAGTGATGATGGTAGATGCTTTTTGGACCCTTAATTTATTCAAAAAATGGCTCCAATGGTGAAACTCTAATTTCAATCTAACTAACTTTTTTCAACTGTGTCTTACCTGTGCAAGCTCAATCCATCACCAAACTTGATCTGAACTCATTCATGAGGTTATATAGAAACTTTCTGGGCTGCAATGGAGGCCCAAAAATGGCTGAAAGTTCAATTTCAATTTCCCCATTCCTTCACTTTTGGCTTTGATGAACTCCATGAAAATGGCTCTGTTTGCCCTCCAAATATGCTCAAATTCACTGTTGGGATTGCAAGGAGGATAAAGGGCTAAGATTCACTCCTTAATTCCAATCAATGGATGATCTTGATCATGTAACTTCCTCTTGAAGTAACTTCAAATTTGACCATGAAATATGCTTCAATTTGAAATTCTAAAAATGCCAATGTGTTCCAAATATCATTTACACTTAAAATATGCACAAACTTGCAATATTTTGAACCAATATGAATTATTTTGCAATTATCTCATTTTAATGCCTTTAATGATTCATTCATGAAAATTTCTTCACACACTTCTCATTCCAATCCATGTCAATGAATTCTTGGTGCTTGGTAGGGTAAATAACACCATGTTGAACAACTTTCAAGTTGAACAAATCTTCATTTGAGGTGTGTAAGATGGTGAAATTGACCCATAATAAAAAATGACTTGTAATTTCAACTTCCCAAAATGCCCCTGCCTTGCAAGCAATGTATCTTGAGTTCTACAAATTCAATCATGGACTTCTAGTACTATTTGGAAAGCTAAGAAGATAAGGAACAACATTTATGTTGGTCTGAAGTTAAGGAGAAGCTTCCTTCTAGGTTAAAAATGGCATGGAAGTTGGTTGACTTTTAAGTACCAAAATCACATTCATCTTATGACTTGTAACTTATCTGATTCATAACTTGAGTTCTATAAACCCTATCAAGGACTTCTAGTACTCAAATTAAAGATATGATCATGCTCTACAACAATCATGTTGGGGTCAAGGTGAGATTAAAATCACATCTTGAGTTATGTGGTCTTGAAGTCAAGCATTAAACTAGGGGATTTTACACTATCAAGCTTAGAAACCCTAGCCTAGGAACCCCTCACACTCTTGATTCATGATGAGATAATCTTGGAATCATCCCTTGGGCATCATAATATATCAATCCATGATCACATGGCCTTGAAATTAGGTCTCAACCTTGTTTAAATCATCTGTTGACCTAGGGTTGACCAGATGAAACCCTAGTTGCCCCCATCTTGGTAGTAGCTTCTTATCCTTCACATATTGACCTGTCTAGGCTTCAAAATGACTTTCAATATTTCTCATGAGCTCTCTCAAGGCTTCAATTCCAACTTCATGGACTTAGAATCATTTGATGGCCATCTCACAACCCTCATGTTAGGAGATATGCATTCTTGTGTCCAACCCTCTCTCTGAGGATCTTTAACTTCTTTGATGAGGATATCAACCCTTGAATACTTGAATAAGGACTCTTAGATAGATTCATAACCTTGGTAGCCTTTTGTTGGTAGTCATTGTCGCTACTGCAAAAAACAACCGGCGGAAAAAAAACAGAAGAGTCGCCACTTTCGTTATTTATCCCAACGAGAGGGAAAGGAAACGATCGCAAAAACCTAAAGAAAAAGGAAAGACAAGGTCATCGCAACCATGTCTGGGTTCGGGAGTCAGTTACGCAAGGGGAAGGTATTAGCACCCCTCACGTCTGTCGTACTCGACGGGATCCACGCATGTGTTGTCTATCTAAAAGGGTGTGTTAAAACTACCTAGCTAAAGGCTTAAGGACAAAAGGAAAAGAAAAGGACAAGACTCGACAGAACAATCGATGTTCTGGGCCTACGTACTCCCTCGTGCAATGGGAAAGTCAGAGTCAACGTAGTTCGACTAACTACGGCTAAAGAAAGGGGAAGGTTGCTCACTAACACATCGCGTCTTATGCCTACGTACTTGCATCTGGTATGAAAGATCAGAGCAAACGTAGTTTAGGCTTACGAGAACACAGGCTGTTCAAAAGTTTTACCCGAGTAAGGTTAATAGACAGTTCTAGCAGTTTGGTGTATGCAGCTCGACCATTGGAGACTTAGGCGTTACCATTTGCGATAGGACTGAAAGTTAACAACACTCTTGCTTATGAAAAGGTTTTCCTGACTAAGACCCCAAGGGGTGAAAAAGGTTTGAACTGTTTTTGTGTTTTTTAAGGAAGAAGTGTTTTGAACTTGGTTTGTAACTCATGTTCCACTAAAGACTATGATCTAGGAGCGAATGCTTCGTATATCGTCCGAAGGACATACACTAACATTCTAGATAATTGAGAGGCAGCCACCCAATCATCATTTCCTAAATGGCTTAAGGCTCGTAGCGTGCAACAATTGTCATCCTTTATTAAGTGGATCGAAGTTGTTTGAAGATGAGAAGAGAGAGGGGACAAACTAAGGGTGACTAGACCAAACCCCAAAAGTTGTCATGCAAAGTGCTCCTGAAGTTGAGTTTGAAAGGGAACTACCTAATGTTATCATGCATGGTTAGAACCCTAATGTATATCGGTTAGAAATCCTAAGGGAAGGAAAAGACAAAGGAAAAAAGAAAGAAACATGCATAAAAATGCAAACATGAAGTGCAAACATGGAAAGCAAGGATGCAATGCAAGTGAGGGAGGAAATATGTGTGGGGCTAGAGCCTCCACAAGCTCATCTCAACCTCAAGCCATAGTATGAATAAATGCAAGAGAAGAGGAGAAGAATATGCATAAAAAAACAAGTAACAAAAACAATGAGAAAAAGTCCTCATGGATTCATTAATTTAGGCAAGCTTCAAGTTCCTCCTCAGGAGGAACCTAGCAACCTTAAGTAGTATTCCAAAGTCATGGGACAGAATGGAGGATGAGGAGAGAGTGCACAAATGCAAATACAAGCATAACACAAGAGGAGACAAGCACACAAGTCAACACTTAAGTCACATAAGCAAAAGATAATCACACAATGTAGACATGAAATGGAAAAGGCATGAAAAATAGCAAACAGCCCCTAAAAATACCAAATAAAATTTCATTGGACCCTCAAGGTGTTAGGAACCAGGGGTCCAAATTAGAGATCAAAAATCAAAGCCAAGCTACCTCAATTGAAAGCAAACACACAAGGTATGCCCTAAACTAGGGCAAGAAGAAGGGTTCACAAAACCAAACCAAAACACTAAGCAAGACTTGATAAAAAACAGAAATAAAAATATGCAAACATCATTCAACATGTTAATGCAATGCTCAAAAATTTTCATGCAAAAATGAGGAGTTTACACCTAGAAATAAAATCAAGAGAAAGCAATGCTACAACTTAATTCAAATAAAATAGCCGCAATATTTAATTCATTATTTCATTGAAAATAAAGTGAAAAAATTAAAATAAAATTTCTAAAAAAAAGTAGACATCTCAAGGTGTCTAGAAAATATTTTTGTGTATTTTTATGGATATTGAAACTATTTTATTTGGAATTTAATTGAAACAACACTAAAACAAAATAAGAAAAGAAATTAACAATAAAATGATAAAACAGTGGTATGAATAACAATTAAAACAAGGCAAAAACATGGACTGGGCCTCCCTGGGGGGTGCTAATAGCGCACGGTTCATAGGCCCAATGAAAAAAAACAAATAAATCTGAGCAATCCAATGCAATGTGTTGATTAAGGTGTACCATGGAAAACAATCCAGATCACATGATTAAATGGAGTATGTACATCAAGTGGCTATTAAAGTGACAACGCATTAATGAAAATAAAAGAAAAAGTGTGCATATGGTCAAAGATGGACTACGGTGGGATCTAATCTGGATTGCAAAAATCAAAGTCATCCGATCAGACGCTTTACACGACGACACGCCGTCGTCTTCACTCCCAACTTCGTCGGCGCCAGAATTTTTCCGGTCATCTTCCTCTCCAATTCCGGCCGCCGCGGGATGTACAACAACAACATGGTTCGCCATTTCTCAACCGTTTTCGACGTTTCTTATATCGAAATTCATCTCCTCTTTGCAAGGATCTCATATCTACCATTAGTTTCCATTAATTCTCCATGATAAATCCATAAAGTAAACAACAAGCAAGATGCACAAATTTTCGAAGTTCTTAAAACTCAACCAAATTAATCCAAACATGCTGAAGCTTAATGAAAAGTGCCCAGAATCATTCCATGAACTTCATTAAAGGTGTTTGAATGCTCAATTTGGTATGAAAATGGATGAATCTGAGAATTCGAATTCCACCTTGCTCTCACTTTTTCTTGATGTGTTCTTGCTCCTCTGGCACGAAAATGACCTAATTCTGATCCACTCTTCATTTAGAATATTTATGTGTTGGGTTTAGGATCAAATAAGGGCCCAATTGTGGCTAATTTGGAAGAATGCAATTTCAATTTTTGCTCACTTTTTGCTTTGCCAAACCACACGAATTTCCACTGCACATGCTCATATTCTGATCCAAATCAATTGCACATGGCTTTGGTTAATCAAAGGGTCAAGAATTAGACCTTGTTTGTGATCTTATGGTAGATTTCCAATTTGTTGCTTCATGGTGAAGAAACTATGAAAATGGCTAACCAAATGACCTCAAATCCAAAATGTAATATTTCCAATGTGCTCAAAATGTTATCTGGACTCAAAAAAAGTACAAACTTGCCTTGAGAAAGTTTAAATTCAATTAAATCTCAAATTCTCATTTTAGGCCTTCTTTATGAGAAATTCAAATCGCAATTCTTCAATCCAAGCTCCCACCATGACAAGAGATGCTTTGGTAATGCAAATGGCCCTACTTAGAGCAAGTTTCATGTTGAAAAGATTTCCATTTGAAGTGTGCAAGTTGGTGAAATGGACCTATAATTTTATGACCTGTAATCTTACTTTCCCAAAATACTCCTAACTTGTAAACCTCATAACTTGAGTTCTACAAACCATATGAAAGATTTATAATACAATTTGGAAAGCTAATACCAAGACCTACAACTTCCATGTTGGCTAAAAATTGAGATGAGGCTTGTATCTTGAGATAGGTGGTCTTGAAGTCAGGCACTAAATAGGGGATTTTTCCCTGAGAACCCTAATATAGTAACTTCTCACACACTTAACCCTTGATGAATTGAACATGAAATGATATCTCATATGTCTTAACACAACATCCCATGACCATAGAGACTTTGAATTGAGTTTTAATCTCCTTCAATTGCACAGTTGACTGAGGATTAGCCAGATGAAACCCTAGTTGCAACACCTTCAACTGTAACTCTTCACACTTGGCACAAACACTTGGATGAGCTCCACAATGGCCCTCAAGGCACTCAATGAGCTCTCTCAACATCTAATACCCATAGTCATGACTTTACAATCCCCTGATGCTCTTCAATTGGCCTCCAAGTTAGGAACTGACCCATACACATCCATCCCTTCTCTCATAAGACCATTGTCTATTCCTGATGACTTGATTACCATCCAAACTTGAGTAGAACCCCTTGCTTAGGCTCAACCCTCTGAGTAGAATCCTCTTGATATGCACAAGCTCTTGATCCCCTGTTCAATGCAACATGCTATGCAATGCAGATGCTAGAACACAATGAAATGAAATGAAACACAAACCAGCCAAAGAAAAGGTTGGGCAAATTTAGGGGTGCAACAGCTGCCCCTATTCAAACGACTTGGACCTGAATGGATGAAAAGCGAACGGCTTTCAAACAATCAAGGTAATAGGCGGTTGAATACCAAAGAACCCGGAAATTTGCCAGCTGCAGAAATAAACTGCAACACACATGATTGGGGAACAAATATCCAGAAAAAACTGAGCGCAGACAGTTGCAACGGCAACCGGCTGACTGATCATCCGATAAAGAAAACCTGACGTTGCTGCCAGTCATCTGTGTAACGCCACAAACATTGAATCCATGGACCGGATCAACATGCACTTGATCCTTTCCATTGTCCAAGACCAGATCAACATGCACTTGATCTTTTCACATTGTCTAAAGCCGGATCAACATGCATTTGATCCTTTCACATCGTCTAATGATAGACATGAAGAAACAATCCCGAAGGTTCACATCGTCTAATGATAGACAGGAAGAAAAACATATTCGAATCTCGCATCGTCTAATGATAGATGAGAGGAAAATCACATCCGAAGGCTCACATCGTCTAATAATAGACAGGAAGAAAAAATATATTCGAATCTCGCATCGTCTAATGATAGACGAAAGGAAAATCAAATCCAAATCTCGCATCGTCTAATGATAGACGAGAGGAAAATCATATCCAAACCTTGCATCGTCTAATGATAGACGAGAGGAAAATCCAATCCAAATTTCGCATCGTCTAATGATAGACGAGAGGAACAAACATAGGCCACGTCAATGAACCTCAAAACCACCCATCAAATTTCAGAATCCTTTCGTCTATAGGAATTGTTGAAAACATATCTTCAAAGGGGCCACATCATCAATAAGAATTGATAGGAAGAAAACCACCTTCAAAAAGCCATGTCGTTAATAAGAATCAACAACTAGGAAATCCTAACATTCTTCAAAGAGCCCCGACATCAATAAGAATCGACAACCTGGAGAAACCCCTCTTGGAATGTCATCTGAACCAATAAACAGAAAGTAAACCATATCTAAAAGATCGCCTTGAAACCTCCCAGCACCTAAAGATAGACGGAGAGAAAACCATGTCCAAAACTCACATCGTCTAATGATAGACGAGAGAAACGTACATCCCAAAAATCTCACATCGTCTAATAATAGACGAGAGGAACATCATACACAAAGCTCGCATCGTCTAATGATAGACGAGAGAAAACCATACACAAAGCTCGCATCGTCTAATGATAGACGAGAGGAAACCATACATAAAGCTCGCATCGTCTAATGATAGACGAGAGAAAACCTGCTGGGGAAACACATCGCCGATAGGAACTGACGGAAAGAAAACCTGCTTGGGAATGTCATCATCAGAGGACTGATGGACAAAATCATAACCGACAGATGATCTGAAACCCGAATAAACCGATAAGCTGACTGAACCAAGATGCCTGATAAATGCCCCTGTATCGATTGCAGGGTGATTCACGTTGCCACGGAAGGCTGACAGAAACTGGCTTATGCTTCGAATGCATATGCGTATGTTTGGATATAGCGTAATGTTCCATACGAAATGGAAATGCTACGCATTTGAGGATGACATGCAAGGATGATGCAAATATGATAACTACATGCAAAGATGCAGATGCAGGCTCGGGCTGCCGGAGAAAAGCTAGATACAACAGAACATTCCAGCAAAATAAATGTTGGAAAGGTGAAGCCAACTCCGCAGGGGATAACCAGATGCGCCAAGTATGATTGGAATCTCCTGGGAGATAGCTTACACGTGCCAATGATGATTGGACTTTGCTGGGGAAGACATGTGAAATCCAAGGGAACTGGATTTGCAAAGAATCGGGTACGACTGATGCTGGAGAAAATACCCTGGCTGACCTCAAAGGTTTCTGGTTAAAGGGTCAAGGGATAGTAACATGACTTCCCGGCATTCTTCTTGCACTCGAAAGTTAGCTGAACCTACTTGAACAGCTCTTGAAGACATGGAGAGGAACAAATCCTACACTTCCAAATTTTGCCCCAGCCTGTGGGACCTCTGTGGGGATATTCCTCGAAAGGAAATCTTAATTCTCATGCCATGACGGCTTGGTATGCACTGACTAAACATCTTGAACCTCGGAGAGGGGCTTCACATTAATTTCCCCACGGGTAAGGAATAGCTCCTGCGCTCTTAGAGGTGGCGTGCCCCAGTCTGGCAACGACTTTTCCCCTGATTGGCGGATTTGTGGGGAGAGTGCTTCTTGGCTGCGAGGAATTCATCGAATCTCGACTTGACTGCCTCAGATTAACTGACTTCTGGATGGTTGACTCCCATGCCATGATCATTTGATATAACTTGCCCCAGTTCGATGGAGTATTTAAGCAATCTGCATTCTATCCTGATCAATCTTTCCATTGTGGCAACTTTCCTACTGTCAAGCGCTTACTCACAAGTAAAACAAGTTGTCCTGCATAAAAGATATATTAAACGCAATGCATATGAAAGTTTTTCGAAATCCAATCTGTTCATTGGAAAAATTATGACATAAAGTGAATAAATCATTTATCAACATGTCAACATTAGTACTACGCTGTAAGAGGAATCCTTTTAGGAGTCAGTTTCGATGCGATCTTTACCGAAGTATGCTTTCGAAACGAACATGCTTCAATTAGGACTTTTCCAGGTTGTAACTTGGTCAGGTTCACGGTTTACAAGGAAAGGATAAAGGCTCAAAGTTTATTTTAACCCACCCATTCTCCGTGACGTTCTCCAATCCTATGCTCAGCTAATTCAACACTAGCGCTCACCTCTCAGAGGTTGAATGACAGGAGTGATGGTTCAGGAAACCAAACTTTCAAAGTGACAGTTATCGCTTCCGCGAAAATAAGGTGCCGGCAAAACAGAAGAGTCGCCACCTTTCGTTATTTATCCCTCAGAGCGGGAAAGGAAACGATCGGAAAAACCTGACGAAAAAGGTATAAGACAAGGTCATCGCAACCATTGTCTGGGTTCGGGAGTCGGTTACGCAAGGGGAAGGTATTAGCACCCCTCACGTCCGTCGTACTCGACGGGATCCACGCTTGTTGTGTTTACTGGACGAGTTGGTTTATCTATCTACCTATCAAGGCCGACTGAAAATAAAAGAAAATAACTCGGCAAAGCGTCGCACTTTATGCCTACGTATTCTCATCAGAGAATGAGAAATCAGAGTCAATGTAGTTCGAACTACTACGGGTTACGGGGAAGGTGGCTCGCCAATACATCAGTATTGTGCCTACGTACTCTCAATAGGTATGAGAGATCAGAGCTTACGTAGTTCGGGATAATATGGCTTACGAGGATTCAGATTCATCTGTTTTATCGAGTAGGGTTAAACAACAGTTCCAACAGTTAGGGACAAAGCCCGTTTGCGGTGGCGCTGAAGTTTAACGACACTTTTTTCTTCAGAAAAACTTCCTTTGAATTACGGGCCCACGGGGCAAAAAGGTTTGAAGTTTGTTTTCTGTCTTTTACGAAAGAACTGTTTTTTATTGTGTTTGCAATTTCAATCGCACTAAAGACTATGACCTGAGAGTGAATGCGTCGCATGTCACCCAAAGGGTACCATACTAAACATCCAGACTGTTGAAAAGAAGCTCTTCAACAATCCTTCCTCAGATTGCTTAAGGCTCGTAACGTACGAAAGAGATCATTCATGATTACTGTATCTTAAGCTGTTTTGAGATGAGAAAAGAGAGGGACAACTAAGGGGAGACTATCAAGTCCTAATGTTGTCATGCCAAGGATTCATCCTATGGTTGAGGTTTAAAACAGGGAACTCCTAGAAGTTATCATGCATAGGTTTCAACCTAAAGTTCTATCATCACTTCCTTATCAAAGGAACTGAGATTCCTAGGGGATCATGTCAATGATAAACAGAAACAGATAAAGCATCAGCTTAAACAGTAAACAGTAAACGACTGTAAAATGCATGCAATGCAAGTGAGGGAGGAAATGTGTCTGGGGCAGCAGCCTCCACAAGCTCATCTCAATCTCAAGCCAGATATGAATAAATGCAATCATACAGAAGAAGCATGCTATCAAGCAGCATAAGAGCAACTGCAATCATACACAAGAAATGAAATGCTATCAAGCAAACACAAACCACATAGGCAAGGGAGCTGGGCTCTACCGAATACCCGCAAGCAAAGCTATACAGTAAAAATACAAGCAGAGGGAGAAACTCAACCTTTAGTGTAATCATGCTCCTAGCTTAAAGTCAGTCTAGATATGAGCTTATTCTAATGCATCAAGCAAATCAAACAAGGCACATCAATACAGAAAAGAAAAATGACAAGAAAGAAAGCAGATCAACAACTCCCTCTTTCAATCTCACAGCAGAGCTATCTCTGACAGCAACTCAGTCTTCATACTTCAATCATCCTTCATGACAAGTATCAACTTGCTTCTCCAAGGTTTCAATCCATCAGACATAAGTGTTAACTTATTCTCTCTTCTCCAAGCTTCAGTTTTCCAGTCAATTCCACCTTCAGGCTTCACTCCTAACTGCGAGTATCAACTTGATTCCTTCAGGTTCTCAATGCCTCAATGAAAGTGTCAACTTGTCCTTTATTCCTCAAGCCTCAGCTCTTCACTCAATCTCAATTGGATCCTCTTCACAAGCATCAACTTGTTCTTCTGGATCTTCAAGCTTCAGCTTCACCAGTATCAACTAGCCTTCCTCTTCATCTATAAGCTTCTACTTCTCAGAGTAGTCTTCAATCACCTGGAAGTGTCAACTTCATCCTTCAATCTTCTTCAAGCAAGGAACATCCTCTAACAAGGGAGAAAGATGCATCTATCAAGAGCAAAGTTGGGATGATTGGTAGCAGAGTGAAGACCAAAGGTCACCACTAAGCATCATGTCATCAGAGAAAGGGACCCTCAAAGGTTCTACCAATTTGCAAAGAGCCACACATCCTACCAAAGGAGGGGTGAGGCCTTTACAAGGGACCTTACATCATAGGGAAGAATGGAATTGATCAACATATTCCATGTTTATGAAGGAAGAGAACTATCTAGAAGCTCTGCCTACAAAACCCTAATCTTATCTTAGTCAAAACTACACCACAAGAAGGGAAGATATTCTAATCCAAGCCTCTTCAATCAATCCAATGCATCTTCAACTTGCCTTCATCCTCATCCAAGAATAAGCAAAGCACAACCCTAATCTAAGGGACCTAAAGATGTTAATCTAGTTGAGTTAGTGCCTTAGAATCATCTAAAACTAGCACCTAAACTAAAATCAATCAAAAATAGAAACTATCCTATAAATTTATACAAAAATTCTTAAGGGATCCTAATTCAATTAAGAATGCCTCATACAAAAACCAGGGACTAAATCATCTATTAAGTCCTAAAATTAAGTCCTAAATCTAAAGGTATCAACCATAAACCCTAAAAATGGAGCTTTTAAAGGTTTCAACCTAAACTACCACCTATGTTCATCACAAAAATGTTAGAAAAATCTATGGGGAGCATGCATGTCTATGCTAACAACTCACAAAAAATCAGGATCAAAATCATCACCACATGATCACACAAAATTCCACAAAATCAAGTATCAAACATAACTATTTTAATATCAATTAAAATGTGAAAATTCCCATAAAATCAGAAAATGCATGAAATAAAAATATTTTTTATCTAAAACATACTAGATTCAATCATGAATATAATGCAAAAAGAATGGGGTTAATTGGATCATTTTTCCATTTTTTATGATTTTTTCAAGAACCATGAACAAAATGAAAAAAATAAAGAAAATCCAAGTAAAATAATAAAACCACGGTGCAGATAGCAAACACGCTCAGTTCATTATGAAAATTGGGCCATCAGGGGGGTGGGGATAACAATTTGAATTAAGCCCAAAACAACCTAGTAAGTGAAACGCATCGTTTCACTTACTCAGACTCTCTCAAGAATCCAAATCAATCCTGGCCGTGGAATACCTTGCTCAGTCAAAGTCTTCAAGCCAATCCAACGGTATTCTAATCATCTTCTTCATTTGAACCAAAAATGGAGGGAGAAACGCCATTGAAATAGGGTGAAGAACACTCATTCTCTCCAACTCGGGCTCCATCAAATCTTCACCAAAAATCAAACTCTAAAACCCTAATCCCCTCCATTTTTCACTCTGATTCTAACCCTAGCCTCAGAATTTATTGAATCAACCTCTAACTTCAAACACGATCAAGAATCAAAATTATGCTCAGACCTCAATTATCATCATTCTTCAAATTGTTTGGTCTAAAATGTTCACCATATTACACTGATCAGTTCGTGCCATAATACTCACATTATCTCTCAATATCTAGCATGTTCTTGATCCAAACAGAAATTGTGTCATCTCATTGATCATCACGAAATCCTCTCTAAGTTTCCAGAAACGATCTCCTAACCACATACTACTAATCTAACCTAACAAATTGAGGTAATTCTTCTTGAATTAAGGTGAGGGATGAAAGTTTCAAACCTGTAAATTCTTGAGTAACAGAAGTAGCAATTCTTCAATTCAACTCTTCTACTGCTCTGGAATCATTCAATGTACCAAGTTCTTGCTTCTATATGCAAGAGAATCGATTGCAAATGCTTGGAACTCCAAACCCGATGGTGACTTGCAGGTGTTGAAATTCAATTGCTCATACACGATCCTTCAAGGTTTTGGCTATGGAATTGATCTGGAATCATTCAGTATCCTCCATAGAAGTTGTTGAGATCAAAAGAAAGATCAAAAATGGTGTAGAATGCAGAAACCGATTTCAATTTGCAATGAACAATGTGAAGTTGCAAACTCTCTTCTCTCCCTCAATTCTCACCAACCTTTCACTTGAACCCCTTCTAATCAATATATAAATGATGTTGGACCTCTCTAGAACCTTTTGGAATCATCCAAGGAGATGTTGAATTTCTCATGTCATCCAAAATACCATCTCATGCCATACTCACCCCAATTCTGGTTTTCACTTGTTGCAGCAGCTTGTTATGATCCCAAAATCTCTCCAAATGAGATATTAGATGTGTTACAATGCCTTGGAAGCTTGTGTATTGATCTCTCATGTGTTTTGCAAAAGTTACTTAATATGCAAGCAATTACTTTTCAAAGCAAGTCCACAAATTAGACCTCAAATCAAAATTGTGGCTAAACCAATGTTCTTAAAATGTTTTTTAGATTCAAAATGATATATTACATGCCTTGGTTTGGATGTGTAGATCAGAAATATCAATTTCCAACTTTGGTTTATTTAACTTATACCCTTATTTTAGGTCATTTTTGCAACTTTGAGCTACAAGAATTTCCAACATCTCATGACCTCTTTACTAGCCTTAAAACATCATTTTGAACAAGTTTAATGTTGAACATTTTCCCATTTGAAGCTTGGAAATGGGAGTTATGGCCTTATGCTTAAAATGACCTGTAATCTCCAAATGACCAAAATGCCCTTGACTTGTCAAAGCCATAACTTGAGTTCTACAAATCCTATCAAGGACTTCTAGTACTCTCTAGAAATCTAAGAGGATAAGGAACAACATTCATGTTGACCAAGAGTTCATAGTAATCATCCTTCTTGGGCAAAAGTTTCATGCAAGTTAGGTAACTTTCAAGCTCCCAAATCCACATACCTCAGATGACCTGTAACTTGTCAAAGTCATAACTTGAGTTCTACAAATCCTATCAAGGACTTATAGTACTCAAATTAAAGCTAAGAGCAAGATCTACAACATTAATGTTGGGGGAAAGATGAGATGACAATCACATCTTGAGCTAAAATGCCTTGAAGATAGGGGTCAAACTAGGGGATTTTACACTGTCAAGCCTTAGAAACCCTAGCTTGAAACTTCTCAAACTCTTCAATCATGACGAGTTGACCTTGGAATCATCCTTATAGCATCTCAATGCATCAATCCATGATCACATGGCTCTTGGTTTAGGTCTCATCCTTGTCCAAATCATTAGTTGACTTAGGGTTGACCCAGTCAAACCCTAGTTGCACCACCCATGGCTGAGGCTTCTTATTCTTGCACAATGACCTATCTAGGCCTCATGATGGCTTTCAAGACATCTCATAAGCTCTCTCAAGGCTTCAAGTCCACCCTCATGGCTTCAGAATCATCTGATGGTTTTCCACAACTTTCAAGTTAGGAGACCCACACACTTGGTTTCAACCACTCTCTCTGAGGATCTTTTAACTTCTCTGACAAGGATATCAACCCTTGAACACTTGAATAAGCTTCTTAGCTAGCCTCATGGTCTTATGTAGCTCTTGATTGGTAATCATACCTCTTGATGTCCTGCATACATGTCAATGAAATGCAAATGATAATGCTAATGTGAATGAAATGAAACATAGGCTAGGTAAAGAAATGTTGGGCAAATTTTGGGGTGCAACAGCTGCCCCTATTCAAACGGCTCGGACCTGACTGGGTGAGAAGCAAACGACTCTCAAACAATCAAGGTAAAATACGGTGGAATACCAATAAACCCGGAAATTTGCCAACTGCACAAGTACACGGTACTCTGGTGGGAACAAATATTCGAAAACTGAAATATTAGTTGCACGGCAACTAGCTGGGGAATTGGTCACACGGTAACCGGTGATACACGGTCGATCATGCCGTCAGGCACCAGGATTGCTCGGGACTCATCGGATCAACAATCAAGTTAATCATGCCATCGGGCATTCAAAGAAATTTTTGGGCGTCAGCCGAACTTCGTCAGTAAGTCGGGAATGGAATTCTCAGTCAATCATGAACCAATCGGGGATACCCAACTTCTACCATCAGGCACTCTGCATCAGCTGGGAGAACTGCTTCGTCAATACGGTTGGACTTCAATCATCAAGTCTTCAAGGGAAGTTTCAACTTCACTGTTCAGAAACCTGCTGGGGATTACACATCTCCGCTGGGGATTCTTGAGAACTATCAAGTAACTCTGCTTCGGGGATCCGGAAATCGTTCTGGGTGAGTCAACTCTGCTGAGGACATCAAGAATCATCTTGAACAAATAACTCCGCAGGGACTTCAAGAATCATCCTGAACCAATAACTCTGCGGGAGATTTCAGGAATCATCCTGAGAAAACACTCCGCCGGGGACTATAAGCATCAACTTGAGCAACCAACTCTGGCGACTTCACTGGGGATTTTAAGAATCATCTTAAACGAGCGCCTTCGCTGGAGAATTCAAGAATCATCTTGAGCAAACGACTTTGCTGGGGAGAATTCAAGAATCATCTCGATCAAACCATTCTGCGGAGGAACACCTGCAAAACAAGAATGGTAATGACCTAGCTCATGTTTCATATGCATATGCTTTGACAACGACGTAATGCTCCACACGGTGGAAATACTACGCATTTTGGGTAAATGTTGTGCAATCATGCAAAATGCTACGATCCCATCAGCAAAATAAATGTTGAAGGGAAAATCCTCCTGTCAAGGAGAAAGAACCACTCTGGTGGGGGAAGGAATCATCCTGCCAAGGAGAAAAAGTCACGCCAATCTCAATCGGACTCCGCCTGGGGAAATGAACTTCAGTCGACTGCTGCGGGGGAACGAAGCTCCACGAGAACCTGGACCTGCTGAGAAAAGCAATGTCAATCGCGGAAACAAACTGCACGGCATTCGCAGCCAACCCTTCCCGGAGGTAACGACTCCGGCGGGGAAATACAGCATCAGCTATTCAACACTCTACTGGGGAAAACCAATCATGGCCCGAACTGCTTTCCAAGGACTCGGATCCCTTGGGGATCTGCGAACTCGGATGGGGAAGAAGGAATCGTCCTGCTTGCTGGGGAGAGTACGACTCTGCGGGGAATTTCAATTCTGGCGAAGACTTCAGTCTGGAACTATCAATTGCTGCACACTTCAGTATGTGACTCAGCTAGGGAGATGACGACCCTTCGGGGTGTACTGATTGGGGAGAGAATCTTCTCTGCCTGGGAAAAAAATATCAATGCTTATGATCTCACGTTCAGACTCTGTGGGGAGAGGCTGTTGAACTTCGCTGGAGAAGAAGGAATCATCCTGCTTGGGGGCGCATACGGCGTACTGTCTGGAATATGCTGCACCTGCAACAACACAAACAAACAGACAAGATACCCTTCTCAAAGGGACCTATCAAGGTTATCATCTTGTGACAATGTTCGAGTAATTCATTGTTTCAACAATCAGTGGCCTAGGCCAGTAAGTTTATGTATGCGCATTTTATCAAAAACATCGGCGTTCTTTTTCGTAAACAAAACAGATAAATGCTAAACAGACAGACTTGCTGAATAGTGTACATTTTATTGATAACGAACCCCTGAATGGATAAAAATGTTTTACAACAGAGGCAAGCTCCTGGAATGAGGAAGCCACGCAAATATAAAACATAAATATACATCAGTACATACACATGTCGGCAACGAGGCGTAGACGAACACCATGAGTTGATTCCTCTATGACCCACTCGACTTCGATACCTCTCCGACGCTTCAGCTTCAGAAGAGATTGATTCAGATAAACGGCCTTCAGGTCTTCCAAACCACTAAACAATGAAAGTCCACACGCGGAACGCAGTCATTTGCTTTTTCAAATCCCTAACTTTTGCCTGAATCGCCCTTCCGGGTTTTCGATTCACCGGGATACCCTTTTTTGCCAAAGTCGCCCTTCCAGGTTTTCGACTTTGCGGGTGCACATTCTTTTCTTTATATCCCTAATTTTTGCCCGAACCCTTTTCCTTTTTTATGGTTAGCCGGGATGCCCCTTTTTTGCCTGGATGCTCTTTTTCTTTCCAGCGGGTCATTTTTAAGCAAAGTATTTTTTAACTGCGTCCGCGTTCACCGGGGATGCAAAATCTTCACCATCCATCGTGGATAACATCAAGGCTCCTCCCAAAAAGACCTTGCTGACGATGTACGGACCTTCGTAATTGGGAGTCCACTTGCCCCGGTGATCGGAGTGCGGAGGAAGAATCTTCTTCAGGACGAGATCATCCGTCTGAAAGCTTCTAGGACGCACCTTCTTATCATAAGCTTTCTTCATTCGGCTTTGGTATAAACTAACATATGCAATTGATGCCAATCTCTTCTCGTCCATCAGGCTGAGTTGGTTTAGTCGGTTCTTAATCCATTCTGCCTCGTCGAATTTCACGTCAACCAAAACTCGCAAAGAAGGGATCTCCACTTCTAACGGTAGGACAACTTCCATACCGTACACCAAGGAGAAAGGAGTTGCCCCGGTTGACGTACGTACCGTCGTACGATAACCGTGCAGTGCAAATGGCAGCATCTCGTGCCAATCTTTGTAGTTCACAACCATCTTCTGAACAATCTTCTTAATGTTCTTATTGGCCGCTTCAACGGCGCCATTCATCTTCGGCCGGTAAGGAGATGAGTTGTGGTGTTCAATCTTGAAACTCTGGCACAGCTCCTTCATCATCTTGTTATTCAGATTCGAACCATTATCAGTAATGATCCGCTCGGGAATTCCGTAACGACAGATGATGTCCCTCTTTATGAATTTAGCCACCACCTGCTTGGTCACATTAGCATATGAGGCTGCCTCCACCCACTTGGTGAAGTAGTCGATAGCTACTAGAATGAAGCGATGACCGTTAGATGCAGTGGGCTCGATCTTGCCTATCATGTCGATGCCCCACATGGAGAACAGCCACGGGGAGGACATGACATTTAAAGGGCACGGCGGTACATGAATCTTATCAGCATAAATCTGGCATTTATGACATCTCTTAGCGAATTTAAAGCAATCTGATTCCATCGTCAGCCAGTAGTATCCTACTCTCAGGATCTTTCTCGTCATAGCATGCCCGCCGGCGTGCGTACCAAATGTGCCTTCATGGACTTCTTCCATGAGCATACTCGCTTCTTTCTCATCTACACATCTGAGTAGCACGAGATCATGGTTTCTTTTATACAAAACTCCATCAGGATTGAGATAAAAATTTCTAGACAGCCTCCTCAGAGTCTTCTTATCCTGGGTTGACGCTCCCGCAGGATACTCCTTAGTCATAAGGAAGGTCTGAATGTCATGGAACCATGGCTTGCCATCAGAGGCTTCCTCGATCGCAAAGACAAATGCAGGTCTATCAAGACGGGAAAGGACAATTCTTGGAGCTTCATTCTAGAAATTGACTTTATACATCGAAGCCAACGTGGCTAAGGCATCAGCCATCTGATTTTCTGCTCTGGGCACATGATGGAGTTCCACTCGATCAAAGAACGGAAGTAGCCTTCTGGCATAATTCATGTACGACACCAAATTCGATTGACGAGTCTCCCACTCCCCTTTAATCTGGTTAATCACAAGCGCTGAGTCACCATATACATCTAGGTTCTTGATTCTCAAATCAATTGCTTCTTCTAGACCCATGATGCATGCTTCGTACTCCGCTTCATTATTGGTGACCGGAAACGTCAGTCTCGCAGTAAACGATATATGGGATCCATGGGGAGTCGTGATGATCGCCCCAATGCCACTTCCGTAAGAATTAACCGCCCCGTCAAATATCAACTTTCACTGGGACTTCCTATCTGGACCCTCGTCGGGCAACGGTTCATCGCAATCCTTTGCTTTGAGAAACATGATATCCTCATCAGGGAATTCAAATTTCATCGGTTGGTAATCCTCGATCGGTTGTTCGGCAAGGTATTCAGATAATACGCTTCCTTTGATGGCCTTCTGGGAAACGTACTGAATGTCATATTCCGTCAACACCATTTGCCATCTGGCAATCCTGCCCGAAAGCGCTTGCTTCTCGAAGACGTACTTGATCGGATCCATCTTCGAAATTAGCATGGTGGTGTGGTTGAGCATGTACTGTCGTAAACGTTTGGCAGCCCAGGCTAGTGCACAACACGTTTTCTCCAGCATCGAGTAACGAGATTCACAGTCTGTGAACTTCTTACTCAAATAGTAAATGGCATGCTCCTTTCTGCCCATCTCGTCGTGCTGACCGAGAACACACCCCATACTATTCTCAAGAATTGTCAAGTACATGATTAAGGGTCGTCCGGCCACTGGGGGTATCAAGATCGGAGGTTCATGTAGATACTGTTTTATCTTGTCAAATGCCTTCTGGAAATCCTCGTTCCAGATAATCGCCTGATCTTTCTTTAGCAGCTTGAACATCGGTTCACACGTGGCCGTGAGCTGAGAAATAAACCTTGCAATGTAGTTTATTCTGCCCAGGAAACCACGAACTTCTTTTTCTATTTTGGGCGCTGGCATTTCTTGTATCGCTTTAATCTTCGCAGGATCAACCTCGATGCCTCTTTCGCTCACGATAAACCCCAGTAGTTTTCCGAACCGTACTCCGAAAGTACACTTGTTAGGATTCAGCCTCAACCTGAACTTCCTAAGCCTCTCAAAAAGCTTCAGCAAATTGACCAGATGTTCCTCCTCCGTTTGGGACTTCGCAATCATATCATCAACATAGACTTCAATCTCATGATGAATCATATCATGAAACAAAGTTACCATTGCTCGTTGGTAAGTGGCCCCTGCGTTCTTCAGACCGAAAGGCATTACCTTATAGCAAAATGTTCCCTAAGGCGTGATAAACGTAGTTTTCTCCATGTCCTCCGGTGCCATCTTGATCTGATTGTAACCGGAGAAGCCATCCATGAACGAAAATACGGAGAACTGAGTTGTATTGTCGACCAACACATCAATATGAGGGAGCGGGAAATCATCTTTAGGGCTCGCCCTATTCAAATCCCGATAATCGACGTACATTCGTACCTTACCATCCTTCTTCGGTACAGGCACTATGTTGGCGACCCACGGAGGGTAAGTCGTGACCGCTAAGAAGCCAACATCAAGCTGCTTTTGCACTTCTTCTTTGATCTTAACGGCCATATCTGGTCGCGTCCTTCTAAGCTTCTGCTTAACGGGAGGACAATCTTCTCGCAGCGGCAAGTGGTGGACCACGATGTCAGTATCAAGTCCGGGCATATCTTCGTATGACCAAGCAAAGACGTCACTATACTCTCTCAACATCTCGACCAATCTTCGCTTGACATCACTCTGCAAGGCAGCCCCTATCCTGACGTTCCTGACAAGTTCTTCAGAACCCAGATTCACAATTTCGATCTCTTCTTCGTGAGGCAGAATCACTTTCTCTTCTTGTTTCAACAAGCGGGCCAACTCTTCGGGAAGGTCTTCGTCTTCATCAATCTCTTCTTCAGCTTGATAGATCGGGAAATCGAAGTCGAAGTGAGTCGTAGAAGGTCCAGAGTCGATGTCATCTGTTATGTGGATCCTGCAATAACAAGGGTTAAGCTTGAAACAAGGATATGCAGGTTAGCACAAACCTCATTGCCATTTTATTGTTTTTCAAAACAAATATAAAACAGGAATAACAGAGATCACAATATTTGAATACGAAGAAAAACGCCTTTTGATTTATTGATAAAATGCATGTACATAATCAAACGAGGCCCTGACAATAAAACCACTATGCCCCGGGTAGGACATAGGGTTGTACAATGATTGGAAAAAAGTAAATCATTACTCTTCTCTTGTCATCTGGATGATATCCTTGACGGACCAGTTGTTGAGGCTCTCGCCTGGCTTGCTTTGCTGGATCCAAGAGTCTAAGTCACAGTCGCTATCTCCGCTGTCTTCAGACACTGCGTTGACGCTTTCAAATATCACCCGCCACTGGTAAATTGGATCGACCCTTTACCTCGCGACGCATTGCTAGAAGAGGAGGCTTCAGCCGCAGGAGAATATCCCAACCCAAACTTGTCTTGCTTGTTAGGTATCTCCAAAATTCATCCCCAGCCTGGGGTAGATCCGGCTTGGACAACGGCCCGAGCTTCCTTGAAGGAGGAGAGAGTCATCTCTGGCTTCTCAGTGACTACAGGAGCTACGTCCTTGACTTTAACAGCTTCGAACGCTTGGCATGGAGTTTCGTGGATTTCCCCATCCATCTCAACATATTTGAAGGAGGACAAATGGCTCACCATTATGTCTTCCTCGCCACAAACGGTCACGATGCTACCTTCGACAGCATACTTGAGTTTCTGGTGCAACATGGAGGTCACGGCACCAGCAGAATGGATCTATGGCCGGCCCAAGAGACAGCTGTAGGCAGGCATGATGTCCATAATGTAGAAGATCGCGTCAAACGTTTCCGGCCCAACATGGATCGACAACGTCACCTCCCCGAAAACATGGCGTTTGGTTCCATCGAACGCTTTCACAACCAGATCACTGGGTGTGCAAATCACTCCACGAGTATCCAACTTCATCAATGCCTTCTTCGGAAGAACATTGAGCGATGACCCTGTGTCGACCAACACATGAGACATAATCCTTCCCCTACACTCTATCGAGATGTGCAGGGCACTATTGTGGTTCCTCCCCTTCGGCGTCAGCTCCAGGTTAGTGAACCCTAGCCTATTTCCAGCATTCACGTGGGCTACGACCTCCTCTAACTGGTTTACCGATATTTCCTGCGGTACATATGCGGCGTTCAACACCTTCAGCAGTGCGTTGCGGTGTGCTTCAGAACACAGCAACAAATTCAGGATGGAAATTTTCGAGGGTGTTTGATGGAGATGATCCACGATCTTATAGTCACTCTTTTTAATCAACCTCATAAATTCCTCGGCGTCTTTAACGAGTAAGTCTTTTTCTACCCCGCAAGGGATCCCTTCAACGACTTTACTTTTATCTTTATCCGTTGCATCAGCTCTGTCCGCTTTGTCCGCCACGACCTCAGGTGGTGCAAACACTCTCCCGCTGCAAGTAATTCCGCTAACGCCCGCTAGGTTCTCCACAGACGACCCAAACGGTTCTAGTTCCAACTTCTGTCTGTTGCAGTAGACCTCTGCCCCGTAATGCCATGGGACAGCATTAGTGCTTTCGAAGGATATCAGCCCAGCTTTTGTGATGGTGATTGTGGGCGGCCTGGGCGCAGAAATAGTTATCATCTGGCGAGGATGGTGATGGTGGCAGCCTCATCATCTTGCTTCAGCATTACCTCTCCTGATCCGCTTTCGGCCCTTTGGCTAAACTGTAGGATCCCTTCAGTCGTCAGACTTTGAATCCCTTCTCTCAACGGTTCACATCCATCAGGACTTGTTGCACAGCCCATGCACAGCTCTCCGCAACCTGGAAAGAAACCTTTTTTCATCAGCTTAGCCTTAACGAAACTAAGCGGTGTCTTCAGATCTCTGATGTCAGTCAACAAATCCAAACTCTCGTCTTCAATAATGGCGTTTACTCCACCTCCCCTATGATTCGGCATAGGGTTCTTCGTGACGTTTGGCACATTATCTGAGAAATTGATGATCTTAGCGTCCACCATGTCCTGCACCTTATGCTTGAAGGCTTTGCAATTCTCTATTGTGTGGCCTGGTGCCCCTGAGTGAAACTCGCAAGTCGCATTCGCATCATAACCTGGCGGAGGTGCCCCTGTCAAGGGAGCTAAGGTTCTCTTCTGGATCAACTGTAGCTGGAGCAGAGTCTGCAATAGTTGAGCGTACGACATGGGCGGTGTCTCGAGGTGATGGCTCGACAGAGGTGCCCTATTCTGATACTTTCTGTACCCTTGTTGATTCGGTTGCTGCTGCTGTGGCTGTTGAACAGCCGGGATAGTTATACTGGCCACCTGTTGGTGAGGGCCTTTACCCTTCCTTCGAGCGTTGGTCACGCCGCTCGTTTCTCCTTCCCGTCTTTTGCCACCATAAGGTTTCTTGCCTCCTCCAGCTGAGGATGAATCACCTTGAATTTTCCCCAGTTTGATCCCATTTTCAATGTGCTCACCCGTGATAATGAGATCTGAGAAGGTTCCGGACATACCGCTGACCAATTTCTCATAATAAACCCCTGGGAGGGTGGCTACGAACATTTGCACAAGCTCACGTTCAACCATCGGCGGCTGAACCCTGGCTGCCAACTCACGCCATCGCTGGGCGTATTCCTTGAACCCTTCGTTGTTCCTTTGCGACAGATTCTGCAGTTGGACTCGGTTCGGGGCCAGGTCACTGTTATATTGGTAGTGGTGCACAAATGCTTCAGCAAGGTCCTTCCACGTGCGCACACTGGTGGGTTCCAGACTCATGTACCATTCCAGGGAGGGCCCGGACAGACTGTCTTGAAAGAAGTGCATCAGCAACTTCTCGTCCTCAGAATGAGCGGACATTTTCCGATAGTATGATCTCAGATGGACGCGAGGGCAAGTGGTGCCCTTGTACTTTTCAAAGTCGAGTACCTTGAACTTGGGAGGCACCTTGAAATCAGCAATCAGTCCCAACTTGGACATATCAACACCCAGGGTGTTCTGGTTCTCGATATTTCTCATCTTATCCTCGAGTGCCTTGAACCTTAGACGTGCTTCAGCAATCAGCTCCCCTTCAGCACCTCTCTGAGAGAACACATCGTCTTGACGGTCTTCTAACCACGGCTGAGGCCCAAACAGATTTCCAACACCCGCATTGCCGTTGCCCAGCCCAGCATTGATGTTAGCTTCAAAATTTACATTACCGACGCCCGTCGTATTGCCATTGGGTCCCATGTTAGCTATCACATTGCCGTTGGCACTGCCATTCCCCCCGGTCACGGGGACGCCATTCTGAGGAGTTTCAACTGGTGGAGGGGTAGGCACGGTCCCACCATGGAGTACGCCATTGCTATCGACCCTTGAAATCAGAGGCTGAACCAGGGTCCTGAGCTGATCCTGGCCATAAGCGACCGCTTGCATGAGCTCCATGAAGCGATCCATTCTTTCGCGGAGTTCCTGAACATCAGTTTGCACTTGCTCCATGATTCTGGTTTGATTTGCTCTAGTCGGATAGCGGTGGATAGGTCTCTGATCAATCCTGGAACAACCTGAAACAACCTGTAAACACAAAAGGGTTAGGAAAAACGACAAAGTGCTCGTTATGCAAATGCAAACGTGTGTCCGTGCGTTAGGGAGATTTCCCCCGATCCTAGTGCCTGAGTGCCAGTGCTGATAATAAGAAGTCTGAGTATAGTCATGGAAATAACATCTCATATATAAAGAAAGCCCATCAAGGCAGTACACAACGTCAGTGAGTACAAGATGAATCAATAGCATGACCTCAACCAACAAGCCTGGTGATGGTCAGCATATAACAATGGTCAAAACAGAAGGAATACAAATAGTCAAGCACGGCCACGGGCGCGAAACTCTTCTAACAACCCCTTCGTTTCTGGATGATCAGGCCGAGTGAGCAACCCTTCGATGAGTAACTCTCTTTGCATAATGGTGTATTGAAGACCTTCGACCGAATCTTCCCATGCTCCTTCGCCGAAACAATCTTCTAGCTTCCGCTTCTTGGATTCAAACATCAGTTTGCGCTCCTTCAGGTTAGCAAGAGCTTTGTTGAGTTGGCCTTCGGCGGCATATCGGCGAGCGGTTTCTTCATCAAACCTCTTCTCACTAGCCTTCACCTGGGCTTTCAGCTTGGAGATCTGTTGCATCAGCTTATCCTCCCGCTCTTTCCTGTTGGCTAGGGAGGCCTTCCAGTGCTGGTTAAACTTGGATATCCTCCGATACGCTTCATCCAAGTGTTGCTTCTTCGTGGCCAGTACATCGTTGACAGCTTTGAAGTCTCGACCCACGCGCTCACGCTCAGCTATCTGCTTAGTCAGATCTGTCCCTAGCTGGTTCACCAGCTCTGTTTGCCTCTTGAAGGAATGAACGGCTTCGTTTCTCTCGCTTCTGAGTTGCGCCAATTCTTTCTCCAATTCTTCATTTGCCTTTTTCAGCTCATCTCTCTCAGCTAACACCTGATTATGCTGCTGAATAGGCACGGTGGTAGGCTCTTCAATCACTGGAGGGATTTCTGGCTTGGTAGGAGGAAACGACATTCCTATAGCGTCTGCTCTGGCTCTGATCCAAGTCACATACGGAGGGTAGGCTTGGCTATTGCTTTTCCCCAGCAATGGTTTTCCCCGCTTACAGATACCGTTCCAAGCGCGCTGAAGCTTAGATAACATATCCCCCTCTAGAAGACCAGTGAGGTACATAGATTCTTATACCTCTTCATCCTTCGGCGGAGCTCTCAAAGCATAAGCAAACTGTCGGACCAGCAAAGACGGATTATAGTTTATACAGCCCTTCCTGCCTATCAAAGGCACGTTCGGAAACCCGCTGCAGCTGAAGATAATCTCAGTGCCCAACCTATCTCTGTCAAACCAGTCAATACCCTTTGCAGATAGACTCATCAAACGCTAGGACCACTCAGCTGTGGCTGCAAACGAAGCAAAGGGACCCTTCTTGGGTAGATGACTATCAAGCCATTTATAGAGCAAGGGCACACATCATGAGACATTCTTACCCCTTCTGTTCTCGTTTTTGTAGTGGATGGAATGGTAAACGTCTCCTATCAAGGTAGGGACCGGATTCCCTGAAGCAAATATGTGGAAGGTGTCGAAGTCCACGAAGTCGGGCATATTGGGGAACAGAATGATGCCATATATGCACAGGGCGAGAATGGCGTTGAACACGACCCAACATCCGTCTTTGGCACCCTGCTGAGCCTTTCCCACTAAGAACTGCAAGGAGAAACCGGGAACCTTGTTCCAACTAGACAATACCAACTCTGAGGCATCCAGATGAAGTGAAGGAGCTAGACTAGCCAGATTAGGCTCAACATCCATATGAACAAAGGGCATCTGACTCTTGATAGGCACACCTAACAAATCAACATACTCCTCTAGTGTGGGTGCAAGAACGAAGTCCTAGAAAGTAAAGCATCTCAATGGAGGTTCGTAGAACTGCAGCAAGGCGTGCAACCCATTCAACTCAAACGCAGAAGGTTTACGAACCAAACTGAGCAGTTTGCCGTAAGATTTTCTGAACTCATCTCTCACAGAATCATCTGCTAAAGAAAACAAACCAGTCAGTTGAACGACATCAGGGGCAGGGAGCTTGTAAGCCACAATCTTCCTCAAAGAACCTATAACAATACAATAGAAGGCCAGAAATCCTGAATCGGGGGAAACGATACCTGCAAAACAGACACACGTTAATGAAATGCAAATGGGTATGCAAAGCAATGTAAAATGCAATCATGAAGCAGGAGATCAAGGCAACTGTGCTGTGGAGATTTTGTATCAACAAAACCATGATGCTGCTCTGTCAAGAACAACCACTATATCTGATAAGAAGAAAACCCCGGTATCGGACCACAAATCTGCTCTATCAAGAACACACATATCTGATAGGACCATAAATCTGCTCTGTCAAGAACAAACATCTGATACAAGACCTCTGATACAGGACCAAAACTCTGCTCTGTCAAGAACAAACATCTGATAATAAGGACCTCTGATGCAGGACCAAAACTCTGCTCTGTCAAGAACAAACATCTGATAATAAGGACCTCTGATACAGGACCAAAACTCTGCTCTGTCAAGAACAAACATCTGATAATAAGGACCTCTGATACAGGACCAAAACTCTGCTCTGTCAAGAACAAACATCTGATAATAAGGACCTCTGATACAGGACCAAAACTCTGCTCTGTCAAGAACAAACATCTGATAATAAGGACCTCTGATACAGGACCAAAACTCTGCTCTGTCAAGAACAAACATCTGATAATAAGGACCTCTGATACAGGACCAAAACTCTGCTCTGTCAAGAACAAACATACTTCTGCAGATGAGATCCTCAGATCCCAACAAAACTGATTCACTATCAAGAAAACCAGGTAGTCTGAAGGTTAGGGTTTCCTGCAACAAACCCACCCTGCTCACAGGTATATACCTAAACTGACACAGGTTCGGCATCCTATGCGGTCATCAGCGTCACAGACATTCACGAGGGGTGATACGATACCCAGAAGGTGTGGCATCACCAGCTCATGAAGCGGCCTCACTCGGCTGAATTCTAAATCATTGGTCCCCAGAGTCGACAATCCTCCAAACCAACAACCCCCTCAACCCAAAGGGTTGAAAAAGAAGTCAACCGGAAGAACCTCGTCTGAGCATGGATTTCATGAGACACTAGTGTCTGCCAAGCAAGCACGCGCCCACTAATTTCCACAACTAATGTTATGTACACTCAAGCCTGGGTCTGGCTTCTCACTCATCAGAATGCCCCTCCCACAACAGCACAGATAATCATATCATACTGAAAATAAAATGCTAGAAATAAAATGCGATAAATAAACACAACCCAACAAGTAATCATACAAGCGCTAGGATTGACTCTCGCAGGGGACGTCGGATCCCCAAACTGACTCGCATTCGAGACGTTGGATCCCAGGAAACTATCAAGTCCCCAGCAGAGTCGCCAGCTGTCGCTTCCGCGAAAATAAGGTGCCGGAAAAATAGAAGAGTCGCCACCTTTCGTTATTTATCCCTCAGAGCGGGAAAGGAAACGATCGGAAAAACCTGACAAAAAAGGTATAAGACAAGGTCATCGCAACCATTGTCTGGGTTCGGGAGTCGGTTACGCAAGGGGAAGGTATTAGCACCCCTCACGTCCGTCGTACTCGACGGGATCCACGCTTGTTATGTTTACTGGACGAGATTGTTTATCTATCTACCTATCAAGGCCGGCTGAAAATAAAAGAAAATAACTCGGCAAAGCGTCGCACTTTATGCCTACGTATTCTCATCAGAGAATGAGAAATCAGAGTCAACGTTGTTCGACCTACTACGGGTTACGGGGAAGGTGGCTCGCCAATACATCAGTATTGTGCCTACGTACTCTCAACAGGTATGAGAGATCAGAGCTTACGTAGTTCGGGATAATACGGCTTACGGGGATTCAGATTCATCTGTTTTATCGAGTAGGGTTAAACAGCAGTTCCAGCAGTTTGGGACAAAGCCTGTTTGCGGTGGCGCTGAAGTTTAACGACACTCTTTTCTTCAGAAAAGCATCCTTTGAATTACGGGCCCACGGGGCAAAAAGGTTTGAAGTTTGTTTTCTGTCTTTTACGAATGAACTGTTTTTTATTGTGTTTGCAATTTCAATCGCACTAAAGACTATGACCTGAGAGTGAATGCGTCGCATGTCACCCAAAGGGTACCATACTAAACATCCAGACTGTTGAAAAGAAGCTCTTCAACAATCCTTCCTCAGATTGCTTAAGGCTCGTAATGTACAAAAGAGATCATTCATGATTACTGTATCTTAAGCTGTTTTGAGATGAGAAAAGAGAGGGACAACTAAGGGGAGACTATCAAGTCCTAATGTTGTCATGCCAAGGATTCATCCTATGGTTGAGGTTTAAAACAGGGAACTCCTAGAAGTTATCATGCATAGGTTTCAACCTAAAGTTCTATCATCACTTCCTTATCAAAGGAACTGAGATTCCTAGGGGATCATGTCAATGATAAACAGAAACAGATAAAGCATCAGCTTAAACAGTAAACAGTAAACGGCTGTAAAATGCATGCAATGCAAGTGAGGGAGGAAATGTGTCTGGGGCAGCAGCCTCCACAAGCTCATCTCAACCTCAAGCCAGATATGAATAAATGCAATCATACAGAAGAAGCATGCTATCAAGCAGCATAAGAGCAACTGCAATCATACCCAAGAAATGAAATGCTATCAAGCAAACACAAACCACATAGGCAAGGGAGCTGGACTCTACCGAATACCCGCAAGCAAAGCCATACAATAAAAATACAAGCAGAGGGAGCAACTCAACCTCTAGTGCAATCATGCTCCTAGCTTAAATTCAGTCTAGATATGAGCTTATTCTAATGCATCAAGCAAATCAAACAAGGCACATCAATACAGAAAAGAAAACAGACAAGAAAGAAAGCAGATCAACAACTCCCTCTTTCAATCTCACAGCAGAGTCATCTCTGACAGCAACTCAGTCTTCAGACTTCAATCATCCTTCATGACAAGTATCAACTTGCTTCTCCAAGGTTTCAATCCATCAGACATAAGTGTTAACTTATTCTCTCTTCTCCAAGCTTCAGCTTTCCAGTCAATTCCACCTTCAGGCTTCACTCCTAACTGCGAGTATCAACTTGATTCCTTCAGGTTCTCAATGCCTCAATGCAAGTGTTAACTTGTCCTTTATTCCTCAAGCCTCAGCTCTTCACTCAATCTCAATTGGATCCTCTTCACAAGCATCAACTTGTTCTTCTGGATCTTCAAGCTTCAGCTTCACCAGTATCAACTAGCCTTCCTCTTCATCTATAAGCTTCTGCTTCTCAGAGTAGTCTTCAATCACCTGGAAGTGTCAACTTCATCCTTCAATCTTCTTCAAGCAAGGAACTCCATCCTCTAACAAGGGAGAAAGATGCATCTATCAAGAGCAAAGTTGGGATGATTGGTAGCAGAGTGAAGACCAAAGGTCACCACTAAGCATCCTGTCATCAGAGAAAGGGACCCTCAAAGGTTCTACCAATTTGCAAAGAGCCACACATCTTACCAAAGGAGGTATGAGGCCTTTACAAGGGACCTTACATCATAGGGAAGAATGGAATTGATCAACATATTCCATGTTTATGAAGGAAGAGAACTATCTAGAAGCTCTGCCTACAAAACCCTAATCTTATCTTAGTCAAAACTACACCACAAGAAGGGAAGATCTTCTAATCCAAGCCTCTTCAAGCAATCCAATGCATCTTCAACTTGCCTTCATCCTCATCCAAGAATAAGCAAAGCACAACCCTAATCTAAGGGACCTAAAGATGTTAATCTAGTTGAGTTAGTGCCTTAGAATCATCTAAAACTAGCACCTAAACTAAAATCAATCAAAAATAGGAAACTATCCTATAAATTTCTACAAAAATTCCTAAGGGATCCTAATTCAATTAAGAATGCCTCATACAAAAACCAGGGACTAAATCATCTATTAAGTCCTAAAATTATGTCCTAAATCCAAAGGTATCAACCATAAACCCTAAAAATGGAGCTTCTAAAGGTTTCAACCTAAACTACCACCTATGTTCATCACAAAAATGTGAGAAACATCTATGGGGAGCATGCATGTCTATTCTAACAACTCACAAAAAATCAAGATCAAAATCATCACCACATGATCACACAAAATTCCACAAAATCAAGTATCAAACATAACTATTTTAATATCAATTAAAATGTGAAAATTCCCATAAAATCAGAAAATGCATGAAATAAAAATATTTTTTATCTAAAAAATACTAGATTCAATCATGAATATAATGCAAAAAGAATAGGGTTAATTGGATCATTTTTCCATTTTTTATGATTTTTTCAAGAACCATGAACAAAATGAAAAAAATAAAGAAAATCCAAGTAAAATAATAAAACCACGGTGCAGATAGCAAGCACGCTCAGTTCATTATGACAATTGGGCCATCAGGGGGTGGGGATAACAATTTGAATTAAGCCCAAAACGACCTAGTAAGTGAAACGCATCGTTTCACTTACTCAGACTCTCTCAAGAATCCAAATCAATCCTGGCCGTGGAATACCTTGCTCAGTCAAAGTCTTCAAGCCAATCCAACGGTATTCTAATCATCTTCTTCATTTGAACCAAAAATGGAGGGAGAAACGCCATTGAAATAGGGTGAAGAACACTCATTCTCTCCAACTCGGGCTCCATCAAATCTTCACCAAAAATCAAACTCTAAAACCCTAATCCCCTCCATTTTTCACTCTGATTCTAACCCTAGCCTCAGAATTTATTGAATCAACCTCTAACTTCAAACACGATCAAGAATCAAAATTATGCTCAGACTTCAATTATCACCATTCTTCAAATTGTTTGGTCTAAAATGTTCACCACATTACACTGATCAGTTCTTGCCATAATACTCACATTATCTCTCAATATCCAACATGTTCTTGAACCAAACAGAAATTGTGTCATCTCATTGATCATCACGAAATCCTCTCTAAGTTTCTAGAAACGATCTCCTAACCACATACTACTAATCTAACCTAACAAATTGAGGTAATTCTTCTTAAATTAAGGTGAGGGATGAAAGTTTCAAACCTGTGAATTCTTGAGTAACAGAAGTAGCAATTCTTCAATTCAACTCTTCTACTGCTCTGGAATCATTCAATGTACCAAGTTCTTGCTTCTATATGCAAGAGAATCGATTGCAAATGCTTGGAACTCCAAACCCGATGGTGACTTGCAGGTGTTGAAATTCAATTTCTCATACACGATTCTTCAAGGTTTTGGCTATGGAATTGATCTGGAATCATTCAGTATCCTCCATAGAAGTTGTTGAGATCAAAAGAAAGATAAAAAATGGTGTAGAATGCAGAAACCGATTTCAATTTGCAATGAACAATGTGAAGTTGCAAACTCTCTTCTCTCCCTCAATTCTTACCAACCTTTCACTTGAACCCCTTCTAATCAATATATAGATGATGTTGGACCTCTCTAGAACCTTTTGGAATCATCCAAGGAGATGTTGAATTTCTCATGTCATACTCACCCCAATTCTGGTTTTCACTTGTTGCAGTAGCTTGTTATGATCCCAAAATCTCTCCAAATGAGATATTAGATGTGTTACAATGCCTTGGAAGCTTGTGTATTGATCTCTCATGTGTTTTGCAAATGTTACTTAATATGCAAGCAATTACTTTTCAAAGCAAGTCCACAAATTAGACCTCAAATCAAAATTGTGGCTAAACCAATGTTCTTAAAATGTTTTTTAGAGTCAAAATGATATATTACATGCCTTGGTTTGGATGTGTAGATCAGAAATATCAATTTCCAACTTTGGTTTATATAACTTATACCCTTATTTTAGGTCATTTTTGAAACTTTGAGCTACAAGAATTTCCAACATCTCATGACCTCTTTACTAGCCTTAAAACATCATTTTGAACAAGTTTGATGTTGAACAGTTTCCCATTTGAAGCTTGGAAATGGGAGTTATGGCCTTATGCTTGAAATGACCTGTAATCTCCAAATGACCAAAATGCCCTTGACTTGTCAAAGCCATAACTTGAGTTCTACAAATCCTATCAAGTACTTCTAGTACTCTCTAGAAATCTAAGAGGATAAGGAACAACATTCATGTTGACCAAGAGTTCATAGGAACCATCCTTCTTGGGCAAAAGTTTCATGCAAGTTGGGTAAATTTCAAGCTCCCAAATCCACATACCTCAGATGACCTGTAACTTGTCAAAGTCATAACTTGAGTTCTACAAATCCTATCAAGGACTTCTAGTACTCAAATTAAATCTAAGAGCAATCTCTAAAACATTCATGTTGGGGGAAAGATGAGATGACAATCACATCTTGAGCTAAAATGCCTTGAAGATAGGGGTCAAACTAGGGGATTTTACATTGTCAAGCCTTAGAAACCCTAGCTTGAAACTTCTCAAACTCTTCAATTATGATGAGTTGACCTTGGAATCATCCTTATAGCATCTCAATGCATAAATACATGATAACATGGCTCTTGGTTTAGGTCTCATCCTTGTCTAAATCATCAGTTGACTTAGGGTTGACCCAGTCAAACCCTAGCTGCACCACTCATGGATGAGGCTTCTTATTCTTGCACAATGACCTATCTAGGCCTCATGATGGCTTTCAAGACATCTCATAAGCTCTCTCAAGGCTTCAAGTCCACCCTCATGGCTTCAGAATCATCTGATGGTTTTCCACAACTTTCAAGTTAGGAGACCCACACACTTGGTTTCAACCACTCTCTCTGAGGATCTTTTAACTTCTCTGACAAGGATATCAACCCTTGAGCACTTGAATAAGCTTCTTAGCTAGCCTCATGGTCTTATGTAGCTCTTGATTGGTAATCATACCTCTTGATCTCCTGCATACGTGTCAATGAAATGGAAATGATAATGCTAATGTGAATGAAATGAAACATAGGCTAGGTAAAGAAATGTTGGGCAAATTTTGGGATGCAACAACAGTCACTCGCTTTTCATCTTTTGGTGCCTGAATCACACGATTCATTTTTTATTATCATTTTTATTTCCCTAACTTTTGCCTGGATTGGCTCTTTCGAGCTTCTTTTGATTTCAAGGTCCAGCAGGATGCCCTAATTTTTGCCTAAGTCGCTTGTTTTTAAGATTCGACTTAACGAGCTTTGCTCTCTTTTTTTTTTCTTTTTTCTTTTCGAACAAATCGTGTGATACCGACTTGTCTGACTCTTTGGGGAATAACGTGACTGTTTCACTCCTTATCAGCAAGGTTTAACCACTGTGGTTCTTTAGGCACGACCTATTCAGGTGTGATTTATCCTTGAACGGGAACACTCCTATTGCAATTTGGATATTCGGCCGAACTAGCTGACACCTACCCGGCCCTAGGTTAAAATTAGGGTTCTTTGTTTTCAGAAAGAAACTCCTACAACTAGGCTCAAAGGGGTTGACAAGAGATTATCATCCTTATATCTCCGGTGTTTGGGAATTTGAAACAATGCCTGTACATCATCAGCAGGTTTTATTTCAAAAGCACACAATCGGAAGCTTGCGCGTCTTTAACCTTCGTTATCCTCCCCGGACTCCACTTAAACAACCGTATAACATCTGTAAAAAGCAATTAATGGACAAGAATGGAATAAATCAAAACATGCATATTCATTTCATTAATATCAATCAATGAAAACAACAAGTTTTACAAATGAGATTGCACTTTAAACAGGAAAGGAAAGACAAACATAAAGAAATAACAGGATAAAACGAAAATTGTCAGCTTCTGGGAACTGGGTTTTCACACTGATTTGCCGCTGAACCAGCCATCTTCAAAGTTGCTTAGTGAATCCATTCTGACGCCCTTCTGAACCTTTGCCGTCAGTGAATTCTTTCCTGATGCGAACTGCTGGCGAACTGCTGAACCCCCA
The DNA here is from genome assembly GCA_963859935.3 of Lathyrus sativus. NCBI lineage: Eukaryota > Viridiplantae > Streptophyta > Magnoliopsida > Fabales > Fabaceae > Lathyrus > Lathyrus sativus. The sequence continues at coordinate 160,855,320 of OZ012741.1, forward strand.
TGGCAGAACTTGTTGATCCGAATACCCTGAGGTGTGACCGAGAACATATCAGAGTCCAGCAGATTCCGAATCTGGCTTTTAAGAACTTTGTAGTTGTCGGTTGAATGCCCATGTTCCCCAACATGGTACTCACAACGGGCATTGACATTGAAACCTGGCGGATATGGAGGGATCACCGCATCGATCTTCTTCGGCACTAATAATCCCCCTCTGATCAGATCTGGCAGCATCTGACTGTACGTCATAGGCAACCGAGCGAAATTCCTTTCTGGCTTCTTTGGTCTTTTCCTGACGCGCAAACTCGAGCTAGAACTATGAGGCTGCTGATTCTGGAGAGGAACTGATGTCCGTTGCAACGGCTGGATGGGTCGTTGACCCTGAACAGTTGAAACACTCGGAGGTTGAGTCTGAGTTACCAAGGACTCCTTTTGTTCAGGTGCTTTCATCCTTAAGTTTGATCCAGGAACAGGTAGCAACTGTGGGCGAGGGGATTCTGACACCAAGGATTGTAGGATATACTCTTGACCTACTGCAGCTTTAGGCAAGGGAATAGGAGTATCCATCTCTTTTCCATGATAGGGAATAACTTTGCCTGATACGTTCATGCCGCTCGGCGTGAATTCAATCGTCTTCGAATCAATCAAATCTTGAACCTTATGCTTAAAATATTTACAGTTCGCAACGTCGTGCCCTTGTCCCCCAGAATGGAAATCACAATAAGCATTGATGTCGAAGCCCAGTGGCGGTTGTCCAGTAAATGGATCCAAAGTTCGAGGCTTTACCAACTGAAGTTGGTGCAAGAGCTGCAGCAACTAAGCATAATCCATGGGGATCTGATCGAAGATTCTATCTTGAAATTTTGTCCTCTGACCATATCTTCTAATCCTGGGATTCTCTTGAGGAACGGTACGCAGCCGATGACACGGGAACCTCAGAATCTCCGGTTGTGCAGCAGACTTCTGACACACGTCACGCTCTGGGATAGGTTCTATAGACAAAAGTGGAACAAGCATCTTTGCTGCAGCCTCAGGCATCTGATCACCTTCTTTCCTGAGCACACTCCTTATCACTTCCATGATTAAACCCACTTGAGTTTTCAACTGCTAATTCTCCTCTCTAAGCGCATTCTGATCCAAGCGCAACGGTTGCATGTCTGCAATGAACTGCCCCATCTGGCTCTTGACTTCTCTCAGCTCTGCTTGGACTTTCTCTATGACTTTGTGATAATTCTTATATCTAATTGTATAACCTGCAACAAACTAGTGAGTACATGAAGTCAGATTAACAACTCTGAGGTACCTGTTACACAAAAACAATATGCAAGATGCAAACAAGCATGCAACAGGGAAATTTCAGAATAGCACCAAGGAAACAAGGAACCCAAGATCCAATCAGGGATAACCACCACACAGATATCACACTATCCAGAAATAACCGAATACAAACAAAGTGACCTCGACAAACAGGCTTGGCGATGGTCAGCAAACAATAATGAACGAAAGCTAATCACATAAGCAAAGAAAACAGACGCGACAAACGGCACGGGAAACCTTCTAGCAACTTTCCTCATATCCAACCGAGCCTTCAGTTTGATACTCTTCAGAATACACACTTTCGGAGGATCCTTCCATAACAAGAACTGTGGTGCCCCTATGGCGGGATGAAGGGGAATCATTAATATGAATAATACCTTGAGGCGTGATGGAAAACTTGTTAGAGTCTAAAAGAGTCTGAACTTGGCTCCTGAGCACCTTACAATCATCTGTGGAATGCCCCTGTGCCTCAACATGGTACTCATAGCGAGCATTGACATCGAAGCCTGGAGGGTACGGCGGGATCATTGGATTAGTCTCTTTTGGCACAATCAGCCCACTTTTGACCAAATCCGGCAACAACTAGCTGTACGACACTGGTAGCTAAGTAAACTGCCTTTCGGGTTTCCTTGGTCTTCGTCGAGCATGCTGACACGGCTGATGACGGTAGGACCGTTGGCTTTGAACACTTGAAATGTCTGAAGACTGAACCTGAGATGCCGAATATTCTGAGATAAACCCACTTCCTTTCTCCCATTCCTCCTGAGAACTCACAACTGACTCATTTTCCTCAACCAAGATGAATGGAATGTCTCTAATCTTCCCATTATTGAGTCCACTCTCAACACGTTCACCCATTATCACCAAGTCAGCAAAGTTCGACATTCCACCGCTGATCAGCTTGTCAAAGTAATGGCCCTTCAGAGTACCCAAGAAGATGTCAACCAGTTCTCTATCCTGAAGCGGTGGTTGAACACGAGCAGCGAATTCTCTCCATCTCTGCACATACCCTCTAAAGGATTCATTCTTCTCTTGAGATAATTCTTGCAATTGCATGCGACTAGGAGCCATATTGAGATTGTAGTCGTACTGCTTCACGAAGGCATTGGCTAAATCTGACCATGATCGGATACAACCACTCTCCAACTGCATATACCAATCCAACGATGCTCCACTCAGACTGTCCTGAAAGCAATGAATCATAAGCTGATCATTGTGAACATGTGAAGTCATTCTCCTACAGAACATCACCAAATGCTGCTTTGGACAACTGTCCCCTTTGAACTTCCCAAAATTTGGCATTTTAAACTTCGGAGGCATCACAAAACCTGGCACCAAGCACATGCTCGAAGCATTCAAATCAAGAGTATTATGTCTCATCAAGGCATTAAGCTTTTCATCCAACAGACGACATTTTTCCATAAACTCAACAGTCTTCGGGTCTTCAACATTGACCTTTGGAATAGTCCTCTGAGAGTCTGGCACAGAGAAGGTGAAACTATGATATTTTGTGTCATAGAGAGAGGAAGAATCTCTATTGCTGGCAATGGGATGCTCTTCAACAGGTATCGGCATAGGATGAGCTCGAGCAACATTGTTCACTAGAGTCTTCTGAGTACCAGTCTCTCCTCTAGTCATAGCTGACATGAATTCCACGAGCTGACTCAACTGATTCTTCATCAATTCAAACTCTGCCCTCGTAACAACCAAGTTCTGCTCTCCTGAGTCCATGATCCTTCCAGAAGCTAACTCAAGTCCTATACGAATTTCGGGAAATCAATTGACGAAGAAGACAAAAGACGGGTAAGCTCCCTGTTCCTGGATGAGGATGGATATGAAAAACTGAAATGCGAATGCAATGCAAAAATGCAAAATGCTAATGCACACACAAGGGATCAAGTACGCTGTGCTGTAGACTGAGGAAGATCAGAGCTCTGCTTCAGCAAGAACATAACACTGCACCGATAGAAACCAACTGATACCAACAATTCAGATTCAAACTGCAGAGAAGACTCGAGTAATCTGAAGGTAAAGGTTTCCTGCATAACCCCAGTCCCACTCACAGGTATGGACCTATTCACTGATACGGTATGGCATCCTATGCACTTGTCAGCGTCACAGACTTTCAAGAAATGATGATACGTTCACCATTTCTGGTTTGGCATCATTATCTCCTGAAGAGGCCTCACTTAGATGACTCACAGATGATCGGTTCCCAGAGTCGACAACCTTAAATATAAAATCCTATCAACGGCCCACTGGGCTGAAAAGAAAGTCATCAAAGAGAATCTCGTCTGAGCGCAAATTTTGTGGGAACTAGTGCATGCCTAACATACAGGTTCACCACTACTTTTCGCTTCTAATACTATGTTTGTACTCAAGCCCAGGCCCGGCTTATCACTCATCAGAACTCCCCATTCCCACAACACAACACAAATGATATATGATGCGGAAAATAAATGCGGGAAAGTAAGATGCGAAAGTAAATAAAGTACATATATACAACACCCAAAGATAAACACACAAGCGCTAGGATTGACTCGCATAGGGAACCAGAGTCGCCAGCTTTCGCTACTGCAAAAAACAACCGGCGGAAAAAAATAAAAGATTCGCCACTTTCGTTATTTATCCCAAAGAGAGGGAAAGGAAACGATCGCAAAAACCTAAAGAAAAAGGAAAGTCAAGGTCATCGCAACCATGTCTGGGTTCGGGAGTCGGTTACGCAAGGGGAAGGTATTAGTACCCCTCACGTCCGTCGTACTCGACGGGATCCACGCATGTGTTGTCTATCTAAAAGGGTGTGTTGAAACTACCTAGCTAAAGGCTTAAGGTCAAAAGGAAAATAAAAGGACAGGACTCAACAGAACAATCGTTGTTCTGGGCCTACGTACTCCCTCGTGCAATGGGAAAGTCAGAGTTAGGGTAGTTCGACTAACTACGGCTAAAGAAGGGGGAAGGTTGCTCGCTAAGACATCGCGTCTTATGCCTACGTACTTTCATCTGGTATGAAAGATCAGAGCAAACATAGTTTGGGCTTACGAGAACACAGGCTATTCAAAAGTTTTACCCGAGTAAGGTTAACAGACAGTTCTAGCAGTTTGGTGTATGCAGCTCGACCATTGGAGATTTAGGCGTTACCGTTTGCGATAGGACTGAAAGTTAACAACACTCTTGCTTATGAAAAGTTTTTCCTGATTAAGACCCCAAGGGGTGAAAAAGGTTTGAACTGTTTTTGTGTTTTTTAAGGAAGAAGTTTTTTGAACATGGTTTGTAACTTATGTTGCGCTAAAGACTATGATCTAGGAGCGAATGCTTCGTATATCGTCTGAAGGACATACACTAACATTCTAGATAATTGAGAGGAAACCACCCAATCATCATTTCCTAAATGGCTTAAGGCTCGTAGTGTGCAACAATTGTCATCCTTTATTAAGTGGATTGAAGTTGTTTGAAGATGAGAAGAGAGAGGGGACAAACTAAGGGGGACTAGACCAAACCCCAAAAGTTGTCATGAAAAGTGCTCCTGAAGTTGAGTTTGAAAGGGAACTTCCTAATGGTATCATGCATGGTTAGAACCCTAATGTATATCATAACCTCTCTTGAACAAGAGAGGTTAGAAATCCTAAGGGAAGGAAAAGACAAAGGAAAAAAGAAAGAAACATGCATAAGAATGCAAACATGAAGTGCAAACATGGAAAGCAAGGATGCAATGCAAGTGAGGGAGGAAATATGTGTGGGGCTGGAGCCTCCACAAGCTCATCTCAACCTCAAGCCATAGTATGAATAAATTCAAGAGAAGAGGAGAAGAAGATGCATAAAAAAACAAGTAACAAAAACAATGAGAAAAAGTCATCATGGATTCATTACTTTAGGCAAGCTTCAAGTTCCTCCTCAGGAGGAACCAAGCAACCTTAAGTAGTATTCCAAAGTCATGGGACATAATGGAGGATGAGGAGAGAGTTCACAAATGCAAATACAAGCATAACACAAGAGGAGACAAGCACACAAGTCAACACTTAAGTCACATAAGCAAAAGATAATCACACAATGTAGACATGAAATGGAAAAGGCATGAAAAATAGCAAACATCCCCTAAAAATACCAAATAAAATCTCATTGGACCCCCAAGGTGTTAGGAACCAGGGGTCCAAATTAGAGATCAAAACTCAAAGCCAAGCTACCTCAATTAAAAGCAAACACACAAGGTATGCCCTAAACTAGGGCAAAAAGAAAGGTTCACAAAACCAAACCAAAACACTAAGCAAGACTTGATAAAAAACAGAAATAAAAATATGCAAAAATCATTCAACATGTTAATGCAATGCTCAAAAATTTTCATGCAAAAATGAGGAGTTTACACCTAGAAATAAAATCAAGAGAAAGCAATGCTACAACTTAATTCAAATAAAACAGCCGCAATATTTAATTCATTATTTCATTGAAAATAAAGTGAAAAAATTAAAATAAAATTTCTAAAAAAAAGTAGACATCTCAAGGTGTCTAGAAAATATTTTTGTGTATTTTTATGGATATTGGAACTATTTTATTTGGAATTTAATTGAAACAACACTAAAACAAAATAAGAAAAGAAATTAACAATAAAATGATAAAACAGTGGTATGAATAGCAATTAAAACAAGGCAAAAACATGGACTGGGCCTCCCTGGGGGGTGCTAATAGCGCACGGTTCATAGGCCCAATGAAAAAAAAACAAATAAATCTGAGCAATCCAATGCAATGTGTTGACTAAGGTGTACCATGGAAAACAATCTAGATCACATGATTAAATGGAGTATGCACATCAAGTGGCTATTAAAGTGACAACGCATTAATGAAAATAAAAGAAAAAGTGTGCATATGGTCAAAGATGGACTATAGTGGGATCTAATATGGATTGCAAAAATCAAAGTCATCCGATCGGACGCTTTACACGACGACACGTCGTCGTCTTCACTCCCAACTTCGTCGGCGCCGGAATTTTTTCGGTCATCTTCCTCACCAATTCCGGCCGCCGCGGGATGTACAACAACAACATGGTTCACCATTTCTCAACCGTTTTCGACGTTTCTTATATGGAAATTCATCTCCTCTTCGCAAGGATCTCATATCTACCATTAGTTTCCATTAATTCTCCATGATAAATCCAGAAAGTAAACAACAAGCAAGATGCACAAATTTTCGAAGTTCTTAAAACTCAACCAAATTAATACAAACATCATCTACATATTATGTAGATCATAGATCAACCAAAATCTAAGCAAAACACCTCAAGAATTGATCAAACCGAATCAAACAAGTTTGGAGCTCCACACATCAAACATCACAAACACAAACAATTATTATCCAGAAACGATCTACATCACTCAAGGATCATAATGCAACAAAAATGGCAGAGAATCATGGCATATTGAGAGTGTAAGGTTGAAAGTTAGTTTACCTAGTGGAAAGCCTCCACTGCGCCTTGAAACTATGCTAAAGGTTAATGAAAAATGCCCAGAATCATTCCATGAACTTCATTAAAGGTGTTTGAATGCTCAATTTGGTCTGAAAATGGATGAATCTCAGAATTCGAATTCCACCTTGCTCTCACTTTTTCTTGATGTGTTCTTGCTCCTCTTGCACGAAAATGACCTAATTCTGATCCATTCTTCATCTAGAATATTTATGTGTTGGGTTTAGGATCAAATGAGGGCCCAATTGTGACTAATTTGGAAGAATGCAATTTCAATTTTTGCTCACTTTTTGCTTTGCCAAACCACACGAATTTCCACTGCACATGCTCATATTCTGATCCAAATCAATTGCACATGGCTTTGGTTAATCAAAGGGTCAAGAATTAGCCCTAGTTTGTGATATTATGGTAGATTTCCAATTTGTTGCTTCATGGTGAAGAAACTATGAAAATGGCTAACCAAATGACCTCAAATCCAAAATATAATATTGCCAATGTGCTCAAAATGTTATTTACACTCAAAAAAAGTACAAACTTGCCTTGAGAAAGTTTTAAATCAATTAAATCCCAAATTCTCATTTTAGGCCTTCTTTATGAGAAATTCAAATCCCAATTCTTCAGTCCAAGCTCCCACCATGACAAGAGATGATTTGGTAATGTAAATGGCCCTATTTGGAGCAAGTTTCATGTTAAAAAGATTTCCATTTGAAGTGTGCAAGTTGGTGAAATGGACCTATAATTTTATGACCTGTAATCTTACTTTCCCAAAATACCCCTAACTTGTAAACCTCATAACTTGAGTTCTACAAATCAGATGAAAGATTTCTAATACAATTTAGAAATTTAAGACCAATACCTACAACGTTCATGTTGGCCAAAAGTTGAGGAGAAACATCCTTCTAGGTCAAAAATGGCTTGGAAATTGCTTGACTTTTGTTGACCAAAATCATATCCCTCTGATGACCTGTAACTTGTCTGGATCATAACTTGAGTTCTATAAATCCAATCAAGGACTTCTAGTACTAAACTTAAAGCTAAGAACATGCTCTACAAGTTCCATGTTGGCCAAAAATTGAGATGAGACTTGTATCTTGAGATAGGTGGTCTTGAAGTCAGGCACTAAATAGGGGATTTTACCCTGAGAACCCTAATTTAGTAACTTCTCACACACTTAACCCTTGATGAATTAAAATTGAAATGATATCTCATATGTCTTAACACAACATCCCATGAACATTGAGACTTTGAATTGAGTTTTAATCTCCTTCAATTGCACAGTTGACTGAGGATTAGCCAGATGAAACCCTAGTTGCAACACCTTCAATTGTAACTCTTCACACTTGGCACAAACACATGGATGAGCTCCACAATGGCCCTCAAGGAACTCAATGAGCTCTCTCAACATCTCATACCAATAATCATAACTTTACAATCCCCTGATGCTCTTCAATTGGCCTCCAAGTTAGGAACTGACCCACACACATCCATCCCTTCTCTCATAAGACCATTGTCCATTCCTGATGACTTGATTACCATCCAAACTTAAGTAGAACCCCTTGCTTAGGCTCAACCCTCTGAGTAGACTCCTCTTGATATGCACAAGCTCTTGATCCCCTGTTCAATGCAACATGCTATGCAATGCAGATGCTAGAACACAATGAAATAAAATGAAACACAAACCAGCCAAAGAAAAGGTTGGGCAAATTTTGGGGTGCAATAATCATACCTCTTGATCTCCTGCACACCTGTCAATGCAATGCAGATGATAATGCTAAAATTAATGCAATGAAGCACAAGCTAGGTAAATAAAAAGGTTAGGCAAATTTTGGGGTGCATTAGCTGCCCCTATTCAAACGGCTTGGACCTGACTGGGTGAGAAGCGAACGACTCTCAAACAATCTAGGTAAAAGACGGTTGAATACCAACAAACCCGGAAATTTGCCAACCGCACAAGTAAACGACACTCTGATAGGTAGGAAAACTCTTCGGAATTTGAAATGACAGTTGCACGGCAACTTGCTGGTGAATGATTAATCTCAAATCTTCGTCAGGATGATCATCTGATTTCGCTGTAGGACTTCGTCATCAAGTCATCAAGGGATCACCGGTTACTCGGTAACTGGTGAAGGATAGCCGATTTTACTGTCAGGCATTCTGCGTCACAGTAGAAGAATCACTCCTGGACTCATCAGGTCATTAGGAACGTTTGACAATCAAGTCAATTATGTCGTCGGGCATTCTGTGTCATAGCAGAAGAATTCCTTAACGTCACCTCTGGACTCATCAGGTCGCTGGACGTTTTGACAATCAAGTCAATTATGCCGTCGGGCATTCAAGGAAATTCTCGGGCGTCAGCCGGACTTCGTCATCAAGTCGAAAACAGAACCATTAGTCAATCATGAGCCAATAAGGATATCTAAACTTTTGTTGGTAGACACTCCGCGTAAGCTAGGGGAACTCCTCGACATCACAGTCAGACTTCGTCAGTAAGTCAGGAAATAGAATCCTTAATCAATCATGAACCAATAAAGATATCTAATCTTCTTCCGTCAGGCACTCCGCGTTAGCTAGGAGAACTTCTTCGACCTCACAGTCGGACTTTATCAGTTTGTCAGGAAATAGAACCCTTAATCAATCATGAACCAATAAGGATATCTAAAATTTTGCCGTCAGGCACTCCACGTCAGCTAGGGGAACTCCTCGACATCACAGTCGGACTTCGTCAGTAAGTCAGGAAATAGAATCTTTAACCAATCGTGAACCAATAAGGATATCTAATCTTCTGCCGTCAGGCACTCCGCGTCAGCTAGGAGAACTTCTTCGACCTCACAGTCGGACTTCATCAGTAAGTCAGGGGGAATTTGGCACTGCTGCCGGACTTCAATCATCAAGTCTTCAAGGGAAATTTTAACTTCTCTGTTTAAAACCTGCTGGGGATGACACATCTCCGCTGGGGATTATGGAGAAATATCAAGTAACTCTGCTCTGGGGATTCAGGAATTATCCTGGACGAATAAACTCTGTTGAGGAATTCAAGGGTCATCCTGAACAACAACTCTGCTGAGGAACACCTGCACACAAGAATGGTAACGACCTAGCTCATGCTTCACATGCATATGCTTGACAATGGCGTAATGCTCCATATGATGAAAATGCTACGAGTTTAGGGTGGATGCTATGCAATCATGAAAAATGCTACGGAACCAAATAAATCATTGTATGGCTTAAAACAAGCTCCCAGAGCTTGGTATGAGAGGCTGAGTAATTTCCTTCTGGAAAATAATTTTATCAGAGGAAAAGTTGATACTACTCTCTTCCATAAATCTATTAAGAAAGACATTTTAATCTGTCAGATTTATGTTGATGATATTATTTTTGGAACTACCAATATTACGCTTGGAAAGGAGTTTGCTCAATCTATTCAGGCAGAATTCGAGATGAGCATGATGGGAGAACTCAGATTCTTTCTGGGAATTCAAGTGAATCAGACTCCAGAAGGAACCTACATACATCAGACAAAGTATGTAAAGGAGCTTCTGAAGAAATTCAACAAGACAGAAAGCAAGCTAGCAAAGACTCTAATGCATTCTACAAGCACTCTAGGTAAAGAAGAGGTAAGTAAAAAGGTAGATCAGAAGCTCTACAGAGGTATGATTGGTTCTCTTCTGTACTTGACTACTTCTAGACCTGATATCCTCTTTAGTGTTTGTCTATGTGCTAGATTCCAATCAGATCCTAGAGAATCCCACTTAACAGCTGTTAAGAGGATTGTGAGGTATCTGAAAGGTATTACTAACGTGGGTTTGTGTTATAAAAGATCTGATGAATACAGATTAGTTGGATTCTGTGATGCTGACTATGTTGGAGACAGAATAGAGCGTAAGAGTACTTCTGGAAGCTATAAATTTCTAGGAAGTCTCTGATCTCTTGGTTCAGCAAGAAGCAACCCACGATAGCGCTTTCAACAACAGAAGCAGAATACATTGTTGCTGCTGGTTGTAGCACACAGATGCTCTTGATGAAAAGTCAACTAGAAGATTATCAGATACATGAGAGTAACATTTATATTTTCAGTGATAATACTTCTGCTATTTGCCTTTCTAAGAATCCTATTTTACATTCTAAGACAAAGCATATAGAAATTAAGCATCATTTCATCAGAGACTATGTTCAGAAGGGAATTATAAGTTTGAACTTTGTTGATACAGACCATTAATATGCTGATATCTTCACAAAACCCCTTGCTGAAGATACGTTTAAATTCATTCTGAAGAATATTAGTATGGATTTTTGTCCAGAATATAACTATTATTCAGAGTCAAATTTATTCAGATGAAATATGATTAATATCTATATTCTGAAGTAATTTTTTCTGATAATTTCTTTTGGTACGTTTTTTTTTTGTGAAACTCTGATCTAACAAGTCTCAGAAGATCTGAGCGTTGTTTAACGTTTCTCATTCTAAAGAGATTCAGAGACACATCCACATCAAACACGTGTCACCTGATTTTTGAAAAGGTGGAGTGTACTCAATGAGATGCCGTTTTTGTTAGAACACAAATTGATGTTCAATATATCTCATTGTTTTAATGATAACATTAATGAAATTTTGTATAGAGAACTTATATACTCTAATTATGTTCAAGTGTTTATTTGTTTCAGATATCAAAATTAACATTATTCTGGAAGCAAGAACGCCTCTGAACATTAAAGAACGAGAAAGCTCTGAGCGTCAGAAGCAAGCAATCAAAAGACTCTAATCTGCTACAATGACTCTGAGCAAAGCTAAGAAGAACTTGAGCAAAGAACATATGCAAATCTTCAGAAGACACTGAAAGTACTCAACGCTGCAAGTACAGAAGTTCTGATAAGCAATATGCTTTGATAAGGATTTCACGCTTAAAGCACTTTGCTGCAAACTCTGATAGAGAAACTCTGAGTGAGTTAACTCTGACCTAAACAACTAAGAACATCATCAGAAGTTCTGATGCAAGACGTTCTAAAGTTGGTGAAGAAGATGTTGTTCAAATAAAGATCCGTTGGTATATTCCTTGTCTTTATCCTAAATGGCTCTTTCCACATTCGTGCATGACACATGATTTCAGACAAAAAGAATTTGTCAGAACATTCCTCATCTGAGAAAGGAAAAGTCAAGAGAAGACAAAAAGAACAGAATGCACAGATTGCACAGTCTTTGAGAAAGGATTTTCAAAGTACTATAAAAGCATTTCTAAGCATCACTTCAAAGGTTAACGAACTTGAATCAAATTCTTGGCATAATATTCAACTAGCTCTCACAAATATTCTTCAAGCTAGAATAGTTTTATCTTCGTTCTAAAACTTGTGTGAAAATCACTGTTGTGATATTGCTTTTTAGAAACACATCTTATACACAAATTGTTAGTTTATCTTTGTAAAATATTTCCTTAAGAAGACCAAGTTGTGGTCAGAATTTCTTGAGAAGACTAAGACAGTTGTCTTAGTAGTTTACACTGTAATCAAGTTTGATATAGTGGATTAAGTCCTTGTTGAGAAAGGCAAATCACCTTGGTAGGGTAGACTGGATTAGTTTGAGTTCAAACGAACCAGGATAAAAATACTGTGTTATTTTTCTATCAACTAAGTTGTTTTAAAACCCTTATTGAACCCCCCCCCCCCTTCTAAGTGTTTTTCTCACCTTCAGTTGGCATCAGAGCTCCGGTTCTGTAAGTGCTCTCACTTAACCGTGACAGAAAAAGATCCAGTTGAGAAAAACTCCTAATCTATTGTTCTTTATTCATCATGGCTGCTGAAGCTTCAACTTCAACTTCATACAACAACAGATATGATGATAGAGACAGAATCAGCTCCAATCCTCCCATGTTTGATGGTGAGAAGTTTGATTACTGGAAAGATAAAATAGAAAGTTTCTTTCTAGGCTATGACACTGACTTGTGGGATTTGGTAACTGATGGTTACATTCATCCTACCAATGATGAAGGGAAAAAGGTTGACAGAAAATCTATGTCTGATCAACAGAAGAAGGAGTTTAGAAACCACCACAAAGCAAGAACCATCCTGTTAAATGCAATATCTCATACTGAGTATGAGAAAATAACAAATAGAGATACTGCATTTGATATGTTTAAGTCTCTCAAAATGACGCATGAAGTAAACTTCCAAGTAAAGGAGACAAAGGCTCTGGCCCTCATCCAGAAGTACTAAGCCTTCAAAATGGAGGAGTCTGAATGTGTGGAAACTATGTTCTCAAGATTTCAGATCCTAACTGCTGGCTTCTCTTCCTTCTTAGTCTTTCTATGTTGTTTGTGCACCTTTGTTGTTTGTTTTTATCTTGGATATTGTTTCTGGATTATCTTGATTAATGTTTCTGAATGCTATGTTTTTCTGAATGAATTTATCTGTTGCTTTATTGATTTTCCTATGTTATTTTTTTTTCTATCTTAAAGTTTTTTCTTAAAAGATTTTCTTTTTCATATGACAAAAGGTGGAGAAAATGGTAATTTTGATTATTCACATAAACAGTTACCAAAGGCAACTCATACATGATAAATTTCAACTAATCATATTTTTGAGTGTTTCAGAGCGATTAATTCTCATCTGATAAATTCTAAGAATTAACTCTGAACTAAAAGTCTGAGAATCTGCAAGTTTCCTCTGAAGCTGAAAGGGAAGTATTTTATCTTTTCTGAAGTATTCATTTCAGGGGGAGATTAATATTCTCAAGGGGAGTATTATTTCTTTTCTTTTTTAAATAAATTTCCCATAGTTTTCGTCATCATCAAAAAGGGGGAGATTGTTAGAACATAGATTGATGTTCAATATATCTCATTGTTTTGATGATAACATTAATGAAATTTTGTATAGAGAACTTATATACTCTAATTCTGTTCAAGTGTTTATTTGTTTCAGATATCAAAATTAACATTATTCTGGAAGCAAGAACGCCTCTGAACATTAAAGAATGAGAAAGCTCTGAGCGTTAGAAGCAAGTCATCAGAAGACTCTAGTCTGCTACAATGACTCTGAGCGAAGCTAAGAAGAACTTGAGCAAAGAACATACACAAAGCTTCAGAAGACTCTGAAAGTACTCAACACTGCAAGTACAGAAGTCCCAATAAGCAAGTATTCTCTGATAAGGATTTCACGCTTAAAGCACTTTGCTACAAACTCTGATAGAGAAACTCTAAGTGAGTTAACTCTGACCTGAACAACTAAGAACATCATCAGAAATTCTGATGCAAGATGTTCTAAAGTTGGTGAAGAAGATGATGTTCAAATAAAGATCCATTGGTATATTCATTGTCTTTATCCTAAATGGCTCTTTCCTCATTCGTGCATGACACAGGATTTCAGACAAAAAAGATTTGTCAGAACATTCCTCATCTGAGAAAGGAAAAGTCAAGAGAAGACAAAAAGAACAGAATGCAGAGATTGCACAGTCTTTGAGAAAGGATTTTCAAAGTACTATAAAAGCATTTCTAAGCATCACTTCAAAGGTTAACGAACTTGAATCAAATTCTTGGCATAATATTCAACCAGCTCTCACAAATATTCTTCAAGCTAGAATAGGTTTATCTTCGTTCTTAAACTTGTGTAAAAATTACTGTTGTGATATTGCTTTTTGGAAGCACATCTTATACACAAATTTTTAGTTTATCTTTGTAAAATATTTCCTTAAGAAGACCAAGTTGTGGTCAGAATTTCTTGGGAAGACTAAGACAGTTGTCTTAGTGGTTTACACTGTAATCAAGTTTGATATAGTGGATTAAGTCCTTGTTGAGAAAGGCAAATCACCTTGGTAGGGTAGACTGGATTAGTTTGAGTTCAAACGAACCAGGATAAAAATACTGTGTTATTTTTCTATCAACTAAGTTGTTTTAAAACCCTTATTCAACCCCCCCCCCCTTCTAAGTGTTTTTCTCACCTTCAGTTGGCATCAGAGCTCCGGTTCTGTAAGTGCTCTCACTTAACCGTGACAGAAAAAGATCCAGTTGAGAAAAACTCCTAATCTATTGTTCTTTATTCATCATGGTTGCTGAAGCTTCAACTTCAACTTCATACAACAACAGATATGATGATAGAGACAGAATCAGCTCCAAACCTCCCATGTTTGATGGTGAGAAGTTTGATTACTGGAAAGATAAAATACAAAGTTTCTTTCTAGGCTATGACACTGACTTGTGGGATTTGGTAACTGATGGTTACATTCATCCTACCAATGATGAAGGGAAAAAGGTTGACAGAAAATCTATGTCTGATCAACAGAAGAAGGAGTTTAGAAACCACCACAAAGCAAGAACCATCCTGTTAAATGCAATATCTCATACTGAGTATGAGAAAATAACAAATAGAGATACTGCATTTGATATGTTTAAGTCTCTCAAAATGACGGATGAAGTAAACTACCAAGTAAAGGAGACAAAGGCTCTGGCCCTCATCCAGAAGTACTAAGCCTTCAAAATGGAGGAGTCTGAATGTGTGGAAACTATGTTCTCAAGATTTCAGATCCTAACTGCTGGCTTCTCTTCCTTCTTAGTCTTTCTATGTTGTTTGTGCACCTTTGTTGTTTGTTTTTATCTTGGATATTGTTTCTGGATTATCTTGATTAATGTTTCTGAATGCTATGTTTTTCTGAATGAATTTATCTGTTGCTTTATTGATTTTCCTATGTTATTTTTTTTTCTATCCTAAAGTTTTTTCTTAAAAGATTTTGTTTTTCATATGACAAAAGGTGGAGAAAATGGTAATTTTGATTATTCACATAAACAGTTACCAAAGGCAACTCATACATGATAAATTTCAACTAATCATATTTTTGAGTGTTTTAGAGCGATTAATTCTCATCTGATAAATTCTAAGAATTAACTCTGAACTAAAAGTCTGAGAAACTGCAAGTTTCCTCTGAAGCTGAAAGGGAAGTATTTTATCTTTTCTGAAGTATTCATTTCAGGAGGAGATTAATATTCTCAAGGGGAGTATTATTTCTTTTCTTTTTTAAATAAATTTCCCATAGTTTTTGTCATCATCAAAAAGGGGAAGATTGTTAGAACATAGATTGATGTTCAATATATCTCATTGTTTTGATGATAACATTAATGAAATTTTGTATAGAGAACTTATATACTCTAATTCTGTTCAAGTGTTTATTTGTTTCAGATATCAAAATTAACATTATTCTGGAAGCAAGAACGCCTCTGAACATTAAAGAATGAGAAAGCTTTGAGCGTTAGAAGCAAGTCATCAGAAGACTCTAGTCTGCTACAATGACTCTGAGCGAAGCTAAGAAGAACTTGAGCAAAGAACATACACAAAGCTTCAGAAGACTCTGAAAGTACTCAACGCTGCAAGTACAGAAGTCCCAATAAGCAAGTATTCTATGATAAGGATTTCACGCTTAAAGAACTTTGCTGCAAACTCTGATAGAGAAACTCTAAGTGAGTTAACTCTGACCTGAACAACTAAGAACATCATCAGAAGTTCTGATGCAAGATGTTCTAAAGTTGGTGAAGAAGATGATGTTCAAATAAAGATCCATTGGTATATTCATTGTCTTTATCCTAAATGGCTCTTTCCTCATTCGTGCATGACACAGGATTTCAGACAAAAAAGATTTGTCAGAACATTCCTCATCTGAGAAAGGAAAAGTCAAGAGAAGACAAAAAGAACAGAATGCAGAGATTGCACAGTCTTTGAGAAAGGATTTTCAAAGTACTATAAAAGCATTTCTAAGCATCACTTCAAAGGTTAACGAACTTGAATCAAATTCTTGGCATAATATTCAACCAGCTCTCACAAATATTCTTCAAGCTAGAATAGGTTTATCTTCGTTCTAAAACTTGTGTAAAAATTACTGTTGTGATATTGCTTTTTGGAAGCACATCTTATACACAAATTTTTAGTTTATCTTTGTAAAATATTTCCTTAAGAAGACCAAGTTGTGGTCAGAATTTCTTGGGAAGACTAAGACAGTTGTCTTAGTGGTTTACACTGTAATCAAGTTTGATATAGTGGATTAAGTCCTTGTTGAGAAAGGCAAATCACCTTGGTAGGGTAGACTGGATTAGTTTGAGTTCTAACGAACCAGGATAAAAAAATATTGTGTTATTTTTCTATCAACTAAGTTGTTTTAAAACCCTTATTCAACCCCCCCCCCCCCTTCTAAGTGTTTTTCTCAACTTCAGTTGGCATCAGAGCTCCGGTTCTGTAAGTGCTCTCACTTAACCGTGACAGAAAAAGATCCAGTTGAGAAAAACTCCTAATCTATTGTTCTTTATTCATCATGGCTGCTGAAGCTTCAACTTCAACTTCATACAACAACAGATATGATGATAGAGACAGAATCAGCTCCAAACCTCCCATGTTTGATGGTGAGAAGTTTGATTACTGGAAAGATAAAATAGAAAGTTTCTTTCTAGGCTATGACACTGACTTGTGGGATTTGGTAACTGATGGTTACATTCATCCTACCAATGATGAAGGGAAAAAGGTTGACAGAAAATCTATGTCTGATCAACAGAAGAAGGAGTTTAGAAACCACCACAAAGCAAGAACCATCCTGTTAAATGCAATATCTCATACTGAGTATGAGAAAATAACAAATAGAGATACTGCATTTGATATGTTTAAGTCTCTCAAAATGACGCATGAAGTAAACTTCGAAGTAAAGGAGACAAAGGTTGTGGCCCTCATCCAGAAGTACTAAGCCTTCAAAATGGAGGAGTCTGAATGTGTGAAAACTATGTTCTCAAGATTTCAGATCCTAACTGCTGGCTTCTCTTCCTTCTTAGTCTTTCTATGTTGTTTGTGCACCTTTGTTGTTTGTTTTTATCTTGGATATTGTTTCTGGATTATCTTGATTAATGTTTCTGAATGCTATGTTTTTCTGAATGAATTTATCTGTTGCTTTATTGATTTTCCTATGTTATTTTTTTTTCTATCTTAAAGTTTTTTCTTAAAAGATTTTCTTTTTCATATGACAAAAGGTGGAGAAAATGGTAATTTTGATTATTCACATAAACAGTTACCAAAGGCAACTCATACATGATAAATTTCAACTAATCATATTTTTGAGTGTTTCAGAGCGATTAATTCTCATCTGATAAATTCTAAGAATTAACTCTGAACTAAAAGTCTGAGAATCTGCAAGTTTCCTCTGAAGCTGAAAGGGAAGTATTTTATCTTTTCTGAAGTATTCATTTCAGGGGGAGATTAATATTCTCAAGGGGAGTATTATTTCTTTTCTTTTTTAAATAAATTTCCCATAGTTTTCGTCATCATCAAAAAGGGGGAGATTGTTAGAACATAGATTGATATTCAATATATCTCATTGTTTTGATGATAACATTAATGAAATTTTGTATAGAGAACTTATATACTCTAATTCTGTTCAAGTGTTTATTTGTTTCAGATATCAAAATTAACATTATTCTGGAAGCAAGAACGCCTATGAACATTAAAGAATGAGAAGCTCTGAGCGTTAGAAGCAAGTCATCAGAAGACTCTAGTTTGCTACAATGACTCTGAGCGAAGCTAAGAAGAACTTGAGCAAAGAACATACACAAAGCTTCAGAAGACTCTGAAAGTACTCAACGCTGCAAGTACAGAAGTCCCAATAAGCAAGTATTCTCTGATAAGGATTTCACGCTTAAAGCACTTTGCTGCAAACTCTGATAGAGAAACTCTGAGTGAGTTAACTCTGTCCTGAACAACTAAGAACATCATCAGAAGTTCTGATGCAAGATGTTCTAAAGTTGGTGAAGAAGATGATGTTCAAATAAATATCCATTGGTATATTCATTGTCTTTATCCTAAATGGCTATTTCCTCATTCGTGCATGACACAGGATTTCAGACAAAAAAGATTTGTCAGAACATTCCTCATCTGAGAAAGGAAAAGTCAAGAGAAGACAAAAAGAACAAAATGCAGAGATTGCACAGTCTTTGAGAAAGGATTTTCAAAGTACTATAAAAGCATTTCTAAGCATCACATCAAAGGTTAACGAACTTGAATCAAATTCTTGGCATAATATTCAACCAGCTCTCACAAATATTCTTCAAGCTAGAATAGGTTTATCTTCGTTCTAAAACTTGTGTAAAAATTACTGTTGTGATATTGCTTTTTGGAAGCACATCTTATACACAAATTTTTAGTTTATCTTTGTAAAATATTTCCTTAAGAAGACCAAGTTGTGGTCAGAATTTCTTGGGAAGACTAAGACAGTTGTCTTAGTGGTTTACACTGTAATCAAGTTTGATATAGTGGATTAAGTCCTTGTTGAGAAAGGCAAATCACCTTGGTAGGGTAGACTGGATTAGTTTGAGTTCAAACGAACCAGGATAAAAATACTGTGTTATTTTTCTATCAACTAAGTTGTTTTAAAACCCTTATTCAACCCCCCCCCCCCCCTTCTAAGTGTTTTTCTCAACTTCAGTTGGCATCAGAGCTCCGGTTCTGTAAGTGCTCTCACTTAACCGTGACAGAAAAAGATCCAGTTGAGAAAAACTCCTAATCTATTG
The DNA here is from genome assembly GCA_963859935.3 of Lathyrus sativus. Classification (NCBI taxonomy): domain Eukaryota; kingdom Viridiplantae; phylum Streptophyta; class Magnoliopsida; order Fabales; family Fabaceae; genus Lathyrus; species Lathyrus sativus. The sequence continues at coordinate 160,874,600 of OZ012741.1, forward strand.
TTCTTTATTCATCATGGCTGCTGAAGCTTCAACTTCAACTTCATACAACAACAGATATGATGATAGAGACAGAATCAGCTCCAAACCTCCCATGTTTGATGGTGAGAAGTTTGATTACTGGAAAGATAAAATAGAAAGTTTCTTTCTAGGCTATGACACTGACTTGTGGGATTTGGTAACTGATGGTTACATTCATCCTACCAATGATGAAGGGAAAAAGGTTGACAGAAAATCTATGTCTGATCAACAGAAGAAGGAGTTTAGAAACCACCACAAAGCAAGAACCATCCTGTTAAATGCAATATCTCATACTGAGTATGAGAAAATAACAAATAGAGATACTGCATTTGATATGTTTAAGTCTCTCAAAATGACGCATGAAGTAAACTTCCAAATAAAGGAGACAAAGGCTCTGGCCCTCATCCAGGAGTACTAAGCCTTCAAAATGGAGGAGTCTGAATGTGTGGAAACTATGTTCTCAAGATTTCAGATCCTAACTGCTGGCTTCTCTTCCTTCTTAGTCTTTCTATGTTGTTTGTGCACCTTTGTTGTTTGTTTTTATCTTGGATATTGTTTCTGGATTATCTTGATTAATGTTTCTGAATGCTTTGTTTTTCTGAATGAATTTATCTATTGCTTTATTGATTTTCCTATGTTATTTTTTTTTTCTATCTTAAAGTTTTTTCTTAAAAGATTTTCTTTTTCATATGACAAAAGGGGGAGAAAATGGTAATTTTGATTATTCACATAAACAGTTACCAAAGGCAACTCATACATGATAAATTTCAACTAATCATATTTTTGAGTGTTTCAGAGCGATTAATTCTCATCTGATAAATTCTAAGAATTAACTCTGAACTAAAAGTCTGAGAATCTGCAAGTTTCCTCTGAAGCTGAAAGGGAAGTATTTTATCTTTTCTGAAGTATTCATTTCAGGGGGAGATTAATATTCTCAAGGGGAGTATTATTTCTTTTCTTTTTTAAATAAATTTCCCATAGTTTTCGTCATCATCAAAAAGGGGGAGATTGTTAGAACATATATTGATGTTCAATATATCTCATTGTTTTGATGATAACATTAATGAAATTTTGTATAGAGAACTTATATACTCTAATTCTGTTCAAGTGTTTATTTGTTTCAGATATCAAAATTAACATTATTCTGGAAGCAAGAACGCCTCTGAACATTAAAGAATGAGAAAGCTCTGAGCGTTAGAAGCAAGTCATCAGAAGACTCTAGTCTGCTACAATGACTCTGAGCGAAGCTAAGAAGAACTTGAGCAAAGAACATACACAAAGCTTCAGAAGACTCTGAAAGTAATCAACACTGCAAGTACAGAAGTCCCAAGAAGCAAGTATTCTCTGATAAGGATTTCACGCTTAAAGCACTTTACTGCAAACTCTGATAGAGAAACTCTAAGTGAGTTAACTCTGACCTGAACAACTAAGAACATCATCAGAAGTTCTGATGCAAGATGTTCTAAAGTTGGTGAAAAAGATGATGTTTAAAGAAAGATCCATTGGTATATTCATTGTCTTTATCCTAAATGGCTCTTTCCTCATTCGTGCATGACACAGGATTTCAGACAAAAAAGATTTGTCAGAACATTCCTCATCTGAGAAAGGAAAAGTCAAGAGAAGACAAAAAGAACAGAATGCAGAGATTGCACAGTCTTTGAGAAAGGATTTTCAAAGTACTATAAAAGCATTTCTAAGCATCACTTCAAAGGTTAACGAACTTGAATCAAATTCTTGGCATAATATTCAACCAGCTCTCACAAATATTCTTCAAGCTAGAATAGGTTTATCTTCGTTCTAAAACTTGTGTAAAAATTATTGTTGTGATATTGCTTTTTGGAAGCACATCTTATACACAAATTTTTAGTTTATCTTTGTAAAATATTTCCTTAAGAAGACCAAGTTGTGGTCAGAATTTCTTGGGAAGACTAAGACAGTTGTCTTAGTGGTTTACACTGTAATCAAGTTTGATATAGTGGATTAAGTCCTTGTTGAGAAAGGCAAATCACCTTGGTAGGGTAGACTGGATTAGTTTGAGTTCAAACGAACCAGGATAAAAATACTGTGTTATTTTTCTATCAACTAAGTTGTTTTGAAACCCTTATTCAACCCCCCCCCCCTTCTAAGTGTTTTTCTCAACTTCAGTTGGCATCAGAGCTCCGGTTCTGTAAGTGCTCTCACTTAACCGTGACAGAAAAAGATCCAGTTGAGAAAAACTCCTAATCTATTGTTCTTTATTCATCATGGCTGCTGAAGCTTCAACTTCAACTTCATACAACAACAGATATGATGATAGAGACAGAATCAGCTCCAAACCTTCCATGTTTGATGGTGAGAAGTTTGATTACTGGAAAGATAAAATAGAAAGTTTCTTTCTAGGCTATGACACTGACTTGTGGGATTTGGTAACTGATGGTTACATTCATCCTACCAATGATGAAGGGAAAAAGGTTGACAGAAAATCTATGTCTGATCAACAGAAGAAGGAGTTTAGAAACCACCACAAAGCAAGAACCATCCTGTTAAATGCAATATCTCATACTGAGTATGAGAAAATAACAAATAGAGATACTGCATTTGATATGTTTAAGTCTCTCAAAATGACGCATGAAGTAAACTTCCAAGTAAAGGAGACAAAGGCTCTGGCCCTCATCCAGGAGTACTAAGCCTTCAAAATGGAGGAGTCTGAATGTGTGGAAACTATGTTCTCAAGATTTCAGATCCTAACTGCTGGCTTCTCTTCCTTCTTAGTCTTTCTATGTTGTTTGTGCACCTTTGTTGTTTGTTTTTATCTTGGATATTGTTTCTGGATTATCTTGATTAATGTTTCTGAATGCTATGTTTTTCTGAATGAATTTATCTGTTGCTTTATTGATTTTCCTATGTTATTTTTTTTTTCTATCTTAAAGTTTTTTCTTAAAAGATTTTCTTTTTCATATGACAAAAGGGGGAGAAAATGGTAATTTTGATTATTCACATAAACAGTTACCAAAGGCAACTCATACATGATAAATTTCAACTAATCATATTTTTGAGTGTTTCAGAGCGATTAATTCTCATCTGATAAATTCTAAGAATTAACTCTGAACTAAAAGTCTGAGAATCTGCAAGTTTCCTCTGAAGCTGAAAGGGAAGTATTTTATCTTTTCTGAAGTATTCATTTCAGGGGGAGATTAATATTCTCAAGGGGAGTATTATTTCTTATCTTTTTTAAATAAATTTCCCATAGTTTTTGTCATCATCAAAATGGGGGAGATTGTTAGAACATAGATTGATGTTCAATATATCTCATTGTTTTGATGATAACATTAATGAAATTTTGTATAGAGAACTTATATACTCTAATTCTGTTCAAGTGTTTATTTGTTTCAGATATCAAAATTAACATTATTCTGGAAGCAAGAACGCCTCTGAACATTAAAGAATGAGAAAGCTCTGAGCGTTAGAAGCAAGTCATCAGAAGACTCTAGTCTGCTACAATGACTCTGAGCGAAGCTAAGAAGAACTTGAGCAAAGAACATACACAAAGCTTCAGAAGACTCTGAAAGTAATCAACACTGCAAGTACAGAAGTCCCAATAAGCAAGTATTCTCTGATAAGGATTTCACGCTTAAAGCACTTTACTGCAAACTCTGATAGAGAAACTCTAAGTGAGTTAACTCTGACCTGAACAACTAAGAACATCATCAGAAGTTCTGATGCAAGATGTTCTAAAGTTGGTGAAGAAGATGATATTTAAATAAAGATCCATTGGTATATTCATTGTCTTTATCCTAAATGGCTCTTTCCTCATTCGTGCATGACACAGGATTTCAGACAAAAAAGATTTGTCAGAACATTCCTCATCTGAGAAAGGAAAAGTCAAGAGAAGACAAAAAGAACAGAATGCAGAGATTGCACAGTCTTTGAGAAAGGATTTTCAAAGTACTATAAAAGCATTTCTAAGCATCACTTCAAAGGTTAACGAACTTGAATCAAATTCTTGGCATAATATTCAACCAGCTCTCACAAATATTCTTCAAGCTAGAATAGGTTTATCTTCGTTCTAAAACTTGTGTAAAAATTACTGTTGTGATATTGCTTTTTGGAAGCACATCTTATACACAAATTTTTAGTTTATCTTTGTAAAATATTTCCTTAAGAAGACCAAGTTGTGGTCAGAATTTCTTGGGAAGACTAAGACAGTTGTCTTAGTGGTTTACACTGTAATCAAGTTTGATATAGTGGATTAAGTCCTTGTTGAGAAAGGCAAATCACCTTGGTAGGGTGGACTGGATTAGTTTGAGTTCAAACGAACCAGGCTAAAAATACTGTGTTATTTTTCTATCAACTAAGTTGTTTTAAAACCCTTATTCAACCCCCCCTTCTAAGTGTTTTTCTCACCTTCAGTTTTGAGGTACTGTTTGAATTCTCAATTTTGCGTTTTCCTCCCCACGCTTGTCAGTATCATTTAATGTTTTTAAATCATTATTCTTTTTTATGTGACTTTTTGAATTAAATTAATTGAATTAAATGTTGATCGTGTGAATGTGTGCCCTAATTTTCGCCCTTATAAATTCCACAACACAACACCTTCTCACACTTTTCACTCTCTCTCACACCGTTTATGCATTTCTGTTTGCTTCATTGCTTCTTCATCTCCTCCAAACCTAAAACCCAAAGAAGAATTTGTTATCTCACAAGGTCAGAAATGACAACTTCATCTTCAACCTCTCAACAGTTTGAATCAACAATGGCTGCTATTTCATCTTCTCCAATGGGTCCTACTCCATTCAAAGAACGAAAAAGAACTCTCCTCACACCTGTTAATGAACTGGAAGTTCTATGTGAGTTCTTGATAGATTTTGAAAGTATTGCTGAAAATGGATTTGATTTACGCCCAACTGTGTCATCACAAGGATGGACAAAGTATTTTGATAGACTGGTTGGTCCAGTTTATCCTTGCTTGGTCAAAGAGTTTTGGATTCATGCAAGCGTTTTCCCCAAGTTCATTGTGTCTTTAGTTCTGGGTAAAGAAATTATTATCACTGAAGATCTGATTCGCAAGCTGATAGGATATCAAGAATCAGATGGTGTTACTCATCTTCCAGCAAGTAGTATGGATATGGATGAGGTGTACAGTGAAGTGTTTACTTATGGGGAAGCATCAAGCAAGATAAAGGATTTGAAGGTTCAATACAAGATCTGGGCTAAGATTTTCTTAGGCTGCATACATCACAGGAAATCTACAAATTCTCCTGATTACATCAACTCTGATCAGATGTATTTCATGTATTGTCTGGGCAAAGGCATCAAGGTGGATCTGCCTTACTTACTTTTCACTCATCTGTGGGGACATGTAGAAAAGTCAAGAGAATCTGTCAAGACAAAGCATCAGAAGGTGAGAAACTGGATCCTTATGGGAAGACTAATCTCAGATATTCTGACTGAGAATGGCTTAGTCGGTCATCTGACAGAAGCTGGTATGAAAGAAGAGTTAGCTTCAGTTGTTGGAAAACCTCTGAATGGCAAAAGTCTGCAGAGGATGAGGATATTGGAAGAACTTACTTCTGCACTAGGTCAAATCAACATAGAAGAAGTAAGCAAGAGAAGGATCCCGTTAGATGATTTTCCTCTCTTCTATGCTAACGAACCCAAGGAAATTATTCTGGCTTACATAGCAGAATGCTTAGCAGATGGAACTCCTATACTAGAACATCTGATCCAAAGAGCGGATGAACCTGGATTTGATTTATATGGGGAGAGATAGAGGAAGAAAAGAAAGGTCTCAGAAGAAGAATCTTCTAAGCCCAAGAGGAAAGCTTCTAGCGAAGCATCTTCTACAAAGCCAAAGCGCATCAAGAAACAAAAAGGTAATCCTTCTGCTAGTTTATCTTCTATTTTAGAAACAGTAAGAGAAGTACTAACATCTGAACCTCCTCCTTATGAACCAATTCCCTCACCTTCTCCTCCTCACAACTCTAAACCTATTCCTTCTGAACCACAACAATCTCAACCACACCCTTCTACACCTCAACAACATAAAACTTCTGAACCACTTCAACCACAACCATCTGAACCACAATCTTCTGTACCATCCACACCTTCATTCTACATCCATCAGAAAACTACCCCTGAGAAAACCCCAACTTTTGTTCCAAAAGCATCTGAACCACAACCTTTTGTAAATCAAACTTTTGAACAACCCCCATATGTAAAACAAACTTCTGAACCACAACAACCAGAAACCTTCCCATCTGATCCTGAACCAGTCGTTCTTGATCTTCAACCTCTCATGACTGTCTATTCGGTTCCATCTGGATCATCTGAATCTTCTGATTCATCTGATTCCACTAATTCTGATAGATCAAATGTCATCTCATCTCTTCTCAAACCTTTTGTTTCTATCCCATCTGACCCTGACGATGATATTTTCTCATCTGAACCTCAGATTGCTAAATCTTCATCTGTCCTTATTCCTTCTCCATCATATCCACCTATTATTTATGTTATCTATATTCCTTCTTTTTCCATACCCTTAACTTCTGAACCCATCAAAACACCCTCATTAGAAGCCTACCTGAAACCTAAACCTAGGTTGGATGTTGGTACTTTGTTTGCTGGTTTTGAAAAAGAAATAAACATGTGGTTATCTTCTGTCAAGAAGGAATGTCTCTCAAGTATGAATCCTGATGATTCTGAAGCTATCTGGAAGAGATTCAAAAATAGATTCAATTTTGTTACTTCAAATCTTCAAGAGATTTATTTTGATGATGCAAAGGTCAGATTTTCTGAAGCTTTCAGACTCACTCTTCTGAGTGTTAGCAGAAATCCAACATTGCTTCTGGAAAACACACCTGCAAAGGATGTGTGCTTTCCCTCTGAAGACTTTGTTGCTTCTGAGACTGCTGAACTGTCTTGACCTGAAGAAGTAGTTCCAGAAATTTCTGCTCCTGCTCCTGAAGAAATTCTTGACTCTGCTCAACCTGCTGACATGATTGTCTAGAATGCATCTGCTTCTTTGGTAGTTCGCGATGCCTCTGCTTCTGCATCTGCTCCTGAGTCATCTGAAGTGAAGAAAGAAGACGAAGATCTGCATGCTTGGCTGACTGAACTCAAGGCTAGCAACACTGAGATAAAATCTTGGATGGCTAAGGAGGAAAAGACAACTGAAGAAATCAAGACATGGATGGAGAAACAAGACGAATCCACATCTGAGATAACGAATCTTCTGAAGATTTTGACTTCTCGTCCTTCTTAGTTTCTTTGTCGTTTGTGCACTTATGTGTTATCTGTCTGTTTGTTTCTTTCTTGGATAATGTTTATCAATGCATCTGAATGTTATGTTTTTCTGATTGAATCTATCATATGCTCTATTGTTTTTCCTTTGTTATTGTTTTTCTGTCTTAAAAATTTTCTTAATCAAGATTCTTTTTTGATATGACAAAAAGGGGGAGAAAATGGTAATTTTGATAATTCACATAAACAGTTACCAAAGACAACTCATACATGATAAATTTCATCTAATCATATTTTTGAGTGTTTCAGAGCTAATAATTCTCATCTGACAAAATTCTAAGAATTAACTCTGAACTAAAGACTGAGAATTTACAAGTTTCCTCTGATGCTGAAAAGAATACAGAAGCCGAAAGGGAAGTATTCTTTTCAGAAGTATTCATTTCAGGGGGAGATTAATATTCTCAGGGGGAGTAATATTTCTTTTCTATTTAAACAAAATTTCCCATAATTTTTGTCATCATCAAAAAGGGGGAGGTTGTTAGAACACAGATTGGTGTTTAATATATCTCATTGTTTTGATGATAACATTAATGAAATTTTGTATAGAGAATTTATATACTCTAATTTTGTTCAAGTGTTTATTTGTTTCAGATATCAAAATTAATATTATTTTGGAAGCAAGAACGCCTCTGAACACCACAAAACGAAAAAGCTCTGAGCGTCAGAAGCAACTCATCAGAAGACTCTAATCTACTACAGTGACTCTGAGCAAAGCTGAGAAAAATCTGGGTAAAGAACATACGTAAAGCTTTAGAATACTCTGGAAGTACTTAACGCTGCAAGTACAGAAGCTCTGATAAGCAAGTATGCTCTGATAAGGATTTCACGCTTAAAGCACTTTGCTGCAAACTCTGATTGAGAAACTCTGATTGAGTTAACTCTGATCTGAAGAACTAGGAACATCATCAGAAGTTCTGATGCAAGACGTTCCATAGTTGTTGAAGAAGATGTTGTTCAAATAAAGATCCGTTGGCATATTCCTTGTCCTTATCTAAACGGATCTTTCCTCATTCGTGCATGACACAGGATTTCAGACAAAAAGGATTTGTCAGAACGTTCCTCTTCTGAGAAAGGAAAAGTCAATAGAAGACAAAAAGAACAGAATGCACAGATTGCACAGTCTTTGAGAAATGGATTTTGAAGTACTATAAAAGCAAGTCTCAACATCATTTCAAAAACTAAAAAACTACCAACGAACTTGAAACAAACTCTTAACAAATTATTCAACAAGCTTTCATACAAACTTTCTTCAAAAGCTGAATAGTTTTATTTCTTTCTAAAACTTGTGTAAAAATCATTGTTGTGATATAGCTTTTTAGAAGCATATCTTAAACACATTGTTAGTTTTTCTTTGTAAAAAGATTCCTTAAGAGACCAAGTGTGGTCAGATTTCTTGAGAAGACTAAGACAGTTGTCTTTGTGGTTAACACTGTAATCAGTTTGATTTAGTGGATTAAGTCCTTGTTGAGAAAGGCAAATCACCTTGGTAGGGTGGACTGGATTAGTTTGAGTTCAAATGAACCAGGATAAAAATACTGTGTTATTTTTCTATCATCTTAATTGTTTTAAAACCCTTATTCAACCCCCCCCCCCCTTCTAAGTGTTTTTCCTACCTTCAATAACATCTTTCAAGCTTTGAGCATAGTCTTCCCAAGCATCCTCTCCGAAGGCATCTTTAAGTCTTGGTTTTTTCAATTCTGCCCTCACCTTGAACTCCTCCAACGCTGATAGGGTTTCTTGTAACTTCCGATTGCTTGTATATCAGCAAGATGATTCCATTGAAACTTCTCCATATTTGACTTTGAGTTGTATCTTCAATCTGCCAATCTGTATGCGAAGCTCATCTTCCCTTCCTTTGTTAGCAGTTAATGCAGCATTCCACTGATTATTGAACCTAGATATCTCCAGGTATGCCTTATCTAATTCTTTCTTCTTATGCTTAAGGATACTATTAGTACTCTTCAAATCTTGGATGACTCGTCCTCGCACTCGAAGCTCTTCAGCTAGCTCCTTTTCTACCTTAGCCAAAAATTATGTCTTTGTGTTTGCTAAGTAAACAACTTCATTCTTGTCACTTTTTAACTGACTGATTTCTTTTTTCAACTCTTCATTCTCCTTGTACAATTCTTATTTTTCTTCCTACAACTTATCGTATCTTTGAATATCAACTGTTGTAGGCTCTTCAATGACTATAGGATATAAAGGCTTTCTGACAGAGAAAGGTAGCAACACTTTCACCACCCTCTTCTAGATCCAATCCAAATAAGGGCCATAAGCTCTGCAGTCACCTTTTCCCAACGAAAGTTTCCCTCTTCTATGAACTCTTCCCCATGCTTCCTTTATCTTGGCCAAAGTATCAAAATCATCCGCAGCTGTGAAATACAGAGATTCCTGTACTTCCTCCTCCTTCGGGGGTCCCTTCAAGGCATAACCAAACTGTCTGATAGCAAGAGAAGGGTTGTAGTTAATCCCACATTTTCTTCCTATCAGAGGTACATTAGGAAAAAACTCACAGCTAAAGATGATCTCCACACCGAGCAAATCTCGATTAAACCAGATAATATTCTTAGATGTCAAGCCCATAAGCCTTTATGACCATTCAGACGTATCCCTTATATCGACAAAAGCTCTGATGCAAGGAATATGATCCATGAACCACTTGTGGAGGAGTGGTGTACAACAAGAAACATTCTTCCCTCTCCTCTTTTCATTTTTGTAATGCACTGAATGATACAAATCTCCCAGAAGAGTAGGTACAAGATTCTTCGAGGGAAAGATGCGAAAAGCGTCCATATAAACAAAATCTGGTATGTTGGGAAATAGAACAATACCATATATGCAAAATGCCAGAATATCATTGAAAACTACCCAACACCCTTCCTTAGCAAAATACTAAGCCTTACCCACCAGGAAGGACAAAGGAAAACCAGATGCTCCATTCCTACAGGCCACATTACCCACCAATTCAGATTTGCTCAAATAAAGAACTTGGCTAACTTCTCTAGGTTAGGTTCCTCCTCAGAATGAAAGAAAGACATTTCTTCTAAGACTGGAACTCCCATCATAAAAACGAACTCCTCCAAAGTAGGAACTAGAATATAGTCAGGGAATGTGAAATAGCGCAACTGAGAGTCGTAGAACTATAGTAGAGTGTGGATAACTCCTTGTTCGTAACTTGAGATTTTATGGACGAAACTCAGAATCTTCCCAAGTCTCTTTTGAAATCCTCCATGACACTAGAACCAACCATGGAAATAATACCAAATAAAGGTCTTAACTCTGGCAATGGGAACTTGTAGATGATAGTCTTCTTCAATTTAGGCTCCATGTTGACGGCAGACCAGATTACCAGAATCAAAGGGAAGACGAGAACCTGAGATCACACATACATGCGAATGTTAATATTCAAATGAATATGCAAATGCAAACAAGGGATCAAGACATCCAAAAATTGTTGTATCACTGGCTGAGTTGAACTAGAACTTGGCTTTGACAAGAATACCAGAACACTTAGGACCAAAAATCTACTTTGACAGAAAACTGGGTCGGTTGAAAGTCAAGATTTCCTGCAAAACCCTTTCCACTCACAGGTAGGACCTAGTCTTTGAAAAGGTACGACATCCTATGCAGTTCGTCAGTATCACGGACTCTTAGGTCGAGAAATGATGATACGTTCACCATTTACGATTTAGCATTATGGTCAATCAAGGAGGTCTCAACTGACTTCCCAATGAACAGTCTCTAGATTCGTTAATTTTCAGATCCAACACCCCCTCAACTGTCCAAATTGCACAGGATAGGATGTCTTCAAGGAAAACCTCGTCTGGACATGAATTTCATGAGGGCTCGTGCATGCCAAACATGCAAGCCCGCACTACTCTCCACACTAATACTAGGTGTATACTCAAGTCTGGGTATTTGTCTTATCTCTCAATGGAATACCCCACCCAACAACACAACAACAATATAATAATAATGATAAAGTGCATAAAATAAAATGCAAATGCGATGATATACAACATACATACACACAAATATACACACCCAAAAATATAAAATAGATAATCGCTAGGATTGATTAGCATAGGGAACAGTATTCCCCAGCAGAGTCGCCAGCTGTCGCAACTACGAAAAACACCCGGCAGAAAAACAGAAGAGTCGCCACCGAACTTTATTTATCCTAAAGAGAGGGAAAGGAAACAATCGAAGAAAACCTAAAGGAACGGGAAAAGACAAGGTCATCGCAACCAAATCTTGGGTTCGGGAGTCGATTACGCAAGGGGAAGGTATCAGCACCCCTCACGTCCATGTTGCACCCCAAAATTTGACCAACATTTATTTACCCATCAAGTGTTCAAAGGTTGATACCTTTATCAGAGAACTCAAGAGATCCTCAGAGGAATTGGTTGAAACGAAGGTTGTGTGCCTCATAACTTGAGAGTTATGGGTGCTCCTCAGATGATTCTGAGATTTTAAGAATAGACTTGAAGCTTTGAGAAAGCTTATGAGATGTCTTGAAAGCCATCATGAAGCCCAGAGAGGTCATTTTGCAAGAATTCAGAAGATTCAACCATGAATGGTAGAATTAGGGTTTGACTGGGTCAACCCTTGGTCAACTGATGATTTGGAGAGGGTTGAGACCTAATCCAAGAGCCATGTGATCATGGAATTAGGTATTGAGATACTATAAGGATGATTCCTAGACCAACTCATCATGATTGAGGAGTTTGAGAAGTTTTAAGCTAGGGTTTCTAAGGATTGACAGTGTAAAATCCCCTAGTTTGATCCCTATCTTCAAGGAAGTTTTAGCTCAATATGTGATTGTCATCTCATATTCCCCACAACATGAATGTTGTATAGCTTGTCCTTAGCTTTAATTTGAGTGGTAGAAGTCCTTGATAGGATTTCCAGAGCTCAAGTTATGGTTTTGACAAATTACAGGTCATCTGAGGTATGTGAATCTGGGTCCGTGAAAGTCACCCAACTTGTAGATAACTTTTGCCCTAGTAGGATGATTCCTATTGATTCTTGGTCAACATGAATGTTGAATAGCATCTTCTTAGCTTTCTATAGAGTGCTAGAAGTCCTTGATAGGATTTGTAGAACTCAACTTATGGTTTTGACAAGCCAAGGGCATTTTGGTCATTTGGAAGTTATAGGTCATTTCAAGCATAAGGCCATATCTCCTACTTCCAAGCTTCAAATGGAAAAATCTTCAACATCAAAGTTGCTTAGAATTATGTTTTAAGGTTAGTAGGGAGGTCATGAGATGTTGAAAAGGCTCATATCAAAAAGTGATAAAAATGACCTAAAAATGAGGCATAAGTTAATTCAAGTGAGATTGAAAATCATAAATCATAAGCTATAAATCCAAACCATGTCATGTAATAGGTCATTTTGACTCCAAATGACATTCCAAGAACAATGGTTCAGCCACAATTTTGATTTGAGGCTTGCATCATAGGGTTGCTTTGGAATTTGATTACTTGCAACTTAAGATACCATAGCAAAACAAGGAAAAACTCAATAAACAAGGAAGATATGCATTGTATCTCATCTTAGATCTCATGTAAGGAGAAATTCAAGTTGGTTACCAAAGTTACAAGGCATTTGGCATGAGATACCATGTGGTGAGAAATGAAAATGCAAAATACCATGACATGAAAGGATGAAATTCTCATTGGAGTGCTCTAGATGATTCTAGACTATTCTAATCCATTCTATATAACAAGTGCAACTTGCATTGAGGCAAGTTTGGTGTTGATTGTGGTAGAGAAGAGAGTGTGAAATCATAAAGCTTCCATTGCAAATTACATTGAATCTCTTGATTCTTCTTCATTGCTATCCCATTTTTCTTCACAAACCTTCTCCATACATATTTCTGAGAGTGTTCATACTGGTTTGAAGTTCCATTGATGAAGATTTGAAGGTGTTCCATTGGAAATTTCAAGGAAGCAAATCACATTGGATCTTGAAGTACAAGCTTGCTACATCAAATCTTTTGCATACAGAAGAATATCCATCATCTAGGGAGTGTTCTTGAAGAGTTGCAAGGCCTGAAAGCAAGAGTTTCATCACCTACCATTCCAAGAAGCCAGGTATGCAAAACCATTTCTACACCCTATTCTAGGCATGGTTAGGGTAAATTATTAGTTTAGATTGGTTTGAGACAATTAGGGGATCAATCTTGATGAGTTTGAGAGCATTTGGTGAAGTTTCAACTATGGAGGTCAATTCTTGGATGAGCTAGAACGTGTGATTTAATGAGTTACAATGCTAGTTTAATGGCTGATTTTGATTAGGGTAACATGAGGATCATTTTTATGTAAAGAATTCTGAGTTTGGTTGAAGTGGAAAACTGATGATATTTTGAGGTTAGCTTGGATTCACATTCGGTTTGGGTGATAGAGTTTGTTTTAATGGAAACCAATGCCATGGTTGTGTTCAGGGCAAAATTCTAAGCAAGTTTGGTTTTTATATCGTGTTAATTGATGCTGAAATGAGGGAGAACGAGTGAGAGGAAGTTCCATGCATGGGATGTGTTTTAATGGTGGTTCAGAAACCCTAGCATTCCAAGGTTGAAGACGATCCTATAGCCGTTGATGTACGCGCTTGACTGTTGACCAAAGGACAGATCCAACGGCTCACGTTCAAATTCGTTGAGAGGGAAATCAGAAACAGCAGCTAAACGCTGCATTTCATTAAAGCCTCATTCTGGGCTTAAGTGAAATGGCTATTTGAACCCCCTTTTCCAGCCCAATTCTAATTTGAACTATATTGCCCTTCTATTTGCACCGCGATTTTAATATTTTTCTTTTCATTTTATTTGGTTTTTCTGATTAATACATTGGGCCTGGCGCGCTTGTTATTTCCACCCCCATGTCTGGGCCCAAGCATGTAATAAACTGCATTGTCTTTCTTGTTACACCCCCATGTTCATAATTCATATTATTTTTTCTCCATTTTATTTCAAATCTTTAGAAATTCATATCAAATTGAAAAATGAATATTTTTTAATGGGAGTTTTTTCTCCCTTTTCATGTTTCTGTCAAGAAAAATATAAAATCATAAAATTGCCATTTTATTTCATTTTAGTATTTTTTGCATATTTTCTCTTTTAATGCATTTTTAATGCTTTTAAGTTGATACCTTAATTTGTAGATTTTAGTTTAGGTAGCTCCCTTAGTATTTTTAGTTCAATCTTTTTAGGGTAGTTAGATATATGTTTTAGGTTCCCCCTGGATTAATTCCATATTTTTGTGATGCTTTTTAGGATAGTTTTGATTAGATGCTATTAGGTTGTGTAGAATTAGGTTAAAACTTCAACGTAGGTCCATAACAACTTTAGATTTTGGGTTTTTAGGACAATTAGACTATGGGGCATATATGGGTATTAAGGGTAGGTATGTAGGATCTCTTAGAAATTATATTAGGATTTAATATAATAGTTTTCTATTTTTGGTTGATTTTTGTATTGGTTGATTGTTTGTGTTGCCTTTAGGGCATGTTTGCTTTAGTTGCTTTGATTTGTGAGCTTGAGGAGCTTGGTATCTCATTGTGTAGCATTGAGGAGCATAATTGAAGACTTGAAGGTGCATTGAGGAGCTTGAAAGCTTGTTCTTCTTCTCTTTTTTGTTGTTTTAGGGTTAGGGATTAGGAAGAGTTTAGATGTAGATAACTTCTTTCTCAAATATGGATGGTATCATTCACCTCCATTCCTCCCTATGATTCAAAGTCCTTCCATGGTATACACCTCTCTCTGTTGGAGGGATAAGTGATGTACCTAGGAAGTAGAACTTTTGAGGGAACCTTTCCTTTGATGTTGAACCCTTATAGGTCACCTTTGGTGGTCAAATAAGCAGTTCAATATCCCCCAGCTTATCCAGTAAGTGATTTTCTCTGGTTTTGATTATCTTGAGAGATGTTGAGCCTGAGCTTGAAGATGAAGACTTCATTGAAGATTGTTGAAGAGGACGAATCCTTGGATAGTGCCATTCCAGCTGAAGTTTGAAGAGCATGAAGCAAGTTGATACTTGAAGATCCCTGAAGATTAGGTGAAGCCTGAAGGTGGAGTTGATCAAGAAGCTGAGGCTTAAAGGGAGAAGATGAGTTGAAACTCATATTGTAGGGTTGAAATCTGGAAAAGCAAACTGATGTTTGTCAAGAGTGATTGAAGTCTGAAGACTGAATTACTGATGGAGAAGCTGAGGCTTGGAGTTGAGAGAGGAGTTGATCTGCTTTCTTCTTTTTGTATTGATGTGTTTTGTTTGACTTGTTTGATGCATTAGAATAAGTCCATACCTAGAATAGGTATAATCTAGGAGCATGATTGCACTAGAGGTTGGGTTGCTCCCTCTGCTTGTATTGTTACTGTGTGGCTTTGCTTGCGGGTATTCGGTAGAGCTCAGCTCCCTTGCCCATGTGGTTTGTTTGCCTGATGGCATTTCATTTCATTTTATCTGTATGATTGCAGTTTACTGTTTATTGCTTGATAGCATGTTGTTTATATTTTAGTATGATTACTGTTTTTTCATTCTGGCTTGAGGTTGAGATGAGCTTGTGGAGGCTGAAGCCCCACACACATTTCCTCCCTCACTTGCATTGCATGCATTTTACTGTTAAGCTGATGCTTTGTCTGTTTTGGTGTATCATTGACATGATCCCTTAGGACTCTCATTTCCTTTGATAAGGATTTGATGATAGAATTTTAAGTTGAAACCTATGCATGACAACTTCTAGGAGTTCCCTGTTCAAACCTCAACCATAGGATGAATCCATGGCATGACAACAGTAGGACTTGATAGTCTCCCTCCTAGTTGGGTCTGTTCTCTTCTCATCTCAAAACAGTTTAAGATACAGTAATCATGAATGATTTCTTTCGTACGTTACGAGCCTTAAGCTATCTGAGAAAGGATTGTGGGAGAGTTTCTTTTCCATAGTCTGGATGTTTAGTATGGTACCCTTTGGGTGACATGCGACGCATTCACTCTCAGGTCATAGTCTCTAGTGCGGTTGAAATCGCAAACACAATAAAAAACACTTCTTTCGTAAGACAGGAAATAAACCGTAGTTTCCCGAACTACGTATGCTCTGATCTCTCATGCCTGTTGAGAGTACGTAGGCACAAGACGGCGATGTCTTGGCGAGCTACCTTCCCCCATAATCCTTCATAGGGCGAACTACGTTGACTCTGATTTCTCATTCTCTGATGAGAATACGTAAGCATAAAGTGCGACGCTTTGCCGAGTCATTTTTCTTTTCTTTTTCAGCCAGCCTTGATAGGTAGATAGATTAAAACCAACCCGTCCAAGTAAACACAACAAGCGAGGATCCCGTCGAGTATGACGGACGTGAGGGGTGCTAATACCTTCCCCTTGCGTAACCGACTCCCGAACCCAGACAATGGTTGCGATGACCTTGTCTTACCCTTTTTCGTCAGGTTTTTCCGATCGTTTCCTTTCCCTCTCCGAGGGATAAATAACGAAAGGTGGCGACTCTTCTATTGTGCCGGCACCTTATTTTCGCGCAAGCGACAGTCCATTGTACCCAACGGGATCCACGCTTGTTGTCTAATCTATGGGTGAAAGTTATCTAAAAGCTACTACTAAACCGGGGAAAAGGGAAAAGAAGAGACTCGATAGGACATCGCCGCCCTATGCCTACGTATTCCCTCGTGCAACGGGAAAGTCAAAGTCAATGTAGTTCGGAAAACTACGGGTGATGGGGGGAGGTCGCTCGCCAAGATTTCGTCGTCTTGTGCCTACGTATTCTCATCTGGTATGAGAAATCAGAGAAAACGTAGTTCGGGTTACAAAACCATAGGTTGGTTAAGTATTTTTTTTATGAGTGACGTTAAATTCTCATTCTAGCAGTTAGGGAGGATGCTTGTTTGCGGTAGAACGGAAGAACAGCATACTCTTTTCTAAAAATGAGTTTGGATAACAATCCCGAAGGATAAAAAGGTTTGAATTTTGTTTGCGAGTTTTAATGAAGTGAATTAGATTTGTTTGAGATTCACGTTGCACTAAAGACTATGACACGAGAGCGAATGCGTCGCATATCGCCCAAAGGGCATACGCTAAACACTATAGATAAGCAAGGAGAAACCCCTCACTCATCATTCCACACATACTTAAGGCTCGTGGCGTACGACGTTTATTATTCTTTATTAAGTGTCTTGAAGAAATTTGAGATGAGAAAAGAGAGACGCACGTAAGGTCTAGGGGAAATTGAACCCTAACTATTATCATACAAAGTAGCCCTAAAATCAAGATTAGGAGGGAAACCTACCTACTCAGGATTCTGAACTTCATCCTCGAAAATCGTCTCTTACAACCGCATTTCTTGTGGCCGGTTCGTCCAAGCCATGAATGAACCTCAATCTCCTTCGTCTTCCTCTCACGCTTCATCTTAATTCCAAATGCAGACGAGAAGATGCCCAACAAACCTCCATCAGTAGGTTTCAGAAACACGGATAAACAGGGATTTGGACTATATATGCAAAGCGGAGCCCTAAATTCTGAATTGGAACAAGGAGGCTACCAGAGATATTTAGAATACATAAGCGTGAAAACAACATTAATTTGTACCTCCGAGGAACTCCAACGTGATGTTTCCGACAACGTCAACGACTTCACGGGTGGGTGAGTTTCTTTATCTTCCCGTCCTTCTTTTTATTTGCTAACGATGCTCAATGTGCTCTCGTGCGATTAACTTTACGTTTTGGCGTTGCTCTAAATTGCAGGTTGTTGAATTGATATGGTGCTATAAATTCGTCAAATTCTGGAGCTCCTTTTTTTTCTTGTTGCAACTTAAAGGTGAGGATGAGAAGGCCAGGAACAGGATGACAGTGGGAATTGAAGGTTTTATGGTGGTTTTTGCAAATTCTGAATTGATGAAGCTACGATGAAGATTATTGCAGTTTTTTCTTTGGTGAAAACAGGGTTATGGATTGATGAAGAATAATGGATTATGGTTTTATGAAGAATATCGGAGACAAAAGGTATTTGCTCTTTTTCTGTTCCTTCTTACTTTTTAAATTTTGTTGTTCTTTTTTGTTTACTCTCCTTCCGCTCTTTTATAATTCAACAACCTCTCCCCTCTGATCCGTGGTACAAATATTCTAGTCTTATAATATCATCATATGTCCTTTTCCATCATAGATTATTTGTCCCGGTGTTGGTTATTGCACAAGTAGATTGTACGTATTGGTGGTAGCAGAATGTTTTGTGCTAGCTGTAAAGGTTTTGTGGGAATTTGTTTGTAGTAAGGCTACAAAATGGTACAACTTGTGGCCTATTATGCGCCTGAGAGTGGCTTTATGTGGTAAGTTGGGTGATAGCAGTAATTGTAGCAGAGTCTGCTAGTTGCTGTTATTGTGGATGGTCTGTTTTTTTTTGCAGGGTGAAGGACTGTCATGGCCACATTTTCTGAATTTTCTCTCTGCGGGTACAGATTTGGTGTGTGGATGTTTTGTTTTTAGTGTACAGTATGAGGTTTTGAGGATGTAGGTTGGCCATGGAAGTTCATAGCTTAGAAGTTGTCCTCATTCCTCTCTTTTTTGTAATTTTCTTTAGTTTCTAAGATGGACTTTAGAATAAAATGGGTCTTGGACTCCTTTTTTCTTGTTGTAAATTTGTAGTTTATTTTTCATGATAAGTTATGGGCTTGTAAATTAAATTGAGATTGAATTTTGGATTATAATGGCAATTTGAATGAAAAGTTTAAATGAAATTTGAGAATGGCTTTTGGATTATAATGATGGATATGGATTTGAAGAGAAATATGGTTAACTATATTAATAAAAGAAAAAAAAGGATAATGGTTTAGCATGATTATTTAAATGGATGAAACTAATGGGGGGGTAGTGTTGCGGTGAAATTTGGATATCAAACTATTGATTAGTTTGAATCTTTAATTCATTTTGCAACCGAACTTTGATTTGTCCAAAGGAAGGGATAAATATCGAAATTCCCACAATGCAATGCAAATGCAAGGTTTAGAGAGTTTAGGTTCGGGGGTTAGTTAAACTTAGGGAAGGTACTAGCATCCTAAGTTTCTGTAGTATCCTACAGGAACCTCTTGTTTTAATTTGCTTATTGCTAAAGTTATCTGCTTAAGGGTAATGCTAAGGGTTACAGGTAAAGAGAAAAGACCTAAGGGGGTTAGTCCTAAATATACTCGCCAAGACATCGCATCTTGTGCCTACATATCCTGACGGGAATGGAATCAGAGTATCTGTAGTTCCCCTCACAAGGGAGGTTAGAAACATCTTGACTGTGGTCAAGGTTTCAATGGGAATAAACGCATCTTAAGGACACGCTTATGCGGAGTGCGGTGACTCCTATTTCTATGTTGAAATAGTTAATCAATTAGGGTTAAGTTATGGATTTCACAGCGGGAAACCCTAAAATGGAGTGCGGCGACTCCTTGACCTAATGCTAAGGTAGAGGGGTAATTTTGTAATTTTGTCCACGGCGAGACATGTATGAAAATTAGGGTTTGTAAAGATGGCAGGGGTTAGAGGCGAGGACTATTGACGCGGTCAAACGGCTAGACCTAATTGCTTCAGAGGAGTGAAATTATCGGTAAAGATGCGAGGAAACTAAATAAACATACAATGGCAGAATATAAAGTGCGGAAAAATAATGCGACCAAATGTTCGCCTAAAATTACATCCCATGAGCAGATACATATATAATAATGAAATAGTTAACTAATGATAAACGGAATTAAATGTAATCAGCTGAAAAACACAAACAGAGAATGTTAGTAGGGTTAGACATAAAGAAAAATGGATAACGAGACAGGTGAAGAAAAAGTTGCAAGTTTGAGATTTCTATTATTGTTTTATTAATTAATTTTTTTTTAAAAGATCTTGATTTAAGTTTTTTTTTTATTATTTAAAAAAATGGTTTTAGTTTTATCTTATGGTTTTTTATTTATTAACTTAAAACAAACTAATTTTGAAAAAAAAACATTATTTAAAAAAACAGAAAAATAAAGAAAAATAAAAATATTAAGGCAAAAATGGGTTGGACCGGGTATCACTTCCGGACCCAACCCGGTCCATTGCAATAGAGAAAGGGCTGAAGAAACCCTAAGAAGGAAGGCCAAAACGGCGCTTCATCCTTTCACTCGTATTCTCTCATTTTCGTCTTCTCTCGTTTTCATCTTCTCTCTCGTTCATCTTTCACCTGTATGCAAAAACGAAAAGAAAAAAATAGTCATCAACACTGTGGCTTACGATTCGGTGGGGGATTTTGACGGTGATGAGAACGTATGTAGTTCTCTGAGTCGCATGGCTTGTGGTTGTTTGCCGGCTTTATTGATGATCTCGGTTGGTGGCCATGATGAGGAAATTCGAGCCAACACTTCGGTTTACGGATGGATTTTGTTTTGATGGTAATCGCAGGATCGATGATGCACGTGCTGAGGCTGAGAGGGTGATTGCCCACCGTTTTGAACGGCGACGGCGGTCTCCACTTTTCGTTTGGACTCGCGGCTCCATTTACGGTTGGTATTCCACTTTGGTGAGTCCGCTCCTCTCCTGATGATCTCAAATGTTCGTTGTTGTTGATGGCCTGTTGCTTGATTGTCTATTTTTCACTGATGAACGGCGCCTAGGGTTTTTTATGTGTGTTCATCCGCGGCCGTTAGGGTTTCAAAGAGGTGAATTCGTTCCTTTATACCTTTCTCTGATCCTTTTTTTGGGCTTTAATCACTTTGGATTACGTTACTTTCCACTGAGATATAATTTCGTATTGATTGGGATTTTTGATATGATTTGATTTTGTTGAACTCTGATTTTGATTCTCTTTCCTTTTTCGAACTTGCTTGAAACCGATCTCGTTTGGATCTCTCTGGATTTTTTTGCTTTCCATTGTGATTTGTTTGATAAAACTGGATTTGGTTTGATTTTTTTTCAGATATAGATGTCCAGTTTATTCCTGATACTGATTCGGATCATCTTTGGTGCAGCTTGATTTGCAATTTGGTTTTTCGATCCAGTTTGAGTTATTACCGCTGACTTTCTGATAGACTGATGTGGATTTTTACTGATGCAACTTAAAGTTCGCATTTCAGTTCCGTTTTTCATTTCTGTTTTTTCTGATATGAGTTTATTGGTTTGGTTCAGAACCGATGTGAACTGATGAATTAATTTTTGATGCCACTTTGGATTTGGGATGTCGCGTTTCAGTTCAGTTTGGTCATGAATATCATTTTGGGGATCCCATTTTTACTTGATAGTATCCCACCATATTTACTTGATAGTAGCATTCGTCTGAATCCAAATTCGGCACACATCATTTCGGCCCGAAAAACTTCTTTTACTCTCTTTCTCGGCTGTCTCATTAAGAACAGGTACTACCGATTGGTAGCCGAGGTCTCGGATTGGAAATGGGAGTTTGGTTTCGGCCTTGGTCGTGCCCTCCCGACACCCGGTGATGAGCTTTATTCTGAGGATGTCGAAAAATATTTCCTAACCTTTTCTGCCCTGTTTTTGCTTTGTTTGCGCAGGTACTCGGAGAAGGCTCGAATGAAGGACATGAAGAAACTAATCGAGAAATGGCATGAAGATTAGATGTTTAGGACTTTTTTTAGGATAAAACATGTAAATTTAGATCCCTTTGTAACTTGTAAATCAAAAAATATTATGAAATAAATTCCATATATTTTTCTTCATTACTTTCTGGTTCTTTTTTGTAATTCAAATATGTCACAACCGTACAACTCACCAAAATTGCCAATTGAATCTACTTTGATAAAAAAAAATCCAATTAAATCCTACTTGAACAAGTAACTCCAAATAAGTTCGACCGATTAAACTTTACACGATTTAACTTAAACAAATGGAATTAACCTTCACCACATAAGTTCAACAAATTCAAAGAAACAGTTGAAATCGAGCATTGTTATTTCCCACGTGTCGGTCCATTTAAACCTGATATAACTTTCAATTCTAATTCAATATTTCCTGAATTAAATTGTGCTTTGCGTCTTTGATAAAACCCCTATACCAGCTTGGCCCACAAACCTCGATCAACCATAAATTAAAACTTGAATCAGACTCGAAATAGAAAAAATGCGCGCTTATGACATAAATTTAGACAAGTGATTTCTTGCACCGATTCAAACCATCTCAAATTAATATCTCACCATAACTAGCCTCACAGGATTTTAGCAATGGCCCCCTTGACACTCAAATCTCGGCCCCCGAATAAATTACCATATCGATGCCAACATTTACCGTGAATTTCTACTTATCCCCAAAACAAAGATTTTGGAGAAGGATGTTTTAATTATCCCGAAGAACCCTAGCGCAAGCTCATTTTCAAAAATTGTCGGTAAACAATGCACAAATTACCATTTTGCCCTTTTCATAACCAAAACGCCTCAGATGCACTTCCTGCAAAACAAACAGACTATGTAGCCCGTTAGTGGTTAGTTGATGCAAAAAAATGAGATGCTATGCGATATGAATCGGCTAAATATAAGGGTAAAATTTTGGGGTATTACTTGAACTATAGTGGTTTCAACAGCAAGGAGGTGGGATCTTAAGGTCAAAAATTAGGGTGCAACAGATGCCCCTATTTAAGTTACTTCTATTCGGAGATATGGAGATTGAAATCTTCGTCTCAACGAGATATGAGGGACTTAAATACGAACATTGTATGAATTTTTGGCCATAAGAAGCCACCGAATGCAAATGATATGCAATGATATGAAATGCAAGACAAAGAGGGTCCTGTGGATTAATGGCGTCACATGGGAGAAAACTAGACACGACATGCGAGAAACAAATGAGTAACAGACCCAACGAAGCGGGACTCCACGGGGACAGGATACGACCATCAATGGGAAATCTCCAAAGTGTAACAGCGGCACATACGCCCAGAATATGGTGTTTTAGCAGCAGGTGAGAAACTTGTAATCGAAGGATAACTTATTATCACCACGGAGCAATCCAGATGACTGTAATATCCAAAGTGAATTCTCTGATCGAATCAATAATTCAGTTTTGTTTTTGTTTTTTTTTTGTATATCTTTTTCTTTTGGAACTCAACTTGAAATAGTAAAATGTATAACTTCCCCGAGCGTCATGATAAGGGTACCATGAGCTGGTCCCAGTCTCTCCCCGAAATGTCAAGATTTTGTAGGTGGTAGAATCGCTGTAGTTTGTAGATGTAGATGTAAATGTCGTTGTAAATGTTGTTGTAGTTGTAGAACTTCCACGAGCATCGTGGTATGGGAACCATGAACTGGTCTCAGTCTCTGATGTAGAACTTCCCCGAGCATCGTGGTATGGGAGCCACGAACTGGTCTCAGTCTCTGATGTAGAACTTCCCCGAGCGTCGTGGTATGGGAATCACGAACTGGTCTCAGTCTCTGATGTAGAACTTCCCCGAGCGTCGTGGTATGGGAGCCACGAACTGGTCTCAGTCTCTGATGTAGAACTTCCCCGAGCGTCGTGGTATGGGAATCACGAACTGGTCTCAGTCTTTGATGTAGAACTTCCCCGAGCGTCATAGTCTGGATGCTATGAGCTGGTCTCAGTCTCTTCCCAAAATGATGAAAACTCATGAGAGCATCTTCACATGGGTTGTAAATTTTGTAGATTGTAGATGTCATCGTAAACTGTAGATGTTACTGTAGACTGTAGATGTCGTTGTAGATTGTAAATTGTTGTTGTAGAACTGTGTAGGATTTCTTGGCTGTGAGCCATGATGTTTTGTAATTGTCAGTGTGGACTGTAACTGTTGATGTAACTTGTGGAACTTTGTAAATGTAAATTGTAGATGTAAAACTTGTAGTTGTGAATTGTAGATTGCAAAACCTCACCGGGGATCTTCATAAATAAAGAGAGATGTCTTGTAGTGTCTTCGGCAAACTTCTCTGATGGATTTACGAAGAGATGCCATTTAGACTTGTGCAGCAAACTCACTGGGGGAATACATTCCTGTGGAGTGTTCTTGTTGGAGTCGTAAAATATTCTGTGAATTCTCAAATAAAGAGAAGTATCTGTAATGTCCTCGACGAACTTCTTTGATGGATTTCTGGAGAGATGTCATTTAACGAGTTTAATAATCTTGATAAATCCACTGGGGATGGACAAACTGTCTTGAGGAGACTGCCATTTGTCATCTTTGATAGAAAACCTGATCGAACAAGTTGCTCAAATAAAGAGGTCTCTTGTAGTCTAGGTATAAATTGCCGGGAAGATCTTGTGATATTGCTGGAGAAAGTATCTTATCTTTGACGATGATCTCCATAAAATTCTTCTTTGGGAGCAAAAATGCAAAATAAATGCACACTTAATCCATATTCGAAAGTTGGAGGTGTCCACAGTGTGATTGTCAAGGACCGAAGTTCAATTCGGGAAGTAGCCGAAGAGAAACTGTCAAGCAAGACTGGACCATTGAGGTATGAACTCAAATGGGATTTAACTAAAGCAACCGTGTTCCACGAGGATCGAACTCTATGGGGAAATAGAAATATTGTGCTTTTTCTGCTTAGGGATGACAATTCTACTTGGAAGGAGAAGACACAACCCAGTCCTTGGGGATAAATGCGACCAAAGTGACAGAACAAACAAACATAAAGACGCAAAATGCATATGCCATGCTATCTATTTATATGCTATGCGTATGCTATATGCCGACGTTGACACAACCAGTGGAAAGAGGAAACCAGAGATGAAATAAACATCTGAGAACAAACATCCGACCAATCTTCAAAGATAGGAGCACCGCTGGGGATAGGTGAAGAACTAGATACAGGATCACACTCCTGCTTCAGGACTTTAGAATTCCTCTTGAATATATCGGAGTCGAAACTTCATGGGGATGAAATAAACATCCACCTTGCTGGGGAAAACTGGGGTTGTAAAAGATTTACTGAGGAGGGAAATAATGTTCACTTCATTCGGGAAGGTGAAGTTCGAGAAGATTCGCTGAGGATTCTCAAGTCACCCACTGGAGATTTCTTGTATTGATCATCACTGCTTGAAATAGAGATCCATTGGAGGAATCACGACCACTTGAAGTAAGATGCATCGGAGACATGAAGAATGTTATGAAACCAAAGCAGTTTTGTAATAGTCGCCATCTTGGACAATAGGTGTTGTGAGTGGGTGATGTGCTTCTTCATTTCTCAAATGCCCCAGAGTACATGCTTTATGAGAAAAAGGCATTCCAAAAGGATTTTACAGAGAACATGGAGTTCAATTGCCCCATTATTTTCAAACTCTTGGAGAGATTCGTTGAATCTCGACGTAACTGACCCGGATTGACGGTGTTATGAATGAGTCTCCGAGAAATTTGCTTCTGAGAAATTCGGAACTTGCGTTAACGGGAAACAGAGAAACAACTTGCCCCTGTTCAGCATAATCTTCAAATTTCATCATCGATGTCTATATGTAAACTTTCTAATATATTAGGAAAAATCAACACGCATGAAATGTTAATCCTGAAACTGTTAACACAACATATATGTTTGTCTTGAACTTTTCTTTTTTTTTTGTTGAAAAAGATATCACAATAAATTGTGACCGAATCACTAGCTAGGATACAAATTTAATTTATAAAGCCAACATCGAATTGAGCATAGCTCATAGGAGTCAGGAAACGTCATCTCATCGAGTATGCTTTCAAAATAAACCCTATTTCAATTAGGTCTTTTAAAGGTTGTATCGTGGCTCGGTTCACGGTTTAAGAAACAAAGGATAAAGGCTCAAAGTTTATTTGTACCCACCCCTTCTTCGTGATGTTCTCCAGTCCTACATTCAGCTAAACTTGATACGAGCACTTATCTCTAAAGAGGATTTTGATATGGTCGAGAACTCAATCGAGGCTTTGAACATGGCAGTCACTCACCTATTTTCTTTTGGTGTTTGATCACACGACTTTGTTCTTTACTGAGGATATTTAATTGTGATCCTTTATTTTTCTTTTTTGCATTTTTCTTATTACCTAACTTTTGCCTGGACAGAGTCTTTTGAATTTGAAGTCCAGCAGGATGTCTCTATTTTGCTTAAGTCTCCTTCGCAGGTTTTGACTTAGTAAACTTTCCTTTTCATTCATTTTTCATCATTTTGAACAGGTCGTGTGATCCTAAGTCATTTTGATCTTTTTGCAAGGATTGTGACTACCCCACTCTTTGGATAGTTGAGGGATATTCGTTTGTGTCTTTTGACTTCTAGCCTCCCAATATGTAAGGAATAGATAAAATGGATTCTCGAATGTTCATTTCTCCATTTTGAGAGTCTGGGCGCTCGATCAGCTTAACTAAAAACTACTCTGCCCCAGGTTACAATTTGTGGGTTTTTTATTTGGAAAAAGAAAATACCTACTTCAAGGCTCAAAGGGGTTAAAGAGGGATCATCTTCCTTATATCTCTAGTGTTTAGGATTTGAAACAATGCCTTACATCATCAGCATGGTTTCATTCAAAAGCATATGACAGGAAAAGTTTTTACGTTTTTATTCGTCATCCTCCTCCCAATTCTCTGTCAAAGCAAGAGATTGGGTAAAGTTGGCTTTATAAATTATGAAAATAATTTTATGAGTGAAACGAATGGATTTCTTCAAGACAAACATGTTTAATGCATTATCGTTCAAGAAAACAAGTTCCTACATGCTAATCACGCTTTTATAAAGGAATAGAATACATATAAGTAAACAAGATGAACTGCATGACAACCCTTCTAAAGAATTTTATCAACACAACAGTGTTTCATTCAAGACCGAGCTTTCTCTTCTGAAGGTCACCAATTCGTCGTCGGTCATCTCTTGAACTTTACCTTGCATTCTTCAATCTAATGCCCCATTACTCCTTTATGAAACTAACAGCTGGTGTTCGAGTCGTTCATCTCAGTATGAACATTCTTGGTATGCACTGTGGAAACGGGGAATCCCTTTTATCAACTTGAACACATAGGTTATCCTTAAAGCCAATCATGAGATCCATATCTTAGTTCTCTTTACTATCTTTCAATGGCTGCTTTGAGTTTGGTTGGATGGTCAAGATGTCAATTGACAGACAAAGACAGAAGACCAGATGAGCCACACCAGAGATACATGCATGTGCAAATGCTAAATGAAGGATGCTAAAGTGCAGGAATGCAGATGCAGGATGAGTAGGACTTCATGGGATTCCTCTATTTATGAGCATTGCAGTAGAAAGAAACGTTTTATTAAATTGAAATGGATTACAAAAATAAAATCCCAAATAAAGCTAGTAAAGACACTAAAGGAGTTTCGAATTCTGCTGTTTGAGCTGCTCCTCCAACTGAGCCTTCTCACGAGTGAGATTTTCCACAATCATCTTCCAGACAGTACACTGAGAGTCGGAGGAAAATAAATCCTCCAACACCTTCCTTCTCTTGTAGGGGAGTAAATCTTCATCCTTCAACTGCAACTGCTCCTGAAGCTCAACAATCTGTCTCTGAAGTCCAGCATTCTGTTTCTGAAATTCATTACTTTGTTTCTGAAACTCATTACTCTCGGCGACAGACACTTGATACTTGTTCTTCCACGCGTCTGATTCATGTTGTGACTTTCTCAAGGCAACCCCCAACTTCTCGGCGTCATTCATAAAAACATAAGTAGGCTCCTCTCTGGGAGGTATAGGATCTTGACGAGAATAAGGCATCTTCAGCTTGATTGCCCTGTTCCTGACCCACTGAAGATACGGTTCTAAAGACACACAGTTGGGCCGTCCCAAGCTGTTCCTATCTTTCTTATGCAAATGTTTCCAAGCCTCCACAATCTTCTTTCGGAGTTCTCGGTCATCTTCGAAGAAAATGCTCTCAACTTGTATGCTCTTAGGCGGTCCCTTCAACGGATATCCCAATTGTCGACGAGCTAAAACTGGGTTATAATTGACCCCTCCACCAAAGCTGAGCAATGATATGTTAGCAAAATCTCTACATCCATCAATGATTAGAATCCCATCATACTCATGGTTGTACCAATCAATGTCAGAATGAGTCAAAGCCATAATCCTTTCTGACCAACGCCTATCATTAAGAATATCAAAAGGAAACATGCTTGGGCAAGTGTGTAAGGAACCATTTGTATAATAAGGGCACACAGCAAGTAATCATTCCTCCACCACGAAGGTTTCAGAGATGTATAGAGTGATAGGTATTTCCCAATAGAGTCGGCATTGGATTGTTCTTCATGAAAATCTTGATTGCATTGAGATCGACAAACCCTTCAAAACTTGGAAATAAAAACATCCCATAAACTAGTAGGGCGAAGATTGCCTCGAATGGGTCCTTGTTTGTAAAATCATTATAGAATACGGCCTTCTTGAATAAAAAATCTATAGTCAAACCAAAAGTTCCATTTTTAACAACCATGTTGTCCTTGACATCAGATACTCTGAGAGAAAGGGCCTTAGCAATGTCTCTTTCTTCGGGGTCCTTCTCCAAGAAGGGAAAAGGAGATTCTTCTAGAATAGGTAAACCTACCAAAAAGGAGTACTCTTCCAAAGTCGGTAACAACTGATAGTCTGGGAAAGTAAAACAGTGGTACATTGGATCATAAAATTGTAACAAAGCAGAAAGGAGATCCTCATTTGCCTTACGGCTCAACAAAGATAGTAACTTCCCATATTTACGCTTGAACTTCTCTTGGTCTTTAATCAAAGTTCCCAACTCCCTTAGGTCATCCAATTTGGGACTCTTAAAAGTATATCGCAAGGTATTTCTTCGGTTAGGATCCATACTGCCCTACAATGTTCATAAACAAAGGTAAATCCCATGAAGTCCAATGTAATATGATGCTATATGAATGCAGCAAACACAAGTAAGCACATAAGGACACACAAAGACAAAGGTCCTAGGTTTGCAACAAGCATGGAGCCAAGGGTAGACCCATTCCCAAAGGATGTGGACTAAAGGTTGTTTGTACCTGCAGAACAAGGTTCTAAAGAGGTTCCCAAAGTCATCAGCCCATCTTTCGGATATTATCAATTTCCCAACTAACTTGGTGATTAATAATATTCTCAAGAGAACTTCATTTGAGTGTAGCATCGCGTAGCACTATTTCGGGACTTACTCCCTCATAGCCTCGCACTACGTCCTAATAAAGGCCAAAGTGGGGTTAAAGGTAACTACGGTCCTTAGCATCATGGACTCCAATTGAGAATAGTAAAAGTTTTCACGACTAAACTCGTTCAACCGAACCATTTTCAAAAGGGTCTCAACTAAGCTGGATTCTCGAGTCAACTTAGTCGGGACTCACTCCCTATAAGCCTCATCAAATATATCACCATCCTATCATAATTTCTCTCAAGTCCGGGTGTAGGACTTTGTCTCACCACTCAAGGATAACAACCCAAAAGAAATAAAGAATAAACAAATAAGCAAATAAGCAAGTATGAAAATATATAAAGCAATAAAGAGACAAAACAAGATAGGGAGACCCACTGAGAGTCCTCAGTGAAGTCGCCATTTCTGTCGCGGTGAAATTTGGATATCAAACTATTGATTAGTTTGAATCTTTAATTCATTTTGCAACCGAACTTTGATTTGTCCAAAGGAAGGGATAAATATCGAAATTCCCACAATGCAATGCAAATGCAAGGTTTAGAGAGTTTAGGTTCAGGGGTTAGTTAAACTTAGGGAAGGTACTAGCATCCTAAGTTTCTGTAGTATCCTACAGGAACCTCTTGTTTTAATTTGCTTATTGCTAAAGTTATCTGCTTAAGGGTAATGCTAAGGGTTACAGGTAAAGAGAAAAGACCTAAGGGGGTTAGTCCTAAATATACTCGCCAAGACATCGCATCTTGTGCCTACATATCCTGACGGGAATGGAATCAGAGTATCTGTAGTTCCCCTCACAAGGGAGGTTAGAAACATCTTGACTGTGGTCAAGGTTTCAATGGGAATAAACGCATCTTAAGGACACGCTTATGCGGAGTGCGGTGACTCCTATTTCTATGTTGAAATAGTTAATGAATTAGGGTTAAGTTATGGATTCCACAGCGGGAAACCCTAAAATGGAGTGCGGCGACTCCTTGACCTAATGCTAAGGTAGAGGGGTAATTTTGTAATTTTGTCCATGGCGAGACATGTATGAAAATTAGGGTTTGTAAAGATGGCAGGGGTTGGAGGTGAGGACTATTGACACGGTCAAACGGCTAGACCTAATTGCTTCAGAGGAGTGAAATTATCAGTAAAGATGCGAGGAAACTAAATAAACATACAATGGCAGAATATAAAGTGCGGAAAAATAATGCGACCAAATGTTCGCACAAAATTACATCCCATGAGAAGATACATATATAATAATGAAATAGTTAACTAATGATAAACGGAATTAAATGTAATCAGCTGAAAAACACAAACAGAGAATGTTAGTAGGGTTAGACATAAAGAAAAATGGATAACGAGACAGGTGAAGAAAAAGTTGCAAGTTTGAGATTTCTATTATTGTTTTATTAATTAATTTTTTTTAAAAGATCTTGATTTAAGTTTTTTTTTTATTATTTAAAAAAATGGTTTTAGTTTTATCTTATGGTTTTTTATTTATTAACTTAAAACAAACTAATTTTGAAAAAAAAACATTATTTAAAAAAACAGAAAAATAAAGAAAAATAAAAATATTAAGGCAAAAATGGGTTGGACCGGGTATCACTTCCGAACCCAACCCGGTCCATTGCAATAGAGAAAGGGCTGAAGAAACCCTAAGAAGGAAGGCCAAAACGGCGCTTCATCCTTTCACTCGTATTCTCTCATTTTCGTCTTCTCTCGTTTTCATCTTCTCTCTCGTTCATCTTTCACCTGTATGCAAAAACGAAAAGAAAAAAATAGTCATCAACATTGGGCTTACGATTCGGTGGGGATTTTGACGGTGATGAGAACGTATGTAGTTCTCTGAGTCTCATGGCTTGTGGTTGTTCGCCGGCTTTATTGATGATCTCGGTTGGTGGCCATGATGAGGAAATTCGAGCCAACACTTTGGTTTACGGATGGATTTTGTTTTGATGCTAATCACGGGATCGATGATGCACATGCTGAGGCTGAGAGGGTGATTACCCACCGTTTTGAACGGCGACGGTGGTCTCCACTTTTCGTTTGGACTCGCGGCTCCGTTTACGGTTGGTATTCCACTTTGGTGAGTCCGCTCCTCTCCTGATGATCTCAACTGTTCGTTGTTGTTGATGGCCTGTTGCTTGATTGTCTGTTTTTCACTGATGAACGGTGCCTAGGGTTTTTTATGTGTGTTCATCCGCGGCTGTTAGGGTTTCAAAGAGGTGAATTCGTTCCTTTATACCTTTCTCTGATCCTTTTTTTGGGCTTTGATCACTTTGGATTACGTTACTTTCCACTGAGATATGATTTCGTATTGATTGGGATTTTTGATATGATTTGATTTTGTTGAACTCTGATTTTGATTCTCTTTCCTTTTTCGAACTTGCTTGAAACCGATCTCGTTTGGATCTCTCTGGATTTTTTTGCTTTCCATTGTGATTTGTTTGATAAAACTGGATTTGGTTTGATTTTTTTTCAGATATAGATGTCCAGTTTATTCCTGATACTGATTTGGATCATCTTTGGTGCAGCTTGATTGGCAATTTGGTTTTTCGATCCAGTTTGAGTTATTACCGCTGACTTTCTGATAGACTGATGTGGATTTTTACTGATGCAACTTAAAGTTCGCATTTCATTTCTGTTTTTCATTTCTGTTTTTTCTGATATGAGTTTATTGGTTTGGTTCAGAACCGATGTGAACTGATGAATTAATTTTTTCTGATATGATTTTATTGAGTTTATTAGTTTTTATTGGTTTGGTTCAATTCAGTTTGGTCACGAATATCAGTTTGGGGATCCCATTTTTACTTGATAGTATCCCACCATATTTACTTGATAGTAGCATTCGTCTGAATCCAAATTCGGCACACATCATTTCGGCCCGAAAAACTTCTTTTACTCTCTTTCTCGGCTGTCTCATTAAGAACAGGTACTACCGATTGGTAGCCGAGGTCTCAGATCGGAAATGGGAGTTTGGTTTCGGCCTTGGTCGTGCCCTCCCGACACCCGATGATGAGCTTTATTTTGAGGGTGTCGAAAAATATTTCCTAACCTTTTCTGCCCTGTTTTTGCTTTGTTTGCGCAGGTACTCGGAGAAGGCTCGAATGAAGGACATGAAGAAACTAATCGAGAAATGGCATGAAGATTAGATGTTTAGGACTTTTTAGGATAAAACATGTAAATTTAGATCCCTTTGTAACTTGTAAATCAAATTATATTATGAAATAAATTCCATATATTTTTCTTCATTACTTTCTGGTTCTTTTTTGTAATTCAAATATGTCACAACCGTATAACTCACCAAAATTGCCAATTGAATCTACTTTCATCAAAAAAAATCCAATTAAATCCTACTTGAACAAGTAACTCCAAATAAGTTCGACCGATTAAACTTTACACGATTTAACTTAAACAAATGGAATTAACCTTCACCACATAAGTTCAACAAATTCAAAGAAACAGTTGAAATCGAGCATTGTTATTTCCCACGTGTCGGTCCATTTAAACCTGATATAACTTTCAATTCTAATTCAATATTTCCTGAATTAAATTGTGCTTTGCGTCTTTGATAAAACCCCTATACCAGCTTGGCCCACAAACCTCGATCAACCATAAATTAAAACTTGAATCAGACTCGAAACAGAAAAAATGCGCGCTTATGACATAAATTTAGACAAGTGATTTCTTGCACCGATTCAAACCATCTCAAATTAATATCTCACCATAACCAGCCTCACAGGATTTTAGCAACGGCCCCCCTGACACTCAAATCTCGGCCCCCGAATAAATTACCGTATCGATGCCAACATTTACCGTGAATTTCTGCTTATCCCAAAACAAAGATTTCAGAGAAGGATGTTTTAATTATCCCGAAGAACCCTAGCGCAAGCTCATTTTCAAAAATTGTCGGTAAACAATGTACAAATTACCATTTTGCCCTTTTCATAACCAAAATGCCTCAGATGCACTTCCTGCAAAACAAACAGACTATGTAGCCCGTTAGTGGTTAGTTGATGCAAAAAAAATGAGATGCTATGCGATATGAATCGGCTAAATATAAGGGTAAAATTTTGGGGTATTACTTGAATTATAGTGGTTTCAACAGCAAGGAGGTGGGATCTTAAGGTCAAAAATTAGGGTGCAACAGGTAAATATGGTCATTTGGGGGGGGGGGGGGGGGTAGATATGGTCATTTGAAAGAAAATTGGTCATTAAAAGTGGATCTAGAAAAAGAAATGAATTGAATGTGGAGAATGGTTAGTTGATTTTGGATTTGAATTTTGTGACAAGGAAATGATATGGATAATGACATAAAAAATGAATATTTGGTTTAATGGACTTGCATCTTGCTTTCTAAGTAAATCACATGGACCTTTCTAAACACACTTAATTCAAACCAAACTTTCTAATCCAATTAAACTTTCAATCTTTATGAACCCCAAAATTCAACCAGTAAAACAAGTTAACCATGACCCAATTCCTTTCAAATCAAACCACAAACACTTTGTCTTGATGGCCACTGATCTTAACAGGAAACCCTGATCTCAAGACCTTCAATCGATGACTGTCCACAAACTCCCTGGAATGAGAAAACCAATGATCTTCCTTGAGTATGCACTGATGCAGATTCAAACCCTAATCTGCAACCTTTCTCAATCAAATCACAGATGACAACCCAAACACATGATACTTCTTGAGAAGTTTTGAGGAAGATAAACTTGATACTTGATGACTTGATAAGAAGATTACAATGAATAGAATCCAACCTCTTGCTTCCACTTGGATGAAATAGAAACCACCTGGATCACCTCTGAATAGAGTAAATACCAATAACGAGAAAAATCCTTCGATCCCACGTCTTAGAAGACCATGCAAAGTATGATTATGAATTGTGAACTAATGATGATGCAAATGAACGTGAAGCAAAAGCCAGTCAAAGCTATAAAAAGTGAATGAAAATTTTGGGGTGCAACACTACGCCACAATCGTCGCTCCACTGATCGATTTATTACATTTCACTACATTTACATGGAACAAAGATGCAGAGATTGTCTTTACAACATTAAAAAAATGACATAAAGTCTGGTGCTTGCGCTCCCCGACATTAGTAAGACCTTCATTGTTGAAACCGACGCCTCAGCAATTGTAATAGGTGTTGTTCTTTCTCATGATGGACACTCTCTGACTTTTTTCAACAGGAAAATGTGTTCACGTATGCAAGCGTCCTCAGTTTATTTGCGGGAGATTTACGCAATAACTGAGGCTGTAAAAAATGGTGTCAGTATCTTATTAGGCAACATTTCCACATTTTTACTGATCAGAAGAGCTTAAAAAATTTATTAGTGCGGACGATTCAAACACTAGAGCTATAAAAATGGGCTGCCATGTTACATGGATTCAATTTCAACATATTCTACAAACCAGGAAAATCCAATCAAGTTGCAGATGCATTGAGCCGCCGACACACAGAAGAGTCTGCAACAATGTTGTCCATCTCAAATCCAATTCCAGACTTTATTTCACGCCTCAGATAATTCTATACAAACACAAGTGAAGGACAAGAGCTTGTTAAGAAAACTCAAAGCTATCCCAAAATACAGTTGGTTTATCGTTTCAAGAATGATCTTTTATATTTTAAGGACCGGATATTCTTACCAGATACCCTGGACTTTTGTACAACCATTCTCCAAGAGTATCACTGCGCACCAACTTCGGGTCACTCTAGCCTGAAACCTACTCTGAACCGCATCTCGACCACCTCCCTTTGGCTTGGACTATACAAAGACGTCAAACAATTTGTACAAGCCTGCCTCACCTGCCAACAAAACAAGTACATGCGAACAAAAAAATAAGGATTGTTACAATCTTTGGAAATACCACAGCAAGTTTGGGAAGATTTATCAACAGACTTTGTTACTCGCCTTCCTAAATTGTTTGGCCATACTGTTATCTGGGTTATATGTGATAGATTGTCCAAGTTTGTCCATTTTGTTGCTTTACCTACTAACTTTGCAGCCCAAGACTTAGGCAGACACTTTTTTGTCGAGATCTGTCGTTTGCATGGAATACCAAGGTCCATCGTCTCAGATAGGGGTCCTCTTTTCCTATGTGTTTTTTGGAAGGAACTTTTCCGTGTGCAAGGTACATTCCTGAAATATAGTACAACTTATCACCTAGGAACTGACGGACAAACTGAAGTTGTAAGTTGAATCTTAGAGACATACCTTCGATGTTTTACCACCGACAATCCGTGTAGTTGGTTCAAATATCTTCATCTGGAAGAATATTGGCATAACTCCACCTTCCATTCATCCATCAAGATGACCCTTTTGAGGCCTTATATGGAAGGCAACCTCCGACGACCAAGGACTACATCAAAGGTCATGCGAGCATTCCTTCACTAGATTCGTCCCTGCACAACAAACAACTCATACTTAACAGCTTGAAGCTAAATCTATCCCGCAACCAGAAAATCATACAAGACTAGACTAATAAAAAACATAGCTATTGTACCTTCGATGTTGGTGACTTCGTATGAATTCAACTGCAACCATATCGTCAGACATCGTTCCACCGACGAAAATTGCAGAAACTATCAAAACGGTACTTTGGACCGTTTCCAGTTTTGCATTGTATAGGTTCCTTGGCCTACAAACTCTTGTTTCCAAGTTCGTCACGCATCCACCTCGTTTTCCATGTCTCTTAGTTGTGAGGTTATCACAGTAATGATCCAAAATAGGCATTGGTACCCATTCTTGATGATACTCATGTCGACAATAGTTTAGACGCAGATCCATTAGAAGTGGTGACTGAAGAATATAAAACTTTTGAGGTTCAATGCGCATCAGACCAATAGTTGCAAAGTGATATTACTCATGACTTCAGAAGCAAGTTTTTGAATCAAATGACATTGAAACTTTGGAGAAAAACAGAAGTGAAAAGATGGAAAAAGAAGGAAGTGAAACACTTGAGAAAGGAAGAAGTGAAACTAAAACGGTGAAGTCCAACTCATATACTTCTCAGAACACACAAAAAGGTACCAATTTCGTGGAAGCATCTCAACCGTTAGATGTTTTTAACCCTCCATGCAATCAATCTAACCTCTTAAAAGTTTGGGCGCACTTACCTTTATCTGAGGCCTCACCTTTAATAAAGAGGTCATGTGATCCTACTATTCCCTATTCAAATCCTTTAAGTGGCATATAGCTAGATTCCACTTCCTTGAAACCAGAACCCGTCGCCCCTAGTTCCCAACCATTCCACTTCCCAATCCCCCATTTTTGCCTTCCCAGTTATGCGTGCCAACCTCTTCACCCTTGGATTCCCAACGACACAATATCCCTTTTGCAGCAAGTGACACGCGTCCATACGCACTTCCCAAAACCTGCCCTTTTTAGTCTGGTGATTTGACCACACACGGAGGGCACACTGATCCAACTCTCTTCCCTTACGTGATTCAAGAATCTTCCTATCATGTCCCAATTTTTTCTCCATACTACTCTTATCCTCAACACGTGTTTTCCACCCCTCAGACTGGTTCGAACAATGATGACACTGGGTCTAAAAACTTTACATTAAACCTTGAGGACAAGGTTTTAACTGGGCCGGATAGTGGTGTTAGGATGCAGGATAGACCCACTAGAGTTATAAAGAAACCCAAATGACAACAGGACTTTATTATGAAATAAGACTAATTTTTAACTTTTGAAACTTTATGTTTTATCTTTCTTTTCCTTCAAATGGGTATGACCCATAGTTTAGGCCTATTTAGATTTGGTGTATTTAAGGGCTGTTTGCAACTTGTTTTACAGTAGAAGAAATTAAATCATGTTATTTTTATCTTTCCTTTTCCATTTGTTTTTTGAGTAAACCCGATTCTTTTGGTAGCAGCATAACCCACCATCATACTTATTATATCTGTAATTTAAGAAAGAACAATGAGATGAATGAAAAAAAAGAATTGAATCCCAAAAGGTACCATGCCTCACTCTAACACTAAAAAATTTAAAATAATTTGGATAGCAAAAGTCAAGACTTGATTTTGCAATCTAGATGTGCTTGAAAGTCATAAAATTTAATTGATATTTTAATAGTAGTTGTTTAAAATGTATTGAAGGAGACAAAACTAATTTATCCTCTTTAAATCATAGAAATAAAGTTTATGTACTTATGGAGACAATAACAAATGTAAAATCAATAAGAGTCTCATAAGTTTAAGGTTTAAAACATAACTTACTAAGTATTAGTCAATTGTTTGACCAATGTAATTAATTTGTATTATATTCTTCTATATGCATGGTCATAGATTTCAAATAATGTATATTGTCTTTGATAGTACATGTACCATAAAAGAGAACGTGGTTTAGTATTGGATCATGGGGGTGCTGAGGGTAGTATGCATTTTTTGTTTGATCTTCCACATCAAGAAAGAAGGGTGGTGTTGTTAAGGTTCAATCAAAAGTTTTATGTGAAGTTTGGACTAGAGAAATTTGATAGAAGAATCAATTTTGGTTCGTGAAAATTTTAAGTCAATGATATGTTGATACAACCAAGAATGCATAGATTATTGATTAGTACATGAGAATTGATTGACATTGATGCAACGTGTAATGTGAAGAGCTTCCTGTCAACATGAAAGTTGCAGCATAAAATTTCATCAT
Organism: Lathyrus sativus; assembly: GCA_963859935.3. Lineage (NCBI taxonomy): Eukaryota > Viridiplantae > Streptophyta > Magnoliopsida > Fabales > Fabaceae > Lathyrus > Lathyrus sativus. Next base: position 160,912,597 of record OZ012741.1, read on the forward strand.
GAGTTTCCACAATGTTAAAATTACTAAAGTGTCTTAGTTTAAGTGAAATATATTATCACAATAAAGTGTGATAGTTCTTTAGAATTATGATTGTTGGTGATGAAAATGTGAAATTTTCAGAATGATTTTGTTTCAAGTGAAATATAGTCATTCTGGTAAAGTATTGTAGTTCTTTTGAACTATGATTTCCAACGAAGGCAATGCGGAAATTCTTTTAAAAAAATTAATTTTAAGTGACTATATTGTTTATGGTGGAGAATGATAGTTCTTTTGAACTACGATTATTTGTGTAGACAACATAAATTGATATATATTTTTGAATCAAGGTGGATATTATTTGTATTAGTTTAAATTATACATATTTAAAAATTCCTACATCACCTAATATTATGGAGAAATAATGAGAGCAATACTATACTAACCATCGTAAATCTTTGTTTCAAAAAGAACAAATTAAAAGGTACTTTAAATTTGTATTTGAATTTTTTATTTTTTTTATACTTTTTTATTAGAGTGTTGTGTAATGTAGTTAAATGATAGTTCTTCTGGACTGACCCAATGGCTAGGCATGGCCCAGTCCATTTCTGCCCCTAGAACGACCTAATTGTCTAAGTCCACCCAATTTGAGGGGAGTGTTGATATTGACAGTGGTTAAGTGTCGGGTTTTTGTTATCGTCTCCATAGGGAATATATGATATTGCCATAGTTCGACAGTTATCGAGTTCTTAACTTTTTAGTAACGAAAGGGGTTTGGTTTTTGGTAACGGTATCTTTGCATAGAAAGTACTGAATCGCGATAAAAGATTGATTTTACGATTTAATAAAGATTTCCAAAGTTAGGGTTCGGTAATCACTTTGCTTGTATATGTCTGATCAACAATAAGCATAAACTTCTTTAGATGATCAAAACATTCACAACATCCTCCCAATGTGATTATCTCTAACTCACATTATGATTTTTCCCATTTTGATCCATTGTTGATCTCTCACACAATGTATCAAAATGAAAACATTTAGGTTTAACATTTTTTGTGAACAACCACATTCGAAACTATCTCTAGCTTAAGAAAATAGAAGGATGAAAACCTAGGTCAAAAGTTGGAAAATATCTTTCGATCATAAACCAACACAAAGAGTTAAAGATAAAGCATGGTTTTCATCATATATTCATCATCCAAAAGTTTACAAATGAAGATCATCTATATACTTACAAAGCTTAATGATCACCTACATCTAACCTTGACAAAATGAATAACTTAGCTACTCATTTTCATGGTAGCTTGCAAAAGAAGATCCGGAAGAAGGTTGATGAACATCTGAGTCAAAGAATCCAACTTGGATGAGAATCCACCTTCTTTTTGTGGATTAATGTTTTGAATTGAAGAAAATAAGAGGTAGAGTATTTCTAGGTCACAAAATCTCTTATGCAGCAAAAACAAAGTAAAAAAATAATATTCCTGTTCAAAAAGTACAAAGGCTATATATAGAAAAAGTTGTTGCCCTGTCACGCTCGCTACTTCATTCGCCTAGCGAGCTAACAGCGAACGTTCACTACAGCTTCACTTAGCGAACATGTGAGCAAGGGCTGAGGAAAAGATTCTGGAATGCTTCGCTACTTGCTCGCTAGGTGCTCTCCTAGAGAGTTATTCGCCACCTGCCTCGCTGCCCGCAAATAATGCATTTATGGTTCTGCCCAAATCTGGGAGTGTTTGCTAGCAGCTCGCTGGATGCTCGCCTAGCGAACAACTCGCTGCAACACTCGTCAGATGTTCGCCTAACGAACATGCTTTTGCTCTTGTACTTTCTTGATTCCTTTGTCAACTTTCTTGTGTCTTCAATTTTTGCTCATTCATGCTCAAATACTGCACAATAACACATAAATTAAAAAGAACAAGATCATTTCACGACATATCGCATATCAACAAAAACAAGGAGGTTTTGAACCGAAATTGCACAAAAAGAAGTGGAAGATCCCCACATTTTATAGCTCAAATAAGCACAATTGGGTATCTAACAACTCTTCCCAACTAGAATCTTGCTTGCCCTCAAGCAAAGTATGCCTCTCGCAGAACAAGCGGATTCGCTTGAAGAAAAATGTTTTTCCGAAATTGGATCAAATGGCTCAAACACAAACAACTCAACTAGATACAAGTCTCCAATGGTTAGAACAACACAATACACAAAGACTAAAATCTTAAAGCAATGCAAAACATGTATCAATCAACAACAACAATATCCTGAATGAATCACTATATCACTCCTCTTCGAATAAGGATTGAAGAGATCACGCGTTTACAACCGCGGGTGCAATCTCACTCTCCAACAAACAATGCCAAACTCAATTCAATTCATACAATGTCTAACAATTACAAATGAAAATGCGGAAGCACAAAGATCACTAAGGTCTTTTCTGGTTGTAGCTTAGTCATGCTAACAAACAAGGGACATATCTAAAGCCATTGAAAACAAAGTTATCGACGCTAAAGAGACATTCACTATACAATTATTCACACATCTCAACTTCATCTTACCTATTTCTCATTTGAAACCTTCACAACTCTTATTCCATAACTCAAAAAAAAAATTTCTCAATATTTTTCTTCCAAGCAAGCATTCATTTTCATTCTTTTCTTTTGATTATATATTTATTTTCACACCGAATTTACAAAACAAGTGTTTCTCTCTTTTTTTTTTTTAATTTATTTTCGATGCTTGCTTGGTTTTTCGAGAATTGTGATAAACTACCAACTTACAATTTCGTTCTCCCCAACTTATCTTCTACTTCCTTCTTTAAGTGAATGCTCTTTACTTTTGACGGCAAAAGAACAATAATAAAAAATTTGCAGGTTTTCAAGAAAAAGATTTTTGAAATCTCGCTTTGTTTCAAGCAAAGATTCAACAGTTTAAGCTCAAGGGGGGTTAACAAATACTCACTGCTCACGGGTAGCTTGTGTATGGAACTGGTTGTGCTCTAAAGAAGCAAGTGCCTTGATCATTTCTAATTGCTTCCACAAGTTCACAATAATAAAAGACAAAACATGAACAAAACGAATCAACACAGTTCATTAGAATCCAACATTTATTTGAACAATGGAGGTTTCCTCACAATTTGTGGTCTTAAGTACTAAGTGAATCATTCATTCATTCATGTTGCAAAAAGAACAATATTCAATTACAGCAAGATTAAAGTTCTTCATGCATTCTTAAGTTCTAACCGAAGGTAACCATGTACCTTAGCTGTATTCGCTTGTTTATTTTTATCATTGTCATCCAAGCTCGGATGTACCTTCATTAGATACTTCTTTCAGAGAGCAACCAATCTAGAAGGTTTTGACACCCATCAACCACAAAAATCATTAAACAGAATAATTTAAAATAAACACAATAATTTAAACAAAGCATTAATCAATAAACTAAAAATAGTGTGCACAGGGGACTGAACAGCCCAAAAGTACAACCATAATAATGAAATCAAACAGAAAATATCTGACAATAAAACAAAATACAATACTAAAACTGAAAAGAAAACAACTCAGTCCTCCTCGGACTCAGACTCCTCCTCAGAACCGTCATCATCATAATCGTCCTCTCCCTCAACATCATCAGTCTCATCATCATCGTCAGCATCATCATCAACAACAGGACCACTAGCACCCGCCCGCTCTCTAAAAACAGGCTTGTCGACAGGCCAGTTCGCGTGCTGCAAGAACTGCTCACGCGTCATCAAGGGACGCTCAATGGAGGGGTCTCGAATCTGGAGCTGCAAAACCTGTATAGAATCATGGATATCCATCATAGCCCGATGTGATGCCGCCATTCAATCCCAATTATAGTTGCACACTGCTTGCTGAAAAGGGTCAAACCCTTGAGAAGAAGCACCGGAACCATCAGTAGTTCTGGCACCAGCATCTGCACCACCCCTGTAGTTCCTAGCTCTACAGTACTTTTTCACATACTTATCATCAATGGGGGTCGGGATCTTTACCAAACTGCGGGAAGGAATCTTCATCCGCGACTGAGTACATAAGGCCATAATGAGGCAGGGAAAAGCAAGGGGCAGTTAACACGTGACCCCTACTTAAGACCACTCTCAACAATGGACTTCATCTCATTAGCAATAATCCAGGCTACATCAATTTGGACGTTGGTGAGAATGCTATGGACAAGGTGTGCCACTGGGATCGACACGGTAGATGTGTGAGATTTTGGCATGATGTTTGTAAGGACCAGAAGTAAAATCAATTGAGCTAAAGGAATCGTGTCTTCCCTATGATATCTCAAAGGGTGACCAGCTTGATTTAGCTCAACCGATTTCCCCTCTATCAGCAGGGCAGCGGATATGGTATCGGTGTTCCTATGCAACCTCGGGTCTCGGGTATACCTGTCCAATTCATTGGCTCCCAGAATAAGCGGTTCACCTAGCACTCTGTTGATGGAATCCCTGTCGAAGATCACTTGACGGCCCATCACTCTTGTAGACCATGTGAAGTGTTCGTCATCATTTGGCAGCGCGTTCGCGTAGAACTCGCGCACCATGTCTATGTTGTAGTTATCGAGAGGGGAAACCAATCTGGCCCACCGCTTACTGTTGATCAGCCCAGGAAAAGTGTCCTACTCACCTTGAGGGTCGATGATGAACCTCTTCTTAGGGAGGATCTTCCTTTTTTGCAGCGTTCCAAAATGAACAGCTTGCTTTGGCCCTATGAACTTTTCCATATCGAATTTAATCGGGACCGTACGGGAGGTACTGACAACCTTTCTTTTCTTGCTATGACTACCTGAGGACATCTGCAAAACAAACACAGAAGACACCAACAAACAGCAGCACAAGCTCATCAGTAGTCAAAAATAAAAACAAAGTTCTGTCACGCTCGTTGGCTTGCTCGCCTAGCGAGTCCATAGCGAATGCTCGCTACTGACTCGCCTAGCGAACGAGCTAGCGAGCACTACGAAAATGCTAAAATCAGCCACTGTTTTGGACCCCAACATCTAAAATCCCAAATTCGATGAAAACAATTCAAGAACCACGTGATTAAACATGAATGGAATCGTTCTTGGTAAACATGCAAACCTAAAGTTTCACAAATCTCTAACTATCAAAATCTACCTAAACCCTAATGTTCCTACTATTACAAAAATGAAGAACAAAAAGAGAGGATATTGCTCAAACCTTAATGCAGCAGAGAGATTAGTGAACACGAATTAGGGCTTGCAAGGAGTAGAGAAGAGAGCTCTGGTGCTTTGTGTTTTGCAGAGAAAGTGTGAAAGTGAGAGTGAGTGGGAAAGACTTAGTTTCAAAAGAAAAACTGATTTTGGGCCTACCAGAGTGGCCCACTAATAACTAAAATTGCCAGATACGCACTCATTCGCCTAGCGAACAGGTAGCGAATGCTCGCCTAGCGAACGTGCTAGCAAGCATGACAAAATTTTGAAAAAAAATCAGGACAACAGCCAAAGGTCAAATTCAGCATGCTTCCTCAAGTAGATTCCCACAAAACACACTCAATAAACAACAAATACTTACAATGTTGAGGTGCCTCTCAACAAGCGCTTGTTTAACGTCAGATAAGCTCGACTGTCCAGGATGCTCACACCGGAATATCCAGAAGAAAGGCACAGCTGTCTCAATCAATTAGGCCGCCAAGATACACCTTTAAACATTGGCCATTTATTGTCCAACTGTCCTTCTTTGCCAAGTCTTCAATCACAACAGCTCCAAAAATTTTCACCTCTTTTACACGAAATGGCCCAGACCGTTTTAACTTCAATTTTCAAGGAAAAAGTCTCAACCTGGAATTAAACAACAACACCAATTGCCCGGGCACAAATTCTTTTTTCCGGAGCTTTTTGTCATGATATTCTTTAACTTTTTCTTTGTATAACCAACTTGAGTGATATGCGGCATTGCGCATCTCTTCCAACTCAAGCAGTTGCACCTTTCTTTTTTCACCGGCCAACTCATTATCAAAGTTCAAAAATTTTAAAGCCCATAAGGCTTTGTGCTCCATTTCGACCGGCAAATGGCAAGTTTTACCAAAAACCAGTTGAAATGGAGTTAGCCCAATTGGAGCTTTATAAGTAGTGCGGTTTGCCCATAAAGCTTCATCCAATTTTTGCGACCAATCTTTTCTCGAGTTAGACACGGTTTTTTCACGTATTCTCTTGATCTCCCGATTAGAGACCTCATCTTGACCATTTGCCCGTGGGTGATACGGAGTTGCCACTCTATGTACTACATCATAATGTTGCAAAACTTTTTCCAACGGTGCATTACAAAAGTGTGACCCTTTGTCACTGATCAACACACGGGGGGTTCCAAAACGGGAAAAGATGTGTTTCTTTAAAAATTTTATAACCGTTTTATAATCCGCCCGAGGTGAGGCGATCGCCTCAACCCACTTTGACACGTAGTCAACTGCAACCAGCAAGTATTCATTTCCAAAAGAGGGTGGGAATGGTCCGACAAAATCGATACCCCAACAATCAAATAATTCAACCTCTTGGATGTTTTGGATAGGCATCTCGTCTCTCTTACCTATCCCACCACTTTGTTGGCAACTGTCACAACTTTGCACATGGGCATTTGTGTCTTTAAAAATAGAAGGCCAATAAAATCCTGATTGAAGAACTTTATTTGCCATTCTTGCCCCATTGAAATGTCCGTCATAAGGTGAGTTATGACAATGCCATAGAATACTTTGCGCTTCATCGGTGGTAACACACCTTCTCAAAATGTTATCACCACCTAACTTAAACAAGTATGGGTCATCCCACACATAATACTTACAACCCGAGATGAATTTCCTCTTTTGGTTCGGAGTTAGGTCTGGCGGTACAAAACCACTCACCTTGTGGTTTGCAAAGTCAGCAAACCATGGCCTAACTTGAACTTTAAAAAGTTTTTCATCGGGAAATTCTTCTCGGATTTCCTTTTCAAAAGATGTAACCTCCACATTCACAAGGCGAGATAAATGATCCGCCACCAAATTTTTCGATCCTTTCTTGTCCTTAATTTCTATATCAAATTCTTGTAACAAGAGGATCCAACGGATGAGCCTTTGCTTCGAATCCGGTTTGGTGAGCAGATATTTAATCGCCGCATGGTCGGTATACACAATCACTTTAGAACCAATGAGATAAGACCAAAATTTTTCTAGCGCATACACTATCACAAGTAGCTCTTTTTCGGTGGTAGCATAATTAATTTGCGCCTCATTTAAAACCTTACTTGCGTAGTGTATAGCATGAAAAAAATTTTCTTTCCTTTGTCCCAATACCGCTCCAATAGCATAGTCGCTTGCATCACACATTAGTTCAAAATTTAAATTACAATTAGGAGTGACTATAATTGGAGCGGTAACAAGTTTTTGCTTCAAAATTTTAAAAGCATGTAAACAATCTTCAGTTAAGAGAAATACCTGGTCTTTGGTGAGCAAATTACTCAAAGGCCTAGCTACCTTTGAGAAGTCTTTGATAAATCGTCGGTAAAAACCGGCATGCCCAAGGAAACTTCAGATTCCCTTCAGATTAACTGGAGTAGGCAACTTTGCAATCACGTCAACTTTTGCTCGATCCACTTCAAGCCCTTTTGAAGAAACTTTGTGTCCGAGCACTATCCCCTCGGTTACCATAAAGTGGCATTTCTTCCAATTAAGCACAAGATTTGTTTTAACACACTGTTCAAGCACCGTTTCCAAATTTTTCAAGCATAAACCAAAAGAACTTCTAAACACGGAGAAGTCATCCATGAACACTTCCATCGTTTTCTCGATCAAGTCGGCAAAAATGGCTTGCACACATCTTTGGAAAGTCGCTGGTGCGTTGCATAACCCAAAGGGCATTATTCTATATGTGAAAATTCTAAACGGACATGTGAAAGCCGTCTTTTCGTGATCGGCCGGGTCAACCGCAATTTGGTTGTACCCAGAATAGCCATCAAGGAAACAATAGTATTCTTGGCCCGAAAGTCTTTCCAACATTTGGTCCATGAACGGAAGTGGAAAATGGTCTTTTCGAGTTGCGGTATTCAACCGCCTATAATCAATACACATTCTCCGCCCTGTTGCCACTTTCGTTGGTATCAATTCATCTTTTTCATTTCGAATGACGGTCATTCCACCCTTTTTCGGAACCACATGCACGGGACTTACCCAAGGGATATCCGAAATTGGGTAGACCATTCCCGCATCCAAAAGCTTGACAACTTCTTTCCGAACAACCTCATTCATCGTAGGATTCAAGCAGCGTTGAGGTTGAGCTACCGGCTTAAAATCCTCTTCCATTAAAATCTTGTGCATACAATAAGAAGGACTAATTCCTTTAAGATCGACAAGAGTCCATCCCATTGCTTCTTTATTCTTTTTCAACACATCAGTTAAACGAGATTCTTCATTTTCAGACAAAAGGTTGCTTATGATAACCGGCTTCTCTTCGGTTTCATCAAGGAATGCATACTTCAAGTTCGAAGGTAGCATTTTCAATTCAATGGGTGTTTTTTCTTCGTGGACCTCCTTTTTCAACACTTCCTCTTCGACTTCCCATGGTTGCAACTCCTTAAAATTATCAAGTTCTCGTAAACATTCCTCAAGAGCTTGCTCTTCTTCAATGGTGAAAACGTCAAAAGAGTCATCAAGGGCTAATTCCACAGGTGAGGTCACATGAATATGCTTAGATACTTCCAATGTTGCTTCTTCAACCACATCAATTCGGAAACTATCACAATTATCTTTTGAATGCTTCATAGCTCCAAAAAGATCAAAAGTGACTTCTTCATTTTGTACTCGCACTTTCATCAAACCATCATCAACATCAATCATCATTTGAGCGGTTTTCATGAAAGGTCGGCCTAAGATTAGTGGAGCATCATCATCCTCTTCCATGTCAATCACAATGAAATCAACCGGAAAAAAGAATTTGTCGACTTTAACCAATACATCTTGAGCTAACCCATGAGGATGGGTAGTCGACTTATCGGCCAATTGCAACGTCATCCGTATGGCTTTCATTTCAATGTTGCCAAGCCTTTTCACAATAGACAAAGGTATTAAATTAATGCTTGACCCCAAATTAATTAGCCCTTTCCCGACATATTCATCACCAATAGTAACCGGCAAAGTAACTCTTCCTGGATCCTCTTCTTTTCTTGGAAGAGTCTTTTGGATGATGGCACTATAACTAGCATCAAGAACAATTGTTTCCGGCTCCGTATACCTCCGCTTTTTAGTTAGTATGTCTTTCATGAACTTGGCATACTTTGGCATTTGTTCCAAAGCTTCGGCAAACGGAATGTTTATTTGTAGTTGTTTAAAAATATCCATGAACCGGGCGTAATGCCGTTCATTTTCTCTCCGAGATGGAGCGTACGGATATGGTAAGTTTTGGACCGGAGTAGCGCTCACTACCTCTTTTCCTCTAGACGCTCTAGAATTCCTCTCTTTTTTCTTCTTCACTTCCTCCACCATGACTTTTTCACTTGTATTATTTTTAACTTCACCATTTTTCTCATTCTTTTCAACTTCATCCTCACTCAATATTTCTTCGTCAACTCTACCATCAAGTTCATCATCAATTTTTTTCTTCTTATCCTTTTTCTCTACCTCTTTTTTTTCACTCTTGTCAACCAACTCTTTTCCACTTCTCGTCTTTATTGCCTTACAATACTCCTTAGGGTTTATTTGCGTGTTTGCCGAGAAAGATGGTCTGGATTGTTGTTCCGCTAACTACTTAGCAAGTTGACCAACTTGAGTCTCAAGATTTTTGATTGCCGCGTCGTTGCTTTTTTGATTAGCCATTTACATTTGCATAAATTGCGTCAATGTTTCTTCCAACTTTGAAGTTACGACCGGCGGTTGTTGAGGTTGATAAGGATTTTGACGGTTAGAAGAACCATCCCCATAACCTTGGTTATGTTGATAGTTACCTCTTGGTTGGTACCCTTGATTTCCTTGATATTTTTGTTGTTGTTGATTGTGAGATTGTTGTTGATACAGTGGTTGTTGTTGCCTTGGTTGGTAATCTCTTTGATTTGCCATGTAATTCACATCTTCAAACCTGGGAGGTGGACAAAATCCGGTATCATGTTCACATTTGCAAAGTTCACAACAAGCTATTTGTTTAGCTTTTGAAGGCTCTTTCAACTCTTTTATTTGTTGAGTTAAGAGTTCCACTTATTGCGAAATGAGTTTGTTTTGGGCGAGAATAGCATCATTTGTCCCTAACTCGAGCACACCCAGTTTTCTTTGAGTCACTCCACGGTTATGATTCCCTTGATGATCATTAAGTGTCATCTTATCAATAATTGCAATTGCATCATCTGCACTTTTTGACATCAAAGAACCTCCTGCCGTAGCATCCAATAAGGTCTTGTGAACTGAAAGGAGTCCATTGCGGAAAATATGAACTTGAGTGAGCTCGTCGAAACCGTGTCACTTGCACTTTCTTAACATAGATTTGTATCGCTCCCAAGCTTCGTTTAGTGATTCACTAGCTCCTTGAGAAAATATCGCAATCGCAGTTTTAGCCTCCATGAATCGGTTATGTGGAAAGAAACTTTCAAGGAACTTCTCTTCTAGAAGATTCCAATCCGTCATGATTGTTGTCGATTGATCAAGATACCACTCCTTCGCTATCCCAATTAAGGAATGAGGAAATAGTCTCCTAAACAATGACTCTTCGTCAGCTTCTGTTGCTCCCGTTGCGCCTGCAATCTCATAGAATTTTGTAAGATGGGTGAACGGATCCTCATGGTCTAGCCCCGTGAAAGGATTTTGATAGACTAGAGCTAGGATTCCCATTTTCATCTCAACTTTTCTTCCGTTTTGAAGATTCCGTGTGAACTGAGCTATATGTCTTGGACTGTTCGTGCATGGAGTGGAAACTGGAGGTGGTGGTGGAGGTGCTGCCATAATTGGTGTGAAATACGGTGATGGTGGTGTTGTAGAAGAACTTTCTCCTTGTTCTTGTCGTTGTTGAGCAAGTTGCCTCCGCCGTCTTGTTCTGCTATTCAGTCTCCTTTCGGTTCTCTCGATCTCGGGATCAAAAAGAAGTTGGTCCTCAGGAATCTGTCCTCGCATAAAACGAAAGCTGCACACTAAACCAAAAAACTTAACAAGCACAAGTCAAAATTTCAAGAGTTAAAAATTTAACAACTATTGCGATGCTCGCAATATCACTTTATATTCCCCGGCAACGGCGCCATTTTGTTGGTATTGACGGTGGTTAAGTGTCGGGTTTTTGTTATCGTCTCCACAGGGAATATAAGATATTGCCACAGTTCGACAATTATCGAGTTCTTAACTTTTTATTAACGAAAAGGGTTTGGTTTTTGGTAACGGTATCTTTGCATAGAAAGTACTGAATCGCGGTGAAAGATTGATTTTACGATTTAATAAAGATTGCCAAAGTTAGGGTTCGGTAATCACTTTGCTTGTATATGTCTGATCAATAATAAGCATAAACTTCTTCAGATGATAAACACATTCACAACATCCTCCCAATGTGATTATCTCAAACTCACATTGTGATTTTTCCCATTTTGATTCATTGTTGATCTCCCACACAATCTATCAAAATGAAAACATTTAGGTTTAACATTTTTTGTGAACAACCACATTCGAAACTATCTCTAGCTTAAGAAAATAGAAGGATGAAAACCTAGGTCAAAAGTTGGAAAATATCTTTCGATCATAAACCAACACAAAGAGTTAAAGATAAAGCAAGGTTTTCATCATCTAAAAGTTTACAAATGAAGATCATCCATATACTTACAAAGCTTAATGATCACCTACATCTAACCTTGACAAAATGAAGAACTTAGCTACTCATTTTCATGGTAGCTTGCAAAAGAAGATTCGGAAAGGTTGATGAACATATGAGTCAAAGAATCCAACTTGGATGAGAATCCACCTTATTTTTATGGATTAATGTTTTGAAATGAAGAAAATAAGAGGTAGAGTGTTTCTAGGTCACAAAATCTCTTATGCAGCAAAAACAAAGTAAAAAAATAATATTCCTGTTCAAAAAGTACAAAGGCTATATATTGAAAAAGTTGTTGTCCTGTCACGCTCGCTACTTCATTCGCCTAGCGAGCTAACAGCGAACGTTCGCTACAGCTTCGCTTAGCGAACATGCGAGCGATGGCTGAGGAAAAGATTCTGGAATGCTTCGCTAGGTGCTCGCCTAGCGAGTTCTTCGCCACCTGCCTCGCTGCCCGCGAATAATGCATTTTTGGTTCTGCCCAAATCTGGGAGTGTTCGCTAGCAGCTCGCTGGATGCTCGCCTAGCGAACAACTCGCTGCAACACTCGTCAGATGTTCGCTTAGCGAACATGCTTTTGCTCTTGGACTTTCTTGATTCCTTTGTCAACTTTCTTGTGTCTTCAATTTTTGCTCATTCATGCTCAAATACTGCACAATAACACACAAATTAAAAAGAACAAGAGCAGTTCACGATATATCGCATATCAACAAAAACAAGGCGGTTTTGAACCGAAATTGCACAAAAAGAAGTGGAAGATGCCCACATTTGATAGCTCAAATAAGCACAATTGGGCATCTAACAGGGAGCATTTACTTTTCTTCCCCTCCAATAGGGGAGGCCAACCAATTTACCCTTAGTCACAACGATTCTCCTTGACAGTCCCTGCCCGTCACTCACGGTTCCACCATCCAGAAATAGTCAAGACGTTTGTGCCCGGAGCAACGACTAGTTATGGGCAACTCTGCCCATTCTAACAGCTAGTTCTGGCAGTTACCTATTCTTTGGGAAACGGTTATCTCGTCTCGAAAATAGGGGTCAATGGCCAAGCGTTATGGGCACTATAAAAACCCTCTCACTTAAGAGGGTCAGATATCCAATATCCACCCTAATATACTCATATTTTATACTTTCTTGTCCGATTTTTACTTTAGCATCGGAGTATCTTGCAGATACACTCCCTTCTCTTCTCTCACACCCAACATCACAGGCGTTTGTCTCTGACCCACTACAGGTTTTGATCAGCCGTCAAGATCAATGGTCTTTAAAAAGTACGAGTGTCCTAAAGGGCCATGTAAATGGTTGATGATAGTTTATCTGTTGTAACAATTTTTACATAATATTATTATTGAATTATCATTTGATAACGATCATAATTTTTCTCAAATTTTAATGTTTTTATATATGTATGTGTTCTTATCACTATGCCAAAAAAGACCTATATCAGCTCTTTTTTTGGCCTTTAGCAGCACTGCCTAAAGTGGCGCTGCTATAGGTAAAGGCAGTGCTTTTTTTGGGGAAAAAGCACTGCTATAGGTCCCCCTTTAGCAGCGCTTTCTTTGGCCTTTAGCAGCGCTTTTTCTTCCCCTTTTAGCAGCGTTTTTTTTGCATTTAGCAGCGCTTTTCCTCCCCCTTTTTAGCAGCGCTTTTAAAAGCGCTCTCTAAAGTCCATTTTCCTAAGACCTTTAGCAGCGCTTTTTTTTGCCTTTAACAGCGCTTCCCCCCCCCCCCTTTTAGCAGCGCTTTCAAAAGCGCTCTCTTTACCACACCTATAGCAGCACTTTTTAAAAGCGCTCTCTTTTCCCTACCTTTAGCAGCGCTTTTAATTTAAAAGCGCTGTCTTTTCTCACATCATTGGTTTTTTTCCCAAGATCACTTTTTTTGGCAAAAAGCGCTTTCTTTTGTGCATATTTTTATGAAGTATTTTTTGTTTTATACTGTTGCACAATTCTTTATAATTTATCACACAAACCTGCTTATAACAATTATATTTAACACAAATCTTTATTTCAACACTACTTAGGCCTTATACATAACCTTCTTACAATCATTGTAATTCAACTCAATCCTTTATTTCAACACATAGGCCTTATATGTATATTATCATTCAACAGAAATGATCCATACTTATAAAATATATTCCAAAACCGATAATGTCACAATATTCACTATACATATAATCAAAAATTCCATAAGTACGGATCCTCACAACAACACAATACGACTTCGATCTAGAAGTATATCAATAAATTCCAAAACTATATACGACTTCCAGAACTATAATTATCCAGTAGTATGTACAGAACATCACAACAACATAAATCTCCGATCAAAAGACATAAAGACAATATACCTTATACAATTCTCATCACAAGAATTTATTGGCACCATTCCTCTTTAATTTCTTCTAATTTTTCTTTCGAGTAAGTGCCATACTTGAATTCATCAAAGTACTACATAATATAACATAACATGCATGATTTAGTTAAAACTAATTACTTAGATGAAATACCGGTTAAATATCAAAATAAATCATATAACTTATAAATCCATACCACGTTTGGAATCTCTATTTGGCCTGAATGAATAATTTCCTTCATAAACCTCAATACAAAATAGCCGCAATCAATACCATTGCGCTGACGAGGACACTACACATGGAAAAAAATACGAATACATATCAGGATATATAATTTAACTAGTTTTAGGAAACAACATCACTATAATAATCAAAATTGTGAAAATATACCTGCACTCTGATCCAACTAATGTTGTTAGCCTCACTCTTTGGTACTCTTGCTTGTCTTTATGATCGAAATATTTGTATAGCTCTAAACATAATATAAACGAATATTTATAGCAATCTCACATAATAAATAAAGATATACACAAATTATTCAGAACAATCTCATCACTTACGTATCAACCATCTTCTTCATATCAGGATATTTTGTTTGATCCCCATCCAATAAATCAAAATAATACACAATTTCTTTTATCGGATTAATCGCGACCAACAACCAGTGTCCACTGTAAAATAAGACAAAATTTTAAATGAAAATGTTATAGAGAATGTTTAAAAATAATAATTATGATAAATGAAATTAGAATGAAATCTAACCCATGGCCAGTATTATATGGCAAAAAATACAACTTTTCTGTATCCATGGCCATAAATGCTCGGACTACGTAATCTCTGACTGCGTCTGGATTATGTTCGATTAACCGTGCGTTGATACAGCTAGAAGATAAGAATGAGAACCTTTCTGTCAATTGATGCGGGACCAACAACCTTTCATACAAGAACCTTAAATAAAAACATAAACAACATTAGGATTAATATTAATTGTAATGAGCAAATCAATTGATCAATTATATATTTAATTAAAATTGATTGAAACACCTGATATATGAATGAATAACACTGATGCCCAATTCAGAATGTTGGAAAACCTGATCCAAATCCTCTTTAGCAATTGTTTCATCATAAGCAAATATGAAAATACCTTCCTCCATATGTATTTGACAAATGCCATCCTCCACCACATCTGTTGTTTTAACATATGTTTCAAGGCACAACCTAAATCGAGGAACATATGCTTTTTTAGGCTCAACCTTTTTTTGTGTGGACACTTTACTAGGTTCAGGCATCTTATCCTTGCTGACTTTTTTGCATCTCTTGAGCTTGAATCTAAAAATCATATAAGTTAGGTAATCTAAAAATTGGAGGATATAATTCATATTTTCTATTCTTATATATCAATTAATGTACCTGTTTTTTTGATGCACCTGACTCGGTTTCCCGCACAATAATCCCCTTATCTTTTGGTTTGGGTTTTGTAGGAGTCTAACATTATCATGTAAATAATGGTGTTCACGTAAATGTGAGAATAACTTACATGTTGTAAAACATTTGAATACTAAAAGGTTCATAATGGTGTTCAACGTACCTCATCATCTATGAAAATGAAATTTGAGGGCCATGCAACATACGATCCTATTGCATCTCCCACCAATGTTGCATCCGAAACATCGTCTGGTATAGGCAATAACGCATCCCGCTCTAAAGCAATATCAATTGATACCTTCAAAAATCCAGCTGGGAGTGGTTTATGGTGAAGTAAGTCACCCAAAGTATTATGCACTTTTCCCTTGCCAACCATGCGATAAGTAGGTGCCGATAAATATAGCCGACAAGGTGAAATACCCTAAATCAATAACGAATACGATTAATGTGTATATATGTCAATTCAGAAAATTATGCTAAATTAATTTCAATGTAATATATATATATATATATATATATATATATATATATATATATATATATATATATATATATATATATATATATATATATATATATATATATATATATATATATATATATATATATATATATATATATATATATATATATATATATATATATATATATATATATATATATATATATATATATATATATATATATATATATATATATATATATATATATATATATATATATATATATATATATATATATATATATATATATATATATATATATATATATATATATATATATATATATATATATATATATATATATATATATATATATATATATATATATATATATATATATATATATATATATATATATATATATATATATATATATATATATATATATATATATATATATATATATATATATATATATATATATATATATATATATATATATATATATATATATATATATATATATATATATATATATATATATATATATATATATATATATATATATATATATATATATATATATATATATATATATATATATATATATATATATATATATATATATATATATATATATATATATATATATATATATATATATATATATATATATATATATATATATATATATATATATATATATATATATATATATATATATATATATATATATATATATATATATATATATATATATATATATATATATATATATATATATATATATATATATATATATATATATATATATATATATATATATATATATATATATATATATATATATATATATATATATATATATATATAGTTACCTCGGGAAATTTCTGCTGAAAATTACAATTGATACTATCTTTGTCACTAGTATCCTTAAACTCATAACCACGCCTTTCTGACATGTATCTCTCTTTGTCCTTTTGCAATTCACAAACTTGAACTCTCAATTCTTCCAACGACTCCATGACTTCTTTATTGGTTGGATTTATTTTCTTTGGATTCTTATACAATTTTGTTGGAGGACACCAAACCCCTTACCCCTCACACGACCAGTATACCCAGGAACATTTAATACTCGACTGAGTAGGCTCCTGCAATCATTGTCTTCAGATGGAGTTATAGTTTGGGATAGACTCTCCTGAAATGTAGAAAAATATCAGTGTGGATTAAAAAGCATAAATATATTATATGTTACTACATTTTTGAGTTTATGACAAAAATAATGTTATACTTACAAATTCCTCAAAAACTTGTTGAACATCTTCCTGAACAACTCCATCTCTACCCACACGAGCAGCATTCCACAAAACATGTTCTGGAACAGATGTTGCATCACTTTTCTCCTCTTCTAACTGCACATTAAGACAGATAATAAGTTTCACTTTTCTCGTATTTTAATTTCATCCTAATAAAGCATTTATATATACTTACTATTTTCTGTTGTAAGTGTGCATATCCCAAACACTCTTTTTTATATGGATACGCGGGTTTTGATGCTCGTTGTCGATTTATGTCCCTCACAACCTGAAAAAACAAGTTTAAAATTACATGAAATTCTTTGGTTCTTCTCTTGGCAACAAAAGTCTCCCATTCTTCAAGTGAAATCAAATCCGCATACTTCTTTGGTCGCTCTAACTCAACAAAGTTTCCATCAGAATCCTTAAGAAACTTGTTCGTTAAAAATGCTCGAAATCCTCTAAGTCTTTTTCCGGCTAATTTAAGACAATATTTTTTCCGGTTGTCATCAATATTAAAAGACCTCTGCAAATTAAACAAATTAACATACATATAGTGTGTTAGTATAAATAATTTAAAGACATATCCGTCAACAAAAATAAATAATGTCAGATATGATACCTGTATCTCACTCCATATTTTTTTCTTTAGCGGGTTTCAACGATGGAATTCTCCAATTATCACAAGTGATTGGAATTTGCGAGCGAACAAGTGCACAAATGTAACTTGTTAACATCGCACCGTTAGGTTCAATTAATTGGTCTGTTTCATTCCAATGCAGATCATATTTTATACCTTTATCTCTCGCACGAATGATTCTCTTCATAATCGTTATTCCTCTGAGACATCTCTTTCCATATCATGTACTGGTTTGTTTCCACCCTCTAAAAGAGTATCATGTGAGTTTTCCTCGTTGTTAGCCATAATACCTGTAATTAAAAAAACATTTATTAAATGAATGACAAGTACATATGAAATGAAAACATAAATAACAAAAACACGCGTCATTGTTATCTACTCCTACACTATCTTTGTTGAGATCACTGAGATGACGTCTCAACTTCACCTTCCAATAAAAGATACTCCTCGAGCTCCTTGAAGAAATTTTTTCAAATTTAAGTCGATGCTTGTGAAATGGAAGTTTTGTTGATGTATTTTAGATTGATTTGTTAATGGAGGGGTAGTATAATTTTTTTATTAAGGTGGATTTTGGGTGAATGGTCGTGTTGGATAAAACAAAAATTGTTGGTTGTAGTTTGATTGATGTGTAGGTTGTATGTATGAGTATAAATTAAAGGGGTTGGTGTATGGTTTTTGTTATTGAAAGTAAGGGTTAAATTGTTGTTGTTGTGTCTTAAACATGTTTTTATAGTGTATGTTAATAAACGGTTGAGGTATGTTGGTGTAATTAGATTGTGTTGGGATATGTGTTAGGGGATGATTGAGTATGTTGGAAGTTTGAAAAAGATGTTCGTTCATGTGAGTTAACTAGTAACCTATTTTTGAAGAGATAATAAAGTTGGAATCAATCTATACCATGTCATGTACTCACTAATTTGTTTACATTTTATTAACATGATATAGTTTTTTTTAAAGGAAACATATTTCATTAGACTGAAGAAACATTACACAAAGTAGAGCCTGTCGTAGGTGGAATACATCCAACCCAAGTTCTTGAACCTACAAGATTGGGCATCCTAACTAGATGATGAACATCCCCAATATGGTTCCTATTCAGATACATGATGTAAGCCTCCTAAAAACTACTCAATAACAATAATATCTAAAGGCACTGAGAATAACATGCCACAACATCATTTGTTTTCATTAACAACATCAACAACAACATTAACATCAACACTAACAATAACAACTTCAACATCATTTGTTTCTATCAACAACATTTTAAAAAAACTTCAAATACCTTAAAAATGATGAAAATGTCGGACGGATGAGGTGGAGGACGAAGACGGAAAGACAAAACAGACGGACGAAGGCGGAAATGCAGAACACGACGGACAGCTAGTGAGGACGGCGACGGTTTGTGGCGGTCGGACGAACACGACAGACAGAAGTGGTCGACGGAGGGAGTAGGGCACTATCGCGAGTGGGAGCGAAGCTTTAAGAAAAGACTGTTCTGTTCTGAAAAATTCTGAGTTTTTTTAAATTTATGCTACTTAAACATAAGGCAGCGCTTCTGCATGGGCTTTAGCAGCGCTTTATAAAAGCGCTCTCTAAGGTCTGCCTTAGGCAGGCCCTATAGCAACACTTTTATAAAAGCGCTTTCTTTTGTACACCCTTTAGCAGTGC
Source organism: Lathyrus sativus (assembly GCA_963859935.3). Classification (NCBI taxonomy): domain Eukaryota; kingdom Viridiplantae; phylum Streptophyta; class Magnoliopsida; order Fabales; family Fabaceae; genus Lathyrus; species Lathyrus sativus. The sequence goes on from OZ012741.1 coordinate 160,932,187, forward strand.
TTTTCTGAAAGTGTTTTCTTCTGTACCCCCTTTACTACCACCTTTAGCAGCGCTTTCGTAGGTTACCCCTTTAGCAGCGCTTTCTAAAAATGCTCTCGTAGGTACCTAATTTAGCAGCGCTTTTAGAAAGCGCTTTCGTAGGTACCCCATTTAGCAGCGCTTTTAGAAAGCGTTTTCGTAGGTACCCCATTTAGCAGCACTTTTTATAAAGCGCTTTCTAATGTTAGCCATAACTGCCACCTTTAGCAGCGCTTTTCTAAAAACGCTATCAAAAGTCAGTTCTTTTTTTTCTTTTCTTTTTTCCTGACTCTTTAGCAGCGCTTTTACAGAAAGTGTCGTCTTTTCTGCGCTGCCAAAAATCATTTTTTTAGTAGTGTATTGTATTCTTTTATTTTCTCTCTGTCTATTTTTTCTAACAAAATGTGACGAAGTATTTGTTGAAAAATCGAGATTTGCTTTAGTTATATAAACATGTAATAAATAACTAGAAGTGTGTATTATTAACTTAGGAAGCTCATGTGCTAGACATAGAATTATCTACTTGAACTAAAAACTATCTTCTTGTAAGCAAAAGTGGGTTCTCTCCTAAAAATACTGTACTTGCGCTAACAGTTCCCATTCATGTCCCTGGGTAGAGCCTTATGTGGAGGGGTAAAGCTACATGGACAGAGGTGGCCACCCCAAACATATTGTTTCTAATAAATATGTATTTTTATTTCAAAGTAGTGAGACCACACTAAGTGGTTGAGGTCACGAGTTCGAGTATAAATACTTATAAGCGACCAAAGAGGTTAAGAAATTTTATTGTTTTTTTATAATCGAGTATCAAACTTAAGACACTGCTCAAAACCGAAATCAAACGTAGGACCCCTAATTTTATATATATATATATATATATATATATATATATATATATATATATATATATATATATATATATATATATTCCGCCACTCAGCATGTCATGTGCTCACAGGAACTGACATAGCAGTACTCGTTTAGAGACTTAGATAACACAATTTTACCATGTCCTAAGTGGGAGAGAAAGATGTTTAACGTATACGATGTTATTAGGGGAAGGATAATTGTTTGTGTTTTCTTGTCATTCTGCAATTTATGAAATGACTTCAATATGTTGATGTACTAAATGACACTGATTCCAAACGAGTGTTCGTATGGAAATATAGCCGCCATTATAATGATTCCTATATATATACATGGTTTAGCTTGAATTTTTTTTGTTTCGTGATTGATCAAAACCTATCCATTCTGCATTTTGTTTCGTGTTAATTAATTATAACTGATTACAATAAGTGGCATGAGTTAGCAACAATAGTCCTCAGAAAAATAAAGAAAAAATTGACCAAAACTGGAACTATGTTTGATACTAATGAAACATCAACATCTGTTTGTGAATAAGGCCTATGATTTTCATAATTTAGCCTTATCAAGATTTCACCATCCTTTGCCTATTAGCCACAACCAATCTAGTGTCGCCCCAGCAAAAATACCTCCAAGAATAAACAATACCAAGATATTTCCCAAGGCATTTTGTTCAGGTCCCTACAAAAGTTAAAACATTCAACTATTAATGAATCAATGTCTAAATAACCCTAAATATTTATATTATAAAGTTATAGTAACTAAAAGGATCCTTCACCTTGTAACCTTTGGGTGCAGAAGTGAGAACACAAACGGTGAGATAGCCATTAGATAATCCCAAGAAAGATGTCAACATTATCATCCAACCTTGAGTACCATACTTAGCCGTGAAATAAAATGCTGGAATAAGTAAAAATCGAGAAATGGATGCAGTAGTGATCAACTTTCTCGACTCCAAATTCAGGATTTTAATAAGTGGAATATATCTTCCGATAAGATCCCACACATTATACATTGTAATTAAAACAAGAGCATACCTGTAATAAAAAATGGAAACATCAACTTAGTTAAAAAATTACAAACATAATATAAACTCATAATTTTCTTTGTATTTTTTTATATATTCATTGACTATAATGATATTGTCTCGCACATTTAGAGATTCAAAATGGTGATATATTCAAAGCATGAAAGATTCCGAGTAGATAAAGAATGTTGTGAACGAACTTACCATGTGCCTAAACTGTGTTTTCCTGTGTCTTCCGATAAGAATCCAGGGAATATGGACAATGTTAACACATATATCATAAACAAACTAAGTGCATAATCAATGTTTTCTATTAACAATTGTCTATTTTCTTTGCGCTCAAATTGTCTTGATTCTTCAGTTTCCTGGAAAAAAGAAAACAAAATAAATTGGTCTTATAAATAAAATCTCCAAAGTTAGGAATTTCCATGATAAAGAAAACTGAAATGATTAGAAGCAAAACAAAAGAAGCAGTACAGAACGGATGCCAGCTGCAGCAAGATCAGAAGAAACCGTTTTGGACCCTTCGGATGCTGCTTTTGATCGGTAGTACTTCACAATTGGTAATTTAGGAAACACAAATCCATAGAGAACAAGACAAAGAAGCACAAAGAATGTTGATATCGAAAAGAACAGAACTGCAGAAGCACAAATTATTAGCATATTGATAGAGTAATATGCAAGTTAGTACAATAATCATAATCAATGATGCAAAGTTATTAGAGTGTTGAACTTACTCGCTCCTTTGCGAAGACCGTCCTGAGAATTTTCAAATGCAGCTTTTGTGATTAACCTCAAAGCAGATGTCAGCGCGCCCGATGCTGCTTCACCAGCAAGAAAAGACTACAACAACAACAACATAACATTCAAAAATTGAATATATCGAAGAAATTTTTTCATTATCGTCGTAAATTATATGGTGATTATGACCTGAAGAAGTTCTGGATGCATGTAGGACAAATCTCCAACCATTCCACCTTGTGCATGAGCATCTGCTATTCCAAATACACCACTAACTATACATATACCAATGTAAGTTCCAATCCCTCCTTTACCGGATGTTGCCAAATCCATCTAAACAAAATATATAACAAAAGTCAAAATCAAAATCTATATTTTCGAGGAATCATAAGTTTACAAACAAATGGACAGATTTTACGATTAACACAGCCAAAACGCCGAAGAAAAAGAGTGCATATCCGAATAGATTCCGCTTCCTTGTATTTATTTTGGCTTCCTTATAAGCTAGTATTGCTAGTGTTCCAAATGCAAATGGTTGATATACAAGACTAAGTACTCTAGAGGGATGGTAATTCTGCAGAAAGAGTAAAAGCAAGTAAATTAAAATATGTAATTATGCCGAATTTGATTCTTCTAAACCAGAGTAGTTCAGATAAATGTAACGTCAAATAAAAAAATGCAACACAAAGTAGATAACTTACCGGAAACAAGGAAACATAGTAATCTTGAATTGTCAGCATACTGTTCCAACAGAAAAGAACTCCATTGCCAAGAAGCCAACAAACCACAATTGCAGTAAATTTTTCCTGTCAATACCAAAGAATTAAAATAAAAAATAATGCATATATGTTTTAAATATAAAGTAATAATCAATCAATATTATATATACCACCTGAAGACGTGGTGGAAATTCACGGTCAACCATGGCTACCTTAGACGGAGTGGTAATAACTCTTAAAAACAAGATAAAGAGATTCAGTTGAGGGAGAGATTCAGTTGAGGGAGAGATTCTAGGAGGATATTTAAGATGAATCGGAATATACTTGATGTGACATGGTGGTGGCTATGTTATGAAAAGAAAATTATATTTTTCAAATCGTGGTGTTAAAGATACATGTGTATTCAGTTTGTTTTTGAGAGAGTCTGGGAAAAGACTCTGGAAAGACTAGTGAAAATGATTGGCCACAGAAATTTCTGAATTCTTGTTACATCTTTTTGACGTTTTGTGGATAGGAAAAGGGTAAGCAACCGATCTCTACGTTTTCAGACTTGTTTTGCGCCCATGCATTTATTTATTGATAAATCTTATGTATTTTATTTTTATTATGATCGCGCCCTAATATTTCTAACGAAATTGTGAAAACGTTTATAATTTGTTTAACATTCCTATTTTATCCTTTTTCACCTATTAAACAATTTTCCCTTTCCATTTTTACTGTTACGTTTAACTTTTGACAAATGAGTGAATCTACAACCTACACTATGGAATCAATATCAGTGACTGGCACTTTGCTGCTGCATCATCTTTTCTCTCCTGCAGGTCTGATAAACTCCCTCTCATATTTTTGTGGATTTTGATAGGGAGCAATCCAAGAAGGGTCTCTGTTTGGAAGGAGGTTGTCAACAAAGGTCGAACTCTAGAGTTGTTTTGATCAACTCAGTCTTGAACGCAATTCCGACGTACACGATGTCTTTTTTCAAGGCTCTAGCCAAGGTTGTTAACGAGATCAAAAATATTCTCAGCATATTTCTGTGGAGAGGCATTGAAGATAGACGTCCTATATATTGGGTGGGTTGGGACTGCATATGCAAATCTAAGGAGGAAGGAGGTCTTGGTGTTATTGATATCGAAACCTTTAATAGATCTTTATGTTGAAAGATTAAACTTGATTTGGGCCTAAAATATTATTTGAATTTTTGGGCTTAGTTGTTTTGGACTTAGGTAATTTTAATTAATGTTTCTAAAAAACTCTCGTAATGTTTGGAGTGTCTAGATATTTCTTAGGGTTGTAATATTCTCTAGAATGCTCTTGAAATTCCTAGAGTTGAGAACTCTCTAGAATTAGTGTGTCTAGAGTTCTCCTTAGAGTACTATAAATAGAGATGTAATTCTACACTTTTGCATCAAGAAAAATACAAAGTTCTCTCTTCCATAAATAATTCTTCCACCTATCAAGTTTTTCTTTAAGCCCCTAATATTCCCACACATTTTTCTTAAACACAAAAGGTCTTATTTCCAACAAAGTGGCATCAGAGCTTGAAGGTCCTCAAAAGATGGCGAATGGAGGTTTCCCTTTTCAAATACTGATACTCACAAAGAACAACTATGACAATTGGAGTATCAAGATGAAGGCACTACTAGGAGCTCAAGATGTGTGGGATATTGTTGAGAAAGGCTTTAAGGAGCAAGAAGAAGCCTCCTTAAGCCAAGGTGTGAAGGAGACATTAAAGGAGTCAAGAAAGAGAGACAAGAAAGCTCTCTTCCTCATTTATCAATCGGTGGATGAAGATACATTTGAGAAGATCTCCAATGCAACGACGGCCAAAGAAGCATGGGACAAGCTTCAAACTTGCAACAAAGGAGTGGAGCAGGTGAAAAAGATTCGTCTTCAAACTCTTAGAGGTGAGTTTGAACGTTTATTTATGGAAGAGTCTGAGTCAATTTCTGATTATTTTTCTCGAGTATTGTCCGTAGTCAATCAACTTAAAAGAAATGGTGAAGATATTGATGAGGTGAAAGTCATGGAAAAAATACTTCGCACTTTAAATCCAAGTTTTGACTTCATTGTTACTAACATTGAAGAAAACAAGGATTTAAACACCATGACTATTGAGCAACTTATGAGTTCCTTACAAGCATACGAAGAAAAACAAAAGAGAAAAACTAAACAAAAGGATACTATGGAACAACTACTACAACTCAATGCAAAGGAAGCAAATTATGTGAGTTACAAGAGTCAAAGAGGACGAGGTCGTGGCCAAGACCATGGACGTGGACGTGGACGAGGACATGAAGGAGAAAGAAGAGGAAGTTACAACAACTACTCCAACAACTTCAACAATGGAGAAAGAAGTTGGAATCCACAAGCAACAGGAGGTCGTGGAAATGGAAATTCATGGTCAAGGTGCAACAAGTTACAAATCAAGTGCTTCAATTGCAACAAAATCGGTCACTATGCATCTGAGTGTAGATTCTCAAAGAAAGTTGTGGAGAAAGCTAACTTTGTAGAAGAAAAAGGTGGAGAAGAAGAAACTTTGCTGCTCGCGTGCCAAAACCAATTTGAAGAAAAAAGAAACAAGTGGTACCTCGACACCGGCGCAAGCAACCACATGTGCGGCGATCGAAGCATGTTCATAGAGATCAATGAAGCGACAACTGGAAATGTCTCATTTGGAGATGACTCAAAGATACCGGTCAAAGGCAAAGGTAAAATTCTCATACGCTTAAAGAATGGGAGTCATCAATTCATATCCAACGTCTACTATGTTCCTAACATGAAAAATAATATATTGAGCTTGGGACAATTATTGGAGAAAGGATATGACATCCACTTGAAAGAACATAGTCTTTTCTTAAGAGATTGTGGGCATAACTTGATCGCTAAGGTGCCTATGTCAAAGAATAGAATGTTCCTCTTGAACATTCAAAATGATGTGGCAAAGTGTCTCAAGGCCTGCTATACCGACTCTTCGTGGCTATGGCATCTACGATTTGGACACCTCAACTTAGGTAGTCTAGAATGTTTGTCAAAGAAGGAGATGGTGAGAGGCTTGCCTAGTATAAACCACCCAGACCAACTATGTGAAGGATGTCTAATTGGGAAGCAATTCCGAAAAAGCTTTCCAAAGGAATCAACATCAAGAGCGGCAAAACCACTAGAGCTCATACACACGGATGTCTGTGGACCAATCAATCCAAACTCTTTTGGTAAGAATAAATACTTTCTTCTATTTATTGATGATTATTCTAGAAAAACATGGGTTTATTTCTTGAAGGAGAAGTCAGAAGTGTTTGAAAACTTTAAGAAGTTCAAAGCCCTTGTGGAGAAAGAAAGTGGTCTTTCTATTAAGGCTATGAGATCTGACCGAGGAGGAGAGTTTACTTCAAATGAGTTCAACAAATATTGTGAAGAGCATGGAATCCGCCGCTTACTAACAGTGCCAAGATTGCCACAACAAAATGGAGTAGTGGAGAGAAAGAACCGGACCATACTTAATATGGTGCAGAGCATGCTTAAGAGTAAGAAGATGCCGAAAGAGTTTTGGGCCGAAGCAGTAGCATGTGCGGTTTACCTGACAAACCGTTCCCCAACAAGAAGTGTGCATGAGAAGACACCACAAGAAGCATGGAGTGGAAGGAAGCCAAGTATCTCTCACCTCAAAGTGTTTGGAAGCATTGCATATACCCACGTTCCAGATGAAAGGAGAATAAATCTCGATGATAAAAGTGAGAAGTATGTATTTGTGGGTTACGACTCAAGCTCCAAAGGGTACAAGCTCTATAATCCAAATAGCGGAAAGATTATCATAAGTCGTGACGTGGAGTTTGAAGAAGAAGATTGTTGGGGTTGGAGTGTTCAAGAAGACAGGTATGATTTTCTTCCTTATTTTGAAGAAGAAGAAGATGAAATGGAACAACCAATGATAGATGAACATATTACACCACTTGCCTCACCGACACCAAGGTTGGATGAAACAAGCACAAGTGAAAGGACACCACGATTAAGGAGCATTGAAGAACTTTATGAGGTAACCGAAAACCAAAATGACATTAACCTCTTTTGTCTTTTTGGTGATTGCGAGCCTCTAAGCTATCAAGAAGCTGTTGAAAATGTAAAGTGGAGAGACGCCATGGATGAAGAAATAAAGTCAATCACAAAGAGTGACACGTGGGAACGTACTACACTTCCACGAGGACACAAAGCAATCGGAGTAAGATGGGTGTACAAGGCGAAGAAGAATGCAAAAGGAGACGTGGAGAAATACAAAGCAAGACTGGTGGCAAAAGGCTATAGTCAATGACAAGGAATTGACTATGATGAGGTATTTGCCCCTGTTGCTCGTCTTGAAACTATTATACTGATCATTTCTTTGGCAGCCCAGAATGAATGGAAGATCTATCAAATGGATGTAAAGTCGGCCTTCTTGAATGGTTTTATCGAAGAAGAAGTTTATATTGAGCAACCACAAGGATATGAAGTAAAAGGGCAAGAAGAAAAAGTCCTCAAGTTGAAAAAGGTGTTGTACGGACTCAAGCAAGCTCCAAGAGCTTGGAATGTTCGAATCGACAAGTACTTTCGAGACAAGAATTTCATCAAGTGTCCATATGAGCATGCACTCTATATTAAAGCGCAAAGTGGAGATAGTTTGATTGTGTGCTTATATGTTGATGACTTGATCTTCACTGGGAACAATCTAAGCATGTTCGAAGAGTTCAAGAAAGACATGTCAAATGAATTTGAGATGACAGATATGGGGCTCATGGCATATTATCTTGGCATTGAAGTAAAGTAAGAAGACAAAGGCATTTTTATCACCCAAGAAGGCTATGCAAAAGAAGTCCTTAATAAGTTCAAGATGGATGATGCTAATCCGGTTGGCACCCCAATGGAATGTGGCAGCAAGTTGAGTAAGCATGAAAATGGAGAGATTGTGGATCCAACTCTTTAGAAAAGTTTAGTTGGAAGTCTACGTTACTTGACAAGTACAAGGCCAGATATTCTCTATGCTGTAGGAGTCGTAAGTCGTTACATGGAAGCTCCAACAACAACTAACTTCAAGGCGGAAAAGAGAATCCTTCGATATATCAAAGGTACAACAAACTTTGGCTTACACTATTACTCTTCTAACAATTATGAAATTGTTGGCTATAGTGATAGCGATTGGAGTGGAGACTTGGATGATAGAAAGAGCATTACTGGTTTTGTGTTCTTTATGGGAGATACTGCTTTCACTTGGATGTCAAAGAAGCAACCTATCGTCACACTGTCAACTTGTGAAGCCGAATATGTTGCCGCTACATCATGTGTTTGCCATGCAGTTTGGCTAAGAAACTTGTTGAAAGAGTTAAAAATGCCACAAGAAGATCCTATGGAAATATGTGTTGACAATAAATCAACACTTGCATTGGCAAAGAATCCTGTATTTCATGAAAGAAGTAAACACATCGACACCCGTTACCACTTTATAAGAGAATGCATCGAGAAGAAGGATGTGAGGTTGAAGTATGTGATGTCTCGAGATCAAGCTGTCGACATTTTCACCAAGCCAATCAAGTTGGAAACGTTCATAAAGCTAAGGAGTATGCTTGGAGTCACAAATCAAGTTTAAGGGGGGATGTTGAAAGATTAAACTTAATTTGGGCCTAAAATATTATTTGGATTTTTGGGCTTAGTTGTTTTGGACTTAGGTAATTTTAATTAATGTTTCTAGCAAACTCTTGTAATGTTTGGAGTGTCTAGATATTTCTTAGGGTTGTAATATTCTCTAGAATGCTCTTGAAATTCCTAGAGTTGAGAACTCTCTAGAATTAGTGTGTCTAGAGTTCTCCTTAGAGTACTATAAATAGAGATGTAATTCTACACTTTTGCATCAAGAAAAATACAAAGTTCTCTCTTCCATAAATAATTCTTCCACCTATCAAGTTTTTCTTTAAGCCCCTAATATTCCCACACATTTTTCTTAAACACAAAAGGTCTTATTTCCAACAAAGTGGCATCAGAGCTTGAAGGTCCTCAAAAGATGGCGAATGGAGGTTTCCCTTTTCAAATACTGATACTCACAAAGAACAACTATGACAATTAGAGTATCAAGATGAAGGCACTACTAGGAGCTCAAGATGTGTGGGATATTGTTGAGAAAGGCTTTAAGGAGCAAGAAGAAGCCTCCTTAAGCCAATGTGTGAAGGAGACATTAAAGGAGTCAAGAAAGAGAGACAAGAAAGCTCTCTTCCTCATTTATCAATCGGTGGATGAAGATACATTTGAGAAGATCTCCAATGCAACGACGGCCAAAGAAGCATGGGACAAGCTTCAAACTTGCAACAAAGGAGTGGAGCAGGTGAAAAAGATTCGTCTTCAAACTCTTAGAGGTGAGTTTGAACGTTTATTTATGGAAGAGTCTGAGTCAATTTCTGATTATTTTTCTCGAGTATTGTTCGTAGTCAATCAACTTAAAAGAAATGGTGAAGATATTGATGAGGTGAAAGTCATGGAAAAAATACTTCGCACTTTAAATCCAAGTTTTGACTTCATTGTTACTAACATTGAAGAAAACAAGGATTTAAACACCATGACTATTGAGCAACTTATGGGTTCCTTACAAGCATACGAAGAAAAACAAAAGAGAAAAACTAAACAAAAGGAGACTATGGAACAACTACTACAACTCAATGCAAAGGAAGCAAATTATGTGAGTTACAAGAGTCAAAGAGGACGAGGTCGTGGCCAAGACCATGGACGTGGACGTGGACGAGGACATGAAGGAGAAAGAAGAGGAAGTTACAACAACTACTCCAACAACTTCAACAATGGAGAAAGAAGTTGGAATCCACAAGCAACAGGAGGTCGTGGAAATGGAAATTCATGGTCAAGGTGCAACAAGTTACAAATCAAGTGCTTCAATTGCAACAAAATCGGTCACTATGCATCTGAGTGTAGATTCTCAAAGAAAGTTGTGGAGAAAGCTAACTTTGTAGAAGAAAAAGGTGGAGAAGAAGAAACTTTGCTGCTCGCGTGCCAAAACCAATTTGAAGAAAAAAGAAACAAGTGGTACCTCGACACCGGCGCAAGCAACCACATGTGCGGCGATCGAAGCATGTTCATAGAGATCAATGAAGCGACAACTGGAAATGTCTCATTTGGAGATGACTCAAAGATACCGGTCAAAGGCAAAGGTAAAATTCTCATACGCTTAAAGAATGGGAGTCATCAATTCATATCCAACGTCTACTATGTTCCTAACATGAAAAATAATATATTGAGCTTGGGACAATTATTGGAGAAAGGATATGACATCCACTTGAAAGAACATAGTCTTTTCTTAAGAGATTGTGGGCATAACTTGATCGCTAAGGTGCCTATGTCAAAGAATAGAATGTTCCTCTTGAACATTCAAAATGATGTGGCAAAGTGTCTCAAGGCCTGCTATACCGACTCTTCGTGGCTATGGCATCTACGATTTGGACACCTCAACTTAGGTAGTCTAGAATGTTTGTCAAAGAAGGAGATGGTGAGAGGCTTGCCTAGTATAAACCACCCAGACCAACTATGTGAAGGATGTCTAATTGGGAAGCAATTCCGAAAAAGCTTTCCAAAGGAATCAACATCAAGAGCGGCAAAACCACTAGAGCTCATACACACGGATGTCTGTGGACCAATCAATCACAACTCTTTTGGTAAGAATAAATACTTTCTTCTATTTATTGATGATTATTCTAGAAAAACATGGGTTTATTTCTTGAAGGAGAAGTCAGAAGTGTTTGAAAACTTTAAGAAGTTCAAAGCCCTTGTGGAGAAAGAAAGTGGTCTTTCTATTAAGGCTATGAGATCTGACCGAGGAGGAGAGTTTACTTCAAATGAGTTCAACAAATATTGTGAAGAGCATGGAATCCGCCGCTTACTAACAGTGCCAAGATTGCCACAACAAAATGGAGTAGTGGAGAGAAAGAACCGGACCATACTTAATATGGTGCAGAGCATGCTTAAGAGTAAGAAGATGCCGAAAGAGTTTTGGGCCGAAGCAGTAGCATGTGCGGTTTACCTGACAAACCGTTCCCCAACAAGAAGTGTGCATGAGAAGACACCACAAGAAGCATGGAGTGGAAGGAAGCCAAGTATCTCTCACCTCAAAGTGTTTGGAAGCATTGCATATACCCACGTTCCAGATGAAAGGAGAATAAATCTCGATGATAAAAGTGAGAAGTATGTATTTGTGGGTTACGACTCAAGCTCCAAAGGGTACAAGCTCTATAATCCAAATAGCGGAAAGATTATCATAAGTCGTGACGTGGAGTTTGAAGAAGAAGATTGTTGGGGTTGGAGTGTTCAAGAAGACAGGTATGATTTTCTTCCTTATTTTGAAGAAGAAGAAGATGAAATGGAACAACCAATGATAGATGAACATATTACACCACTTGCCTCACCGACACCAAGGTTGGATGAAACAAGCACAAGTGAAAGGACACCACGATTAAGGAGCATTGAAGAACTTTATGAGGTAACCGAAAACCAAAATGACATTAACCTCTTTTGTCTTTTTGGTGATTGCGAGCCTCTAAGCTATCAAGAAGCTGTTGAAAATGTAAAGTGGAGAGACGCCATGGATGAAGAAATAAAGTCAATCACAAAGAGTGACACGTGGGAACGTACTACACTTCCACGAGGACACAAAGCAATCGGAGTAAGATGGGTGTACAAGGCGAAGAAGAATGCAAAAGGAGACGTGGAGAAATACAAAGCAAGACTGGTGGCAAAAGGCTATAGTCAATGACAAGGAATTGACTATGATGAGGTATTTGCCCCTGTTGCTCGTCTTGAAACTATTATACTGATCATTTCTTTGGCAGCCCAGAATGAATGGAAGATCTATCAAATGGATGTAAAGTCGGCCTTCTTGAATGGTTTTATCGAAGAAGAAGTTTATATTGAGCAACCACAAGGATATGAAGTAAAAGGGCAAGAAGAAAAAGTCCTCAAGTTGAAAAAGGTGTTGTACGGACTCAAGCAAGCTCCAAGAGCTTGGAATGTTCGAATCGACAAGTACTTTCGAGACAAGAATTTCATCAAGTGTCCATATGAGCATGCACTCTATATTAAAGCGCAAAGTGGAGATAGTTTGATTGTGTGCTTATATGTTGATGACTTGATCTTCACTGGGAACAATCTAAGCATGTTCGAAGAGTTCAAGAAAGACATGTCAAATGAATTTGAGATGACAGATATGGGGCTCATGGCATATTATCTTGGCATTGAAGTAAAGTAAGAAGACAAAGGCATTTTTATCACCCAAGAAGGCTATGCAAAAGAAGTCCTTAAGAAGTTCAAGATGGATGATGCTAATCCGGTTGGCACCCCAATGGAATGTGGCAGCAAGTTGAGTAAGCATGAAAATGGAGAGATTGTGGATCCAACTCTTTACAAAAGTTTAGTTGGAAGTCTACGTTACTTGACAAGTACAAGGCCAGATATTCTCTATGATGTAGGAGTCGTAAGTCGTTACATGGAAGCTCCAACAACAACTAACTTCAAGGCGGAAAAGAGAATCCTTCGATATATCAAAGGTACAACAAACTTTGGCTTACACTATTACTCTTCTAACAATTATGAAATTGTTGGCTATAGTGATAGCGATTGGAGTGGAGACTTGGATGATAGAAAGAGCATTACTGGTTTTGTGTTCTTTATGGGAGATACTGCTTTCACTTGGATGTCAAATAAGCAACCTATCGTCACACTGTCAACTTGTGAAGCCGAATATGTTGCCGCTACATCATGTGTTTGCCATGCAGTTTGGCTAAGAAACTTGTTGAAAGAGTTAAAAATGCCACAAGAAGATCCTATGGAAATATGTGTTGACAATAAATCAACACTTGCATTGGCAAAGAATCCTGTATTTTATGAAAGAAGTAAACACATCGACACCCGTTACCACTTTATAAGAGAATGCATCGAGAAGAAGGATGTGAGGTTGAAGTATGTGATGTCTCGAGATCAAGCTGTCGACATTTTCACCAAGCCAATCAAGTTGGAAACGTTCATAAAGCTAAGGAGTATGCTTGGAGTCACAAATCAAGTTTAAGGGGGGATGTTGAAAGATTAAACTTAATTTGGGCCTAAAATATTATTTGGATTTTTGGGCTTAGTTGTTTTGGACTTAGGTAATTTTAATTAATGTTTCTAGCAAACTCTTGTAATGTTTGGAGTGTCTAGATATTTCTTAGGGTTGTAATATTCTCTAGAATGCTCTTGGAATTCCTAGAGTTAAGAACTCTCTAGAATTAGTGTGTCTAGAGTTCTCCTTAGAGTATTATAAATAGAGATGTAATTCTACACTTTTGCATCAAGAAAAATACAAAGTTCTCTCTTCCATAAATAATTCTTCCACCTATCAAGTTTTTCTTTAAGCCCCTAATATTCCCACACATTTTTCTTAAACACAAAAGGTCTTATTTCCAACACTTTACTCTTGAAATGGAAGTGGAGAATTGTTAAGGATAGGGAGGCTATTTGGAGAAGGGTTTTGAATTTCAGATACCGTGACCCTGGCGTGAAAATGTTCATTAATGATAGAGGTGTGATTAATAGTAGTGACTCTATTTGGTGGAGGGATTTAGTTTCAATGGATTCTGTGGTGAATCATATAGACAGCTGGTTTACTGAATTTACAAATTGCAAAATGCGAAAAAGATCTAGCTCCTTTTGGTTCAGTAGATGCTCGGGGAATCAGTCCCTTAGAGAGGTCTTCTCGAACTCATTTGCGAATGCTGCGTTCAATCTACACTAAATGTACCGCATAATTTTGCATAAAGAGTTTCAATAGATATAATTTTCCTTCGTCAAACAATTGTCATTCAAATATTGTGGTGTGAAGATATGTTCACCGCATAACTCATAGTGTTCATTATCATAATTTATATCAGATAACTTACCGTTATCAATAATCTATACTAAATAATTTGATTATAAATTTTTTTTTTGAACAATTTTTTTTTTTGTTTAGGGAATAACTTACCTTTAAGTAATTTTAAAATATTGTTTTTATGACTTATAGATATGGAGATTATTTTTCAGATATGCGATAAAAATAAAATAAGATATTTGTTTCTGGGTTTCGAGTACTCCCTTGTACTCGATCGTTTCAATTCAAAATTTGCCTATTAAAAAAAAAGTACCGCATAATTTTGCATAGAGTTTCAATCTACACTAAACCACTAATAGAAAAACTCTGTTTTCCTGCGGATTTTGACAATTTTCGCAGAAAACATTTACCTGCGATTCTTCCTGTTACTTTCCGCTCCCAGCTAAAACTTTCGTGGGTAATTAATTTAGCAGATAAAGTCCCAGGAAAATGTCGCAGATAAAATAGATAAATTCGCAGAAAAAGCCGCAGGCAATTGTAAGTTTCGCAGGAAAGGTCACAGCAAACTGCAAATTCGCAGGTAAATTCACAAATAATTTCTCTCTCAGGTTTTTAATTTTTATTATTAATTGTGTTTAATTCATATTTAAAATATTATAGTTACTGTTAAATATCAAAGTAACAATAATAATAATTTTCTTTAAAAGCATTTTCTCATATTTTTTACTTAAAAATAAAAATTAAATTTACATAAAATTTTTGAAATATAATCAAAATTTACAATAAAAATAACAATCAATCACTCTCTGAACAACCTATTTATAGAATACTATGTCATATGTATGACGATAACTACATGACATACATATCTACTCCATCATCAAACTGCATGTTGAATTAAACATTAATGGACTTCGATTACATCATGTTAATTCGACTCTGTCGAATTCTGAAGCTATACGAGTTTTAAATTCGATCCAATACTAGCTTATGAATCTAAAGCTACATCAACTTTATGATCTTTGAATTGTGTGTCAAACACTTGGCTTTTAAGTTGAAATATCTAGAAACACCATTTTCCTTCCACGAGTCCAGGATTTCTTGAGACGCCTTTTCTCCAGCCTTTGTAGCTTTGTAAGCTTTTAGAATAGGAAGAATGATATTTTCAGTACCAAGCTCAGAAACTCCATTTTCTAATGGAGAGATTTCCTCCATGCAGACTAATGTACTCACTGGATCCTGCAACATTGAAATATATGATAAATTGTTCAAACAGTAAGATAGAACTGATTAGAATATCAAGCAAGTGCATTTTACAATTGACTGGCTTTCCACGCTACTGACATCTTGTTCGAGTTTTGAAGTGATGTTTTCTTATCAAATGTTGCGCTACTGGCAATGAGAGCTTCAATTATTTCATTACCCTTAGCACCCTGTCTGCATAAAAAGAATAGCATAATTTCTCACTGTTGAATCCCAAGCATAGAACCGAAGTACACAAAAAATGCAGGAAACTTTATCATTCTTTTTCATCAAGTATGAAGTGAGGAGACAACAATAACGTTGAAAATCCAAATACTCACTTGATTAGTTTGTTAATTTTAACCCAAGAACACTCACTTGATGCATCAATAATGATGAATTTGATGTTATTTTCTTCTTTACCATTTTCACCTTTTTCTTTTTCAATCACCAATCGCTCAATCCTTTTAAACAAAAGGCACATGTATAACAAAAGATTGCAGAAATATTTGAAATTTCGATGCGCAAATTTTAAGTAAATTTATATAACAAGAAAAATGCAGGAAAAAAACAAAAAACATATATACCTTTCCCTTATAGCACTTGCATTTGCAAAACAAAGCCAACCAGATCTTATACAAACAACCAAAACTCCAGGCATGTTAATCGCCATCGGATATTGTTCGACGTCACCAAATGCATTAGTCCCCGGAAACCTTCCAATAATTGCTACACCAGGTTGAATCGATATCAAAATTATCTTCGCAAACGATATCATGACCCCAATGACAAGCCCTATTTCGACAGATGAAAACAACACTCCTAAGAATGCTCCAGCACAAGCAAGAAAATCTAGTTTATCAACTTTCCAAATTTCATATGCTTTTTTATAATTAATCAGTCCTGGTACAGCTGAAAGAATTATTGCTGCCAGCATTGCTTTTCCCAATATCACTACAAACAAGAGTTCATGGTTGTTATTCTTCCCATCCTTTGATTGTTCCACCATGTTCAGAATGATAATCCCGTTTTTATGTGCTCGGATAGAGTAGATATGTTGTATATCGCAAATAGAGTTACAGGAATCTACATACTGAGTTCCTGTCAGAGCATCATTTACACATTATTGAAGAAAGATTGAAACAAACAAATATTCTATATATAATCTAAATCATGCTACTAACCTTGTTAGGCAAGAAACTGGAATTGGTAATAATGCAATAGGCAGGTAGAAGGCCATAACAAATTTCAGGGAGAGATCTTAAGGCCCAGTTAGTAATCCAAATATATGCAAAACACTCTCTGAATTGGAGCTTACCAAATAGGGTACCGAAAATCGGACAATGCTTTCTAAGAAAGATATCAAACAATCCGGAAGACCATCTCTTATGTTGGGCCATTTGGCCTAAGTTATCTTGCGGTGAACAACCCATAAAGGCTATCGGGTCTGGTGAACAAAGCTCAGATCTCCATCCTTTTGTGTGAAACTTAAGCCCGGTTAATACATCCTCTGATGTTGATCCATATAACCATCCCACCTAATATACCAAAAGTTAACATAAGAAACACTAACTAGCACATAAATACACATCAGACGCAGACGCAACTGCAGAGACTAATCCTCTGAGTTAAACATGACTACAATGAATAACAAAACCATGTTGCATTATCAGAAGTGAGTTCGAATTTCTGACCTATTTACCCCAAGCAGTATTGTATTAATAATCACAACTAGCAACTTTTCTTGCATCTTCAAGATCAAGAGATTTGTAAAGATCGAATGTAGTCCCTTTCAAAATATGAGTAGCTGAGGCATTAAATCCCTTTGAGGTTCCAAATATTTGCCTTGTTTCTTTTTCTGATAACAATGTTCCTGCACAAAAGATTACTATATCATAATAATATTCATTTTGATATAACCAAAAAACATAGTAAATATATCTTAATACCTTTGGTGAAGCCACGACCCTCGTTCGTATTTTGAATGTCATGATTAGGAGAAAGACCATAAATAACTTTTCTTCTATGAAAACAATTTGTTCCTGCATATATAATCCCTTAAAGTCCAGCAAATCCACCTCCTTTTGAATCCAACAAAATGCAGAGTGCATGTAGTACAATCTTAGGGTTATTCACATACATGTCACAATCTAAGTTCAGGATAAACGGAGCATTTGTCATCAATCCAGAGATTTTGGTCTGTACACAACATAAATCATTCGAACTTTTAGAACAAAATCAAGTAAAATGTATAAAATTTCTAACCGTGTATTTGATATTTGTCTTACCAAGACATTCATTGCACCAGCTTTGTGATGATGCGAGTGCTTTGAACTCTTCTCTCTAGAAATGTAGACTATGCGAGGCATTGGATCAGAACGACCTTTGTTTTCTCTAATCACCTGTCAATAGAAATACATTCAGAATGTACTAATGTATTTCAATTATACTTTAGATTTAAAAATTCAATATTGTAAACTTGTAATTCACTAATATGGAATTATAATTTTATTAACCATGATAACTTTCATGATTTCTACTTCTCAACAATTAGTGTTCACTCCTATTCTAACTTGTCTAACAAACATAGCCTATTCTAATTTGTCTAACAAACATAACTTATGTATCAATGAAATGAATATACTATTATTAAAGAAGAACACATAAATTCAATTGCAGAATAAAAAACCACATATTCTTTGTTATGCCCTCCACACTGTGTCTGGCCACAGCATGTCCAACCTAATTATCAAGCTGGAAAGTGTTAGCTTTTGTCTCCTAAAAATACTAAAAACACACTAATTACCAGACACGCTAAATCAAATATTAAAAACACCATAGACATTTTATCAAACATTTAGAGTGCAATAAAGGAATTATAGAAAAAATATTAAAAACACACTGAGGCATTTCATCAAACATTTAGAGTGCGATAAAGGATCTTATGTTTTGCTCGTAAGAGTAACTACTTCTTTATATAGAAAGATTCATAATTCACATTTATTCAAATTCAAATTCTTAACATGTAAAATTTTTAACCATAAGAGTAACTATAATTGAAGGTAAGATTAAAAATAAACAAAACCTTAGAAATAAACAAAACCTTTAGCAGTGTATACTCTCAAATCACGATCTAACCGAAAAATATTATGACTACTGAGGAGATGAAGTAACTTCGTTGGTAGTTCCCAAATGAAAACACTTGCCTCAAATGAACGGAGGAGGAAGAAGAGTCGGTGGAGATGAATCAAAACCCCGATCTACTACCGTTACAAGCAACGACGATCGAAGACGGAAGGAATCGTGCCGGAGGCGTTAGGGTTTGAGGGAAAAAGAAGCAATCTCGTTTCTTCTGTGTTTGGCTTTGTAAAAAAAAAAAGAAAAGAAAAAAACGTGTATCCAATTTGTTTCAAAATTCTTGATTTTTTATTAACTAAGAACATAAATAAAGAAAATAAGCCATTTTTAAAATTATTAACTATTCTCCATCTTGTTTAAAATTAATACTAATTATTTAATTATTCTTTTAATAAATATTTTAAAAAATTATTTTAAACATTTTTAAAAGAGACTTTTTTTCTATTTTAAGAAAACTATTTATATTTTAAATTTGATTGAATACTGATACCCTCTTTAATAAAATATTTAAAATAAACTTTCAACTTTAATAGCATAATAATTAAATTGGCTAATAAATATTATATCTTATTATATAAATAAAAATAACATATTAAAAAAAATATACATATACATTATTTTAAAATTTAATTAAAATATGAATAATTAGTGATAAATAATTATAATTTTATTTATTAAGAGTAAAAATATAACTAATAAAAATTAAAAATAAAACAAAACTAGTACTAAAAATCCGCAGGAAATATCGCAGAAATACCTGCGACTTTTCCAGAGAATTTTGAAGTTTCATAAATAACCAGTTCCTGTGAAAGAAATCGCCGTGAAATCCGCAAGAAAAGTGATATATCATCTTAAAGTCATAAATCGCAGATAAAATTTCAGGAGTTTCTGCAAAATTTGTTGCGACTCAAGTTTAGTAGACGATGACTTTTAATTTAAATTCGCAGGTAAAGTCGTAGGAATACCAGCGGATATTTTTCCGCAGGAAATTCCGCCGGTAGTACCTTTATTTCTTGTAGTGGATGTACCGCATAATTTTGCATAAAGAGTTTCAATATATATAATTTTCCTTCGTCAAACAATTGTCATTCAAATATTGTGGTGTGAAGATATGTTCACCGCATAACTCATAGTGTTCATTATCATAATTTATATCGCATAACTTACCGTTATCAATAATCTATACTAAATAATTTGATTATAAATTTTTTTTGAACAATTTTATTGATGTTTACGGAATAACTTACCTTTAAGTAATTTTAAAATATTGTTTTTATGACTTATAGATATGGAGATTATTTTTCAGATATGCGATAAAAATAAGATATGTATAGATACCACTAATGTATTCTCAACTACACATAAATTTGATACACGAGGAGAGGTGAAAAGGTGAATTGAGGTTGAAATTAGATATAAGGTGACCATTATCGCAACTCGTTCAGGTGAAAAGGTGAATTGAGGTTGAAATTAGATATAAGGTTACCATTATCGCAACTCGTTCTGAGAGAGAGAGAGAGAGAGAGAGAGAGAGAGAGAGAGAGAGAGAGAGAGAGAGAGAGAGAGAGAGAGAGAGAGAGAGAGAGAGAGAGAGAGAGAGAGAGAGAGAGAGAGAGAGAGAGAGAGAGAGAGAGAGAGAGAGAGAGAGAGAGAGAGAGAGAGAGAGAGAGAGAGAGAGAGAGAGAGAGAGAGAACAGATTAATCTTTGATTGTGATAAAGGTGGAAAACACAATGAAGCGAATAGTTTAACACAATATGCTACTAAAAAAATTGTTATAAAATCAGATCAACATCGTCTAAAGATGGTTCAGGATGGAAGATTGATGTAAAATATGTACTTTACAACCACGATTAACATAATTTGAAGGTCATGCATTTGTTGGTTTTCTAAGTTGAGATGAGAGGTAATATGTTGTTGATTTGACAAAGCGTCACGTTCCATCCAAACACATATTGTTGTCCATGCAAGAGTGAAATCTAGAGAATGTTACCCGGGTCACAAAATATATATAAACATAAGAGTCAATTACAAAAAGATATCATATGCCCTAGAACATAGATATAAATGTGTTTAGTTGATAGAAGATGCAAATTATGTTTACTAGAGTAGAAGAATAGATGAATAAGTTGTTGCGAGAGATATTTTCCTGACCCACCCAAATTCAGTCAAGTCGTTGAATATTTTTTCTATTATGTTAATTATGGAATCATATAAACGATAACCAAATATAGACAATCTTTGTTTGAAATTGTATGTATGATGTTAGTTAGTTGACATATGCTATTTCATTTTCTTATATGGACACTACAAGAAAAACGATGGATTGCGATGGTTATTTTGGCAGGTTACGACGGTTAAAACCCCCATCAATTACATTCTATGACGGTTGTAGTACCGTCGCAGAAACGTGTGTCCCCAGGCTGTTTAGCGACGGATGCCAAAACCGTCACTCCAACCGTCATTATATTTCACGACGGGCTGGAACTGACCTAAACTGGAGATGGCGACGGTTAAAGACCGTCGTTACTAGCCTTTTGATTTTTGTTTTCATTGTTGATTGTGACGGTTTAAAACTGTCGTGAACTCTATTTCATGACTGGTTGGAACTGACATAAACTGGAAATGACAACAGTTAAACACTGTCGTGAATATACTTTTGATTTTTGTTACCATTATTGATTGTGACAGTTTAAAACTGTCGTGAATATGATATCTTGACGGTTCAAATCGTCGTAATTTAATTTATAAAATTTTAAATATAATTTATTTGGTAACGATTTAAAGCGCTACTAATTTCGGCTAAATATATAAATTTGATAAAAAAAAACTATCCAATGATTATATGTTAACTAGTACATTCAAAATATATTGAAACAGATATGATCTCCATAATTCAATAAAAAAGACAGATATTTCTCAAGATCAAACATAACTTAGTTAAATACATCGGAATTCAGAATTAACTTGAAATAATTGTAACTATAAAATTTCAAATGCAACTTTATATAAAGAATTTTCTTCTACTAAACTTGTCAACTAAAAACATTGAGATGACAGCAGCAACAAGGAGATATAAGCTTCAGACTTAGCAGAACTAATCAAAACTTTAAATATAAGCTTCAGATTTAGGTTCTTCTACCAAAATGATGAAATACCTTGTATGCCTTCTAACATTGATCTTGATGAGCGGAGTCACATTGAATTTGAAATAAAAAAAATTGATTAGCACATACACTAAAATATCCACAAGAATGATTAGTTCGAGTTTCTATAGTTTGATACAATTTTGAGTAAATAGTACCTGCTGCAAAAGCCTCAAAGCGAGGATCAAGAATTGTAGGATACTTCAACTTTATGGAATGGTAAAGGTGGAAATTGATAAAACCAAGAGGTTGCACCAATTTTTTATATAGATTTAAGATGTTAGAAGTTGTTCACACCAATCAATATATCAATGTCAATAGGAATTATAAAACTAAATTTGGTTTATATGTGCATCACATTCCTAACACAACAGTACTTGTTAAAATTATGTGTTTCCAATCCATGAATTAGAGTTATCGCCCTATTACTTTAGATGAAATGTATATCAATGATTAAACAAAAAATGAACATACCTATTTTAAATATGAAATTAAACTGATATCATATATTTGCAGAAATTTTAGCATAGTATGAATGTCAACATGATTAGACACAACCTGCTGCAGTGAATGAGGAGTTAACCGTGTTATTGTCTGGCCCTCAACTTCCGCCTGCACATACAGTAAAATAAGTACATAAAACATATAATTATGATCAATTAACATTACAAATGGCCATGATTAGTACCTCGTGGTATATGCCTTTAACAGACACAAATGTTTTTCTCAATTTGTGAGTACGGAATACGAACGCTTGCCATTCATGTGTCAATCTATATAATAGGAGAATACAATAAAAAAATGACATAATATCATTACAACACAAAAAGTTGTTGTTCTAAAACATATTAATCTAAATCTATTATAATTCCATGTTTATACCTTCGACATTTGTGAACCCGCTTCTCATCAATTTTTTTTCTCTCAGTCGCATATAATGCTGCAA
Organism: Lathyrus sativus; assembly: GCA_963859935.3. Taxonomy (NCBI): domain Eukaryota; kingdom Viridiplantae; phylum Streptophyta; class Magnoliopsida; order Fabales; family Fabaceae; genus Lathyrus; species Lathyrus sativus. The sequence continues at coordinate 160,954,885 of OZ012741.1, forward strand.
AAAGATGCACCATTGTAAGGCAGTCATCCAATTCTCCAAAGGCATCCACGAATCTTGGGCACCTATAATTCAAAGAATGATAAATAAAACTATTGTAAACTCATCATCAACTACAAGTCAGACATTGTTAGGCCAAACTCTAATATGGTATCAGAGCAAATGCAAGTCCCCAAACTATGATTTTAACACTTAGCAATTCAGTATTCTGTCCCTCGTTTCTTTCTTATCATTTTCACCCTGGTCTTTAGACTCTGACTCTCTACAACAAGTAATTCTATATAGTAATAAAAAAGTTCTTTTCTTTTCTACTATAGTGTGTTTGGATTGGAGCTGGAAAAGGTGAAACACTTGTTGAGTTCGCAATAACAATTTATTTAGAAGTACATTCTAATGTGCCTCAGTTATAAACCAAACACACTATTTTACATCTAAGCTTCTATTTAAAAAATTCATTGATACTAACACTGTCTCCGCCGCCAATGTGTTTCTTTGCTTGCATGCTAAGATCGAAAGGTCCCAAAGAGTCATTCCAGCTGATGCCTGCTAACCCAAGACTTCTTTCATCATCAAACAAACGTGAAGAAAGCATTGAATCTGTTTGAGTTTTCTGAGACAAGGGACTTTGTGAAAGTCCAACTTGATCATTAACCTTGTCTGTACATGGAAGCTTGAATAAGTTTGATGATGCATCCTGACCACAGGCCGCAGAATAAGTTGTTTCTGTTGCACTAGCAGTTTGCACATATGCTGGGGGAGATGACTTCTTAAGAGCAAATGCATGACATGTTTCTTCAGCATCCAATATTGAGGCGCGCAAGGCTCCAGCAGATTGTGTTGAAACAGGAGGATGATTAATTCTGCAGTTGATAAAAGCATCAAATGAATCTGATATTAAATGACCTGTTTGACTGGTAGCATTGCTGCCAAATAATTTTGAACCAAACTTTCCCAGTAATGATGCTTCAGACAGGAGGCCACCAATGCTTATATTGTCTAGACAATCAACCCATTGCATTGATGTTTGTTGAAGGCTGCAACCTTCTTTTGGCTCATTATCCTGAGGATCAGTAGATTCCTTGTTCATTTTTTGAGCCACAGTTTCACTTGTTACATTGCCCTCGTCGGTTGTTTTGTATTCTGTAGTTGCCTCAATCTTGTCCCGCTCATCACACAAAGTCTCTAAATTAGCATTGCAACTTGTATCTGTTCCTCCTGACTGTACGCCAAACTCACAGGGAACCAGCATGGAGGATATACCAAATGAAGTAGGCTCATGTATGCTAAACCAACCATACTTCAGCCGGAAAATTGAGGGGTTTCCAACAGCAGCATAGACAGCTGTGGCTGTAGTGTCATTATCATTAATCATCCACCTTTTGCAATCAGTTAGATTTACCATTCTGTCATACGGAAAAAGCATGGGCTCCCCTTTGGCGGAACTTGAACTTCCCCACTTCTTTTCAATGTGTCTTAGAACTGAAGAAATTTTCTTTCTACCACTTAGCGTAAGTTCTAAGTATGGATTATGCCCGTCCTTTTCAAGTCCTGTTCGAATTTCTTCATTTGCTGGAAAAAGTTGCAATTTGATTTTTGCAGAAGAAGTGAGTGTTTGTCCTTGATGAAGATCAACTTCAAAAGCTTCTCTCAATTTCACATGAACAATAATATGAAATAACATTTAACTTGGTTTAGTAACATAAATCCTTACCAAATATGCACGCAACAGATCATATATCCACTGCCATTGAGTAACGGGTAGTAACTAAAACAACTTTAAGAACTCTGTACCACAGAGTTAGTATCTGAAAATGAAAAAAAAATTGCAATCAGAAGCATTTAGGCATTTAACGTACACCATTCAAAAATAAAGAGCTACTGAAATTTACCAATGTCTTGTCTATTATCATGTTATGCCAACATGTTAATTAATTTTCAAGAAAGTACCTAATGTTAGGCCAAAATCACTTAGATGCATTTACATTCAATCTCTTTAAGTTTGATGGATTTGTTGTTGTTGTTGGGGTTAATAGCTACTGAGCAAGAGACATGTTGTGTGTGTTTAGTCCTCACCAACTTCCCAACAAAATTTTCGCGTGACTTAACTTCAAAACAAAGTGTCGTCGATACGTTATTGTTGTCTACCAAACTAGCAAAGCTTGAACTGGCGTCGTACAATGGAACCTTACTTCCTTGTATATTGATAGATATTGTCTTGCGACGCTTTCGCTGTTAATGATTTTTTTTAACGGCAACAACATGGAATTTAACAGTAAGAATGAATGGTTTCATTATCAGATATCAGAAACAAAAAAGAGGTTTCTGCAAAAAAAATTTAAGCTTTTTACAAACAAGATCAGTTAACATACCTTTCTGCATGTGTCCTTTCATAAAACTCAACAGATTAAAATGATGTTAATGTAACATTCACCTGAATGGAAAGTTTGAGCAGCCCCCCACAACAAACCCCTGTAGAAAATAATAAACACAAACAATGAACACAATAACTGTTATTAGATTGTAAAGCTGTTGCGATTATTGAGTATTATCTGAAAGATTATGGTTTACGGTGTAGACTTTAAACACTACGCTCCATATATAAATTAACCATTATCTATAACAAATCAAAATTAGAGTTGTGATATAAATGATTGGGAAGCATCTATAACCATATATGAGCTTGTGATTTTGATAGATGTAGAAAAACAACATTTTAAACAAAAAACACTAGTATATAAGTAAATAAGAATTAAACCTGCAACGTTTGAACCATCTCATCCAATAAGAAGATTCCAAAGTGTAGCAACAATAGCAAAATCACTTGACCATTACACGAATTAAAACCGCTTGACCATCCCCACCTCTCGAAACTCACTCTTCAAATCATCACCATACTCGCCGTCGTCCCTACTTACCATTACACGAATTAAAACTATTGTGGATTCCGATTCTGTCTTCACCGATACATTCATGAAGGGGTTTTGTGACAGAATCTGAAAGAAAGAGAAGATCGGGAAATTGAAAGATGCCGAGGGATTTTGAGGTTAAATTGAAGATGGAATCATTAAAAAGGAATTGAAGATTTTGGGATTTTTTGGAAACCTTGGAGTCCACAACTTTTTTTTAGTATTTTTTTAAAGCTTAAACATGTTTTTAATCTATAATTTATAATTTGTAATGTATTTATAATCTTTATAAAACATTTATATATATATATATACATATATATATATATATATATATATATATATATATATATATATATATATATATATATATATATATATATATATATATATATAACATATACATATATATATATATATATATATATATATATATATATATATATATATATATATATATATATATATATATATATATATATATATATATATATATATATATATATATATATATATATATATATATATATATATATATATATATATATATATATATATATATATATATATATATATATATATATATATATATATATATATGTTTGGGCCCCCAAAATGAACATGTGGGATCATTTATACGGTGGCATGTGGCATGGGATCATTTATACGGTGGCATGTGGCAAGACTTGGATTGGGCCCCCAAAATTAAACACATGGCCCACGAGAATGAATACTCTGATTGCAATTATGATGACTAATGGTTATTAGGATTAAAATGCTGCATTAATGACTGTTAACGAAAATGGATTAAAACCAATTAAAGGCTGCTAATTAAACTAATGATGATTAAAATGATGATTAATACCTAATTAAAACCTAAACGAGAATTAAGACCTCTTAATCAAGAACTGCTAATTAAAGCTAGTTAAACTGAAAATTAAATGCTAATAACCCCAATATCCTGTAAAAAGAATATTAAAACCTATATTAACCCTATTATATTCTAAAAACAAATGAATTAGTATCAAAAGAAAATTGTTATTAAGATCCAAAATAATATCCAAACACAATATTAAAATATAGAAAATCTATTAAAGGTATTATAAAACTAAACTATTCAAAAACAAATGAATTAATATCAAAAAAATGGATTAAACCTAGAAAATGAATTAAATCTATTAATTGTTTAAAAAAAACACTTACTATCTAAAATCTGAATTAAATCTATAAAATTCTAAACCTATTAAAAATAAAATAAAAAATCTATTAAACCTATTTAAATCTATTTAAAAATTCTAGAAAATAAGGGAAAAAATCTAAAAATGCAAGAAGCCAATTAAATCGACTAGAAAAAAAAAGCGCGAATACAGCAAAATAAACGGTAAAAACCGGACACCGAAATATCCTAAAAAACAACAGCCAGAGCTGAAAACACCGGGACGAGCACGAATTCTCAAAATAAATCCTCGTATTGGCCTAAAATGCCTGAAGCGCCAGGGGAGGCTGTAATCCCGATAAAATCAATCTGACTGAGAAAATGCAATGTATGCAGTATGCGAATGCGAGTGCACAATGCGTCGAAACATAAACCAGATATGGGAACCGGTTGGTCAAATTTTGGGGTGCAACAGCTGCCCCTATTCAAACGGCTTGGACCCGACTGGGTGAAGAGCGAACGACCTTCAAACATTCGAGGTACGAGACGGTTGAATACCAAAGAAACCCTGAAATTTGCCAACCGTGGAGATGAACTGCAAAACTGCTTGAGAAGCAACGTCCAATGAACTGAATCTGGTTGTTACGACAACAACTGGTCAATTATCTGATACAATTTTGATTTCAACCTCAACCACCTGTGTGACGCCATAGGTATTGACCTACCTTCGCAAAAACACCTCCGTCCACCATTGGGCTAACCTCGTCAACACCAGAAGAGGAACCAATTCGTCGACACGAATAGAGATTCTGTCGTCACAGGAGTAACCTTGTCTACATCTGGACACAAATTTCGCCAATACGAAGGAAGATATCTGTTGGGGATAAACGGTCCCTGAAGAGTAATCAATCTTATCCACGTCAGGACTTCACATTACGGAAAACTCCCGGCGCTTTCTCTGGGGAAACATTTCTGTTTAATCACAAGAAACTCTGCTTATCCCTGCAGTAGCTAACTCCGTTGGTCCCGACCCAAAAATAGCGTCGAGGAGGACTCTACTGGGGACATTAACACGAGGAAATCACGACGACTTCCTTGGGGAAAATACTTTTGTCAACTATCGAAACACAACTTACATACTCTGTCTATCAAGGGAGAATTATCTATCTGGATACCGGAAGATTCATCCGCCTGCTTCATACGGGAAAAGTCATCTGTCTGATTCTTACAGGAAAGTTCATCCGCCTGTTTCATACAGGAAAACATAACACATCTGCCTGGTTCATACAGGAAAGTTCATCCGCCTGTTTCATACGGGAAACCATAACACATCTGCCTGGTTCATACAGGAAAGTTCATCCGCCTGTTTCATACGGGAAAACATAACACATCTGCCTGGTTCATACAGGAAAGTTCATCCGCCTGCTTCATACGGGAAAAGTCATCTGCCTGATTCTTACAGGAAAGTTCATCCGCCTGTTTCATACGGGAAAACATAACACATCTGCCTGGTTCATACAAGAAAGTTCATCCGCCAGTTTCATACGGGAAACCATAACACATCTGCCTGGTTCATGCAGGAAAGTTCATCCGCCTATTTCATACGGGAAAACATAACACATCTGCCTGGTTCATACAGGAAAGTTCATCCGCCTGTTTCATACGGGAAACCATAACACATCTTCCTGGTTCATACAGGAAAGTTCATCCGCCTGATTCTTACGGGAAAACATAACACATCTGCCTGGTTCATACAGGAAAGTTCATCCGCCTGATTCTTACGGGAAAACATAACACATCTGCCTGGTTCATACAGGAACGTTCATCCGCCTGATTCTTACGGAAAAACATAACACATATGCCTGGTTCATACAGGAAAGTTCATCCGCCTGATTCTTACGGGAAAACATAACACATCTGCCTGGTTCATACAGGAAAGTTCATCCGCCTGATTCATACGGGAAACCATAACACATCTGCCTGGTTCATACAGGAAAGTTCATCCACCTGATTCTTACGGGAAAATACATCTTGGATATAGCTTCCTTGACCCTTCTTAGCAGTAGCTAACTCCACTGGGGATATTCTGAAAATAACTGCCCGACACCCGTTTCGACAACAAGTGACCACTTCTGAAATTTTGATTTACGAAGCCCCGAGATGCTGCCGTGGCAGCAAACCTGAAGAAAAACATTACGCTGGTCGGATAAGAGAAACTTCAAATAGTAACCCTGTGGGGAATAATAACAAGAACTGCATCATCACATGTCTCACGGCGAGACCTCGATCGTCTAGTAATAGATCTGAACTATAACCTCATACTCCTGCTGAGAAACACACCTGAAAGCAAAAGGTTAACCAACCTGATTTATGTTTCATAATGCATATGTATGGCAATGGCGTAATGCTCCATACGGCATGGAAATGCTACGCATTTTCGGGTATATGCAAACATGATAATGTATGCAAATGCAAATGCAGGTTCAGGCTGCTGGGGAAGGCTCTGACAAGCTTGCTTCAACGCGGCTGTTGAGGACGAATACCACCCTGTTGGGGATGAACGGGTATCGCAAAGTATTCTGGCAAAATAAATGCCGAAAATAACCAACTCTGCTGGGGAGAGATTACACATCGATTTCCACTGGAGGAAAGAATAACACTTGCTGGGAAGATTAACTTAGCTGGGGGAGAAGCAACCCTTCTGGGGGACAACTGTCTGGGTACAGTTTACAAACTCGGAACTACCACTCCGATGGGGGTAATCATCCTGACGAAAGCGTGACGACCTGTGGGGAGAAAGAAAACCATCCTCGGTGGGGATAATCCTTCTGAACTTATTGTCTTGGTTATGCGCCATGGAAATCCTTCCAGCTGAGGATTGAATGCGCACATCTTCGACTCTCTGGGGAGTATAACCTCTGCAGGGGATACTGATTTCGACCTGCTGGGGGATACCCTGTGGACAAATTCCACGAGGATACTCTTCTGGGAAAACTAATCCTTCCTTCGGTAAGGGATAATCATCGTCTCAACCTCTGGGGACGAGGTACGACCTGCTGGGAAATAAGGTCAAGTCCTTCTTCCACAGCCTCTGGTTGGGGCCACCATTTTCTGATTGTCCGCTTCGAGGGCGAGAACCCTGCAAAACACAAACGAGACAAAACAAATCTATACAACCGAATCTATTCGGGTTAGCATCTGCGACATTACCTCAGTCAATTCAAAGTTTTAGCAATTATCGGCAAGGGCCATCAAAGTTATGCACATGCGAGTTTATCAAAAACATAGGCGTTTTCCACATACAAAACAGTAAAGCACAAACATCAAATACTGAATAACATGTTTTATTAATAACAGGCCTCTGAATAGGCAAAGTTTTGTACACCGGATGCAACTCCTGAAAAGAGGAAGTTACGCACACACACATACATATATGCACAAAAGCATAAAAATACAAAACAACATTTGTATACATGTCGGCAACATGGTGCAGACAAACATCGTGAGCTGATCCTCCTATGACTCGCCTGACTCTGTCGCTTTCCCGGTATTCAATTTTCGGAGGAGATTGTGTCGGATAAAGGAACCCTCAGGTACTCCCAACCCACTAAGCAACATAGTATCAAATCCGGACCGCAGTCATTTGCTTTTTCAATCCCTAACTTTTGCGTGAACCGCCCTTTGCGGGTTTTCAATTCACCGGGATACCCTTTTTTTCCGAAGTCGCCCAATGCAGGTTTTCGACTTCGCGGGTGTACATCTTTTCAATTTTATCCCTAACTTTTTCCCGAACCTTTTATTCATTTTTTATGGTTCGCCGGGATGCCCCATTTTTGCCTGGACTCTCTTTTTTCTGTCCAGCGGGTCAATTTCAAGCAAAGTATTTTTTAAATGTGTCCGAATTCACAGGCGACGTAAAGTCTTCACCATCCATGGTAGATAGTAGCAAGGCTCCTCCAGAGAAGACTTTCCTGACAACGTAGGGCCCTTCGTAATTAGGGGTCCACTTGCCCCTGTGATCTGTTTGTGGCGGGAGAATCCTCTTCAGCACAAGACGCCCGTCTAAAAGCTTCGTGGACATATCTTCTTATCGTACGCTTTCTTCATCCGGCTCTGATACAGCCGACCGTATGCGAGAGAATCTAGCCTCTTCTCATCCATTCAGCTGAGCTGATTCAGTCTATCTTTAACCCATTCTGCCTCGTCAAGTTGGACATCTCGTAAAATCCTCAAGGAAGGAATCTCAACCTCCAACGGTAACACCGCTTCCATTCCGTATACCAATGAAAAAGGGGTTGCCCCGGTTGATGTGCGTACCGTCGTACGATAACCGTGCAAAGCGAAAGGTAGCATCTCGTGCCAGTCCTTATACGTCACGACCATCTTCTGAACAATCTTCTTTATGTTCTTATTGGCCGCTTCAACAGCGTCATTCATCTTGGGTCGGTAAGGAGAAGAGTTGTGATGTTCAATCTTAAAATTCTGGCACAGCTCTTTCATCATCTTGTTATTCAAATTCGAACCATTGTCGGTGATAATCTGCTCAGGGATTCTATATCTGCAGATAATATCTCGTTTGATAAATCTGGCGACCACTTGTTTGGTGACATTGGCATATGACGCTGCTTCCACCCATTTGGTAAAGTAATCAATTGCCACCAAGATGAACCGGTGTCCGTTTGACGCCGTAGGCTCAATCTTCCCGATCATATCAATTCCCCACATCGAGAACGGCCATGGTGACGACATCACATTCAGAGGACTTGGGGGTACATGGACCTTGTCCGCATAAATTTGGCATTTATGACACCTCTTTGCAAACTTGAAACAGTCTGTTTCCATAGTTAGCCAGTAATAACCTGTCCGCAGCAGTTTTCTCGTCATAGCATGCCCACCCGCATGTGTACCAAATGTACCCTCATGTATCTCTTCCATGAGCAACTTCGCCTCTTTCTTGTCTACACAACGTAGCAACACCAAGTCATGATTTCTTTTGTATAGGACACCGTCAGGATTCAAATAGAAATTTCCAGCCAATCTCCTGAGAGTCTTCTGATCTCGACTAGATGCCCCAGCCGGATACTTCTTGTTCTTCAGGAAATTCTGGATGTCAAAGTACCATGGTTGACCATCGGGAGCCTCTTCGATGGCAAATATGAATGCAAGCCTATCAAGCCGAGAGATAACAATCCGGGGAGCCTCATTCTAGAAGTTAACTTTATACATCGAAGACAATGTCGCCAAGGCGTCAACCATTTGATTTTCTGCTCGCGGCACATGATGCAGTTCCACCTTGTCAAAGAAAGGCAACAATCTCCTTGCATAATTCTTATGCGGTATCAAATTGGGCTGACGTGTCTCCCATTCTCCTTTAATCTGATTCACCACTAGAGCTGAGTCTCCGTATACATCCAGATGTTTGATTCGCAAATCAATAGCTTCTTCCAGACCCATGATGCAAGCCTCGTATTCAGCCTCATTATTGGTAACGGGAAAGGTCAATCGGGCAGTAAAGGGGATGTGCGACCCCTGAGGAGTAGTGATAATCGCGCCTATTCCGCTACCATAAGAGTTTACAGCTCCGTCAAATATTAATTGCCACTTGGAACCCAACTCTGGTCCTTCGTCCGGCAATGGTTCTTCACAATCTTTCATCTTCAGGTACATGATATCCTCGTCAGGAAAATCAAACCTCATCGATTGGTAGTCCTCAACAGGCTGCTCCGCAAGGTACTCTGACAAAACGCTACCTTTAATAGTCTTTTGCGAGACATACTGAATATCATATTCGGTTAACACCATCTGCCATCGGGCAATTCTTCCGGAGAGTGCTTGCTTCTCAAACACGTATTTGATTGGATCCATCTTTGAAATTAGCAGGGTTGTATGATTTAGCATGTATTGCCTCAAACGTTTGGCGGCCCAGGCTAGCGCGCAACACGTTTTCTCGAGCATTGAGTATCTGGACTCACAGTCGGTAAACTTCTTACTCAAATAGTATATCGCATGCTCTTTACGTCCGGTCTCGTCGTGTTGACAGAGAACACAACCCATTCTCAAGAACCGTCAAATACATAATCAACGGTCTCCCGGCCACTGGGGGTATCAAAACAGGAGGTTCCTGCAAGTATTCTTTTATCTTGTCAAACGCCTTTTGACAATTTTCATTCCAGGTCAACACCTGATCCTTTCTCAACAACTTGAATAACGGCTCGCATGTCGCAGTTAAGTGAGATATGAACCGGGCGATATAGTTCAACCTCCCTAAAAACCCACACACTTCTTTTTCTGTTTTAGGCGTCGGCATTTCTTGTATTGCTTTTATTTTCGCAGGATCAACCTTTATTCCTTTTTCGCTCACGATAAACCCCAGTAGTTTGCCTGATCTCACCCCGAAAGTGCACTTGTTAGGGTTCAGTCTCAACCTGAACTTCATAAGTCTCTTGAACAGTTTCAACAGATTAACCAAATGCTCTTCCTCCATCTGGGATTTGGCAATCATATCATCAATATAAACCTCGACCTCTTTATGCATCATGTCATGAAGGGCATCATGTCATAACATAGCACGCTGATATGTTACCCCAGCATTCTTCAATCCGAAGGGCATCACTTTGTAACAAAATGTTCCCTAAGGAGTAATGAAGGTAGTCTTCTCCATGGCTTCTGGAGCCATTTTGATCTGATTGTAACCCGAGAAGCCATCCATGAAGGAGAATACAGAGAACTGAGCAGTGTTATCAACCAGCACATCGATGTGAGGAAGTGGAAAGTCGTCTTTCGGGCTCGCCCTATTCAAATCACGGTAGTCTACACACATTCGCACTTTACCGTCTTTCTTCGGCACTGGCACAATATTAGCGACCCATGAGGGATATTTTGTAATAGCCAGGAAACCAGCATCCCACTGTTTTTGAACTTCCTCCTTGATCTTCACAGCCATGTCCGGTCTAGTTCTTCGGAGTTTTTGCTTAACAGGCGGACATTCCTCTCGCAGTGGCAGACGGTGAACAACCATATCCGTATCCAACCCAGGCATATCCTCGTACGACCAAGCAAATATATCACTGTACTCTTTGAGCATCTCAACCAACCTTTGCTTGATGTCGCTCTGCAGTGCAGCCCCTATACGGATGTTTCTCACAACCTCTTCCGACCCTAAATTGATAATCTCAATGACTTCCTCATGAGGCATAATGATTCTTTCTTCTTGTTTCAATAACCAGGTCAACTCTTCTGGTACATCGCCATCTTCCACAATCTCTTCCTCAGCCTGAAATACCGGGTGCTCGAAGTCGAAGTGAGTCATAGGCGGTTCATAGATGTCATCTGAAATAGTAATCCTGCAAAGGAAATGGTTAAATGCTTCAAAACGCATACAAAGCAAATAACCACATTGCCATTTTATTGTAAAACACAAAAACGAAAAAACAGGGATCACAATATTTGTATATGAAAAACGCCTTTATTTCATGATTAAAGAACGTAATGTACATAACCAAATGGCCCTAAGCAAAATCACTATGCCCCGGGTAGGACACAAGATTATTCAACAATTAAGAAAATAAATCATTACTGTTTAGTTGTCACATGAACAGTTTCCCGGATAGACCAATTGCAGAGACTTTGTCCTGGTACGCTTGGCTTGATCCACACGTCCATATCACAGTCGCTATCCCCGTCCTCAGCATCGGAAACAACATTGATAGTCTCGAAGCTCACCCCATTTGGCGTAATCGTGATTGGTCCTTTGAACCTGGGCGCTCCTGAAGAGGATGTTGATGACGAAGGATGATACCCTAGCCCGAACTTGTCATTCTTCACGGGAATCTCCAACACCTGACCCCAACCCTTGGTTTTGCCTGCCTGCACTAGAGCCTGGGCCTCTTTGTAGGATGACACTGCCACATCTGATATTTTGCTGGAACCCTGAGCTTTGTCTTTAACTCGCAACCCCTCGAAGGCTTGACAGGGTGTTTCGTATATTTCGCCGTCGACCTCCACATACTTGAACGAAGATAAATGGCTAACCAGAATATCCTCCTCTCCACAAACAGTGACGACACTATCCCCAACCATATACTTCAGCTTTTGGTGCAACGTGGATGTGACTGCCCCGGCAGCATGAATCCATGGGCGCCCAAGAAGGCAACTATACGCTGGCTGGATGTCCATTATATAGAATTTAGTTTCAAATATTTCAGGCCCCACCTGCAACGGTAATGTTATTGATCCGAAAACCGACCTCCTCGTTCCATCGAACGCTCTCACCACTAAGTCACTGGGTGTGCAGATAATCCCCCTGATATCCAACTTCATCATGGCTTTCTTCGGTAGCACATTCAAGGAAGATCCAGTGTCTACTAAAACATGGGACATGACCGTGCCCCGGCATTCGACTAACACGTGCAATTCCATATTGTGCTCTCGCCCTCTCGGAGTCAAATCAAAGTCTGTGAAGCCCAAACTGTGCCCCACATTGACATGCGCCATCACCCCTTCTAACTGATTAACAGAAACCTCTTGAGGAACGAATGACGTGTCTAGAATCTTCAGCAAAGCATTCCGATGGGCCTCGGAACATAACAACAATGATAGGATGGAAATTTTTGACGGCGTTTGCTGGAGGTGCTCAACGATTTTGTAATCACTTTTACGAATGAGCCTCATAAACTCCTCCACATCCTTAAGTGACGTTTCCTTTTCATTCGACTGAGAAGGACCACTCTCAGTTACCTTGGCTTTACCCTTGGCTAATCTTTCCGCCTCTACCTCGGGTGACGTGAAGATTCTTCCGCTTCTGGTCATACCCCCTGTTCCGACAACATTATCTACAACCCCAGCTGGTTGTCCATTGACTTCAATTTTCTCACCATCGCAATATACCTCCAACCCGTAAGTCCACGGCATGAATTTAGTACTCTCAAAAGGAACCGGTCCTGCTTTGGTAATCGTGATCGTCGGCCGCCTGGCAGGCGCCGTTATCATTATTGTTTTCCTCGGAATCGTCACTGTTGCAACATCGTTCAGCTCATCCCCCACCGCCGCTACAGGCTTTTCAACCGCGGTTCTATCAAATTGCAATGTACCTTCATCCATCATAGCCTGAATGCCCTACTTCAACTCATTACAACCCTCTGGTTGGGTCCAACAATCCAAGCAAAACTCATCACAACCCGGGAATACACCCCCTTTTAACAACGTGCTTTTAATCTCACCCAATGGTGTCTTCAGCTCATTGACATCCATCACTAGATTCAAATTCTCTTCTGTCAAGATGGCGTTTTCCCCATAATTGGGCATAGGCTGTTATACGATATTTGGACCCACCTGTCCAAAGTTAATAGCTTTGCTATCCAATAAATCCTGAACTTTGTGTTTAAATGCTTGACAAGCTTCTATATCATGCCCGGGTGCCCCGGAATGGAATTCGCAATGGTTTGTTGGCATCATATCCATAAGGAAGTATTGCCCATGTTGGCGGTGCCAAAGTCTTGTTTTCAACCAAGTTCAACCCTAGCAGGGTCTGGAGGAGTTCTACATACGTGGAAGGAGGTGCGTCGAACACTCTTCTCGCTCTCGCGTTCTATACCCTTCTCTGGCCAGGATTCTGTCCTTGCTGTTCCTGTGGTTGTTGTTGTTGTTGCTGAGGCTGCCCATGTTGAGGAAAAGGGATAGTGACACTAGCTATCTGTTGCGGCTGAACATACTGATTTCTTCCTCTGCCCCTGCCCCTACCACCAAACACGGCACTAGTATCACCTTGTCGTCTACCACCAAATGCTTTTCTGGCACCTCCTGCTGAAGTAGACTCACCTGCTTGGAACCTTCCAACTTTAATCCCGTTTTCGATCATCTCCCCCATAAGAATCAAATCTGAGAAACTGCTCAATGACACACTAAACAATTTTTCGTAGAACACCCCCGTAAATGTCCCAATGAACATATCGTTCATCTCCCTTTCAATTAAAGGAGGATGCACCCTCGCTGCCATATCGCGCCACCTTTGTGCGTACTCTTTAAAGCTTTCACCATTCTTCTGTGACAAACCCTGCAATTGGACCCGGTTTGGCGCCAGATCGCTGTTGTATTTGTAATGGGTCACGAAAGCATCAGCCAATTGCTTCCAGGTTTTAATCTGCGTGGGCTCCAGTCCTATATACCATTCAAGCGAAGGTCCTGACAAGCTATCCTGAAAGAAATGCATGAGCATCCTTTCATCATCTGAATACGCTGACATCCTTCTGTAATAAGAGCGGACATGGACCTTAGGGCAGGTGTCCCCCTTGTATTTGTCAAAAGTTGGAGCCTTGAATTTCAACGACACCCTCAGCCCTGGTACCAAGCCCATTGTAGTCATATCCAAACCGATGGAGTTCTGATTCACTACCCCCTTCATCTGTTCTTCAAGCATTCTGATCCTCTGCATATGATCAACAGGTCCTTCAAATCCCATGCCTCTTCCAGAAAAGGCGTCCTCCTGGCGGTCTTCGCCCCACTCACATTTCCATTTCCATATCCGTCATAACCAGTATTGCGACCAAACCCTTGTTGATTGATCATGGGACCTCGTCCCCCGTTACCGAAACCCTGGTTGACCCTAACAGGTCCAAACCCAGTGTTGACAGGAATCACCCCAACACCATTCATATTACCAAATCCACCATACCCCTGGTTAGCGTTACCAAAACCATCATAACCGAAACCCTGAGTGTTGAAGCCGAATTTCCCGTCCTGATTGACATAATCAAATCCTTGATCGTTGTAGCCGAAACCATTATTGCCAAAACCATTACCGCCATTATTGTTACTACCGCCTTGGTTGGCGTCCCCAAATCCAACATTGTTAACAACAGTCTCATTTCCATTCCCGGTGTTGCCATTGCCAGCGCCAGCACCATCGTTTACAATCACAACAGGCGGGGTCACTACAGGTGGAACCACAGGCGTGGGGGGCCCATCCTCCAGAATAGTTTCAACATGTGCAGAATTGTGGTCATTATTGCCATTCCCATTAGTCCGCGTCAGCAGCGGCTGTACCAAAGTCTGGAGGCTCTCCTGGCCCTTAGCGATGTTCTCCATTGCTTGCATGAACAGATTCAGCTTCTCGCGGATTTCCTGCATCTCCACTTGGACTTGATCCATGATTCTCTTGCAGTTGTTTCGGGTTGAGTAGAGGTGGACTCTTTGTTCGTCAATCCTGGACAACCTGGAGATGCAGGAAATGAGATACAAGTTCAACAAGTAACTAGCAATGCAAAATGGATATGCATATGCAATATGTGCCTGTGCGTTAGGGAGATCAACCCCTGATTATAGTGCCAAAGTGCTAGTGCAGTGACAATGAT
This sequence comes from Lathyrus sativus, assembly GCA_963859935.3. Taxonomy (NCBI): domain Eukaryota; kingdom Viridiplantae; phylum Streptophyta; class Magnoliopsida; order Fabales; family Fabaceae; genus Lathyrus; species Lathyrus sativus. The sequence goes on from OZ012741.1 coordinate 160,970,292, forward strand.
AGTAATAAGAAGCTCGAAACCCAATCATAGAAAACATCTCATATATTGCGGAAAAGCCCCTCAAGTCGGGAATACAATATTACTGATTGTACAATAGGAAGGCATGACCTCAACCAATAATCCTGGTGATGGCCAGCACAATGCAAATAAAGCATACACATCAATACATGAGATAATCAAGTGTGACCATATGCCTGGTACTCCTCTAATAATCTCCTAGTCTTGGGATGATTTGGATGAGCAAGCAACCCTTCGACGAGCGAGTCTTTTTTCCTGATAACACGCTGGAGATCACCAATGGATTCCTCCCAAACACCTTCCCCAAAGCAATCTTCTAGCTTCCGTTTCTGGGATGCAGACTCTTTCTTGCGCTTGATAACTTTGTTCAAGGCATTCTGGACATCATACCTCCGCGTAACCTCTTCTTCCAACCTCTTCCGGCTAGCTTTCAACCGACCTTCCAGCTCAGAGATCTACAGCTTCAGTTTGTCTTCTCTTTCCTTATTGCCGGTCAGCGTGGCGTTCCAGGTTTTGTTGAATGCAGAGATCTCCCGGTAGGCTATATCAAGTGCTTTCTTCTTAGACTCCAGCATATCATGAGAGCTCTTGAAATCTATCCCCAGACGTTCACGCTTCTTTCGTTGCTCAGTCAAATCTGTGCCTAGTTGATTCACCAGCTTCGTTTGCTGCTCGAAGGAATATACGGCCTCATTCCTTTCGCTCCTGAGTTGCACTAACTCTTCTTCCAGCTTCTCGTTGGCTTTCATCAGCTCTTCTTTCTCCTTCACAACCTGCTTGTATCTCTCAATAGACACAGTGGTTGGCTCCTCAATCACGGTGGGAGCAAGAGGTAGTGCTGCAGCAAACGGCATCCGCACCTGCTTTGCTCTATCTTGGATCCAGACTTTGTACGGGGGATAGGCTTGACAATCATTTTTACCCAACAATGGCTTACCCCTTCTGTTGATGTTTCTCCAAGCATGCTGAAGGTTGGATAGTAGTTCTCCCTTCAAATCACCTGTGAAGTACAGAGATTCCTGCACTTCCTCCTCTTTTGGCGGGCTTTTCAAAGCATACCCAAATTTCCTGATCAATAATGAAGGATTGTAGTTAATACACCTTTTTCTCCCAATCAGAGGAACGTTAGGATATCCGGCGCAGCTATAGATGATCACAGATCCCAGCAGATCCTTATTAAACCAGACAACGTCTTCTGAAGCAAGTCTTATCAGATGCTCAGACCAATCCACCATATCTACAGACTCAGCGAGGATACCCTTCTTGGGCAGATGACTCTCAAACCACATATACAGTAAAGGCCCACAACAAGAGACGTTCTTGCCCCTCCTGTTCTCGTTCTTATAATGCAGTGAGTGATAGAAATCTCCAATCAAAGTAGGCACAGGATTGTCTGAAGCAAATATATAAAACGCATCCAGATCAACGAAGTCAGGCAGGTTCAGGAACAATACAATGCCGTAGATACACTGAGCAAGAATAGCATTAAACACAGTCCAACATCCACTCTTGGCATACTCTTGCACTTTCCCAACCAAGAACTTGAGAGAAAAACCAGAAACTCCATTCCACGAGGTTAACAGAAACTCTGAAGAGTCTAAATGCAAGGCAGCAACCAAATCCTCCAGTTTGGGCTCAGCATCCATATGAATGAAGGGTACCCGGTTCTGAATGGTCAACTCTAAGATCTCCGCATATTCCTCCATAGTCGGAGCCAGAATGAAGTCAGGGAAAGTAAAACACCTCAGCGGGGGATCATAGAACTGCATAAGTGCGTACAATCCGTTACGCTCATACATGGATGGTTTATACACCAATCTAAGTAACTTCCCATAGCTCTTCCTGAAGCTTCTCCTCACATCATCAACAGCTAGAGATATCAAATCAAGCAAAGAAGAAACATCTGGAGTAGGCAACCTGTACGCCACAGTCTTCTTCAGGGTATCCATAATATCAGCAGACAGAAATCCGGGCAACTAGAATCAGAAGTATGAAAATGCACCTGCAGCACAGACACGCGTTAATGATATACATGATGAGTATGCAACAATGCAATATGCAACATGCAACAGGGATCAAGTGCACACGGCTGAGAAGCCCAATCCACCATACTGGCCTCAAATAGACCCACAAACTGCTCAAAACCTGGTCTCAAAAGATCAACCGCAATGCTCCAACCTGGTCTTAACAGACCCAATAACATTGCCCTCAAACACCACTGAACCTCAATCAAGAAACCCGGTAATCTGGAGGTCGAGTTACCTGCATGCCCCAATCCCTCTCACAGGTAGGTGTCCTATCAACTAACACAAGGTACGGCATCCTATGCGGTCGTCGGTGTCACAGACTTTCAAGACTGATGATACAATACCCAGAATGTGTGGCATCATCATGTCCTGAAGAGGCCTCACTTAGCCAACTTCCAAATGATCGTTCCCCGGAGTCGACAATCCAACTAACCAACAACCCCCTCAACCCAAAGGGTTGAAAAAGAAGTCAACCAGAAGAACCTCGTCCGAGCATGGGTTTTGCGGGACACTGGTACATGCAAAGCATGCACGCGCCCACTACTTTCCACAACTATTTCTAGGTGCACTCAAGCCCAGGTCTGGCTTATCTCTCAATAGATCACCCCATCCCTACAACAGCAATAACAATAGAAAGCTGACAATAAAATTCGGAAAGTAAAGACAGAAATGTAAATCCATACAAAACCCACGACGGGAAAATAAGCGCTAGGACTGACTCGCGTAGGGAACCGTTGGAGTCCCCAGCAGAGTCGCCAGCTGTCGCTACTGCGAAAATCGGCGCCGGCTATGACAGAAGAGTCGCCACTGTGCGTTATTTATCCCAATGGAGGGAAAGGAAACGCTCAGAGTAAACCTAACGCAAAGACGGGAAAGGAATGGTCATCGCAACCAAATCCTGAATTCGGGAGTCGGTTACGCAAGGGGAAGGTATTAGCACCCCTCACGTCCAACGTACTCGACGGGATCCACGCTTGTTTTCTAGTACAGATTATTATTCTATCTACTCTAAAGGTCAGGGGTTAAAAGAAAAGAAAATGACTCGGCAAAGTATCCCACTTTATGCCTACGTATTCCCGTCTGGAACGAGAAATCAGAGTCAACGTAGTTCGCCTACCTACAGGAAAGGAGGGGAAGGTTGCTCGCTAGGATACGACATCCTATGCCTACGTACTTTCATACAGCATGAAAGGTCAGAGCAAACGTAGTTTGGGCTACGGATGACACAGATTTGTCTGACTGTTTTTAGATCCTTCTGAAAAGGTTTTCTTCTGATAAAGAGTCCAAGCGGGACGTTTTGATTGGTTTCCAGTCTTTTACGCAAGAACTGTTTTTTATTGATGTTTGAAAGATTATTGTGTTTTTGGTTGTTTCGAGATAAGAAGAGAAACGACACTCTAAAACCCTAGGGTTGAAAAGGGAGTAAAACTAACCTAATGTTGTCATGCATGGGTTAAAACCTAATGTCTGTCATATTTCTCTCTTGCACAGAGAAAAACAGAGATCCTAGGGGATAAACGGAAAAGAAACAACATATATACAGTAAACAGTAAAATGCATGAGATGCAGCAATACAAGCGAGGCAAGGGAGTCCCACTCAACCTCGAACCTGGGAAAACAATAGGCAAAGTGAAACAGCTTCACTTCAAACCTAAGGGGGCAAGCTGAACAAGCCAACAAACAATACAGAAAAAAGAAATGAAACCCAACACCACCTCTGACAGCAACACCAGCTCCCACAGTAAGCAGCTCAAACAGCAACAGCTCTGACAACTCCAGTTGATTAACAGCAAAGGGTTGACAACACCAACTTCAAGCAAGACCCCCTCTTCACTATTCAATGATCCCCAAGCTTTAGATAAGCTTCTGTCTTCAAAAGTAACCCTAGCTCTAGCAAGCACTAAACCCCAACAAGTAGACAGCTTCAAACAGCAAACAACTTCAAAAAGCAGCAAAACCCTAGCTTCAACAGATATCCAGCTTTGACAGGCACAAGCTTCATCTTTATCAATCTTCAATGCACTTCTTATCTTCAATGGGCTTATATCTTCAAGGAAAGCACTCACAGGAGAGAATCACTTAACAGATTAAGTTGAAATGCTAAACAGCTTATTGACAACCAAAGGAAGCCTATGAGTGTTTAACATTATAAGAGAAAGGTTCCCTCAAAGTTCTACTTCCAAAATAAGCCACTTATGGAGGGATGTGAATATCTTAGAAGGACTTTTTGTCATAGGGAGGAATAGAAGCACAAGATGCTTTCTATGTTTGTAAGAAGAAATCATTCTAATCTAAAGCTCCCCCTATATCTCATATCTCCTAAGTCTTCACAAACCATCTTCAAGGAGAGGAATCTTCATGCATCAAGCTCTATCCCTTGTCTTCAATCATCTCCAATGTCTTCATAAGCTCCAACAATCAAAACTCAAGCCCAACATCCAATTGAAATGACCAAACCCCACAAGCAAATCAAAAGCCCAAAAGGGAAACACATAAACATCACCCAATTTGAAAAAATCAAGTAAAATAGTAAAACTCACTATAAAATCCTAATTAAATTTCTAAGGGAACCTAACTATATACCCTATACCCCACATAAACCCCAAGGCCTAAATCAAACCCTAAGTCTCTAAACTATGCTCTAAACTACACCTAAGTGTTGTGAAACCCTAATTCTGATACCTCTCCTATCTACCTCTCAAATTAATCTAAGTTTTAGTCACAAAAATATGACAAAATTCCTAAGGGCACATGCTTCCCTAATCTAATCAACCTCACAAGAATCAATCAAAAATCATGCACCAATATCCCATACCAAATTCAGAAAAAAGAGGTATCAAACAAATGTAAAATAAAAGCAATAATATTGTAAAATATACCAAAAATATAAAATGCATGAAATTAGTATTTTTATTATTTCACAATTTTCTAGAAGTCCTAAGGGAACTAGGGAAAAAAATCCCATCCTAAAATGATTATTTATCAATTTGTTATGAATTATTTACTAACCTATATGCAAACATGAAAAATAGAAGAAAATCACCTAAAAAAGACAAGCTGGTGTGGCGAATAGCAATTATCTGCAGTTCAAAAATGATGTTGGGCTCAGGGGGGGTGCGCTTATCAAGCGCGCGCTAAGCCCAACCCACTTTAGAAAACACTGGAAAAATCAAGGAAAATGAAAAAAACTCGGTGGCGAATAGCAATCAATTCGCACGTCATTTTCCATTGGGCCTAAGGGAGGGGTGTGTTTAGCAATGTCATCCAAGCCCAAACCAAAATTCTCACACGGAGAGGGAGGTGCAAGGGGGAAACCAGGGTATGCTCAGCAAAGTAATCAATGGGCCTAAGGCCCGAATCCAGCCTCACCCTCATCAGAGCATAAAACCCTAATTCACTTTCTACTGTTCACCAAACTCACCCTAGCGCCGTTTCCTTCTCTGATTCTCTCTGTCTCCCAATCTCTTTTCCCACCTTCGTTGCAAATCCCTCACCAACTAACTGTCCAATCTCTCAGCTCAGATTAATCTTCCTAACCTAATCTTGTTTCTCAAAACTCTACCGTTCAAACTCTCAACACCTAGTTCTTCAGCTAAACAACAACAAATTAACAAGTTTAAGCGGTTCAAAGCAAAACCTGGAGACGTTATGAAGATGACGTTGATTTCTAGGCGCAACTGATGAAGGTTAATGAGCTTGATGGCGATCTTGACATTCTGGAGAATTGTTGATGCTTGAAGAAGCTGAAGACGCGTGAAGATCTACGAATCTTGAAGCTGGACGATGAGGATCTGGCGATTTGATGAACGTCGTTGAAGATCTCCGTTAAAGATTCGAAGGTCTGCGAAGATCTTAACAAGAACTGAAGTTTGGAGTAATCCTGATGAATTTCTGGGCGAAGAATCTTGAAGATTGATGAAGGCGAGGAACGTTTCTGGAAAAATGATGAACTGGATGAAGATCAACGAATTGCTGATGAATGTTCTTGGTGTTTTTGAAAAAACGATGAGCTGGATGAATCTTTATGAATTTCGTATGGATGTTGATGAACACACGGTGAGAGTTGATGAAGATCTGCGGTGGTTTCTGGAAAAAAACGATGAGCTGGATGAATCTTGATGAATTTCGTATGGATGTTGATGAACACACGGTGAGAGTTGATGAAGATCTGCGGTGGTTTCTGGACGAAATGCAGTTTTCCGGTGAGTGTTTATGAAGTCCGGTGACTGTTGCGGTGGTCCGGTGAGCAGTTACGGTTCTCCGGTGGGTGGTCGCATGGTCGGCGGGAGGGATGGCCCGGTGGTACGTGTGGCAATCATGCAGCGATGGGAGAGAATGAGTGGGACACGTGTGTGTGCATGCAGAGAGGGAGTGTGGGTGAGAGACGCGTGGCTGAGGGAGAGAGAGAGAGAGAGAGAAGGACGCGTGGCAGAGAGACTGAGTGGAAAAAAATGAGGTGGAAGAGAGAGAAATGGACATGTGGGATCATTTATACGGTGACATATGGCAAGACTTGGATTGGGCCCCTAAAATTAAACACATGGCCCACGAGAATGAATACTCTGATTGCAATTATGATGACTAATGGTTATTAGGATTAAAATGTTGCATTAATGACTGTTAACGAAAATGGATTAAAACCAATTAAAGGCTGCTAATTAAACTAATGATGATTAAAATGATGATTAATACCTAATTAAAACCTAAACGAAAATTAAGACCTCTTAATCAAGAACTGCTAATTAAAGCTAGTTAAACTGAAAATTAAATGCTAATAACCCCAATATCCTGTAAAAAGAATATTAAAACCTATATTAACCCTATTATATTCTAAAAACAAATGAATTAGTATCAAAAGAAAATTGTTATTAAGATCCAAAATAATATCCAAACACAATATTAAAATATAGAAAATCTATTAAAGGTATTATAAAACTAAACTATTCTAAAACAAATGAATTAATATCAAAAAAATGGATTAAACCTAGAAAATGAATTAAATCTATTAATTGTTAAAAAAACACTTTCTAAAATATGAATTAAATCTATAAAATTCTAAACCTATTAAAAATAATAAAAAAAATATATTAAACCTATTTAAATCTATTTAAAAATTCTAGAAAATAAGGGAAAAAATCTAAAAATGCAAGGAAGCCAATTAAATCGACTAGAAAAAAAATGCGCGAATACAGCGTAATAAACGGTAAAAACCGGACACCGAAATGTCCTAAAAAACAACAGCCAGAGCTGAAAACACCGGGACGAGCACGAATTCTCAAAATAAATCCTCGTATTGGCCTGAAATGCCTGAAGCGCCAGGGGAGGCTGTAATCCCGATAAAATCAATCTGACTGAGAAAATGCAATGTATACAGTATGCGAATGCGAGTGCACAATGCGTCGAAACATAAACCAGATATGGGAACCGGTTGGTCAAATTTTGGGGTGCAACACATTTATTTATAATAAATGTTATATATTTAATTTTTATTAGGATTGCAAAATATTTCTATTTTTTCCTTAAATTTTTACCATTACAATTAACGTTTGAGAAATGAGTGAATCTACGCCCTAGAATAATGCAGCGTTGTCTTTGATGGGAGACTAAGATTTTGCTTTTTTTCCCTTTAATTTTTAACTATTTAGCGAGAGTTTTAAACATCTGCAAAATTTTAGTATATTATTTTTTGGTTTTCAATTATTTAGAGGGGATTTTAAACCCCCACAAAATTTCAGTATAGAAAATAAAAAAATAAAAAATAAACATTGAAATTTTGTGGGGGTTTAAAACTCCGCAAAAGGTTAAAACTCAAAAGAAAAAAAGGAAAAAGGTAGCTCGCGCACTATGAGAGACCTATTACCCTAGTGTAGTGCATGATTTTGCATAAAGAGTTTAAATATATGATTTTCCTTCATTGAATAATTTTCATTCAAATATTGTGGTGTGAAGATTTGTTCTCTGCATGACTTATATCAAAGTTATCAGTATTATAATCTATACTGGTAACTTACATCATAGTTATCAATAATTTATACCAAATAACTTGATTATAAATTTTTCTATTAATTTCATTTTAATTTATTGGATAACTTACCTTTAAGTAAATCGAACTGCATTTTCTTAAAACTTTTTTTTTATGTTTCACAAATATGGAGATCACTTTTCAGATATGCAATAAAAATCATATTTGTATAGATACCACTAATGTATTCTCAACTACACAAAATATTGATACACGAGAAGAGTTGATAAGGTGAACTGAGGTTGAAATCAAATATGAGGTGATTGTTATCACTACTCATTCAGATATTCAAACATGAAAGAAAGGGAAAAATAAAAAAGAAAATCTTTGATTGTGATAAAGGTCGAAAATATAATAAAGCAAATAGTGCAACACAATGTGCTACTAAAGAAATATGGTTATCAATTCAAAACCATATCAACATTATCTAAAGATGGTTTAGGATGTATATCGATATAAATTGTTCACTTCTCAACCACAATTTACTTGATTTGAAGGTCATGAATTTGTTAGTAATCAAAGTTGAAATGACAGACAACATGTTGTTGATTTGACAAAGTGTCATGTTCCATCCAAACACATTTTTTTGTCCTTGCAAGAGCGAAATCTAGAGAATGTTAATCGGTTTACAAAATATATAAACATAAGAGTCAATTACAAAAAGATATCAGATGTCCTAGAATAAAGATATAACATGAGTTTAAGTTGATAGAGGATGCAGATTATGTTTACTATAGTAGAAAAAGAAATATTCATTATTGTGAGAGATATATTTTAGGCCCACCTAGATTCAGTCAAGTCGTTAAATATTTTTTCTATTATGTTGATTATGGACCTCACCTAGAAATATTGTTTGGTCCCACCTAGAGATCTTGCATTGATGAAAGAAATTTAAGTTATGTTTCCAAGGACGATTAATTTGCTTTATCGATAAACAAGATATGTTGTGAATGATCTGCAAGAGGCTAAAATCACGCTAAGGACGTGTTGCGGTGGAAATTGGATATCAAATTATTAATTAATTTGAATCACATCTTTAGTTCACAACCACTCTTTGATTTATCCGAAGGAAAATGTCAAAAGAGGAAAAAACCTATTTTTGCATCGTAAACACAATGCGGGGAGAGATCTAGGTAAGGGGTTGGTTAAGCTTAGGAAAGGTATTAGCATCCTAAACTTCTGTAGTACTCTACAAGAACCTTTTGTTTAATTTCACTATTTGCTTTAATTATTATTTTGAAGTATATACAAAGGGATTAAAAGTTAAAGAAAAGACCTAAGGGTTAGTCCTAAGTTTACTCGGCAAGACGTCACATCTTGTGCCTACATATCCTGACGGGAATGGAATCAGAGTAATTGTAGTTCCCCTCGAAAGGGAGGCTAGAAACGTCATGACTGTGGTCAAGGTTTCAAAGGGAGTAAATGTATCTTAAGGACACGCTTACGTGGAGTACGGAGACTCCAATCTCTACATTGAGATTGTTAATTAAAATTAGGGTTAAATTAGGGATTCCACGGCGAGAGACCTTAAAATAGAGTACGACGACTCTTTGACCTAATGCTAGGGTAAAGGGTAAAAATGTCTGCGGCGGGACGCCTAAAAGTATGAGTTTGAAAACATCAAACGTTAGGGTTATTGACTCGGCGGTCAAATTGCTAGACCTAATCCTTCGGAGGGTGAAAATAACGGTGGACGATGAATAATGTAAGATAAATAAAATTACAGATAATGTTGAGAAATAAAATATACAAATGTGGATGATAAAAATACAAACAACATTATTACATAAATTACAATCCTGAAAAATAAAAGTAAACGGTTAGTGAACCAAAATCAACATAACCAAACAGACGGACAAATTATACGGGATGACATCGAGAAACCTGGAATGTGACAGTGTTAGAAATTAAAATAAATGAAAAAACGGTTAGCAACTTTCGAATAAAAATGTTTTATGATTTACAAAAGAATGTTTTTTTTATTAGAGAAAATATATTTGGTTTTAAAAAATATTTTAAAGGAAAAAGGTTTTTTTTTAAGTATTAAGAAAAAAATATTAAAACAAAATATCTATTTACATTTTTTATTTTTATTAAATTAATTAAAAAACAATATAAACAGAAAAAAGATAAATAAAACAATAAAAACAAGAAAGGTTGGGTCGGGTCACCACTTCTCGGACCCAACCCGGTCCATATATCACAAGAACAAGAAAAGGAAGAGGGATTAGGGAGCCCTAATCCGACTTCAGCGACGGCCTCCTTTTGCATGTCCTTCCAGATTTTTCTCTCTTTTCTCTCGTTCTCTCTTGTTTTATTTGAACGTTCATTATAACTTCTTCTTTTTTAATTTTCCTGGAAAAAAACATGAAGAGCTAACAAGAATGGTTACAGTATGGCGGATATTTACGAGATGATAGGCCGATGATGATTATTTATGAGGCTGTTGTGACGGTTGTTGTTCGACACGCGAATTTGATCGGTGTTTTGGATGAATTGCCGCCGTTGTTTACTGGCTGTGATGTTCGCTGACGGTTACGCTTTGGTTCTCGTGGTGATTTAGTGTGATTCACGGTTTATGGATGGTAACTGATGATGAGGACGATGATGACACTGAGAGAGGATTCGTGTCTGAGTCTAACGGACTTCAGTTTGGCTTTGATGGTGGTTTTCTGATTTCTTGTCCGTAGTCGTTTGGTTGTCCGTTTCTGCTGTCAGGGTTTGCCGTCATTGGTGAACGTGTTCCGTTTCCTCCTCTTGGGTGAGTTTGTTCTTGTTTTTGTGGTTTGTGGCTCTCCCCCCTTTTCGTTAGGGTTTTTCTTCTGATTTATATTGCCTCTTTTCACTCTTAATGGGCTTGGATATGTTGAACCCCACGTTACTTTTTGCGGATTTTCGTTCATTGATTTTGTTGGATATGACTTGCTGTTTTGCAGACTTGGTGCTAGACTGAAGGATGGATCCGAATTTGATTTGATATCCATAGATTTCTATTACAGATTTGGATTTTTGATTTGTTTTGAATCTGAATATTTACTTGATGGAAACTGATTTGGATTTGATTTGGATTGGATTTGGATGTTGGTGATTTAGATATCCAAAAAATTTACTTGATAGGAGCTGGATTTGGATAGAAATCTATTTGGCTGGAAAATCACTTCTTTAAAATAAGCGCTTATCCAAATAATCACTTTGGCAAAAAAACTTCTTTTTCTCTTCTTCTCGGCTGTCCCGAAAGAACAGATACTGCCTATTGGTAGCTGAGGTCGAGGATCGTAATGGGAGTTGGCTTCGGCATTTATTGTTGCCCTCCTGACACTCGATGATGAAATTGCTCTGAGGGTGTCAAAAATAATTTTCTAACTTATTCTCTGTTTTGCTCTGTTTCTGATTTTGCCTGTGCAAGTACGAAGAGAAATCGGGCATGAAGACGGTCGGAGAAATCAAGCATGAAGAACTTAAGAATTTAGGAACTTTAGGATAGGAAATGTAATTTTTTTCTTTTTGTAATTTGTAATAAAAATATTTATGAATAAAAATTCAACAATATTTCTATTCAAAATCATTTTCCTCTTTAAAAATATTATGAACAAAATTCAATAATATTTCTATCCAACTTGTCTGATTGTAATTCTTATCGTACCAATCGACTCTCCTGAAGAAAAACCGATATATTCCAGCAATTAAACGCTTTTGAATAAACTTAATCAATTGTAATTTAACTTGATTAAACTGGATACAAATGGACTATCTTCACCAACTAAATCCCAAAATAATATCTGAATTCCCTTATGTCCCCAACACGTGCCACTTCACTTAAAACTGATGTAACCTTCGATTCTTCCAATATATTCCCAAATTAAATCGCGCCTAATGATAGACACGATGATGGCCTTGAACAGAAAAAAACAGGAAAGAAACCGAGAAATCCGCTTGACAGCAAAACAGAACTATACTCCGCGCCAAAAATTCCAATGGTTTTTTAGAAGGCTAAATCCAATGCCATGAACCAACTCGGCCAAAAATTTGCAATTAAATAGATATAATAAATCTAGACTTGAGCCGAAGTTTATATTGCTTTCCTTTTAAGAAATTAAATGGCAGGTAGCAGAAGAAACGGAAAAATAAATGTCTGTTGAAACCAAATTCCTCAGAGCAGATTCTTGCATTGCTTTGAACCAAAACCGATTTGATATCTCAACATAATCACACCCATATGACAAAATAAATGACTCAGAAATCTGCTGATGACAGAGTCTCGGCCCGCTGAATTGATTATTGTACTTCAAACATCCGATGCCAAAATTACCGTGAATTTCTGTTTACCCTCATAAAAGGTAAGAAACTCGGAAATGGAGGCTCTAATAAATCAAAGGAGTCTTGGCGATGACTCAACCTCATGAACTGTCAGCAACAAAGCGTAAATGACAATTTCGCCCTTCTACAGCTAAAGTGTACCAAACGTAATTCTCCTGCAAAATAAACAGACTACATAATCTGTTAGTAGTTAGCTGATGCAAAAGTGAGATGTCATGCGACATGAATCGATTAATCAGAGGGTAAAATTTGGGGTATTACAGGACGAAACTTGCATGGAATAGTGATGATGGGGAGTATCATCAACCGTTACAACAACTTGAGAAACTATGTGTTGATTGTTGTCAATTTATTGATTATGTGAAAGACACATGATTGACTCTTCATATGCATAGGTTTGTTGGAGCATCGATCAATTAATTGATGCATTTGGCCAACACCATGGCTAATTGTATTCTCTTTTAGTAGCTATAATTTGTATTAATTTTATGTTTTTTAATCATTTTAAGTTTTTAGTCTGCTCATTTAATGTTTTCTTTCATTTTAGGGTTGAATATGCTCATTGTAAATTAAAGCAGATGTTGGAGAACAATATGAAAATATTGGTGGAGTGCTATGAATAACAACTTGAAGTTACATTTATGCAACATTAGAGCTTATTTTCATAAGAGTTTTTAGGAAGTTGAGAACGGACACACTAGTCCATTTTATGGAAATTCGCATGGATCAATATCAAGAGCTACTTTGAGGCGTATTGTTGAAGAGTTACTATGGGTTGATTATGTGGGATTCGACAGCCAAACTTATGGGTGTACTCTTATAACATCATATGGACAGTCTTGTGTTTGTGAGTTTTTAAATTTTGGCACACAGATATCAAATGTCGAGACAGATGTCACAACACTGGGATCAAGATAGTTTGAACCCTCATAAGTATGCAGAAAAATAAATGACAAAGATAAATAACACCAGTAGTTGTTAACCCAATTTAGTGAATCATCACCTACATTTGGGGGCTACCAAGCCAGGAAGGAAATTCACTATGACAATATTATTTCAATGCTAAACTCCCCCTTTTATAACTTATCACATAATCACTACCTTGTGAAAATTCTACCTAGACGCCCTCTAGATATACGGTCCCCCTCTCACTTCCTATCAGACATAAACCAGTGACAATTCAACAACAACCCAAAATATAAGTACCAACACTTCCAAGTACAATACTTAATTTTGCTTAAAAGCTTTAACTAAGAACAATAAATTATTGCTTAAAATCTTATGAGTGAACAATTAACAATTAACAATCCATCAACTCAATGCATCAAAACTGGTACAAGAGTGACATAGAAAGAAAACATACAAAACCCTAAAGAACCACAAAGACACGACTAATCCTAAATATTTAAAATCCACACATTCTTTAGGATTAGAAAACCCCTTTAAATAAATATCAAAGCTAAATGGGCTTGGGCTCTCAAAAACAAAATGCAAATCACTAGGAATCAACTTTAAACCAATTGCATAATATCCTACACAATAACAGGAACAATAACACAAATTTTCCTAAAAAGGCTTGACGATCCTTTTTAAGAAATACAATTAAATCTGTCACAACAGAAGATCCTAAGATATCCTCCCTTGGATAACAATAACATGTGATCTAAAACACAATCAAAACTCACACTTAAAATACCAAAACTGTCATGCCCTAACCTTTTGGTATAACATGTCCTAGCACATGTCACAACATCATGCTGAACATGATGTCTGACTCTCATAGCAGAACATCTGGCTTAACATTTTGCTGACAGCATGTTTTACCAAAATGTTTCCAATACAAAAACCACAAAACTTATAATCTCCCCCTTTGAAAATTTTGGCTAAAACAAATCAGGAGTATACACAGTAGAATCACAAATAAAATAAGCTACATGAAACCATGTAAACTTTATACATACTGTAACTTTGCAACAACAAACCAGACAGGTTCATAACTCCCCCTGCCACACATAGACAATGCTCCCCCTCAAGGGGAAAACCCAAATCACAAGAAAAGAAACAAATACAAATTATTCAAGTCCACACATCACAAAAAAACACAATGTTAAGACATCTAGTATGACATCACAAAACCAGTAGCATCACCGTCCCAGTAGCATAACTCCCCCTCAAGACCACAACCCATTGCAGATAAAAAAATTCTCCTAGACAAGACACACCATTACTCCTTATCATAAAGGACATTATGAACTATCTCAGAGACACGTGCAGTTAGAAGATCCTTCTTTAAACCACAAGCATGACAAACACTCATGTTCCCCCTCAATAGTTGCATACAAAAAGCAGCACAAATATACTACTCTTCCCTTAGCAGTAGTACAGTTCTATCATAGTGTTAGTCAACATGTCAAGACAAGTGACATGACATCAGGATAAACAGAATCCGACCTCAACATTTTACTCCCCCTTTTAAGCCAAAAATTGACAAAAAATAGAGTAAATGTAAACAAAAATGGAAATACACAATAGCAATGGCAACAAACGGCTCTAATGGAAACACAAATTTAAATCATCTTCAGGTAATCTTCCACATCTTGCCCATTTCAAAGATTATGT
Source organism: Lathyrus sativus (assembly GCA_963859935.3). Classification (NCBI taxonomy): domain Eukaryota; kingdom Viridiplantae; phylum Streptophyta; class Magnoliopsida; order Fabales; family Fabaceae; genus Lathyrus; species Lathyrus sativus. The sequence goes on from OZ012741.1 coordinate 160,985,295, forward strand.
TGCACTCCTTGAAGCTGTGTTTTAGAATAATTAACATTAAATTCCCTTGCCACACCCTTAAAACATGTCTTATTCAAGTCGGCCCTTCTACCTTGCACAGATCTTTTGCTTCATCCCTTAACTATAGTCACTTGCTTAGGTTTATCAAGCATCAGAAAATAGAGGTAGGATGTAGGATCTGTTGCATCCCTCCATATCTGTAATTGTTATAACTCCTTAATAATGCAAGTTCCAACTTCACACCTTATGTCCTCAACTAGATTTGCATGTGAAGCTTTCACACACATAATAGTCACTTGTTCCTTTTTGTTCACATGCTCCAAAATAGCAACCTTTCCTCCAGTAAGATTCCTGATTAGTTGATTATAACTCTCAAGATTCATGTTTCAACCATGTTGAATGAGATATTTGATAATATTCAGATCTTCACAAAGTAATGTCATGACATCAGGTTTGTCATTAAGTTTCTTCAACATCTGTTTCATCTACACTAATTGAAAGCAACCTCTTCTAATTTCACCATATTCAACTTCAGCAGTACACCAAGAGGAACATACTTGCTTCTTATTGATCATGGAATTCATACTTGTTATAATAATGCAATTTAATATCTTATTTTCTTGAATACTAGGACTCATCCTTGGTTCAAGCTTACAAACAAGACAAGAGTTTGATATTTCCTTTGTACCCCCAGTGATGTTTCTTTCAATAGAGTGTCTTGCAATGAGATCCTTGGGTTGGTATGAATGACCCTTAACAGAGAGATCTGAAGTGACTTGAGAGTTATTTGATATAATTCTAGTGAAATTACAGCTTTCTCTTATTCCTGCCATATTAGTCTGCATAGAGGATGTTTCAACATTGTCTTCAACATCCGTCATTTGTTTAGTAATTGAATTATTAATTACCATATTGAGGGATTCCATTGTCATTCTAGCACTGAAGTTAAAGACTCTATAAGCTCTACTGCTTGATGAGTAACCAAGAAATATTCCTTCATCACTTATAGGACCCATCTCACTCTTTTGATCTTTGTTAGCCAAGATATAGAATTTACTTCCAGAAATATGAAAGTATTTGACTGTAGGTATTTTTCCTTTCTATAGCTCATAGAGAGTAACTGAAGAGCCTGCCCTTAAGGTGACCATATTATGAATATAACATGCAATATTCATAGCTTCAACCCTAAAGTGATATGGAAGTCGCTTAGCATGAAGCATGACTCTAGCAGATTCTTGTATAACTCTTGTCTTTTTCTCAATAGTTCCATCTTGTTGAGAAGAGATGGAAGAAGAAAATTCATAACTGATGTTTTTAGAAGCACAAAATTTAGAGAATTTTGCATTATCAAACTCCTTGTCATGATAGCTTCTAAGCTTGAGGATCATACTATTTTGCTCCTTTTAAAATTTTTGACATAAATCTTTAAAGACTTCAAAAGTGTCAGATTTTTCTTTAAGAAAGTTCACCCATGTAAACCCTGAAAAGTCATCAATAGCTATATAGACACATTTCTTTCCATCCAAGTTGTCTACCTGCATTGGTACCATTAAGTCCATGTGAAGAAGTTCCATTGCATTGGAAGTAGCTTGATGTTGTAACATAGGAGAGGACATAATGGATTGCTTCCTAACCTTACACTCACCACAGACTTTCCCATCTTTGCTCTTGAGTTCTGGTATTCTTGTAATGGCTCTTTAAGATATGATTTTCCTCATTCTGCTAAGATGAAGGTGTCCAAGTTTCTGGTGCCATAGCTTCACTTCATCCTCATTTGTTACAGAACATGTGGAAGAGTAAGCAGTTATTTGAGGTTCCCACATAAAAATTGTCTTTAGACCTTATACCTTTCATCAAAACAACATTTTTATCATTTTTTACAAGGCATTCTGTCTTTGAGAAACTAACTAATGACCTTTGGTCACACAATTGAGTAATGTTAATGAGATTAACAGTTAGTCCTTTAACAAAGAGAACATCTTCTAAACTAGGTGATCGAGCACACACCAACTTTCCAACTCCTTTGATTTCACCTTTAAACCCATAACCAAATCTGACAGAACCTGTGGGTTGAGGCTTGTTATCTACCAATAGATTCTAAACCCCCGTCATATGTCTATAGCATCCACTATCAAAATACTAGTCTTCTCTAGTTGAGGTCCTCAAGGAAGTATGAGCTATTAGGTTCACATCCTTTTCTTTAGATCTTCTCTTTTTACGTACTTGATTAACCTTGGTATGAGTTAAAATTTTTTGATTTCCATACAATTTATAACAGAAAACATTTATATAACCATACTCTCCATAGTAATGACATCTCCAACAAGATTGGTAATTATTTGGAGGTTCATTATGTATGCCAGAATGTTGTAACATGTGGTTAGACATTGTGACCATCTTCTTCCTTTCAGAAGGAAAGAACTTTTCTTCAGACACTCTTATTTGTTTACTATCAGGTTGATAATGAACTTCTGCAGCTCCAATATCTTTTATTATTTCAGCCTTATTTTTCATCCTACTCAAGGAATTTGTCATGTCATAAAGCTCAGAATTTAAGAGAGTTACATCATTTATAAGCTAAGAAATAGTACATAAGAGTTCCTTCTTCTCATTTTCCAATTCAGCTATGACCTTTCTCTGATATGTCTTTGTCTTAAGTCTTTCTTCACATCTGTCATAAGTTTCCTTGAGGACACATCCAAATCTGCATAGAGGATATTTTCATCATAAGATTCTACTTCATCTGCTAGAGAGAGTATTAACAGGTTTGACAGTCTCTGTGTTGGATTCATCTTCTGACACATCATCATCTGACCAAGATACAATCAAGCCGTTTTTCTATTTCTTGAAATAGTTGGGACATTACAGCTTAATATGAACAAAACCTTCACACTAATAACACTGAATCCCTTTACTTTGATCTGACTTCTCTTCAGCTCTGGTATTCTTTTGAGAATCATAGTTATTCCTGATGTCAGATGTGATGTTCTTGACACCTAGTTTTCCCTTTTTGTTCAATCTCTTCAGAATTCTATTTAATTGCTTCCCAAGTAGAATAATGGTATTTAAAAGTCCCTCATCAGTATTCGGGTTAGTTTGACCCTCTTTATCTACAGCATTGAATACTAAAGCAATGCTTTTGTTCTTCTTTTCAATTCTATCATTCATGGTCAATTAAAAAGTTCAAAGTGACCCTACTAGCTCATTAACTCTCATACTACTGATGTTTTAGGCTTCTTCAATGGTTGTGACCTTCATGTCAAATTTCTTAGGGAGAGACCTAAGAATCTTCCTAACCAGCTTTTCTTCTGATATCTTTTCCCCAAGGCACTAAAGGCATTAACTATTTTAAGAACATTCATGTGAAATTTGTAACGCCCATTTTAATTATTTTTAATTTCGGTGTTATTTTCATTTTCGATGTGCTTGCGTGAATTTTGGGTTGAGGAGTAAGTTCCATAATATTACAAAAATATGATTAATGATGATAATAGTATGATAATTAATGAGGTGTCACTAATATTAATATTATTGTTATTATTATCATATTTAATAATATTAATGGAATAAAAATATTATTATTGAGATTTATGGAATTAAAAGAATTAGGAGAATTATATATTATTTGGAATAAAGTGATTTTTGGGGTATTAAGGGTAATGTTGGAGTTCTTGGAAATAGAGAGCGAAGAAGAACGAGAACACGCTCGGTGAAGAAGGAGAACGCAAGGGAGCCAAGTGTGGAGCAAGAACAAGCTTGGTAAGAGATCATCAAGATCATCAATTTTGTGTGAATTGGGAAGCTTCATCAACATCAGAACTTCAACTGAGGTAAGGGGGGATATATCGGTTAAATTGGTATATGCATGAGTGATGGTTGAAAGGGGGAAAATCCCTAATCCCCATAGATGATGATAATCTAATGTTGATTGTATATGTATGTTGATGTGATCATAGTGTATAATGTGTTAATTTCGTTTGCATGTGACTGTGGGAATTTGTTTGAGAGCATTTGGGGGTTCCGGGTAAATTCGAAGTTAATGCTGGAAGTTGGTGAATTGAGCAGATATGAGAGTTTATCGGGTAGAACTGAGTTTGGGTGTTATAGCTAGGTTGTAGAACCTCGAGCCGATGATTTTGATGTGGTTTCGATGTAAATTGGAAAGTGGGAGAGCTGCTGAGTTTTGAGCATCAGTGTTATTTTTCCAGAATCGCAGGCTTTCGCTAGCCCTTCGCTAGGCGAATGCGTGGCGAGCATTCGCTAGCAGACTCGCGTAGCGAGTGTATAGCGAGCCTTGGCAGTGGTTGTTTTTCCTTACTCGCTAGCAAGTTCGCTGAGCGAGGTAGTGGCGAACACTCCCAGTATCTCAGAAGTGTGGTTCGCGAGGAGATTCGCTAGGCAAACGTGTAGCGAACACTTGCTAGGAGCTCACGTAGCGAGCAGGTAGCGAGTGTAGCAGATTTTGGTTTTTGAGGGCTGTGTGCAGCTGATGATGCTGAGTGCGATCGGATTGACATGCTGTGATGATAGCTGAGTGTTGAGAGTGTGCTGAGGAGTATGAGGGTTGTGTGGCCGGCGTTTATCGCATTTGACATAATCGGTGGATTATGTGTTAAGTATCGATAGGTGTGGATGTGTTTGTGAGATGTATGCACTATGTGCTATGTGCTATGTGTGTAAGATATGTGGATCAGTAGGATCGTTACGCATTGAGTTTGTTGTGGTGATGTGTTGTGATGAGCGGATCCGTAGGATCGATACGCCTTAAGTGTGTTGTGTTTGTGTGTTGTTTGTTGGATTGGATCAGTAGGATCGATATGCCTTGTGTGCATGGTATGTGATATGTTGTGTGGTGAGTTGATCGGTAGGATCGATGCACTCTGTGTGCTTGTGTATGTATACATATTATGATGCGATGGACCAACGGGGTCGTGTGCACTGTGTGTGCTGTGTGTTTATGCATAGTGTCTTGCATAACATGTGGACGTGAGACCTGTGTGGCTCACGTGTTCCAAATGGGGAGCGTGGACGTGAGACCTGTGTGGCTCACGTGCTCCAAGTAGGGAGCGTGGACGTGAGACCTGTGTGGCTCACGTGCTCCAACTGGGGAGCGTGGACGTGAGACCTGTGTGGCTCACGTGCTCCAAGTGGGGAGCGTGTGGACGTGTTGTGTGATTCACGCACGTGCTCCAAGTGGGGAGCGTGGACGCAGTGTATGATTCACTGATGTGCTCCAAGTGGGGAGTGTGGACGGGATTTGGATCGTTGCTCGGATGGAGTGTATGCGACCACCCGTGTCCCAAGTGGGGGACGTTGATGATTTGATTATATGGGCTCGGGAGGAGCGTGGTAGGGATAGATCGTTGCTCGGTGGAGTGTATGCGATCTATCCTGAGTTGAGTCGGTACCGCATAATTGTTGAGTCGAGTGCATGTGTTGCATAGTTATTGTATGAGTTGTGAATATTGATGATGGGACAGTAGGTCCATATATGTTGTATGTGAAATAAAGATTTATTGTTTTCTGCCTTTTATTTCATGTACCTTTATACCATTATTATTTGATCGTGATCCTCACCCCTTTGCTGTTGTTATGGTCTGTGCTTGTTCGGAAGTACAGACAATCCAGGTATTTATCTAGCTTGGATTGTGGCATCGTCGTAGGACTGCTCTGATACGTAACACCGGGGCGTTTTGGGAGTCTTATTGGTTATTGTTGATATGTGTGCCCCTGTGGCGTATCTGACTTTTGGGAGACATGTGATGATGTTTGATGATTATGATATATATTTTGGGCAGATGTTCGATGGTTGTATATATGACGTTGTTGATGACTTGGATGATGTATAAATGTTGTTTTGAGTTACGACAAACTATGTTCATTTTCCGCTGCAACTTTATCGAAAATTAATTTGGAAAAAAATGTTTTGTGAAATTTTTTGATGAGAATTGTGACATCCAGTTGTGGGAGGACTCTGATGTGTGATTGTTTATTTGTGTTATTTTTATTCTGGGAAACGGGGTGTTACAAGTTGGTATCAGAGCAGGTCGGTCCGTCCGGCCAGTGTAGTGTTTTGAGTCTGTCTGTAGGATAAAGTTGGTTGTTTTCTGTTAACCTGGATTGTTGTTGTTGAGCAGTATGGCTGGGAGGAATGATGCGGCATTGGCTGCGGCTATGCAGGCTATGGCACAAGTAGTGGCCAATCAGAATCTGGCTGCGGGTGCTCAGTTCAGAGACTTGACGCAGTTCTAGAGCAACAAGCCACCAAAATTTGAAAGTGGGATTCTGGATCCGGTAGTTGCACAGAAATGGTTGAAGGCAATATAGAAGATCTTCAGAACCATGGGGTGCAGCGATGAGCAGAAAGTGAGATTTGGTACTCACATGCTTGAGGGAGAGGCCGAGGCTTGGTGGGACAACTGTCGTCAAAGGATGGAGGCTCGGGGACTCCGATTACTTGGGAGGTGGTTCGATCTGGTTTTCTGGAAAAGTATTTTCCAGAAGATATCAGAAGTGCTAAAGAGGTGAAATTTTTAGAGTTGAAGCAGGGCAGTATGTCGGTGGCTGAGTACGTGGCTAAGTTTAAGGAATTGGCTCAGTATTGTCCCCATTACAATACTGAGGAAGCGATGGCTTCTAAGTGTCTGAAATTTGAGAATGGGATGAGGCCGGAGATCAAGATGGGGATCGCATGTCAAAAAATCAGGAGCTATCCTGAGTTGGTGAGTAGAAGTCGGATTTACGACAATGATAACCGTGCAAGGATTGCACACTACAAGGCGGTGAATGTCCGCAAGGGTAAGCAGAGGTTCGGTGGTACACCTTACAGTGTGCCAACCAATAAGGGAAAGCAGAAGGCTATGGTTGATAAGAGGTTTCGAGAGAGGAAGGCATCGGCGGACTTAAAATGTTATCAGTGCGGTGTCGCGGGACATCGTGCTAGTGATTGTCCTCAAGAGATGAAGAAGTGCTTCAAGTGTGGGAAGTCGGGCCATTTGATGGCGGATTGTAGGACTAATATGCCTACTTGCTATAACTGTGGTGAGAAAGGCCATATTAGTGCTCATTGTGAGAAGCCAAGGAGGCCTCAGGCGCCTTAGGTTGCTGGTAAAGTGTTTGCTATGGTGGGCACTCATACGGCGGACGAGGAGCGTTCGATCAAAGGTACTTGTTTTATCAATAACATTCCTTTGACTGATATGATTGACACCAGTGAAACCCACTCGTTTATCTCTGTTGATTGTGTGAAGAGGTTAAGTTTGGTGCTGACTACTCTTGAGCGGCAGATGACTATTGAAACTTCCTCGATTGGTTCGGTGACTACTTTGTTAGTGTGTTTGAAGTGTCCATTGACTATTTTTGGCCGAGACTTCGGTGTGGATTTGATTTGTTTGCCACTTGGTGGTTTGGATGTTATACTGGGTATGAACTGGTTGGAGTTCAACCGAGTATACATCGATTGTTTTCGGAAGGTGTTATTGTTTTTGACTCGAGAAGAGGAAGCATTGGCAGATTCCTTGTCTAGTAAGTGTCGCTACTACGAAAATCGGCGCCGGCTGAACAGAAGAGTCGCCACCGTGCGTTATTCATCCCAACGGAGGGAAAGGAAACGCCCAGAGTAAACCTACCGCAAAGACGGGAAAGGTATGGTCATCGCAACCAAAACCTGGATTCGGGAGTCAGTTACGCAAGGGGAAGGTATTAGCACCCCTCACGTCCGTCGTACTCGACGGGATCCACGCTTGTTTTCGGGTATGGATTGTTATTCTATCTAAACTAAAGGATGAGGTCTGAAAAGAAAAGAAAACATGACTCGGCAAAGCATCGCACTTTATGCCTACGTATTCCCGTCTAGAACGAGAAATCAGAGTCAACGTAGTTCGCCTACCTACGGGAAAGGAGGGGAAGGTTGCTCGCTAGGATATCGCATCCTATGCCTACGTACTTTCATACAGCATGAAAGATCAGAGCAAACGTAGTTCGGGCCACGTACGACACCAGTCTGTTTTTATTGTTTTTATTCCTTCTGAAAAAGGGTTTTTCTGATTACAGGTCCAAGCGGACAAAAATGACGTTTTGATGAGTTCACATTCTTTTACGGAAGAAGTGTCTTTTATTGTGTCTGAAATCTTATTGTGTTTTTCTGTTTGTTTTGAGGAAGAAGAGACAGAACTCTAACCTACGGTTGCAAAGGGAATCAAACTAACCTAATGTTATCATGCATGGGTTAAGACCTAGTGTCTATCATGCTCCTCTCTTGCACAGAGAGAAATAGAGATCCTAAGGGATAAACGGAAACAGAAACAACAGATATAATAAAGCAGTAAAATGCATGGATGCAACAATACAAGCGAGGCAAGGGAGTCCCACTCAACCTCGAACCTAGAAAACAATAGGCAAAAGTGAACGGAATTCACTTTCAACCTGACAGGTTAAACAACAAACAATACAGTCAGGGAAAACCAATCAATACATCAGGAAATAAACAGCAAAAAATAAACAGCCACAGCAGCTCTGCATCAACATCTGTCTTCAAGTCATCATCAACAGCTACCAGCCTCAAGCAAGCCTCAGTCTCTATCTTCACAGCCTTCAAGCAAGGTCTCTGTCATCAGTCTTCAATCTGCAAGGGTTTTTCTTCAAGTCTCAATCTCCAAGATGCATATCAGTCAACAAGATGGAATGAATGTTAAACAATCAATTGCCCACCAAGGGTGGCTCATTAACTGTCAACATTATACAGACAATTTTCCCTCAAAAGTTCTATCTTTCAAATACATTCACTAATCCTTCCAAAGGAAGGAGGTGGATATTTGAAAGAGACTTTGAATCATAGAGAAAGAATGGAGGCAGACAAGACCTTCCATGTTTGTGAATCAAGTTTTCTACTCTAGAGCTCTGCCTAGCTCCTAAACCCTACAGCCTTCAACATCTACTGGCAAGATGCTCCTCATCAACTCTGGAAGCTGGTCTTCAATCTCTTGATCTCCAATGGTCTCCATCATCACAGTCTTCAGCTCTCCCAATCCCCAAGCAAACCCAATACCCCACACAGACAAATGAAATAACCCTAGAGAGGGCACACCACACAGTCAAACAAATATAAGCAGTATACTGATAGCAGTAGTAGAATAGGGGAAACCTAGTAATTTCTAAGGGATCTATCATCTACCCATGACCCCTATAGTCCCATACCCCAAAGATTCAATTTACAACTCCTAAGGGAAATGACTTAATTCACCTATGTTATCTCATAAACCCTAGTTTTGATCATGTTATTCACACCTAAACAAATCACCTAAAATTAAATCCTAAAATCATGAATTAAATTTTATATACAAGCTAAAGGTCTAAGCTAATCAACCTAGAAAGAATGGGTCAAAAATATTAAAGCATCTAATCAAACTAAAATCAACAAATTCATGCATTAAACTACACATTATTCAAACCTATTTAAAAGAAAAATATGCTAAAAATATTAAAACAAAATGAAATTGGAATTTTTTTAGGTGATAATTTTCTTAACAAAATTATGAACAATATGCAAAAACAACCAATTAAAAATGAGCAATTTTCTATTTGTTATGAATTTTCAAAGAATTAAAATGAATTGAGTAAAATTGAAATGAATTAATTGAGAATGGGGTGCAGAAAGTATATAAAATCAGTTGAAAATGAGAGATGGGCTGAAAGTGGGAGGTGTGAAAAGCACGCGTGCATAGGCCTAGTTAGTCAGAAAACTTAACAAAAAATAAAAAAGAGAAAAACGGTGCACATAGCAATTAAAACAGTTCAATATCATTGGGCCTTGGTTGAGAGGGTACGAATAGCAAGGAATCCTAAGGCCCATTCTGAGGGAATAAATGAAACGGTGCGTTTAGCACCCAGATTTCCCTCCATACTTCAACTTTAAACCACGACCATTGGATTACAATATGAGTCAAGTCAAACACCAAATCGTAGGGTCCTCCTTCATCTTCAACCTTGGGCAAACCCTAGAACCAGAAATCTCCTCTCCCATGCACGAGTTTTATACCTCTCTGTTCTCCCTTGATTCTCCATGAATTCACTCGATGTAAAGAGCAAAGTTGCTCTACTTCTTCCCCTCTACACAACCATGCCATTATCTTCTTCTAAAACTCACTCAAACCTCAAACCCGATAGGTATAATATTCGGATTCCACCATTTTCACCTGCTATCAACCATTCCAATTCTCACTAATTTTTGCCCTAACACAGCCTACACCTCATGCTGATCATTTTAAGCTATAACCCTAAGATTATCGTGCATTATTCTTGATGTTATAAACCTTGACAGCTTTGGTACACCATTAACAACCTCCATGAAACCTTCTCAAACTCACCAAGATTAATCATCTAACCTATCCTAACAGATCTAACCTAACAAATCTCTATGATTCTAACTAAATCAAGCAATTCGAATGAGAAAACCAACCTGGTATGATGATGAACACAGGTATAGAAATCTTCAAATCCAATTCTTTCAATGCTCTGAACTTGATCCACACACTCAATTCTTTGTTCTGTATGCAAAGATTCTTGCTCCAATGCCTTGAATCTTTGTAACCACTTCTTCTTGCACCTTGAATGATGAAGATGGATGGCACCAATTCTTGCTCAATTCAACCAAATCTTTGATGGAATTGTGATCTATGAAAGATGTTGATGATGATCAGATCAAGAAATTTGGAATTTGATGGAGATTTGATGAAGTTTGAGAGGGTTTTGCAAAATGGAAGATTGAAGTGTAACTTGGTATTGTGAGCATAATGAATCACCAACCATGGAATGAAGCTACTCAATTCAATATATAGATGGAAATGGAAAACCCTAGAACTTTGTAGAACCTTCACATGCACTATTTCCCTTGGATTTTGATTATGTAACTTCTTTTGTAAGTAACCAAGCATAACTTCTAAATCTTGAACCAAACTCAAAAATCAACTTTTGCCAATGTTCTTAAAACATTTTTTCCAATCAAAATGACCTATAATTTCATCCCATTTGGCCAAATTATGAAAAATCTCAATTTTAGGTCATTTTTTATTCATTAAATTCACCAAATTTGAAACCTTGTTCTATGAGCCTTTATAATCTTTCATGGTCACTTTTCTAGACTCAAAATGTCATTTGGAGCAAGTTTGATGTTGTGAAGTTTTCCATTTGAAGCTTCCTTGTATGAGTTTTGGGCATAGGCTTGAAATGACCTGTAATTCTCAGATGACCAAAATACCCTTTGCTTGCCAAGACCATAAGTAGAGTTCTACAAATCATATGAAGGCATACCATACCTTTATAGAAAGCTAAGACAATGAGGAACAACTATTATGTTGACCAGAAATTCATTTGAAATATCCTTGAGGGGTAAACGTTGCTTGGAAGACAAGTGACTTTCATAGACAAAATTTCAGATACCCCAGATGACCTGTAACTTGCAAGGACCATAACTTGAGTTATATAAATCTCCTTGATGTCTTCCACCACTCAAATTAAAGGTCTTGAGATCCTCTACAAGTTTAATGTTGGCCAAGGATCCATTTGAAGCTTGCATTTTGACTTATCGTGCTTGGAAGTTTGACCTAAACTAGGGGATTTTACACAGAAACCCTAATTTAGAAACTCCTCTTCTCCTTGATTTCTCTTGAATTCTTCTTGGCATATCACCATATCCTTATCTACATGTCAAATTATGAACCCCACATCTCTCCAATAGACCTTAATGCCCTTCAATCAAACATTTGACCCAGGGTTGACCCAGATGAAACCCTAGTTGACTGTCTTCAACTGCCACTCTTGTGATCACATCAATGACTTGTCTCACTTTCAAAATGGCTCTCCATGTCTTCCATGATGTCTATATACCCTCCATGCTCAATTCACATCTCACAACTTCTTTGATGATCTTCAGATACCCTCAGATAGGAGATAGATTCACTGCTTGATCCACTGACCTCTCTGGGTTTCAATTTCTTTCTGATGACTTGAGTATGCTTGAATTTGAATAATAACCTCTTGATAGGCTCATAGAGATGAGAATAGTGCTTGATCCCTGTTGGATGATTTGTTATGCTATGCTATGCTATGCAGATGATTAGACTATGTACATGACTCTATATGCAAATGCTAATGCAATTGAAACATAAACCAAATGAATAAGGTTGAGCAAATTTTAGGGTGCAACAGCTGCCCCTATTCAAGCGACTTGGACCCGATTGGGTGAAGAGCGAACGGCCTTCAAACATTCGAGGTGCGAGACGGTTGAATACTAAGAACCCGGAAATTTGCCAACCGCAGAAATAAACTGCACCACTGCTTGGGGAACAATCATTCCTCAACTGAATCTAACTGTTACGGCAACCTACTGATCCCTTAGCGACCGTGTTGGGGATTATTTTCATCAGCCTGCAAAAGATTCTATCATAGCAGGAATAAAACTTTGTCCACGTAAGGACTCCGGTCTCGTCAACACAAAGAAACATCAACTAAAACTTGTCCACGTCAGGACTCTACCTGCCGTCAATCCGGAAAAATCTCGGCGACTTCGCTGGGGATAATTCGTCTGCATTTCATCAGAAATAAATCGTCCACGTTAGGAATAAACTGTCCATGTTAGGAATAACATTTCTACGTCAGGAATAAACTTCGTCCACGTAAGGAATACATCGTCCACGTCAGGACCCACCTTTCCACGTAAGGAATACCTCTTCTTTCCACGTAAGGAATACGTCTTCTTTCCACGTAAGGAATAACTCTCTTCTAAATCTGTCCACGTCAGGACTAAACTTCGTCTGGATCTGTCCACGTCAGGACTATACTCTTCCACGTCAGGAATAATCTCTTTCCACGTAAGGAATACATCTTTTTTCCACGTAAGGAATCAATCTTTCCACGTAAGGAACCAATCTTTCCACGTAAGGAATGTCAATCTTTCCATGTAAGGAATGCCATCTTTCCACGTAAGGAATGTCAATCTTTCCACGTAAGGAATGCCATCTTTCCACGTAAGGAAACAATCTATCTTTCCACGTAAGGAAACAATCTTCTTTCCACGTAAGGAACACCATCTTTCCACGTAAGGAATCACATTTTGATTCGTCCACGTAAGGACTCACATTTTTTCACGTAAGGAATCACATCTGTATTCGTCCACGTAAGGACTCCCATCTCGTCTTGATTTGTCCACGTAAGGACTCACATCCTCGACCCGCTGAGGAAATAAAACTCGTCCACGTCAGGACTCATGCTGCGTCAACACGAAGGAAGATAAATCTGTCCACGCCAGGACTTGCGCACCTTCGACTCGCTGGGGAAATAAAAATTGTCCACGTCAGGACTCCCGCTTCACTAACACGAAGAAAGATAAATTTGTCCACGTCAGGACTCGCGCATCTTGTCATCACGAAAAACTATAAACTTGTCCACGTCAGGACACACCTTTCACCATTACGAAGAAAGATATCTGCTGGAAATAAATTGTCCACGTCAGGACACCAACACGAAGAGTAACCAACTTTGTCCACGTCAGGACGTCACATTCAATCAATACGGAGAAATCGAATCTGTCCATGTTAGGACTAGCACATCTCATCAACTCGGGGAAATAAATCTGTCCACGTTAGGACCCCCACTTCTCTAGCATGAAGAAAACCCGTCAATATAGGAATAGATTGTCCACGTCAGGACTCATTTCTCCACTGGTCCCGACCCACAAACTTCTTAACACTGACGTGACAGCGACTTTGGGCGGACTCCACTGGGGATATTTGAAAACTAAGCTACCGGACGCCCGTTCTAATAACTGGCGGCAGCCTCTGAAATTCTGACTCATGAAACCCTTTGATGCTGAATAACTCTGCTTGGGGACAAGGAGAAATTCATCATGATAACTCTGGCGGGGAAAACGAGAGAAATTTACACAAATAACTCTGCTCGGAGACAAAGAGAACTTAATCTAATGACTCTGTGGGGAATAATGCCAAAACTGACATTTTCGTTGAATGTCTCACGCCGAGATCTTGAATGTTTGGCAATTCATTTGAGCAAGAGCTCTCTCTACCTGCAAGAGACACAATACTTGAGACAAACAGGTTAGCCAACCTAGTTTATGTTTCAAAATGCATATGTTTGACAATGACGCAATGCTCCATTCGACATGGAAATGCTACGTGTGTTTATTTGGTGGATGCAAATATGACACTATATGCCAATGCAAATGCAGACTCAAACTGCTGGGATACAGGAACTGCTTCAGCAAAATAAATGCTACAGACAATGCCAACTCCGCTGGGGATAGCCAGGTGCTACAGAATTATTCCAGCAAAATAAATGCCGAAGAAGTGAAGTCCACCCTGCTGGGGAAATAAAACTCTGTTGGGGAATAGCAGATGAGCCCGGTATGATTGAACTTCTGCTGGAGAGTGAACGGGTATCACACGATATTTTGACAAAATAACTGCCAGGGCGCCCAACCAACTCTGCCGGGGAGGGTCTTAATCTTCGAGTTCCACTGGGAGGAATGAAAATACTTGCTGAAAAGAGAACTCCACTGGGGATGGGACGATTCTCTTGGGGAAAATCAACTGACTCCGCTGGGGGAGAGTAAATGACCCTGCGGGGAAAGGTAAACTGCCTGAATACAGCTCACCAATTGGAAATATTAATCTTCTGAGGCTAAAACACTCTGCTTGAGATGCACTGTCTGAATACAGTCTACAATCTTGGAATCGCCAAATTCTGCTGAGGATAAACGACCCTGTTGGAGAATGTCCTTTTGGATAAGCTATGACTAGCTGGGGAATTTGATCCTTCTTCAGTGAGGAACATTGTCATCTTGGAAGCGCGACCTGCGTGGGGATCGAGTTCTCGTTACGAGCTTCTTTTAATCGCCCTCTTCATACGGCTATGAACCCTGCAACACCACAAACAAGAAAAGACAAGTCTATACAACCAAATCTATTCAGGTTAGCGTTAGTGACATTATTTTCAGTTAATTCAAAGTTTTAGCAATTGTTGGCAAGGGCCAGCGATGTTATGCACATGCTAGTTTCATTAAACTTAGGCGTTTATCATGCACAAAACAGTAAAGAACCAGCATCACGTACTGAATAACATGTTTTATTGATTGAGCCCCTGAATGGGCGGAGTTTTGTACACGGGATGTAACTCCTGAAAAGAGGAAGCTACGCACAACAAATATACAAGTATGCACAAGAAGCATAAATATGTTGACAAATTAAATTTGTACACATGTCGGCAACGGGATGCAGACGAACATCACGAACTGATCCTCCTATGACTCACCCGACTCTAATGCTTTCCCAGTATCCACACTTCCGAAGAGATTGTATCTGATAATCGCCCCCTCAGGTATATTCTCCCGCACTAATGCTCAATGCAGTATCAAATTCGGACCGCAATCATTTCCTTTTCAAATCCCTAACTTTTGCGTGAACCGCCCTTTACGGGTTTTCGGTTCACCGGGATACCCTTTTTTGCCGAAGCCGCCCAGTGTAGGTTTTCAACTTCGCGGGTGTACATTTTTTCATTTTATCCCTAACTTTTGCCCGAACCTTTCATTCTAATTTTTGGTTCGCCAGGATGCCCCATTTTTGCCTGGACTCTCTTTTTTCTGTCCAGCGGGTCAATTTTAAGCAAAGTATTTTTTAACTGCGTCCGAATTCACAGGCGACGCAAAGTCTTCACCTTCCATGGTGGACAACAATAAAGCTTCTCCTGAAAAGACTTTTCTGACAACGTACGGCCCTTCGTAGTTGGGGGTCCACTTGCCCCTGTGATCTGCCTGCGGCGGGAGAGTCCTTTTCAGCACAAGGTCGCCCGTCTGAAAGCTCCGAGGATGTATCTTCTTATCATATGCTTTCTTCATTCGGCTCTGGTACAAACGACCGTATGCTAGAGAAGCTAGCCTCTTCTCATCCATTAAACTCAGCTGGTTCAACCTGTTTTTCACCCATTCTGCCTCGTCTAGTTGGACATCTCGCAATACCCTCAGAGAAGGAATCTCAACTTCCAATGGTAAGACTGCTTCCATTCCGTATACCAACGAGAACGGGGTTGCCCCGGTTGATGTGTGTACCGTCGTACGATAACCGTGCAAAGCGAAGGGTAGCATCTCATGCCAATCCTTATAAGTCACCACCATCTTCTGAACGATCTTCTTTATATTCTTATTGGCTGCCTCAACAGCGCCATTCATCTTGGGTCGGTAAGGGGAGGAGTTGTGATGTTCGATCTTAAAATTCTGACAGAGCTCCTTCATCATTTTGTTATTCAGGTTTGAACTGTTGTCAGTGATTATCCACTCGGGGATTCCATATCTGCAAATGATATCTCTCTTGATGAATCTAGCTACCACCTGCTTAGTTACATTTGCGTAGGACGCCGCTTCCACCCACTTGGTGAAATAATCGATTGCTACGAGAATGAATCGGTGCCCGTTAGAAGCCGTCGGCTCGATCTTTCCAATCATATCGATTCCCCACATCGAGAATGGCCATGGCGATGACATCACATTCAGAGGACTCGGAGGCACATGGATCTTATCAGCATAGATTTGGCACTTGTGGCACTTCCTCGTAAACTTGAAACAATCAGTTTCCATGGTCAGCCAAAAATAACCTGCCCGCAGCAGCTTCCTCGTCATAGCATGCCCACCGGCATGCGTACCAAAGGTACCCTCATGTATTTCCTCCATGAGCAACTTCGCCTCTTTTTCATCTACACAACGCAGCAGCACCAAGTCGTGATTCCTTCTGTATAAGACACCATCCGGATTCAAGTAGAAATTACCCGCCAATCTCCTGAGAGTCTTCTGATCCTGACTGGATGCCCCAGCCGGATACTCTTTGTTCTTCAGGAAATTAAGGATATCAAAATACCATGGTTTGTCATCGGATGCTTCGTCAATGGCAAATACGAAGGCTGGTCTGTCAAGTCGAGAGATAACAATGCTGGGAGCCTCGTTCCAGAAGTTGACTTTGTACATGGAAGACAAAGTGGCCAGGGCGTCAGCCATCTGATTCTCCACTCGCGGTACATGATGCAATTCAACCTTGTCAAAGAAAGGCAACAATCTCCTTGCATAATTCATATAAGGTATTAAATTGGGCTGACGTGTCTCCCATTCTCCTTTTATCTGATTCACCACCAGAGCTGAGTCTCCGTATACGTCCAGATTTTTGATTCGCAAATCAATGGCTTCTTCAAGCCCCATGATACAAGCTTCGTATTCGGCTTCGTTATTAGTAACTGAAAAGGTCAATCGAGCAGTAAACGGGATGTGCGACCCGTGTGGAGTAGTGATAATTGCCCCTATTCTGCTACCGTAGGCGTTTACAGCTCCGTCAAATATCAACTTCCATTTGGAACCCAACTCTGGTCCTTCGTCTGGCGACGGCTCTTCACAATCTTTCATCTTCAGGTACATGATATCCTCGTTAGGAAAATCAAACCTCATCGATTGGTAATCTTCAATAGGCTGCTCTGCCAGATACTCAGACAGTACACTCCCCTTTATAGCCTTTTGCGAGACATACTGGATGTCATATTCAGTCAAGACCATCTGCCACCGGGCAATTCTTCCTGATAACGCCTGCTTTGTGAATACATATTTGATAGGATCCATCTTCGAGATGAGCATGGTTGTATGATTCAGCATGTATTGCCTCAAACGCTTGGCGGCCCAGGCTAGCGCGCAATAAGTTTTTTCAAGCATTGAATATCGAGATTCACATTCAGTAAATTTCTTACTCAAGTAGTAGATCGCATGCTCTTTTCTTCCTGTCTCGTCGTGTTGACCGAGAACACAACCCATATTTCCCTCAAGAACTGTCAAATACATAATCAAGGGTCTCCCTGCCACTGGAGGTATCAAAATAGGAGGCTCCTGCAAATACTGCTTTATTTTATCGAACGCCTTTTGACAATTTTCGTTCCACGTTACGGCTTGATCTTTTTTCAACAGCTTGAATAATGGTTCACACGTAGCAGTTAGGTGAGATATGAACCGAGCGATGTAGTTCAACCTCCCTAAAAACCCGCGCACCTCTTTCTCTGTTTTAGGCGTCGGCATCTCTTGTATTGCTTTTATTTTTGCAGGATTGACCTCTATTCCCTTTTCACTTACGATAAACCCCAGCAGTTTACCCGATCTCACCCCGAAGGTGCATTTGTTAGGGTTCAGTCTCAGCCTGAACTTCCTAAGCCTTTTGAATAACTTCAGCAGATTCACCAGATGCTCTTCCTCCGTCTGGGATTTGGCAATCATATCGTCAACATAAACTTCGATCTCCTTATGCATCATATCATGAAAAAGAGTCGTCATTGCATGCTGATATGTTGCCCCAGCATTCTTCAATCCGAAGGGCATCACTTTGTAACAAAATGTTCCCCAAGACGTTATGAAAGTAGTCTTCTCCATGTCCTCTGGCACCATTTTAATCTGATTATAGCCCGAGAAGCCATCCATGAAGGAGAATATGGAGTATTGAGCAGTGTTGTCAACTAACACATCGATATGAGGAAGCGGAAAATCATCTTTCGGGCTCGCTTTATTTAAATCACGGTAATCTACGCACATTCTCACTTTACCGTCTTTCTTTGGTACTCGTACAATGTTAGCGACCCATGAGGGATATTTTGTCACAGCTAGGAAACCAACATCCCACTGTTTTTGAACCTCTTCTTTAATCTTCACTGCCATATCGGGTCTAGTTCTGCGAAGTTTCTGCTTGACCGGCGGGCATTCTTCTTTTAACGGCAGACGGTGCACAACCATATCTGTATCGAGCCCTGGCATGTCTTCATACGACCAAGCGAACACATCATTATACTCTCTGAGCATTTCAACCAGTCTTCGCTTGACGTCGCTCTGCAGCGCGGCTCCTATACGAATGTTCTTTTCAACCCCTTCCGACCCCAGATTAATAATCTCGATGACCTCCTCATGAGGCAGAATGACTCTTTCTTCTTGCTTCACCAACCAAGACAATTCTTCGGGAACGTCACCATCTTCAACAATCTCTTCTTTGGCCTGAAATACCGGGTGTTCAAAGTCGGGACGAGTCATAGGTGGTTCAAGGATGTCATCTGAAAATGTTATCCTGCAAAAGGAATGGTTAAATGCTTCAAAATGCGTATAAAGCGAATAACCACGTTGCCATTTTATTGAAAAATACAAAACAGGAAAAACAGAGATCGCAATATTTGCACATGAAAAACGCCTTTTATTTAATGATAAACACGCAATGTTCATAACAGCACAGCCCTAAGCAAATCGCGATTCCCCGGGTAAGACATCAGATTGTTCAACAAAAAAAACAAAGCATTACTGTTTAAGAGTCACAGGAACAATCTCCTGAATAGACCAGTTGCACAATCCTTGTCCTGGCGCGCTCGGCTGAATCCAGGCGTCCATATCGCAATCGTTGTCTCCTTCGTCAGACTCTGAAGCAGCGTTGATGGTCTCATGACATACTCCACCAGCAGTAATGGTTATTGGTCCTCTGAAACGGGGCGCCCCCACAGCAGGTGTCGATGACAACGGTTGATATCCCAGCCCGAATCGGTCCATCTTCACGGGAATATCCAACACTTTGCCCCAGCCCTTTGTCTCACCGGTCTCTACTAGAGCTTGAGCTTATTTATATGACGAGACGGCTATCTCCGACGCTTTGCTTGGCCCGGGACCTTTATCCTTGATACGCAACCCTTCAAATGCCTGACAGGGTGTTTCGTGAATCTCTCCGTCGACCTCCACATACTTAAATGATGACAGATGGCTGACCAGGATGTCTTCTTCTCCGCAGACTGTAACCACGCTGTCTCCGACCATATATTTCAACTTTTGATGCAAGGTAGACGTGACTGCCCCAGCACCATGAATCCAGGGTCTTCCGAGCAGGCAGCTGTATGCTGGCTGGATGTCCATGATATAAAATTCAGTCGCGAAAACCTCCGGCCCCACCTGTAGAGGTAATGTTATCGATCCAAAAACTGTTCTTCGCGTACCATCAAACGCCCTAACCACCAAGTCCCTAGGCGTGCACAAGATTCCTCTGACATCCAGTTTCATCATCGCTTTCTTGGGCAGCACATTCAAAGACGATCCGGTGTCGACCAGCACATGAGACATGACTGATCCTCTACATTCCAGAGAGACGTGCAGCGCCATATTATGTTCTCTCCCCTTCGGGGTCAAATCGAAGTCTGTAAAGCCCAAGCTATGGCCTGCATTCACGTGTGCTAACACCCCCTCCAGCTGATTCACGGAAACAGCTTGGGGTACGAAGGAAGTATCCAGGACTTTCAACAGTGCATTTATGTGAGCTTCAGAGCACAATAGCAACGATAGTATAGATATCTTTGACGGCGTCTGTTGCAGATGCTCAACAATCTTATAATCACTTTTACGGATCAAGCGCATGAACTCTTCTACATCCTTCGGAACCGCTTCTTTTCCGCTTGTCTGCACAGGGACAGGCTCAACCATCTTTCCTTTCCCCTTTTCCAGTCGCTCAGCCTCTACCTCAGGCGATATGAAGATTCTTCCACTCCTTGTCATACCTCCGGTACCAACAATGTTATCTACAGTTTCAGCTGGCTGCTTATTAACATCAATCTTTACTCCGTCACAATACACTTCCAACCCGTAGGACCATGGGACTGCCTTTGTGCTCTCGTACGGGATTGGTCCGGCCTTAGTGATAGTGATCGGTGGTCGCTGGACTGGTGCTGTTATAGTGATCGTTTTCTGAGGAATCGTTACCGTAGCCACATCACTTTGCTTGTCTGGTAATGCCCCTGCAGGTTCTTCAATTGCTGCTCGGTCAAATTGCAATGTGCCGCCATCTATTAAAGCCTGAATACCCTTCTTTAAGTTGTCACAACCCCCAGCTAGGGTCCAACACTCTAAACAATACTCGTCGCACCCTGGATAGACACCCCCTTGCAATAATCGGCTCTTTATCTCGCTCAACAGCGTTTTTAAATCGTCGACATTCATAATCAGATTCAAACCCTCCTCCGTTAAAATGGCGTTCATGGTTGGGCATGGGCTTCTGCACTATATTCGGACCCGCCGTTCCAAAATTGATAGCCTTATTATCCAATAGATCCTGCACAACATGCTTAAATGCATGGCAACCTTCTACATCATGGCCCGGAGCCCCAGAGTGGAATTCGCAGTGCCTGCTTGCATCATAACCATACGGAGGAGTTCTCGTTATAGGCGCCAGAGTTCTCTTCTCGACCAAGTTCAATCCTAACAACGTCTGTAGCAAATCGGCATACGTTGAAGGAGGCTTCTCAAACACTCTCCTTGGTTTACCCCCCTGGAATCTGCGCTGGGCAGGCTGTGCCCCCTGTTGTGGCTGCTGTTGCTGTTGTTGCTGTTGTTGTTGTTGAAATGGTTGTTGCTGAAACGGAATAGTAACGCTTGCCACCTGCTGCGGCTGGTTATACTGGTTTCGACCTCTGCCCCGGCCTCTGCCTCGGCCTCCAAACACTGCGCTAGCATCGCCCTGACGGCGCCCACCAAAAGCCTTCCTGTTACTGCCAGATGCAGTAGATTCCTCAGCTTGGAATCTTCCCTGCTTAATGTTGCTTTCAATCTTTTATCAGAATTAAGTCTGAGAAACTGCCCAAAGATGTGTGAAACAACTTGTCATAAAACATGCCGGTGAATGTTCCTATGAACATGTCATTCATTTCCTTGTCCTCTAGAGGAGGATGGACCCTAGCAGCCATGTCGCGCCATCTCTGCGCGTACTCTTTAAAGCTCTCGCCCTTTTTCTGAGACAATCCTTGCAATTGGACCCGATTGGGTGCCAAGTCGCTGTTATACTTATAGTGAGCTACAAATGCCTCTGCCAGCTGCTTCCATGTCTTTATATGCGTTGGTTCCAATCCCATATACCACTTGAGGGAAGGACCTGACAGGCTATCTTGAAAGAAATGCATTAGCATCCTCTCATCAGTTGAATACGCAGACATCCTTCTGTAATATGACCTCACGTGCACTTTTGGACAGGTGTCCCCTTTATACTTGTCAAATGTAGGAGCTTTAAATTTGATTGGCACCCTCAAGCCAGGCACCAAACCCATTGTTGACATGTCTAATCCCACAACACTTTGATTTACGACCCCCCTCATCTGCTCTTCTAGCATTCTGATCCTCTGGGAGTCATCCATAGGTCCCTCGAAACCTCCACCGGAGAAAGCGTCCTCTTGCTGGTCTTCTTGCCAATTACCATTCCCAGCTCCATACCCATCGTATCCGTTGTTACGGCCAGCTCTAATCTGATTCATCACCGGGCCTTGCCCTCTGTTGCCGTACCCTGGAGCAACTCCAGCAGGTCCAAAAGCCATTAACCCAGCGCCATTTCCATTTCCGAATCCTCCATAACCCTGATTAGTCATACCATATCCGTCCTGCCCGAAGCCTTGAGCATTGAAACCATATTTCCCAGCGTTATCGAACCCCTGGTCATTGAAGCCAAATCCAGCATTACCGAAGCCATTGCCTCCCATATTATCGCCCATGTTAACATCTCCAAGCCCAACGTTATGGACAGCAGTCTCATTCCCAATTCCAACGTTACCGTTCCCAGCAGCAGTACCGTTGTTGACATTGACAGCAGGTATGTTGACTACAGGTGGAGTCACTGGTGTGGGAGTACCATCCCCATGAACAGTGTCGACTCGCACAGACTGACGATCCTCATTTCCGTGCCCAGCATTCCTTGCCAACAGAGGCTGCACCATAGCTTGCAAATTTTCCTGACCTTTTGCAATAGTCTCCATTGTCTGCATAAAGAGCGCTAGCTTCTCGCGCATGTCTTGCATCTCGTTCTGCATTTGATCCATGATTTTTCGGCAGTTAGTGCGAGTGGAGTATCGGTGTGGGCGCTGATCTGCAATCCTGAAAAGACCTGGTACAGTGCAAGAAATAAGATACCATCCAATAATCACCTGAAATGCAATATGAATATGAATGCAATGCAATGTGTGTCTGTGCATTAGGGAATGTCATTCCCCGATTCTAGTGTGAAGGTGCCAGTGCAGTGACAGTGCTAGCAATACAAAGATCGGAGCCGAATCATAGAAAGCCTCATATATTGCAGAGAAATCCAATAAGCCAAGAATACAAAATCACTGAGTACAATAAGCAGGCATGACCTCAACCAACAATCCTGGTGATGGTCAGCACTATGCAAATAAAGCATCAATACATGAAATGGTCAAATACACTCATAAGCCTGATACTCTTCTAATAACTTCTTGGTCTCTGGATGACTTGGTCGGGTAAGCAGACCCTCGACAAGCTGGTTTCTTCTCTTGAGAACACGTCGCACGTCACCAGCGGTTTCCTCCCATGCCCCTTCTCCGAAGCGATCCTCTAGCTTCCGCTTCTGAGACACAGCTTCGTTTCTGCCTTCGATGGCCTTGTTCAGTGCATTCTGAAGACTATACCTGGTCATCACCTCTTCTTCGTACTTCTTAATGCTAGCCTTCAACTGCTCTTCGAGGTCGGAAATTTGCTGCTTCAATTTATCTTCCCTCTTTTTATTGTTGGTCAGCGTAGCATTCCAAGTCTTGTTACAAGAGGAGATTTCTCGGTGAGCGGCATCGAGTGCTTTCTTTTTGGATTCCAACATGTCATGGGAGCTTCTGAACTCTTGACCCAGACGTTCGCGCTTCTTTTTCTCTTCCGTCAACTCAGCCCCTAGTCTGTTTACTAGTTCGATTTGCTGTTGGAAAGCATGCACAACCTTGTTTTTCTCGCTACGTATCTGAGCCAGCTCTTGCTCTAACCCTTCATTGATCTTCATCAAGGCTTCTTTTTCTTTCACAACTTGCTCGTAGGCCTCCCTAGTAACGGTAGTTGGCTCTTCCACCGGGATGTGAACAGGGACTGGTGCAGCTGGAAATGGCATCAGTAATTGTCTTGCTCTCTCCTGAATCCAAACTCTGTAGGGTGCATAAGCCTGACAATCATTCTTCCCTAACAGTGGCTTCCCTCTTCTGTTGATACGCGTCCATGCGTGCTGCAGCTTGGCTAGTAACTCTCCCTTCAAATCACCGGTGAAGTACAGAGATTCCTGTACTTCTTCCTCCTTTGGTGGGTTCTTCAACGCATATCCGAACTGGCGAACGAACAGAGAAGGGTTGTAATTGATATACATTTTTCTTCCTATCAACGGAACATTAGGATACCCAGAACAACTGAAAATAAGTTCAGACCCCAACAAGTCTCGGTCAAACCACTCAATGTCTTCGGAAGATAGCCTCATCAGACGCTCTGGCCAACTAGCTGTAGTTGCACTATCCACAAAAGGTCCCTTCAGGGGAAGATGGCTCTTAAATCACATGTTCAACAGCGGCGCACAACAGTAAACAGTCTTTCCTCTTCTATTTTCATTTTTGTAGTGCAATGAATGATAGATATCTCCGATCAAAGTGGGCACCGGGTTGCCAGCAGCAAACAGATGGAAAGCGTCCAAGTCCACAAAATTGGGTAAGTTGGGAAACAACACTATCCCGTAAATGTGTAGAGCCAGGATAGCATTAAAGACCACCCAACATCCGTTCTTGGCGTACTCTTGAGCTTTGCCAACCAGAAAATCAAGGGAGAAACCTGGAACCCCAAGCCAAGAAGTCACTAATAGTTCAGAAGCGCTCATGTGCAAGGCCTTAGCTAAGTCCTCCAACTTGGGCTCAGCAGCAGAGTGAATAAAGGGAACCTGGTTCTGTACTGGTAGCTTAGTAAACTCCACATACTCTTCAATGGTAGGCCCCAAGATAAAGTCAGCAAACGTGAAACATCTCAATGCCGGGTCATAGAATTGCATCAAGGTGTACAGCCCATTCATCTCATCAGCAGTTGGCTTGCAGACTAGTCTCAGCAATCTTCCATGACTCATTCTGAAACTTCTCCTAACCTCCTCATCAGCGAGGGACATCAGACCAAGCAAAGGAGTAATATCAGGTGTAGGCAACTTGTACGCAACTGTCTTCCTCAACCCAGCCATAATCAATACTCAGAAGTCCGGGCACTAGAACCGGGGGATATGCAAATGCACCTGCAGCACAGACACACGTTAATGGGATGCAATGATAATGGTATGCAAACAATGCAATGCAAGTAACATGAAACAGGGACCAAATGCCATGGCTGAGAAGCCTGAACCATATCAAAAGTCTCAGATAGACCCTCCAGAATTCCTCAAACTCTGGCCTCAGATAGACCCAAAACAAAGCTCCAACACTGGTCTCTGATAGACCCCATAACATAACTCTGACTGGTCTCTGATAGACCTCATATCATACTCCAACAGGCCTCTGACAGACCCCATATCATAACTCCAACTGGTCTCTGACAGACCTCATAACTCTCCATAAATACCCAGGATCTCTGATCAAGAAATAACCGGTAGTCTGAAGGTCTAGTTACCTGCATAACCCCAAACCCTCTCACAGGTAGGTGTCCTAGTAACTGACAATGGTATGGCATCCTATGCGGTCGTCGGCGTCACAGACTTTCAGGGTTGATGATACGATTCCCAGAAGGAGTGGCATCATCAAATCCTGAAGAGGCCTCACTTAGCCAACTTCCAAATGATCGGTTCCCGGAGTCGACAATTCAGCTGACCAACAACCCCTTCGACCCAAAGGGTAGAAAAAGAAGCCAACCAGAAGAACCTCGTCCGAGTGTAGATTTCATGAGACACTAATGCAAGCAAAGCCGGCACGCTCCCACTAATTTCTACTCTAATTCTAGGTGCACTCAAGCCCAGGTCCGACTTATCTCTCAATCATAGAACCACCCGTCACACCCCAAATACAACAATAATAATCAATAATATAATGCTGAAGGTGAATGACAAAAATATAAATCCATACAAAATCCTCGACGGGAAAACAAGCGCTAGGATTGACTCTCTTAAGGGACGTTGGATCCCAAATGCATAAGGAACTATCGCAGTCCTTAGCAGCCAAGGGACGTTGGATCCCCAGCAGAGTCGCCAGCTGACGCTACTGCGAAAATCGGCGCCAGCTGAACAAAAGAGTCGCCACCGTGCGTTATTCATCCCAACGGAGGGAAAGGAAACGCCCAGAGTAAACCTACCGCAAAGACGGGAAAGGTATGGTCATCGCAACCAAAACCTGGATTCGGGAGTCGGTTACGCAAGGGGAAGGTATTAACACCCCTCACGTCCGTCGTACTCGACGGGATCCACGCTTGTTTTCGGGTATGGATTGTTATTCTATCTAAACTAAAGG
The DNA here is from genome assembly GCA_963859935.3 of Lathyrus sativus. Lineage (NCBI taxonomy): Eukaryota > Viridiplantae > Streptophyta > Magnoliopsida > Fabales > Fabaceae > Lathyrus > Lathyrus sativus. Next base: position 161,011,614 of record OZ012741.1, read on the forward strand.
ATGAGGTCTGAAAAGAAAAGAAAACATGACTCGGCAAAGCATCGCACTTTATGCCTACGTATTCCCGTCTGGAACGAGAAATCAGAGTCAACGTAGTTCGCCTACCTACGGGAAAGGAGGGGAAGGTTGCTCGCTAGGATATCACATCCTATGCCTACGTACTTTCATACAGCATGAAAGATCAGAGCAAACGTAGTTCGGGCCACGTACGACACCAGTCTGTTTTTATTGTTTTTATTCCTTCTGAAAAAGGGTTTTTCTGATTACAGGTCCAAGCGGACAAAAATGACGTTTTGATGAGTTCACATTCTTTTACGGAAGAAGTGTCTTTTATTGTGTCTGAAATCTTATTGTGTTTTTCTGTTTGTTTTGAGGAAGAAGAGACAGAACTCTAACCTACGGTTGCAAAGGGAATCAAACTAACCTAATGTTATCATGCATGGGTTAAGACCTAGTGTCTATCATGCTCCTCTCTTGCACAGAGAGAAATAGAGATCCTAAGGGATAAACGGAAACAGAAACAACAGATATAATAAAGCAGTAAAATGCATGGATGCAACAATACAAGCGAGGCAAGGGAGTCCCACTCAACCTCGAACCTAGAAAACAATAGGCAAAAGTGAACGGAATTCACTTTCAACCTGACAGGTTAAACAACAAACAATACAGTCAGGGAAAACCAATCAATACATCAGGAAATAAACAGCAAAAAATAAACAGCCACAGCAGCTCTGCATCAACATCTGTCTTCAAGTCATCATCAACAGCTACCAGCCTCAAGCAAGCCTCAGTCTCTATCTTCACAGCCTTCAAGCAAGGTCTCTGTCATCAGTCTTCAATCTGCAAGGGTTTTTCTTCAAGTCTCAATCTCCAAGATGCATATCAGTCAACAAGATGGAATGAATGTTAAACAATCAATTGCCCACCAAGGGTGGCTCATTAACTGTCAACATTATACAGACAATTTTCCCTCAAAAGTTCTATCTTTCAAATATATTCACTAATCCTTCCAAAGGAAGGAGGTGGATATTTGAAAGAGACTTTGAATCATAGAGAAAGAATGGAGGCAGACAAGACCTTCCATGTTTGTGAATCAAGTTTTCTACTCTAGAGCTCTGCCTAGCTCCTAAACCCTACAGCCTTCAACATCTACTGGCAAGATGCTCCTCATCAACTCTGGAAGCTGGTCTTCAATCTCTTGATCTCCAATGGTCTCCATCATCACAGTCTTCAGCTCTCCCAATCCCCAAGCAAACCCAATACCCCACACAGACAAATGAAATAACCCTAGAGAGGGCACACCACACAGTCAAACAAATATAAGCAGTATACTGATAGCAGTAGTAGAATAGGGGAAACCTAGTAATTTCTAAGGGATCTATCATCTACCCATGACCCCTATAGTCCCATACCCCAAAGATTCAATCTACAACTCCTAAGGGAAATGACTTAATTCACCTATGTTATCTCATAAACCCTAGTTTTGATCATGTTATTCACACCTAAACAAATCACCTAAAATTAAATCCTAAAATCATGAATTAAATTTTATATACAAGCTAAAGGTCTAAGCTAATCAACCTAGAAAGAATGGGTCAAAAATATTAAAGCATCTAATCAAACTAAAATCAACAAATTCATGCATTAAACTACACATTATTCAAACCTATTTAAAAGAAAAATATGCTAAAAATATTAAAACAAAATGAAATTGGAATTTTTTTAGGTGATAATTTTCTTAACAAAATTATGAACAATATGCAAAAACAACCAATTAAAAATGAGCAATTTTCTATTTGTTATGAATTTTCAAAGAATTAAAATGAATTGAGTAAAATTGAAATGAATTAATTGAGAATGGGGTGCAGAAAGTATATAAAATCAGTTGAAAATGAGAGATGGGCTGAAAGTGGGAGGTGTGAAAAGCACGCGTGCATAGGCCTAGTTAGTCAGAAAACTTAACAAAAAATAAAAAAGAGAAAAACGGTGCACATAGCAATTAAAACAGTTCAATATCATTGGGCCTTGGTTGAGAGGGTACGAATAGCAAGGAATCCTAAGGCCCATTCTGAGGGAATAAATGAAACGGTGCGTTTAGCACCCAGATTTCCCTCCATACTTCAACTTTAAACCACGACCATTGGATTACAATATGAGTCCAGTCAAACACCAAATCGTAGGGTCCTCCTTCATCTTCAACCTTGGGCAAACCCTAGAACCAGAAATCTCCTCTCCCATGCACGAGTTTTATACCTCTCTGTTCTCCCTTGATTCTCCATGAATTCACTCGATGTAAAGAGCAAAGTTGCTCTACTTCTTCCCCTCTACACAACCATGCCATTATCTTCTTCTAAAACTCACTCAAACCTCAAACCCGATAGGTATAATATTCGGATTCCACCATTTTCACCTGCTATCAACCATTCCAATTCTCACTAATTTTTGCCCTAACACAGCCTACACCTCATGCTGATCATTTTAAGCTATAACCCTAAGATTATCGTGCATTATTCTTGATGTTATAAACCTTGACAGCTTTGGTACACCATTAACAACCTCCATGAAACCTTCTCAAACTCACCAAGATTAATCATCTAACCTATCCTAACAGATCTAACCTAACAAATCTCTATGATTCTAACTAAATCAAGCAATTCGAATGAGAAAACCAACCTGGTATGATGATGAAAACAGGTATAGAAATCTTCAAATCCAATTCTTTCAATGCTCTGAACTTGATCCACACACTCAATTCTTTGTTCTGTATGCAAAGATTCTTGCTCCAATGCCTTGAATCTTTGTAACCACTTCTTCTTGCACCTTGAATGATGAAGATGGATGGCACCAATTCTTGATCAATTCAACCAAATCTTTGATGGAATTGTGATCTATGAAAGATGTTGATGATGATCAGATCAAGAAATTTGGAATTTGATGGAGATTTGATGAAGTTTGAGAGGGTTTTGCAAAATGGAAGATTGAAGTGTAACTTGGTATTGTGAGCACAATGAATCACCAACCATGGCATGAAGCTACTCAATTCAATATATAGATGGAAATGGAAAACCCTAGAACTTTGTAGAACCTTCACATGCACTATTTCCCTTGGATTTTGATTATGTAACTTCTTTTGTAAGTAACCAAGCATAAATTCTAAATCTTGAACCAAACTCAAAAATCAACTTTTGCCAATGTTCTTAAAACATTTTTTCCAATCAAAATGACCTATAATTTCATCCCATTTGGCCAAATTATGAAAAATCTCAATTTTAGGTCATTTTTTATTCATTAAATTCACCAAATTTGAAACCTTGTTCTATGAGCCTTTATAATCTTTCATGGTCACTTTTATAGACTCAAAATGTCATTTGGAGCAAGTTTGATGTTGTGAAGTTTTCCATTTGAAGCTTCCTTGTATGAGTTTTGGGCATAGGCTTGAAATGACCTGTAATTCTCAGATGACCAAAATACCCTTTGCTTGCCAAGACCATAAGTAGAGTTCTACAAATCATATGAAGGCATACCATACCTTTCTATAAAGCTAAGACAATGAGGAACAACTATTATGTTGACCAGAAATTCATTTGAAATCTCCTTGAGGGGTAAACGTTGCTTGGAAGACAAGTGACTTTCATAGACAAAATTTCAGATACCCCAGATGACCTGTAACTTGCAAGGACCATAACTTGAGTTATATAAATCTCCTTGATGTCTTCCACCACTCAAATTAAAGGTCTTGAGATCCTCTACAAGTTTAATGTTGGACAAGGATCCATTTGAAGCTTGCATTTTGACTTATCTTGCTTGGAAGTTTGACCTAAACTAGGGGATTTTACACAGAAACCCTAATTTAGAAACTCCTCTTCTCCTTGATTTCTCTTGAATTCTTCTTGGCATATCACCATATCCTTATCTACATGTCAAATTATGAACCCCACATCTCTCCAATAGACCTTAATGCCCTTCAATCAAACATTTGACCCAGGGTTGACCTAGGGTTGACCCAGATGAAACCCTAGTTGACTGTCTTCAACTGCCACTCTTGTGATCACATCAATGACTTGTCTCACTTTCAAAATGGCTCTCCATGTCTTCCATGATGTCTATATACCCTCCATGCTCAATTCACATCTCACAACTTCTTTGATGATCTTCAGATACCCTCAGATAGGAGATAGATTCACTGCTTGATCCACTGACCTCTCTGGGTTTCAATTTCTTTCTGATGACTTGAGTATGCTTGAATTTGAATAATAACCTCTTGATAGGCTCATAGAGATGAGAATAGTGCTTGATCCTTATTGGATGATTTGTTATGCTATGCTATGCTATGCAGATGATTAGACTATGTACATGACTCTATATGCAAATGCTAATGCAATTGAAACATAAACCAAATGAATAAGGTTGAGCAAATTTTAGGGTGCAACAGCTGCCCCTATTCAAGCGACTTGGACCCGATTGGGTGAAGAGCGAACGGCCTTCAAACATTCGAGGTGCGAGACGGTTGAATACTAAGAACCCGGAAATTTGCCAACCGGAGAAATAAACTGCACCACTGCTTGGGGAACAATCATTCCTCAACTGAATCTAACTGTTACGGCAACCTACTGATCCCTTAGCGACCGTGTTGGGGATTATTTTCATCAGCCTGCAAAAGATTCTATCATAGCAGGAATAAAACTTTGTCCACGTAAGGACTCCGGTCTCGTCAACACAAAGAAACATCAACTAAAACTTGTCCACATCAGGACTCTACCTGCCGTCAATCCGGAAAAATCTCGGCGACTTCGCTGGGGATAATTCGTCTGCATTTCATCAGAAATAAATCGTCCACGTTAGGAATAAACTGTCCATTTTAGGAATAACATTTCTACGTCAGGAATAAACTTCGTCCACGTAAGGAATACATCGTCCACGTCAGGACCCACCTTTCCACGTAAGGAATACCTCTTCTTTCCACGTAAGGAATACGTCTTCTTTCCACGTAAGGAATAACTCTCTTCTAAATCTGTCCACGTCAGGACTAAACTTCGTCTGGATCTGTCCACGTCAGGACTATACTCTTCCACGTCAGGAATAATCTCTTTCCACGTAAGGAATACATCTTTTTTCCACGTAAGGAATCAATCTTTCCACGTAAGGAACCAATCTTTCCACGTAAGGAATGTCAATATTTCCACGTAAGGAATGCCATCTTTCCACGTAAGGAATGTCAATCTTTCCACGTAAGGAATGCCATCTTTCCACGTAAGGAAACAATCTATCTTTCCACGTAAGGAAACAATCTTCTTTCCACGTAAGGAACACCATCTTTCCACCTAAGGAATCACATTTTGATTCGTCCACGTAAGGACTCACATTTTTCCACGTAAGGAATCACATATGTATTCGTCCACGTAAGGACTCCCATCTCGTCTTGATCTGTCCACGTAAGGACTCACATCCTCGACCCGCTGAGGAAATAAAACTCGTCCACATCAGGACTCATGCTGCGTCAACACGAAGGAAGATAAATCTGTCCACGTCAGGACTTGCGCACCTTCGACTCGCTGGGGAAATAAAAATTGTCCACGTCAGGACTCCCGCTTCACTAACACGAAGAAAGATAAATTTGTCCACGTCAGGACTCGCGCATCTTGTCATCACGAAAAACTATAAACTTGTCCACGTCAGGACACACCTTTCACCATTACGAAGAAAGATATCTGCTGGAAATAAATTGTCCACGTCAGGACACCAACACGAAGAGTAACCAACTTTGTCCACGTCAGGACGTCACATTCAATCAATACGGAGAAATCGAATCTGTCCACGTTAGGACTAGCACATCTCATCAACCCGGGGAAATAAATCTGTCCACGTTAGGACCCCCACTTCTCTAGCATGAAGAAAACCCGTCAATATAGGAATAGATTGTCCACGTCAGGACTCATTTCTCCACTGGTCCCGACCCACAAACTTCTTAACACTGACGTGACAGCGACTTTGGGCGGACTCCACTGGGGATATTTGAAAACTAAGCTACCGGACGCCCGTTCTAATAACTGGCGGCAGCCTCTGAAATTATGACTCATGAAACCCTTTGATGCTGAATAACTCTGCTTGGGGACAAGGAGAAATTCATCATGATAACTCTGGCGGGGAAAACGAGAGAAATTTACACAAATAACTCTGCTCGGAGACAAAGAGAACTTAATCTAATGACTCTGTGGGGAATAATGCCAAAACTGACATTTTCGTTGAATGTCTCACGCCGAGATCTTGAATGTTTGGCAATTCATTTGAGCAAGAGCTCTCTCTACCTGCAAGAGACACAATACTTGAGACAAACAGGTTAGCCAACCTAGTTTATGTTTCAAAATGCATATGTTTGACAATGACGCAATGCTCCATTCGACATGGAAATGCTACGTGTGTTTATTTGGTGGATGCAAATATGACACTATATGCCAATGCAAATGCAGACTCGAACTGCTGGGATACAGGAACTGCTTCAGCAAAATAAATGCTACAGACAATGCCAACTCCGCTGGGGATAGCCAGGTGCTACAGAATTATTCCAGCAAAATAAATGCCGAAGAAGTGAAGTCCACCCTGCTGGGGAAATAAAACTCTGCTGGGGAATAGCAGATGAGCCCGGTATGATTGAACTTCTGCTGGAGAGTGAACGGGTATCACACGATATTTTGACAAAATAACTGCCAGGGCGCCCAACCAACTCTGCCGGGGAGGGTCTTAATCTTCGAGTTCCACTGGGAGGAATGAAAATACTTGCTGAAAAGAGAACTCCACTGGGGATGGGACGATTCTCTTGGGGAAAATCAACTGACTCCGCTGGGGGAGAGTAAATGACCCTGCGGGGAAAGGTAAACTGCCTGAATACAGCTCACCAATTGGAAATATTAATCTTCTGAGGCTAAAACACTCTGCTTGAGATGCACTGTCTGAATACAGTCTACAATCTTGGAATCGCCAAATTCTGCTGAGGATAAACGACCCTGTTGGAGAATGTCCTTTTGGATAAGCTATGACTAGCTGGGGAATTTGATCCTTCTTCAGTGAGGAACATTGTCATCTTGGAAGCACGACCTGCATGGGGATCGAGTTCTCGTTACGAGCTTCTTTTAATCGCCCTCTTCATACGGCTATGAACCCTGCAACACCACAAACAAGAAAAGACAAGTCTATACAACCAAATCTATTCAGGTTAGCGTTAGTGACATTATTTTCAGTTAATTCAAAGTTTTAGCAATTGTTGGCAAGGGCCAGCGATGTTATGCACATGCTAGTTTCATTAAACTTAGGCGTTTATCATGCACAAAACAGTAAAGAACCAGCATCACGTACTGAATAACATGTTTTATTGATTGAGCCCCTGAATGGGCGGAGTTTTGTACACGGGATGTAACTCCTGAAAAGAGGAAGCTACGCACAACAAATATACAAGTATGCACAAGAAGCATAAATATGTTGACAAATTAAATTTGTACACATGTCGGCAACGGGATGCAGACGAACATCACGAACTGATCCTCCTATGACTCACCCGACTCTAATGCTTTCCCGGTATCCACACTTCCGAAGAGATTGTATCTGATAATCGCCCCCTCAGGTATATTCTCCCGCACTAATGCTCAATGCAGTATCAAATTCGGACCACAATCATTTCCTTTTCAAATCCCTAACTTTTGCGTGAACCGCCCTTTACGGGTTTTCGGTTCACCGGGATACCCTTTTTTGCCGAAGCCGCCCAGTGTAGGTTTTCAACTTCGCGGGTGTACATTTTTTCATTTTATCCCTAACTTTTTCCCGAACCTTTCATTCTGTTTTTTGGTTCGCCAGGATGCCCCATTTTTGCCTGGACTCTCTTTTTTCTGTCCAGCGGGTCAATTTTAAGCAAAGTATTTTTTAACTGCGTCCGAATTCACAGGCGACGCAAAGTCTTCACCTTCCATGGTGGACAACAATAAAGCTCCTCCTGAAAAGACTTTTCTGACAACGTACGGCCCTTCGTAGTTGGGGGTCCACTTGCCCCTGTGATCTGCCTGCGGCGGGAGAATCCTTTTCAGCACAAGGTCGCCCGTCTGAAAGCTCCGAGGATGTATCTTCTTATCATATGCTTTCTTCATTCGGCTCTGGTACAAACGACCGTATGCTAGAGAAGCTAGCCTCTTCTCATCCATTAAACTCAGCTGGTTCAACCTATTTTTCACCCATTCTGCCTCGTCTAGTTGGACATCTCGCAATACCCTCAGAGAAGGAATCTCAACTTCCAATGGTAAGACTGCTTCCATTCCGTATACCAACGAGAACGGGGTTGCCCCGGTTGATGTGCGTACCGTCGTACGATAACCATGCAAAGCGAAGGGTAGCATCTCATGCCAATCCTTATAAGTCACCACCATCTTCTGAACGATCTTCTTTATATTCTTATTGGCTGCCTCAACAGCGCCATTCATCTTGGGTCGGTAAGGGGAGGAGTTGTGATGTTCGATCTTAAAATTCTGACAGAGCTCCTTCATCATTTTGTTATTCAGGTTTGAACTGTTGTCAGTGATTATCCACTCGGGGATTCCATATCTGCAAATGATATCTCTCTTGATGAATCTAGCTACCACCTGCTTAGTTACATTTGCGTAGGACGCCGCTTCCACCCACTTGGTGAAATAATCGATTGCTACGAGAATGAACCGGTGCCCGTTAGAAGCCGTCGGCTCGATCTTTCCAATCATATTGATTCCCCACATCGAGAATGGCCATGGCGATGACATCACATTCAGAGGACTCGGAGGCACATGGATCTTATCAGCATAGATTTGGCACTTGTGGCACTTCCTCGTAAACTTGAAACAATCAGTTTCCATGGTCAGCCAAAAATAACCTGCCCGCAGCAGCTTCCTCGTCATAGCATGCCCACCGGCATGCGTACCAAAGGTACCCTCATGTATTCCCTCCATGAGCAACTTCGCCTCTTTTTCATCTACACAACGCAGCAGCACCAAGTCGTGATTCCTTCTGTATAAGACACCATCCGGATTCAAGTAGAAATTACCCGCCAATCTCCTGAGAGTCTTCTGATCTTGACTGGATGCCCCAGCCGGATACTCTTTGTTCTTCAGGAAATTAAGGATATCAAAATACCATGGTTTGTCATCGGATGCTTCGTCAATGGCAAATACGAAGGCTGGTCTGTCAAGTCGAGAGATAACAATGCTGGGAGCCTCGTTCCAGAAGTTGACTTTGTACATGGAAGACAAAGTGGCCAGGGCGTCAGCCATCTGATTCTCCGCTCGCGGTACATGATGCAATTCAACCTTGTCAAAGAAAGGCAACAATCTCCTTGCATAATTCATATAAGGTATTAAATTGGGCTGACGTGTCTCCCATTCTCCTTTTATCTGATTCACCACCAGAGCTGAGTCTCCGTATACGTCCAGATTTTTGATTCGCAAATCAATGGCTTCTTCAAGCCCCATGATACAAGCTTCGTATTCGGCTTCGTTATTAGTAACTGAAAAGGTCAATCGAGCAGTAAACGGGATGTGCGACCCGTGTGGAGTAGTGATAATTGCCCCTATTCCGCTACCGTAGGCGTTTACAGCTCCGTCAAATATCAACTTCCATTTGGAACCCAACTTTGGTCCTTCGTCTGGCGACGGCTCTTCACAATCTTTCATCTTCAGGTACATGATATCCTCGTCAGGAAAATCAAACCTCATCGATTGGTAATCTTCAATAGGCTGCTCTGCCAGATACTCAGACAGTACACTCCCCTTTATAGCCTTTTGCGAGACATACTGGATGTCATATTCAGTCAAGACCATCTGCCACCGGGCAATTCTTCCTGATAACGCCTGCTTTGTGAATACATATTGATAGGATCCATCTTCGAGATGAGCATGGTTGTATGATTCAGCATGTATTGCCTCAAACGCTTGGCGGCCCAGGCTAGCGCGCAATAAGTTTTTTCAAGCATTGAATATCGAGATTCACATTCAGTAAATTTCTTACTCAAGTAGTAGATCGCATGCTCTTTTCTTCCTGTCTCGTCGTGTTGACCGAGAACACAACCCATATTTCCCTCAAGAACTGTCAAATACATAATCAAGGGTCTCCCTGCCACTGGAGGTATCAAAATAGGAGGCTCCTGCAAATACTGCTTTATTTTATCGAACGCCTTTTGACAATTTTTGTTCCACGTTACGGCTTGATCTTTTTTCAACAGCTTGAATAATGGTTCACACGTAGAAGTTAGGTGAGATATGAACCGAGCGATGTAGTTCAACCTCCCTAAAAACCCGCGCACCTCTTTCTCTGTTTTAGGCGTCGGCATCTCTTGTATTGCTTTTATTTTTGCAGGATCGACCTCTATTCCCTTTTCACTTACGATAAACCCCAGCAGTTTACCCGATCTCACCCCGAAGGTGCATTTGTTAGGGTTCAGTCTCAGCCTGAACTTCCTAAGCCATTTGAATAACTTCAGCAGATTCACCAGATGCTCTTCCTCCGTCTGGGATTTGGCAATCATATCGTCAACATAAACTTCGATCTCCTTATGCATCATATCATGAAAAAGAGTCGTCATTGCACGCTGATATGTTGCCCCAGCATTCTTCAATCCGAAGGGTATCACTTTGTAACAAAATGTTCCCCAAGGCGTTATGAAAGTAGTCTTCTCCATGTCCTCTGGCGCCATTTTAATCTGATTATAGCCCGAGAAGCCATCCATGAAGGAGAATATGGAGTATTGAGCAGTGTTGTCAACTAACACATCGATATGAGGAAGCGGAAAATCATCTTTCGGGCTCGCTTTATTTAAATCACGGTAATCTACGCACATTCTCACTTTACCGTCTTTCTTTGGTACTGGTACAATGTTAGCGACCCATGAGGGATATTTTGTCACAGCTAGGAAACCAACATCCCACTGTTTTTGAACCTCTTCTTTAATCTTCACTGCCATATCGGGTTTAGTTCTGCGAAGTTTCTGCTTGACCGGCGGGCATTCTTCTTTTAACGGCAGACGGTGCACAACCATATCTGTATCGAGCCCTGGCATGTCTTCATACGACCAAGCGAACACATCACTATACTCTCTGAGCATTTCAACCAGTCTTCGCTTGACGTCGCTCTGCAGCGCGGCTCCTATACGAATGTTCTTTTCAACCCCTTCCGACCCCAGATTAATAATCTCGATGACCTCCTCATGAGGCAGAATGACTCTTTCTTCTTGCTTCACCAACCAAGACAATTCTTCGGGAACGTCACCATCTTCAACAATCTCTTCTTTGGCCTGAAATACCGGGTGTTCAAAGTCGGGACGAGTCATAGGTGGTTCAAGGATGTCATCTGAAAATGTTATCCTGCAAAAGGAATGGTTAAATGCTTCAAAATGCGTATAAAGCGAATAACCACGTTGCCATTTTATTGAAAAATACAAAACAGGAAAAACAGAGATCGCAATATTTGCACATGAAAAACGCCTTTTATTTAATGATAAACACGCAATGTTCATAACAGCACAACCCTAAGCAAATCGCGATGCCCCGGGCAAGACATCAGATTGTTCAACAAAAAAAACAAAGCATTACTGTTTAAGAGTCACAGGAACAATCTCCTGAATAGACCAGTTGCACAATCCTTGTCCTGGCGCGCTCGGCTGAATCCAGGCGTCCATATCGCAATCATTGTCTCCTTCGTCAGACTCTGAAGCAGCGTTGATGGTCTCATGACATACTCCACCACCAGTAATGGTTATTGGTCCTCTGAAACGGGGTGCCCCCACAGCAGGTGTCGATGATGACGGTTGATATCCCATCCCGAATTGGTCCATCTTCACGGGAATATCTAGCACTTTTCCCCAGCCCTTTGTCTCACCGGTCTCTACTAGAGCTTGAGCTTCTTTATATGACGAGACGGCTATCTCCGACGCTTTGCTTGGCCCGGGACCTTTATCCTTGATACGCAACCCTTCAAATGCCTGACAGGGTGTTTCGTGAATCTCTCCGTCGACCTCCACATACTTAAATGATGACAGATGGCTGACCAGGATGTCTTCTTCTCCGCAGACTGTAACCACGCTGTCTCCGACCATATATTTCAACTTTTGATGCAAGGTAGACGTGACTGCCCCAACACCATGAATCCAGGGTCTTCCGAGCAGGCAGCTGTATGCTGGCTGGATGTCCATGATATAAAATTCAGTCGCGAAAACCTCCGGCCCCACCTGTAGAGGTAATGTTATCGATCCAAAAACTGTTCTTCGCGTACCATCAAACGCCCTAACCACCAAGTCCCTAGGCGTGCACAAGATTCCTCTGACATCCAGTTTCATCATCACTTTCTTGGGCAGCATATTCAAAGACGATCCGGTGTCGACCAGCACATGAGACATGACTGATCCTCTACATTCCAGAGAGACGTGCAGCGCCATATTATGTTCTCTCCCCTTCGGGGTCAAATCGAAGTCTGTAAAGCCCAAGCTATGGCCTGCATTCACGTGTGCTAACACCCCCTCCAGCTGATTCACGGAAACAACTTGGGGTACGAAGGAAGTATCCAGGATTTTCAACAGTGCATTTATGTGAGCTTCAGAGCACAATAGCAACGATAATATAGATATCTTTGACGGCGTCTGTTGCAGATGCTCAACAATCTTATAATCACTTTTACGGATCAAGCGCATGAACTCTTCTACATCCTTCGATGCCGCTTCTTTTCCGCTTGTCTGCACAGGGACAGGCTCAACCATCTTTCCTTTCCCCTTTTCCAGTTGCTCAGCCTCTACCTCAGGCGATATGAAGATTCTTCCACTCCTTGTCATACCTCCGGTACCAACAATGTTATCTACAGTTTCAGCTGGCTGCTTATTAACATCAATCTTTACTCCGTCACAATACACTTCCAACCCGTAAGACCATGGGACTGCCTTTGTGCTCTCGTACGGGATTGGTCCGGCCTTAGTGATAGTGATCGGTGGTCGCTGGACCGGTGCTGTTATAGTGATCGTTTTCCGAGGAATCGTTACCATAGCCACATCACTTTGCTTGTCTGGTAATGCCCCTGCAGGTTCTTCAATTGCTGCTCGGTCAAATTGCAATGTGCCGCCATCTATTAAAGCCTGAATACCCTTATTTAAGTTGTCACAACCCCCAGCTAGGGTCCAGCACTCTAAACAATACTCGTCGCACCCTGGATAGACACCCCCTTGCAATAATCGGCTCTTTATCTCGCTCAACAGCGTTTTTAAATCGTCGACATTCATAATCAGATTCAAACCCTCCTCCGTTAAAATGGCGTTTACCCCATGGTTGGGCATGGGCTTCTGCACTATATTCGGACCCGCCGTTCCAAAATTGATAGCCTTATTATCCAATAGATCCTGCACAACATGCTTAAATGCATGGCAACCTTCTATATCGTGGCCCGGAGCCCCAGAGTGGAATTCGCAGTGCCTGCTTGCATCATAACCATACGGAGGAGTTCTCGTTATAGGCGCCAGAGTTCTCTTCTCGACCAAGTTCAATCCTAAAAACGTCTGTAGCAAATTGGCATACGTTGAAGGAGGCTTCTCAAACACTCTCCTTGGTTTACCCCCCTGGAATCTGCGTTGGGCAGGCTGTGCCCCCTGTTGTGGCTGCTGTTGCTGTTGTTGCTGTTGTTGTTATTGAAATGGTTGTTGCTGAAACGGAATAGTAACGCTTGCCACCTGCTGCGGCTGGTTATACTGGTTTCGACCTCTGCCCCGGCCTCTGCCTCGGCCTCCAAACACTGCGCTAGCATCGCCCTGACGGTGCCCACCAAAAGCCTTCCTGTTACTGCCAGATGCAGTAGATTCCTCAGCTTGGAATCTTCCCTGCTTAATGTTGCTTTCAATCTTTTATCAGAATTAAGTCTGAGAAACTGCCCAAAGATGTGTGAAACAACTTGTCATAAAACATGCCGGTGAATGTTCCTATGAACATGTCATTCATTTCCTTGTCCTCTAGAGGAGGATGGACCCTAGCAGCCATGTCGCGCCATCTCTGCGCGTACTCTTTAAAGCTCTCGCCCTTTTTCTGAGACAATCCTTGCAATTGGACCCGATTGGGTGCCAAGTCGCTGTTATACTTATAGTGAGCTACAAATGCCTCTGCCAGCTGCTTCCATGTCTTTATATGCGTTGGTTCCAATCCCATATACCACTCGAGGGAAGGACCTGACAGGCTATCTTGAAAGAAATGCATTAGCATCCTCTCATCAGTTGAATACGCAGACATCCTTCTGTAATATGACCTCACGTGCACTTTTGGACAGGTGTCCCCTTTATACTTGTCAAATGTAGGAGCTTTGAATTTGATTGGCACCCTCAAGCCAGGCACCAAACCCATTGTTGACATGTCTAATCCCACAACACTTTGATTTACGACCCCCCTCATCTGCTCTTCTAGCATTCTGATCCTCTGGGAGTCATCTATAGGTCCCTCGAAACCTCCACCGGAGAAAGCGTCCTCTTGTTGGTCTTCTTGCCAATTACCATTCCCAGCTCCATACCCATCGTATCCGTTGTTACGGCTAGCTCTAATCTGATTCATCACCGGGCCTTGCCCTCTGTTGCCGTACCCCGGAGCAACTCCAGCAGGTCCAAAAGCCATTAACCCAGCGCCATTTCCATTTCCGAATCCTCCATAACCCTGATTAGTCATACCATATCCGTCCTGCCCGAAGCCTTGAGCATTGAAACCATATTTCCCAGCGTTATCGAACCCCTGGTCATTGAAGCCAAATCCAGCATTACCGAATCCATTGCCTCCCATATTATCGCCCATGTTAACATCTCCAAGCCCAACGTTATGGACAGCAGTCTCATTCCCAATTCCAACGTTACCGTTCCCAGCAGTAGTACCGTTGTTGACATTGACAGCAGGTATGTTGACTACAGGTGGAGTCACTGGTGTGGGAGTACCATCCCCATGAACAGTGTCGACTCGCACAGACTGATGATCCTCATTTCCGTGCCCAACATTCCTTGCCAACAGAGGCTGCACCATAGCTTGCAAATTTTCCTGACCTTTTGCAATAGTCTCCATTGTCTGCATAAAGAGCGCTAGCTTCTCACGCATGTCTTGCATCTCGTTCTGCATTTGATCCATGATTTTTCGGCAGTTAGTGCGAGTGGAGTATCGGTGTGGGCGCTGATCTGCAATCCTGAAAAGACCTGGTACAGTGCAAGAAATAAGATACCATCCAATAATCACCTGAAATGCAATATGAATATGAATGCAATGCAATGTGTGTCTGTGCATTAGGGAATGTCATTCCCCGATTCTAGTGTGAAGGTGCCAGTGCAGTGACAGTGCTAGCAATACAAAGATCGGAGCCGAATCATAGAAAGCCTCATATATTGCAGAGAAATCCAATAAGCCAAGAATACAAAATCACTGAGTACAATAAGCAGGCATGACCTCAACCAACAATCCTGGTGATGGTCAGCACTATGCAAATAAAGCATCAATACATGAAATGGTCAAATACACTCATAAGCCTGATACTCTTCTAATAACTTCTTGGTCTCTGGATGACTTGGTCGGGTAAGCAGACCCTCGACAAGCTGGTTTCTTCTCTTGAGAACACGTCGCACGTCACCAGCGGTTTCCTCCCATGCCCCTTCTTCGAAGCGATCCTCTAGCTTCCGCTTCTGAGACACAGCTTCGTTTCTGCCTTCGATGGCCTTGTTCAGTGCATTCTGAAGACTATACCTGGTCATCACCTCTTCTTCGTACTTCTTAATGCTAGCCTTCAACTGCTCTTCGAGGTCGGAAATTTGCTGCTTCAATTTATCTTCCCTCTTTTTATTGTTGGTCAGCGTAGCATTCCAAGTCTTGTTACAAGAGGAGATTTCTCGGTGAGCGGCATCGAGTGCTTTCTTTTTGGATTCCAACATGTCATGGGAGCTTCTGAACTCTTGACCCAGACGTTCGCGCTTCTTTTTCTCTTCCGTCAACTCAGCCCCTAGTCTGTTTACTAGTTCGATTTGCTGTTGGAAAGCATGCACAACCTTGTTTTTCTCGCTACGTATCTGAGCCAGCTCTTGCTCTAACCCTTCATTGATCTTCATCAAGGCTTCTTTTTCTTTCACAACTTGCTCGTAGGCCTCCCTAGTAACGGTAGTTGGCTCTTCCACCGGGATGTGAACAGGGACTGGTGCAGTTGGAAATGGCATCAGTAATTGTCTTGCTCTCTCCTGGATCCAAACTCTGTAGGGTGCATAAGCCTGACAATCATTCTTCCCTAACAGTGGCTTCCCTCTTCTGTTGATACGCGTCCATGCGTGCTGCAGCTTGGCTAGTAACTCTCCCTTCAAATCACCGGTGAAGTACAGAGATTCCTGTACTTCTTCCTCCTTTGGTGGGTTCTTCAACGCATATCCGAACTGGCGAACGAACAGAGAAGGGTTGTAATTGATACACCCTTTTCTTCCTATCAACGGAACATTAGGATACCCAGAACAACTGAAAATAAGTTCAGACCCCAACAAGTCTCGATCAAACCACTCAATGTCTTCGGAAGATAGCCTCATCAGACGCTCTGGCCAACTAGCTGTAGTTGCACTATCCACAAAAGGTCCCTTCAGGGGAAGATGGCTCTTAAACCACATGTTCAACAGCGGCGCACAACAGTAAACAGTCTTTCCTCTTCTATTTTCATTTTTGTAGTGCAATGAATGATAGAGATCTCCGATCAAAGTGGGCACCGGGTTGCCAGCAGCAAACAGATGGAAAGCGTCCAAGTCCACAAAATTGGGTAAGTTGGGAAACAGCACTATCCCGTAAATGCATAGAGCCAGGATAGCATTAAAGACCACCCAACATCCGTTCTTGGCGTACTCTTGAGCTTTGCCAACCAGAAAATCAAGGGAGAAACCTGGAACCCCAAGCCAAGAAGTCACTAATAGTTCAGAAGCGCTCATGTGCAAGGCCTTAGCTAAGTCCTCCAACTTGGGCTCAGCAGCAGAGTGAATAAAGGGAACCTTGTTCTGTACTGGTAGCTCAGTAAACTCCACATACTCTTCAATGGTAGGCCCCAAGATAAAGTCAGCAAACGTGAAACATCTCAATGCCGGGTCATAGAATTGCATCAAGGTATACAGCCCATGAAGGTGAGAAAATTACTTAGAAGGGGGGGTTGAATAAGTAAGACTAATAATCAAAGATTAGAACACAGATATTTTTATCCTGGTTCGTTGAAAACAACTAGTCCAGTCCACCCTCTCAAGAGTGATTTGCCTTTCTCTGTCAAGGACTTAATCCACTATTTTAATCAAACAGATTACAAATAGCAACACCTAAGAACAACCGTTCTTAGTCTTCTCAAGAGCAGCTGATCCCAACTGGATCCTCTTAAGGAAAACCTTTTACAAACAAAGTAAAACTTTTACAAGAGTAAGAATGCTTCTAATAAGCTGTTATCACAACAGTGATATTTCTCTTAGTTTAAGAATAAAGATAAAGCAAAGTAATATGATAAAGAGCTTTTTGAGATTTGCTTTGAGGAGTGATTTTTCTAGAGATTCAATTACTGAAGAAGATGGAGTGGACTTCTTTATATAGGCACTAAGATCCAAGAAGTCTTGTTACGTTGAAGGCTGTGCAGAAAAGCCTAGAGCCTTTTGTCTTCACATTGGAGGCTGTGCTGAAACAGGCCTGATGCTTTTTGTCTTCACTTGCAGAATACTTTCCTCAGAATGGAATGCACAGATAAAACCTTTTTGTCTGTGTCCTTGTGTCTAGCACAAAATAGGAAAGAGCTGTTGAGAAGGACCAACGTACATATTTAAATCATCTTCAAAGTGAGTTCAGCTCTTTCCTATCTTGTTACGTTGAAGGCTGTGCAGAAAAGCCTAGAGCCTTTTGTCTTCACATTGGAGGCTGTGCTGAAACAGGCCTGATGCTTTTTGTCTTCACTTGCAGAATACTTTCCTCAGAATGGAATGCACAGATAAAACCTTTTTGTCTGTGTCCTTGTGTCTAGCACAAAATAGGAAAGAGCTGTTGAGAAGGACCAACGTACATATTTAAATCATCTTCAAAGTGAGTTCAGCTTTCAACATAAGAATCTGAATCTTCAGAGTCTTCTGATCAAGGATCATCTGGATCTTCAGAGTCTTGAATGTTCTTCAGATTGAGCTGAAACAGAGTATGTGCAGCTAGTGTGCTTGAGCGTGTAAATCCTTCAGAGCAGAGTCTCTATGCTTTAGAGGCTCCTTCTTCAGAATCTTCAAGAGACAGTAGTCAGATTCTTCTGGGAGCAAAGTTCAGATCTTCACTTAAGATGCTCTTGAACTTATGAAGTCTTTCATACAAACAATGTTCAGATGCAATTTTGCTTTCTTAAGATAATTTACTTTAGTGCCTGTAGCAAACAATCTAGAACACGTTTAGAGTATATAATTCTTGAATACAAAATTCATAATTGTTATCATCAAAACATAGAGATAAAACTAAGACACAATCTGTGCTTTTACAATCTCCCCCTTTTTGATGATGACAAAACATGAGAAAATTTTGTTCAATAAAGAGTAAGAATTAGAAACTCCCCCTGAGATAAACAATCTCCCCCTGAAATAAATACTACAATAGAATAGAATACTTCCCTTTCTGATTGAGTATATTTCAGATTCAGAGCCTGATGAATGAGTTCAGAGTCAAATCTTGATGCCAGATGATTGAATAAATGTATCAGAGTAAGATATCAGAGTTGATTGAATACTCAGATTTTCTTTAGAGAATCAGGTTCTGGTTGACACAGTCTCAGGGTAACTTCAATGAATTATGTCAGATATAACAGTATAATCTGAAAGACTTAAATTCAAATAAGTTAATAAAATGTCTGAATTTTAGTTTTGGTAAATGCTTATAGGTTGAACACTCAGTTTCTCTTTTTCTCCCCCTTTTTGTCATAATCAAAAAGATATACAAAGACGGAAAGAAATAAAAGAGAAGAAGCAAAAATAGGAGCAAACCATGTTAGCATGCAATTAAAACAAAACAAACCAAAGTTCACAGACAAACAGGCAGAGATCAAAAACTCAGTTCATGTGCAAAACAACAAATAAAACTAGGTCTGGCGAGAGGCAATGAGGGTCAGAAGCTCTGTCATCTTGGCAGCTGACTCTTCTTGCTTAGACATCCAGGTCTTGATTTCATCGGTTGTTTTCTCTTGCTTGATCATCCAGTCCTTGATATCCTTCACATCATTCACAAGTTCTGAAACCACAGATGAAGACGGAGCAGATGCAGCAGCAGCAGGGTTCCCTTCAGATTGGTTTTCAACAGAAGCTTGTTCAACCATTTCAAAATCAGGAACAACCGGAGGAGCAGCTTCCAATAGTAACACAGGAGGAGGAGGAGGCATGTTCATCAGTGTCACCTTTATTAACTCAGCAAATTTAATCTTAGCAAGCTTAGAGCATTTTGCTCTAACTTTTAGGGCAGCTTTGTTAAACATCCAGATGAAGCGCTTCCAAGCAGTATTCGAAACATTTGGGTCCAAACTAGACATACATATAGCCTTAACACGATCATATTCAGAATCTAACTCCTTTTTGAAAATATCAAACATAGCATTAACACAAGATCCTAAATCTGACTGTTCATTCTGACCAGAGGAAAAAGGATTAGGGGTGTTAGCAGGAGTAGGTTCAGATGGTTGTGGTTGAGGTGTGGGTGGTTGAGATGTGTGGATGACAGATTGAGGGAGTTCAGCTGAGTGAGGAAAAGTTTGATTCTCAGATGGATTAGTTTCAGGTGGTTGTGGAATGGTTTGGTTTTCAGCTGTTTGAGTGTCAGAGGGTTGAGCTTCAGATGGTTGTTGAGATGGAGAGTTTGGTGGGGTATGAAACAAAGCAATGTTAAGATGTTTCTTCATAACACTCTCAGAGCGAGCTTGTTTAAGTGATTCTGAATCATAGTCAGATGAATCAGATGAATCAGATGAATCAGAGGATTCATCTGAGTGAACAGATGTAGACGAAATTTCAATTGTTTGGTTGAGGGGTGGAATATCAAGAATATTGTCAGAAAGATTTGGATCTTCTGAGGGAATTGCTTGTTCAGAGTGTTCAGGTTGAACAGTCTCTGGATGATTTTGTTCTGAAATAATTATTTGTGGTTGGGGAGTCTCTATGTGGGGATTCTCTTGTTGCGACAAAGTTGGTTGTGGAGGTGTTGTTGGAGAATTTTCTGGTTGAGTTGGTTCTGGTGGAGTTATTGTTGGAGAGTTTTCAGATAAAATTGGTTCTGGTGGTGGAATTTCTGTTTGAATAGTTTGATGTTGTGGATTAGATGGGATTGGTGCTGGAGATGATTGTAAATTTACTGGTTCAGAGGATAGTGGTTCGGATGAGATATTAACAGACTTTCTAGATTTTGAAGTTCTTGGTATGAGGTTTGGAGAGAGTTGTGGTGAAGATAGTGGTGAATGAACAGTAGGAGTAGGATCAGAGGCTAATACCTGTTGAATGGTGTCTCTGATTTCTTCCAGAGTAGCTTCTCTTGGACTGCTTCTGGCCTTCTTTCCTTCTTTCCTCTTCTTTCTTGATGCTTCAGGAGCTTTTCTCTTCTTCTGAACGGATTCTTTGTCAGCCTTCCTCTTACTGCGCCTTTCCTTCATCTGATTAGGCAATTCTTCTCCAGGCTTCTGAACGAGATTGGCAGGTAAAGGGATTCCTTCCTTTAGGCATTCAGTAATGTACAGCCAGACAAATTCCTTAGGTTCATCTGCACTGAACAGTGGAAAATCTTCCACAGGAACTCTTCTACCTTGAATCTCGTCAGAGTTGATCTTCCTGAGTTGTCCTTTCAATTCTGAGATGATTTTCATCCTCTTCAGATTGAGCCCATTAATTTCAGAGCCAATGATGTGAGTCAGATCCTCTGTAATCTTCGCATCAGTCAGATGTTGAACCAGTTTGTTCTCAACAAGTATATCAGAAATCAACCTTCCCAGGGGTATCCATGTCCTTACTTTACCAGCTTTCGCCCTTACTTCCTCTCTGGTTTCTTTGACATGAGTTAATAAATGACTGAAGATGAGATACGGTAGATCCACTTTGACATTTTTGTTAATGCAGTACATAAAATACAAATGTTCAGAACTCACATAATCTGGAGAGTTTGAAGGTTTTCTGTGGAAAAACGTACTCATAAAGATTTTCGCCCAGATCCTATAAATGGGTTTTAAATCTTTAACCTTGCTTGACGGAAAACCAGCAATAGTAACTTCTTCATAAACCCTAGCCATATCGATGCGAGAAGAAGCAAGATTTGAAACACCATCAGACTCAGTATAGCTAAACAGTTGTCTGATCAGGTTTTCAGTGATGACTATCTCCACTCCAAGAACCGAAGAATGTATAAACTTGGGACCCGCGCTTGCATGTATCCAAAATTCCTTAACCAGTGTTGGAAAAACAGGCCCCATTAGCCTTTCAAAATATTTTTCCCACCCTTGAGCTTTGATGGCAGAAATGAGATCAAACCCATTTTCCTTTAAAGAGTCGAGGTCAATGAAGCTTTCACAGAGCACCTCTAGATCAGCCACTGGAGTGAATAAGGTTCGTTCAGGTTCTTTGTACATGATGGTCTTGTTAGGTTTTGCAGCAGTGTTTGAAGTTGACGCCATTGAAGAAGAAGAATACCTTGGTTTCGGTTTAGGGTTTTGGAAAAGATTGAAAAGGAAGCAGAAACGCATGAATGAAGTGAATGTGGAAAGTGTGATAGAAGTGTGATAGGTGATATATATAGGAAACCAAAAAAAATAGGGCACACAAAAGACACTTACGCACGTTTGGACAACATTAAATGAAAAGTAATCATTTCACATTAAATTATGACAGCTGGGGGAAAAACAAGAAAAGTGAGATTTTCAAAGCATTACCTCAAACGTCAAATCAGTTATGCACTCAATTTTTTCAGAAATTGAATGCCACGTGTTTGCTTTGTTGGCTCATTTGATTTCTCTCACGAAATGAAACGTTTCCAACTTTCAGATCTTCTGAGCTAGTTAGTTCAGAGTTTTACCCAAAACGAAATAATCAAATAAATATAAATGAATAAAATAGACAGATGAAATACTTCAGATTATTAAACATTTTGCATCTGAGAGGTTGCCTCTGAGAAATATTACTCTGGACATAAATCCATACAAATATTTTTCAGAATAAACTTAAATCTATCTTCAGCAAGGGGTTTTGTGAAAATGTCAGCCCATTGATGATCTGTATCAACGAAAGCTAGATTAATTACACCCTTCTGAACATAGTCTCTGATGAAGTGATGTTTAATTTCTATATGTTTTGCCTTAGAATGCAAGATTGGATTTTTTGACAAACATATAGCAGAAGTATTGTCACAGAAGATAGAAAGGTTACTCTCATAGATTTGATAATCTTCTAATTGACTCTTCATCCAGAGCATCTGAGTACAACATCCAGCAGCAGCAATGTATTCTGCCTCTGTAGTTGATAGTGCAATGGTAGGTTGCTTCTTGCTGTACCATGAGATCAGATGACTTCCAAGAAACTGACAGCTTCCAGAAGTGCTTTTACGTTCAATTCTGTCTCCAGCATAGTCAGCATCACAGAATCCAACTAATGAAAATTCATCAGATCTTCTGTAACACAAACCCATGTTAGCAGTACCTTTCAGATACCTCAGAATCCTCTTAACAGCTGTTAAGTGTGATTCTCTAGGATCTGATTGGAATCTAGCACATAAGCAGACACTAAACAAAATATCTGGTCTAGAAGCAGTCAAGTATAGAAGAGGTCCTATCATACATCTGTAGAATTTTTGATCTACCTTCTTACTTACCTCTTCCTTACCTAGAGTGCTTGTAGGATGCATTGGAGTCTTTGCCATTTTGCTATCAACCATGTTGAACTTCTTCAGAAGCTCTTTAACATATTTGGTTTGATGTATGTAGGTGCATTCTGGAGTCTGATTGACTTGGATTCCCAAGAAGAATCTCAATTCTCCCATCATGCTCATTTCAAATTCTTCCTGCATACATTTAGCAAACTCCTTTCCAAGCGTAATATTTGTTGATCCAAAAATAATGTCATCTACATAAATCTGACAAATCAACAGATCTTTCTTAACAGATTTACAGAATAAAGTTGTATCCACTTTTCCTCTGATAAAATTTTTCTTCAAAAGGAAGTTGCTCAACCTCTCATACCAAGCTCTGGGAGCTTGTTTTAATCCATAAAGGGATTTCTTTAATTTGAAAACATGATCTGGAAAGTTTTCACTTTCAAAACCAGGAGGTTGGTGGACATATACTTCTTCTTCTATAATACCATTAAGAAAAGCACTTTTAACATCCATCTGATACAGAGTGATGTTATTCTGTGCAGCAAATGAAATAAGAAGACGAATAGATTCTAACCTTGCCACTGGAGCATATGTCTCAGTGTAATCAATACCTTCTTGTTGACTATATCCTTGAGCAACCAGCCTTGCTTTATTCCTTTCTACTTCTCCCTTTTCATTCAGCTTATTCCTGAAGACCCATTTTGTTCCAATGACATTGAATCCTTTAGGTCTAGGAACCAAATCCCAAACTTCATTTCTGGCGAATTGATTCAGCTCTTCTTGCATAGCTATAATCCATTCATTATCTTCCAGAGCCTCATCTACAGATGTTGGTTCTATCATTGACACTAAGCCAAATAAGGAAGATTCAGAAGTTCTGAGATATGATCTTGTCCTTATGGGATCATCCTTCTTTCCAATTATCACATCTTCTGGATGAGAAGCTTTGATTCTGGAAGAAGATCCTCTGACGGTTGGTCTTTCAGAAATATGCAAGTTGTTTAGTTGTGAAGTCAAAGGTGTACCATCTGGGGTTGCATCAGATTCTTTGTTCTTTGCCTTTTCTGCCTCTGAGACTTCAGAGTCTGTGAGAATTACTTCTCTATCTGCAGAACTTTCAAACTGCTTTGGCTTTTCAGAGCCAAGCTTATCATCAAATCTGACATGAATAGATTCTTCCACAATCTGTGTTTCAGTATTGAATACTCTGTAGCCTTTAGAGCGTTCAGAATAACCAAGCATGAAACACTTATGTGCTTTGGAATCAAACTTGTTCAGATTATCTTTAGTATTAAGCATATAACAAATACATCCAAAAGGATGAAAATAAGCAATATTGGGCTTTCTGTTTCTCCACAATTCATAGGGAGTCTTTTTCAGAAGAGGTCTTACAGACACTCTGTTCTGAATATAACAAGCTGTGTTAATTGCTTCTGCCCAGAAATGTTTTGCCAGATTTGTCTCGTTGATCATGGTTCTGGCCATTTCTTGCAATGTTCTATTTTTCCTTTCTACAACTCCATTTTGTTGCGGAGTTCTAGGGCAGGAGAAATCATGTGCAATGCCTTTTTCAGAAAAGTATTTTTCAAAATGTTTATTTTCAAATTCTCCACCATGATCACTTCTGACTTTAATAATTTTACAATCTTTTTCAGTCTGGACTTGATTGCAGAAGTCAAAGAACACAGAATGAGACTCGTCCTTGTGTTTTAGAAACTTTACCCATGTCCATCTGCTGTAGTCATCTACAATGACTAACCCATACTTCTTGCCTCTGATGGATGCAGTTTTCACTGGTCCAAACAGATCAATGTGAAGTAATTCCAATGGTCTGGAGGTAGAAACAACATTTTTTGATTTAAAATGAGATTTTGAAAATTTTCCTCTTTGACATGCTTCACACAGAGCATCTGAGTTGAACTTCAACTTAGGAAGTCCTCTGACCAGATTGAGTTTATTAATCTGAGATATACGTCTCATATTAATATGCCCCAATCTTCTATGCCAGACCCATTGCTCATCATTCACAGATAAGAGGCATTTTACATTTTGAACTTTAAGTTCTGAAAGGTTAATTTTATAAATGTTGTGTTTCCTCTTTCCATTGAATAGGATAGAACCATCCTTTTGACATACAGCTTTGCAACATTTTTGATTAAAGATGATATCATAACCATTGTCACTTAATTGACTTATGGACAATAGATTATGTTTCAATCCTTCAACTAACAGAACATTAGAAATAGAGGGTAGGTTGCCATTACCTATAGTTCCAGAGCCAATGATCTTGCCCTTCTGGTTCCCTCCAAATTTCACGTCCCCTCCAGATCTAAGTTCCAGACTTTGGAA
This sequence comes from Lathyrus sativus, assembly GCA_963859935.3. Classification (NCBI taxonomy): domain Eukaryota; kingdom Viridiplantae; phylum Streptophyta; class Magnoliopsida; order Fabales; family Fabaceae; genus Lathyrus; species Lathyrus sativus. The sequence goes on from OZ012741.1 coordinate 161,036,819, forward strand.
CATAGACCTTTCTCCCGTCATGTGTCGTGAGCATCCAGAGTCCAGGTACCATGATTGGTGTCCTGACTTTGCTGCTAAGGACATCTGCAACAGGGATTATTTTGTCTTTAGGTACCCAGATCTTCTTGGGTCCTTTAGGGTTAGTTGCCTTGTAGGTTTGTCTAAACTTTTGTTTTTCAACATAGTTTTTGTTTAGACTTGCCTTAGATCTAAACACATGAGTATTCTTTTCAGAGCTCGTGTGTTTAATATCATTTAAATGACCAAATTTAAAATTAGAGTATAAAGGAGTTATCTTAATGATCAGATCATCTACAGGTATTGGTCTTACATCTTTTTCAAGAGAAGAAGATTGAAATCCAATTCCCTTTCTTTTATTCCTACTAACTCCATAGATCATAGAAGCCATCTTGCTTCTGTCTATGCTTTTAGTGAGGAACCTCTGAAAACTAGAGTCATATTTTTCCAAAATATTTTCAGATGACTTAGCTTCAGAGTCAGATTCTTGTTGAACAATTTCCAAATCATTTTTTATTTTTAAATTTATTTCTCTCTGCTCAACAAGTTCTGTTTTCAGATTATCAATCTCAGATTCAAGATTGCTTTTCAGCTTCTTGTTCTTGAGTTTGATATTATTGTAGCTTTTCAAGACTTCAGATAACACCTTTATAAGTTCATCTTTGGTAAGTTTGGACATTACCTCTTCAGCATCAGAGTCGGAGTCTGACTCAGATTCAGATGATAATTCTTCATTCTGATCTTCTATTCCAGCCATTAATGCCATGTTGGCACACTCTTCTGACGCTTCAGATTCAGATTCAGATTCATCTGAATCATCCCAAGTTGCCATAAGAACCTTTTTCTTTTTATCAAACTTTCTCTTGGGTTTCTCCTTGAGAAGTTTGGGGCAGTCATTTTTGTAGTGCCCAGGTTCCTTGCATTCATAGCATGTGACCTCTTTCTTTCCAGATCTTCTGTATCCAGAAGATTCCTTCCTGTGGTCAGCTTTCCTGAAGTTGTTAAACTTCCTTCCCTTGTGCTTCCAGAGCTTGTTGATTCTTCTGGAAAGCATGGACAGTTCATCTTCTTCTTCAGAAGACGATTCTTCAGAACTTTCTTCTTTTACCTGCAAAGCTTTAACAGGTTTGTTAGATTTTAAAGCTATGGATTTACCTTTATCTTTCTTCTGGGGCTCATCTTCCTCCAGCTCTATTTCATGACTTCTCAAAGAACTGATAAGTTCTTCTAAGGAGATCTTATTCAGATCTTTTGCCATCTTCAGTGCAGTCACCATTGGTCTCCATCTGGTGGGAAGACTTCTGATGATCTTCTTGACATGATCTGACGTTGAGTAGCCCTTATCCAGAACTTTCAGACCAGCAGTAAGAATCTGAAATCTAGAAAACATAGTTTCTACATTTTCAGATTCTTCCATTTTAAATGCCTCATACTTCTGTATGAGCGCCAGCGCCTTGGTCTCTTTAACCTGAGAATTTCCCTCATGAGTCATTTTGAGTGACTCAAACATGTCATGAGCAGTATCTCTGTTTGTAATCTTCTCATACTCAGTATGAGAGATTGCATTAAGCAATATAGTTCTGGCTTTGTGGTGATTCTTGAAATCTCTTTTCTGTACTTCAGTCATTGACTTTCTATCAATCTTTTTGCCATCCTCATCAGTAGGATGTTTATATCCATCAATGACCATATCCCAAAGATCAGCATCATACCCGAGGAAAAAACTTTCTATTCTATCTTTCCAATAGTCAAATTTTTCCCCATCAAACATGGGTGGCTTGGTACTGATCCTATCTCCTTCATATTTGTTGTTGCAAGTTGATGTAGCTGTTTCCATAATGACAACAACACAAATATCAAAGTATCTTTCTCACTGGATCTTTAACTGTCACGGTTAAGTGGAGCACACGCAGAACCGGAGCTCTGATGCCAACTGAAGGTGAGAAAATTACTTAGAAGGGGGGGTTGAATAAGTAAGACTAAAAATCAAAGATTAGAACACAGATATTTTTATCCTGGTTCGTTGAAAACAACTAGTCCAGTCCACCCTCTCAAGAGTGATTTGCCTTTCTCTGTCAAGGACTTAATCCACTATTTTAATCAAACAGATTACAAATAGCAACACCTAAGAACAACCGTTCTTAGTCTTCTCAAGAGCAGCTGATCCCAACTGGATCCTCTTAAGGAAAACCTTTTACAAACAAAGTAAAACTTTTACAAGAGTAAGAATGCTTCTAATAAGCTGTTATCACAATAGTGATATTTCTCTTAGTTTAAGAATAAAGATAAAGCAAAGTAATATGATAAAGAGCTTTTTGAGATTTGCTTTGAGGAGTGATTTTTCTAGAGATTCAATTACTGAAGAAGATGGAGTGGACTTCTTTATATAGGCACTAAGATCCAAGAAGTCTTGTTACGTTGAAGGCTGTGCAGAAAAGCCTAGAGCCTTTTGTCTTCACATTGGAGGCTGTGCTGAAACAGGCCTGATGCTTTTTGTCTTCACTTGCAGAATACTTTCCTCAGAATGGAATGCACAGATAAAACCTTTTTGTCTGTGTCCTTGTGTCTAGCACAAAATAGGAAAGAGCTGTTGAGAAGGACCAACGTACATATTTAAATCTTCTTCAAAGTGAGTTCAGCTTTCAACATAAGAATCTGAATCTTCAGAGTCTTCTGATCAAGGATCATCTGGATCTTCAGAGTCTTGAATGTTCTTCAGATTGAGCTGAAACAGAGTATGTGCAGCTAGTGTGCTTGAGCGTGTAAATCCTTCAGAGCAGAGTCTCTATGCTTTAGAGGCTCCTTCTTCAGAATCTTCAAGAGACAGTAGTCAGATTCTTCTGGGAGCAAAGTTCAGATCTTCACTTAAGATGCTCTTGAACTTATGAAGTCTTTCATACAAACAATGTTCAGATGCAATTTTGCTTTCTTAAGATAATTTACTTTAGTGCCTGTAGCAAACAATCTAGAACACGTTTAGAGTATATAATTCTTGAATACAAAATTCATAATTGTTATCATCAAAACATAGAGATAAAACTAAGACACAATCTGTGCTTTTACAGCCCATTCATCTCATCAGCAGTTGGCTTGCAGACTAGTCTCAGCAATCTTCCATGACTCATTCTGAAACATCTCCTAACCTCCTCATCAACGAGGGACATCAGACCAAGCAAAGGAGTAATATCAGGTGTAGGCAACTTGTACGCAACTGTCTTCCTCAACCCAGCCATAATCAATACTCAGAAGTCCGGGCACTAGAACCGGGGGATATGCAAATGCACCTGCAGCACAGACACACGTTAATGGGATGCAATGATAATGGGTATGCAAACAATGCAATGCAAGTAACATGCAACAGGGACCAAATGCCATGGCTGAGAAGCCTGAACCATATCAAAAGTCTCAGATAGACCCTCCAGAATTCCTCAAACTCTGGCCTCAGATAGACCCAAAACAAAGCTCCAACACTGGTCTCTGATAGACCCCATAACATAACTCTGACTGGTCTCTGATAGACCTCATATCATACTCCAATAGGCCTCTGACAGACCCCATATCATAACTCCAACTGGTCTCTGACAGACCTCATAACTCTCCATAAATACCCAGGATCTCTGATCAAGAAATAACCGGTAGTCTGAAGGTCTAGTTACCTGCATAACCCCAAACCCTCTCACAGGTAGGTGTCCTAGTAACTGACAATGGTATGGCATCCTATGCGGTCGTCGGCGTCACAGACTTTCAGGGTTGATGATACGATTCCCAGAAGGAGTGGCATCATCAAATCCTGAAGAGGCCTCACTTAGCCAACTTCCAAATGATCGGTTCCCGGAGTCGACAATTCAGCTGACCAACAACCCCTTCGACCCAAAGGGTAGAAAAAGAAGCCAACCAGAAGAACCTCGTCCGAGTGTAGATTTCATGAGACACTAATGCAAGCAAAGCCGGCACGCTCCCACTAATTTCTACTCTAATTCTAGGTGCACTCAAGCCCAGGTCCGGCTTATCTCTCAATCATAGAACCACCCATCACACCCCAAATACAGCAATAATAATCAATAATATAATGCTGAAGGTGAATGACAAAAATATAAATCCATACAAAATCCTCGACGGGAAAACAAGCGCTAGGATTGACTCTCTTAAGGGACGTTGGATCCCAAATGCATAAGGAACTATCGCAGTCCTTAGCAGCCAAGGGACGTTGGATCCCCAGCAGAGTCGCCAGCTGACGCTACTGCGAAAATCGGCGCCGGCTGAACAAAAGAGTCGCCACCGTGCGTTATTCATCCCAACGGAGGGAAAGGAAACGCCCAGAGTAAACCTACCGCAAAGACGGGAAAGGTATGGTCATCGCAACCAAAACCTGGATTCGGGAGTCGGTTACGCAAGGGGAAGGTATTAACACCCCTCACGTCCGTCGTACTCGACGGGATCCACGCTTGTTTTCGGGTATGGATTGTTATTCTATCTAAACTAAAGGATGAGGTCTGAAAAGAAAAGAAAACATGACTCGGCAAAGCATCGCACTTTATGCCTACGTATTCCCGTCTGGAACGAGAAATCAGAGTCAACGTAGTTCGCCTACCTACGGGAAAGGAGGGGAAGGTTGCTCGCTAGGATATCGCATCCTATGCCTACGTACTTTCATACAGCATGAAAGATCAGAGCAAACGTAGTTCGGGCCACGTACGACACCAGTCTGTTTTGATTGTTTTTATTCCTTCTGAAAAAGGGTTTTTCTGATTACAGGTCCAAGCGGACAAAAATGACGTTTTGATGAGTTCACATTCTTTTACGGAAGAAGTGTCTTTTATTGTGTCTGAAATCTTATTGTGTTTTTCTGTTTGTTTTGAGGAAGAAGAGACAGAACTCTAACCTACGGTTGCAAAGGGAATCAAACTAACCTAATGTTATCATGCATGGGTTAAGACCTAGTGTCTATCATGCTCCTCTCTTGCACAGAGAGAAACAGATATCCTAAGGGATAAACGGAAATAGAAACAACAGATATAATAAAGCAGTAAAATGCATGGATGCAACAATACAAGCGAGGCAAGGGAGTCCCACTCAACCTCGAACCTAGAAAACAATAGGCAAAAGTGAACGGAATTCACTTTCAACCTGACAGGTTAAACAACAAACAATACAGTCAGGGAAAACCAATCAATACATCAGGAAATAAACAGCAAAAAATAAACAGCCACAACAGCTCTGCATCAACATCTGTCTTCAAGTCATCATCAACAGCTACCAGCCTCAAGCAAGCCTCAGTCTCTATCTTCACAGCCTTCAAGCAAGGTCTCTGTCATCAGTCTTCAATCTGCAAGGGCTTTTCTTCAAGTCTCAATCTCCAAGATGCATATCAGTCAACAAGATGGAATGAATGTTAAACAATCAATTGCCCACCAAGGGTGGCTCATTAACTGTCAACATTATACAGACAATTTTCCCTCAAAAGTTCTATCTTTCAAATACATTCACTAATCCTTCCAAAGGAAGGAGGTGGATATTTGAAAGAGACTTTGAATCATAGAGAAATAATGGAGGCAGACAAGACCTTCCATGTTTGTGAATCAAGTTTTCTACTCTAGAGCTCTGCCTAGCTCCTAAACCCTACAGCCTTCAACATCTACTGGCAAGATGCTCCTCATCAACTCTGGAATCTGGTCTTCAATCTCTTGATCTCCAATGGTCTCCATCATCACAGTCTTCAGCTCTCCCAATCCCCAAGCAAACCCAATACCCCACACAGACAAATGAAATAACCCTAGAGAGGGCACACCACACAGTCAAACAAATATAAGCAGTATACTGATAGCAGTAGTAGAATAGGGGAAACCTAGTAATTTCTAAGGGATCTATCATCTACCCATGACCCCTATAGTCCCATACCCCAAAGATTCAATCTACAACTCCTAAGGGAAATGACTTAATTCACCTATGTTATCTCATAAACCCTAGTTTTGATCATGTTATTCACACCTAAACAAATCACCTAAAATTAAATCCTAAAATCATGAATTAAATTTTATATACAAGCTAAAGGTCTAAGCTAATTAACCTAGAAAGAATGGGTCAAAAATATTAAAGCATCTAATCAAACTAAAATCAACAAATTCATGCATTAAACTACACATTATTCAAACCTATTTAAAATAAAAATATGCTAAAAATATTAAAACAAAATGAAATTGGAATTTTTTTAGGTGATAATTTTCTTAACAAAATTATGAACAATATGAAAAAACAACCATTTAAAAATGAGCAATTTTCTATTTGTTATGAATTTTCAAAGAATTAAAATGAATTGAGTAAAATTGAAATGAATTAATTGAGAATGGGGTGCAGAAAGTATATAAAATCAGTTGAAAATGAGAGATGGGCTGAAAGTGGGAGGTGTGAAAAGCACGCGTGCATATGCCTAGTTAGTCAGAAAACATAACAAAAAATAAAAAAGAGAAAAACGGTGCACATAGCAATTAAAATAGTTCAATATCATTGGGCCTTGGTTGAGAGGGTACGAATAGCAAGGAATCCTAAGGCCCATTCTGAGGGAATAAATGAAATGGTGCGTTTAGCACCCAGATTTCCCTCCATACTTCAACTTTAAACCATGACCATTGGATTACAATCTGAGTCAAGTCAAACACCAAATCGTAGGGTCCTCCTTCATCTTCAACCTTGGGCAAACCCTAGAACCAGAAATCTCCTCTCCCATGCACGAGTTTTATACCTCTCTGTTCTCCCTTGATTCTCCATGAATTCACTCGATGTAAAGAGCAAAGTTGCTCTACTTCTTCCCCTCTACACAACCATGCCATTATCTTCTTCTAAAACTCACTCAAACCTCAAACCCGATAGGTATAATATTCGGATTCCACCATTTTCACCTGCTATCAACCATTCCAATTCTCACTAATTTTTGCCCTAACACAGCCTACACCTCATGCTGATCATTTTAAGCTATAACCCTAAGATTATCGTGCATTATTCTTGATGTTATAAACCTTGACAGCTTTGGTACACCATTAACAACCTCCATGAAACCTTCTCAAACTCACCAAGATTAATCATCTAACCTATCCTAACAGATCTAACCTAACAAATCTCTATGATTCTAACTAAATCAAGCAATTCGAATGAGAAAACCAACCTCGTATGATGATGAAAACAGGTATAGAAATCTTCAAATCCAATGCTTTCAATGCTCTGAACTTGATCCACACACTCAATTCTTTGTTCTGTATGCAAAGATTCTTGCTCCAATGCCTTGAATCTTTGTAACCACTTCTTCTTGCACCTTGAATGATGAAGATGGATGGCACCAATTCTTGCTCAATTCAACCAAATCTTTGATGGAATTGTGATCTATGAAAGATGTTGATGATGATCAGATCAAGAAATTTGGAATTTGATGGAGATTTGATGAAGTTTGAGAGGGTTTTGCAAAATGGAAGATTGAAGTGTAACTTGGTATTGTGAGCACAATGAATCACCAACCATGGCATGAAGCTACTCAATTCAATATATAGATGGAAATGGAAAACCCTAGAACTTTGTAGAACCTTCCCATGCACTCTTTCCCTTGGATTTTGATTATGTAACTTCTTTTGTAAGTAACCAAGCATAACTTCTAAATCTTGAACCAAACTCAAAAATACACTTTTGCCAATGTTCCTAAAACATTTTTTCCAATCAAAATGACCTATAATTTCATCCCATTTGGCCAAATTATGAAAAATCTCAATTTTAGGTCATTTTTTATTCATTAAATTCACCAAATTTGAAACCTTGTGCTATGAGCCTTTCCAATCTTTCATGGTCACTTTTCTAGACTCAAAATGTCATTTGGAGAAAGTTTGATGTTGTGAAGTTTTCCATTTGAAGCTTCCTTGTATGAGTTTTGGGCATAGGCTTGAAATGACCTGTAATTCTTAGATGACAAAAATACCCTTTGCTTTCCAAGATCATAAGTAGAGTTATACAAATCATATGAAGGCATACCATACCTTTATAGAAAGCTAAGACAATTAGGAACAACTATTATGTTGACCAGAAATTCATTTGAAATCTCCTTGAGGGGTAAAAGTTGCTTGGAAGACAAGTGACTTTCACAGACAAAATTTCAGATACCCCAGATGACCTGTAACTTGCAAGGACCATAACTTGAGTTCTATAAATCTCCTTGATGTCTTCCACCACTAAAATTAAAGGTATTGAGACCCTCTACAAGTTTCATGTTGGCCAAGAATCCATTTGAAGCTTGCATTTTTACTTATCTTGCTTGGAAGTTTGACCTAAACTAGGGGATTTTACACAGAAACCCTAATTTAGAAACTCCTCTTCTCCTTGATTTCTCTTGAATTCTTCTTGGCATATCACCATATCCTTATCTACATGTCAAATGATGAACCCCACATCTCTCCAATAGACCTTAATGCCCTTCAATCAAACATTTGACCCAGGGTTGACCCAGGGTTGACCCAGATGAAACCCTAGTTGACTGTCTTCAACTGCCACTCTTGTGATCACATCAATGACTTATCTCACTTTCAAAATGGCTCTCCATGTCTTCCATGATGTCTATATACCCTCCATGCTCAATTCACAGCTCACAACTTCTTTGATGATCTTCAGATACCCTCAGATAGGAGATAAATTCACTGCTTGATCCATTGACCTCTCTGGGTTTCAATTTCTTTCTGATGACTTGAGTATGCTTGAATTTGAATAATAACCTCTTGATAGGCTCATAGAGATGAGAATAGTGCTTGATCCCTGTTGGATGATTTGTTATGCTATGCTATGCTATGCAGATGATTAGACTATGTACATGACTCTATATGCAAATGCTAATGCAATTGAAACATAAACCAAATGAATAAGGTTGAGCAAATTTTAGGGTGCAACAGTAAGGAATTGAGAACCTTGTTGGAAGATGAAGCTCAAGTGTTTGCTTTATTTGCATCACTGTCGGTTGACAACAAGGCGTTGTTGGATGAGTTAGCTGTTGTGAACAAGTTTCCGGAGGTATTCCCGGATGGTATTACAGAGTTGCCTCCAAAGATAGAGGTTGAGTTTAGTATTGATCTTATTCCTGGTACGAGGCCTATCTCTATGGCGCCGTACAAGATGTCGGCAGTGGAGTTGGCCGAGTTGAAATCTTAGATTGGAGAGTTGTTGGATAGAAAGTTTATCAGATCGAGTGTGTCGCCGTGGGGATCTCCAGTGTTGTTAGTGAAGAAGAAGGATGGTAGCATGCGGTTGTGCATCGATTACCGTCAGTTGAACAAAGTGACCATCAAGAACAAATATCCTCTTCCCAGGATTGATGATTTGATGGATCAGTTGGTGGGGGCTCGTGTGTTCAGTAAAATCGACTTGAGGTCGGGTTATCATCAAATAAGAGTGAAGGAAGGTGATATTCAGAAGATGGACTTTAGGACTCGGTATGGACATTACGAGTATGCAGTAATGCCTTTCGGAGTGTCTAATGCGTCGGGTGTGTTTATGGAATATATGAACCGTATCTTCCATTCTTATTTGGATCAGTTTATTGTCGTGTTCATTGATGATATACTGATTTATTCTAAGTCTGAGGAAGAGCATGCAGAGCATTTGAGGATTGCTTTGCAAGTGTTGAAAGATAACATGTTGTTTGCTAAGTTATCGAAGTGTGAGTTCTGGTTGAAAACAGTGGGTTTTCCGGGCCATGTCATTTCGGGTGATGGTGTTTCTGTAGACCCATCTAAGGTGAATGCGGTGTTACAGTGGGAACCGCCAAAGACGGTGACAGAGGTTAGAAGCTTTTTGGGTTTGGCTGGTTATTACCGAAGATTTATTGAAGGATTTTCTAGATTGGCTTTGCCGTTAACTCAGTTGACGGGGAAAGATCAAGTATTTGTGTGGGATGCTGCTTGTGAAGAAAGTTTTGAGGAGCTGAAAAAGAGTTTGACTTCAGCGCCGGTGTTGGTGTTACCGAATCCGAGTGAGCCTTTTGTGGTATATTGTGATGCGTCTAAGATGGGATTAGGCGGATTTCTAATGCAGAATGGAAAAATGGTAGCTTCTACTTCGCGGAAATTAAGGGTGCATGAGCGGAACTATCCTACTCATGACCTTGAATTGGCTGCGGTAGTTTTTGTTTTGAAGATCTGGAGACACTATTTGTATGGTTCGAGGTTCGAGGTGTTCAGTGATCACAAGAGTTTGAAGTATCTGTTTGATCAGAAAGAGTTGAATATGCGATAGAGAAGATGGTTAGAATATTTGAAAGATTATGATTTTAGTTTGAGTTATCACCCAGGGAAAGCGAATGTGGTTGCAGATGCGTTGAGCAGGAAGACAATTCATATGTCAGCTTTGATGGTAAAAGAGATGAAGCTTATTTAGCAGTTTCGGGATTTGAGTATGGTTTGTGAGTTTACTACCGATGGTGTGTTCTTGGACATGATTAGAGAACATCAGAAGTTGGATGTGAAACTTGTGGATTTGATGAGAGAGGCCGGAAGTGACTCCAGTAATGATTTCAAATTGGATAGTGCAGGTGTGTTGAGGTTTCGGGGCAGGATTTGTATGCCGGATAATGATGATCTGAAGAGGTCGATTTTGGACGAGGGACATCGTAGTAGCCTGAGTGTTCATCCAGGAGCTACGAAGATGTATCAGGACTTGAAAAAGTTATTTTGGTGGTCGGGCATGAAGAGGGATATCGCTTGTTATGTTTATGCTTGTTTGGTATCTCAGATATCGAAGGTGGAACATCAGAGACCTTCTGGGATGATGCAGCCGTTAGAGATTCCAGTTTAGAAGTGGGACTGTATCGCCATGGACTTTGTTACAGGATTGCCGAATACAGCGAGAGGATTTGATGCGATTTGGGTGATTGTGGATCGGCTTACAAAGTCTGCACACTTTGTGCCGATTAGTATTAGCTTTCCATTGGAGAAGCTTGCAGAGATCTATATTTGGGTGATTGTAAAGCTGCATGGTGTGCCATTGAGCATTGTGTCGGATAGAGATCCGAGGTTCACTTCTGTATTTTGGAAGAGTTTGCAAGAGGCTTTGGGTACCGAGTTGAAGCTGAGTTCAGCTTATCATCCGCAGACGGATGGTCAGTCGGAGCGGACTATTCAGACTTTAGAGGATTTTGTTGCGGGCTTGTGCGTTGGAGAAAGGTGGTACGTGGGATACTCATTTGCCTTTGGTAGAGTTCACGTAAAACAACAGTTACCATTCCAGTATCGGGATGGCACCGTTCAAAGCTCTTTATGGTAGGAGGTGCAGGACTCCTTTGTGTTGGTATGAGTCGGGTGAGAGTGTGGCTTTGGGGCCAGAGTTGGTGCAGCAGACCACTGAGGCAGTGCAGATGATCCGTGAAAAGATGAAAGCATATCATGATCGTGTTTACCGTGTTTTTTGGTAAACAACCTCTGATCTATCAATTTGGTTTCAAATTGACTAACTTGCAGGATTGACCATACGAAATCCTAGGATATGTGTTGAAGGGTGTTTTTATTTGAACCTATCTAGAAATGTGTTTCAACAATACTAAGAAAAAATAACTTAACAAAGAGGGGACGAAATTATCCACTATTTTTAAAAGAAAGAAGGAAGAAGAACTATTAGAGGGAAAAAAGATAAGGGTTTCTTTTTGGGAGAAAAGGACTTAATCGAAGTAGTAATGATGAACAAGAGGGAAAGATGTAACAAATAAATAAAAGTACTTGACAAAAGTAAAGAAACAAAATAACTTCATTGAAAAGATAAAGGATGGTGTGTTTACATCACGTACATTCTCTATAATACTCTCTTTCTCTACACTCGGATACTTGGAGTAATTTTAAGAGTGACTTGTACAATAGTAAATTACAACACACCAAGTTCTATGTCTAAGACTCCTATTTATAGTAATAATAGTAACTGCTAATAACCGCTAATAACCTCCTTAGGCCATCTATTCTTGACAAGTGTCAGATCACATGCAGTCCTTTATCCGATGAGAGACACTTGTCCTTCTTAGTCATAAGAAAATATAACTACTCCCTCCAAGATTCAAATTTCAAAAAACTCACTTCGACCCTTCTTCTAAATCTCGGTTGAAGACCATTTCGCTTGCTTAGGTCGAAGTATTCAATTCCAAGACTTCAATTTCCTAAGTCCTTGGAAGACTTGTAGATCTTTTTAATATGCTGAAAATAGCCTCCAACATGAGTCGTCGAATTGGTGAGCTAACAAATTGCCCCCCAAAAATGTAGTTTTTCGACGCTACATAAAAGTACATTTTTTGACAGCATCCATATTCGACGCCGTTTACCTTCGACTATATCCGGATAGTTGACCCATCTTCAACTGCTTCGAGTTTAGGAAACTGAAAGGTGATGAGAGAGGATATATCCACAATCTCACGCAAAAGGAACTGTTACGCCCCCTCGATGCACGATCTCTGACGTCATGATCATCATGGCAAATTTCTCGGGAACCACCAAAATCGTGAGCCATCATTACCCCTATAGAGCATAGGTTACAACCGCCACCTCTACTAACTCCTCCTGAGCACACACGTGGCCCACTAACCCCGGCCATTTGTAAAAAAACTCTTGAATTTCCCTTTTTCACTTATAAATAATTTTCAGAACATCTTTTACTTTTTCTTCTTCAAACCTTTTTACAACATTGCCTCATCTTTTCTTCTCACCGTTTTATCTTCCAAGAACACTCCTACAACACTCATCATCATGGCTGAGCTAAGATCCCAGAAACAAAAAACCCAGTCTCATCAACAAACTTCTTCTTCCACCCTTCCCCCTTTTGCTGCTCTGAGTGGACCGAAGGTGGTAAAGAATCAGCAACTCGTGCGAGAGCCTCTACTGGAAGAGAAGCGCCATATCTACGAATCCCAGGTAATCATACCTGTTACTTTCACGGATAAACCGCTTGCCATGTCCGGGCCTCTATCCCTCTCTGGTTTAAACTATTCCACTTTGAATGAGTTTTTTCCTTCTTATCGAAAAACCAAACCCCTAGAGCAAAAAGACTCCCAAAAGGTCCCCTTGGATAATCCAGATAGCTTGAATGTTTATAAAGTGGATCTCAAGTATCTCCATGATGGAGCAAGATTGTTTAGGGCTACGCCATATTTCAAGGATTCTGAACTCTACCTCAACTAGTTGAAGAAGGTAGAAAAAGCAAAAACCCAAGACTGGAAGGATATGGGCATCTATGACCTTATTATGATGTCGAAAGTAGGTCCCAACTACTGCCCCATGATGTTGGCTGCGTCTCTGTTCTTTTGGGATAGCACACACTACACTTTTCATCTTCCATGTGGGATGATGACGCCTACCTTGTTTGATATTGCTGCTATTGTAGGACTGAAACCTCATGGACTAACTTACGACCCTGAAGTTGACATCCAAGACATTATCGGTTTCTCAACCATCAAACATACTTATACCCATTTCATCAACCATTATCATGACAAAAATAATGCCGATGTTAAAGACGAGAAACATATAGCCTTTTTGGCCATGTGATTGTCTCGTTGCATTTTCTGTACTAAATCTTTGCAGGTGGCGCGAAAATACTTAACACTGGCGAACCAGCTACATGCCAAGAGAGACATATGCCTGAGAATAACGGAAATTTAGTAATGTCGGGACCGTTTTGGTTACTTCAATTATGGTTAAACGCCACTTTTGAAGGCAACCTACCAAATAAAGGTGAAGTTGATGAAGGTTCTCCTTCGATTTCTGGAAGACAAGTCGAATGGCCCCGCTTAGTCCAGCTTACCCCCAACGAAGAGGGGCAAACACTTTGAGCCAACTTCTCAGGCTTCGTCCAGATGTTTGCAAAGCGACACGTTTTCACACCTGGGATGGCTCCCTTCGCAGAACGGAAACGTGGCCCTGAATGGTTCATCAGGCCTTTCCCAGCTTTGCTCAAGAAACAAGAGGAGGAATCAAAGCTGATTTGGGAGAGATTCCTCACGCATCGACTATTTGTTCACAAACTCAATCTGACAAGAGGACAAGCTTCCCTGATAGCTTACCAACCAAATCTTGTGTCGAGGCAATTTGGACTTATCCAAACCTTACCTAGGTGTTTATACGAGAAGAAATACCACGTTCTGCTTTCACACCACATCGTTAACCCCATCGAATGCTCGACCCAATTGGTGCGTCATGCCCATAAATCTTCACTTACCCCACTTTATTTTGAACCTTCTTATTTCTGTTCCCCAGAATTTTACAACTGGTGGTCCAGACATTATTCTTCTGAATTTCTTGATGCTTCCAGTCTTTCTCGAATGATTGATCAAGCTTTCGTTGATGTGCAGGAAAAAACCAAGAAAGGTAGGTCCGCTCACATAAAGGAGATACAAGCCTTCCAAAAATACTTTGAAACCGCTTATCGACCGGATGATATTAGTCGAACTGTCCGCGAGGCTGCTGTCACTCTGAGGGAAAAATTTCTAAAAAAGATGGAGAATTTAAAAATTCCTTCTTCCATCCCCCGTGAGAAACGGTATGAGATGGCTTTCAAATTATTTCCCCCTAAGGTCCCTCGATTGCCATCTGTTGATTTTGGAGTGGCCCTTGCCCCTCTATTCCCAGATTGGTTCATCTGTGAGGACCCTATAAAATTCCTCAGACAGCAGTCAAAGCCCAAAGCACAGCGGGTGGTTCCGACTAAGCATACCGTCGATACTTTCAAAGGGCACCTTCATATTAATATCGAAGATGTTCGCATCGAATCCGACATTCTCGAAGGTCGATTCCCCTTCGTTTTAAACCTTTAAAACAACGCTTTATCATTACTAACGGGTGGCGCTGTTATTTGTCTTTTGCAGCTGTTCCAAAAAAGACCGCCGTCTTGGTGAAGACTGGCAGTTCCGTCGAGGGTCAGAAGGTAATGTCCATGCGCCATCTTAATCTTTTCAACATTCCGGGTTTAGAAAGCCTAACACTTTCCCAATGTTTTTTAGGTAAGCCGGAAACCCCCCACCCCTCAGAGAAAAATAAAGAGAGGCGCCAACCTAGTCATCATCGACTCAGAAGATGAAGACGGTTCCCTCAAGAGGAGGTTCCAATGAAAAGGTGGCGAAAGGTTGTCCGCGGTCTCGACACTACTGACTCCGATCCTCCATCGGCTCAAATCCCTGAATCACAAGCTCAACGTGTAGACCTTAGTAAAGCTTCTGTCGGAGGTACCCCAATTCCTCAAACTTCTACTATTGAAAGCGACAATTCCAGTCCGGCTGATGAAGGCCCGAAGTTCTAACTCTTATCTTCGACTACTTTCTGTCTGAATCTCAAACTACTTTTGGACTCTTTTTCTCATGTTTAGATTCTCTCTTTTTTAGGATGACATTATGATGATGGAAAGCATCCCGGTACATCCCTTCTCGAGGCCTATCCTTTGAACAGTCGAGGTGAGCCCACCTATCATCCTTATTCGGACTTAGGTTCAGGTGTGAGTTCTCTTGGGGAAATCAATAAACCTGAGATCCCTGTGGTTCCCCTGCTTTCTCCTTTAAAGACTATCACCCAACAATCTCAGACCGACGGGTCCGATCATGACGAGGGGAACAATTCCCAGAATCCCATCGAAGTAGGTGAGGAAACGAACTTCTTGGATGAGGGCGTAAATCCTGCTGATGGTTCGCCTCAGGGAACCACAATGGAGGTTGATGATAAACCTGTGGAAGATAGGGGTACGACAGATGGAGCCATGTGTCAATCTGAATTGGAAGAGTCTAGTGAAGAAGACGTCGAAGAAGACGAGGACGAGGATACCACCAACGCTGCCTCAATTAAAGAGACTGTTGTCGAGGATCCTCCTACCCCGCAGGCCAAACCTATTGAGACAACTCCAATTCCCCCTTCCAACATCTCCACAAAAGTAGAAACGATGCCTACCAAAAGTGCAACAGATCTTACTACAACAGAACTTGAGGCTCTAAAAGTGTTTGACCGTCGTCAATACATCCAACTCCTCCTTCGTAGGCGAAATAGTTCCTCAGGCAGATCCCAAAGTACTTCGACCTCTGAAGGCCCGACTTCAACTCCAATTAACAGTGCTCTTGAGAAAGTAAAAGACAAGATTTTCAAAGGGGACCTCTTTTCTCTTTTGCAAATGGGTCCAGTTCACTACCTTTGTTTGAAAACTCTCCTACAACAAGTGGACCTTCAATCGATCTCTGCTGAGGCTGCGGCCGTAATCCAAGAAGTTGGGAAATTGATCGACCAGGTTCATACTGACTTTGGGCTCTTGCCTCAGTTCGACAAGGATATATCTGAAAAGTCAGGTACTGAGGCTGCTGTTTGGTCTGCCGTTGCGGATTGTGAAGACAAAATTGCAACGCTGGAGGAGCAAAAGGCCAAGAACCAACAAGAGATTACTGAGAATGAAACGAACATCGCTTGCTGGGAGCGTAAGATCAGAAAACTTCGCAGTAAGATAGATAAAGCTCAGAAGAGGAATGCTGAACTGTCTTCCTTCGATGATTCTTCCTTGTCGACAGAGCTTGATCATGCCGTCCTTTTTTCCGAGGAGGCTCGACAACTTGAGGCTGATATTGCGCAACTGAAAAACGACAAAGCCTCTTGCCAGAGTCGTCTCGATGCCCAGAAAGCAAACTATGTCAAGATGAAGTCCAACCTTCCTTTTTAGAATTCTAGAATGTTTAATATTTATTTTCTGGCCTTTGTAAGCCATGTCTGTATTGTTGTACTTGTAAGGACTAAGCCATTTTTGGCGCATTTTGTTGATGCCATTTATGGCCCTGCTATTTAGTTTTATATTACTCTGTCAAAATGTTTACCTCTTGCAGCGCTGGTTTGTATTTTTTCAAATACTTACCGTTTACTTTCAAGATTCGTTTATCATTGCTAAGTTCCTCGACTTCGTATGCCCCATTCAAGAAGACTTTTGAGATTTGAAACGGTACTTCTCGTTTCGGGGACCATTTGCCTAGTGTCCTGACCTTTCGATCCATCGACAGGATTACCCTCCAAACTAAATCTCCAATCAAAAAGGTCTTTGCTTTGACTCTTTTGTTATAGGATTTCTCTACTCTTTTCTTCTGTCTTCTTAAAAGGTCCAGCGCTCTTAACCTTTCTTCGTCTAAATCCACTAACTCGTCGAGCATCATATCCCAATAGATCTCATGGGGAATTTTGTGGTGCCTCTGAATCCTGGCTGACTGCACAAGAATTTCGACTGGTAACACTGCATCATGGCCAAAAGTCAGTCGATAAGGTGTAGTGTTGGTGGCTTCTTTGGGGGATGTTCGACATGCCCATAGGACCTGGTCCAAGGCTTTATGCCAGTTTTTTGGCTTACCCCCTACTTGCTTCTTTATCATTCCAATTACTACCTTATTCGCTGCCTCGACCTGGCCATTGGCCTGGGCGTAGTAAGGGGTCGACGTAAGGAGTTTGAATCCCATTTCTCTGGCAAAGTCTTGCATTTTTCGACCGGTAAAGACTGATCCTTGATCTGTTATTATCGTTTCTGGCAAACCAAATCTAAAGATAATGTGTTTTTGAATAAATTCAATCACATCTTCTTGGTCTACTTTTGGCAGGGGTACCGCCTCGACCCATTTGGTAAAATAGTCTATCCCCACCAAGATGAATTTCTGGTTTTTCGAGGACGCGGGTCGTATTTCTCCTATTAGGTCCAAAGCCCATCCTCTGAATGGCCATGGCTTAATTATGGAGTGTAACTCGCTTGCTGGAACATGTTGTATACCAGCATGTATTTGGCACTCCTGGCAGCCTTTGGCGAATTCGATGCAATCTTTCAGCATTGTAGGCCAATATAGACCTTGGCGAAACAGTAGCCATTTCATCTTCTGGCCTACCTGGTGTGCCCCGCATGCTCCACTATGAACTGATGATAGTTCTAGATACGCCTCAGATTCACTTAGACATTTAAGCAAAACTCCCTCCGGAGCTCTTTTAAATAATTCGTTTCCTAGGAGGACGTAGCTTAGTGCTTGGTATTTTATTCTTTGCTCTATGGTGCTCGAAGTATTTTAGAGGTATTCGACCAACGGTTTTCTCCAGTCCCCATCCGACAACGATTTGATTGTAAAGATATCGAAGGTTTCTTCATCAGCGAATCCGAACTTTGCAGCCCTTAAATCTGATGGCCGCAATGCCACAGCTGCTACCTTGCTTCTGACTTGGATTACTTCTCGCAGGTCTTCGCAGGACATCTTATATCCTGATGCTATTTGGGCCAAATCGTTGGCCACCTGATTTCGTATTCGTCGTATATGTCAAATAGTAGTCTCTTCGAATTTCTTTAATAGCCTATTTGCTACTACGAAGTACACAACGAGGCTTTCTTTGACACATTTGTATTCTTTTGTCAATTGTTTTATGACTAATTCTGAGTCTCCCATTATTTCGACTCTAGTTGCCCCCAATTCCAACAGAACTTCAAGTCCAGCTATCAAGGCCTCGTACTCCGCCTCATTGTTAGAGCATGGCTCACTTATTTTATACTTGAATTGTGTCGGAATTTTATCAGGAGAAATAATCAGCATGCCTATGCCGGTTCCCTTCTTATGGCTGGATCCATCGAAGTACAACTTCCAAGGTTCTAGTTCGACCATATTTAGAGCGTTTGTATCTACGGAGTGGTCGACGATGAAGTCTGCCACTATTTTCCCTTTAATTGATTTCAATGGTTTATATGTTAAGGAAAATTCCGTTAACGCTAATGCCCATTTTCCTATTCGACTATGCAAAATAGGTTTGGACAACATATGCTTTATAACATCAAAATGCGAAGAGACACAAACATTGACAGGCTTTATATATTGCTTTAATTTTGTACATGAGAAATACAAACATAGATATAGCTTTTCTACTTCGCTATATCTAGTCTCTGCATCATTTAGGACCCTACTAAGGTAGTAAATGGCTCTCTCTGTACCGTCTTCGTCCTCTTGAGCTAATATGCTTCCCAGGGTTTTGTGTGACGCAGCTATGTACAACCTCATGCTTTTGTGCCGACAAGGTGGAGAGAGAATTGAAGGATTGGTCAAATAACTTTTAATTTTGTCGAAAGCTACTTGTTGTTCCTTCCTCCACTCATACCCTTCTTTGGTGACTCGAAGCAACGGCGAGAAAGCTTGGGTTTTGCCGCTTAGGTTCGATATGAACCTTCTTAAGAAATTAATCTTGCCCAACAGGGATTGTAATTCCTTTTTATTTAATGGCGCCTTGGTCTCCACAATGGCCTTCGTCTTGTTTTGGTTTATTTCGATGCCCTTTTTGTGGACTACGAAACCCAAGAAGTCGCCTGCCTGCACAAAAAACGCACACTTTAAAGGGTTCATCTTGAGGCCAAACTTCCTCATTCTTAAGAAAGATTGTCGAAGATGATCTATATGATCTTTGCCTGATACGGATTTAACCACAATGTCGTCAATATATATCTGCATAAACGATTCTATATAGTCATGGAATATTGAATTCATTGCTCGTTGATACGTTGCCCCAGCGTTTTTCAGGCCAAAAGGCATTACTACCCATTCGTAGGTACCTATGGCCCTTGGACAACGAAAAGATGTTTTGGGAACATCATCCTCAGCAATGAAGATTTGGTTATATCCAGAATAACCATCTAACATACTAAGGTATTCGTGGCCGGCGGCTGAATCGACTAGCATTTCTGCCACTGGCATCGAATACTCATCCTTAGGAGTTGCTGAGTTTAAGTCCCTAAAGTCTACGCATACTCTCAAGGAACCATTTTTCTTAATAACTGGAACAACATTAGCAAGCCATTCGACATACATGGTTGTGCGGATGAATTTGCACCGCAGAAGTCTTTCGATTTCCGCTTTTATTTTTGACAAAACTTCCGGAGCGAAACGCCTTGGGCTCTGTTTGACTGGTTTCTTGCCAGGCTTGATCGGCAGTCTATGTTCCACCAACTCTCTTTTTAATCCTAGCATTTCATCATAATCCCAGGCAAAACAGTCTCTGTATTCTCGTAAAAGCTGGATGACTTCCCCTTTGAATCGAGTGTCGAGGTTGGCACTAATGTAAGTGGGCCTTTTTATAATGTCGTCTCCTAAGTCCACTTCCTATAGTGGGTCCTGCGCAAGCATTTTGGCATCCTCTGCCAAGGGATCTTTCTCGAAACCCAAAGGCTCGTCATCATAGATAGCATCAAGCCTTTCATTTTCTTGATGGGTTTCATCAGATAGCTCCGTGTCGAAGCCTTCCTTGTAGCCTCTCTGAAGAACTTCTTTATTGGCCTCTGTGGCCTTTTTGCTTCTAACAGCCTCTAGGGCCGTTTGTAGTCTAGTTTCGGCCACATAAGTCGAAATCCTTCGAAGCGCATTGGCTTTAGTCATTATTACTGAAATCAATCCCCCATCTCGTGGGGTCCACCGGAAATGTTCCAAGGTATGGAAGCCTTTCTCCTGGCACTTCTCTGTCCCAACGGAAACCGTCTACAGGATGTAAGTACAACGAGCCAAAGACTTTGTTGTCTGGATTGAAATCGAAGTCTGCTGGTCCACAAGGACCTATTCCAGCCAAGTGTTTGTCGAAGTTCCTTTGATCGACATAGTTGATGGGCGCCCTAAAGTACCCCTGATCAGCTTCAATATTCTCTACAATGTCGTCTGGCCTCCAAATTGCAATCCTTTGATGCATCGAGGATGGCACTGCCCCCATGCCATGAATCCACTCACGTCCAAGTAGCAGGTTGTAATTGGCTGTAGTTTCTATAACCATGAATACCGTTGGCCGTGTTACTGTTCTGACGGTGATATCCACCTGAATTACTCCCCTGGTCGAGCCTACCTTACCTTCGTAGTTGGACAGGACCATGTTGTGTGGCTTGGTGTCGGCATCGCTTTTCCCGATTTTGTTTAATAGAAGATGTGGCATCAAGTTTACCGTTGCGCCACAATCCACCAGAATTTTGTTAACTGGAGTGTTTTCCACTTTAGCCGTAATGTAAAGCGGCTTCAAATGGTTCCTCATCTCCTTAGTGGGCCGTTCGAAGAAAGCACTCTGCTCTTCAACACATCTGTTGTTCATCACATAATAGTAGACGGGCTTGTGTGCTGCCATTTTGCAGTCTGTGTCGCAGTTTTCGATCACAGACAGTTTGTCATATTCTTTCGGCATCATTGACACTACGTTCACCAACAAATTTAGTGAATCATCAGAATCTGAGTCGAAGTTGTCCGTCATCTCATCGTCGACCCCAGTGATCTCTTTCTGATCTTTAACCTGGTTTGAGAACAATTTCCTGCCCACCGGTGGTTGCGTGGTTTTGCTGATCGTTTTTTACGGTTCTCTCTGATTCTCTGTTGGGAGATTAGTGCTAGATTCAGCCCTATCCTTTGACGCCGTTTCTCTAAGAGCTTTTCTTTTCCGTTGTTCCCGCCTCCACTGCGATCGAGACATGGGGTTTTTCCCTTTATAATTCTCGGATACATGGGCCATCTTTGAAGACTGGAATTCTTTTCGATAGGTAACTGAGGAACCCCTATTCACTTCGAAATTCTTCCATCTTTGTTCACCTTGTCGCTTATCCTCGTTGGGTTTTGTCCACCTACCATCGGTGTTTCCAACAGCGGGTTTGAAACTAGCAGGCCTTGTTTTGGGGCCTCTGATGTGGGGTTCAGAGTTTTTTAGCAAACTGCTTCGTCGATCGAACTCAGGCATTCTCCCACTTTGCTTGAGCCTTCGTGTTCCCTCAAGTCTCTGGGCAGCTTTTTTGTCGAAGATTGCGCTGCATCGTGGGCATAACATCACGCTAGAACCTTTTCCCTGGAATTTGTGAAGAAAATCCATAATTGTTTCCTCTTGCTTCGGGTATGCCTCCTTAGTGATTTCTTCTTGATTGTTCGACTCACTGTCCCCCTCACCTTCTTGTCGGGTGACTTCCATCATGTTGATCTCAACTTCCTCGGCCAAATTCAAACCCTTTAAGTTTAGACCTAAACTTTCAGTAGCCTGGTCCATTTCGATGAAGTTATCACCCATCTCCTTGGTCACCATCTCATTTTGGATTATCCGCTACCATGTCGGTGTTGGTAGTATTCATCTCCTCTTCACTGCCTCGATTAAAGCTCATTATGACCTTTGTCATCACATCATTCTTGACGAAGTCATCAGTAACTTCTATCATGCTTTCTGAGACGTTGCGGCCTTCAGTGACATCGATCACGTTGGCTTCTAAAGGCTCTATGTAGTGAGCGTCCGTCACCTGTAGAGGGTCCGTGTCGACCTTCATTTGGCTGGTGGTTTTCTCCCCAAACTTCAGTCGTCCCTCCTGGATTACGTTCTGAACAAGATCCCTGAAAAGAAAACATTGAGATGTTTTATGACCTAGAAAGTTATGGTACTTACAAAAACCTCTCTTTTTTCGTTGCTCTAGTGATGGCAATTTAGCGCCAGGTGGCACTATCGTTTGTCCATCTTTTACCAACAGATCAAAAATTTCATCACACTTGGTGATGTCGAAGGTATATGTCTTCTTTGGGAATCTATCATTTCTTTCTGATTCGACAGCACTCTTCCCCTGTAGGGGTGCTAATACTTTACAAGAATAAGGGGGGCCTTGTTTGAGTTCGGCGAGGTCTACTTCATTTTCGTCGAGATTCAAAGAATCCTCGCATGCCCTTTCGATATTGTCATCAATTTCGACAATGGCCACTTTCTTGCTCTTGTTAAGCCTAGTTTTCTCGTCTTTCAAACGTTCGAGCTGTCGAACTCTATCAGCCAATTGGGCCATATCTCTTAGGTATTGGGTATCTAACTTCTTGCGAATGGAATAATCAAGGCCTCCAGCGGCCATTTCGACCAGTTCGTGCTCCGGCACTTGCGTAAAACACCTGGCCTTGAGTAATCGAAACCTATTGAGGTATTCCTCGATTGGTTCCGAAAACTTACATTTTACGCTAGCTAGTTCTTTCAAACTAATTTTGGTCTGGCCCATGTAAAACTGCTCGTGAAACAAGCGTTCAAGTTAGGCCCAACTACATATGGTGTTAGGTGCTAGCGTCGTGAACCAAGTGAAAGCATTTTTTGTGAGGGAACTTGGGAAGTATTTTATCCTAAGGCTCTCATCATTTGCTATTTCCCCGGCTTCGATCACATATCGAGCCACATGTTCGACAGTAGATTCCGTCGTATCCCCTGAGAATTTCGTAAATTTTGGTGCTTTTGTCCTAGGGGTAATTCTGTTTGAAGGATGTAGTCTACTATCGAGGATGTAAAGTTTGGTCGAGTAAAACCAGTGTTTACTCCATTTCGAGCCATGATCCTTTCGACCATGGCTGCTAGATTGTTGTCAATGGCTATATTATTGCGTCGAACTTCTTGGACCACATGATCTGCATCCTGGTTTCGGTTTATCACGACCACTCCTTGGTTACCTTCGTCTAGAACATGGACCTGGTTCGTTTGGTTTTCTCTTACCGCCTCAACTACGGGAGGTTCGACTCTAACCTGATTTTCTAAGTGTATTTCCCTTGCGTTTCTTACGTCTTGTCGAGGGACGTTTGCCATTGTGTTTTGATTTCTGGGTACAGAGGGTACTCCCATAAACTCAGCCAACCGCATCAACTGCAACGTCAATTGTTGGTTGGTTTGGGTGGTGTTATGGATCAATGGCTGAAAGATCTCACCCATAGTTTGGGACAAAGTCTGAACCATTTGCATGTTGCTCTCATCCATCTGTTGCCTCAAACACATGACTGAGGTATTGGTCAAGTTGGGGCCTTGCGTTGAATATCCCAGACTCTGGCCCTGGAAACTTCGACCAATGTTCACCCCAGATCCTGATCCTTGCAACGGAGAAGTCACAAGGTTATCTGAAAAGATGGGGGAGCATTTTGAATCCCCTGCATCACAGTTGTAGGCATTCCATACGTTGGATTCTTGGGCATCTGTACCAATCGAGGAAGAGGATTTTGCCTAGGCAGGGGGCCTCCTTCTAATGGTGTCTGAGGATTTGACACTTGGGGCCCGATATATTCCAATACTGGTTGAGTATAGGGTCTTATTACAGTCGACCCAACCCCTAATATTGAAGGTGTTGGTACAGGCCTCACTGGGAGCCCTATTTGCTCTCCCGTTGATGGTATTGAAGTCGATACTCCGTCGTTTCTTGTTTCTTCGCTAGAGCCATTTTGTTGGCCATTTGGCTGAACGGGTTCCGTCACCATATTCCTAGTGTTACGTCTTACTAAACTTTCTTCGTTCGTAGTGGTTATCCTGCCACTTCTTAGTAACATACAATGTATTTTGAAGAAAAGTTGATAAGGCTTATATTTTTTAGATTCTTATGATCTCAAAACTTTCTTTGTTCAGCATGGTCCAACTAGGTGTGCCATTTTGTTTACCGTGTTTTTTGGTAAACAACCTCTGGTCTATCAATTTGGTGTCAAATTGACTAACATGCAGGATTGACCATACGAAATCCTAGGATATGTGCTGAAGGGTGTTTCTATTTGAACCTATCTAGAAATGTGTTTCAACAATACTAAGAAGAAATAACTTAACGAAGAGGGGCAGAAATTATCCACTATGTTTAAAAGAAAGAAGGAAGAAGAACTATTAGGGGGAGATAAGATAAGGGTTTCTTTTTGGGAGAGAAGGACTTAATCGAAGTAGTAATGATGAACAAAAGGGAAAGATGTAACAAATAAATAAAAGTACTTGACAAAAGTAAAGAAACAAAATAACTTCATTGAAAAGATAAAGGATGGTGTGTTTACATCACGTACATTCTCTATAATACTCTCTTTCTCTACACTCGGATACTTGGAGTAATTTTAAGAGTGACTTGTACAATAGTAAATTACAACACACCAAGTTCTATGTCTAAGACTCATATTTATAGTAATAATAGTAACTGCTAATAACCTCTAATAACCTCCTTAGGCCATCTATTCTTGACAAGTGTCAGATCACATGCAGTCCTTTATCCGATGAGAGCCACTTGTCCTTCTTAGTCATAAGAAAATATAACTACTCCCTCCAAGATTCAAATTTCAAAAAAATCACTTCGACCCTTCTTCTAAATCTCGGTCGAAGACCATTTCGCTTGCTTAGGTCGAAGTATTCAATGCCAAGACTTCAATTTCCTAAGTCCTTGGAAGACTTGTAGATCTTTTTAATATGCTGAAAATAGCCTCCAACATGAGTCGTCGAATTGGTGAGCTAACAGATCGACAGAAGAGTTATTATGATAACTGCAGGAAAGAGTTGGAATTCAGTGAAGGTGACCATGTATTTTTGAGGGTTAATCCAGTGACTGGTGTAGGACGTGCATTGAAGTCCAAGAAGTTGGATCCGAAGTTTATCGGGCCGTATCAGATTTTGCAGAGGGTCGGTGCTGTGGCGTATAGGGTGGTGTTGCCGCCGGAGCTTTCGAACTTGTATGACGTGTTTCATGTGTCGCAACTTCGGAAGTATGTACCCGATCCGTCTCATGCGATTCAGAGGGATGAAGTCCAAGTTAGAGAGAATCTAACTGTGGAGACGTTGCCGTTGAGGATCGAGGATCGCAAAATGAAGCGACTCAGAGGGAAAGAGATACCGTTGGTGAGAGTGGCTTGGGGAGGTGCTGCAGGAAGCAGTGTGACCTGGGAACTGGAAAGCAGGATGCGATAAGCGTATCCAGATCTATTTCCATCAGGTATTTTCGAGGACGAAAATAATTAAAGTGAGGGAGAGTTGTAACGCCCATTTTAACTATTTTCAATTTCGGTGTTATTTTCATTTTCGATGTGCTTGCGTGAATTTTTGGTTGAGGAGTAAGTTCCATAATATTACAAAAATATGATTAATGATGATAATAATATGATAATTAGTGAGGTGTCACTAATATTAATATTATTGTTATTATTATCATATTTAATAATATTAATGGAATAAAAATATTATTATTGAGATTTATGGAATTAAAAGAATTATGAGAATTATATATTATTTGGAATAAAGTGATTTTGGGGGTATTAAGGGTAATGTTGGAATTCTTGGAAATAGAGAGCGAAGAAGAACGAGAACACGCACGGTGAAGAAGGAGAACGCAAGGGAGCCAAGTGTGGAGCAAGAACAAGCTTGGTAAGAGATCATCAAAATCATCAATTTTGTGTGAATTGGGAAGCTTCATCAACATCAGAACTTCAATTGAGGTAAGGGGGGATATATCGGTTAAATTGGTATATGCATGAGTGATGGTTGAAAGGGGGAAAATCCCTAATCCCCGTAGATGATGATAATCTAATGTTGATTGTATATGTATGTTGCTGTGATCATAGTGTTGAATGTGTTAATTTCGTTTGCATGTGGCTGTGGGAATTTGTTTGAGAGCATATGGGGGTTCCAGGTAAATTCGAAGTTAATGCCGGAAGTTGGTGAATTGAGCAGATATGAGAGTTTATCGGGTAGAACTGAGTTTGGGTGTTGTAGCTAGGTTGTAGAACCTCGAGCCGATGATTTTGATGTGGTTTCGATGGAAATTGGAAAGTGGGAGAGCTGCTGAGTTTTGAGCAGCAGTGTTATTTTTCCAGAATCGCAGGCTTTCGCTAGCCCTTCGCTAGGTGAATGCCTGGTGAGCATTCGCTAGCAGACTCGCGTAGCGAGTGTATAGCGAGCCTTGGCAGTGGTTGTTTTTCCTTACTCGCTAGCAAGTTCGCTGAGCTAGGTAGTGGCGAACACTCCCAGTAGCTCAGAAGTGTGGTTCGCGAGGAGGTTCGATAGGCGAACGTGTAGCGAACACTCGCTAGGAGCTCGCGTAGTGAGTGTAGCAGATTTTAGTTTTTGAGGGTTGTGTGCAGCTGATGATGCTGAGTGCGATCAGATTGACGTGCTGTGATGATAGCTGAGTGTTGAGAGTGTGCTGAGGAGTATGAGGGTTGTGTGGCCGGAGTTTATCGCATGTGACATAATCGGTGGATTATGTGTTAAGTATCGATAGGTGTGGATGTGTTTGTGAGATGTATGCACTATGTGCTATGTGTGTAAGATATGTGGATCAGTAGGATCGTTACGCATTGAGTTTGTTGTGGTGATGTGTTGTGATGAATGGATCCGTAGGATCGATACGCGTTAAGTGCATTGTGTTTGTTGGATTGGATCAGTAGGATCGATATGCCTTGTGTGCATGGTATGTGATATATTGTGTGGTGAGTTGATCGGTAGGATTGATGCACTCTGTGTGCTTGTGTATGTATGCATATTATGATGCGATGGACCAGTGGGGTCGTGTGCACTGTGTGTGCTGTGTGTTTATGCATAGTGTCTTGCATAGCATATGGATGTGAGACCTGTATGGCTCACGTGCTCCAAGTGGGGAGCGTGGACGTGACACCTGTGTGGCTCACGTGCTCCAAGTAGGGAGCGTGGACGTGAGACCTGTGTGGCTCACGTGCTCCAAGTGGGGAGCGTGGACGTGAGACCTGTGTGGCTCACGTGCTCCAAGTGGGGAGCGTGTGGACGTGTTGTGTGATACACACACGTGCTCCAAGTGGGGAGGGTGGATGCAGTGTATGATTCACTAGCGTGCTCCAAGTGGGGAGCGTGTACGGGATTTAGATCGTTGCTCAGATGGAGTGTATGCGACCACCCGTTTCCCAAGTGGGGGACGTTGATGATTTGATTATATGGGCTCAGGAGGAGCGTGGTAGGGATAGATCGTTGCTCGGTGGAGTGTATGCGATCTATCCTGAGTTGAGTCGGTACCGCATAATTGTTGAGTCGAGTGCATGTGTTGCATAGTTATTGTATGAGTTGTGAAAATTGATGATGGGACAGTAGGTCCGGATATGTTGTATGTGAAATAAAAATTTATTATTTTCTGCCTTTTATTTCATGTACCATTATACCATTATTATTTGATCGTGATCCTCACCCCTTTGCTGTTGTTGTGGTTTGTGCTTCTTCAGAAGTACAGACAATCCAAGTATTTAGCTAGCTTGGATTGTGGCGTCATCGTAGGACTTCTCTGATACGTAACACCGGGGCGTTTTGGGAGTCTTATTGGTTATTGTTGATATGTGTGCCCCTGTGGCGTATCTGACTTTTGCGAGACATGTGATGATGTTTGAAGATTATGATATATATATTGGGCAGATCGCCGATGGTTGTATATATGACGTTGTTGATGACTTGGATGATGTATAAATGTTGTTTTGAGTTACGACAGACTATGTTCATTTTCTGCTGCAACTTTATTGAAAATTAATTTGGAAAAAAATGTTTTGTGAAAATTTTTGATGAGAATTGTGACATCCTGTTGTGGGAGAACTCTGATGTGTGATTATTTATTTGTGTTATTTTTATTTTGGGAAACAGGGTGTTACAAAATTCATGAATACTTTCATTTTCCCTCATCTTTAGATTTTCAAATTTGTAGTGAGCGGCTCAGGTCTAGACATCTTTACCTTATATGTGCCTTTATGAGTTGTCTTGAGAATTTCCCAAGCATTCTTATCCACAGTACAAGTTTTGATCAACCTAAACATGTTCTTGTCAACTCCATTGAATAAAGCATTCAAGGCTTTCGAGTTTCCAAGAGCAGTCTCATCTTCTTCCTTGGTCCAGTCCTCTTCAAGTTTCAAAGATTCCTTCAGATCTTTATCTTTAACCACAGGATGTTCCCAGCCATTGATGACAACTTTCCATGTTTTGCTATCCATGTGTGTTCCCAGCCATAGTTGGTTCCATCTAAGATAGGTAGTCTATTCACATTCCATCCTCCTTTCTTGTCCATAGTGCCAGAAAAAAATACAAAAAACCCATGGAGCCAGAAAAAAATACAAAAAACCCATGATGCTAAAATGCAAAATGCGAATGAAAGGTTTCATGGAATTCAAATGTTTACGAATATTGCGGAACACCAAAGAAATTTTATTTATTAATTTGAAAAATTGGATTACAAATAATATCCTTAAATAGCTAAATAAAAGCTAATAAAGCCCTAAGGATGTAATGTCCACAACTTCAAGGAGTAGGCAGACATTCGGAGGAAAATAAATCCTCGTAGATTCTTCTCTTCTTGCAAGAGAGTACCTCTTCATTCTTCAACTGAAGTTGTTTTTGAAGTTCGTCGTACTCGCTGACCGTCACATGGTATTTGTTCTTCCATGTTTCTGCTTCATGTTGAGCTTTCTTCAAAGCGATCCTCAACGTTTCAGCTTCGGAAATGAAATATTGAACATGTTCCTCTCTTGGAGGTAAAGGATCCTGGCGAGGATAAGGCATCTTCAACTTGATAGCTCTACCTCGAACCCACTGAAGGTATGGTTCCATGGACACACAATTAGGCCTTCCCAGACTTTCTCGACCTTTCCTATGCAGGTGACGCCAGGAAGATATAATCTTATCTTAAAGCTCTTTGTTGTCTTCGAAGAAGATCTTCTCTATGTAGATACTTTTAGGCGGTTCATTCAAGGGATACCCTAACTGTCGGCGAGCTAGGACTGGATTGTAGCTTATTCCTCCATTAAAACTGAGTAAAGGCATGTTAGCGAAGTCTCCACAACCATCAATGACTAGTATTCCATCGTACATGCGATTATACCAATCAATATCGGAGTGAGTTAAAGCCATAACCTTTTGTGACCAACATCCTTGGGTGGGACTCCAAAAAGGACCGGACTTAGGCAAGTGCGAAATAAACCACTTGTATAGTAACGACACACAACAGGTAATCATCCCTCCACCATGAAGGTTTTAGAGATGGACTAAATGATAAGTGTTACCCAATAAGGTTGGTACTGGATTCCTTCGCATGAAGATCTTGATGGCATTAAGGTCCACAAATCCTTCAAAACTAGGGAAAAGCAACATTCCATAGATAAGCAAGGCAAAGATCGTCTCAAAGGTAGGCATGCTCAAATGATCGGCATAATATTGGGCTTTCTCCATTAGGAACTTTGTAGGTAACACAAAAATTTCACCCTTATGAGTCATATTCTCCTTAATGTTAGATACCTTTAAACATGTGGCTTTAGCAATATCCTGTTCTTTAGGGTCCTTCTCCAAGAAAGGGAAAGGAGTCTTATCCACCATAGACAACCCTACAAGCTAAGAATATTCTTCCAAAGTAGGTAATAACTGATAGTTGGGAAATGTGAAGCAATGGTAGTCAGGATCGTAGAATTGTAGCAAAACCGAAAGAAGTCCTTCGTTCACTTTAAATTCCAACAGAGGTAACAACCTTTCATACCAGTTAAAGAATCCTTCTCGATCTTGGATTAAAGATCCTAGCTTCCTTAGGTCATCTAGCTTAGGACTTTTAAAAGTATATTTCAAAGTTTTTCTTCTATTGTAATCCATAGTATCTTGCAATATCCATAAATAAAGTTTGAATTCCATGAAATGTAATGCAATGTGATGTTTTATGGATGCAATGCACATAAACAAAGTCCTAGGTTAAAGGTATGTACAAGGAGTTAGGGTCTACCCTTCCCAATAAGGTATGTACTAAGGTTAGTTGTACCTGCAGAACAAGGTTCTAATGAAGTTCCCAAAGTCATCAACCTTCCGACTGACTCGAGGGTCGATAATATTCTCAAGAGAACCTCTTTTGATTGTAATATCGCGTAACAACTATTTAGGGACTACTCCCACATAGTTCCCGCACTACGTCCTAGATAAGGCCAAGGTGGTGTTAAGGTACTATGGTCCTCAATATCATAGACTCATTTCCGAGAATAGTAAGAGTTTTCACGACTACTCGTTCAACCGAACCATTTTCGAAAGGGTCTCAACTAAGCGGTGATTCTCAAGTCAACTTGGTCGGGACTCACTCCCTATAAGTCTCGTTGAATATATCACCATTCTATAATAATGTCACTCAAGTCCGGGTTAGGACTTATCTCACAATAACAGGATATCCCCCAAGCGAGGCACAATAATATATATACAGACAAATAATAAGATAAATGGTATACAATAAACAAAATAGGGGTAACCCTTAAAAATTATCTGTCCCCAGTGAAGTCGCCATTTTCTGTTGCGGTGGAAATAGGATATCAAACTATTAATTAGTTTGAATCACGATTCTTAATTCACAACCGACTTTGATTTATCCGAAGGAAAAGGTCAAAAGAAGGAAAACCTATTTTTGCATCGTAAACACAATGCGGGGAGAGACCTAGGTAAGGGGTTGGTTAAGCTTAGGGAAGGTACTAGCACCCTAAACTTCTGTAGTACTCTACAAGAACCTTTTGTTTAATGTATGCTTTTTTATTTTATTATTTGTTTTAAAATATATATTGAGCTAAGGGATAGAGTGACCTAAAAAACCTAAGGGTTAGTCCTAAGTTTACTCGGCAAGATGTCGCATCTTGTGCCTACATATCCTGACGGGAATGGAATCAGAGTAATTGTAGTTCCCCTCGAAAGGGAGGTTAGAAACGTCTTGACTATGGTCAAGGTTTCATGGGGAGTAAACGTATCTTAAGGATAAACTTATGTGGAGTTTTAAAACTCCTATTTCTATGTTGAAATGTTGAATTGAAAATTAGGGTTAAATTAGGGATTTCGTGGTGGGAAACCCTAAAACAGAGTACAACGACTCTTTGACCTAAAGCTAGGGTAAAGGGCATTTTTGTCCACGGCGGGACACCTAGGCTATTAGGGTTTCTGAAATGGTCCAAAGGGATAAGACTATTGACTCGGCGGTCAAACGGCTAGACCTAATTCCTTCGGAGGCGATTAACGGTAAATCATGCAAGATATCAAATTATTATGCGGCAGAATTAAATTACGAAAAATAAAGAAAGAGGTAAAGAAAGCGTCACGACGATCACTCGCGTAAACTACAAATCCCAAAAATAAATGTAAAAGTAAAAGGGTAACCGCGATCATGGCCTCGCATAAATTACATCCATGACACAAAGAAAAATAATATGTGTAATACCCCAAATTTTGCCCTAAGATTAGTCGAATCATCTCACATTCCATTGCATTTTTGCATTTCATTTAACCAGTCACTAACAGGATTGTGTAGTCTGTTGATTTTGCAGGAAATAATCACGTGGCACACTCTTTAACTTATGAAGGGTAAAATGGTCATTTATTCGCAGTCGGCTGTCAGTTTGTTAATCAGGGTGGTAGTAAGGGGAACTTGAACCATGCGAGTTTACTGGTGTGATTGGAGGCCGAGGGTGTTAATCAGAGGAGTTTAATCATGGAGGATTCAAGCCGTTGGAATTAAATCAATTTATTTTACTTGAATGAAGTTTAGTCAGGAAAATGTGGACGTTTGAGTGTAGTCGAACGGAGGGGATTTATTCCAATAAGGTTGTCCGTTTAAATTGCCAGAAGGATTAGTCAGAAGTTGTATCGAAGACGAGATTTAATCGGATGAATTAGATGAGTTTTGAATTAAAAAAAATAGAATTTTATTATTATTTTCATTTCATTTTAAAAACAAAAATACTTCATTTTTAAAATATTTTTCATCTCATTTTTATAAAAAGAAAAGTAAAAATAATAATGCTTGTTTGATATTGTTTTCATTTCATTTTAAAGAAAAAACAAAGATATACATTTTTTTATATTATTTTCATCCCATTTTTAATATCGAAAAAAAAAAGAAAAATAACCATTTTATTTCATTTTTATTAATGTTTTTCATTTCATTTTAAATGTCAAAAGAAAAATAAAAATAATATTTTTATTTCATTAATCCCATAATGAATACTTTTATTACATTAAAATAAATTTTACAATATCAAAATAAATAAATTTACAAAAAAAATAATACTTATGTTGATTAATCTCTTTTCTAAATAAATATAAAAACCCACAATTATGTTTATGTATGTATTTATTGCCTTTCTCTTAAAATCCAAAAATAGTTTCATTTAAAACTTAAAATTAGTTTAATGACCCATTTGATCTAATTTATTCAAAAATTACCTTCTTGTAGTTTTTTTTTTATTAAAAGTAACTAACCTTTTTAAGTGAATTCCTAAACATCTTTTTTAGTTTAAACATAAAATCTCTCAAAAAAATCAAAGACTCTTTATTTAAAAAAAAATCAATTGGTCTATCACTTTTAATTTATTTATAGTCTAAATTTCTAACCTTTCTTAATTATTATAAAATCTCACAAAAATCTGAATATTGGAAATCACAGAACATGTAAAAACATGTTCCATCAGAAAAGAAAAGAATGTTAAAGCCTTTCAAAACCTGTCCTAAGAAGAAGATTATAAGAAGAACAGAAGAACAGAGTTGAGAGGGCCGAAAAAATTCATAGAAAAATTCATTCGGTCACAACCGAAATTGCGGATCCGAAAAACATCATCACAAAAAAAAAACATTTCAAAATCATAAACAGCCTCATCCGAAAATCATAACCGGCTCAGATCAATTCATCATCGCCGAAAAATTCACTAAAACCGTAAGCATCAATTAATCATTGTTTTTCTCTTTTTTTTTCCATTGGTTTTTCAGGACATAGAAAGAATAACAACAACAGAAATGCATGGCGATGAGGAAAGGAAGAAAGAGTATCAAGAAGGAGAAGGGAATTCATCACCCAGCCTGACCCAATTTATTTTAACTTTTTTTTGTTTGTTTATTATTTTCTGTAATTATTTTATTTATTAATGAAAAGAAACTAACCACTAACACTAACTAGTTAACAACTAACATAAAAATAAAAATCTGAAATTAACTTTTGTTAAAAATCTGATTTAATTTATTTAAAATCATAAAAATGATAATTAATTAATAAAAAGGAGAAGGTTTTAATACAGTTTTTGTGAATTTAATTTAATTTATCTAGTTAGTTTAATCTCACTTTAATTCAAACAAAAAAATGCATGTACAAAATAATTTAACTTTTAGATTTAATAATAATCTCTTTTTCATTAAAATAACAAAATAATATTAACGTTTAGCCTTAATTTAGGTTGATTTAAGTTTAATATAATAACAAATGCATAAAAACTGTAAATTAATGTTTTTTTTTATCAATTTTCTTTGTTTTTCTTAAAGATCCATAAAACATTTTCATAAAAATAAAAATAACTTTTCTTTTTATTATTCTAATGAACTCAACCTGTTTTTCAACCTTGGTAATGTCTATCTTAACTCAAAACGCTCTAAATAATTAAAAACAATTTTAGAGTCAATTATAGTTTAGTTGTTCTTAATTTATTTACAAAATAAAAAAAATGCATTTAATTTTTAATTAATTTGTGATCTTAATCTTATTTCTACATATGATAAAAATGTTCAATTTAATTTAATCTAATTTCATTTTTATAAATTAAATGGTATACTATTCAAATTTAAACAAAAATCAAGACAAAAATATTTTATTTTTCTTAATTAATTTAGAACTTTTTTGTAATTCACTCCTAACCCATTTTCCTAAAAAATAATATTAACTAACTCTTTGTTTAATTAAAAATGAATCATTTTATTTCTTCGTTTCAAATTCAACTTAAATTCTAATATCTTTTAATTTAGACTTAATTCCTAAAATTCACAAAGCCATAAAAATAATTAATTTTGATTTTCATGCCTACTTAGATTCAATTCCGTAATATTCACAAACAACTAAAAATTCAATTTCTAACCGCTGAATAAATTTCCAATTTCATCTCTTAATTCCATATACGATATGCTCATCACTATCATCATCTATGCATCAATTTATCACTTTCAATTATCATTGCTATTATCCATTGCGCTTTATCGCTTAATTCCCTTCGAAGGAAGGGTTCATATGCTTGACCCCCGTGTCAATACCTTTACCCTCACCCTAGCCTTAGGATTTGAGTCCCCGTACTCACCTTTTAGGCGTCCCTCCGTGGACATTTGCCCTTTATCCTAGCCTTAGAATTGGGAGTCGCTGTACTCCATGTAAGTTTCCCACCGTGGAATACTTATCCCACACCCTTTCAACTTAACTTTATAATGTAGAATAGGAGTCCCCGTACTCCAAAATAAGCGCTTCACTATGAACGTTTATTTCCCCCAGGAACCTTGACCACAGTCAAGAAGTTCCTCATCTCCCTCTATGAGAGGAACTACGATTACTCGGATTCCATCCCCTACCCAGGATACGTAGGCACAAGATGCGAGTCTTGGCGAGTAAACTTAGGACTAACCCTTAGGTCTTTCTCTTTACCTTCAACCTTTAGCATTACGCTTAAGCAGATAACTTTAGCAATAAGCACATTTAAAACAAGAGGTTCCTATAGAGTACTACAGAAGTTTAGGATGCTAACACCTTCCCTAAACTTAACCAACCCCCGAACCTTAGATCTCTCCCCGCATCGTGCTTACGATGCAAAATAGCTTTTTCCTTCCTTTAACCTTTCCTTCGGATAAATCAAAGACCTGTAAGAGCACAGATTGTGTCTTAGTAATACCTCTATGTTTTGATGATAACATTAATGATAATTTGTATACAAGAATTATACTCTCTAAATTTGTTCTAAACTGTTTTCTACAGGCACAAAAGATTTTAATCTTAAAGAGCAAATTTGAAGTGAACAATGAATTCTGAATGGCTCAAGAGCATCTGAAGATTAGAAGAATCTGAAGTATAAGAGCTCAGTTATCAAGATTCTGAAGATACAACACGCTGCATGTATTATCAAGAATCTGAATGAAAGAAGACTCTGAGTGAAGAGACTCTGAATGAGAGAAGACTCTGATCTGAGTGAAGACTCTGATCTAAGAGCATGTTACGCTTCAAGCACACAGCTGCACCAAGACTCTGATTCATCAACATCTGAAGAACATCTTAGGCTCTGAAGTTTCCAGAAGGTTCTGAAGACTGAAGACTCTGATATTGATTGTTGATCTGAACTATCTGAAGAATTATTTGAAGAAGATTATTTTAATATATCCGTTGGAATATGCCAGCAAATCTTTCCTTAATTGGGATAGACAAAATTCTCTGCAAGAATATTATTCCTCTGGTACATTCCATATATGGTATAATCACAGCTCAGCAGACAATTGCTACACCCACTATTTGTGCGCCGTCTCTCTGCTGCAATAGTACAAAGGACAGTACTATTTTGATATTGGAAATATCTTCTCTAACGGTAAAATATTCTCTCCAATATTCAAGTGGCTATATAAAGGATATCATAGCTCATTCTTCAAGTGCCGAAATTAAGACGAATATTGAAAATCTTCTCTGACGCGAAAAACTCACAAGCTCTCATATTCTTCACTGTTCATACTTTGTTCTAAACTTAGAGAAATAACACAGTTGTGTTTATAGCTTTCATAGAAGCATTTCTTACTCTTTCATTGTATTACATTAATTTGTAAAGGAAGTTTTCCTTAAGAGGATCTAGGTTAGATCAGTAGCTCTTAAGAAGACTAAGAACAGTTGTTCTTAGGTGTGCTATTTGTAATCAGTTGATTTGAATAGTGGATTAAGTCCTTGTTGAGAAAGGCAAATCACTCTTGAAAAGGGTGGACTGGAGTAGTTGAGTTCAACGAACCAGGATAAAAAATACTTGTGTTTTTATCTTTGATTATTTTCTGTCATACTTATTCAACCCCCCCTTCTAAGTATTTTCTCACCTTCAGTTGGCATCAGAGCTCCGGTTCTGAGTGTGCATTCGCTTAACCGTGACAGATAAAGATCCAGTGAGAAAAATACTCTGTTATTTATTTGGTTGCTAATATGGGTGATATTCCTACATCAAGCAACAAATATGAAGGAGACAGAATCAGCACCAAACCTCCAATGTTTGATGGAGAAAAATTTGATTATTGGAAGGATAGACTTGAAAGTTTTTTCTTGGGGTATGATGCTGATCTCTGGGATTTAGTCATTGATGGATATGAACATCCTACTAAGGATGGCAAAAAGATTGATAGAAAATCAATGACTGAGGAGCAGAAGAAAGAATTCAAGAATCATCACAAAGCCAGAACCATACTTCTGAATGCAATCTCTCATACAGAGTATGAAAAGATTACCAACAGAGACACTGCTCATGATATGTTTGAGTCTCTCAAAATGACTCATGAGGGAAACACTCAGGTGAAAGAAACAAAGGCTCTGGCGCTGATACAGAAGTATGAAGCGTTCAAAATGGAAGAATCTGAAAACATTGAGACTATGTTTTCCAGATTTCAGATTCTAACAGCTGGGTTGAAAGTTCTGGACAAGGGCTACTCAACATCTGATCATGTCAAGAAGATCATCAGAAGTCTTCCTACCAGATGGAGACCTATGGTGACTGCATTGAAGCTGGCCAAGGATCTGAACAAAATCTCATTAGAAGAACTCATCAGTTCTTTGAGAAGTCATGAGATTGAGCTGGAGGAAGATGAACCCCAGAAGAAAGATAAAGGTAAATCCTTAGCTTTTAAATCTAACAAATCTGTTAAAGCTTTGCAGGTTAATGAAGAAAGCTCTGAGGAATCTTCTTCTGAAGAAGAAGATGAACTATCTATGCTGTCCAGAAGGATCAACAAACTCTGGAAGCACAAAGGGAAAAAGTTCAACAACTTCAGAAGATCTGATCAAAAAAGAGAATCTTCTGGACACAGAAGATCTGGCAAGAAAGAGATCACTTGCTTTGAATGTAAAGAACCTGGACACTACAAGAGTGAATGTCCCAAACTTCAAAAGGAAAAACCCAAAAGGAAGTTTGATAAAAAGAAAAAGGTTCTGATGGCTACATGGGATGACTCAGATGAATCTGAATCATCTTCTGAATCTGAGGAAGAATGTGCAAATGTTGCGCTGATGGCTAACACAAATGATCAAGATGAAGGAACGTCATCATCTGAATCTGAGTCAGAATCAGACTCTGACTCTGAAGAGGTATTTTCTGAACTCTCCAGAGCTGAACTTGTTGAAAGTTTATCTGACATGTTGGAAAGCTACAGCAAGATTAAACTCAAATACAAGAAGCTGAAAAGCAATCTTGAATCTGAGATTGATCTTCTGAGAACAGAACTTGTTGAGCAGAAAGAAATAAATTTAAAACTCAAAAATGATTTAGAAACAACTCAACAAGAATCTGATACTGAAACAGAGTCAAGTGAAAATATTTTAGAAAAATATGACTCCAGTTTTAGAAGATTCCTCACTAAAAGCATAGACAGAAGCAAAATGGCTTCTATGATCTATGGTGTTAGTGGGAACAACAGAAGAGGCATTGGATGTGAATCCTCCTCTGGAAGCAATCCAAAGTCTGTTGATAAACTCTTCATCAAGAGGACTCCTCTGTACTCTCATTTCAAGTTTGGTCATCTGAATGATATTAAACATACAAGCTCTGAAAAGAGTACTTATGTGTTTAAGCCAAGGGTTAGCCAGAATAAACACTATGTTGAAAAACAGAAGTTTAGGCAAAACCACAGAACATCTAACCCCAAAGGACCCAAGAAGATCTGGGTACCTAAAAGTCAAATAATACCTGTTGCAGATGTTCTTAGCAGCAAAATCCAGACACCAATCATGGTACCTGGACTCTGGATGCTCACGACATATGACGGGCGAAAGGTCTATGTTCCAAAGCCTGGAACTTAGATCTGGAGGGGACGTGAAATTTGGAGGGAACCAGAGGGGCAAGATCATTGGCTCTGGTACAATAGGTAATGGTAACCTACCCTCTATTTCTAATGTTCTGTTAGTTGAAGGATTGAAACATAATCTATTGTCCATAAGTCAATTAAGTGACAATGGTTATGATATCATCTTTAATCAAAAATGTTGCAAAGCTGTATGTCAAAAGAATGGTTCAACCCTGTTCAGTGGAAAGAGGAAAAACAACATTTACAAAATTAACCTTTCAGAACTTAAAGTTCAAAATGTAAAATGCCTTTTATCTGTGAATGATGAACAATGGGTCTGGCATAGAAGATTGGGACATATTAATATGAGACGTATATCTCAAATTAATAAACTCAATCTGGTCAGAGGACTCCCTAATCTGAAATTCAATTCAGATGCTCTGTGTGGCGCATGTCAAAAGGGTAAATTTTCAAAATCTCATTTTAAACCAAAAAATGTTGTTTCCACCTCTAGACCATTGGAATTACTTCACATTGATCTGTTTGGACCAGTGAAAACTGCATCCATCAGAGGCAAGAAGTATGGGTTAGTCATTGTAGATGACTACAGCAGATGGACATGGGTAAAGTTTCTAAAACACAAGGATGAGTCTCATTCTGTGTTCATTGACTTCTGCAATCAAGTCCAGACTGAAAAAG
Organism: Lathyrus sativus; assembly: GCA_963859935.3. Taxonomy (NCBI): domain Eukaryota; kingdom Viridiplantae; phylum Streptophyta; class Magnoliopsida; order Fabales; family Fabaceae; genus Lathyrus; species Lathyrus sativus. The sequence continues at coordinate 161,076,067 of OZ012741.1, forward strand.
AATGCAAAATTATTAAAGTCAGAAGTGATCATGGTGGCGAATTTGAAAACAAATATTTTGAAAAATATTTTTCTGAAAAAGGAATTGCACATGATTTCTCCTGTCCTAGAACTCCACAACAAAATGGAGTTGTAGAGAGGAAAAATAGAACATTGCAAGAAATGGCCAGAACCATGATCAACGAGACAAATCTGGCAAAATACTTTTGGGCAGAGGCAATAAATACAGCATGTTATATTCAGAACAGAGTGTCTGTAAGACCTCTTCTGGAAAAGACTCCCTATGAATTGTGGAGAAACAGAAAGCCCAACATTGCTTATTTTCATCCATTTGGATGTATTTGTTATATGCTTAACACTAAAGATCATCTAAACAAGTTTGATTCCAAAGCACAGAAGTGTTTCATGCTTGGTTATTCTGAACGCTCTAAAGGCTACAGAGTATTCAATACTGAAACACAGATTGTGGAAGAATCTATTCATGTTAGATTTGATGATAAGCTTGGCTCTGAAAAGCCAAAGCAAGTTGAAAGTTCTGCAGATAGAGAAGTTATTCTCACAGACTCTGAAGGCTCAGAGGCAGACAAGACTAAAGACAAAGACTCTGAAGCAAACCCAGATGCTACGCCTCTAACTTCCCAACTTGACAATCTGCATATTTCTGAAAGACCAACAGTCAGAGGATCTTCTTCCAGAATGAAAGCTTCTCATCCAGAGGATGTGATAATTGGAAAGAAAGATGATCCAATAAGGACAAGAGCATTTCTCAGAACTTCTGAATCTTCCTTCTGTGGCTTAGTGTCAATTATAGAACCATCATCTGTTGATGAGGCTCTGGAAGATAATGAATGGATTTTAGCTATGCAAGAGGAGCTGAATCAATTCACAAGGAATGAAGTCTGGGATCTGGTTCCAAGACCTAAAGGTTTCAATGTTATTGGAACAAAATGGGTTTTCAGAAATAAACTTAATGAAAAAGGAGAAGTTGAAAGGAACAAAGCAAGACTGGTTGCTCAAGGCTACAGTCAACAAGAAGGCATAGACTACACAGAAACATATGCTCCTGTTGCAAGGTTAGAGTCTATACGCTTGCTTATTTCATTTGTTGCACAACATAACATCACTCTTTATCAGATGGATGTTAAAAGTGCTTTTCTTAATGGAATTATAGAAGAAGAAGTGTATGTCCACCAACCTCCTGGTTTTGAAAATGAAAATTTTCCAGATCATGTTTACAAACTGAAAAAATCTCTTTATGGACTAAAACAAGCTCCCAGAGCTTGGTATGAGAGGTTGAGTAATTTTCTTCTGAAGAAAAATTTCATCAGAGGAAAAGTGGATACCACACTATTTTGTAAAACCATTAAGAAAGATTTGTTGATTTGTCAAATTTATGTAGATGATATTATTTTTGGATCAACAAATATTATACTTGGAAAGGAGTTTGCTAAATGTATGCAGGAAGAATTTGAGATGAGCATGATGGGAGAACTGAAATTCTTTCTGGGAATCCAAGTAAATCAGACTCCAGAGTGCACCTACATACATCAGACCAAGTATGTTAAAGAGCTTCTGAAGAAGTTTAACATGCTGGATAGCAAAATGGCAAAGACTCCAATGCATCCTACAAGCACTCTAGGTAAGGAAGAGGTAAGTAAGAAGGTAGATCAGAAACTCTACAGAGGTATGATAGGATCTCTTCTTTATTTGACTGCTTCTAGACCAGACATTCTGTTTAGTGTTTGTTTATGTGCTAGATTCCAATCAGATCCTAGAGAATCACACTTAACTGCTGTTAAGAGGATTCTAAGGTATCTGAAAGGTACTGCTAATGTTGGTTTGTGTTACAGAAGATCTGACAAATATTCATTAGTTGGATTCTGTGATGCTGACTATGCTGGAGATAGAGTTGAGCGCAAAAGTACTTCTGGAAGCTGTCAGTTTCTTGGAAGTCATCTGATCTCATGGTACAGCAAGAAGCAACCAACAATTGCACTATCAACCACAGAGGCAGAATACATTGCTGCTGCTGGATGTTCCACTCAGATGCTCTGGATGAAGAGTCAACTAGAAGATTATCAAATCTATGAGAGTAATCTTTCTATCTTCTGTGACAATACTTCAGCTATATGTTTATCCAAAAATCCAATTTTACACTCTAAGGCTAAACATATAGAGATTAAACATCATTTTATCAGAGACTATGTTCAGAAGGGTGTAATAAATTTAGCCTTTGTTGATACAGATCATCAATGGGCAGATATTTTCACAAAACCCCTTGCTGAAGATAGGTTTAAGTTTATTCTGAAAAATATTTGTATGGATTTTTGTCCAGAGTAATATTTCTCAGAGTCAACTTCTCAGATGCTAAGTGTTTAACACTCTGAAGTATTTCATCTGTTTTGCTTGTTTAATTTATCTGTGATTTATTTTTTGTGAAACTCTGTACTGACCATCTCAGAGGATCTGAAAGTTGAAAACGTTTCATTTCTTAAGAGTTACAGAATCACATGCAAAGCAAACACGTGTCACTCAGAATCTGAAAAGATGGAGTACACCTACTGATTATGACGTTTAAGGTATTGCTTTGAAAATCTCAATCTGTCTTGATTTTCCCCCAAATGTCATATCATAATTAAAAATGATTACTTTTCATTAAATGCAAACGTGCGTATGTGTTCTATGTATGTCTGTTGTGTTTCCCATGCGTGTTTTATTTTTCTATATAAACCACTCTCTTAACACATTCACACTTTTCACATTCTCAAACACATATGCGTTTTTGCTTGTTGTTCTCTCTCTTCGCAAACCCTAAACGAACCCAGAAATCTTCATCTCCTTCTTCATCATCAACAATGGCATCTACTTCAAAAGCAGTTACTACCAAAGATTCCCCCACTATCATTGAACCAGTACGCACTCTCCTGACTCCTGTTGATTCACTAGAAGTGCTATGTGAAAGTTTCGTGGATTTGGAAGATCTTGCTGAAAATGGGTTTGATCTGATTCCTTCAATCAAAGCACAAGGCTGGGACGGTTATTTTGACAGGCTTATGGGTCCTGTATATCCAAAGTTAGTGAAGGAGTTTTGGATCCATGCATTCGCTACTCCAAAGTTCGTTCATTCTTCTGTGCTGGGTAAGAAGATTGTTATAACTGAAAATCTGATCAGGAAACTCATAGGTTTCAAGGCAACTGATGGAGTAACTTCTCTGTCTTCTGCGCGTGAAGACCTGAAAGATGTTTGTCAAGAAATCTGCACCACTGGAGAACCTTGTAAGAAGGTTAAGTTCTTGAAACCTACTTACAAGTTATGGGCTAAGATTTTCTTGAACACCATTTTTCACAGACCCTCTTCAAACTCATCTGATTATGTTAATGCTGAACAACTTTACTTCATGTATTGTTTACATCAAAACATTCAGATTGATCTTCCTTATCTGTTGTTTAATCATCTGGTATCTCACGTCAAGGAAACAAGGGAAACAGCCAGAGATAAAACTGGAAAAGTCAGAACATGGATCCCTATGGGAAGGCTGATTTCAGATATTCTGATAGAAAACCAACTTGTGGCGCATCTGCAAGAGGCTGGGCTGACAGAAGATCTGAATTTTATCATTGGCTCTGAGATAAATGGTTTAACTCTGAGAAGGATGAAACTGGTTGAAGATTTATCTGAGAAACCAAGGAAAACTAACTCTGAAGAAGTTAGGGGGAGAAGGATTCCTGTTGAGGACTTTCCTCTATTCACCTCAGATGAACCCAGAGAGCTTATTGCTGAGTATGTTGCTCGATGCATCAGAGATGGTGTTGAGATTCCTGCAAATCTTGTGCAGAAGGAAGGCCAAGTTCTTCCTGATCTAACAAGGGAAAGAAGACGTAAGAGAAAAGCTGATAAAGAAGGTCATCAGAAGAAAAGAAAGCATTCAGATGCTGAGAAGAAGAAGAAAAGAAAGAAGCTGAAGAAGGTTCAACAAAATCCTCCTGCAGCAACTTTTGAAGAGATAAGAGATACTCTGAAACAGGTATTTAACACTGATTCTAATCCTGTTCATCATTCTGCTACCCCCACACCATCTGACTCACCCCTCATATTTAAAAGATCTAGACCATCTGAGACTCATACACCACAACCAACAAACATTCAAACACCACAATCCAAACAAACTCAACAAACAACACCACAACCACAAAACACCATCCCAGAATCTACCATTCCAGAGGATGTTCACCCTGAACATTCTGACCAACCTGAAAATCTCATTAACCCTAATGAGATATTAGATATCACACCCTTAAACCGTTCTATCATTTTATCTTCAACTTCTGAAAAATCTAACCAATCTGATACATCATCTGATGATGAATCATCTGGTTTCATTAATGAATGCTTGAATGATCTCAAACAACCTCGTACTGAGAGTGTTTGGAAACAACTTTTTAAATCTCCCACTTCTGAACATCCACCTTCTCCACAAAATTCCCCAACTCAAACTCTCACTCCACAACCCACTGAAATCCAAAACACTCCACAACCAACTTCTGAACCACAAACCACCCAACAAACATCTGAACCACAAAACAACCAACCATCATCTGAACATCCATCTTCACAACCTCAACCTTCTGAACCACAAACATCTGAACATCCATCCTCACAACCTCAACCTTCTAAACAAACACCACAAACACAACCAACCCAACCCAGAATCCCTGATGAAGCAGAATTGGGATCAAGTGTTTATACTATGTTAAAAGATTTTGACAAGGATAATGTCTCAGACTTTGCTGACATTATGGATGTTTGCATGACTACTATGGACAAAGAGGCTGCTAATGCTGTTTGGAAGAAATATCTTTACATACTGAATAGGGAGGCTTTGAAAATCAGGACTCAATGTCTTAGATTGTCAAAAGTAAGGTTTGCTGCTTATCAGAAACGGATTAAGAGAAACCCTCCTCCTATTCTTCTTCTAGAAGCTCCTCCACCTCCAGAAATTCCTGCACCCGATGTCACTCAGATTGTTTCAGAATCCACTGTTCCAGAATCTTCTATTTCAGCATCTACAGATCTTCAGAAGGATGTCAAAGAACTAAAGGATTTCATGGTTGATCAAAAGAAGACAAATGAAGAAATGAAAACTTGGATGGCTAAGCAGGATGAAAACTCAGAAAGGATTACAGCACTGCTGCACCTCATTGCTTCTCAACAAGCCTCATCTGCCAAACCTTCTTGATGTTTTGCACAAGTTTTTTCATGTTTTGTTTTGTTTGCTTCTATCTGAATCTGGATGTTATCTTAATGAAAATGATCTTTTGCTTATCTGGATATGTGTTTCTTCTGCATCTTTACTGTCTTTTAAAATTCTTTTTGATTATGACAAAAAGGGGGAGAAACAAAATAGAATCTGATTGTTCAAATCTATAAGCAATTATCTGAACTAAGTCAGACATGTTACTAACATTCTTTGAATCGAACCAGACTCTGACAAATTTATCTAACCAGACTCTGACAAAATTCATTGAAGTTTTTTTTCTGAGATCTATCTTTTCAGAACCTGATCAAAAATAGCTAAATCTGAGTAGACCAGACTCTGATATCTAACCTTGAGTACTATGATCTGAAAGATAACTCAAGACAGGATATGGCAAGATAAACAACCAGGTGTTCTGAAGTCGTTCATCTGACATCAAGCTTTAATATGACATCAAACTTTGGCATCAAGCTTTAATATGGCATCAAGCTTTGACTCTAGAAGTCAAACATATGTCAACCAGGATATGTCAACCAGGATTTGTCAACCAGGCTTCAATCAGACTCTGAATCTGAAATGTAATCAGGCTCTGAATCTGAAATGTACTCAACCAGAAAGGGAAGTATCTAATTCCATTAGAGTATTCATTTCAGGGGGAGATTGTTAATCTCAGGGAGAGTAATTTTAATTCATTTTTATTGAACAAATTGCTCATGTTTTGTCATCATCAAAAAGGGGGAGATTGTAAGAGCACAGATTGTGTCTTAGTAATACCTCTATGTTTTGATGATAACATTAATGATAATTTGTATACAAGAATTATACTCTCTAAATTTGTTCTAAACTGTTTTCTACAGGCACAAAAGATTTTAATCTTAAAGAGCAAATTTGAAGTGAACAATGAATTCTGAATGGCTCAAGAGCATCTGAAGATTAGAAGAATCTGAAGTATAAGAGCTCAGTTATCAAGATTCTGAAGATACAACACGCTGCATGTATTATCAAGAATCTGAATGAAAGAAGACTCTGAGTGAAGAGACTCTGAATGAGAGAAGACTCTGATCTGAGTGAAGACTCTGATCTAAGAGCATGTTACGCTTCAAGCACACAGCTGCACCAAGACTCTGATTCATCAACATCTGAAGAACATCTTAGGCTCTGAAGTTTCCAGAAGGTTCTGAAGACTGAAGACTCTGATATTGATTGTTGATCTGAACTATCTGAAGAATTATTTGAAGAAGATTATTTTAATATATCCGTTGGAATATGCCAGCAAATCTTTCCTTAATTGGGATAGACAAAATTCTCTGCAAGAATATTATTCCTCTGGTACATTCCATATATGGTATAATCACAGCTCAGCAGACAATTGCTACACCCACTATTTGTGCGCCGTCTCTCTGCTGCAATAGTACAAAGGACAGTACTATTTTGATATTGGAAATATCTTCTCTAACGGTAAAATATTCTCTCCAATATTCAAGTGGCTATATAAAGGATATCATAGCTCATTCTTCAAGTGCCGAAATTAAGACGAATATTGAAAATCTTCTCTGACGCGAAAAACTCACAAGCTCTCATATTCTTCACTGTTCATACTTTGTTCTAAACTTAGAGAAATAACACAGTTGTGTTTATAGCTTTCATAGAAGCATTTCTTACTCTTTCATTGTATTACATTAATTTGTAAAGGAAGTTTTCCTTAAGAGGATCTAGGTTAGATCAGTAGCTCTTAAGAAGACTAAGAACAGTTGTTCTTAGGTGTGCTATTTGTAATCAGTTGATTTGAATAGTGGATTAAGTCCTTGTTGAGAAAGGCAAATCACTCTTGAAAAGGGTGGACTGGAGTAGTTGAGTTCAACGAACCAGGATAAAAATACTTGTGTTTTTATCTTTGATTATTTTCTGTCATACTTATTCAACCCCCCCTTCTAAGTATTTTCTCACCTTCAAGACCGATTGTAAATGTATCAAGATTCAAGTTAATCAATAGCTTGACATCAAATTTCACCGCAACAGAAAATGGCGACTTCACTGGGGAGTTAACTAACGTTTTTTTAGGGTTACCCATATCTTGTTTTTTATGCTTGCTTTTGCTTATTATCTGCTTATATATAATTGTCGTACCTTACTTGGGGTTTATGCTGTTGTTGTGAGATAAGTCCTACACCCGGACTTTAGTGAACTTAAGATAGGATAGTGATATGTTCGACGAGGCTTATAAGGGGTTGAATCCCGACCAAGTTGACTCGAAAATCACGCTGAGTTGAGACCCTTTCGAAAATGGTTCGGTTGAACGAGTTATCGTGAAAACATTTACTATTGTCGATTGAAGTCTATGATATTGAGGACCGTAGTTACCTAAACACAACTTTGGCCTTATTTAGGACGTAGTGCGAGGACTATGAGGGAGTACTCCCGAAATAGTTGCTACGCGATACTACACTCAAAAGAGGTTCTCTTGAGAATATTATTAACCACCAAGTAATTGGGAAATTGATAGTATCTGAAAGATGGATTGATGACTTTGGGCACCGTTTTAAAACCCTTGTTCTGCAGGTACAACTAACCTATAATACATGCCTTTTGGGATGGGTAGACCTTAACTCCACTCATTGTTCCTCTAACCTAGGACTTTTGTGGTTTGTGTGTATTTGTGCATGGCATTCATAAAACATCATTCCTAGTTTCAAGGAATTCAACAGTCCTTTGCAAATTCAAAAGTCCTACATTTTTAAAGTTTAAAACCTTTTCCCAACTTTCCTAAAAATGTTTGCAATCGACTGTTGAGGTTCTTGAAACCATTGCATGGCATTAGCATCACATTTTTGCATTGCATTCCCCCCCCCCCCCCCCCCCCGGTTTATCATTCCCAATTGTCTTTATCTTCCAGTGTTCCTTTGGGTCGTCAAGCTGATTCCTCGACACAGATATTAGACTAGAGCTAACCTTAGACGCAAGATGTCAGAACAGGAGGAACATAATGCGGAAGTCCAAATGGAGATCGATGAGTTGAAAGCAGGCATGACTAGGCTTACCGAGATGCTTCAAGTACTGATTTCCAGAGGAGAGCCACCTCAGAGGATCGTCATTCAGGAAGTTTCAAGTGCTGATCCATCTCCTGTTTCACTGCCGCCCTCTACTTGGCCGGAGTTTGGTTTACCTCATAACTACTCTCCACCTATTGCATCTGCTGCTACAATTGGTCAGACTGTAAGACCGGTTTTTCAAGCTCCTGTCTTTACCGAGGCTAGACCTGTAGTCCACGCCGTTAATCAGACTGTCCAAGCTCCCTTTGAGAATTCCCCCTATGAGTACATTGCTGCTCGTGCTCAAGAGGACAACCAGGAAGACTTTATTGAGCCTGAGATTACCCGTGAACAATTTCAAATCATAAACAAGAGACTCTAAGCCGTCGAAGGTACTGATTTCTTCAATGTTGGTGTCGATAATATGTGCCTAGTTTCTGGTCTTGTTTTGCCTGCCAAGTTCAAGACTCCCGAGTTTGTGAAGTATCAAGGTCACTCATGCCCAAAAGCCCATCTAGTCATGTATTTCCGAAAGATGGCGGCTTACACCAACAATCAGAAGCTGCTTATCCATTTCTTTCAGGATAGTCTGAGTGGTGCTTCTCTCAAATGGTATATGACCTTAGAGCATAACAGTGTCCACTGCTTCCAGGATCTTACCAATGCTTTTATGAGGTAATACAAATACAATTTAGACATGGCTCCCGATCTTCGTCAACTTCAAAGTATGTCTCAGAGGGAAAAAGAATCATTCAAAGAATATGCTCAGTGCTGGAGAGAGTTAGCTTCCCAAGTTGAACCCCCTATAGCAGAGAAGGAACTCACAGGAATGTTCATGGATACTTTGTCTCCCTTCTATTGGGAAAAGATGATTGGAAGTGTCTCTTTAAGCTTTACAGATCTGGTGACTATTGGACAAAGGATAGAAGAGGGTTTGAAAAATGGTAAGGTATCCAAAGCTGCCGAATCTTCTAATGGGGCAAAGAAATCCTACAGGAATTTCCAGAAGAAGAGGGAGGAGCAGACCAATGTTGTCATGACTGAATCAAGAAAGCCTCGCCATGGACCTCAACCTGTTGCTGCTCCGCAGCCAGCTCAGACTCCTCAACGTCCAGTTATTAGACAAGACCAATATCAAAATAGGAATCAATTTGATCTTATTCCCATGACTTACACATAACTTTATCCTTACCTGGTTCAATGAGGATTGATCACTACAAGAGCTCTACTACCTCCTCCTAATCCTCCTCCAGCTGGATTCAGGACTGATTTCCAGTGTGCTTTTCATGAGGGTGCCTTAGGCCATGACTTGGAGCATTGTTTTGTACTGAAGGCTAGAGTACGTGAGTTAGTCAGAGATGGAACACTGGATTTTGCGGATAATCCTCCAAATGTCCAGAAGAATACTTTGCCAATGCATCAGAAGTGAAGATTCAGACAATACTAATTTAGTCACTAGGCTTTTGTTTCTCGTTGTTTGTACTTTCCCTATTTTATTAGTTGTTTGCTTTCAAATTATGTTTGTACTTTTACATTAATGAACTGAGCATTGCAACTTTCGATTTCAATTCATTTTGTCTTTTTATTTGCATCTTTATGTTTTATCTTTTAAATATTTACTTCTTGTCCAAATTTGTGATATGCAAAGATTGAAGGGAGGATGATGAAAATGTTATACCCATAATTACTGTCAGTATTGCTTTTAATCAAAACTTTGTTGACGATGTAAGGCATTGTTTCAACTCCCAAACACTGGAGAAATAAGGAAGCTATCCCCTTGTCACCCCTTTTGAGCCTAGAAGTTGGAGTTTCTTTCTTTACAAAAAAATCACAATCTTAACCTAGGGCATGGGTAGTTCTCAGTTAACTTGGTTGTGTGTTCCTGCAATACCCCTTTCATATAAAGGTTGCACGCACAATTTTCCTTCGCACACAGCAAGCAAGTGTCAGAGATATTTTCCAAGACAAAATGCCAATGATGGTTCGCTGTAATTATTAAAGCTGGGCAGTCACTTTCAAAAAAAAAATCAAAAGAAAAAGCCCGCTAAGTCAAAACCTATGAAGGAGACTTAGGCAAAACTGGGACATCCCGCTGACTGTGTGCTTTAAAAAAATAATAATAACAGTTCAGGCAAAAGTTAGGGATGATAATAAGAGGAGGTCTTTAAATCCTTACCATGAAAATCCTTAATGTCAAAACAACCATATGTTGTAAAGAAACAGTGGCTGCCTTTTCATAGGTCCCTTGACTTCTGAACCATCATTGCTACCATCAATGTAATTCCTAACCTATAAGAACCCGAATGCATAATATGAGTTAATTGAGCATAGGACTGAAGATCATCACGTAGATTGGGTGGGTACAAATAAATTTTGAGCCTTTATCCTTTGTTTCATAAACCGTGAACCAGGCCACGTTACAACCCTCAAATGACCTAATTGAAGCAAGGTTACTTTGAAAGCATACTACAGCAAGGTTGCGTAAGCTGACTCCAAAAGATCTTTGCGAATCATTTATTTTGGTAGTACACCTTTGTTTTAAAATTTGAGCGTTTTGAACCACCGTGCTCTGACCAACAACTCGTTTATTCTTCATATTTCAAAAATAATCTTGATTTCAAAAGTTGCATGAACTTTGCATTACCATGCTGGTATGAATACTTTTGTTTGCAAACTGGCTTTCCTCTAAGGAATTTTCAAACATCGAGAAACTTAGTCGAGTGATCTTATTAGGGGAAAGTTCTTTTTACATCCTGTCTAAGTATCAGTCAAAGATTTGTTCAAGGAAAGGTCTTCTCCGATTTGGTTTACCCAAAAGATTTTTCAAGATTCATACTGGGGCAAGCCTTCCGGGGGTACAGTAAAACAGTCATTTTCACGAATCAGACAAGCTGAAGTTATTATCAGTTCATCTATAACAGACGGTTAATCTGGGGCAATTTACTTGAAGAATCCCCAGAAAGCTACTCTGCCTTCTTACAGGGACTATCAACTTGATACAGGTTAGCCGAATGACAACGATCTCCGTGTTGAGGAATCAGTTTCCCATTCTTGTCATCTTAGCAGAAGAGTCGAGCCTTGTCGTCAACATCTGCATTTGCATTTTATCATATCTCATAACATAATTCATATACATATTCATATACATATATATATCATGAGCGTTTCATCCTCATTTGCATTTCTCCCGAGGTCGTGTTTTATCCACGTCTTGCCTTGTGGTTAAAGTCCAACTTACTTGGCACCTACCAAGCAGATTTGTCGTGTCTGTCTGTTGCTTCCAGATATGACATTTTTCTTATTTGATGGTTTTCCGGATATGTCTGTTCCTTTTACGTCTAATACTCTTCTCATATTTTTTGTTTATACCTTTCATTCAAAGCCATTATTGTATGTCTAGTATCTTTTTTATCCAATGTCTTTCTTGGATGTCACCCTTATATTTGAGTCTTTCATCTGGTGGTTTTCCAGGATCTATCCGATGGTTTTCCAGATACATTTCTCTTTCTGATGGTTTTCCAGATCGAGTCCTTTGATTTAAATGGTTTTCTAGGATCTATCCGATGGTTTTCCAGATACGTTTCTCTTTCTGATGGTTTTCCAGATCGAGTCTTTGTTCTGATGTTATTCCAGAACCCTTTTGTTGCTTATTTGATGTTCTTCCAGATATGTCTTCAAACTTGTCCCGTTACACTTTTCACTTTCCTAAATATTTCGGATTTACTTTCAGAGACTTGTCTTCATCTCATGCCCCCATAGATGTTGTCCTTTGTTTCTGGATGCAGCCCAGAGTTTATTCGATGGTTTTTCGAGTATCTCTGGTATGTTTCAGAGTTCATTCGCTGTTCTTTCGAATGTCCCTGAAATTTTTTCTTTGTTCCCGAGTTTATTCGATGTTTTTTCCGAGTATCTCTGGTGTGTTTCGGAGTTCATTCGATGTTCTTCCGGATGTTTCTGATGTTTGTTTCTCCTTGTATATTTTTCGATGATTCTTGAAGATCCTGCTCGATCTCTTCGTTTAAAGGAATGTCCCAGAAATTCCAGCACTTGTCATTTACTTGTTCCTACCGCTGTGTGGATCCTGAGTTACCTTTTCATCCTAGAGTGTCAATTGGTCATGCCTGGACCTGTTGAGTAGCTACTCTCGGATATTTTTCCCCAGTAGAGGCCGTCTCTCCGGTGCCATCTCCATTGAGGATATCTTCTTGCTTCCCTTCTAAAGTGATCAACTGGTCATGCTTGAACTTGTTGGCCTATCGCTTTAAATTTCCCCGGATTCGTGTTGTTCCCTAGTGCGCTATCTTCCCTAGTGTATGTGTTCGCTCGTTGCGTCTATCCCCTGTGTCGTCGTGTCTTCTGCACCTGTGCATTTGTCATTTTCATCATACGCATCATACTAGATTCATGGCATTGTCAGCATTATAGTTCATTTTGTTTTGTCCATAGCATTGCATATCGTTGCATCTAAGGGCAAAATTTTTGGTTATTTGTATTTAAATACCTTTCACCATGATTTCTCGAGCCTTCGTCTCTCAAATCATCCGGTGAAGCTATTTAAATAGGGGCAACTGTAATACCCCAAATTTTGCCCTAAGATTAGTCAAATAGTCTCACATTCCATTGCATTTTTGCATTGCATTTAACCAGTCACTAACAGGATTGTGTAGTCTGTTGATTTTGCAGGAAATAATCACGTGGCGCGCTCTTTAACTTATGAAGGGTAAAATAGTCATTTATTCGCAGTCGGCTGTCAGTTTGTTAATGTGGGTGGTAGTCAGGGGAACTTGAACCATGCGATTTTACTGGTGTGATTGGAGGCCGAGGGTGTTAATCAGAGGAGTTTAATCGTGGAGGATTCAAGTCATTCGAATTAAATCAATTTATTTTACTTGAATGAAGTTTAGTCGGGAAAATGTGGACGTTTGAGTGTAGTCGAACGGAGGGGATTTATTCCAATAAGGTTGCCCGTTTAAATTGCCAGAAGGATTAGTCAGAAGTTGTATCGAAGACGAGATTTAATCGGATGAATTGGATGAGTTTTGAATTAAAAATAAATAAATAGAATTTTATTATTATTTTCATTTCATTTTAAAAACAAAAATAATTCATTTTTTAAATATTTTTCATCTCATTTTTATAAAAAGAAAAGTAAAAATAATAATGTTTGTTTGATATTGTTTTCATTTTATTTTAAAGAAAAAACAAAGATATACATTTTTTTATATTATTTTCATCCCATTTTTAATATCGAAAAAAAAAAGAAAAATAACCATTTCATTTCATTTTTATTAATGTTTCTCATTTCATTTTAAATGTCAAAAGAAAAATAAAAATAATATTTTTATTTCATTAAACCCATAATGAATACTTTTATTACATTAAAATAAATTTTACAATATCAAAATAAATAAATTTACAAAAAAAATAATACTTATGTTGATTAATCTGTTTTCTAAATAAATATAAAACCCACAATTTTGTTTATGCATGTATTTATTGCCTTTCTCTTAAAATCCAAAAATAGTTTCATTTAAAACTTAAAATTAGTTTAATGACCCATTTGATCTAATTTATTCAAAAATTACGTTCTTGTAGTTTTTTTTATTAAAAGTAACTAACCTTTTTAAGTGAATTCCTAAACATCTTTTTTAGTTTAAATATAAAATCTCTCAAAAAAATCAAAGACTCTTTATTTAAAAAAAATCAATTGGTCTATCACTTTTAATTTAATTATAGTCTAAATTTCTAACCTTTCTTAATTATTATAAAATCTCACAAAAATCTGAATATTGGAAATCACAGAACATGTAAAAACATGTTCCATCAGAATAGGAAAGAATGTTAAAGCCTTTCAAAACCTGTCCTAAGAAGAAGATTATAAGAAGAACAGAAGAACAGAGTTGAGAGGACCGAATAAAATCATAGAAAAATTCATCCGGTCACAACCGAAATCGAGGATCCAAAAAACATCATCACAAAAAAAACCCATTTGAAAAACATAAACAGCCTCATCTGAAAATCATAACCGGCTCAGATCAGTTCATCATCGCCAAAAAATTCACTAAAATCGTAAGCATCAATTAATCATTATTTTTCTCTTTTTTTTCCATTGGTTTTTCAGGACATAGAAAGAAGAAGAACAACGGAAATGCATGGCGATGAGGAGAGGAAGAAAGATTATCAAGAAGGAGAAGAGAATTCATCACCCAACCCGACCCAATTTATTTTAACTTTTTTTTGTTTGTTTATTATTTTGTGTAATTATTTTATTTATTAATGAAAAGAAACTAACCACTAACACTAACTAGTTAACAACTAACATAAAAATAAAAATTTGAAATTAACTTTTGTTAAAAATCTGATTTAATTTATTTAAAAACATAAAAAATGATAATTAATTAATAAAAAAGAGAAGGTTTTAATACAGTTTTTTGTGAATTTAATTTAATTTATCTAGTTAGTTTAATCTCACTTTAATTCAAACAAAAAAATGCATGTACAAAATAATTTAATTTTTAGATTTAATAATAATCTCGTTTTCATTAGAATAACAAAATAATATTAACGTTTAGCCTTAATTTAGGTTGATTTAAGTTTAATATAATAACAAATGCATAAAAACTGTAAATTAATGTTTTTTTTTTATCAATTTTCTTTGTTTTTCTTAAAGATCCATAAAACATTTTCATAAAAATAAAAATAAATTTTCTTTTTACTATTCTAATGAACTCAACCTATTTTTTAACCTTGTTAATGTCTATCTTAACTCAAAACGCTCCAAATAATTAAAAACAATTTTAGAGTCAATTATAGTTTAGTTGTTCTTAATTTAATTACAAAATAAAAAAAATGCATTTAATTTTTAATTAATTTGTGATCTTAATCTTATTTCAACATATAATAAAAATGTTCAATTTAATTTAATCTAATTTCATTTTTATAAATTAAATGGTATACTATTCAAATTTAAACAAAAATCAAGACAAAAATATTTTATTTTTCTTAATTAATTTAGAACTTTTTTGTAATTCATTCCTAACCCATTTTCCTAAAAAATAATATTAACTAACTCTTTGTTTAATTAAAATAAATCAGTTTATTTCTTCGTTTCAAATTCAGCTCAAATTCTAAGATCTTTTAATTTAGACTTAATTCCTAAAATTCACAAAGCCATAAAAATAATTAATTTTAATTTTCATGCCTACTTAGATTCAATTCCGTAATATTCACAAACAACTAAAAATTCAATTTCTAACCGCTGAATAAATTTCCAATTTCATCGCTTAATTCCATATACGATATGCTCATCGTTATCATCATCTATGCATCAATTTATCACTTTCAATTATCATTGCTATTATCCATTATTATCCTTTGCGCTTTATCGCTTAATTCCCTTCGAAGGAAGGGTTCATATGCTTGACCCCCGTGTCAATACCTTTACCCACACCCTAGCCTTAGGATTTGAGTCCCCGTACTCACCTTTTAGGCATCCCTCCGTGGACATTTACCCTTTATCCTAGCCTTAGGATTGAGAGTCGCTGTACTCCATGTAAGTTTCCCACCGTGGAATACTTATCCCACACCCTTTCAACTTTACTTTATAATGTAGAATAGGAGTCCCCGTACTCTAAAATAAGCGCTTCACTATGAACGTTTATTTTCCCCCAGGAACCTTGACCACAGTCAAGAAGTTCCTCATCTCCCTCTGTGAGGGGAACTACGATTACTCTGATTCCATCCCCTACCCAGGATACGTAGGCACAAGATGCGAGTCTTGGCGAGTAAACTTAGGACTAACCCTTAGGTCTTTCTCTTTACCTTCAACCTTTAGCATTACCCTTAAGCAGATAAATGTAGCAATAAGCACATTTAAAACAAGAGGTTCCTGTAGAGTACTACAGAAGTTTAGGATGCTAACACCTTCCCTAAACTTAACCTACCCCCGAACCTTAGATCTCTCCCCGCATCGTGCTTATGATGCAAAATAGGTTTTTTCTTCCTTTAACCTTTCCTTCGGATAAATCAAAGACCGGTTGTAAATGAATCAAGATTCAAGTTAATCAATAGCTTGACATCAAATTTCACCGCAATAGTATGAACAAATGAAACCTCAATAAGCTGCAACGACAAACTTCCGAGGACTAGACGAAAATAAAACGGCTAAATCAAAACTTTATATTTTTGAGTTTTTATTGAGAAGAGGAGAGGAGAATTAATTTTATGCTTTAATGGGAGAAATCATTTTCTATTTACTTATTTTTGCTAAAAAATAAAATCTGCTTTAATTTTATTAAAGAAATTGGTTTTCTTTTGATGAAAAGAATGTTAGTTTAATCATATAAAAATGTTTTGATTTTTTATAAAATGTTTTAATTTTCAATTTTTAAAGCTTAAAAAGTGTTCTTGTTCTTTTAATTAAAATTTTAAAAAATGTTTTTTTTTGTTTAATTTAAGAAACATATTTTGATTTTGGTATTAAATTCAATAACAACTCTAATTAACTAATATTATCTTGAGTTTTTTATTTAAAAATAATTCCTCCCCCTTTTTTTAGATGATCATTTGGTTAAAAAAGAAAATTGAGTAATTACAATTAAAAAAATCAAGTTAATTAGTGTTATTATTAAATTATAGTAAAACAATAAAATAATAACTTAAAAAAATAGAAAACAAAAAGAAAAAGAAAACAAAAAGACGGAACAAAAGGGATGGGGGGGACCGATTTTGGTTCACCCTAAACCAATAGGTTTTCATCTTTTTGATTGAGAACTCCTTCTTCGTCACTCATGCCACCGCCGGTGCCTCCATTCTTGCACTTTGAAGCTTTTTCTCTCCTCTTTCGCGTGCATGTTCGCTTTTCCTTTTTCTTCTCACCTGAAACAACAAAATGAGTAATAGAAATGTCATTTCACCTTACCTAAATTTCCGATCGATGAGTTGCGGTTATGAACGGCCGGTGACGTCTAACAGCTGAGGCCTTAACGGGTTTGCCCGCCGGGGAGGTTTGGCTGGTGTTTCAACCCTTGTAGGTTCCGCCGCCGCCGATCCGGTTCACCGGTGATGCACGGGCTTCGAAATCGCGATGATGAGCGAAGAATCCTCTTCTTCTTTCAAATCGAGGTGATGATGATGAACCGTGAGGTTCTCTGAACCTCGGCGATGATGATGACGAAGATCCCATTGATCTTCTGAATCTGAGCTGCTGCCGCCTTTTCATCTTTAGGGTTTTTTCCTCTGATCTTAAAACTGATGATGCTTTTATATCATGTCTTGAGCTTGATTTTTTTTTGGACTTAATTGGTTTGTTGGGTTTGTACTATCTTTCAAGTGAAAAAGATGTCGGATTTGATGCGTTTCATTTGACCGGATTTGTTGGATTTATCCGTTGCATGCGTTTTTGTTGTGAAGCCATTGCTTGACCTTATTGCAGTTTGAATGAACTTAAATTTGTTTGCTTTGACTGGGCTGTAAATTCATTGCTGCAATTTGGTTTGACTGTTTTTGCGTGAACGAAATTTGATCCGTTGGCATTTGCCATTCCCGTGAAAATCTGTTATGGGCTGAAAAGTTGTTTGAAAATGCTGTTGATCCGTGGATTCCGTAACATCCGTGGAAAGTTGTTTACGCTGTTGGATGAAAATATAATTTTGGATAAGTGTTTTTTCAATAAGCTTTTTTCCAAACCAGCTTTTCCAAATAAGCACTTTTCCGCAAACCAACTTTTACACCAAAGTGCTTTTTCTTTAAAACTCTTTTCTCTCTCTCTCTCTCTGGTGCCTCGAACGATAAGAACAACTTGTTGCCTGGTCTAGCCAATGGTCGGAAA
Source organism: Lathyrus sativus (assembly GCA_963859935.3). Lineage (NCBI taxonomy): Eukaryota > Viridiplantae > Streptophyta > Magnoliopsida > Fabales > Fabaceae > Lathyrus > Lathyrus sativus. Next base: position 161,094,179 of record OZ012741.1, read on the forward strand.
CAAATCGGGAGCCGGCTTCGGAGTAGTTCGTTGCCCTCCCGACACGCCCGATGATGACATTGTTCTGAGGGTGTCGGCAAAAATCGCCGATAAACTTTTTCTCTACTTTGCAGGTTCGGAGCGCTGATCGGAAAAGTCGGGGAGAGTCGAAGAAAATTGGAAGAAAATTAGGACTTTTTAGAAATTTTATTTTTGACATTTTGTAATTTATTAATTTTTTGTAATTTATTATATTTTTGTAATTTTCATTATTATTAATAAAATTCTTAACATTGTCATTTATTATTTTTGTAAAGAACTTTACCTTTTATATAATAAAATTATCCAAATTAATTTAAACAATATTATTATAAAAAGAAATAAAAGACATTGTTATGAAAAAAATGCATGTTTTGTGTTTAATGAGAATGAAAACAATAAAAATTACTTGAAATGAGAAATGAATTTATTTTAAAACTGAATGAAAACAACAATGTTAAAATGAACTACAATTAGTTGAGAGTGAAATGAAAAATTAAAATAAAGTTAAAGCAAAATTAAATTGTTTTTATTATTTTATTATTTTTTTTACTTAAAATAAGATGGAAAAACAAACACTAAAATTCTACCAAAATTCGCCCAACTTATCTGATTAATTCCGTATTCGCCCCAAACTTCCGACAAATCTCCCTGTCAACTCAAACGAACAATTTTATCCGGATACATTCAACCCTTCGATTAAACTCAATGTGAACAAAATCTCAGGCCAACTTCAGTCCAACTTGGAATTTCGAAACAGATCCGAATCCTCCTCAATCAAACGTTCCCAACGACACTTCAGCACTGACTCACATCAACCAAACCAAGCGGCCCAACTTTTTTGACCACAACTCAAAAATTCGCAAACTGACAGCCGACTGCACATCAATGACCATTTTACCCTCCATGAACTAGAGCGCGCCACATGATATTTTCTTGCAAAAATCAAACGACTACACAAACTGGTTAGTGACTGGTTAAATGCAATGCAAAAATGTAATGGAATGCGAGATGAACCGAAAAATCTTAGTGCAAAATTTGGGTATTACACATATAAATTACTTTTTAAAACCATTTCGTTCATGTAAAATACTATTCAACTATGTATTTATCATATTTTTTATTTGCTTGCTTTCAACTTTGTATATTCAAGGGAAATGGGAGAGAGTTTAACAGAGATACACGAATGGAGAGACGTCACAAATCATTTTGCCAAAAAATATTTCTAATGGAACACTCCACATCTTATTTCACTCCACAAATATATATATATATATATATATATATATATATATATATATATATATATATATATATATATATATATATATATATATATATATATATATATATATATATATATATATATATATATATATATATATATATATATATATATATATATATATATATTTTAATTTTAGTGGAGATTGATTGTGTATTTCTTGGTCTACAAAATTTTAAAATTTGTTTCAATGTGTTGATTTTCTTTCTAAGAGGACATTTCAAGCGAATTAAACATATGAATCCAAATGAAAATACAAAAAAGGTGAAATAAAATACCTCGCCAAAACCGAGATTTCCCATGATTCTGGAGGGAGCTCTTGCGGACTCTCATTTTAGTTATCAAGAATAAGAGATAGAAGTTCCGTGGTACACTAATTTCTATTTTCTTTTGATTTCAAAAATAAATTAATTAAATCAATTAAATTCATGTATCTCATCCTTTACAATTATTTCACATGATTTTAAATATTTGTGTACTTATTGCATATAAATACGTTTTTTAAACCAATTTGTTCATGTAAAATACTATTCAAGTATGTATTTATCATATTTTTTATTTGCTTGCTTTCAACTTTGTATATTCAAGGAAAATGGGAGAGAGTTTAACAGGGATACAGGAATGAAGAGATGTCACAAACCATTTTTCCATAAAATAATTGTAACGGAACACTTCACATCTTATTTCACTGCACAAATATATATATATATATATATATATATATATATATATATATATATATATATATATATATATATATATATATATATATATATATATATATATATATATATATATATATATATATATATATATATATATATATATATATATATATATATATATTTTAGTTTTAGTGGAGATTAGTTGTGTACTTATTGGTCTATAAAAATTTAGAATTTGTTTCAATGTGTTGATTTTCTTTCTAAGCGGACATTTCAAGCGAAAGAAACATATGAATCCAATTGAAAATACAAAAAAGGTGAAATAAAATACCTCGCCGAAACAGGGATTTCCCATGATTCCGGCGGGAGCTCTTGTGGACTCTCATTTTAGTTATCAAGAAAAGGGGCCAGAAGTTCCGTGCTACACTAATTTTCTATTTTATTTTGATTTCAAAAATAAATTAATTAGATCAATTAAATTCCTGTATCTCATCCGTTAGAATCATTTCAAATAATTTTAAATTTTTGTGTACTTATTGCATATAAATTACTTCTTAAAACCATTTTGTTCATGTAAAATACTATTCAACTATGTATTTATCATACTTTTTATTTGCTTGCTTTCAACTTTGTATATTCAAGGGAAATGGGATAGAGTTTAACAGAGATACAGGAATGGAGAGACATCACAAATCATTTTTCCAAAAAATATTTCTAACGAAACACACCACATCTTATTTCACTCCACAAATATATATATTTTTGAATTTTAGTGGAGATTAATTGTGTATTTATTGGTCTTCAAAATTTTAAAATTTGTTTCAATGTGTTGATTTTCTTTCTAAGCGGAAATTTCAAGCAAAATAAATATATGAATCCAATTGAAAATACAAAAAAGATGAAATAAAATACCTCGCCGAAACCGGGATTTCCCATGATTCCAGCGGGAGCTCTTGCGGAAAAAATTATTTTGAAGGGTTTTTAAATCGGTTAAATTTGCAACCGATATAAAAAACAATATGAAAAAATTGAAAAAAATTATTTTGAAGGGTTTTTAAATCGGTTATATAATCAACCAATGTAAAAAAAAAATATGAAAAAAATTATTTTGAAGGGTCTTTAAATCGGGTACTTTACCCACCGATGTAAAATGTTCATTGGCCCATGGATTTTAAATCGGTTGGAAATTCCACCGATTTAAAAACTAATTTAAAACCCTCAAATACTGTTCAAACAAAACCTGCACATTTCCTACCTTCATTTCCTCTCACCCTCCCACGACGAACCTTCATTTCTCCCTCCCGCCCACCCACGACAGCGCCGTCGCCTTTCCTCCCTCCCCTCCATGCTCGCGCCATCGCTGTCGCCGTTCATCCCTCCTACTGTGTCTTCAAGTCTTGCTGCTAAGTATGGTCTTTTCACTTTTTGTTAATCAATTATTAGTTTATTTTCATTTTTATCGTGATTGTAATTTGAATTTGATTATTATTTGCTGATTGATTTTGTGTGAATAATTTTCCTGGAAAAGCTCAAGGTGTGAAATTTACAGGAAGTGGTGCTGCTCCAGCTGCAGAAGCACCTGCCACAGTATGTATCTCTCTGAATTTTGGTTTTTGTGGGTTACTTTATGTTTATAGTTTCTGTTATGAGTTTTATAGGTATTTGATTTTTGTTTCTTTTATGTATTTTAGAGTGAGTTTTATAGTTATTTGATGTATGTTTCTTTTATGTATTTTAGAGTAACCTTGAATTGATATTTGTGAAATTAGATAATTTTGATTGATCTTACAATGACTAAGATTTACAAATAATAACTTCTAACACATGTTCAAATCCACATCTGTTGTTTTACAATTTGTCACTTTTTCGAACTTCAGGGTTCTGGTGAACATTTAAGCTTTTATTTGATGTGAAATAAATTTAAGGAGATAAAAACTTTGAATTTTTTTCTTCCCAAAAGAATAGAACTTGATTTGTAACAATATTATTATGTTTTGGTATACAGTATATAGTCACTGAAAGATTGTTATTGATTAGGAGAGTATTGTTGTAGACTCTGCATACATTATAAAATTGTAGAACATAATGTTTTGATAAATTATTCTCAATTGCAAATCATGGTTGAATACAACTTAAGCAGACAAGCAACACCCAAAAGTGAAAAAATATTTTAATACACTATTATGTTATTTTAATATTTTAATAGTCTTGATAAATTATTTGAATAGTATTTTATTTTGAGATTTAATGTACTATTAAGTTATTTTAATATTTGAAGAACCCTTTTATGGAAAAGAAAGATAATATATACACAGAAAAATCAATCATATCAAACCTGTAAATATATGACTGTACTCGTACCATAAATAAGCTCGGTTCTTTCATTTCTGCTACAAAGAAACATTTATGTGAGAAAATATCTTCCTATAATTTAATAGAATACTTTGTAAAGAATATCTGTTAAGACTACAAGTGTTACAAAATGAATTATTACAGAATCAACTAACAGAAGATAAGTTTAATGGATTAAAACGAGTTATTAATGACTTAACAGAACATAAATTTTATTGCATGTTTAGAAAAATTATAAGCTTATTAAATTTGTTACTTAATGTAATTGAAACCAGATTAGGAATATTTAGATGAACATCAAAATAAGAGCCTATTCTTGATTTATAAGAAAGTACTTGTACTATATTAATTATTTATATTTTTTAATATATTTTTAAATCATCGCTTCTCTTTCTTGAGCACGAGTTTAACCTATTGGAAAAAGTTAATCTTGTGGAGTTGTCAATAGTACTTACATTTTGTACAATCGATGGTTGATTAATTAATGGTGTTTTATGATTGAACTCTTGATTTTCTTTGGTGGTTCTGGTTGAAATTTTTTGATTAATTTGTAAGATGATGCTATTGCTTGTTCTCCAAATTAGTATACTGTTGTTGCTATTGCCTACTATTCTTATAGAGAATTGCATGAGACAATCAAATTAGTGGACACAAATTAATTGTATTAATCAATGTTGCTATTTTTGATTAATTTATAAGCTCAAATTTGAAGTCTTATTTACCAGTAGTAATTTATGTAAAAGTTGCGAGTAATGAGTGGTGTCTCATGGAATAAAAATTGATATTTTGTTTCTCGCAGGATTCGTGTCCCTCTTTTTCTCTTAACCGCAAGTCATCCGGCCGCCACGTAATTGCAGGTTCTCTTTTTATTATTTATAACTTCTCAATTCTTCTTTTATGCCACGTGTTTACACGTAGAGACTTTTGTGCTCTCTAATGTCCAAAAGAGGGACTATTATAGGCGTTCCAATGATTTAACTCTGTATGCATTAATAATTTTGGAACATAGGTATGAATTGTAATTGGATGAGAGCCAATCGATTAAGTTTCAAGTACGAACAAGGAGTGATGGAATTTCTAGAGCTTGCTGAAAGTAATGCTAAAAAAAATCTTGCTCCTCCTAAGAGTGATGCTGAAAAAAGTCTTCATCTACTTTTTCTCTATCCATGTGTTCGTTGTGCAAATCACAAACCAAAACTCAATAAGAAAGAAATCATGGATCATCTAATTTGTCATGTGATTTGTCAAAGTTATACGCAATGGATATGGCACGGTGAGGTAGTAGCAAAGTCAAATGTGTCCTAAAGAGATAATGGTAGTGCAGAAATGGATGATCGTCTGGAAGACATGATGTGTGATATTGGACAAGATTCGTTTAAGAAGGCGCATGCGTATGATACTTTATGTAGTGACAAGGATAAACCTTTGTACCCGGGATGCACAAATTTTCACGTTTGTCAGCCGTGTTAAAATTGTTTAATTTGAAGGCAAATAATGGGTGGACTGACAAAAGTTTTACTGAATTGCTTGAATTGTTGACACAAATGCTTCCAGAAGGTAACGTAATGCCAAATCGTTATTACGAGGCGAAAAAGATATTGTGTCTGATGGGTTTGGAGTATGAAAAGGTACATGCATGCCCTAATGATTGCATATTATACAGAAAAGAGTATGTAAACTATAATCATTGTCCGAAGTGCAAGGTGTCACGCTACAAATAGAAAGCTGGTGATTCTAGTGATGATGAGGCGGTAAAAAAGGTTCCTCCCGCGAAAGTGGTATGGTACCTACCAATAATTTCAAGGTTCAAGAGACTATTCGCTAATGCAAATGACGCAAAGAATCTTAGATGGCATGCAGAAGAAAGAAAGTGTGATTGAAAAATTCCCCATGTAGCTGATTATTTACAATGGAAGAAAATAGATGTTTTGTTTCCAAATTTTGGCAAAGAGTCGAGAAACCTTAGACTTGGACTTTCAACTGATGGAATGAATCCGTTTGGTAATCTAAGTACTAATCATACTTGTTGGCTTGTTCTCCTGATGATTTACAACCTATCTCCTAGGTTGTGCATGAAGCGTAAATGTATTATGTTATCGATGATGATTTCGGGCCCAAAACAACCCGGAAATGACATAGATGTTTATCTAAGTCCTCTGATTGATGATTTAAAAAGTGTTGTGGAAGGAAGGGGTGGATGTTTTTGATGCGTATTCTGGTGAACAGTTCAATATGTGTGCCATTTTGTTTTGCACCATCAATGATTTTCCGGCATATGGCAATTTGTCTGGTTATAAAGTTAAAGGGCATAGAGCATGTCCTATATGTGAAAAAGACACATGTTACCATTAGCTTGTAAAAGAAAAGAAGACTGTTTATCTCGAGCATCGAAAATTTCTAGATCGTTATCATCCATATCGTAGATTGCAGAAAGCTTTCAATGGGGAACAAGAGCATGGTGTTGCTCCAAAGCCCTTAACTGGAGAGGAAGTTTATCAACGACAACAGGGCATTAATGTCGTCTTTGGAAAGTACCAAAAACAATCTACTGTGAAAAATATATGGAAAAAGATGTTGGTTTTCTTCAATCTTCCATATTGGTCTAGTCTTGATGTAAGACATTGTATTGATGTGATACACGTGGAGAAAAATGTATGTGATAGTTTAATCGGAACACTTCTCAACATTCAAGGCAAGAAAAAAGATGGTTATAATGCTCGTCTGGATTTGAGTTTGATGGGTATACGAGAAGAGGTAACTCCACAACATATAGGTAACAAGATATATTTTCCTCCTGCCTGCTACACTCTGTCTAAAAAAGAGAAAATAAGTTTCTATGAGTGTTTACAAAGTATTAAAGTGCCGCATGGTTACTCATTAAATGTCAATATGCTTGTCTCAGGTAAAGATCTCAAATTAATTGGATTAAAATCTCATGGCTGTCATGTCTTAATGCAATAACTACTACCAGTGGCTATTCGTGGGATATTGCCTAACAATGTTAGGAAGACTATAACTAGGTTGTGCTTATTTTTCAATGCAATTTGTTGTAAAGCCATTGATCCATTAAAGCTAGAAAATTTGGAAAATGAAGCTGCAGTTGTCTTATGCCAATTAGAGATGTATTTTCCTCCTTCATTTTTTGACATTATGGTTCACTTGATTGTTCATTTAGTAAGGGAGATTAGATTATGTGGTCCAATTTATTTACGGTGGATGTATCCAACAGAGCAATACATGAAGACCCTAAAAGGGTATACAAAAAACCCACACCGTCCGGAAGCATCAATTGTTGAGAGGTACATCGCAGAAGAAGCAATTGAGTTTTGTTCGAACTATTTGTCAGAAGTGGATGCTGTAGGGGTTCCCAAGTCTCGTCACGATGGAAGATGTGAGGGTGTGGGTACACAAGGTTTAAAGGTCAAGAGCTTAAGTATTGATGTGGTTCTTCGAGCGCATTTGTATATATTGAATAACACGGATGAAGTTCAACCTTACTTATCTGCTCACAAAAGCATCATAAAGAAAAAGTACCCCAAGATGAATGAAAGATGGTTGTTAAAAGAGCATAATAAGAGTTTCTCTGAGTGGTTTAAAGAAAACATTTCTAATGAGGATAGTGCTTCCAATACAATTAAGTGGTTGTTCTATGAGCCTAAATGTAACATAATAACTTGGAGTGGATATGATATTAATAAAACTTGCTTTTGTACAAAGTCAAAGGATGATCGTAGTACCACATAAAAAAATGGGGTTATGATTGTGGCCGAGTACATGCACTTCTCTAGTGCTAAACATAAAAACTCGGTTATGGCATCTACACGCTACTTTGGGGTGATTGAAGAGATTTGGGAAGTTGATTATGTTGCGTTTAAAGTTCCTGTATTTAAATGCAAATGGATTGATATCAACAGTGGTGTAAGAATCGATGAATTCGGAGTTACACCGGTTGATCTTAGCAAGCTAGCTTATGCGGACGAACCTTTCATCATGGCATCTCAAGCAAAACAAGTGTTTTATGTCACAGATCCTTATAATAAAAGGTGGTCAATGGTTATACAAGGAAAGGAGCATGATAGTGATGAAAATCAAGATGCAAACCTTGATATTTCCGAAACTCCTCTTTTCTCAATGAATGTGCCTACCTTCGTTGAAGAAAACGAAGAGGATGACGTACACGCTATTCGCATAGATCATGAAGAAGGGATATGGGAGGACTAGTAAGGTTATTTTATACATTAATTTGACATTACTTTAATTTCTAATTTTTTTATTTTGTGCTTAATTTGATGTCTAATTGTTTATATTTTGTGCTTAATTTTATTTCTAATTGTTTTTATTTTATGTTAACAGATACATGGCTGATTCAACCGATAACCCTTCTTCATCTAGTGACCCTAAAAAAGAAGAGTTAGAGGTCCCACTTTGATGACACAAATTAACAAAGTTCATCAAAAGGGTGAAAAGATAAAGGTCGAGTTTCATCCAATAACCAAGGGATGTATGGGTAAAAATGCTTTAAATTTTAGAAGTTATATAGCATCTCTTGCTCGACAGAGATGTAGTATTTTGAAAAATGAGTGGAAAGACATAGATGAAGGCATAAAAGATGCTATTTGGACTGATGTTCAGGTATTTTTAACTGCTACACTTTATTATATTTTATAATCATATACTAACAACATATGCCATATACTATATGTGTAGGCTCATTTCACTATTCCAGAACCTCATGATCCAAATAAGGATCTGTTGAAGAAAGAATGGATTAAATATGCAGGAGAGCGATGAAGAGATTTTAAGACACAACTCACAAGAGAGTATATTAGACACCCCAAAGAAGGTCTAGCTCCTCCATATATCAGGTATAATTATATTAAAGAAGAAGTATGGAAGGATTTTGTGCAGTCTCGAGATACCCCTGAATTTAAGGTTAGTAGGAGTTATAATTTTTTTTGTGCATAATATTTTTATTATGTTTAATATGATTAATAAATTTTTGAGTTTATAATAGGAACAAAGTCAAAAGGGTGCGACAAATGTGGCTAAGAATGTATACCCACATGTATTATCTCGTGGAGGGTATCGTTTGCTTGAGGAGAAAATGATAAATGAAAGGAGATCATCGAGAGATGATTCTACCTTAGATGATACTGGTAGCCCATCTCCACCATCACGCCATGAGTTATGGAAGAGAGCACGACAAAAGAAAGGGGGAGAATACACATCAAAGGCTACACAAGTTGTTGCTGAGAAAATTGTAAGTAAAAAATATGGTTTTTTCATTTTGTAGGATTCTCTAGTTATAGTTGTGATTGATAAAAAAATATGGCTTTTTCATTTTGTAGGATTCTCTAGTTGAAGAAACTGAAAAGGGTGGCTTTGTTCTGGATGGACGTAACGATATCTTAACAGCAGCCATTGGAACATCTGAGCATGGCGGTCGTGTTCGTGGTGTTGGAAAACACCATAAACAAAGCACTTTCTTTGGCAGATCTTCTTCACGTCAACAACAAGAAGATATAAGAGAACAATTTGCACAACTTTCATCTTCATTAGAAGCAAAGCTTAGAGTTGATTTTGATGAAAAGTTGTCTAAAGAGCGTAAGGCGATGGAACAATCTTTCATGGAGACACTTAGGTCTATGGGTCTCTCACAACAAAGCACTGAAATAATAATAAATTCATTGTACAATGGGAAGCTGTTGATGGAAGCAGAAAAGGAAGTTGTTCAGCTGTAAAAGTTAGCACAAAAGAAGGAAAAAGAGAAGACAATGTTGAGAGATTAATGAGAATGGTTCTAAAAATGGGTGATGATCATTTGGTAATACAATTAAGTCATTGTGCGAGCGCCTGTAATTTTTATATGTCAGCTAAGTGTATCAGAGAGCTGCTGGTGGGTTTTAATTGGCTTGATGTGTCTACTCTCCAAGTTTGGTGTGTTGTACCCCAAAATTTGACCAACCGTTTCTAGCAATTTGGCTTATGTTTCATTTCATTTGCATTTGCATCTGCATACCGCATACTGTGCATTTTTCAGTCGAATTGATCTTATCACGATTACAACCCTCTTCTCGCGCTTCAGACAGTTCAAACCAGTTCGAATGCAGAGGTTTATTTTGGAAGTGTTGCTCTTCCCGGTGTTTTCAGTCTATGCGTTTGTTTTGAGGATATTTCGGCGTCCGCCATTTTACCGTTTATTTTGCTGCATTCTCGCATTTTTAGTCACCAATTTAATTTTCTAATTTTTTAGCATAGAATTTAGATTTGAAATGTTTTTAGAGCTAATTTTCCATTTCGAGAATATCATAGGCTTTAGAATATTATCATCCCAAATTTAGTTTCTATTGTTAGCTATTATTAGGTTTAAATATATATTTTAGAGGTTATTAGAATAATATAGATTTTAATAGGTTTCTAGAAACTAAGTGGGTTGTTTAGAATATTAGGGTTAATTGGTTAGTATTAATCAGGTTTAATTAGTTAGGGTTGGTTTAGCATTAATTTTTGTTTGGCCTTAATCATCATTTAATTCAGTCCTTAGTCATTAATTGAGTCCAATTCGCAGCCACTTGTCCACTTCAGGCCCACTGATCCAGGCCCACGCCACATGTTGCTATATAAGAGCCACTCGTCCTCTCTCTCCTCTCTTGGCTGCCACATGTCCCCACATACTCCCAATACCCGCCACATTACCCTGCTAGGTGGCATCTCACCATCTCTCACATGCAAACCACCGGAGGCACTCAACGGCGAAATCAAAGCCATCCAACCCCGTCGTAACCATCACCGGAAAACGCCTCACCCGCCGGAAACTTCATCCGTTCTCCAGAAACCTATCATGTTCATGATGATCTTCAAACTATTTCCCCAGAAACTCAATAATCTTCATCATCTACAATGTATTTTCCAGCGGGATCCTTCTTCCGTAAATCTTCAGAACTTCATCAAATGCATGAACCACCATAACAAATTCATCAATCTTCATCTGGTGTTCATCGTGTTCTTCGTCAGGTTCATAATTTTTCCGGTTTTCTTCATCCATATTCAACCACCTTCATCTATTTCTTTCGAGATTCATCATTCACTAGATCTGTACATCTTCATCACCTTCCGTTCATAACCATTTTCTTCTAGAACATTCATCAGCTTCTCCAGATTTCGCTTCAATGTTCATCATCCTAGTTTTTTTCTTCAGAAACTCACATATACCTATCCAATCTCAATCATTTCTTCATCAATGTCCATCAAATCTTCAGATTCAAGAAACTTCATTCATCAACCTTCAACAATTTTCCTCCTCCGTTCATCATATCTTCCAGGATTCACTCGTGATTCTTCAAGCCTTTAAGATCCTTCAAGATCTCATCACAAGTTCCTCAATCTTCAACAGATCCTTCAAACCTCTTCATCTGTTTATGGTGTTCATTCACTGTTTCCAGAATCCTCAAGATCTTTATCTTGTTCTTCATCCCAAATTCACCACCATCAACATTTTTCAGAAGCTTCAAGAACTCGTCACCTTCATGCATGTTCATCAAGCGTCCCAGGAATCTTCAAACGAGCTTCATCAACACCTGCAAGAAAACTCCATAGATATTCATCCGTTGTTTCATCCAGAAAAACATCTTCGATCTTCATCAGGATTCAACAAGATCGAGCGAGCAACCACGACAATAAACATAACGTCCAGGTTTTGGTTAAATTTGTTCGTTTGTCATCTGGTTAAGTTTCATAACAGTAGAAGGAAAGAAATGTCGGGAGAGGAAAGAAGTGGAGAGGGTGAGAGGTTTGAGATGTAGAGAAAGAAGGCAAACGGTGAGGGTGAACAAAGAGCTCAGTGGCGGCGAAGTGGAGGAGAGGATCTAGGGTTTCTGTTTAGGAAAAAAGGGAAGTGAGGAAGAAGGTGGGGAGTCCGTGGAGCTCCTTGGGTTTGGCTAGTGGGCCTTTGGCCCAATTGTCTGTTTCTGGACCATACTCCCCATTTCCATATTCGCACCCCCATTTCTTTTTTGTATTATTTTGATTACTGGTTTTTATTGGGCCTAGCCCAACCATAGTTTTACTGGTTTACACCCTTGGCCTGCTGCTGTAACCCCTTCCCTTTATTTTCTTTTGGTTTTTGTTTTTGTATAATTCATAGTCAATTGGGTAGTTTTGGGATATTTTTTGTAATAGATTATAGTATCTTTTTACTATTTTCTTTTTAGGAAATTATATTATTTTCTTAGAATATTATGTGCATATATTGTATATAAATTTTATATTCTAGTTTATATTCTATTTTTTTAAGGATATATAGAGTTTTATATAGATTTTATATTCTATTTTTTCTATGTTATAATTCAATTTCCTTTTAATAGTTCTTTAGATTTTTCTATTAAGGATTTATTTTCTTTTTAGAAGTAGAATTCAATTTCCATTTGTTATTGGATTTTTCTCATCATTTTCATTTTGTAGGTCGATGACGACACTTTCGTAAACCGTTATTAATCGACTTGTTGATGGATAATGTAGGATCCGAGACCACTTTTTCTCTCCTCATTTTCTTTTCCATCTGATTTTATTTGAACTTTATTATGTGTTGTTCCATGTGACATGATTCAATTGGAGAATGATTCGCAATATCATTTCTCTATCTTGTCTTTGACACAGATATCAATACGCTACCTCTTTGAGTTTGAATTCATTTATAAGTCAAATTATGACGGTTTAGCGTTATATTGGTTCTGATTCTAAATGTCTTCATCAAGGACCAAAAGAGCAGAAGATTGGAATGGAGCTTGCGCATAATGTCAAGGGCCAACGGAACCGCTCCATTCGATAACATCTTTCTAATTCAAGTCTTTTAATTACCCACCGAGTGTTGTGAGTTCTAAGCGATAGATACGTGGGAAATGATAAGTGGGCGGCTTCCTCTTACTCATCTAGAATGTTCAGTGTATGCCCTTTGGGCAATATGCGACGCATTCGCTCTTACGCCTTAGGTTCTTGCGTGTGTGTCCCGAGTTCCTTCCCGTTCGGGCGTGTTAGGCCTGCTCCCTCTTTGTTCTTGCCCCCGTGCGATCAAAACCCTTTTCTCTTACGTCTGCGCGATTGAGACCTCCCCTTTTCTCTCGCATCTTGGCGATTGATATCTCTTCTCTTGCCTTCGTGCAATCGAGACAGGCTTTTCGTAGTTAGGCCGAACTACATTCGCTCTGATCTCTCATACCTGTTGAGAGTACGTAGGCATAGGATTGCAATAATCCTAGCGAGCACTTTTCCCCTTTCCTGTAGTTAGCTGAACTACAGCTGCTCTGATTTCTCGTACCAGGCGAGAATATGTAGGCATAGGATGCAATATCCTAGGGAGCATACTAACAACTAATTTATTTGTTCTCTCGCTTCCATGCGATCGAGACTTTCCCACTGACGACTAATATCCCTTTCTCTTGCCCTAGCGCAATTGAGACCAGACCGTAGTTCTAGATCACGTAGGTCCCTGTACCTTTAAACCAATGGCATACTACGTCCGTTCAACCACAAACAGGTAACGCCTAAGTCTCCAATGGTCGAGCTGCATACACCTAACTGCTAGAATGCGTACGCTAGTATCGTTAACCTTTTCTCTCACCTCCGTGTGATCGAGAACACCCCAGTTACTCGTAGTTAGCCTGAACTACGTTTGCTCTGATCTCTCATACCTGTTGAGAGTACGTAGGCATAAGAAGCGATGTCTTGGCGAGCAACCTTTCCCCTTTCACCCGTAGTTAGCCGAACTACGTTGACTCTGACTTTTCCATTGCACGAGGGAATACGTAGGCCCAGAGCAGCGACGCTCTGTCGAGTCACTTTTTCTTTTCTTTTAACCCGGACCTTTAGTTAGATAAACAAACAATTCTTTAGACAAACAAACAAGCGTGGATCCCGTTGAGTACAACGAACGTGAGGGGTGCTAATACCTTCCCCTTGCGTAACCGACTCCTGAACCCGAGATTTGGTTGCGATGAACGATCTTATCCCTTTTCGCTAGGTTTGTCTTGATCGTTTCCTTTCCCACGCGTTGGGATAAATAACGAACAGTGGCGACTCTTCTGTTATTGTCGGCACCTATTTTCGCAGTAGCGACAGCCGGCGACTCTGCTGGGGACTTCTTTTGCAGTCTCGCCTTGTTTTTTCCTGGCTGTCTGGGTCTTCCACAGCAGCTGGCGACTCTGTTGAGGACTCCAACGGTTCCCTATGCGAGTCAATCCTATCGCTTGTTTGCTTATCTTTGGGTGTTTATAGTGTGTGTTGTATTTTGTATATTGTTGTATTTACATTTTCTGCACTATATTATTTTCTGTTGCTGTTGTGCTGTTAGGTGGTTGTTCCTTTGAGAGATAAGCCAAGACCCAAGCTTAAGTACAAACATAGCACTAGAAGTGGATTAGTGGTGAACCTGCTTGCTTTGCTCGCACCAGTTCCCACGTAATCCGCGCTCAGACGAGATTCTCTTTGATGATTTCCTTACCGGTCCTTTGGACTTGAGAGGACTTTGGATCTGAGGACTGTCGACTCTGGGGACCGATCATTTGTGATTCAGCTAAGTGAGGCCTCTTCAGGAGATTATGATGCCAAACCAGAAATGGCGAACGTATCATCGTTTCTCGAAAGTCTGTGACGCTAATGAACGCATAGGATGCCGAACCTTATCAGTGATTAGGTCCATACCTGTGAGTGGGAGGGTTTTTGCAGGAAACTTGACTTCCAGCCAACCCGGTATTTTGGTTATCTCTTCAGAGCAAACTTTTCTAATCAGCAGCGCAGCAAGATTCAGAGCTTTGTGGGGGCTGTGATCCCGTGTTTGCTGCATCAGCCTTTTTCATTGCATTTCATGTGCATCTCATGTTTGCATGTCCATCCTCAACCGGAACAGAGAGCTTACCCGTCTTTTGTCCAACCCGCAGTTAATTTCCCGACATTCGCATTGTGTAACAACCCAATTTTCAATAATTAATTATTTGTGTTAATTAATTGATTTATTTGGATTATTCTAATTATTTGAATAATTAGATAATTTTTTAAATGGATTGATAGATGTTTTGAGAAAGGAAATATAGTGGAAAGAAATAAAGGGAAATATATATATATATATATATATATATATATATATATATATATATATATATATATATATATATATATATATATATATATATATATATATATATATATATATATATATATATATATATATATATATATATATATATATATATATATATATATATATATATATATATATATATATATATATATATATATATATATATATATATATATATATATATATATATATATATATATATATATATATATATATATATATATATATATATATATATATATATATATATATATATATATATATATATATATATATATATATATATATATATATATATATATATATATATATATATATATATATATATATATATATATATATATATATATATATATATATATATATATATATATATATATATATATATATATATATATATATATATATATATATATATATATATATATATATATATATATATATATATATATATGAGGAAGTGGAAAGAAAAAGGAAAGAAAGAAGGAAGAGAAAGAAAGGGAAAGAAAGAGGAAGAAGAGAAAAGCGGAGAAAAAGAGGAAACTTGGAGAATCGTCAATAACATCCTCTGGCTTCGATTAATTTAAGGTAAGGGTGTGAAATCTTACTATCTTAATCAATGTGTATGATTGTGTATGTATATGTGTGAATTAGTTTGATTGTTTTGCAACTTGTTTCCATTTAGGTCGAAATGATAGAAATCGATAGAAACCCATGTTCAAACGGTTAGAATCGAGAATAACTTTCGTAGTTTAGTCGGAATATGTTAGACTAAGATTATTGGAACTAGTTTAGCGAAAATCGGGTGATATTGTGAGTCTCACCATTTTCGGTTAAATTGAGGTTAAGATTTTGAGTGGAAATCAGATGTCGTGAAATTCGAGTTTTATGACCCTAAAATGTCCCTATATGATTGGTAAGGATGGATAGGCATTTAATCGGGTGAAAACCATTTAATCGGTCGGGTTTTTAGGGCTTTTAAACCCGAACCCGTAGTTGTTTTTCTGAGTTTTTTAGGTGTTAATCAATTAACCATATACATTAACCGATTAACACAGTGTTAGGGGCCTAAAAACTGAGTTTTTGGAGTGGTTAATCGGTTAACCATATGCGTTAACCGATTAACACTGTAAGTGTGAGAAAATATTATTTTTCAAAACTTCGAAAATTCATAAGTTTTTCACCGTTTATTGGACTTTGACGTTCTTTATATCAAACTGAAGCTAATAATATGTTCTATAACTTGGTGAAAAGAAATATTATGTTTAGCCGACTTTTAGCCAATTTTACCGATTAATCGGAATTAACGATTTTGAGGGAGATGAGCTTATTTAGCTAGAGCGTCGGATTGCGATCGGTCTCGTCTCGTAAGGATAACTTGTGTGTTATTAATTATTGTGCTGTGGGTAGCCGTAAGGTGTGAATCCTAGTGTATGAATCGATTGTGAACCGTGGCCTTTGGGAAAATTATGCATTGTTTAGAATTGAATAAAAATGCATGGCAATTGTGATAAATGATGAATACAATATACATTGTGAGTGTATGATTATTGTATGTGATGAATGTGAAGAATGCATGAATAATATATTTGCGAATATGTATGCATTTTGTGTTGATTGATCCCGCGTAGGATCTGCAGAAAGACCGTGTGCCGCAGAAAGACCGTGTGCCCATGTGGGGTGTGAGTGATGGTTTATAGTTGATTGAGTCATGTTTGCATGTGAAGCATCATGATATGCATTTGTGGTATTTGATCCCGTGTAGGATCTGCAGAACCTCGTGTGAGCGATGGTTATATTTGATCCCATGTAGGATCTGCAGAACCTCGTGTGAGCGATGGTTATATTTGAATCCGTGTAGGATCTACAGAACCTTGTGTGAGCGATGGTTATTTTGATCCCGTGTAGGATCTGCAGAACCTTGTGTGAGCGATGGTTATATTGATCCCGTGTAGGATCTGCAGAACCTCGTATGATGCGATGGTTATAATAGATTCTGCATAGAATCTGCTGAACGATTGTGTGTCCTTGTGGGGTGTGAGCAATCGGGTTGTGTGCCCATGTAGGGTGTGAGCAATCCATAAACATTGTGTGCCCATGTGGGGTGTGAGCAATGGGTGAACATCGTAGGCCCGACGGGGAGTTACTTCGGTAACAAGCGATGGTTCCATTTGGTTCTTCAATTGAACCTGCTGAATTGAGTCGGTACCGCATTTGCATCTGCATAGAGTCGTGAGTCGGTCTCTATGAGTTGCATTTATCATCTGTATGATTGAGATGTGTGAATAAACATAATTGTAAATGTTTATGTGAAAACGATGTGAATTATAGAAGCATGATTGATGAATATGCTTAATTGGGTGTATATATATGCATTGTGATGTATATGATGAATTGTGAATAATGCTTGAGAATAATAGTACATATATATGCACTGATTCGTAAATGTGAGAAAGATGTAGATAATAGGTATATGTGATAGGTTCGTACTCACTGGGGTAGAATGACTAAGATGTCGTTCCTAGTGGAATAATTACCGGGGTAGAATAACTGAGATGTTGTTCCTGGTAGGGTATAAGTGACGTACCCATAATCCTGAAATGGGATTGGTGCTTATTGGATGAATTTTATATGAGTCACATGGCATGGTTACGAGTGTTATATGAAATATGCATGTGTGTATGAATTGTTGAATTGTGGATTGCGAATGAGTAATTGTGAAAGATATTGACTAATGAATTGATGAGAAAACATGATTGAATATGTTTATACGAATTGTAGAAAATTAAACATGAGGTATATGCTCATGTGAATTGATTGAGGAAACATGAATGTATGCATGATAAAATGTTTGGTTTTATACATATATACATTGCGATGTATGTTAGTGGATTGTGAGGTATTGTGGTGAGAAGTATAATATGTGTATTTGATGCTATGGAAATCTATTATGTGCATTGTTATTGTGTTAATATGCATTGTGGTGATAAAATATGGAATATATGTATTATGTACTTGTGCATTTATATATGATTATGTTCTTTGATTATTATGGTAATATTTCTCACCCTTCTGCTGAAATGATGTCCTTTATGACATCGTGCAGGTATCTTGGAGTTGTACTGCTAGTAGTTGCGAGGTCTCTGCTGGTGCAGTCGTTTAATATTTTAATTATGTTGGGTCGAGTCATGCTCTGGTTATGTAACACTGGGATTGTTGGGTTTATGCCTTAGAGATATATTATGTATTCTAAGTTGTGTTTTAAATGATTTTGAAATATTATGATAATGGCCTATGTGCTTAAGTGTTGATGATTATGTGATGAACATGAATGTTCTGTGAAGAGATTTATGTAAATAAATTGAATCCGTTGCTACATGCAAGATGAAAATTTGATAGCATGACTATTTATTTCAATGTTACATGAGTATGACAGGTGAATGTTGAGATTTGTAAATTGTGTGACATCCTTTTATGAAAGCATGTCAATTAACTCTAATTAATTATGTATTTTTATGTGGGGTTAGAAGGGTGTTACATTAATGGTATCAGAGCAGGTCAGTCCATCCGGCCAAGTTGTCTAATGTTGGTTGTTCCCTTGTACGCGACATGTGTGTGAAAACACTGTCGGTACGTGTTTGTTGTCTAACCTTTGTCTGCAAGGAGTGGAAATGATTAAAGTGAGGGAGAAACTTGTGCTTCTCCAGGTTGCTGCAAGTGTGGAGTTGTAGCTCAGTATGGTTGAATGCTCTTATAGTTTGGTAAAGATGGTTTATACCCCATCATGATTTTCGATTGTCTATTGACAAATTGAGGAACTGATCACCCTTAATCTCTTGTTGATAGTAGTTGGGATTATGTTGGATGGGATAGATGTGTCTTGCAAGCTTAGATGGCGTGGTGCAGTGAATTGTTTTGAGTGAAGCCGAGTGCTTAAGAATTGTTTTGATGAGTCGGCACAGGACAGTGATGAGAT
This sequence comes from Lathyrus sativus, assembly GCA_963859935.3. NCBI lineage: Eukaryota > Viridiplantae > Streptophyta > Magnoliopsida > Fabales > Fabaceae > Lathyrus > Lathyrus sativus. The sequence continues at coordinate 161,113,606 of OZ012741.1, forward strand.
GTTTAATTTTGATGGGAATTTTGAGTATTAATGAATGTGGGAAGTTGGCGGTTTGCCGCTTGATTATGGTTGTCTGAGAGTTATCCTGACAAGATAAGTGTTATACAGACAGGACGTGAGGTGAAGTTGTGATCGACTTAGTTGCGGAAACTAGTCATATATTGAGAGCTCCATATGGTATGTCTGTTTGGATGGTCAAGGAATTAGAATTGATTAAGTAGTTTTGAGACTTGTGTCTGGTGTGTATGCTACAACAACGGATTGTAGAGTCGAGTATAAAGGTGGATAATGACTTCCGGTGATTATTAAAGAAAGTAAGATGTGGAATACAATATTGGTATAATTAGACCTTTGAAAATTACAAGAGTTGAAAATGTGTTGAGTGGCCTTCGGAGTGTGAAAATGTTGTTTTCGTATTTTGACGCATGATTCGAAGCGTTGGACGCTATTTTAATGCTCTATGTGATGGTGAAGTAGTGGCATGGAAATTAATTAATTCATTGATGGAATGTGTTTGATAAATTCGAAGAATATAGAGGATCATGTTGAGCATCGGGAACTTGTGTTATCAGTGTTGGAAGAGAAGCGAAGATATACCACTGTGAAGAAAGTTCAGAGAGTTTTAGTAGGGCTGTCAACAGCTCGTGTGTTGATTCTTGCCGAATTCGACAGAACCGTTCATTGTGTTTTGTGATGCCTCGTGGGTATGATTGAGAGATATGTTAAGTGCAACATCAGTGAGTTTAGTTGCTTGAAGGCAGTTTAAAGCATTTAAGAGGGATTATTTGACAAGTGACTTAGAGTGGGTTGTTATTGTGTTTGTGCCGGAGTTGGAGGCTCCAATTGGTTAGTGTGAGATTTGAAATAGTTGGTGATCTCAAGAGCTTAAGGTATTGGTTGGAATTGGGAGAATTGAGTATGAGGCAGAGGAAAACAATTGGAACTCCTGAGGGATTATGGTTTTAGATTGAATTACCATTCGGGTAGAGCAACGCGGTAGCTGATGCATCGATTTGAAGATTTGGTATATGCTGATGATGATGGTTGAATTTGATGAATTAAGTCGAAGGACTGATTTTCATATTAATGGGAATGGTATCATGAGATGTCGTGATAGAGTTGTGTTCTAGATATTATTAAGTGGAATAAGAGTATTGTGGTAGATGGAGTATCCATCCTAGTGCTATAAAGATGTAACCGAATTTGAGGAAAATATTTTGATGGCCATAAATGAAAAGAAAAGTGGTTTAGTTGTATGTGCTGGTTAGACTTGCCAGAAGTCGAAGAATGAACGTCTGAGACTGTTGGGTCTGATGTAACCGTTGTATATTCCAGAGTTGAAATCAGACAGTATTCCCATGGATTTTGCGTTGGATTTTCTGGAGAATTTGAGGAATATGATTTTAATCGAGTGATTTTGGATGGAATGGCTAGATTGGCCTTTTTCCTACCAATGAGGATTAATCATTCTATGTTCGAGCTGGTTGAGATGTATATCGCTGAAGTGATAAAGATTGTATGAGCTGTCATCGAATATGGTGTCAGATGGGAATCTGAAGCTTTGTATAGTAGGAGGTGTAGGACTCATTTGTATTGATATGATTCAGGCGAGAGTGTTGTGCTCGGACCTGAGGATTGTGTAAGAGACGACTGAAAAGACCAAGAAGATCCAAGAAAGGACATGTTCTAAGGGTTACAGTGGTGACGGGTGTTGATCGAGCTTTGAAGTCTCGGAAGCACACACCGTGTTTTGTTGCTTGGTATCGGAGTGGCGCAGCGGAAGCGTGGGAGAAGTATCATGTTAGATTGTCTTACCGCTGTCGCTTGTGAATTTACATGATGTGGTATGTGCCTAGTTGAGGAAGTGCAAGTGCATTCATTCAGATAGATGGTGTTCAAGTGAGGAAGGATTTGACTGTTGAGACATTGTTAGTTCAGATTGATGAGCAAGAAGTAACTTTGAGGTAATGAAGATTTTTTCGGTAAAGACAATTGGGGGAACCAACTAGAGAAAGTGGGATTTGAGAGATTGAGATGAGAGAGTCGTATCCAACTCTGTTCTTTGAGGTAACATTTTCGAGGACGAAAATTCCTAAAGTGGCGGAGAGTTGTAACAACCCAATTTTCAATAATTAATTATTTGTGTTAATTAATTGATTTATTTGGATTATTCTAATTATTTGAATAATTAGATGATTGTTTAAATGGATTGATAGATGTTTTGAGAAAGGAAATATAGTGGAAAGAAATAAAGGGAAAGATATATATATATATATATATATATATATATATATATATATATATATATATATATATATATATATATATATATATATATATATATATATATATATATATATATATATATATATATATATATATATATATATATATATATATATATATATATATATATATATATATATATATATATATATATATATATATATATATATATATATATATATATATATATATATATATATATATATATATATATGAGGAAGTGGAAAGAAAAAGGAAAGAAAGAAGGAAGAGAAAGAAAGGGAAAGAAAGAGGAAGAAGAGAAAAGAGGAGAAAAAAAGGAAACTTGGAGAATCATCAAGTACATCCCCTGGCTTCGATTAATCTAAGGTAAGGGTGTGAAATCTTACTATCTTAATCAATGTGTATGATTGTGTATGTATATGTGTGGATTAGTTTGGTTGTTTTCCAACTTGTTTCCATTTAGGTCGAAATCTTAGAAATCGATAGAAACCGATGTTAGAATGGTTAGAATCAAGAATAACTTTCGTAGTTTAGTCGGAATATGTTAGACTAAGATTATTGGAACTAGTTTAGCGAAAATCGGGTGATATTGTGAGTTTCACCATTTTAGGTTAATTTGAGGTTAAGATTTTGAGTGGAAATCGGATGTCGTGAAATTCGAGTTTTATGAACCTAAAATATCCCTATATGATTGGTAAGGATGGATAGACATTTAATCGGGTGAAAACCATTTAATCAGTCGGGTTTTTGGGGCTTTTAAACCCGAACCCGTAGCTGTTTTTCTGAGTTTTTCAGGTGTTAATCGGTTAACCATATACGTTAACCGATTAAAATAGTGTTAGGGGCCTAAAAACTGAGTTTTTGGAGTGGTTAATCGGTTAACCATATGTGTTAACCGATTAACACTGTAAGTGTGAGAAAATATTATTTTTCAAAACTTCGAAAATTCATAACTTTTTCACCGTTTATCGGATTTTGACGTTCTTTATATCAAACTAAAGCTAATAATATGTTCTATAACTTGGTGAAAAGAAATATTATTTTTAGACAACTTTTAGCCGATTTTACCGATTAATCGAAATTAACGATTTTGAGGGAGAGGAGCTTATTTAGCTAGAGCGTCTGATTGTGATCGGTCTCGTCTCGTAAGGATAACTTGTGTGTTATTAATTGTTGTGTTGTGGGTAGCCGTAAGTGGTGAATCCTAGTGTATAATCGATTGTGAACCGTGGCCTTTGGGCAAATTATACATTGTTTAGAATTGAATAAAAATGCATGGCAATTGTGATAAATGATGAATACAATATACATTGTGAGTGTATGATTATTGTATGTGATGAATGTGAAGAATGCATGAATAATATATTTGCGAATATGTATGCATTTTGTGTTGATTGATCCCGCGTAGGATCTGCCGAAACATTGTGTGCCCATGTGGGGTGTGAGCGATGGTTTATAGTTGATTGAGTCATGTTTGCATGTGAAGCATCATGATATGCATTTGTGTTATTTGATCCCGTGTAGGATCTGCAGAACCTCGTGTGAGCGATGGTTATATTTGATCTCGTGTAGGATCTGCAGAACCTCGTGTGAGCAATGGTTATATTTGATCCCGTGTAGGATCTGCAGAACCTCGTGTGAGCGATGGTTATATTTGATCCCGTGTAGGATATGCAGAACCTCGTATGAGCGATGGTTATATTGATCCCGTGTAGGATCTGCAGAACCTCGTATGATGTGATGGTTATAATTGATTATGCGTAGAATCTACTGAACAATTGTGTGCCCTTGTGGGGTGTGAGCAATCGGGTTGTATGCCCATGTGGGGTGTGAGCAATCAATAAACATTGTGTGCCCATGTGGTATGAGCAATGGGTGAACATCGTAGGCCCGACAGGGAGTTACTTCGGTAACAAGCGATGGTTCCATTTGGTTCTTCAATTGAACCTGCTGAATTGAGTCGGTACCGCATTTGCATATGCATAGAGTCGTGAGTCGGTCTCTATGAGTTGCATTTATCATCTGTATGATTGAGATGTGTGAATAAACATAATTGTAAATGTTTATGTGAAAACGATGTGAATTATAGAAGCATGATTGATGAATATGCTTAGTTGGGTGTATATATATGCATTGTGATGTATATGATGAATTGTGAATAATGCTTGAGAATAATAGTACATATATATGCACTGATTCGTAAATGTGAGAATGATGTAGATAATGGGTATATGTGATAGGTTCGTACTCACTGGGGTAGAATGACTAAGATGTCGTTCCTAGTGGAATAATTACCGGGGTAGAATAACTGAGATGTTGTTCCTGGTAGGGTATAAGTGACGTACCCATAATCCTGAAATGGGATTGGTGCTTATTGGATGAATTTTATATGAGTCACATGGCATGGTTACGAGTGTTATATGAAATATGCATGTGTGTATGAATTGTTGAATTGTGGATTGCGAATGAGTAATTGTGAAAGATATTGACTAATGAGTTGATGAGAAAACATGATTGAATATGTTTATACGAATTGTAGAAAATTAAACTTGAGGTATATGCTCATGTGAATTGATTGAGGAAACATGAATGTATGCATGATAAAATGTTTGGTTTTATACATATATACATTGCGATGTATGTTAGTGGATTGTGAGGCATTGTGGTGAGAAGTATAATATGTGTATTTGATACTATGGAAATCTATTATGTGCATTGTTATTGTGTTAATATGCATTGTGGTGAGAAAATGTGGAATGTATGTATTCTGTACTTGTGCATTTATATATGATTATGTGCTTTGATTATTATGGTAATATTTCTCACCCTTCTGCTGGAATGATGTCCTTTATGACATCGTGCAGGTATCTTGGAGTTGTACTGCTAGTAGTTGCGAGGTCTCTGCTGGTGCAGTCGTTTAATATTTTAATTATGTTGGGTCGAGTCATGCTCTGGTTATGTAACACTGTGATCGTTGGATTTATGCCTTAGAGATATATTATGTATTCTAAGTTGTGTTTTAAATGTATTTGAAATATTATGATAATGGCCTCTGTGCCTAAGTGTTGATGATTATGTGATGAACATGAATGTTCTGTGAAGAGATTTATGTAAATAAATTGAATCCGTTGCTACATGCAAGATGAAAATTTGATAGCATGACTATTTATTTCAATGTTACATGAGTATGACAGGTGAATGTTGAGATTTGTAAATTGTGTGACGTTCTTTTGTGAAAGCATGTTAATTTACTCTGATTAATTGTGTATTTTTATGTGGGGTTAGAAGGGTGTTACACATTGGACTTGAAGTAGCTTTGTGAAGGATCATGAACTCAGGAGAGCAGAATCAGGTTGTCACAAGGGCAGAGTTTGAATTGATGAAGAATCAGTTGGGTCAACTCATGGAAGCCATGACAGCTATGACTAGAGGAGAGGCTAATATTCAGAGGACTCCAGTAAACAATGCTGCTCAAGCTCAGCCTGTGCAGATCCCTGTCAGAGATAAAGATTCATCTTCTCTCCACGACACAGATTATTAGAATTTCACCTTCCTTGTGCCAGATTTTTAAAAGGCTATTCCAAAGGTTAATGCTGAGAACCCACAGACTGTTGAGTTTATGAGAAGATATCGGCTGTTGGATGAAAGTCTTAACGCCCTGATGAGTCAGAATACTCTTGATCTGAATGCTTCGAACATGTGTTTGGTGCCAGGCCTTGTGATGCCTCCGAAATTTAAGATGCCAAATTTTGAGAAGTTGAAGGGGGATAGTTGTCCGAAGCAGCATTTGGTGATGTTCTGCAGAAACATGACTTCACATGTTCACAATGATCAGCTTATGATTCACTGTTTTCAGGACAGTCTGAGTGGAGCATCTTTGAATTGGTATATGCAGTTGAATAGTGATTGCATCAGATCATGATCAGATTTAGCCAATGCCTTCGTGAAGCAGTACAACTACAATCTCAACATGGCTCCCAGCCACACGCATTTGCAAGAATTATCTCAGGCGGACAATGAATCCTTCAGAGGGTATGTTCAGAGATGGAGAGAATTAGCTGCTCATGTTCAACCCCAACTTCTGGACAGAGAGTTGGTTGACATATTCTTGGGTACTTTGAAAGGTCATTACTTTGAGAAGATGATCAGTGGTAGAACGTCGAACTTTGCTGACTTAATGATAACGGGGGAACGTATTGAGAGCAGAATCAAGAGCGGAAAAATTCGAGACATCTCAGATACTTCAGTTTATGAAGGTGAATAAGTTGTCAGTTATCAAGAGGGATGGGAGAAATAAAGTGATGTTATCCCAGAATCTCCAGTACCTCAGATTCAGTGTTCAGATACTTCGAGCGTTCAGAGTCAGCAACCTGTTGGGTCTGTGTGTCAGATATCTGTTCCCCTCCAGAGTCAACTACCATACCGTCATCAGCCGCGTCAGCACGCCAGACGAAGACCAAGGAAACCTGAGAGGCATTTTACTCAGTTACCGGTATCGTACAGTCAGTTTTTTCCAGATTTGATCAAGGGTGGATTAATAGTGCCAAAGAAGATTAATCCAGAGATTCCTCCGTATCCTCCAGGTTTCAATGTCAACGCCCATTGTGAGTACCATGCTGGGGCACAGGGGCATTCAACTGAAGACTGTAAAGTGCTTAGAAGCCAAGTTCAGACTTTGCTGGATTCCAACAAGATCTCGATCACGCCTCAGGGTATTCAGATCAACGACCTTCCTTCATCCAGCCAGGTGGGTGTATGAGTTCATGTTATGGAAGAGTTCCCCGAAAGCAGATCAGAAGAGTATCAGACCGACTTTGACAAGCAATTCTGAAGAGGCCTGACTCAGCAGCAGTTCAAGTTTGAAAATTCTGGTTCCCAGAAGCTGGCAATCTTTGTTTTATCATGTCATTTCTTTGCATTTGTAGTGTCTTTTCTGTTAAAGCGCAAATCGCATTCGTAAAACTTGTATTGTTTTCAATTGACAATGATAATGAAATGAATATGCATGTTTCGATTTAATCCATTCGTGTTCACTCAATGTTTAACTGATGTCAAACACTTGTTTAAGCGGAATCCGGGGAGGATGACGAAGTTTAAAGACGCGCAAACTTCCGATTGTATGCTTTTGAATAAAACCTGCTGATGATGTACAAGCATTGTTTCAAATTCCTAAACACCGGAGATATAAGGATGATAATCCCTTGTCAACCCCTCTGAGCCTAGTAGTAGGAGTTTTTTTTTTCTAAAAACGAAAAAACCCTCAATCATAACCCGGGGCAGGGTAGGTGTTAGCTAATTTGACCGAGCGTCCAAATCACAAAAGGAGTGTTTTCGTTCGAGGATAAATCACACCTGTATAGGTCGTACCTAAAAAACCGCAATGGTTATTCATCGCCGACCAAGGAGTGAAACAGTCACAATCCCTTTTAACAAGTCAGACAAGCCGGTGTCACACGAGTTGTTAAAAAAAAGAGAAAGCAAAATCAAAAGAAAAAAGCTTGCTAAGTCGAATCTCGAAAACAAGCGACTTAGGCAAAAATGAGGGCATCCCGCTGGACTTTGAAATCAAAAGAAACTCAAAAGAGTCAGTCTAGGCAAAAATAAGGATTACAAAAGAAAGAACAAGTCGTGTGATTCCAAGCACCGAAGACGAAAAGCGAGAGACTGTCACTCCGAAAACTTATGGTTTCCTGAACCATCACTCATGTCTTTCAACCTTTAAAAGGTGGGCGCTCGTGTCGAAGTAGCTGAATGTAGGATTGGAGAACATCACGAAGAATGAGTGGGTTAAAATAAATTTTGAGACTTTATCCTTTCCTTGTAAACCCTGAACCTGACCACATTACAACCTAAAAAAGTCTTAATTGAAGCAGGATTGTTTCGAGAGCATGCTTCGGTAAAGATCGCATCGAAACTGACTCCCAAAAGGATTCCTCTTACAACGTTGTATTAATGTTGACATTCTGATAAGTGACTCATTCACTATATGTCACAATTTGTTTTTTCTAGTGAACAGACTTGGATTTCAGAACTGTCATATGCATTGCATTCAATATATCTTTTATACAGAACAATTTGTTTTACTTGCGAGTAAGCGCTTGACAGCAGGAAAGTTTCCACAGTGGAAATTTTGATCAGGATAGAATGAATATTGCCTGAATACTCTGTCAAACCGGGGCAGGCTATACCAAATGATCGTGGGAGTCAGCCAGCCAGAAGCCAGTTAATCTGAGGCAGTCAGGTCGAGATTCAGTAAATCTCTCGCAGCCAAAGGGTACTGTTCCACAGATCAACCAATCAGGGGAAAAGTCATTCCAAGGCTGGGGCAGGTCACCCCAAAAAGCTATCCTCGACCAGAAGGCAATTAATGTGAAGCACCTCCTTGAGGGTCAGAATGCCGAAGCAGTTCATATATAACCATCGGGGGTACAAAGACTTCAGATTTCCTTTCAAGGAAGATTCCTGCAGATATCCCATAAGCTGGGGTAAATATGGAAGTAGAAGGATGTGTTCCTCTCCATATCGGCAGAGCTACTCAAGGCTATTCGAGCAGGTTTAATTAACTTTCAAGTTCAATACGAATGTCGGGAAGTCATGCTACTATCCCTTGACCCTTCAACCAAAAACTTTGAATTCAGACAGGATATTTTCCAGCGTCAGTCGTACTTGACCCTTCACAGATAACCTAAAGTCCAATTCCTATTGGCAATCACCAGGAAGCCTAATCGATATTGGCGCATAATTCCAAAATCCAATTCCTATTGGTACGCAGTAAGACTGCGTCTGTTTTCTCCAGTAAAGTCCAATCATACTTGGCACATCCGGTTATCCCCAGCTGAGTTGGCTTCGTCTTCAACATTTATTTTGCTGGAGCGGCTCTGTTGCATCCAGCTTTTCCCCGGCAGCCCGAGCCTGCATTTGCATTTTTGCATATAGTTATCATATGTGCATCATCTTTGCATTTCATCCTCAAATGCGTAGCATTTCCATTTCATATGGAGCATTGCGCCATAGAAAAATTCAAACATATGCATACGAAGCATAAGCCGGATTTCTGTCAGCTTTCCGTGGCAACCTGAATCACTCTTCAATCAATACAGGGGCATTTATCCAACAGCTTTATTCAGATAGCTCATCAATTTACTAGGGTTCCAGATCATACATCGGTTATGCTTTGTCCATCAGTCCTCTGATGACGACAAATTTTATTTCTGTCAATTCCTATTGACGATGTGTTTCTCCGAGCAGATTTTCTTTCTGCCAATTCCTATTGACGATGTGTTACCCCATCAGGTTTTCTCTCCGTCTATCCTTAGACGATGTGAGCTTTGGACATTGTTTTCTTTCCGTTTATTAGAAGAGATGATGTTTTAAGAGGGTTTCGTGTTGTCAATTCCTATTGACGCTGTGGCTCTTTGAAGAATGTTTGGATTTCCTTGTTGTCAATTCCTATTGACGATATGGCTCTTTGAAGATGGTTTTCTTTCTATCGATTCCTATTGACGATGTGGCCCTTTGAAGATATTTTTCTTTCCATCAATTCTTATGAATGAAAGAATTCTAAAATTTGTTGAGTGGTTTTGAAGTTCATTGACGTGATCTATGGGTTGGATCTTTCTTGTCGTCGATTCCTATTGACGATGTGGTTCTTCGGACAAACTTCTTTCCGTCTATCCTTAGACAATGGGACGTTAGGCACCATTTCTTTCTGTCTGTCCTTAGACAATGTGAACGGTTGGTGTCTTTCCGTCTATCCTTAGACGATGTGAGTATTGGGTGTTCTTTCTGTCTATCCTTAGACGATGTGAACGTTTGGTGTCTTTCCGTCTATCTTTAGATGATGTGAGTATTGATTTTCTTCCTATCTACTATTAGATGATGTGAAGTTACCAATTGCGTGTTGATCCGGCCTTTGGTTTCGATGTCTGTGGCGTTACACAGATGATTGGCAGCGAAGTCAGGTGTTCTTTATCATATGACCAGTCAGCTTGTTGCCGTTGCGACTAGATTCAGTTATTAACGAAGATGTGTTCTCCAATCAGTTTTATAGTTTATTTCTACGGTTGGCAAATTTTCGGGTTCTTTGGTATTCAACCGTCTTCTACCTTTGAATTGAAGGTGAGAAAAACACTTAAAAGGGGGGGTTGAATAAGGGTTTAGAAAAAAATATGGCAATAAAAACAACACAAGATTTTTATCCTAGTTCGTTGAACTAAACTAATCCAGTCCACCCTATCAAGGTGATTTTCCTTTCTCCACAAGGACTTAATCCACTATATTCAAACAGATTACAGTGTCAACCACTAAGAACAACTGTCTTAGTCTTCTCAAGAAATCCTGACCACAAGTTGGTCTTCTTAAGGAATCTTTTACAAATAAATGTAAACTAACAAGTGTTTAAGATGCTTCTAAAAAGCTATATCACAAATTGTGATTTTTACACTTAGATTAAGAACGAATAAAAACTATTCAGCTTTGAATAAGAAATATTGTATGAGAGCTGTTGAATAATTTCAATGAGTTTGTCAATGATTCGTTAACCTTGAAGAGATGTTGAAGACGTCCTTTTATAGTGTTGAAAGTCCAATGCTTGAAGACTGTGCAAGTAGTATAGCTGTAGCCTTTTGTCTTCACATGACTTTTCCTTTCTCAGAAGTGGAATGTTCAGAGAAATGCCTTTTTCCTAAATCCTTGTGTCTATCACAAATAAGGAATAGTTCCGTTGGAGAGGACGTTGAGAATAGTACCAAGTCTATTCACGTGCTGACATCTTTTCAAACGTAAACAACATCAGATCCTCTGATGTGCTTCTTGTTCTTCAGATCAGATTCAATGATATCAGAGTTGCAGTCACAGTGTTTCAGCGTGAGTGATCTGATCAGAGCATACTTGTTTATCAGAGCCTCTGTACTTGCAGCGTAAAGTATATTCAGAGTCTTATGAAACAATGCTTGAAACTCTTCATACAAATTCTTCAATTATGCTTCAGAGTCTTCTGCAGCTTCTGCTTCAGAGTCTTCTGGCAGCGCTCAGAGTCTTATGATCACTTGCTTCTGATGCTTCAGAGCTTTACATAGAATACTGTTCAGATACATTTTTGCTTCCATAATAATATTTAATTTAATATCTGAAACAAAAACACTTGAACAAAATTAGAGTATATATTTTCTTAATACAAAATTTCATTAGAGTTATCATCAAAACATAGAGATATAATTAAACACCAATCTATGTTCTAACATGAATGTTTGAAATTCGTTCGCTCTTCAACCCTTCAGGTCCAAGCCGTTTGAATAGGGGCAGCTGTTGTACCCCAAAATTTGACCAACCGTTTCTAGAAATTTTGCTTATGTTTCATTTTATTTACATTTGCACCTGCATACCCATATACTGTGCATTTTTCAGCCGGATTAATCTTATCAGGATTATAACCCTCTTCTCGCGCTTCAGACAGTTCAAACCAGTTCGAATGCGGAGGTTTATTTCAGAAGTGTTACTCTTCCCGGTGTTTTCAGTCTATGCTTTTGTTTTGGGGATATTTCGGCGTCCGCTGTTTTACCGTTTATTTTGCTGCATTCTCGCATTTTTAGTCACCAATTTAATTTTCTAATTTTTTAGCATAGAATTTAGATTTTAAATGTTTTTAGAGCTAATTTTCCATTTTGAGAATATCTTAGGCTTTAGAATATTATCATCCCAAATTTAGTTTCTATTGTTAGCTATTATTAGGTTTAAATAGATATTTTAGAGGTTATTAGAATAATATAGATTTTAATAGGTTTCTAGAAATTAAGTGGGTTGTTTAGAATATTAGGGTTAATTGGTTAGTATTAATCAGGTTTAATTAGTTAGAGTTGGTTTAGCATTAATTTTCGTTTGGCCTTAATCATCATTTAATTCAGTCCTTAGTCATTAATTGGGTCCAGTTTGAGTTCAATTCGCAGCCACTTGTCCACTTCAGGCCCACTGATCCAGGCCCACGCCACATGTTGCTATATAAGAGCCACTCGTCTTCTCTCTCCTCTCTTGGCTGCCACATGTCCCCACATACTCCCAATACCCGCCATGTTACCCTGCTAGGTGGCATCTCACCATCTCTCACATGTAAACCACCAGAGGCACTCACCACCAAAACCAAAGCCATCCAACCCCGCCGTAACCATCATCGAAAAACGCCTCACCCGCCGGAAACTTCATCCGTTCTCCAGAAACTTATCATGTTCATGATGATCTTCAAACTATTTCCCCAGAAACTCAACAATCTTCATCATCTATAACTATTTTTCCAGCGGGATCCTTCTTCTGTAAATCTTCAGAACTTCATCAAATGCATGAACCACCCTAACAAATTCATCAATCTTCATCTGGTGTTCATCGTGTTCTTCATCAGGTTCATAATTTTTTCCTGTTTTCTTCATCCATATTCAACCACCTTCATCTGTTTCTTCCGAGATTCATCATTCGCCAGATCTGTACATCTTCATCACCTTCCGTTCATAACCATTTTCTTCTAGAACATTCATCAGCTTCTCCAGATTTCGCTTCAATGTTCATCATCCTAGTTTTTTTCTTCAGAAACTCACATATCCCTATCCAATCTCAATCATTTCTTCGTCAATGTCCATCAAATCTTCAGATTCAAGAAACTTCATTCATCAACCTTCAACAATTTTCCTCCTCCGTTCATCATATCTTCCAGGATTCACTCGTGAATCTTCAAACCTTCAAGATCCTTCAAGATCTCATCACAAGTTCCTCAATCTTCAACAGATCCTTCAAACCTCTTCATCTGTTCATGGTGTTCATCCATCGTTTCCAGAATCCTCAAGATCTTTATCTTGTTCTTCGTCCCAGATTCACCACTGTTGCACCCCAAAATTTGCCCAACCTTTTTCTTTAGCTGGCTTGTGTTTTATTTCTTTCTAGCATTTGCATTGCATATCATTTTTCATTGAACAGGGGATCAAGAGGTTGTGCATAGTAAGAGGAGTCTACCAAGATGTGAAGCCTAAGCAAGGGGTGTTACTCAAGTTTAAATGGTCATAAAGTCATCTTGAAGTGGACAATGGTCTTGTGAAAGAAAGGATGGATGTATGTGGGTCAGTTCCTAACTTGGAGGCCAGTTCAAGATTATCAAGGGATTGTGAATTTATGATTATGGATATAAGTTGTTGAGAGAGCTCATTGAGTTCTTCGAGAGCCATTTGGAGCTTATTCAAGTTGTTGTGTGATGTGAAAGAAGCCACAGTCAAGAAAGTTGCAGCTAGGGTTTTCATCTGGTAAATCCTCAATCAATTATGAAATTGAAGGAGATTAAAACTCAATTCCAAGTCTCTATGGTCATGGGATGTTGTGTTAAGATATATGGGACATCATTTCAAGATCAATTCATCAAGAATCAAGAGTGTGAGAGGTTACTAAATTAGGGTTCTTAGTGTAAAATCTCCTGTTTAGTCCCCAACTTCAAGACCACCTACCTCCAGATACAAGTTTCATATCAACTTTTTGCCAACATGAAACTTGTAAAGCATGTTCTTAGCTTTCTTTTAAGTACTAGAAGTCCTTGATTGGATTTATAGAACTCAGGTTATGATGCCGACAAGTTACATGTCATCAGATGAATGTGATTTTGGTCAACAAAAGTCAACCAACTTCCAAGCCATTTTTGACCAAGAAGGATGTTTCTCCTTAACTTTTGGCCAACATGAAAGTTGCAGGTCATGGTATTAGCTTTCCAAAAAGTACTAGAAGTCTTTCATCTGATTTGTAGAACTCAAGATGCATTGCTTGCAAGCTAGGGGCATTTTGGGAAAGTGAGATTACAAGTCATTTTGGATTATAGGTCCATTTCACCATCATGCATACCTCAAATGGAAATTTTTCCAACTTGAAAGTTGTTCAAAATGATGTTATTTATCCAAGCAAGCACCAATAATCCATTGGTATGGGTTGTAATGAAGAGTGATTGAAGGAATTTTCACAAAAAGGCATTTTAAAGGCATTAAAATAGAAAAATTCAAATTAATTCATATTGGCTCAAAATTATGCAAACTTGTGCATATTTTGAGTGCATTTGATGTTTTAAACACTTTGGCATTATTGGAATTGCAATATGAGACTTATTTCATGGCCAATTTTCATGTTACTTCAAGAATAAGTAACACCACTTACATCCACCATTGATTGGAATTAAGGGATCAATCTTAGCCCTTCATGTTCATGACACATTCAACAAGCAGAATGAACCAAGTTGGAAGCTTCTAGACTCCATTTTCGTGGAGTTCATCAAAGCAAAAAGTGAGGAAAATGTGAAAATGGAATTGGATCACACAACCATTTTTGGGCCCCCATTTCAGCCCAGATCGATTCTATATATGTCCTATAGTGGATTCAGATCAAGGTTGGTGCAAGTTTGAGCAAGAACAGGTAAAAAACAGTTGAGAAAAGTGAGTTGTGAGGGATTTTCGAGTTTCAAGATTGAAGCAGTTTCTGAAGAACTTAAGGATTCAAGAAGCTTCTCCAATCATCACTGAAGCTTTTTGCACAGTTTGGATCAAGAATTAGTGCCTGAACACCTCACTGTTGAAGCTCTTTGACAAATTCCTATCTTTCACGGTTTCTCTGAAATTATGGTGAATTAGGTAGCAGTATGCATGTGGTTATGTTGTTGTTAGATCCTAGATGATTTTAGGATTAATCTTGAGACTATTTGAGAAATTTCTTGCTGATGCACCAAAACTTATATAATTCGGTTAGGTCTTCTTCTTGGTTGAAATCAAGATTTGATTATGGATTTGTGATCAGTGTAACGTGTAGATTAGATTAGTGGAAAGAATTTGAGGATTGGTGAGAATTATTGTTGATGCATCATTTCTGTTTGGCTTCGAATAGCCTTGGATTTTGAGTAAAAATGAAAACAAATCGTGGCAGGATGTTGTATATGGAGAGAGGGAGATATTGGCACCATTTTCATGAGATTTGGTGATGTTTCATGTTCTGGTCACTTTTCACTCGCCGAAGAAGACGACCGGAGTCTTCTTCGGCCACCACCTAATAGTTCCCTCTTTTTCTTGGATTTAAATGAAGAAGATGACTTATAGGCCGTTAGATCGTGAAGACTCCCTTGACCAGGTACACTCATCCAACGCATGAGAATTATCCTTAGGAGGTTGACTAGGGTTTTAATGACGTGGCTGTGTATAATGCGTAGGATCTGCATACTAATTGAATGAACGCGTGTGATTAAGACCTACGATGGTCTTGTTTGACTTTGTTGCACGTGATCAGTTTTTCTTTCAATTGTGAATTGGACTTGGGCCACGCGTACTTTCCACACCCCCCTTTCTGGGCCCATGCATGATTTGAACTGGATCTTCTTGCTATTGGCACCACTGATTTGTTTTATTTCTTTTTTATTTCATTTTTATTTTATTTTAATTCTGTTTTCAATTTAAATCATTAAAAATAATTCCAATGTTCCTAAAATCACACAAAAATATTTTCTATGAACTTTAAGATGTCCTTTACTTTTAGGATATTTTTATTTTATTTTTTTGATTTTATTTTCAATTTAAAAAAGGATTAAACATTGGAATTGTTTTAAATGGATTAAATTGTGACATGGTTTGTTCTTTTAATTGTTTCTTGCATTTCCTTTGGGTACAATGAATGAAAATTGTTCCTCATATCCATGATGAGTTGAAAAATTTTTGAGGACCATTTTGCCCCTGGTTGGTTGACTTTAGGGTTGACTTTTGGTGCTTTTCTTTTGACCCTCGATTCTCCCATTTCAAAGTGGTACATTTTGAATATTATTTTCTTTTGATGGTGCTTTGAGGGGATATTTGCTTTGAGCTTTTGGTCTCTGGTTGCCAACATGTTTAGCTACCTTTTGCATTTTATTTGATTATTTTCAAACCATTTTCCTATTTTTGAGGTAACTTGCAAGTCAAGTTACCTCCAAGGGAGGTTCACACAAGTACCTTGACCTAGTTTGATTCAGATATGACATCTTTGGATCCTTTGAACCCTCAATGCCTTTTGTTTCATGTTTCTAACATGTTAAGGATGATGTTGGTTCAATTTTAGATCATGATATTGTTTCTTCCTTATTCATTTGTGTGTTTCCTTTTAAGTTTTCAACTTGAACTTCAATGTGTAGCTTGCTTGCATTCCTTTATGTTTTGGTTTGCATTTCCTTTTGAATTGAATTGATATTGCTTTTGAGCTTTCTTCTCTTCATCTCCCTTCTGTCCAATGACCTTGGAGTGTCATTTAAGGTGTCTTGGTCCCTCCTTTGGAGGTATTTGAAGCATACCTAGAATGATGAATCCTTGAGGACACTTTTGGTGCTTCTTTGCTTTGATGAGTGATGCTTATGGTTGAGTACCTATTATGGGATTCTTGCTGCCCTCATTTGGTCTCCGATCCTCACTTGGCTTTGGGTTTTGTTGTACCTTTCATTTGGTTTAGTTTTTATGGTGTGCTTGATGTTGTTTGACTTAGGTCATTCCATCCCAGTTTTGGTGCATCTTTGTGTGGTTTGTTCTTGCTTGATTGATTTCTTCTTGTGCTTCTCTTCTCCTTTCTTTTCTTGCATTTCCATATGCATGCTTCATTGAGATGAGCTTGTGGAGGCTACTTCCCCACACTATTTTCCTCCCACTTTCATTCTATTTGTGCATCTTATGTTTGCATCTTCATTTGCATATGCATTCTTCTTCTTCTTCTTCTTCTTCTTCTTCTTCTTCTTATTTTACTTTTTCTTTGCCATGCTCCCCATAAGTTCTCTAACCTCTTGAGGTTATGATAGACATTAGGTGCCAAACCATGCATGATAACATTAGGTAGTTTAAACTCAACCTTAAGTCCACTTTGCATGATAACTTTTAGGATTGATTAGTCTCCCATTAGTGTCCTTTCTTCTCTTCTCATCTTCAAACACTCATAAAACATCTAATAAAGAATGACAAGTGTGGCACTCTATGAGCCTTAAGCTACTTGAGAAATGGTAATTGAGGGGCCTCCTCTCAAGGACCTAGAGTGTTTAGTGTACACCCTTTGGGTGATATACGGCGCATTCTCTCTTAGGTCATAGTCTCTAGTGCGACATGAGTTGCAAATCAAATTCAAAACACTTCTTCTCTACAAAACACAAAAGCACTTCAAACCTTTTCATCCTTTAGGATCTTAATCAAGAAAATATTTTCAGATAAAAGAGTGTCGTTAACTCTTAGTTCTACTGCTAGAACTACTTGTTAATCCTACTCGGGCCTAAAAAACTTTCGAACCAACCTGTGGTCCTTTTAGCCTGAACTACGTTTGCTCTGATCTTTCATACCAGATGAAAGTACGTAGGCATAAGATGCAACGTCTTAGCGAGCAACCTTCCCCCCTTTCACCCGTAGTTAGCCGAACTATGTTGACTCGGATTTCTCGTTACAGACGGGAATACGTAGGCCCATAGCAGCGATGCTATGTCGAGTCCTTTCCTTCCTTTTTCTTTTCTTTTGTCCCTGAGCCTTTAGCTAGATAGTATCAACACACCCTTTTAGATAGACAAACAATGCGTGGATCCCGTCGAGTACGATGGACGTGAGGGGTGCTAATACCTTCCCCTTGCGTAACCGACTCCCGAATCCATACATGGTTGCGATGACCTTGTCTTTCCCTTTTTCGTTAGGTTTTTCCGATCGTTTCCTTTCCCTCTCTTTGGGATAAATAACGAAAGTGGCGACTCTTCTGTTTTTCCGCCGGTGGTTTTTCGCAGTTGCGTCAACCACCATCAACGTTTTTCAGAAGCTTCAAGAACTCGTCACCTTCATGCATGTTCATCAAGCGTCCTGGAAATCTTCAAACAAGCTTCATCAACACCTGCAAGAAAACTCCATAGATCTTCATCTGTTGTTTCATCCAGAAAAACATCTTCGATCTTCATCAGGATTCAACAAGATCGAGCGAGCAACCCTGACAATCAACATAATGTCCAAATTTTGGTTAAATTTGTTCGTTTTCCATCTGGATAAGTTTCATAACAGTAGAAGAAAAGAAATGTTGGGAGAGGAAAGATGTGGAGAGGGTGAGAGGTTTGAGATGTAGAGAAAGAAGGTGAACGGTGAGGGTGAACAAAGAGCTCAGTGGCGGCGAAGTGGAGGAGAGGATCTAGGGTTTCTGTTTGGGAAAAAAGGGAAGTGAGGAAGAAGGTGAGGAGTCCGTGGAGCTCCTTGGGGTTGGCTAGTGGGCCTTTGGCCCAATTGTCTGTTTCTGGACCATACTCCCCATTTCCATATTCGCACCCCCGTTTCTTTTTTGTATTATTTTGTTTGCTGGTTTTTTATTGGGCCTAGCCCAACCATAGTTTTACTGGTTTACACCCCTGGGCTGCTGCTGTACCCCCCCTTCCCTTTATTTTCTTTTAGTTTTTGTTTTTGTATAATTCATAGTCAAATGTGTAGTTTTGGGATATTTTTTGTAATAGATTTTAGTATCTTTTTACTATTTTCTTTTTAGGAAATTATATAATTTTCTTATAATATTATGTGCATATATTGTATATAGATTTTATATTCTAGTTTATATTCTATTTTTTTTTAAGGATATATAGAGTTTTATATAGATTTTATATTCTATTTTTTCTATGTTATAATTCAATTTCCTTTTAATAGTTCTTTAGATTTTTCTATTAAGGATTTATTTTCTTTTTAGAAGTAGAATTCAATTTCCATTTGTTATTGGATTTTTCTCATCATTTTCATTTTGTAGGTCGATGACGACATTTCTGTAAACCGTTATTAATCGACTTGTTGATGGATAATGTAGGATCCGAGACCACTTTTTCTCTCCTAGTTTTCTTTTCCATCTGATTTTATTTGAACTTTATTCTGTGTTGTTTCGTGTGACATGATTCAATTGGAGAATGATTCACAATATCATTTCTCTATATTGTCTTTGACACAGATATCAATACGCTACCTCTTTGAGTTTGACTTCATTTATAAGTCAAATTATGACGGTTTAGCGTTACATTGGTTCTGATTCGAAACGTCTTCATCAAGGACCAAAAGAGGAGAAGATCGGAATGGAGCTTGCGCACAATGTCAAGGGCCAACGGAACCGCTCCATTCAATAACATCTTTCTAATTCAAGTCTTTTAATTAACCACCGAGCGTTGTAAGTTCTAAGCGATAGATACGTGGTAAATGATGAGTGGGGGGCTTCCTCTTACTCATCTAGAGTGTTCAGCGCATGCCCTTTGGGCAATATGCGACGCATTCGCTCTTACGCCTTAGGTTCTTGCATGTGTGTCCCGAGTTCCTTCCCGTTCTGGCGTGTTAGGCCTGCTCCCTCTTTGTTCTCTCCCCCGTGCGATCGAAACCCTTTTATCTTGCCCCCGTACGATTGAGACAGTCTTTTCGTAGTTAGGCCGAACTATGTTCGCTCTGATCTCTCATACCTGTTGAGAGTACATAGGCATAGGATTGCGATAATCCTAGCGAGCACTTTTCCCCTTTCCTGTAGTTATCTGAACTACAGCTGCTCTGATTTCTCGTACCAGGCGAGAATATGTAGGCATAGGATGCGATATCCTAGCGAGCACACTAACAACTAATTTCTTTGTTCTCTCACTTCCGTGCGATCGAGACTTTCCCGCTAACGACTAATATCCCTTTCTCTTGCCCTAGTGCAATTGAGACCAGACCGTAGTTCTAGTTCCCGTAGGTCCCCGTACCTTTAAACCAATGACATACTACGTCCGTTCTACCGCAAACAGGTAACGCCTAAGTCTCCAATGGTCGAGCTGCATACACTTAACTACTAGAATGCGTATGCTAGTATCGTCAACCTTTTCTCTCACTCCCGTGTGATCGAGGACACCCCGGTTACCCGTAGTTAGCCTGAACTACATTTGCTATGATCTCTCATACCTGTTGAGAGTACGTAGGCACAAGACACAATGTCTTGGCGAGCAACCTTTCCCCTTTCACCCGTAGTTAGCCGAACTACGTTGACTCTGACTTTCCCATTGCACGAGGGAATACGTAGGCCCAGAGCAGCGACGCTCTGTCGAGTCACTTTTTCTTTTCTTTTAACCCGGACCTTTAGTTAGATAGATAAACAATCCTTTAGAAAAACAAACAAGTGTGGATCCCGTTGAGTACAACGGACATGAGGGGTGCTAATACCTTTCCCTTGCGTAACCGACTCCCAAACCCGAGATTTGGTTGCGATGACCGATCTTATCCCTTTTTGCTAGCTTTATCTTGATCATTTCCTTTCCCTCGCGTTGGGATAAATAACGAACGGTGGCGACTCTTCTGTCATTGCTGACACCTATTTTCGCAGTAGCAACATGGTGCACGTAAGTACATTTTCTATTTTTATTAGTGTCAATATCTATTAATATGTTATATCTCTCATCACTTTTATTATAATATTGATTTTAAAATTTTTCAGGTATATTCATCGTTTGTGTATTGATACTTCACAATTTGAAGTATACGGATTTATGAACCCCGCTATGTGTTCGTACGTTGATCATGTGCCGAAAACTCAAGCAAGTGTCAAACAATACATACAAGATAAGTTACGTAACGAAAAGAGAGAGTGTCACTTGCTACCATTTGTTCATGGGTAAGTTTGTATGAAATTATGTTTTCTATTTTTTAATTTTGGTAACATATATAGTTCAATTTTGGTAACATGAAATTGTGACTTTTGTTTTTCCACACACACATACAGAGGTCATTGGCAATTAATAGTCATGTGTCCAAATGATAATACGGTGGTCGTCTTTTGTTCACTTCATCATGAACTTAATCAAACCATGACGAAAAGTAATATCATATGTTATGTGGCTTTATACAAGGTAAGTTTATCTTTTATGTTCACTTCATCCTATATACATAATTTGTTACAAAAGTAATATCATATGTTATGTAGCTTTATATGATTTTTTTTCTTCTGAATTAGTGCTTTTGGGGTTCATCAAGCGGCAAATGGGAATAGAAAAAAGGCTACATGGCTAGCTTCAACCCAATGTAAGCGTGGTGTAAATTATAATTATATATTTAATTTTATCATATAAGTATTCACTAATTATGTCATTCATTTGTAGACAAGGAAACAACCTAACTCTGATGATTGTGGGTATTATGTGATGAAAAATATGTTGGATATTGTCTCTGCCAGTATAACCAAATCTTGGATGAAGGTAATAAAAATGACTTTAATTTGTTATTTACTTTACGTTTTGCAACTTAATGTGAATTTTCAAAGAATAACTCTATTGTCACTTACGTGTTGTAGGTATTTGATGACCCAACGAACTTAACAAACGATGATTTGTATGATTTGCGACTCCGTTGGGTAACATGTTTCTTTGAGTTATATAAAGGTTAAGCTTTTTGTTATTGTAGTGGTCCATCGTGCAAACCTCCTTATAATTTAGTACATTTGTGTATATCCTACATTAGTACTTTTGTAAATCAATTATGTGTATATATACTAGATATTTGGTGCAATGAAATTAGATTTGTGAGAAAAATATGAAAATAACGATCTAAATATGGTCTATGTGATGTTGGAAAACTATTAAAATAGCGACCTACATGTGGTCTATATGATGTGCACTATGGAAAATAGCGACCTAATTATGGTCTGTGTGATGTTGGAAAAATATGAAAAAATAGGAACCAAAAAAGTTACAGGGAACGGCTAAAAAATAGGCAAATAATTTAAACTCTTAACAGTATATTTTACATTGGTTTAACCAAAGAACCGATGTAAAAAGTGTCAGCATAATTTTTTTTATTACTACAGTACTTTTTACATCAGGTGAATAAGAGAACCGATGTAAAAAGTGTCACCTAGGACTTTTTACATCGGTCTACAAAAGAACCGATGTAAAAAGTGTCAGCATAATTTTTTTTTTGTTTATTGCAGAACTTTTTACATCAGTTTTTCAATGCAACCGATGTAAAATGTCCACCTTTTACATCGGTTTTTCCTTAAAACCGATGTAAAAACACCCTTTTATAATTAAAATTTACAATTATATATTTTTCTCACATCAGACTTAAAAATTTAAACGATGTGCTTGGTATATTTCTTACATCGGTCCAAAACCCGATGTAAAATGTCTTTGATTTACTATATCGCCTGTCTTTACATTGGACTAAGACCCGATGTAAGAAGTCATTTTCGCCCGATATAAAAAGTCATTTCTGCACTAGTGATGCATCGTTATCTTCCGTGGTTTTTGATCAAGGATAAAGCACGATTGAAGAGGTATTCCTTGAATCCTTATTTTGGTGTTTGATTTGTGATTTATAGTTTAATTTAGATCTGTTCATCGGAATTGTTTTACTAAAAGGGTCCAAAAATTTGAAAAAACTCTCTTAAATTCCTTCACAAACTCCTATTTTTCCAACTTCTTCTTGGAGCAGAGGGCTTCACTAAGGGATGCCTATAATTTTTGCTTTGAGGCGTAGAAATCCTGACCTTGCCCTCCGCTTCCTTCAGGTTGACCACCAAGGCCTCCTTCATTTTCTGTAAGGCCTTTATAATTGTATGGCCTTTGGCAAGATCCTCTTGGTAGCTTGCAAAATTTGATTTCAATTGATTTTCATTATGAGTGTGTTTCTCTCTGTCAAAACCCATCATAAAAAAAAACCCATCGCAAGTGATTCTCCTTGATTTGATACAACTTGAGGGATACCCTATTATAGACAACCCTATAGTATTTTGAGAAGTCAAAAGGTAATATATGGCAGGCGTCAACGAAATATATTGCGTCAAATCATTCCACGTAGAAGAACTGAAATGAGGGTCAACGAGCCCATCAACTTCAAGCGTCTATATTTCATTTCTCTTCGAAGCGGGGGAGGAGCCTACTTTCCATTTATGGGTTTTAGGGGCATGTGATTTATGAGATGCATCTTCCTTAGCCTGCCTGTTGGTTCCTCTGGTGTTCAAGCCGACCAGGAAACTTCGAGGGTTGTTCCCCCTTTAGAACTCGACCTCTTTCTTTGCCAGGCATTCCTTCCTCTCTTCTAGGTAAACTTTCGACGTCTTATTTGCAAAAAAAGAAGAATAGTATATGTGAGCGATATTACCGACATAAAGTCCCAAACAAGG
Source organism: Lathyrus sativus (assembly GCA_963859935.3). Lineage (NCBI taxonomy): Eukaryota > Viridiplantae > Streptophyta > Magnoliopsida > Fabales > Fabaceae > Lathyrus > Lathyrus sativus. Next base: position 161,137,009 of record OZ012741.1, read on the forward strand.
GTTGTTACGATATTTAACATACTTAGATATTTATTCATGTTACTACAAGAAAAATATCATTTTTGGGATGCAATTTTCCATTGCACAACAATAAAATTTTTTGTCCCAATTAGGTTTCATGGAAGAAATTTGCGACAAAATAGTTTCTTCCCAATTTGCTTGTCTTAATTTTTTGGGGACGGATATTCAACTTTTGTCGCACAATAGAGACGTATTTAGGTACGAAATGTAACAATTTTTAAAACCATTATTTCATTCCTTCTCAATATTGCGACAAAATTTATATTTTTCATCTCAATATTGTGACAGAAATCATAATTTCCATACCAATATTGCGAAAAAATTAAACAATTTTGTCCCAACATATCGACATAATTCAAACACTTTGTTCCAATATCGTGACAAAATTAAACAATCCTGATCCAATATCGTGATAGATTTCTAACATTTTGTCCCAATATTGATAAAGTATTTTAATATTTTGTCACAAAATATTGAAATAATTTTCAATATTCCATCTCAATGTTACAACAAATTTTGTGATCTGTGAGATATTAGTGAACTTCCTAGCGAAAATATTGAAGTCAACATCAAAACATCAAGAAGTTTTCACAGCGAACTTCCTAGCGAAGTTGCCCAGAAAAAACGTCATCAAGTTCGCACAACGAACTTGCTACCGAAGGCCATTGTGAACCTGGCACTATTCATATAGAGAGAAAAGGAACCTAAATTCGTTATGCGAAGGAAGTAGCGAAGGGTTCGTTGGAACGAAGAATAAGCGAATACCTAATGAACACCCCTAGACATGAGGTAGTAAGTATTTGAAAAAGAGTTTGATGTGCAAAGTTTGTAGCGAAGCCTTTGCAGTGCGAAGGATTGCTCACACAACAAATATTTGGAAATATCTCAGGGGCGTGTTCACTGTACACTGGCACGTCAAGTTCCACTTTTGGTTGTTCGCTAGGTGAACAAGTTATTCGCATTGCGAATTTGACAGCTCGGCAGCATGTCTATAAGTAGTTTGTGCCACTTTTTGCCAAAAGATCTTTTCTTTTTTACTTTTTATAGTTTGTTATTTTTCAGCACAAAAAACCCTAGTTTCTCCATTTTCATCATCTCTTAGCCATCTTTCACAAAAAGAAGGCGGATTCCCATCCAATCTTGATTATTCGACTTGGATGTTGATCAACCTTCTTCTGAAACTTGTTGCTTAAGCTATCATGGAAATAGGTGGCTAAAACCCCTCTTGTGTCAAGGTTAGAGGTAGCTAGTTCTGAATTTATGTATTCTTCTTAATCTTTTGTATGTGAACAAGGCTTTGATTAATATAGATGAATTTGTTTGCTATCTTTTTTTATATCTATGGTTTGGATTGCTTTAGACATGAACCTTGCAAGTCTTGACCTAATTTCTTCATCTATCAACTATACAAACTCTAGACATAGATTTGGAAGTTGATATTCGCATTGTATTGATCTTAATGATTATTGTTTCGAGTGTTATTTAGAGAGATCCTTTAACGGTCGAAACAATAACATTCACGAAATTACTTTAGATTTTGACGTTTTTGCGAGAATACGCGATTATATTGGTTAAAACTAAGTTCACATAATCGATTGATTGGATATGTTTATGACGGATTAGTAAAACTTAATATTGCCATGCTTTTTATCAAACTAAAACCAAATTTTACCTTGCTTTATTTCTTGCAAACTCATGTTACAAAATAGAAACCAATTAAAAAACCCCCTTCTTAAATCACTAAACCATTGAATGACAAGCATCAAATATTCTCATCAATCCCTGTGGATACGATAAAACACTCCCGACATATATTTATAATAAATTAGCGCCGTTGCCGGGGATTGTTAGTAGAATATTGCAAGCATTGCAATAGTTTAGTGACTTTAAAATTTGTGTATTTTGAATCTATTATCTTTGAAGTTCTTTGTGCTTTTGTTTAACTTTTGTGCAGAATTCGTTTATGCAAGGACAAGTCTGACCTGAAGACCTTCTTTTTGATCCTGAGATTGAAAGAACTTCTCGCTGACTCAACAGTCGCACAAGGCGGAGACGACAACAAGCTAGCGAAAGACAAGAGCACGGGGAATCTTCTTCATCCACTCCACCTGATTCACCAATCATGGCACCTCCACCACCACCACCTCCAGCTTCAGTTCCATGTACAAATAGTCCAAGACACACCGCTCAGTATACGCGCAATCTCCAAAATGGAAGGCAAGATGAGATGAAAACGAGAATCCTTGCACTCATTTATCAAAATTCTTTCATGGGGTTAGATCATGAGGATCCGTTTACACATCTTACTAAATTCTATGAGATTGCAGGTGCAACTGGAGCACCAGAAGCTGATGAAGAATCACTGTTTAGGAGGCTATTTCCTCATTCTTTGATCGGGAAAGCGAAGGAATGGTATCTTGATCAGTCTACAACAGTAATGACGAATTGGAATTTATTGGAAGAAAATTTTCTTGAACGGTTCTTTCAACATAACCAGTTCATGGAAGCAAAGACGGCTATCGCTGTATTTTCACAAGGAGGAAATGAATCCCTCGACGAAGCTCGGGAGAGATTCAAGTCAATGTTGAGAAAATGTAAAGGACACGGTTTTGATGAACTTATGCAAGTTCACATTTTCCGCAATGGTCTCCTCTCGGTTCACAAGAACTTGTTGGATGCTACGGTGGAGGGTTCTTTGATGTCTAAAAGTTCCAAAGAAGCAATTGCAATCATTGACAAGATGGCGCTTAATAATCACCAAGGAAATCATAACCGTGGAGTAACTCAAAGAAAACTAGGAGTGCTAGAGTTAGGTACCAATGATGCTATTCTTGCTCAGAACAAACTTCTATCACAACAAGTGGAGCTTTTAACTCAATAAATGTTGAAGCTTCCATAACAAATCAAAGAGATGCAAGAAGTTCCTACCAAAGCTCAAGTGGCAATTTGCGAATTGTGTAAAGGCAACCATCCTACCGGGTATTGTCCTCCGGTAGTGGAAGAAGTTAACTATGCCAGAAATCAAAATCTGGGATATCAACCGAGGCCACCTTACCAACTAGAAAATCATGGATATCAAATACCAAACCATGGGTATCAACAACCTTGGAGGCCACAAGAAGCCGGAACTTCAAATCGTCAACAATACTAAAATTACACTCAACCTCCACAAACTCAAAGTGCACCTTCAATGATAGAAGAAACTCTTACTCAATTTATGCAAATGTCAATGTCAAATCAAAAGAACACTGATGCGGCTATAAAGAATTTGGAGACACAAGTGGGTCAATTATCAAAACAATTGGATGATCAACAAAAGGGCCATTTACGGTTACCGCTCTTCCAAATCCTAAGGAGCATTGCAAGGCGATTCTCACAAGAAGTGGTAGAGAGATTGACATGGGTGTAGGTGAGGAGGTAATAGAGGAAGAGGTTTTAGTTGAAAAAGAAAATGTTGAGAGAGAAGTAGAAAAAAATGTCGAGGGAGAATTAGTTGAAAAAGAAAGTGAAAAAGAGTGAGGATGAAAAGAAAAATAAAAGAGAAGAAAAAGTAAAAAAATCTAGGAAAGGAAAAGAACAAGTGAGTACTATTCCAATTCAAAATTTTCCATATCCACACACTCCATCAAGAAAAGATAGTGCGAGGCACTATGCTCGGTTCATGGACATACTCAAGCAATTGCAAATCAATATTCCATTTTCCGAATCATTGGAACAAATGCCCAAGTATGCGAAATTCATGAAGGATATCCTTACAAAGAAGAAGAGGTATACAGATCAAGAAACTACCATGGTGGATGCTAGTCGTAGAACAATCATTCAACATACTCTCCCGAGGAAAGAAAGTGATCTGGGACGAGTCACTTTGCCAACTACAATTGGAAACACTTATGTTGGCAATGGGTTGATCGATTTAGGCTCTAATATCAATTTGACACCCTTGTCTATTGTGAAGCGGTTGGGATACATGGAGTTGAAGTCCACTCAAATGATATTGCAACTTGCCGACAAATCTACCACTCGCCCTCATGGTGCAGCAGAAGACGTGCTGGTAAAGGTTAACAAATTTTTGTTTCCAATCGACTTTGTGGTGATTGATATGGAGGAAGATGAAGACTCTCCCTTGATTCTTGGGTGACCTTTTATGAAGACCGCGCGCATGGAAATTGATATGGATGATGGTCTAATGAAAGTTAGAGTTCAAGATGAGGAAATATGTTTTGAATCTTTTTGAAGCCATGAAGCATTCGAAGGACAAGACTGATTGTTTTAGAATCGATGTAACGGAAGGGCTGATCGAAGAAGTTAAAGAGTTGTTGCAAGTTCCCACACCATTACAAAAATTTCTCACCAATGTTCTTTAAAATGTCAATGAGAGAGAAGAAAAAGGGATTGAGAAATGCTTGCGGGAACTTTAAGAGTTACAAGAACTTCCCCCTTTGAATGAAAGGGTGGAAATTTTGAAAAAGAAAAACAATGAGGAAATGAAACTTGAGTTGAAAGTGTTACCCTCTCATCTCAAGTATGTCTTTCTTGATGAGGAAGGAAAAAAGCCGGTGATCATTAGTTCGGAGCTAACCAAGAAGGAAGAGATGAAATTAATTGGTATTTTGAAGAAAAATCAAGAAGCAATGGGTTGGACTCTTTCCGACTTGAAAGGTATAAGTCCATCCTATTGTATGCATCGAATATTCATGGAGGAAGATTTCAAACCGGTAGCTCAACCACAAATAAAATTGAATCCTACCATGAAAGAGGTGGTGAGGAAAGAAGTTGTAAAAATGTTTGACGCCAGAATGATTTATCCTATCTCTGATAGTCTGTGGGTTAGTCTGGTACAAGTGGTGCCAAAAAAGGGAGGAATGACGGTTATCTGTAATGAGAAGAATGAGTTGATTCTAACAAAAATTGTAACGGGATGGAGGATGTGTATCGACTACCATAGGCTCAATCAAGCTACAAGAAAAGATCACTTCCCTCTTCCTTTCATGGATCAAATGCTCGAGAGGCTCTTCGGTCAAGAGTATTATTGTTTTTTGGATGGATACTCGGGGTATAATCAAATCATTATCAACCCAAAGGATCATGAAAAAATAGCGTTCACTTGTCCTTTTAGAATCTTTGCTTATAGGAGGATGTCGTTTGGTTTGTGTAATGCACCGATGACTTTTCAAAGGTGTATGCAAGCTATATTCTCGTACTTGATCGAAAAGACTATTGAGGTGTTTATGGATGACTTCTCAATTTTCGGTCCGTCATTTGACCTTTGTCTGAAAAATTTGGATGTTATTCTGGAGAGGTGTGTGGAGACTAACTTGGTACTTAATTGGGAAAAATTCAATTTTATGATCACGGAAGGAATTGTGCTTGGACACAAAGTTTCTTCGAAAGGGCTTAAAGTTGATCGAGACAAAGTGGAAGTCATTGAGAAGCTACCACTTAATTTGAACATGAAAGGAATCCGAAGCATTTTGGGTCATGCGGGATTCTACCGGAGATTCATCAAAGACTTTGAAAAGATCACAAAGCCATTGAGCAACTTGCTCAACAAAGATAAGTATTTTATTTTTGATGAGTCTTGTATGACAGCTTTAAATTCTTTAGAGCAAAACTTAACCACCGCGCCCATAATCGTAGTACCAAACTGGAAAATTGATTTTGAACTCATGTGCGATGCTAGTGATTATGCGGTTGGCGAGATGTTGGGTCAAAGAAAAACAAAAAAAAATCATGCTATACACTATGCGAGAAAAGTTCTCAATGAAGCTCAAATAAACTATGCCATAACCGAGAAAGAGTTGCTTACAATAGTGTATGCATTGGAAAAATTTCGGTCTTATTTGATAGGGTCTAAAGTTGTGGTTTATACTGACCTTGCAGCGATCATGTATCTGCTCACCAAGCCGGATTCAAAACAAAGGCTAATTCGTTGGATCCTTTTACTACAAGAATTTGATTTAGGAATTCGTGATAAAAAGGGATCCGAGAATTTGGTGGCAGATTATTGCATCGCTGCGAAAGAGGGGCCAGCAAGGACATAAGAGTCGCCATCGTTTATTATTTATCCCAAAGAGAGGGAAATGACACAATCAGAGAAAACCTACGAAAAAGGGAAAAGACAGGTCATCGCAACCAAATATTGGGTTCAGGAGTCGGTTACGCAAGGGGAAGGTATGAGCACCCCTCACGCCCGTTGTACTCAACGGGATCCATGCTTGTTGTCTAGTCTATGGGTGAAAAACAAACTATCTACGACTGCTATTTCTAAACGGAAAGAACTGACTCGATAGAGCATTTCTGCCCTATGCCTACGTATTCCCTCGTGCAATGGGAAAGTCAGAGTCAACGTAGTTCGGGAAACTACGCGGTGATTGCTCGCCAAGACATCGCGTCTTGTGCCTACGTATTCTCATCTGGTATGAGAAATCAGAACAAAACGTAGTTCAGGCTAACTACAGGACAAGATCTCGATCGCATGGGTGCGAGAGAAAAGGTTCTGGATAACGGGCTGGTCTCGATTGCACGGGGGCAAGAGAAGGGGTGATTAGCTATTAGCGGGAGAGTCTCGATCGCACGAAGGCGAGAGAAAAGGAAAATTAGTCGTTAGTGTGCTCACCAAGACATCGCGTCTGTAGCACCCCAAAATTTGCTTTTCGTTTTAACCGTAACTGGCTTTTGTTTCTTTGCATTTTGCTTTTTTTTTTTGCATTGCATAGTATTCATTCTCAAGGAATGAGATCAAGGCGTTCCTGTGGCTCATGTTCATTTCGGAGCAAAAGACTGAACAACGAACAACGAGCATCAGAGGATCGGGCATTTATTTTGCCCAGCGGTCGAGTGAACGATTTTATTATGTAGGTTAACTTCAGAGCAGGATCAACACTCAAGCTCATAACAAGCATTTTCACAGTGATAACATTCAAAAATGAGGTTCAGCAGCTAAATAGAGCTCCAGACAGTTGAAACAGGGCAAATGGACAGATTTCCCTCCAAAAGGCGCCAGAATTCAGAATTTGAAGGTGTTAATCGGTTAACCTATATGGTTAATCGATTAACCAAAGGAAAATTAGCCCAGATTTGGAATTTTAACAGTGTTAATTGATTAATGCATATGGTTAATCGGTTAACCATAGCAGATTTTGCCCTGTACGTGATTTTGCAAGCCAATTGCACTTGGGGTCCAATTTTGTTCACCTTGGAATTCAAATTTTCACTTGGGAAGGATCTAGAACATCTTTAAATTTCAGATTTCCCTACAAAATCCCATTCCACATTCCAAACCAAGTTTTCCAATCCAATTTCCAAACCTTGCTTTGGGATCCAAAACCTAGATGGTATTTAAGTGATTTACTCCAAACCAAACCATCCAATTTTCATTTCTCACATTCATTTTTCAGAATTGATTAGAATTCTCTCAAATTCTCTCAACTTCTCCATTTCCAAAACCTCACTCAAAGCTCTTTTTCATTGGAATTCTTGATTCTTCATTGGGATCAATGGATTCTTGAGAATAATCCTCCATTGACCATCATCATTGGATCAATTCTCATCTTTAATTTTCGTGCAGGCTTGGATCTGAATCTGGAGTTGGATCTAGAAGTGATTATTTGAAGCTTTTTGACTCAAATTTGGTGGATCTTCATTCATACAACAACAATTATTGTGGATCTTGAAGTTTTCCGGATTTCTAGCATTTCATCTACTCAAATTTAGTTGATCAACATTTACCGAAGCAAATCTTCGCTTCGAAGGTTGGAATTCTCGATTCGATTTAATTTTTGAGCTTATCATGTTAATCTTCATATTCGATTGAATTTTGTTGATTTTGATTTGTTCGAATTGTGATGTTGTTGTGCAATTGTGTATCCATGCTGTTGGATCTCTGTTTTCTGTTGTTAATTTCGTGCTTAATTGATAAGTTGATCTGTTGGAACTTTGGATAAGCTACTTCTGTGCAGGAAGTGATTCTCTGTTGCTGTTTTTAGCTTTTGGTGCAGTGTTAATCTGTTAAGCATTTCAAACTTTCAAAAATTTTCAAACGTTAACAGTGTTAATCGGTTAACGCATATGGTTAACCGATTAACCTGTTCAAAACGTCAGTTTTTTCCAACCTTTTTAAGGTATTAACCGATTAATAATATGTGTTAACCGATTAACACTGTGCCAGAATGCCATATTTGTTGTTTTGCTTGCTTGTTTGCATACTGTTTCGATTCGAATCATCATAGATCAGTGTGATGCATTAGGATTGAAATGTTTTGGATATTTATCATTGTTTGTGGTTGATTAATCATGATTTTGTTGAAATGTGTGTTCATTCTCCAATTGCTTCCATGCTTGTATATGTGGTTCGAAGTGAGCATTTGATTGCATGTTTATTTGCTTTCATCTCTTGTTTTTCGCCACATGTTTGCATCATTCTTGCATCGCTGTTGAGGTCGAGACGCGCTTGTGGTGGCTGCTGCCCCACACATATTTCCTCCCTCCCACCATTCTAAGTGTGCATTTCCATGTTTGCATTTTCTACTTGTGATTAATCCTTCCTTTGTTCTTCTTGTGCTTTTTGCCATGATCCCCATAGAATTCCTAGTCCCTCCGTTTAGGATGGGAATAGGAGAGACATTAGGTGTTCAATCCAAGTACGCTAACATTAGGGTAGATGTTCCCCCTTGTAATCCAAACTTTAGGACCACATTGCATGACAATGTTAGAGACGAGTTTCCCTTAGACCTTCCGCACGTCTCTATTCTCATCTCAAACAATTCTAACTCATCTAATAAATGCGATAAACGTTGCGCGCTACGAGCCTTAAGCTACATGGGGAATGATGAGTGAGGGGTCTCCTCTCGCTTATCTAGAGTGTTTAGTATACGTCCCGTTTGGGGGCGATATACGATGCATTCGCCTTCATGTCATAGTCTTTAGTGCAACGTGAATGACAAACTAAATTAATTCACTTCACTAAAAAACACAAAACAAAATTCAAACCTTTTTCCTTCGGGATTAATCGGAAACTTATTTTTTTTAGAAAAGAGTGTTGTTAAGCATCAGTTCTACCGCAAACAGGCTTTGTCCCTAACTGCTGGAATGGAGGTTTAACCCTACTCGATTAAAACACTTAATCAACCTGTGGTTTCGTGTCCTCCTGAACTACATTTGCTCTGATCTTTCGTACCAGATGAAAGTACGTAGGCACAAGACGCGATGTCTTGGCGAGCAACCTTTCCCCCTTTTCTCCTGTAGTCAGCCGAACTACGTTGACTCTGACATTCCCATTGCACGAGGGAATCTGTAGGCACAGAGCGGCGATGCTCTGCCGAGTCTCTCCTTTCTTTTCTTTTTGTCCCGCAAGCCTGTAGCGTAGATAGTTAAACACACCCTTAGATAGACAACAAGTGTGGATCCCGTCAATTACGACGGACGTGAGGGATGCTAATACCTTCCCCTTCCGTAAACGAATCCGGAATCCAGGACTTGGTTGCGATGACTTTGTCTTTCCCTTTTTCGTCAGGTTTTTCCGATCGTTTCCTTTCCCTCTCTGTGGGATAAATAACGAAAGGTGGCGACTCTTCTTTTTTCCGCCGGGTGTTTTTCGCAGTTGCGACAACTGGCGACTCTGCTGGGGACTGCGATGGTTCCCTATGCGAGTCACTCCTAGCGGTTGTCTGTTGCGTCTTTGGGTGTTTACTTTTGTGCATTTTTTGCTTTATGTACATTACCTGTTGTATATTATTGCATTTGCATTTTATTATCATATTATGCTGTTGTATTGTGGGTTGGGTTGTTCCATTGAGAGATAAGCCGGACCTGGGCTTGAGTATACACATAGGATTAGAGTGGACATTAGCGGGAGCTTGTATGGCGTTTGGCTGTGCAATAGCTCGCGTGAAGTTCACATTCAGACGAGGTTTTTCATTGGAAATATTCTATCCTGCGCGTCTGGTGCAGTTGAGGGAATATTGACTTAGAGAGACTGTCGACTCTGGAGACCGTTCATTTGGGGAGTTAGCTAAGTGATGCTTCTTTGTTAGACTATGATGCCAAACCAGAAATGGTGAACGTATCATCGTTTCTCGAAAGTCTGTGACACTGACCACCCGTATAGGATGTCGTACCTTTCAAGACTAGAACCCACATACGAGAGGGATGGGTTTTTTTGCAGGAAACCTGGTCTTCAACCAACCCTGGTTTTCTCATCAGTGCAGAATTTTGATCCCGAGTGTTCTATCTAGTGTGTTATCTCAGTGTTCTGATTAGAGTGGAGCTCTAGTTGAATTCAGTCAACGGCACAACAACGAATTTGAGCATTAGATACCTTGATCCCATGTGTGCATTTGCATAATCATTCTGCATTTAACATTGCATGTTTATGTGTGTTACAGGTTCTCGTCTTTCCCTTGATTCTGGTACTGGTCTTCTTCAGAGATGGAATTAAGCAAAAAGAGGATTGTTGTGTGCAAGTTTCTGGAACCTGAGTTGAGATCTTTATTTGGTCTGATTTCCATGGTTGATCCTGGTGTTCTTGCAGCTTTCAGAGAACAGTATGGTGGAATTCTGAAGTTTGTCCGTAAGCTCACGACTTATTAGCATGAAGCTATTCATACCTTGTTATAGTTTTATGATCCTCCACTGAGATGCTTCACATTTTCGGACTACGTGTTGGTTCCGACCTTGGAGGAATTTGCTTACATTTTAGGTGTTCCGATTCTGAACAAAGTGCCTTTCTTCAGTTCCGAGGAAGAACCTAATCTCAAGAAGTTGTTCACCGCTCTTTATTTGAGCGCCTCTGACTTGGTAGGTCATGTTATTAGCAGAAACGAAGTCTCCAAATTTACTTTACCCTTCCTAGTCGACAAAGCCTGGGAGTATGCTGACAAAGGTTGTTGGGTGGTTTTCAGTGCTATCTTGGCTCCGTGTCTATGACATTGTGTTGTTTCCCAATGTACCGGACTTTGTGGATTTTGATGCTTTTCATATCTTCGCTTCCAAGAATCTCGTACCTACTCTTCTAGGAGACTTGTATCATTCAGTGCATTACAAGAACGAGAAAAGAAGAGGAAAGATGGTTTCTTGTTGCGCATCGTTGTTGCATAAGTGGTTTGCTGATCACCTTCCTCGCTCTAGAGCTTTTATAGATTCCGCGAACTCATCTGAATGGTCGAAGAGGCTTATGAGTTTAACATAGAAGAATATTGTCTGGTTCAATCAAGACTTGATGGGTCGTAAGCATATCTTTAGTTGTGGTAGCTTTCCTAATGTGCCCTTGATAGGGAGGAAAGGCGGTATCAACTATAATCCTTCTCTTGCTGTAAGACAGTTCGGGTATTCTTTGAAAGGACCTCCGAAAGAAGAGGAAGTGCAGGAATCTCTGTACTTCACGGGTGTAGCTGATCCTTGTATCTCGGCCCGATTCGTGGACGCTTGGGGTAAGATTCACAAGAAGGGAAAGCTTTCTTTAGGAAAACGAGATTGTAGAGCCTATGATCCATACTCAGATTGGATTCAGAAGAGAGTTGAAGAGGTATTGTTTCCGTTTCCCGTTGAAGCACCATTGTATCCCTTAGTCATTGAGCCGCCTGCAACTGTCGATATCCTGAGATAGACCAAGGTTTGGGCAGAGAAGGAAGAGATGCGCAAAGAGAATGAAGAGTTGAAGCAGGAAATCAGTCAGCTGAAGCATGATAAGGGTGAAGCTGTGTATTTGGCTAAGACAAATGCAGAACTGTTGACTAAGGCGAAGGAAGAACTTGCTGATCAGGTACAAGCACGAAAGCAAGTCGGTCTTGATCTGAAAAGCACTTGTGATGTTCTGAGGAGTAAGAAGTAGGATTTAGATAGAGCCTATCTGAAGATATCCAAATTCAACGAGCAATGGAATGCTACCTTGACTGCCAACAAGAATAGGGAGGATCAGCTTCGTGTTCAGGTCGATAAGCTGAAGGCGCAATTCAAGGGTAAGGAGAGAGAGGTATTGCTAGAAACGTTTCACAGGAGTACGATCGAGCAGAAATACCAAGAGACTTTGTCAGCATTTGAAGAGTTCAAGATCCGGGAAGAGGTGAAGAAACCCAGGCTTGAGGATGCCTTCGGCGAAGATGCTTGGGAGGACCATTGTCATTATCTCTGGGATGTGATACGTAAGAGGGATGTCCTTATCCGAGAATTGATGGAGAGGCCAGACCATCCCGACACGAAGGAGATGCTTGAGGAATCTCAGGAGTGGCGTAGAGATCATGGCTACTAGGAGTTTTATCTTCTGTAGTTTCATTTGATTTTGTTTCTTGATCATCACCAGAGATGTTGGATGAGATCAATACCTCTTTGGATGCGGATATTTCACATTTGGTTGTATTTTTTCAGCTTTACTTGATATATGAGAAGATTTATTGTGGTGTTCTTATCCATCTTTGTTGTTCTTATTTATTGAAACCGGAATCAAGGGGAAGATCTCCCTGTGCATACATAGACATGTTTGCATTTTGCATCTTGCATTCTCATTTGCATTGCAGGTTTTTCTTGGTGGCCTTGTGTTCTTATCTCTTCTTGGTTTTCTTCAGTTCAGGATTGAGGAGTTCAGTTTCCACAGGTATTCTACTCGAGGGAACCAGCAGAAGGTGATGGAGCAGGTTGAGGCAGAATTGCAGGAGGTCAGGGCTCGTATGGCCTAATTCATGGAACTGATGCAGACTGTTGCTAGTGGACAGGAACAGTTGAGAACTCTAGTCCAGCCATTGATAACACTGGTTGATGAAGACAGTGTTTTGCACGGAGGAGCTGGTGTCGTTCATCCTCCGGTTGGTGGATCTATTCCTCATGGTATTCCTACTGTTGTTGTACCTCCGAGCGGAGGAGTTGCTAGTGAGAACGGTAATATCGCTGGTAATGGCTGTATGTGCACTATGCACGGGGTTGTTGGCCTTCATTGGGAGGATAATCGGGATGATATATTTTCTGTGAGATCTGGAGGGTGGTTTGTCGACTGAAGCTGACCGAAGGTTCAACCTGATTGAGGAGAAAATGAAATCATTGGAGAATCAGAAATCTTTGGGCCTAGATATGTCTGATCATGGTTTGGTTCCAGGGGTCAAGATTCCCCCCAAATTTAAGGTGCCCGATTTTGATAAGTACAAAGGGCGACTTGTCCTAGAGTATAAATTCGGGCGTACTTCAGGAAAATGTCTGCTTATTCCAGTGATGAGAAGCTGCTGATGCATTTCTTCTAGGATAGTCTGGCAGGGGCTTCGTTGGAATGGTATATGGGGCTTGAGAGAACCCATATTCGTAGCTGGAAAGAATTGGCCGAAGCTTTTGTGCGCCACTATTAATATAATAGTGATCTGGCACCCAATCGGGTACAATTGCAGAGTCTGTCGCAGAAATATTCAGAGAGTTTCAAAGAATACGCCCAGAGGTGGTGGGATTTAGCTGCAAGGGTACAACCCCCTATGGTTGAAAGGGAGTTGATTGACCTGTTCATGGCTTTGCTACCAGGTGTGTACTTTGAGAAGATGATAGGCTGCATATCTGCAGGGTTTTCTGATTTGGTAATTGTCGGTGAGCGAATTGAAAGTGGGATCAAGTCTGGTAAGATTTCCAATGGTGGTGGATCCTCTTCGAGAGGAACGAAGAAGCAATATTCTGCAAACCCCAAGAGAAGGGAGGGGGATGCATATTTCTCATAAGGGTAAAGTTAGAGCTCAATCTCGTCAGCATCAGCAAATTGCTACCATATGTAACACCCCATTCTAACCAAACGGATAAACAAGAAAATAACAATCAGAGTGCACAAAAATTGGCTAAGTGACGATCGTGATGGAACCGTCACGACCGTGATGGTCATGACGACCGTAATGGAGTGGTGACGGTCGTCACACTCACAAAAACTGGGCGTCACATTTTCACCTTAACAGATAACATACTGTCACTACTGCGAAAAACGAGGCCGGCACGACAGAAGAGTCACCATCTTTCGTTATTTATCCCACAGAAAGGGAAAGGAAACGATCGGAAAAACCTGACGAAAAGGTATAAGACAAGGTCATCGCAACCATGTCTGGGTTCGGGAGTCGGTTACGCAAGGGGAAGGTATTGGCACCCCTCACGTCCATCGTACTCGATGGGATCCATGCTTGCTGTGTTTATCTGACGGGTTTGTTAAATCTATCTACACTAAAAGGTCTGGTCTGAAAAAGAAAAGAAAATGACTCGGCAAAGCGTCGCGCTCTATGCCTACGTATTCCCGTCTGGAATGAGAAATCAGAGTCAACGTAGCTCGCCTAACTACGGGGGAAGGTTGCTCGCCAAGATATCGCATCTTGTGCCTACGTACTTTCACACAGCGTCAAAGATCAGAGCAAACTTAGTTCGGGACAATGAGAGACACAAGTTTGTCTTTTTTATCCGAGTGGGGTTAACAGACGGTTCCAGCAGTTTGGTGTATGCAGCTCGCTCGACGGAGACTTAGGCGTTTACCGTTTGTGGTAGAACCGAGAGTTAACAGAACTCTCCTTCTGAAAAAGGTTTCCAAGAATTAAAGGTCTAAGAGGACAAAAAGAGTTTGATCTTTGTTTTCTATTTTTTAGAGAAGTATCTTTTATGGATGTTTGCAACTGATATCGCACTAGAGACTACGACTTGAGAGTGAATGCGTCGCATGTCACCCAAAGGGTGCCATACTAAACATCCAAGCTGTTGAAAAGAAACTCTCCAACAACCCTTTCTCAAGCAGCTTAAGGCTCGTAGCGTACGACATCAATTAACCTTTATTACTGTATTTTGATTTGTTTGAAGATGAGAAGAGAAAAGACGCACTAAAGGGGAACTGATCCAATCCTATAGTTGTCATGCAAAATTGAACCTATGGTTGAGGTTAGGAGGGAAGCTAACTAATGTTATCATGCACGGTTAGAACCCTAATGTTTGTCATAACTTCTCTTGAACAAGAGAAGTCAGAGTTCCTAGGGGAACATGGCAAAGGAAAACAAACAGCCAAAAGAAATAACTGTACAGAAACAACTGTAAATAAAATGCATGAAATGCAAAAAACAAGCAGAAGGAGCCAAGCTCAACTTCTAGAATAAGTAATCCCAAAGGCAACACAAACACAGGCAAGGGAGACAGACTCAACCTTAAGCCAGCAAGCAAAGCCAATCAATAACAGTCAAGCAGAGGGAGCCAGACTCAACCTCTAATGCAGACAAGCAAAGGGAGCTAATCTCAACCTTTAGGATGCTCCTAGGCCTATATCACTATACGAGAAACCTAGTCTAATGCAACACATAGTCAATCAATCACACAAGCAAAGCAGAGCAACCAGAAGAAAAATAGCAGACAAACTAGCAGACAAACAGCTCAACAGCAAAGCAGATAAACAACAAACAATCATACAGTCTGCAAACAAACAACTTCAAGCCATCATCAAGATAAGTCTTCATCTTCAAGCTCCAATAAAAAAGGGAGAGTTTTAACATCAAGAATATTGGATTGATGATGGGAAGCAGGAAGGAAACCAAGGGAATCCCTCCTGACACTCAACCAGTCATCTGAGAAAGGCATCCTCAAAGGTTCTACCTCTTGTAAAATGCCACACATCCTTCCAAAGGAAGGATGAGGCTTTCACATAGGGACCTTGAATCATAGGATTAGAATGGAAATCAATCAAAGCAATCCATGTTTTATGTGAAGAAAGAGAAAACAACTAAGCTCTTCCTAAACCCTAATTGAACAAGCTCAAAGAAAACTTCTAAAGGGAGGCCTAAACACGAAATCAAGCATCACCAACAAGCAAACAGAAGCTTAAACATGTCTAAAACACCATGAAAGAAGATTAGCAAGCTTATTATGCACTAAAGGCAACCATTGAGGTCAATCTAAAACAAGTGCTATGTTGAAAGCAACTAAAACTAGCCAAAGTATTAAATCTATGAAAAATCCTAAAACACCTTCTAAAATCCTAAGAAATTTTCTAAGGGAACATAAGTATGTTATGGACCTATTGGGCAAAGGATCAGAACCTTAATCTAAAGAGAAGTTACCTAAAGAAATCCTAGATCACAAGGTATCTAACTAAAACCCTAATATGGAAGGTCTAAAGATCCTAATCTAAAACAGAACCTATTATTGTCTAAAAAATCTAAGTTAAATCATAGGGGATCATGCAACTCTAATCTACCAGCTAGCAAAAAATCAGCCCCAAACTCAATACCAATTGCAAGAACAAAAATCAGCAAAATCATGTATCAAATATGCAAAATTAAAGAAATTAATAAAATGGGAAAAATACTAATTAAATGGAAAATCCAGCAAAACTTAAATCTAAGAGCATAGAAAAATCACAAATAAAATCAGGATCATGGACATATTTTCCTTTTATTTTTCTGATGAATATTGAAATTAAAATGGATTTTAGAATGAAAATGCAATTAAAATATAAAAAAATGAAATAATGAAAATCAAAATGCTGAGGAAATGTCACAGGCGTTGGATCAACTGACTCAGTCTCCTAATGTAAGGCTTGCCAGCGCGCCACTTCAGCTGCCACATCAGATTAATGAAACGACTTCGTTTTGGAAGTCAAAGTTCAATCCTCAGGTTGAATTGTGAGCGTACGATGCACATACAAAGTCTCGTTTCCAGCCAAATCCAACGGTCCATGGTCATCTTCCACATTTCAACTCAGATGGAGGGAAGTTTTCTGGCATGGTGGTCCGGTGATCCTCACCCTTCTTCTCCGGTGAGCAGGCAATTACAGGTGGCCAATTCTCAACAAAAATTATGTGATTCCACTCCAATTTCCACACTGATTCAAAATATGACATCCAAATCCTCTAGTTCTTCCTAGATTTTAAAAAACGAAAGCAAACAGAAATTGGACATCAATCTTGATCATCACCATAACTTAATCTAATGCCACATATCTCTTCCTCTTGTTACACTGATGAACCTAAACTAATTAGATTGTGTGGAAACCTCCAGATCAGATCCAACCAACTTCAAACAGAAATTACTCATCAACCTATTTTGTCTCTAATCTCTCAATTCATGATCCAAAATCCATCTAAGAAACTTCCTAAAGCTTAACCACATGCTAACAGATGCTAAATCATAATAAATCTTCAGCAATTTTGAAAACTACATACCTGTGTTAGAGCTTGAAATTGAGGTATCTAGAACACGATTCTCAGCCTCAAACTATGCAGATCCACTCAATGCGTGATGCTGAAGGTGTTTGTTACTTCAATTTGCTTTGAATTGGCCTGGAAATAAAAACACGATTCTCACTTCTCCTCTTGAAACTCAAACATCAAACTCTGGTTCTAGCACGAATCAATCACCAAAATTATTCTGAATTCAATATAGAACTTAAATAGAAATGATTTGTGGGCTTTTTTGATCCAATGGAGGCCCAAATCAATAAATCCAATTTTCAATTTCCTTTGAAAAACTCAACCATGGTAAACACGAATTCTGGCTCAAACCTTCTCCAAGAAGTTTCCATTCAACTCCTTGTGGTCTGTGGAAAGTGTCTAGAGTGATTAGAGAGCTTGCATTCATCCCATGACCAAATTTGGATGTGTTGACTTCAAATGAAAATTCTAAAAATGCCAAAGTACTCAAAATGGTTTTTCTGATTAAAATGAGTACCCACTTGCCTTGTTTGAGCACAAAATGAATTAATTTGAGAATTTTCACTTAAATGCCTTTAAATTCTTCCTTTTGCAAAATTTCTCAAACCAAGTCTCACCCTAAGCCAGATCAATTCATCATGAGGACATGGTTGACCTAAAAACATCATTTTAAGAAAGTTTTGTGTTGAAAAAAATTGCATTTGAGGCTTGCAAGATGGAATAAATGACCTATAATGCCAAATGACCTATAATCTTACTTTCCCAAAATACCCATGACTGGTAAACCTCATAACTTGAGTTCTACAAATCAGATAGAAGACTTCTAGTACAATTTGGAAAGCTAAGATCAAGACCTACAACTTTCATGTTGTCCAAAAGTTTAGGATAAACACCCTTCTAGGTCAAAAGTTCCTTGGAAGTTGGTGAACTTTCACAGACAAATTTCACATTCCTCAGATGACCTGTAACTTGTCTGGGTCATAACTTGAGTTCTATAAATCCAATGGAAGACTTCTAGTACTAAAATTAAAGCTAAGAACATACTCTACAAGTTTAATGTTTACCAAAAGTGGAGATGAAACTTTTATCTTGAGATAAGTGGTCTTGAAGTTAGGCACTAAATATGAGATTTTACCCTGAGAACCCTAATTTAGCAACTCCTCACACTGTGAACTTTTCTTAAATTGATCTTGGAATATCATCTCATGTATCTCAACACAACTCTCCATGATCACAAAGACTTAGAAATGAGCTTTGATCCTCTTCAATTGCACCATTGACTTAGGGTTACTCAGATGAAAACCCTAATTGCAACACCCTCAACTGTGGCTCTTCGCACTTGGTATAATGACTTGTCTGAGCTCCACCATGACCCTCAAGGCACTCTATGAGCTCTATCCACACCCTCTATCTTTGATCAAGGCCTCACAACCCACTAGTGATCTTTAATTGGTCCTCAGATTAGGAGATTAACCACACACAAGCATCTGAACTTCTCAAGAACCCAACTCTCTTCCTGATGACTTCTCAAACTTGCATAAGACCTCTAGATAGGCTCCTTTGGATATAAACCACACTTGATCCCCTGCACAAATGAACAATGCTATGCTATGCAAATGTTAGATTAATGATATGCCAATGCAATGAAACATAAACCAAGTAATAAAAGGTTAGGCAAATTTTGGGGTGCAACAACTGCCCCTATTCAAGCGGCTTGGACCTGACTGGATGAAAAGCGAACAACTTTCAGACGATCAAGGTAAAATATGGTTGAATACCGGAGAACCCGGAAATTTGCTAACCGAAGAAATAAACTGCACAAACTGCTTGGGGAAAAACACATCCAGACAATTGAATCTGGTTGTCACGGCAACAACTGATCAATCAACTGATAAAGAAACTGATTTCAATATCGATCACCTGCGTGACGCCACAGGTGTTGAATCAACATACAATCTTCAAATATACGCTACCGTAAGCGGGCACCGAGCCACAAGACCATATCGAAGTATTATCCTTGAGCTTCCATCTCCAAAGAAACGAGCAGACACTACGTAAAACACGACATCAATATCCTTGATCTTCCATTTCCGCAGAAACGGGCATACGCTAAATAAAAGCGAGTATTGTCAATATCATTGACCTTTCATTTCCTTGGAAACGGGCATACGCTAATAAAAGCGAGTACTGTCAACATCACTAACCTTCCATTTCCTCGGAAACGGGCATATGCTAATAAAAGCGAGTATCGTCAATATCATTGACTTTCCATTTCCTTGACAACGGGCATACGCTAATAAAAGCGAGTATTGTCAATATCTTTGACCTTCCATTTCCTCGAAAACGGACATACGCTAAATAAAAGCAAGCACTGTCAATATCACTGACCTTCCATTTCCTCAGAAACGGGCATACACTAAATAAAGCGAGTACTGTCAATATCACTGACCTTCCATTTCCTCAGAAACAGGCATACGCTAAATAAAAGCGAGTACTGTCAATATCACTGACCTTCCATTTCCGCAGAAACGGGCATACGCTAAATAAAGCGAGTATTACCAATATCTCTGACCTTCCATTTCCTCAGAAGCGGGCATACGCTAAATAAAAGCGAGTACTGTCAATATCACTGACCTTCCATTTCCTCGGAAACGGGCATACGCTAATGAAAGCGAGCATCGTCAATATCTCTGACCTTCCATTTCCTCGGAAACGTGCATACGCTAATAAAAGCGAGTATCGTCAATATCACTGACCTTCCATTTCCTTGGAAACAGGCATACGCTAATAAAAGCGAGTATTGTCAATATCTCTGACATTCCATTTCCTCGAAAACAGACATACGTTCATAAAAGCGAGTATCGTCAATATCTCTGACCTTCCATTTCCTCGGAAACGGGCATACACTAATAAAAGCGAGTATCGTCAATATCTCTGACCTTCCATTTCCTCGAAAATGGGCATACGCTAATAAAAGCGAGTATCGTCAATATCATTGACCTTCCATTTCCTCGGAAACGGGCATACGCTAAATAAAAGCGAGTATCGTCAATATCTCTGACCTTCCATTTCCTCGGAAAGGGGCATACGCTAATAAAAGCGAGTATCGTCAATATCTCTGATCTTCCATTTCCTCGGAAACGGGCATACGCTAATAAAAGCGAGTATCGTCAATATCATTGACCTTCCATTTCCTCGGAAACGGGAATACGCTAAATAAAAGCGAGTATCGTCAATATCTTTGACCTTCCATTTCCTCAGAAACGGGCATACGCTAATAAAAGCGAGTATTGTCAATATCTCTGACCTTCCATTTCCTCGGAAACGGACATACGCTAATAAAAGCGAGTATTGAGCCTCCGAAGACTCGAACGAGCAACTCTGCGGGGAAATTCTGACATCAGCTGCCAGACATCCATCTTGAACGAAAATGGGTAACAACTTCGAAGGTATAATCATGAAGTTTTCAATGTCGATGTAACAGCCATTCGAGGAAGACTCTACTGGGGAATTTCTGACGTCACCCATCAAACATTTACTTTGACAACCAGTAACGACCTCAAAGGTCTAATCCCTGAAATCTTTTCCTTTTAAAACGCTGACGTAACAACAATCTGAGGAAAACTCCGCCGGGGAAAAAGAGAAACTGAACTAAGTAACTCTGATGAGGGAGCACACGATAGGACAGATGTTATCATCACATATCTCATGCCAAGAATTTTAATATCCGAAAACCACCTTGAACACGAATTCCAACTACCTGCATGGAAGGACGCCTGAAAACAAAGAGGTAACCAACCTGACTTATGTTTCAAAATGCATATGTTTGAAAATGGCGTAATGCTCCATACGTAATGGAATGCTACGCGTTTGGGGTAGATGCAAATATGATGCAGATATGATGATATATGCAAAATGCAAATGCAGGCTCGGGTTGCCGGAGAAAAGCTGGATACAGAAACGCTTCAACAAAATAAATGCTGAGGACAAAGCCAACTCCGCTGGGGATAACCGGGTATCACAAAATTATTCCAGCAAAATAAATGCTAGAAAGGTGAAACGCCTCCGCTGGGGGAAGAAACAATCCTGCTGGGGGATAGCTTAACAAATCCGGAGTTACGAACTCTGCTGAGGATAATCAACCTATTGGACAAAAGACAACCTGCTGGAGAAACAGAAAAAACCATCCTGCACGGGGATGAACTTTTCAAACCACGGACAACCTGGCTGTGCCCTGTGAGGACTTCACTGTGGATTACATGTGCACATGATCATCGTTGGGAATGCACATCACTGCCTGACCGCTTGCTAACCCACATACGACTCTTGTGGGGATAAATATGTGACTTCCATCTGCTGGGGAGGAATACAATCATCTAGAGCCTGCTCCTACGTCAAGGGACTCTGGCTGGGGAAACACGATCCCTTATCTGCTTGCTGTGAAGGTAACGACCCTGCAAAACATGAGCAACAACAAGATATCCTATACAACAGGAAATATCTAGATCAATAGCCGTGACAATTGCTCAGTCAATTCAAAGTTTTAACAATTATTGGCCGAGGCCTGCAAGTTTATGCACGTGCAAGTTTATCAAAAACATCGGTGTTTTCCACAAACAAAACAGTAAAAGTTAAAACAAGAACAAACATCAAGTACTGAATAGTATGTGTTTATTGATAACGCGCCTGTAAATAGGCAAACTTTTGTACAATGGATGCAACTCCTGAAAAGAGGAAGCTACAAAAACAAATATAAATATGTACAGAGGTACAAAGAAATTTGTATACATGTCGGCAACGTGGTACAGACAAACACCATGAGCTGATCCTCCTATGACTCGCCTGACTCCGATGCTTTCCCGATACTCCGTCTTCGAAAGAGATTGACTCGGATAATCGACCCTCAGGTTCTCCCAAACCACTAAGCAATGCAGTATCAAACTCGGACCGCAATCATTTGCTTTTTCAATCCCTAACTTTTGCCTGAATCGCCCTTTGCGGGTTTTCGATTCACCAGGATACCCTTTTTTTGCCGAAGTCACCTTTTCAGGTTTTCGACTTCACGGGTGTACATCTTTTCAATTTTATCCCTAATTTTTTTCTGAATCTCCCTTTGCGGGTTTTCAATTCACCGGGATACCCTATTTTTGCCTGAACATTCTTTTTTCTGTCCAGCGGATCTCGTTAAGCAAAGTATTTTTTAACTGCATCCGAGTTCACAGGGGATGAAAAGTCCTCGCCATCCATGGTGGACAACAGTAAGGCTCCTCCGGAGAAGACCTTTCGAACGATGTATGGACCTTCATAGTTGGGAGTCCATTTGCCCCTGTGATCTGATTGTGGTGGGAGAATCTTCTTCAGCACAAGATCGCCCGTCTGAAAACTTCGAGGGCGCACCTTCTTGTCGAAAGCTTTCTTCATCCAGCTCTGGTATAACCGACCATATGCGATAGATGCAAGTCTCTTCTCATCCATCAAACTGAGCTGATTCAACCTATTCCTTACCCACTCTGCCTCATCAAGTTGGACATCAAGTAAAACCCTCAAAGAAGGAATCTCAACTTCTAATGGTAGGACAGTGATAACGCGAAATCATATATATATATATATATATATATATATATATATATATATATATATATATATATATATATATATATATATATATATATATATATATATATATATATATATATATATATATATATATATATATATATATATATATATATATATATATATATATATATATATATATATATATATATATATATATATATATATATATATATATATATATATATATATATATATATATATATATATATATATATATATATATATATATATATATATATATATATATATATATATATATATATATATATATATATATATATATATATATATATATATATATATATATATATATATATATATATATATATATATATATATATATATATATATATATATATATATATATATATATATATATATATATATATATATATATATATATATATATATATATATATATATATATATATATATATATATATATATATATATATAATGATGTACTTTTCTACTAATCGGCGACCGTTTTTACTCCGAATTCGGATATTTCCACACTGTTTGCCCATTATTTTGCAGATATTCAAAGTCCATGCTCAAATGGAGCAAGATAAATAAAAGAAGCATTTACAGGTGAAAACCAAGTGAAAATCAGGCCAAAAAGCAGCATAAACGAGTTCTGCTGATGTGACGACCATCACAAGGGTGTGACGACCGTCATGCGTGTGACGACCGTCACAGGTCCATGACGACCGTCATGCAGTTAAAATGCAGTTTTCTGCACGTGCTGTCAAATTATGAAAGTGCCAAAGAGAAGTGGTACCACTTCCCGAAGAAATAAACCGTGGAATATCCCATCTATAAAAGGAGGTAGCTGGTACCAGAAAAAGGGAGCCGCATTGAAGAGACGAAGTGCTGCCAATTTACCTTCAGAGCATTTATTCAAATTCCCATTTTTTCTTATCGTTGTTTTATTTCCTTTTTCTTTCCTTCCTTGCAATTGTTGTTTTACTTCCCATTTCTATTCTGTACGAGTAATTGGCATAAAGACAAAATCCTGCCGCCATTTTGGAGGATTTCCCAAAAGGCAAATCAAATTATTTAGAGGTTTCTATTCTAATCGTAATTGAATTGTTATTTCCTATTGTAATGAATATTATTATTTTCAGCCATTATTTACGTTCTGCTAATTTATATTCCATGCTTGGCTAAATCTTAAGTAATCGGTATGTAGTAAATAATCTGATGGGATTCAATAATTAACCGGTGTATATCTACCTTTTCAAAAAACTTATTTATGGCTTCAGTTTTTAAATTTGACTTTTCTAAATAAACCTTCGTCGCGACAGCGAGAAATTATTTACAGTAGTTTTGCCACGACAGTGGGAAATTCATAAATGTACGAACCAACAAGCGACAGCTGAGGCTAAGACCAGATAGTAAAAACTAGGCATTCATTTTAAAAACAGTGACAACGCTTTAAAAGGAATTAGAACTTAATAGTTTTTAAAAAGTAACTTTAACCCCGAACGGGATAGTGACAACATACGTTCCGCCTTAGAGTTGCGACTAGCGTCAACAACCATCGTGAGACAAAGGTCTTTAAACCATCATTTTCTTCTTAAACTATTTTTGAAAACCTAAAGACACCGGTGACCTATAGAATCCCTGAAGAAATAACATATTACATACCGATTTAAGCATTTATACCTTAAGTAAAAGCTTTAGTTCCCTTTAGTTTACACACTTATGTTGTTATTATTCCCTTAAAACATTACCAACCTAGCAAAACACCATAACAACCAATAATACTAGTTTGATTATGAGTCCCTGTGCGATCGATATCTATTATTACTACGCGATAGACTGTGCACTTGCAGTTAATTGAGTTAGACATAGAAAGTCGCGATCAAGTTTTTGGCGCCGTTGCCGGGGACCCGTTTAGTCAATAGTGTAATCTTTTGTTACACAATATAGACTAGGTTAACAATTCTCTCTCCCTCTACTCATTCTTCGATTGTATGCCAAGTACTCGCTCACAAGGCGACATCTTACAACCTACAATCGCCGAACTAGAGCGCTTCTTACATCTAAGAAGGCGCATCATCGAATATCAACGAAGACACAACATTCCTGATCTTCTAGCTCATCCTCCTGTTGAAGAAGCAAAGATGGCTGAAGGACCTCAGAACAAACCGCTGGAGGACTACGCTACACCCTCTTAGATGGAACCTCGAAGTAGCATTGCTGCCCCAGCTATCAATCGAACCGATTTCGAACTAAAACCGTCATTGCTGTCAGCTGTACAACAAAATTAATTCTCAAGAAATGCAACTAAGGATCCAAACGAACACTTAACGAAGTTTGTGCAATACGCAGACATAGTGAAGGCAAATGGAGTAACTCCAGACGCAATAAGACTTCGTCTTTTTCCTTTCTCTCTTAGAGATAGAGCTTGGACATGGTTACAATCCTTACCATCCAACTCCGTTACGACGTGGGAACAGTTGAAGAACGTTTTCTTAGCGAGATACTTTCCGCCAAACAAAGTTGCTATGCTTAGAGCTCAAATCAACGGATTTCGACAAAAAGATACTGAATCTCTCTACGAAACGTGGGAAAGTTTCAAAGATATGATGAGAGCATGTCCTCACAACGGTTTAGAAGACTGGGTGACAATTCATACTTTCTATAATGGGCTTCTGTATAACACCAGATTAACGGTAGACGCCGCCGCGGGCGGTGCACTTAAGGATAAGCCATACAACAAAGCCTATCAACTAATCGAAAACATGTCTCAGAACCACTGCCAATGGGGAGGCGAACGAACTCCAGCAGAGAAACCCGCAGCGAAAGGTGGGATGTACGAGATCAGCAGCCTTGAAAAATTCAACGCTAAAGTAGATGCTCTAGCACAGAAAATCGACAGTCTGACCATTAACCCAACTGCAACCGTAGCTGCTGTAACTCAAAACTGCGAGTTATGCGGAATCGCCACTCATAATGCGCCCGAGTGCCCATTGTTGGCCGGAATCCCACCAGACCAAGTAAATTACGCTCAAGGAAATCCTTACGCAAATACTTACAACCCAGGATGGAGGAACCACCCAAAATTTTCCTACAAGAACGATAATGCCTTGCAAGCACCAGCCGCTCCGCCAGGATATCAGAAACCAGTCGTTGCTGCCCAGACTGCCCCTAGGAAATCAAATCTCGAATTGATGATGGAAAAATTCATAGCTACTCAAGCTCAAACAAACAAAGAATCCCTGAATCAAAACATACACACTAGCGAGCAGATTAAACAGCTGACCGGAAAAGTAGACGCTTTAGCCACCCACAATAAAATGCTCGAAACGTAGATATCACAAGTGGCTCAACAACAAGCCTCTGCAGCTGCCCCAACTGGAACATTTCCAGGCCAGCCCGAACCTAATCCTAAAGGTCACGCAAACACTGTTATATTGAGAAGTGGAAAAGAATTGTAAGGCCCAACAGATCCTAGGAATGAAGATTTAGTAATGCATCAGAAATCCGATAAACCAACCGAAAAGGAGTCTGAAACAGAAAAGAAGGAATGTGACGAGCAAAAGGCCGCCAAAGATGAAAACTCATACGTGCCTCCAGCGCCATATAAACCACCTATCCCTTATCCTCAAAGATTACTAAACTCCAAAACTTCAGGACAATTTAAGAAATTTGTTGAACTTCTGAAACAACTAAACATCACTATTCCTTTCACGGAAGCGATAACTCAAATGCCGTCATACGCTAAGTTTCTTAAATAAATCTTGTCTAATAAAAGGAAAATAGAGGATAACGAGACAGTGACACTCACTGCCGAATGTAGCGCAATCATTCAAAACAACATGCCTCCTAAACTAAAAGACCCAGGTAGTTTCTCCATACCCTGCGTCATAGGAAAGTTCGTTATAGACAAAGCTCTATGCGATCTAGGAGCCAGTATAAGTGTAATGCCTTTATCTATATGCAAAAAGCTGAATATGGGAGAACTAAGACCAACTAAAATGTCTGTACAATTGGCTGACCGATCAGTCAAATATCTCGTCGGTGTACTGGAAAACGTTCCAGTACGCATAGGCCAATTCTATATCCCAACCGACTTCATAATCATGGACATCAAAGAGGACTCTGTTACCACAATTATCCTAGGAAGACCGTTCCTAGCTACAGTCGGAGCTATCATAGACGTAAAGAAAGGAAGGCTAACATTCGAAGTAGGAGAAGAAAAGATAGAGTTCATCCTTACTAAATTCTTGAAGGCACCAGCTATAGATGACACATGCTATATAGTAGATGTCATTGACGAATGCATACGAGAATTAGAGAAGGAGGAAACTACATATTCTGAAATCATGAAAATCCAGATCCCTGCTATTCATGAAGACGACAACTGGCATGCACCATACAAAGATGATAGTCTGAGCGAGATCTTAGCACTCACTCCAAATCACATGCCAGGTCCAAAAAACCCAGCTTTAGAACTTAAAGAGCTACCTAAAACCCTCAGGTACGAATTCCTAGATACATAATTCAAAAGACCAGTAATAGTAAACACTAATTTAGGACAATTAGAAACTGAGCAACTATTAGAAGTCCTAAGGAGATACCCAACTGCGTTAGGCTATAATATAAGCGATCTAAAAGGCATAAGTCCCTCCATCTGTATGCACCGTATCATGCTGGAGGAAGACGGCAAAACTTTAAGAGAACATCAGAGAAGGATAAACCCGATCCTAAGCACTGTAGTCAAAGACGAGGTGAAAAAGTTACTAGACGCAGGAATCATATACCCGATTTCCGACAGCCAATGGGTCAGCCCAGTACACGTAGTACCCAAGAAAGGAGGCGTTACTGTAGTGAAGAATGCGAAAGGCGAATCGATAACCCAAAGAGTTGTGACCGGAAACAGGATGTGTATCGATTACAGAAAACTGAACAAGGAAACTCAGAAAGATCACTTCCTTTTACCTTTCATAGACCAAATGTTGGAAAGACTAGCGAAACATTCGTACTTCCGCTATCTAGATGGTTATTCAGGATTCTTTCAAATTCCTATTCACCCCGATGACCAGGAAAAGACAACATTCACCTGTCCCTATGGTACCTTTGCTTATCGCCGAATGCCGTTCGGACTGTGCAATGCTCCAGCAACCTTTCAAAGATGCATGATGGAAATCTTTGCGGATTTCATAGATGACATCATGGAAGTGTTCATGGATGACTTCTCTGTATGCGGACAAAGCTTCGAAAGCTGCCTGTCAAATTTAGAAATGGTACTCAAAAGATACGCTAAAGTAAACCTTGTCCTTAATTGGGAAAAATGCCATTTCATGGTCCGACAAGGCATCGTTTTAGGACACGTCATATCTGAAAAGGGGATCGAAATTGACAAAGCCAAAATAGAAATCATAAAGGATCTCCAACCTTCAAAAAACGTACGAGAAATACGAAGCTTCTTAGGACACGCTGGATTCTACCGAAGATTCATAAAGGATTTCTCGAAAATCACAAAACCTCTTACAGGTTTATTAATGAAAGATGCCGAGTTCATCTTCGACAAAGAATGCTTAGAGGCATTCGAAACTCTAAAGTCAGCACTTATCACCGTACCAATCATGCAACCCCCAGATTGGCGACTACCATTCGAAATCATGTGCGATGCGAGTGATTACGTTGTAGGCGCAGTTCTAGGACAAAGGAAAGACAAGAAGCTTCACGCTATCTATTACGCCAGTAGAACATTAGACCCTGCCCAAATGAACTACACCACAACGGAAAAGGAACTTCTAGCAGTTGTGTTTGCTCTTGACAAATTTCGTTCCTACTTGGTAGGAACCAAAATAATCATATACACAGATCACGCTGCCATTAGGTACCTAATAAGCAAAAAGGACGCAAAACCCAGATTATTGAGATGGATCCTATTATTACAAGAGTTCGACTTAGAAATTAAAGATAAGAAGGGGACCGAGAACATAGTTGCAGATCACTTATCCCATATAGAGGGCATCAAACAAGAACCAGTGCCTATCAATGACGATTTTCCCTACGAACGTCTGATAGCCAAATTGGAAAGCGATATGTCTAACTCAACTTCGGAAGAACCAGAACTGGAAAAAGTCGTGGAAGCTGTCTATGCCCAAGCCACTTTACCGTGGTTTTCCGACATCGTTAATTACTTGGACGCAGGCGTGCTTCCACTGGACCTGACTTATCAACAAAAGAAGAAATTCTTCCACGACTTAAAGCATTACTACTGGGACGAACCTCTACTCTTCAAACGAGGCGCCGACAACTTATACCGTCGCTGTGTCCTAGAGGAAGAAATAGAAGACATCATCTCTCAATGCCATTCAGCACCTTATGGTGGTCATGCTAGCACCTCAAAGACGTGCGCTAAAATTCTACAATCTGGCCTATTTTGGCCCAGTCTCTGGAAGGATGTCCATAGCGCTGTACTAAAATGCGACTGGTGCCAACGCACTAGCAACATCTCACGACGCGATGAAATGCCTCAGAGAGGAATTTTAGAAGTAGAAATCTTTGACGTCTGGGGAATCGACTTCATGGGACCTTTCCCATCCTCTTTTGGAAATAAATATATACTCGTCGCTGTCGACTATGTATCGAAATGGATAGAGGCCGTTGTCGCTCCAACAAATGACACGCGAGTAGTCGTTAAACTCTTTAAAAACACAATCTTTCCTAGATTCGGTGTGCCCAGACTCGTCATTAGTGACGGTGGTTCGCAATTCATACCGCGAATCTTTGACAAACTCCTCTCCAAATATGAAGTCAAACACCGTGTAGCCACGCCGTATCATCCACAAACCAGTGGACAAGTGGAGGTTTCGAACAGAGAAATAAAGCAAATTTTATAAAAGACTGTCGAAACCTCCAGGAAAGATTGGTCCTCAAAGCTGAACGAAGCTTTATCGGCTTATAAGACCGCCTTTAAGACACCAATAGGCACCACACCATTTAAACTAGTCTACGGAAAATCATGTCACCTGCCGGCAGAATTAGAGCATAAAGCCTTCTGGGCTATTAAGACGCTAAACTTCAACTACACTGCGACAGGAGAGAAACGAATCTTGAACCTTCATGAATTGGAAGAGCTCAGATTAGACGCGTACGAGAATGCACGCATCTACAAAGAAAGAACAAAAAAATGGCATGATAAACGTTCGATCAGGAAATAATTCAGTGTGGGAGACATCGTGCTCCTATTCAACTCCATATTAAAACTCTTCCCTGGAAAATTGAAATCTAGATGGTCTGGACCTTTTGAGGTCACCAAAGTCCTTAAGAGTGGAGCTGTTGAAATCAAAAATCAAATCAACGCACCGTTTATAGTAAACGGACAGCGTTTGAAACATTATAATCAAAATGAACACAGCGACCACATGAGCAATATGAAATTGCTCGAGCTTCCCGAATAGCACATATCCAAGCTATCGTCAGGCTTCTGACGTTAAAGACAGCGCTGATGATCACGACTTTCTATGTCTAATACAACCTAACTGCAAGTGCACAGTCTATCGCGTAGTAATAATAGATATCGATCCCACAGGGACTCGTAATCAAACTAGTGTTCTCGGGAGTTACTATGTTTAGCTAGGTAGAATATGTTTAAGGGAATAAGATTGTCACTAAAAGGGAACTAAGAATACTATTTAGATTATAATTGATTGAATCGATACGTAGTAATTATGTTCTTCAGGGATTTGATAAGTTACTGGTGTACGAAATAATTTTCAAAGTTTATTTAAGCAGAAAATGGTGATTTGAAGACTCTCGCCTCACAATGGTTATTGACGCTAATCATAATCCTAAGGGCCAAACGTACACTTTCGTATCCCGTTCGGGGTTAAAATTATTTTTTGGAAATCTCTAAGTTCTAATTCATTTTAAAGTGCTTTCGCTGTTATTAAAATAAATGACTGGTGTTTACTATCTGACCTTACCGCAGATTTCGCTTGTTGGTTCGTATCTTAATTAATTTCCCACTTTTGTGGCAAAACTACTTTTAAATAAGTTCTCGCTTTCGCGACGAAGTTTATTCAGTGAATCAATTTTAAACACTCAGACCATAAATTACTTTTTTGAAAAGAAAGTTTTTTCAACCAGTTGTTATCAAATCCCATTCGAATTATTACTACATATCGATTACCTAAGTTTAGCTAGACATGGATTTGGGAAAGATAAAACATAAATAAAAATAATAAATAATGATTTGCATTATAATAAAACTGAAATCGGTTGAAATGAGAAACCTGTAAATATGCCAATTGGCCTTTGGGCAGATCCTCCACAAATGTTGGCAGGATTCTGATCTCTAATGCCAATTTGATCGTACAGTACAAGTAGAAATTATAGAAGAATGGAAAATGGAATACAGGAAAGGTAAAGAGAAATAAATAAGAATATTGCTGGAAAATAAGCTCTGGAAATAAATTCGGCAGCACTTCGTGGTATGAATGCAGCCCCCTTCTGAAGTCCCTTTCTTGCCTTTTTATAGAAGTGGAATTCCAACGGTTATCCTTGGAGATGATGGACTTTGAGGCAGATAATTTAGGGAGTCATGGTCCACTCTGTGAGAATTGGAACTGATTCTTTAACGTGTAATTGAAGTGGGGCGTTTTTGCCTGCATGACGGTCGTCACAAGGTGTGACGGTCGTCACCCGTGTGACGGTCGTCATGAAGCTGTGATGGTCGTCACATCAGCAAAAACAGCTTCCTGCGCTTTTCATTGTGTTTTCACTCCTTTTTCGTCCATATTTCATCTGAGATTGCTTCTTTTCTTCATGTTGCCTTGTTTAGACGTGATCGTTGAATACCTGCAAAACATCAGACAAATACACGGAAATAACCCGAAATCGGATCGAAAACGGTTAGACTTTAGTTGAATTATGCATAAAAATATCTATATGATTTTGTGTTATCAAACTCCCCTAAGCTTGAATCTTTGCTTGTCCTCAAGTAAAACGTGAAAAGGTCGGCAAGCGCGAGGTAGTTTCTTCGTTCTCAAAAGTCGGGAAAAACCGGGATTCTTGGTAGGAACAAAACGAGTATCATGACGACACTGGACTACAGGCCTTCAGAGGTCTCCTTTTTATGCAAATCGGTCCTAGTCATGCTACTGTAGCTTGGTGTCAAGGTTCTCGCGGCAAGTTCACCCTGTTTGTTCTAGCGCAATCACATTAAGCCCGTTGTCCGTACACTTTCATGGCAAGTCGACCTGTTAGTGAATATGATCTCATCTCTTGTTTTTGATCTTCTTCATTGATCATAAGCTTATGTCATTGATTTTTCAATGGGTTTTCGTGCCGTTGGGCTAAATGCTCGGGTGAGGAGCACCTAACTTAGAAGGAAACGTGTCTTATATTTTTGGGCTATTTAGCTCCCTTTTCATGATTTTTCATCTTTTTGGAGATCATACACTTATTTGCATCGGTCGCTCGCTTAGAAGTGTTTTTGGAATGGTGCTGACTGCTAGTATAAACTACTTGGGGTTGAGTTTGCGTAGACACTTGAGACTTTGGTACACGTAGGTAGTGAAACCGACTCGCATAAACTAGAGATCTAAGGTGTCTGGACGATACTGGTTTTGTTAGAACTGTCGTTTCCTCGGAGTTTCAAAACTTGTTTTGAACTCGGTTGCATTCTCGTGATGCCTTTGCTTTTGAGGAACGAACTAAAATTTTTGTTTACGTTGAATAATGTGGAGATTGTTTGCGTAACGGGAAAAATATATAGACGAGCTTTATTTGCTAGAAATAGAAAGTGTTAAAATAGAAATTATGAAAATTCAAAGTGCAGTGAAATGGAAATAAAGGAAATAAAGGAAATTCAGAGTACAGTGGAATGGAAATAAAGGCTCCGCTCCCACACTATCTCGATCAGTGTCCTCACTGGTTCTTGAAGCATGCGAGAGGGAGATACAACTGAAAGTGAAAATACAAATAACTGAAATATAGTAAACAATGAAGGAAAAAAATGGAAATCTAGTCACGGCCTCTGTCACGTCCGCGCTGGCGTCGTCTGGATTTGGCAAGGGCTACTCTGTCCTCATAACTCATAGCTCCGGTATGGTAGACGGTGTCTCGGAGTCCTTCGACCTGCAAGGTCAGATTCGCTAGGCTCTCAGTGATCGTAGCTTGGCCGGTGTGAAGTTGTTGCATTTGAGTCCGGTGCCAAGCTTCGAACTGGTCAGCTCGCTGATTCTGCTGCTGCAGCATCGCGAGTATCTGTGCCTGCTGGTCTAGGGAGCGGCGGAGGTCCTCTTCTGTGTAGTCTGGTACGGGGTGATGGCGGCGGCGGCGAGAGGATGTACCTTTTGGAGGAGGAGGCTGCGATGCCTCTGGGTGCTCGGACCTGTCCAACTCAGCTTGGATTTCATCATCAGAACCGTGAGTGTGATCCTGAGTAGGAACAG
Organism: Lathyrus sativus; assembly: GCA_963859935.3. Classification (NCBI taxonomy): domain Eukaryota; kingdom Viridiplantae; phylum Streptophyta; class Magnoliopsida; order Fabales; family Fabaceae; genus Lathyrus; species Lathyrus sativus. The sequence goes on from OZ012741.1 coordinate 161,170,196, forward strand.
CGGCAGCAGGAGGGGCAGTGAGGTCGAACAACCAGTTGGTACGGTCCTCTGGGTGTGTGCGGGTGTGGTACGGAAGGATGATGCTTCGGACGGTCTTGCCACGCACTACCGGATGGTATTTGCCGTCAGCTTTGGAGCGGATAAGATGAGAGGCTCTGCAGTGGTCGGTGTCAAGGAACACCGAGGGGATGGACTGGAGGTGCTGGAGGCGGTCGCCAAGGTTCAGCCCAAGTGCAATAGCCGTGACAATCCCGCCAAAGTAGAATGGCTTCGAGCCACGGTTGCAGTTGGCCTGAATATGAGCCAGCAAAAACGGGGCAGCGTTGACAGGCTCATTGTTGAAGACGCAATGAAGAAAGAAGAGCTCTTTCGAGTTCACTTTGTGGTTGTTGTCTCTGGCGAAGATAGTGTTACTCAACACTCTGTGAAAGTACCGGATGGTTGGGTTATGGATATGAGTGGCGTGCAGGGAGTCCCAACCATCGGTATTGAGGCCGGTCAACTGATACCACAGCGCGAAAGCTTCGTGCTGGAATTGATCGGTGATGCGGCGGTGAGCGTTGTCGCCGCGAGGTAGCTGTAGAATGCTGGAAATCTGATTTTGGTGCATCTGATAGTTGACGCCAAACATCCGGAAACAAGCGGCACCTGAGTGTTGGTTAAGTTCGCCGCTGGATGTGGCGTAAGTGAACGAACTCAAGAACTCAAGAGTGAGTTGTTCATATGTTGGTTGTGGGTTGGTGCATAGGTGCCAGATGCCTTCCCTTTGAAGCATCCAAGTTACGCCTTCAAGGAGTCCGAGCTCCGTAAGCGATGGAAGGTGCGGGTAGTGAGTCGGCTGGAGCGACCTCTGATGAAATGCGATGTAGTTTGCTCGTTGTCTTTCGCCTAAGTCTCCTTCACTGAAGGTAATGTTACTGACATCTGGGGTTTCTGCATTCCTTGCCATTGTTGGGAGATGGAGAGGTTTCTGAGGTTTGGGGTTTTTCTGCAGAGAGGGAAGAACTGACAGAAGTGTGGTTTGGAGGTTGAATTTGGAGTTGAAATTTATAGTTCAATGTGGGGAGGACGAAAATTCGTAGTGGGGTAGGAGTTAGGATGATTGAAAGTGATAATGGGGGGAGGTGGAAGAGAACACGAACCCTGTTTTATCAAATATCAGTTTTTGACTGCGTGACGGTCGTCACATAGGTGTGACGGTCGTCACCCGCGTGACGCTCGTCAGGGTCCTGTGACGGTCGTCACAGCAGCAAAATCTGCAGAACGCAGAATTTTGCTTTGAGGGCGTACTCGTAGTGACTTTAAGGCTTTGTAATGATACTACAATATAATTGAATAGCCAACAAACAACGGATAATGCGAAAATAGAATAATTGCATAAAAACTAGAATTGAAATAACATAAAATTGAAATGATTGTATGTAGTACATAAAGAAAACTAACAATGCGAAAAATCCAAATGATTGAATGAAACTAAACTAGACTAAACTAAACTGAAACTACTGCTAAGAACTAGTAACTAATCTTTTCGTGCCTTCAACTCATCGAATTTCCGTGAATAGTAGTCGAGTTGGTCGCAGACTAAATCCATGAAGCCCACCAGTTCGTTGTGCATGCTTGCGATGTCAGCTTTTACATTAGTCAGAGCTGTATCGACGTCGTCCAATCTGAGTAACACGACATCCATTTTGTCGGTGGTCTCCTCAGGGATGGGCTCAGGATAAGTGTTGTAGTGTGGAGGAGTCGTAGGGTCTACTTCAGTTTCAGATACAGCGTCCTCATAGTACATATAGTTGTGTGCCTCAGAGATGTGGTCACTATCATACATATAGTTCTTTGGTGTTGACTGTGGTGAAAGAGGTCCCATAGGCTCATCCAATTCATAGAGCCAGTTGTCCTTGTTGTGGATACTTGTCATCAGATGATCAGGCAGTGTAAATAGCTGTACTGGTTTTTCGTTAATGAGATACTCATACGGTCCAGGTCCCATAGTTCCTAAGATGCGCCTGTTAAAGCAGAATTGTATGTTCATGGGTCGGATGGTGCCAAAACGAGTGCTGGCATTTAAGTGGAATCTAAGGCCAAGCTCGTGGGCAATCATTGTTACTAGGCCTCCTATAAGGATAGGTGTCTGAGGTTCCAGCGTGAGGCGTTTGAAAGATCTCATCATGAAAGGCACTGCATTTACTGTCCGTCCCTGAGAAGCACAGAACATGATGAATAACTCCTCTTTAGATACTGCAGTAATATTTTCTTCTTTTCCAAACAAGGTGTGAGCTAGTATCTTATGGAAGTATCTGAAGGCTGGGTTATGAATGTCATCATTATACATTCGGTCTGGTTCAGGGTGATAGTCGCCTGTGATTCTACCCCAGAATTGATCGAGTTGAAAATCAATATCGTCATCTTCTGCACTGATGAACACATGCGGTCCGCTAGGGAATCCTAGGAGGTTAGCTAGTGACATCCGGCTATGGGTTTGGTCCATTCCAAACAATCGGAAGGTAATCAGCTCTGTGCTGGATCCAAAACCATAGTTGGGTATGTATCTGAAAGAACTAAGGAATTCATAGGTAAGATCCTTGTAGGTAGCGAAACGTGTTTTCAGAGCAGTGTTCTCCCAACCCAGTTGATTGAACAGGTATTGAATGCTATACGTGATCCCTAGTTTATCCATAGTAGCCTTATCATAATACAGCGTTAAGGCGAATTCTCTTTCGGTCAGTGCTGCAAATCTTGCCTTTTGAGCGAGTCCTCGGAAGTGAACTTTTGTGAAGTCGTATTCGGCCATACTCGCAGGTAATTCGGAGAAAACAGAAGGAATGTTTTGAAGGCGTTTAAAAATCCTGAAAAGTTTGAAACAGGAAATTGAAGTCAGGATTTTTAGAAACGAATGGCGGTAGAAACAAAAGACAAAAGAGAGAAAATAAAATAAAAAATAAAAGTATGAAAATGAACGAAAGTAGAAAGTAGTAGTAATTATAAGTTTAGAATTTTCGATGGATTTTCAAAGTAAAATTTTAAAGAAAAATACAATAACGAGGGAAATTGGGTTGCCTCCCAATAAGCGCTGTTTTTAACGTCTAAAGCCAGACGATAGCTTGGTGAGAAGCTATTCGGGTGTTTGAGCTGGAAGCTCAAGCAAAGCTATACTGCTGACTTGGGGACTGTTGTCGTTCTTATGATAGTGTTTTAGACGTTGCCCGTTTACGATGAATGGCGCATTCATCTTATCGGTAATTTCAACAGCTCCACTATGAAGTACTTTAGTCACTTCATAGGGCCCAGACCACCTAGATTTTAGTTTACCTGGGAAGAGTTTTAATCTTGAATTAAATAGCAATACGATGTCTCCCACACTGAATTGTTTCCTGATTGAACGTTTATCATGCCACTTTTTAGTTCGTTCTTTGTAGATACGGGCATTTTCATAAGCGTCTAATCGAAGTTCTTCCAACTCGTGTAGGTTCAAGATTCGCTTTTCTCCTGCCTCGGTGTAGTTGAAGTTGAGTGTCTTAATGGCCCATAAGGCCTTATGCTCTAATTCTACAGGGAGATGGCAGGATTTACCGTAAACCAATTTATAGGGGGTAGTACCTATTGGTGTCTTAAATGCGGTCCTATAAGCCCATAAAGCTTCTTGTAGCTTTGACGACCAATCTTTCCTTGAGGTAGCGACGGTCTTTTCCAAGATCTGTTTTATTTCTCTGTTCGAGACCTCTACTTGTCCGCTAGTTTGCGGATGATAAGGCGTAGCTACTCGGTGTCGGACTCCATATTTAGAGAGAAGTTTATCGAATATTCGCGATATGAAGTGAGATCCGCCGTCACTAATGACGAGTCTCGGTACACCGAATCTAGGAAAGATTGTGTTTTTGAAGAGTTTGATTACTACTCGTGCGTCGTTTGTTGGAGCAGCTATGGCTTCTATCCATTTAGACACGTAGTCGACAGCGACGAGTATGTAGTTATTACCAAAAGAAGGTGGAAAAGGTCCCATGAAATCTATTCCCCAGACGTCGAAGATTTCTACCTCTAAGATTCCTTTCTGAGGCATTTCATCGCGTCGTGAGATGTTGCCAGTTCGTTGGCATCGATCGCACTTTTGCACAGCGATGTGAACGTCTTTCAAGAGATTAGGCCAAAATAAGCCGACTTGGAGAATCTTAGCGCACGTCTTGGATGTACTAGCATGACCACCGTATGGTGCTGAGTGGCATTGGGAAATAATATTTTCTATTTCTTCCTCTGGGACACAACGACGATATATATTGTCGGCCCCTCTCTTGAAGAGTAGAGGTTCGTCCCAATAATAGTGTTTCAGGTCGTGGAAGAATTTCTTCTTTTGCTGATAAGTAAGATCCGGTGGAAGCACGCCCGCAGCGAGGTAATTAACGATGTCAGCATACCAAGGTAATGTGACTTGGGCATAGACGGCTTCTACGGCTTTTTCGAATTCTGGATCTTTCGAGATTGAGTTGGGTGTGTCACTTTCTAATTTGGCTATCAGACGTTCGTACGGGAAATCGTCATTTATCGGTACTGGTTCATGTCTGATGCCTTCTATTCGGGATAAGTGATCTGCAACAACGTTCTCAGTTCCTTTCTTATCTTTGATTTCTAAGTCAAACTCTTGTAGTAACAGGATCCATCTCAATAGTCTTGGTTTGGCATCCTTTTTTCTTATTAGGTACCTTATGGCAGCGTGGTCTGTGTATATGATAATTTTTGCTCCTACTAAGTAAGAACGAAATTTGTCAAGCGCAAATATAACTGCTAGAAGTTCCTTTTCTGTAGTAGCGTAGTTCATTTGGGCAGGATCTAAGGTTCTACTGGCATAGTAGATAGCATGGAGTTTCTTGTCCTTCCTTTGTCCTAGAACTGCGCCTACAGCGTAATCACTCGCATCGCACATGATTTCGAACGGTAGTCGCCAATCTGGTGGTTGCATGATTGGTGCGGTGATAAGGGCTGATTTCAATGTTTCGAATGCTTTTAAACAGTCGTCGTCGAAGACGAACTCAACATCTTTCATTAACAGGCCGGTCAGAGGTTTTGTGATTTTCGAGAAATCTTTTATAAATCTTCTGTAGAAACCGGCATGTCCTAGAAAACTCCGTATTTCTCGTACGGATTTTGGAGGTTGGAGATCTTTTATAATCTCTATTTTAGCTTTGTCTACCTCGATTCCTCTATCTGATATGACGTGTCCTAGAACTATTCCTTGTCGGGCCATAAAATGGCATTTTTCCCAATTTAGGACGAGGTTTACTTTTACGCAACGTTCTAATACCATTTCTAAGTTCTGTAGGCATCCTTCGAAACTTTGTCCACATACTGAGAAATCGTCCATAAATACTTCCATGATGTCGTCTATGAAATCTGCGAAGATTGCCATCATGCATCTTTGGAAGGTTGCTGGAGCGTTACAGAGTCCGAACGACATTCGGCGGTAAGCAAAAGTACCATAAGGACAGGTGAATGTAGTCTTTTCTTGGTCATCAGGATGGATGGGAATTTGGAAGAATCCTGAGTAACCATCTAGATAGCAGAAATATGAATGTTTGGCTAATCTTTCCAACATTTGGTCTATGAAGGGTAACGGGAAGTGATCTTTGCGCGTAGCCTTGTTAAGCTTTCTATAGTCAATGCACATCCTGCTTCCAGTCACGACTCTTTTTGTTATTGATTCGCCTTTTTCGTTTTTAACTACTGTGACTCCTCCTTTCTTCGGTACGACATGAACTGGGCTGACCCATTCACTATCGGAGATCGGATAGATGATTCCTGCATCTAGCAATTTCTTTACTTCATCTCTGACTACAGTGCTCAGGATGGGGTTCAGTCTTCTCTGATGCTCTCGAGAGGTTTTAGAGTCTTCCTCTATTGTAATTCGATGCATACAGATCGAAGGGCTTATACCTTTTAGATCGCTTATGTTATAGCCTAACGCGGTGGGGTACTTCTTTAGGACTTCTAATAGCTTTTCGGTTTCTGGTTGTCCTAAGTCGGTGTTGACTATCACTGGTCTTTTTAGTTCATCGTCTAGAAATTCATATCTAAGGTTTTTGGGTAGTGTTTTAAGTTCTAAAGATGGGTTCTTCGGACCTGGCATATGGTTTGGGGTCAGTGCTAAGCTTTCGCTTAGGTTGTCGTCTTTGTACGGTTTACGCCAATTATCGTCTTCAGAAATGTCGGGTATTTGAATCTTTATTATTTCTGAATACGTGGTCTCTTCATTTTCAAGTTCTCTTATGCATTCGTCGATTTCGTCTACTAAATAGCAGGTATCGTCTATTGCTGGTGCTTGTAAGAACTTGGTGAGCATGAACTCTATCTTTTCTTCTCCTACTTCGAATGTTAGCCTTCCTTTCTTCACGTCTATAATGGCTCCAGCTGTAGCTAGGAACGGTCTTCCTAGGATAATTGGGGTTACAGTGTCCTCCTTGATGTCCATGATTATGAAGTCGGTTGGAATGTAGAATTGTCCTATGCGTACTGGAACGTTTTCCAGTATTCCGACTGGGTATTTCACTGATCTGTCAGCTAATTGAACGGACATTTTGGTTGGTCTGAGGTCTCCCATATTCAGCTTTTTGCATATAGATAAGGGCATAACACTGATACTGGCTCCTAAATCGCATAGAGCTTTGTCTATTACAAACTTTCCTATGACGCAGGGTATGGAGAAACTACCTGGGTCTTTTAATTTAGGAGGCATGCGGTTTTGAATAATAGCGCTACACTCTGCAGTAAGTGTAACTGTTTCATTATCCTCGATTTTTCTCTTATTCGACAGGATTTCTTTGAGAAATTTAGCGTATGACGGCATTTGAGTTATCGCTTCTGTAAAAGGAATAGTAATATTCAACTGTTTAAGGAGCTCTACAAATTTCTTAAACTGTCCTGAAGTTTTGGAGTTTATTAATCTTTGAGGGTAAGGAATAGGTGGTTTATATGGCGCTGGAGGTGCTTGAGTTTTTTCACTTGCGGTATCCTCCTTCTCGTTGTCCTCCTTCTTCTCTAACTCGGATTCCTTTTCTGCTTGTTCAGTTGGTTTTTGTTGCATGGCTGAGTTTTCGGTCCTCGGATCGATCGGTTCGTCCAATTCTTTTCCACTTCTTAGTATCACAGCATTTTCTTGGCCTTTTGGATTCTGTTCGGGTTGTCCAGGAAATGTGCCAGCAGGTGCGGCAGCAGAGGCTTGCTGTTGAGCCACTTGTGATATCTGAGTTTCTAACATTTTGTTGTGGGTGGCTAAAGCGTCTACTTTTCCTGTCAACTGTTTAATTTGCTCGCTAGTGTGTATGTTTTGATTCAGGAATTCTTTGTTTGTTTGAGCTTGAGTTGCTATGAACTTTTCCATCATCAATTCGAGGTTTGATTTCCTAGGTGCATTCTGAGCAGCTGGTTTTTGATATCCTTGCGGAGCAGTAGGCATTTGCAATGCATTTTCGCTTTTGTAAGAAAAGTTTGGATGATTTCGCCAACCTGGGTTGTAGGTATTTGCGTAGGGATTTCCTTGAGCATAATTTACCTGGTCTGGTGGAATTCCGGCTAGCAATGGGCATTCGGGTGCATTATGAGTGGTGCTTCCGCATAACTCGCAATTTGGAGTTACTGCAGCGACAGTTGCATTGGGGTTAACGGTCAGACTATCGATCTTCTGTGCTAGAGCATCTACTTTAGCATTGAACTTTTCAAGGCTGCTGATCTCGTACATCCCACCTTTCGCTGTGGTTTTTTCTATTGGAGTGCGTTCACCTCCCCATTGGCAATGGTTTTGTGACATGTTTTCTATTAATTGATAGGCTTCATCGTATGGCTTATCCATAAGTGCACCGCCCGCGGCGGCGTCTATTGTCAATCTAGTATTATATAGAAGCCCATTATAGAAAGTATGGATTGTCACCCAGTCTTCTAGACCGTGGTGAGGACATGTTCTCATCATGTCTTTGAATTGTTCCCATGCTTCGTAAAGAGATTCAGTATCTTTTTGTCGAAATCCGTTGATTTGAGCTCTAAGCATAGCAGTTTTGCTTGGCGGAAAATATCTCGCTAAGAAGACGTTCTTCAATTGCTCTCACGTCGTAACGGAGTTGGATGGTAACAATTGTAACCATGTCCACGCTCTGTCTCTAAGAGAGAATGGGAAAAGACGAAGTCTTATCGCGTCTGGAGTTACTCCATTTGCTTTCACTGTGTCTGCGTATTGTACAAACTTCGTTAGATGTTCGTTCGGATCCTCAGTTGCGTTTCCTGAGAATTGGTTTTGTTGTACAGCCGACAGCAAGGATGGTTTCAGCTCAAAATCATTTCGGGTAATAGCTGGGGCAGCAATGCTACTTCTAGGCTCCATCTGAGATGGTGTAGCGTATGCCTTCAGCGGTTTGTTTGGAGGTCCTTTAGCCATCTCTGGTTCTTCTTCTTCTGATTTGGGAATTGGAGTGAGAGGTTCGGGAGTGTTATGTTTGAGTTGTTTGAGTTGGAACTCAATGATTCTACTTCTTAAATGTAAGAAGCGTTCTAGTTCTGCGACTGAAGGTTTTACGATATCGCTTTGCGGGCGATTTCTTGGCATACAATCGACAGAACTAGTAAAGGGAAAATGTAAATTGTTAACCTAGTCTATACGGTGTAACAGAAGGTTACACTATTGACTAAACGGGTCCCCGACAACGGCGCCAAAAACTTGATCGCGACTTTCTATGTCTAATACAACCTAACTGTAAGTGCACAGTCTATCGCGTAGTAATAATAGATATCGATCCCACAGGGACTCGTAATCAAACTAGTGTTCTCGGGAGTTACTATGTTTAGCTAGGTAGAATATGTTTAAGGGAATAAGATTGTCACTAAAAGGGAACTAAGAATACTATTTAGATTATAATTGATTGAATCGATACGTAGTAATTGTGTTCTTCAGGGATTTGATAAGTTACTGGTGTACGAAATAATTTTCAAAGTTTATTTAAGCAGAAAATGGTGATTTGAAGACTCTCGCCTCACAATGGTTATTGACGCTAATCATAATCCTAAGGGCCAAACGTACACTTTCGTATCCCGTTCGGGGTTAAAATTATTTTTTGGAAATCTCTAAGTTCTAATTCATTTTAAAGTGCTTTCGCTGTTATTAAAATAAATGACTGGTGTTTACTATCTGACCTTACCGCAGATTTCGCTTGTTGGTTCGTATCTTAATTAATTTCCCACTTTCGTGGCAAAACTACTTTTAAATAAGTTCTCGCTTTCGCGACGAAGTTTATTCAGTGAATCAATTTTAAACACTCAGACCATAAATTACTTTTTTGAAAAGAAAGTTTTTTCAACCAGTTGTTATCAAATCCCATTCGAATTATTACTACATATCGATTACCTAAGTTTAGCTAGACATGGATTTGGGAAAGATAAAACATAAATAAAAATAATAAATAATGATTTGCATTATAATAAAACTGTAATCAATTGAAATGAGAAACCTGTAAATATGCCAATTGGCCTTTGGGCAGATCCTCCACTAATGTTGGCAGGATTCTGATCTCTAATGCCAATTTGATCGTACAGTACAAGAAGAAATTATAGAAGAATGGAAAATGAAATACAGGAAAGGTAAAGAGAAATAAATAAGAATATTGCTGGAAAATAAGCTCTGGAAATAAATTCGGCAGCACTTCGTGGTATGAATGCAGCCCCCTTCTGAAGTCCCTTTCTTGCCTTTTTATAGAAGTGGAATTCCAACGGTTATCCTTGGAGATGATGGACTTTGAGGCAGATAATTTAGGGAGTCATGGTCCACTCTGTGGGAATTGGAACTGATTCTTTAACGTGTAATTGAAGTGGGGCGTTTTTGCCTGCATGACGGTCGTCACAAGGTGTGGCGGTCGTCATGAAGCTGTGACGGTCGTCACATCAGCAAAAACAGCTTCCTGCGCTTGTCATTGTGTTTTCACTCCTTTTTCATCCATATTTCATCTGAGATTGCTTCTTTTCTTCATGTTGCCTTGTTTAGACGTGATCGTTGAATACCTGCAAAACATCAGACAAATACACGGAAATAACCCGAAATCGGATCGAAAACGGTTAGACTTTAGTTGAATTATGCATAAAAATATCTATATGATTTCGTGTTATCAGCTGATTGGGAGGCAACCCAATTTTTCCCATTTTTCCCTTCTAAATTTATTAAAACTATGTTTTTCTTTTAACTTATAATTTCTATAAATCTCTATTTTCTTATTTTCTAATATTTATTTTATTTTTCTTTTATCGCTCTTTACTTCTTAAAAATATGATCTGAGAGAATGTGATTTTTCCAGGATTTTAAAGTCGTTCTACTTTTCTCCCGTTTTTATCCGACTAACGAGTATGGCCAACATCGACGTTACGACTGTTGTGTTTAGAAGACTAGCTCATAAGGCCAGATTTGAGGCACTGACTCAGAAAAGCTTTGCTTCGACTCTGTACTACGATAGACCCACCATGGACAAGCTAGGAACCCAGGATAGCATTCAGTATTTATTTAACCAATTAGGCTGGGAGCAAACTGCTCTAAAGACCCGATTTGCTACCTTCTGCGAACTGACGTTTGAATTCCTTAGCTCCTTAAGTTACTTACTTGAACATGGCTATGGATCCACTAAAGAGATGATAACCTTTAGAATGCTTGGAATAGACCAAACACACAACCGTACCACGTTAGCTAACATCCTAGGCTTCCCTAGCGGACCTTTTATGTTTACCACCACTGAAGAGGATATTGATCTCGAATTAGACCAATTCTGGGGTTCCATCACTGGTAACTATCACCCAGAACCGAATGACATGCACAATAACGAGATACACAATCCAGCCTTCCGCTATTTCCATAGGATTTTAGCCCATACCCTCTTTGGGAAGGAGGAAAACATTACAACAGTCTCAAAGGACGAGCTGTTCATCCTTCTCTGTGCTTCACAAGGCCGCCCTGTAAATGTTGTCCCTTTTATGATGAGGGCATTTACACGCCTCAATCAGGAACCACACTCACCCATTTTAATAGGAGGCCTAGTCACCATGATCGCCCACGAAATTGGCCTGAGGTATTACCTGAACAAAGCCGTTTGTTTCGGCAACCTCAGATCAATGGATATCCAGTTCTGCTTCAATAGACGTATCTTAGGTACCTTAGGACCAGGAGCCTACGAATACCTCATAGCTGATCAATTTGTCTACCTTTTCACATTGCCCAACCATGAGCTAACCAGTATCCATAACAGAGACAATTGGCTTTATGAATTGGACGAGCCTATGGGACCCCCATCACCTCACTCCACACCCCAGGCTTACATGTATAACAGTGATCAAATCTCAGAAGCACATGACTATTTGTACTACCAAGATTATGAGTCCGAAGTGGAGATAGATCCTGAGACCCCTCCTAACTACCATAACTTTCCTGACCCCACGCCTGAACAAAACACAGACAAGCTAGACACTGTTCTAAGAACTGTAGACGACCTCAAGCTGGAAATAACCACTATCAAAGATGAATTAACGCAGGTTCAGAAGGATTTCGTTACTTACATGGACGTAGTTAGCGACCAATTTAATGACGTTATTCAGCAGGTCAACAACTTGAAGAAACCAAAGGAGTGATATTTTAGTTTTCTCTCTAATTTAAGTTTACTGCATTTCACATTGTTTCACATTATTTCATTTTGCAATTGTTTCCTTTTTTTGGATATTGTATTACTTTAAACTCATTTTTCGATTCAATGTTATTTTTATTTCATTCCAGTATCTCCCTTAACAATGTTTCCTGTTATTTCTTATTTTGTAATCAGTCCATCATAATTCAAAATATCAAATTTTCCACTGTTAAAACGCCCCACAAGCAAAATTCTGCATTTCTGCAGAATTTGCTGCTGTGACGGTCGTCACGCGTGTTACGACCGTCACACATCCCTGACGGTCGTCACGCAGAAAAAACCCCAATTCTGTCAAAACAGAGGTTGCGCACCTCTCCACTTCCTCTCCCCTAATTCCCCATTATCCCACAATTAAAACCCACTAAAAACCCTTCGAATCCCCCATTAAACCTCCACCATTTTCAACTTCCAATTCACCCTTATATATTACCCTCTGCATTCCCATACCTCACCATTCTCAGAAACTCCCTGTTCTCAAACCTCTGCACTTCTGTCACCAAAATGGCCAGACAAACCAATGCAAACCCCAATTTAAGCACCATCACTTTCCGAGAAGGCGTGGCCGGTGAATGGCAGCAGACCAACTTCCTAGCATTCCATTAACGGTCGCTTCAGCCGACCCGGTATGCTCACCTGGATTCTCTGACGGAACTCGGGATTCTCGATGGCGTAACTTGGATGTTACAAAGAGCCGGCATCTCGCATCTCTGCACCAATCCCCAACCCACCTACGAGCAACTCACTCTGGAGTTTCTCAGCTCCTTCGCATACGCAACATCATCTGGCGATACCAACCAACTTACCGGCGCCTCCTGCTTTCGTCTGTTCGGCACTGAATATTAGGTCCCCCAGGACCGCATCGCCGTCATTCTACAGTTATCTCATAGCAACGATGCTCACCGCTGCATCTCCGATCAGTTCTACCAAGAGGCCTTCCCTCTCTGGAACCGACTGACCGGAACCACCCCTGAAAGTTGGGACACTCTGAACGCCACTCATATCCACAACCCAACTATCCGCTACTTCCACCGCGTGTTGAGCAACACAATATTCGCTCGTGACAGTAACCATAAGGTCAACTCGAAGGAGTTGTTTTTCCTCCGTTGGGTGTTCGCCTCGGAACCTGTTAACGCCGCCCCGTTCCTCTTGGCTCACATTCAAGCCAATTGTAACCGCGACTCTAAACCTTTCTATTTCGGTGGCATCATCACATCCATTGCCATAGGCCTCGGTCTTGGCGACCGCCTCCAGACACTCCGCCAGATGCCCCCTGTCTTTCTGGACACCGACCACTACCGCGCCTCCCACCTCATCAAGGCCCGCCGTGATGGGAGATATCATCCGGTAGTGCGAGGCCGCACTATCCAGAGCAGCATCATGCCTTCAAGCACCCGAATGCATCCAGATGATAGAGCCAACTGGCTCTTCGATACCACTGCCCCTGCTGCCCCAACCCAGGATAATATCCAAGAACCCAGGAACGAAGTTCAAGAGGAGCTAGACAGAGCCGACCAGCCTGAGCCATCACAAGCACCTGTTGCCGAAGGCCCTTCCGCGCGCCGCCGCCCCTGTCCTGCCACTGATGACACATCCGAGGCCCTCCTCCGCTGCATCGAACAACAAAACCAGATGATGCTTATGATGGAGCAGTAGAACAGAAGGGCTGAAGAATTTGAAGCATGGCAGAGAGAGCAAACCGGTCAAATTCAGCAATCTTTGCAGTTAATGCAGGATATCCATTCCGGCATGGCCGATGAGATGGCACACCTCACTGTGCGAGTCGACGGCCTCCGTGATTACATCTTCCACACCGGAGCTCTGAACCTCGCAGCACGCGACGCCCCAGCCAGAGGTCGAGGAAGAGATCGAGGGCGAGGAAGGGAATAGTAGTATTTTTTATTTTTGTCATTTTTGTTTTCTTTATTTATTTCCTTTGTACTCCTCCCTTCCGCATTCTTTCAAATCAGTGAGGACACTGATTGAGATAGTGTGGGAGCGGACCGTTATTTCCCTTTTCATTTCCCTTTTCCATGTTATTTCCCATTTCCCATTTTCAATTTAAAGTAATTTTAATTTTCGGCAAATAAGCTCTTATATATATATATATATATATATATATATATATATATATATATATATATATATATATATATATATATATATATATATATATATATATATATATATATATATATATATATATATATATATATATATATATATATATATATATATATATATATATATATATATATATATATATATATATATATATATATATATATATATATATATATATATATATATATATATATATATATATCCATTACGTGAACTCCCCGCGCTTCATATGACATATACAAAGAAACTTTTATCCTCTCTGAAGCTTCACACGATACGCCTAAACTTTACCAAGTTGGAATTTCCGAGAAGAAATTCTAACAAAGCTTCTACGCCCTGACACCTTAGACCTCTGGTTTATGCGAGTCAGTCTGATCGCTTACTCGTATCAAAGCCTCAAGTTTCGACTCGAACGGAGCCCCCAATAGTTTATACGAGCAGTCAGCACCATCCTAAATACTTCTAAGCAAGAAGCCGATGCAAATAAGTGTATGATCTCTAGTAAGAATTCAATAATCTTGAAAGAAAAGAAAAGCCATATTGCATGAATACAGAGATATGTCCCTTCTAAGTTAGGTGCTCCTCACCCGAGCATTTAGCCCAACAGTACGAAACTCTTGCGGATTTATAGCAGAATAAGCATATGTGCAAAGAAAAAAAATCAAAATAGCAGAGAGATCAAAATCACCAACAGGTTTTCTTGCCATGAACATGTGTGGATAACGGGCTTAATGTGACTGCGCCAGAACGAAGCCGGGTAAAATTTGTTGCGAGAGACTTGAAGCCGAGCTGCAGTAACATGATTGGGACTAGCTTGCATAAAAGAGAGGCCTTCGAAGACTTACAATCAAGTGTCGTTGCCGTATGCGCTTTGTTTCCATTGGATCCCCGGTTCTTCTTAACTTGGCGTCCGAGAAATCTTATCAAGGGAAGAGCGTGTCGCGTGCTTGCCGAACTTTAAATTTTTCCTACCTTTACTTGAGGACAAGCAAAGATTCAAGTTTAGGGGAGATTGATAACGCGAAATCATATATATATATATATATATATATATATATATATATATATATATATATATATATATATATATATATATATATATATATATATATATATATATATATATATATATATATATATATATATATATATATATATATATATATATATATATATATATATATATATATATATATATATATATATATATATATATATATATATATATATATATATATATATATATATATATATATATATATATATATATATATATATATATATATATATATATATATATATATATATATATATATATATATATATATATATATATATATATATATATATATATATATATATATATATATATATATATATATATATATATATATATATATATATATATATATATATATATATATATATAATTATGTACTTTTCTACTAATCGGCGACCGTTTTCACTCCGAATTCGGATATTTCCACACTGTTTGCCCAGTATTTTGCAGGTATTCAAAGTCCATGCTCAAATGGAGCAAGATAAAGAAAAGAAGCATTTACAGGTGAAAACCAGGTGAAAATCAGGCCAAAAAGCAGCAGAAACGAGTTCTGCTGATGTGACGACCGTCACAAGGGTGTGACGACCGTCATGCGTGTGACGACCGTCACAGGTCCATGACGACCGTCATGCAGTTAAAATGCAGTTTTCTGCACGTGCTGTCAAATTATGAAAGTGCCAAAGAGAAGTGGTACCACTAACTCCTATATTTTCTGATATCACTCCCACTTCCCGAAGAAATAAACCGTGGAATATCCCATCTATAAAAGGAGGTAGCTGGTACCAGAAAAAGGGAGCCGCATTGAAGAGACGAAGTGCTGCCAATTTACCTTCAGAGCATTTATTCAAATTCCCATTTTTTCTTATCGTTGTTTTATTTCCTTTTTCTTTCCTTCCTTGCAATTGTTGTTTTACTTCCCATTTCTATTCTGTACGAGTAATTGGCATAAAGACAAAATCCTGCCGCCATTTTGGAGGATTTCCCAAAAGGCAAATCAAATTATTTACAGGTTTCTATTCTAATCGTAATTGAATTGTTATTTCCTATTGTAATGAATATTATTATTTTCTGCCATTATTTACGTTCTGCTAATTTATATTCCATGCCTGGCTAAATCTTAAGTAATCGGTATGTAGTAAATAATCTGATGGGATTCAATAATTAACCGGTGTATATCTACCTTTTCAAAAAACTTATTTATGGCTTCAGTTTTTAAATTTGACTTTTCTAAATAAATCTTCGTCGCGACAGCGAGTTTACAGTAGTTTTGCCACGACAGTGGGAAATTCATAAAGGTACGAACCAACAAGCGACAGTTGAGGCTAAGACCAGATAGTAAAAACTAGGCATTCATTTTAAAAACAGCGACAACGCTTTAAAAGGAATTAGAACTTAATAGTTTTCAAAAAGTAACTTTAACCCCGAACGGGATAGCGACAGCTTACTTTCCGCCTTAGAGTTGCGACTAGCGTCAACAACCATCGTGAGACAAAGGTCTTTAAACCATCATTTTCTTCTTAAACTATTTTTGAAAACCTAAAGACACCGGTGACCTATAGAATCCCTGAAGAAATAACGTATTACATACCGATTCAAGCATTCATACCTTAAGTAAAAGCTTTAGTTCCCTTTAGTTTACGCACTTATTTTGTTATTATTCCCTTAAAACATTACCAACCTAGCTAAACACCGTAACACCCAATAATACTAGTTTGATTACGAGTCCCTGTGGGATCGATATCTATTAATACTACGCGATAGACTGTGCACTTGCAGTTAATTGAGTTAGATATAGAAAGTCGCGATCAGACAGCTTCTATACCATACACCAATGAGAAAGGTGTTGCCCCGGTTGATGTGCATACCGTCGTACGATAACCGTGTAAAGCAAAGGGAAACATCTCGTGCCAGTCTTTGTATGTCACAACCATCTTCTGAACTATCTTCTTGATGTTCTTATTGGCCGCTTCGACAGCGCCATTCATCTTGGGCCGATAGGGAGATGAATTATGATGCTCAATCTTGAAATTATGGCACAATTCCTTCATCATCTTGTTATTCAGGTTCGAACCATTGTCAATAATGATCCTTTCAGGAATGCCGCAGCGGAAGATGATGTCCTTTTTGATAAACCGTGCTACCACTTGCTTGGTAACATTAGCGTAAGACGCTGCTTCGACCCATTTGGTGAAGTAATCGATAGCTACCAAGATAAACCGGTGTCCATTGGATGCGGTAGGCTCAATTTTGCCAATCATATCAATGCCCCACATGGAGAAAGGCCACGGGGACACCATAACATTCAAAGGGCTCGGTGGCACCTGAATCTTGTCTGCATAAATTTGGCAATTATGGCACTTCTTTGCAAACTTAAAGCAATCTCTTTCCATCGTTAGCCAATAATAACCTGCCCGTAATAACTTTCGAGACATAGCATGTCCGCCGACGTGCGTGCCAAAGGATCCCTCGTGGACCTCTTCCATAAGCATATTAGCTTCTTTCTCATCAACACATCACAAAAGCACCAAATCATGGTTTCTCCTATACAGAACACCATCCGGATTCAAGTAGAAATTGCCAGCCAATCTCCTAAGAGTCTTCTTATCGCGGCTGGATGCCCCAGTCGGATGCTCTTGGTTCTTTAGGAAATTATGGATATCAACATACCACGGCTTGCCATCGGAAGCTTCCTCAATGGCGAATATGAAGGCGGGCCTATCAAGGCGAGAGATAACTATTCTGGGAGCCTCATTCCAGAAGTTAACCTTGTACATCAAAGACAAAGTCGCGAGAGCGTCAGCCATCTGATTTTCTGCTCGTGGCACATGGTGAAATTCTACTCTGTCAAAGAAGGGCAACAACCTCCTTGCATAATTCATATACGATATCAGATTAGGCTGACGAGTCTCCCATTCTCCCTTGATCTGGTTCACGACTAGCGCAGAATCTCCATACACATCAAGATTCTTAATTCTCAAATCAATAGCCTCCTCGAGACCCATGATACACGCCTCATATTCAGCCTCATGGTTGGTAACTGGAAATGTCAATCTGGCCGTGAACGGGATGTGCGTCCCATGGGGAGTCGTGATGATTGCCGCAATTCCACTTCCATATGAATTAACAGCACCGTCAAAAATCAATTGCCATTGGGGACCCAGCTCAGGACCTTCACCATGCAACGACTCTTCACAATCTTTCATCTTTAAGTACATGATATCCTCATCTGGAAAATACAACTTCATTGGCTGGTAATCATCGATTGGCTGCTCAGCCAGGTACTCTGACAGTATGCTACCTTTAATAGCCTTTTGCGGGATATACTGTATATCGTACTCTGTCAGTACCATCTGCCATCGGGTAATCCTTCCAGAAAGTGCCTGTTTCTCAAAGACATATTTGATCGGATCCATCTTCGATATCAGAATGGTTGTATCATTCATCATGTATTGTTTGAACGTTTGGCAGCCCAAGCAAGTGCACAACACGTCTTTTCGAGCATTGAGTAACGAGACTCACAGTCTGTGAACTTTTTACTCAAGTAATAGATCGCATGCTCTTTTCGTCCAGTCTCGTCATGTTGACCGAGAACACAACCCATACTGTTCTCAAGAATCGTCAAGTACATGATCAGTGGTCTCCCGGCTACTGGGGGTATCAAAATCGGAGGTTCCTGCAAGTATTCTTTTATTTTTTCAAATTCCTTTTGACAATTTTTGTTCCAAACAATCGCCTGATCTTTCTTCAACAGTTTAAACATTGGCTCACACATGGCAGTAAGGTGAGATATGAACCGGGCAATGTAGTTCAACCTCCCCAAAAAACACATGGCATTTCTTGTATTGCTTTTATTTTAGCAGGATCAACCTCTATTCCTTTTTCGCTAACAATGAACCCCAGTATCTTACCAGATGTCACCCCGAAGGTGCACTTATTAGGATTCAGCCTCAGCCTGAATTTCCTAAGCCTCCCAAACAATTTCAAAAGATTCACCAGATGCTCTTCCTCCGTCTGGGATTTGGCAATCATATCGTCAACATAGACCTCAATCTCTTTATGCATCATGTCATGAAAGAGCGTCGTCATAGCACGTTGATATGTTTCCCCAGCGTTCTTCAAACCAAAGGGCATCACTTTGTAGCAGAACATTCCCCACGGGGTAATAAAAGTTGTTTTCTCCATATCCTCCGGTGCCATTTTAATCTGATTATAGCCCGAAAAGCCGTCCATGAAGGAAAACACAGAGAAATTGAGCAGTGTTGTCGACCAACACGTCAATATGAGGAAGCGGGAAGTCATCCTTAGGGCTCGCCTTATTCAGATCCTGATAGTCAACGCACATCCGCACCTTACCATCTTTCTTTGGTACAGGTACTATATTGGCGACCCAAGGAGGGTAAGTTGTAACAGCTAGGAAACCAGCGTCCCACTGTTTCTGCACTTCCTCTTTAATCTTTACAGCCATATCTGGTTTAGTTCTTCTGAGCTTTTGCTTGACCGGTGGACAGTCTTCACGCAATGGCAAGCGGTGGACCACAATATCAGTGTCTAGCCCAGGCATATCTTTATGAGACCAAGCAAAGATGTCACTATACTCTCGAAGCATCTCGACAAGTCTCTACTTGATATCACTTTGCAGTGCAGCCCCTATCTGGACATTCCTGATAACCTCTTCGGAACCCAAGTTAACGGTCTTAATATCCTCCTAATGAGGCAGAATGATTCTCTCTTCTTGTTTCAACAGACGAGTCAGCTCTTCTGGTAAGTCGTCGTCCTCAACAATCTCTTCTTCGGCTTGAAATATCGGGTGCTCAAAGTCGAAGTGAGTCATAGGGAGATCTTGATTGGTGTCATCTGAAATATGAATCCTACAAGAGAAAGCGTTAAATGCTTCAAATTATATGCAAACGAAGCACACGACCACATTGCCATTTTATTGTAAAAATAAAAAATAGAAAAATAGGGATCACAACATTTGCATGAGGAAAACGCCTTTATTTGATGATTAAAATAAAGCATACACATAAGCAAGTAGGCCCTGAAATAAAATCACTATGCCCCGGGTAGGACATAGGATTGTACAATAATCGAAAAACAAGGCATTACTGTTTCGTCGTCACTTGAATAAAGTCCTGGATAGACCAGTTGCATAGGCTCTGTCCTGGCTCGCAGGGCTTGATCCATGAATCCTTTTCATAGTCGCTATCTCCATCTTCACTATCAGACACAACATTGATCTGTTCGAAACTGACTCCTCCTGGAGTAAACACAATCGGCCCTTTGAACTTTGGCTTGCTCTGTGATGAGGATGATGACGACGGGCGATACCCTAAGCCGAACTTGTCCTGCTTAACAGGAATCTCCAGAACTTGACCCCAACCCTTGGTCTCCCCGGCCTGAACTACCGCTTGGGCTTCTTTGTACGACGAGATAGCCACTTCTGGCCCACTGCTCAAGACAGGAGATTTATCTCTGATCTGCACTCCTTCAAAGGCTTGGCACAATGTCTCATGGATCTCACCATGCACTTCGACATATTTGAATGAAGACAAGTGACTAACCAGTATGTCTTCCTCCCCACATATGGTGACAATGCTACCACCGACCATATACTTAAGCTTTTGGTGCAACGTAGACGTCACAGCCCCTGTAGCATGAATCCAAGGTCGTCCGAGAAAACAGTTGTAACCTGGCTGTATGTCCATAATATAAAACACGGTGTCAAACACCTCTGGACCAACCTGGATTGGCAAAGTCAATTCTCTGAATACGGACCTTATAGTCCCGTCAAAAGCTCTCACTACCAAGTCGCTTGGTGTGCAGATTATACCTCTGGTATCTAGCTTCAACAACGCCTTCTTGGGCAACACATTCAAAGATGAACCAGTGTCAACAAGGACATGAGACTAACAGTGCGCCTACACTAAACTGAAATATGCAACGCACTGTTATGGTTGCGACCCCTGGGCGTCAAATCAAAATCAGTAAAGCCAAGGCCATGCCCCGCATTCACGTGCGCAATCACTCCTTCGAGCTGATTCACGAATATCTCCTGGGGTACATAGGCAGCATCAAGAGCTTTCAACAAAGCATTCCGGTGAGCTTCATAACAAATCAACATAGACAAAATTGATATTTTGGAAGGCGTCTGTTGCAGATGATCGACAATTTTATAATCGCTCTTCCGAATTAATCTCATGAATTCTTCTACGTCTTTGGTCAAAGCCTCTTTTTCCTTCTCTTGAGAAGGTCCTTCTCCATCGACTTTACTTTTTCCTTTGGCAACTCTCTCAGCTTCTACTTCTGGTGACGCAAAGATTCTACCACTGCGGATTATGCCCCCTGCCCCCACGAGGTTATCAACTGACCGTACCGGCGGGCTTGCCAGGTTAATCTTCTCCCCATTGCAGTAAACTTCCACCCCATAATTCCAAGGGATGGCTTTAGTGCTTTCATACGGAATAGGTCCAGATTTGGTTATTGTAATAGTCGGCCTCTTGGGAGGTGCCGATATCGTGACAGTCTTGAACGGGATCGTGATTGTTGCAACTTCACCCTGCTCTTCAACTATTGCCTCAACAGGCTTCTCTTCAGCAGTACGGTCGAATTGCAGTGTACCCTCACCAATCAGCCCTTGAATACCTCTTCTCAAGTTATCACAACCCTTAGGCCGGGCCAAACAGCTAACTCAATCTGTATTACAACCAGGGAACACTCCCCCTTTCAGCAATCTGCTCTTGACATAACCCAGAGGCGCCTTCAAATCATCCACATTCATAACCAGATTCAAGCTAGCATCTTCCAATATTGCACCCACCTGTGCAGATCCGTGAGCTGGCATCAGATTTTTCTCAATGTTGGGTGTCTCATTGCCAAAGTTTATAGCCTTGCTATCTATCAAATCTTGCACCTTGTGCTTGAATTCCTGACAATTCTCTATGGTATGACCGGGTGCCCCGAGTGGAAGTCGCAATGTGCATTAGCGTCATACCCATAAGGAGGTGTGCCCTTCGGCGGAGCTAGCGTCCTTTTCTCAACAAGCTGCAACTGCAACAAAGTTGGAAGAAGCTGAGCATACGATAGTGGAGGTACATCAAATACTCTTTTCACATCCCTATCTCGACCTTGATATCTGTGTGGAGCAACATTCTGTTGCTGCTGTGGCTGTTGTTGTCGTCGTTGAGGTACAGGAATTGTCACACTGGCGACCTGCTGCCTGTGCCAATTCCGACTTCTACCCCTTCCTCGGGAGCTGCATACTGAATTAGTATCCCCCTGTCTCTTGTTCCCAAAAACCTTTTTACCACCTCCAGCTGAGGTTGACTCTCCCGCTTGGATCTTACCAATCTTAACACCATTCTCAATGCGTTCCCCCAAGAGTATCAACTCAGAAAAGTTACTCGTCGTGAAATTGATAAGCCTGTCATAATACAGCCAAAAGAAAGTGCCCACAAACATATCCACCAACTTACGCTCGACCATGGGTGGGTGCACCCTGGCTGCAAGCTCATGCCACCTCTGGGCGTACTCTTTGAAGCTCTCACCATTCTTCTGAGAAAGGTTTTGGAGTTGGACCCTGTTTGGTGCAAGGTCGCTGTTGTATTGGTAGTGCTTGACAAAAGCTTCCGCTAGCTCCTTCCAGCTACCAATTTGAGTAGGCTCTAACCCCATGTACCATTCCAATGACGGTCCTGACAAGCTGTCTTGGAAAAAATGCATCAGCATCTTCTCATCATCAGAGTATGTGGACATTCTCCGGTAGTAAGATCGCACGTGAACTCTCGGGCAAGTATCCCCCTTATACTTGTCGAAAGTGGGCGCTTTGAACTTGAGAGGCACCCTCAAACCAGGAACCAATCCCATGTTAGCCACGTCCAGCCCCGTGGAATTCTGATTAGCAAGATTCCTCATCTGTTCTTCCAACAACCTGAACCTTCTATCACTGTCAGTGGGCATCTCAAGATCCCTGCCTGGCGGAGGGAAAGCATCTTCCTGACGATCTTCGCCCCAGTGAGAATCCTCATTACCATAGCCAACATAAGCAGTATTGGGACCAAAACCAGCCTGATTGATCCTAGGACCGTATCCCATATTACCAAAACCTTGATTTCCAGCACCTGGCCCAAAACCAACATTGTGAGCACCCATTCCAACACCATTGTGGCTTGCATTGCCAAAACCTGCGTTACCGAAGCCCTGATTGCCGTAACCCTGATTTCCGTAACCCTGATTGCCATAGCCTTGATTACCACCAAAACCAGCATTGCCAATACCAACACCTATACCAGTATTCCCAACACCAAGACCAGCATTCCCAATGCCAACATTGAACCCAACATTTCTAGCACCAATGTTTCCATTAGTTTCCACATGCCCATTACTGTTACCAGTCACGTTTCCGTTCCCAGCACTGTTACCATTCTCAGTTGCATTGAGGACAACCACTGGTACAGCATCACTAGCCTGGAGAGTCTCGTCGTGAGGAGGATCAGTAGCAATTCCGCCATGTAGCACACCCTGACTATCAACCCTAGCAATCAGAGGCTGCACCAGAGTCAGCAGCTGCTCCTGGCCCTTGGCCACAGTCTCCATCACCTGCATGAACTGAGCTATCCGGTCGCGCATCTCTTGCATCTCAGTCTGCATCTGATCCATGGCTTTCGTGTAGTTGCTTTTGGTAGAGTAGTGATGAAGTCGCTGATCGGCAATCCTGGAACCTGTATCAACAGAGGGTTAGGAGACAGCTAAAGGTACCTGCTATGCGAATGATTTATGCAAATGCAAACGTGTGTCTGTGCGTTAGGGAGATTTTTCCCACGATTCGAGTGCCACAGTGCAAGTGCTGATAACAAGAAGTCCGGATCTAGTCACTGGAATAACATCTCATATATAGATGGCCCAACAAGGCAGCAATACAAAGTCAATGAATACATGGGGAATCAACTGCATGACCTCAACCAACAAGCCTGGTGATGGTCAGCTTACAACAAGAATCAGAAAAAATACAAAGGGTTACAAAGATAATCAAGTTCGACATCGGGCACGAAACTCCTATAGCAACTCTTTAGTCTTGGGGTGATCTGGCTGAGTGAGTAACCCTTCAACAAGCAACTCTCTTCCCATGCTTCCTGGCCAAAGCAATCTTCTAACTTCCGCTTCTTAGACTCGAACCTCTGCTTGCAATCTTTCAGGTTAACGATAGCTTTGTTCAGCATGTCTTCAGTAGCATATCTGCGAGCAGTTTCCTCATCAAACCTCTTCTCACTAGCCTTCACCTGAGACTTCAATTTGGAGATCTGTTGTTTCAGTTTATCTTCCCTCTCTTTATTGTTGGCTATGGTGGCATTCCACTGCTGATTGAACTTTGAAATTCTCCGGTATGCTTCATCCAGATTCTGCTTCTTGGTGGCCAGTACATCATTGACAGATTTGAAGTCCAGACCCAAGCGCTCACGATCAGCTATCTGCTTAGTCAAGTATGTGCCCAACCTGTTCACCAACTATGTTTTCCTCTTGAAAGAGTGAACGACTTCGCTTCTCTAGCTTCTAATCTGTGCCAACTCTTTCTCTAACTCTTCATTGGCCTTCTTCATCTCCTCTCTCTCAGCTAACACCTAATTATACTGCTGAATAGACACGGTAGTAGGCTCTTCCACCACTGGAGGGCATTTTTGCTTAGCAGGTGGAAAAGGCATCCCTATAGTCTCTGCTCTGGTCTTGATCCAGGTCACATACGGAGCGTAGGCTTGGCTATTACTTTTGCCCAACAATAATTTCCCTCGTCTACTGATATCATTCCAGGCCTGCTGAAGCTTAGCTAACATATCCCCCTCTAGAAGACCGGTGAGGTACAGAGATTCCTCCACCTCTTCATCCTTTGGTGGACCCCTCAAAGCATAAGCAAACTGTCTGACAAGTAGAGATGGATTATAGTTGATACAACCCTTTCTTCCAATCAAAGGCACATTTGGAAACCCAATGCAAGTGAATATGACCTCAGTACCCAACATATCTCTATCAAACCAAACAACACTCTCTGCTGATAAACCCATCAATCGCTCAGACCACTCCGTTGTGGATGTGGATGAAGCAAAGAGACCCTTCTTGGGTAGGTGACTATCAAACCATCTGTAGAGTAAGGGCACACAACATGATACATTCTTACCCCTTCTATTCTCGTTCTTGTAATGGACGGAATGATACACATCTCCAATCAAGGTAGGAACTGAATTCCCTGATGCAAAGATATGAAAGGCATCCAAGTCTACAAAATCAGGCATGCTAGGAAACAAAATGATACCATATATGCAGAGAGCAAGAATGGCGTTGAATACGATCCAACAACCGTCTTTGGCACACTATTGGGCTTTTCCAACTAAGAACTGCAGAGAAAAACCTGGAACCCTATTCCAACTGGACAATATCAACTCAGAGGCATCCAGATGAAGAGAAAGAGCTAGATTAGCCAGATTAGGCTTATCATCCATATTAACAAATGGCATCTGACTCTTGATAGGCACACCCAATAAATCAGCATACTCCTCTAATGTAGGTGCAAGAATGAAGTCCAGGAAAGTAAAGCATCTCAAGGGAGGATCATAGAACTGCAGCAAGGCATACAACCCATTCAACTCATACAAAGAAGGTTTATGGACCAAACCGAGCAGCTTCCCATAAGATTTTCTGAATTCACCTCTCACTGTATCATCTGCCAAAGCAATCAAACTGGACAGTAAAGCAACATCTAGAGTAGGGAGCTTATAGGCCACATTCTTCTTCAGAGATCCCATAATAGCACAACAGAAGGCAAGAAAATACTGGAACCGGGGAATAATGTGCACCTGTAACACAGACACACGTTAATGATATGCAGATGAGTATGCAAAATGCAAAATGCAAACATGCAACAGGGGATCAAGATGACTGCTGAGAAGACCAAAGCTCTGATCCAACACGATCACAACTGCTCTGATAACACAACCCTGAAGAGGACCAATAAATATGCACTATCAAGAACAACCACATCTCTGACGATAAGAACCATCTGAACCCAACAACACTGATTCACTGTCAAGAAAACTAGGTAGTCTGAAGGTTAAGGTTTCCTGCAATAACCCGACCCCGCTCACAGGTATGGACCTAATCACAGACAAGGTATGGCATCCTATGCGTTTCCCAGCGTCACAGACTTTCAAGAGCGATGATACGATACCCAGAAGGTGTGGCATCATTATCTCTTGAAGTGGCCTCACTCAGCTGAGTCACAAATGATCGGTCCCCAGAGTCGACAATCCTCCAAACCAACAACCCCTCAGGCCGAAAGGGCCGAAAAAGAAGTCAACCGGGAGAACCTCGTCTGAGCGTGGATTTCATGAGACACTAGTTCCTCCAAAGCAAGCACGCGCCCACTAGTTTCCACAACTAATGCTAAGTACACTCAAGCCTGGGTCTGGCTTCTCACTCATCAGAGCCCCTTCCCACAACAGCACAATAATAATAATACTGAAAATAAAATGCGGAAAGTAAAGTGCGATAAATAAAACCCAACAGGTAAACACACAAGCGCTAGGATTGACTCGCATAGGGAACCAGCGTCCCCAGCAGAGTCGCCAGCTGTCGCTACTGCGAAAAACGAGGTCGGAAAGACAAAAGAGTCGCCGCCTTTCGTTATTTATCCCACAGAAAGGGAAAGGAAACGATCAGAAAAACCTGACGAAAAGGTATAAGACAAGATCATCGCAACCATGTCTGGGTTCGGGAGTCGGTTATTCAAGGGGAAGGTATTAGCACCCCTCACGTCCATCGTACTCGATGGGATCCATGCTTGCTGTGTTTATCTGACGGGTTTGTTAAATCTATCTACACTAAAAGGTTTGGAACGAGAAATCAGAGTCAACGTAGCTCGCCTAACTACGGGGGAAGGTTGCTCGCCAAGATATCGCATCTTGTGCCAACGTACTTTCACACAACGCGAAAGATTAGAGCAAACGTAGTTCGGGACAACGAGAGACACAGGTTTATCTTTTTTATCCGAGTGGGGTTAACAGACGGTTCCAGCAGTTTGGTGTATGCAGCTCGCTCGACGGAGACTTAGGCATTTACCGTTTGCGGTAGAACCGGGAGTTAACAGAACTCTCCTTCTAAAAAAGGTTTCCAAGAATTAAAGGTCCGAGAGGACAAAAAAAGTTTAATCTTTGTTTTCTGTTTCTTAGAGAAGTATCTTTTATGGATGTTTGCAACTGATATCGCACTAGAGACTATGACCTGAGAGTGAATGTGTCGCATGTCACCCAAAGGGTTCCATACTAAACATCCAAGCTGTTGAAAAGAAACTCTCCAACAACCCTTTCTCAAGCAGCTTAAGGCTCGTAGCGTACGACATCAATTAACCTTTATTACTGTATTTTGATTTGTTTGAAGATGAGAAGAGAAAAGACGCACTAAAGGGGAACTGATCCAATCCTAAAGTTGTCATGCAAAATTGAACCTATGCTTGAGGTTAGGAGGGAAGCTAACTAATGTTATCATGCATGGTTAGAATCCTAATGTTTGTCATAACTTCTCTTGAACAAGAGAAGTCAGAGTTCCTAGGGGAACATGGCAAAGGAAAACAAACAGCCAAAAGAAATAACTGTACAGAAACAACTGTAAATAAAATGCATGCAATGCAACAAACAAGCAGAAGGAGCCAAGCTCAACTTCTAGAACAAGCAAGCCCAAAGGCAACACACAAACACAGGCAAGGGAGACAGACTCAACCTTAGGCCAGCAAGCAAAGCCAATCAATAACAGTCAAGCAGAGGGAGCCAGACTCAACCTCTAATGCAGACAAGCAAAGGGAGCTAATCTCAACCTTTAGGATGCTCTTAGGCCTAGATCACTATATGAGAAACCTAGTCTAATGCAACGCACAATCAATCAGTCACACAAGCAAAGCAGAGCAACCAGAAGAAAAACAGCAGACAAACAGCTCAACAGCAAAGTAGATAAATAGCAAACAATCATACAGTCTGCAAACAAACAACTTCAAGCCATCTTCAAGAGAAGTCTTCATCTTCAAGATCCAACAAAAGAAGGGAGAGTGTTAACATCAAGAATATTGGATTGATGATGGGAAGCAGGAAGGAAACCAAGGGAATCCCTCCTGACACTCAACCAGTCATCTGAGAAAGGCATCCTCAAAGGTTCTACCTCTTGTAAAATGCCACACATTCTTCCAAAGGAAGGATGAGGCTTTCACATATGGACCTTGAATCATAGGATGAGAATGGAAAGCAATCAAAGCAATCCATGTTTTATGTGAAGAAAGAGAAAACAATTAAGCTCTTCCTAAACCCTAATTGAACAAGCTCAAAGAAAACTTCTAAAGGAAGGCTTAAACACCAAGTCAAGCATCACCAACAAGCAAACAAAAACTTAAACATGTCTAAAACACCATCAAAGAATATTATCAAGCTTATTATGCACTAAAGGCAACCATTGAGGTCAATCTAAAACAAGTGCTATGTTGAAAGCAACTAAAACTAGCCAAAGTATTAAATCTATGAAAAATCCCAAAACACCTTCTAAAATCCTAAGAAATTTTCTAAGGGAACCTAAGTATGTTATGGACCTATGGGCAAAGGATCACAAGGTATCTAACTAAAACCCTAAAATGGAAGGTCTAAAGATCCTAATCTAAAACAGAACCTATTGTTGTCTAAAAAATCTAAGTTAAATTATAGGGGATCATGCATCTCTAATCTACCAGCTACCAAAAAATCAGCCCCAAACTCAATACCAATTGCAAGAACAAAAATCAGCAAAATCATATATCAAATATGCAAAATTAAAGAAATTAATAAAATGGGAAAAATACTAATTAAATGGAAAATCCAGTAAAAATAAAATGTAAGAGCACAGAAAAATCACAAATAAAATCAGGATCATGGACATATTTTCCTTTTATTTTTCTGATGAATATTGAAATTAAAATGGATTTTAGAATGAAAATGCAATTAAAATAAAAAAAAATGAAATAATGAAAATGAAAATGCTGAGGAAATGTCACATACGTTGGATCAATTGACTCAGTCTCCTAATCTAAGGCTTGCTAGTGTGCCACTTCAGTTGCCACATCAGATTAATGAAATGGCTTCGTTTGGGAAGTCAAAGTTCAATCCTCAGGTTGAATTATGAGTGTAAGATGCACATACAAAGTCTCGTTTCCAACCAAATCCAACGGTCCATGGTCATCTTCCACATTTTAACTCAGATGGAGGGAAGTTTTCTGGCACGGTGGTCCGGTGATCCTCAGCCTTCTTCTCCAGTGAGTAGGCAATTACAGGTGGCCAATTCTCAACAAAAATTATGTGATTCCACTCCAATTTCCACACTGATTCCAAATATAACATCCAAATCCTCTAATTCTTCCTAGATTTTAAAACACGCAAGCAAACAGAAATTACACATCAATCTTGATCATCACCATAACTTAATCTAATGCCACAAATCTCTTCCTCTTGTTACACTGATGAACCTAAACTAATTAGATTGTGTGGAAACCTCCAGATCAGATCCAACCAACTTCAAACAGAAATTACTCATCAACCTATTTTGTCTCTAATCTCTCAATTCATGATCCAAAATCCATCTAAGCAACTTCCTAAAGCTTAACCGCATGCTAACAGATGCTAAATCATGATGAATCTTCAGCAATTTTGAAAACTACATACCTGTGTTAGAGCTTAAAATTGAGGTATCTAGAACATGATTCTCAGACTCAAACTATACAGATCCACTCATTGCGTGATGCTGAAGGTGTTTGTAACTTCAATTTGCTTTGAATTGGCCTGGAAATAAAAACACGATTCTCACTTCTCCTCTTGAAACTCCAACTTCAAACTCTGGTTCTAGCACAAATCAATCACCAAAATTGTTCTGAATTCAATATAGAACTTAAATAGAAATGATTTGTGGGGTTTTTTGATCCAATGGAGGCCCAAATCCAGAAATCCAATTTTCAATTTCCTTTGAAAAACTCAACCATGGTAAACACGAATTCTGGCTCAAACCTTCTCCAAGAAGTTTCCATTCAACTCCTTGTGGTCTGTGAAAAGTGTCTAGAGTGATTAGAGAGCTTGCATTCATCCCATGACCAAATTTGGATGTGTTGCTTACTTATGAAGTAACAAACCACAAAGCTATGAAATTGACCTCAAATGAAAATTATAAAAATGCCAAAGTACTCAAAATGGTTTTTCTGATTAAAATGAGTACCCACTTGCCTTGTTTGAGCAAAAAATGAATTAATTTGAGAATTTTCACTTAAATGCCTTTAAATTCTTCCTTTTGCAAAATTTCTCAAACCAAGTCTCACCCTAAGCCAGATCAATTCATCATGAGGATATGGTTGACTTAAAAATATCATTTTGAGCAAGTTTTGTGTTGAATGAAATTGCATTTAAGGCTTGCAAGATGGAGAAAATGACCTATAATGCCAAATGACATATAATCTTACTTTCCCAACATACCCCTGACTTGTAAACCTCATAACTTGAGTTCTACAAATCAGATGGAAGAATTCTAGTACAATTTGGAAAGCTAAGATCAAGACCTACAACTTTCATGTTGGCCAAAAGTTTAGGAGAAACACTCTTCTAGGTCAAAAGTTCCTTGGAAGTTAGTGAACTTTCACAGACAAATTTCACATTCCTCAAATGACCCGTAACTTGTCTGGGTCATAACTTGAGTTCTATAAATCCAATGGAAGACTTCTAGTACTCAAATTAAAGCCAATAACATACTCTACAAGTTCCATGCTGACCAAAAGTGGAGATGAAACTTGTATCTTGAGATAATGGGTCTTGAAGTTAGGCACTAAATATGGGATTTTACCCTGAGAACCCTAATTTAGCAACTCCTCACACTGTGAACTTTTCTTAAATTGATCTTGGAATATCATCTCATGTATCTCAACACAACTCTCCATGATCACAAAGACTTAGAAATGAGCTTTGATCCTCTTCAATTGCACCATTGACTTAGGGTTACTCAGATGAAAACCCTAATTGCAACACCCTCAACTGTGGCTCTTCACACTTGGTATAATGACTTGTCTGAGCTCCACCATGACCCTCAAGGCACTCTATGAGCTCTATCCAGACCCTCTATCTTTGATCAAGGTCTCACAACCCACTAGTGATCTTCAATTGGTCCTCAGATTAGGAGATTAACCATACACAAGCATCTGAACTTCTCAAGAACCCAACTCTCTTCCTGATGACTTCTCAAACTTGCATAAGACCTCTAGATAGGCTCATTTAGATATAAACCACACTTGATCCCCTGCACAAATGAACAATGCTATGATATGCAAATGTTAGATCAATGATATGCCAATGCAATGAAACATAGACCAAGTAATAAAAGGTTAGGCAAATTTTGGGGTGCAACACATACACCTGCAGCAAAACATTTAATAACATACATAGCACAGATCTGGATGAACAATTAACGACAACTTGCTTAGCAGCTTAATTACAAGACAACCTGTTAATTCGCAGTGGAATTTAATAGACTTCCAAACAACTCATAATAAATCAGAACAAAGGCAAGAAAGGATTTGCATCTAAACTCCATTAAAAGTCAGCAAGTAATTATCTTGCATCAATTCATAAAACATCTAGTTTCAACCATAACAATCAGCATTACCGCTTCGTCAGTCTAGTGCGTACAACCAACATTTGGCACTATCAGAAGCAACCAATTTATTAAATAAAAGTACTTAATAAAATTCAGGAACAAGTAAATCAATTAACACAATACAATTAATCGTTCATCCCCCCAAGAGTGCTACGTATCAGAGCGACCGACGACACCTTAAATGGAAAACTACACTCTATTCTGAGTTACCTGCAAATTACCACCAACGGGGGTAACATACAAAGTAAAGGGTGAGATATTAAAATTATAACATAAGGCATGATAAAATTCATGTCAGGATCATATCACAGCATTATAATTCTCGCAGTTCGCCAAATATTATCACAACGAACTACCAGGAAATTCATCATTCATACATGCGACAATTAGCAGGAAAATTCAACAACTCATCATTAATTGCAGACACATAATGATGTGACACTATGTGACTCAACTATGCATATGCATGTGGTACCAATTTGGAGCAGCACTCCACAACCAATTTATTTGCCATTAAAGGCCGCAAATACAGGAACAACCAACGCCAATACAGGCCAACCAAGATGATATGCTATGAGATGCATCTATTATGGACTACAACACAACCACAACAACTATGCAACAAGGCACTAAGCCTACAACCAAATTGTCCATAACCGAAACATCGCAATTTCATACACATCATATAACCATAATTTTTATATCAGATCAAGTAAGAGCATAATAACAACATTCTCTCAACAAATGGGAAATTAGCGCACATCGGCGCCGTTTCCCAATATTATTACATATAACTAATGACATAAAACACTAATTCAGGCACAGACAAACATTAATCCTTAATATTTCTCAACCTACGGGAACATTAACCCTTAATATTTCTCAACCTACGGGAACATTAACCCTTAATATTTCTCAACCTACGGGAACTAACCCCATGATTCAATTCTCTTCATGAAATTGATCATACCCTTAGTTATAGAATTGAACCCCACCCTTACCTTTGGATTGAGGACAACTCTAAACTCCCGGTTCCGGTTTGCTCTCCGGTGGCTCTTCTGCAACTACCTTGAATTCTCCCCGGCGGTTAATTCCTATGTTCTTACTTTCTCCACAACCACGTCCTTTTTCCTCTTTCCTCAACCTTTCTCCTCAATTTTGGTTTTCTGAGCAGTTTATCGTGTTATTCCTCTTTCTCCCACAACTTCTCTAATAACTCCCCTATTTCACTTATTCCATCCACTAATAATAATAATAATAATAATAATAATAATAATAATAATTATTATTATTATTATTATTATTATTATTATTATTAAATTATCATCATTATTAATTATATTATATTATTATCAAACTCTATATTTTATTAAATGATTTTCTATACTTTAAGGACACCCACCAATGCTCTCAAGAACACTCCCACATAAAGGCACCCCAACAATTCATAAATAATTTAATTTAAAATGAACGGGTATTACACCATAAATATCCCGGCCGCAGCTCCGCAACAAGGCAATGCTCCGCGACCTTATCCTGCTAGGCGCAGGATGCCTAATAGACAGTTCACGAATCCTCCGATACCATATTCTTAGTTGTTACAACGGTTGCTGCAATTACAGTTGGTGCAGAAGAGGACCTTGGCTCCTCTCACAGGTATACCGCCTCCTGGTTACGATGCGAACGCTCATTGTGATTTTCACTCTGGCGCCCCAGGCCGTGATATTGACCATATTAAAGCTTTTAAGCATAAGGTCCAGGATTTACTTGATTCCAAAGCTATTAACTTCACCAACGAGGGGCCCAATGTGACTCAGAACCCGATACTGGATCATGGGGTGGCAGGAGCCAATGCCATTATTGAGGGTGAAAAGTTGAAGCTGATAACTGATGTTGAAGATTTAAAAACTCCGTTGGGTTTTGTGAAGGGTTGTTTGTTGAAGAAGGGAGTATTTCTTTGTTGTTCTGCTGACTGCTCAGAATGTGAAGCGTAGCCTGAGGGTTGTGATCTTTTGAAGAGGGGTATTCAGAGAATGATTGATGAAGGTTGTCTGTAGTTTGACAGAGTTGGGAAAGAAGATGTCGAGAAAGAAGTGAGTAATGATGGAAACAAAGTTGCCACTATTTCCATTCCATACCAGACTATCAATATTTCAGTGCCTGCTAGGCCAGCTCCGATGACCATTACTGTACCAGGACTTATGCCGTACGAGAGCACTAGAGCTATCCCATAGAATTATGGGGGAGAGGTGTTCTGTAATGGGCAGAAACAAGAATGGACAAAATCGACAAGCGGAAGTTCGTCGGTTGAGAACATAGTGGGAGCCGGAGGTATTACCAGAAGTGGTAGGGTCTTTGCTCCACCAGAGATTAATGCTGTTTGCTTGGCCGACCTTGGATACATGCTGCCGGGGCAGTTACCTCAACGTTGCATCAAAAGTTGAAATATATGGTGGAAGGGAAAATAGTTACCGTGTGCGGTGAAAAGGACATTATGGTTAGCCATTTGTCATCCTTCAAGTATGTAGAAGTGGATGGTGAGATCCACGAAACGCTCTGCCAGGCATTTGAAACAGTTCAGATTCAGGGGAAGTCTCCTGTACAATCCAAAGGCCCAGAGGTTTCAATGTCGTCGCTCAAGGAAGCCCGTGCTATCATAGAATTCGACTCGTCTCAGAAGTGGGACCAAGTTCTTGATGTTCCTGTCAAGCAGGACAAGTTCGACCTAGGATACAAACCCTCTAGTTCTTCTCAGATTCCGAGATACAGCGGACCTGTTCAGTTCACCAACAGTGGTGTGATATTTGACAGGATTAATGTCGTTGAAGACGATGAAGGTGACTGTGACTGTGACATGGATGCGTGGATCCGTCCATGTACTCCCGGCCAGAAGGTGTGCAACTGGACTACCCAAGAAGTCATTCATGTTACTGCTGCAGAGTAATGTTCATTGTTTTGATTATGTTTAATCCTACGTTCTGCCCAAGACTTAGTGACCCATTTGTGGGGACTTCTTGTTATTTACAATTTATCATTAATAAAAGATGTTTCGCATTCAATTATTGTGATCCCTGTTTTTCTTGTTTTTTTTTGCATTTATACTTAATAGAAAAATGGCAATGTGTTTTGTTTGTTGCATCGCATAATAAACATAACATCCTCATGCAGGTCTTTTCTATCAGATGCCGTCGATTCAGGTTCGACTATGACTTTGTATGACTTTGATAATCCCATTTGTCAAGCTGAAGATGAGACTGACAAAGACTGTGAACTACCCGAAGTGTTAGCCAGAATTCTCAAGCAAGAGGAAAGGGTTATTGTACCTCATCAGGAGGATATTGAGATTATCAATTTGGGTACTAAGGATGACAAGAAAGATGTTAAAGTGGGGGCTGCATTGGAAGACAGTGTCAAGAGAAGATTGGTTGAAATGCTCCGAGAGTATAAGGATATCTTCGCTTGGTCTTACCAAGACATGCTTGGGCTGGATACAGATATTGTCGTACACCGGCTACCTCTCAGAGAAGAATGCTCGCCAGTCAAGAAGAAGTTGAGATGGACAAGGCCTGACATTGCAGTCAAGATCAAAGAAGAAGTTCAGAAGCAGCTGAATGCGGGGTTTCTTGCTGTCACGAATTACCCTCTGTGGGTCGCTAATATTGTTCTTGTGCCTAAGAAGGATGGAAAGGTCAGGATGTGCATTGATTATCGAGATCTGAATAAAGCAAGCCCGGAAGACGATTTCCCGCTCCCGCATATCGATGTGTTGGTTGATAACACCGCTCAATATTTTGTGTTTTCATTCATGGATGGCTTCTCTAGGTATAACCAAATCAAGATGGCCCCAGAGGACATGGAGAAAACTACTTTCATCACACTGTGGGGGACTTTTTTCTATAAGGTGATGCCCTTTGGATTTAAAAATGTAGGGGAAACTTATCAGCGGGCGATGGTCACTTTGTTTCATGATATGATTCATCATGAGGTGGAAGTCTATGTTGATGACATGATAGCAAAGTCACATACGGAGGAGGGACATCTGGTCGATTTTCTGAAATTATTTGAAAGGCTGAGGAAGTTCAAGCTGAGGCTGAATCCTAACAAGTGCACCTTCGGGGTGAGACCTGGAAAGTTATTGGGTTTCATTGTTAGTGAAAAAGGTATTGAGATAGATCCTGCCAAAATAAAAGCTATACAAGAAATGCCTGAGCCGAGAACAGAAAAAGAGGTTCGTGGTTTCTTTGGGAGATTAAACTACATTGCAAGGTTTATATCTCATCTTACAGCCACTTGTGAACCAATATTCAAATTGCTGAGAAAAGATCAACAGACAGGTGGAATGAAAATTGCCAGAAAGCATTCGAAAGAATAAAAGAATATCTGCATGAACCTCCAATACTCATGCCTCCAGTTGCAGGGAGACCACTGATCATGTATCTCACGGTTCTTGAGAATTCAATGGGATGTGTGCTCGGTCAACAGGACGAGTCAGGTAGAAAAGAGCATGTCATCTACTACCTGAGTAAGAAATTCACTGATTGTGAGTCGAGGTACTCGATGCTGGAAAAAACATGTTGTGCACTCGCTTGGGCCGCTAAGCGTTTGAGACAGTACATGTTAAACCACACAACCCTATTTATTTCAAAGATGGATCCAATCAAGTATGTCTTTGAAAAGCAAGCACTCTCCGGAAGGATTTCCCGATGGCAAATGGTGTTAACAGAGTATGATATTCAGTACGTTTCCCAGAAAGCCATTAAGGGAAGTGTTATGTCGGAATATCTAGCGGAACAGCCAATTGAGGATTATCAGCCGATGAAGTTTGACTTCTCAGATGAAGACATCATGTTTTTGAAAATGAAAGACTGTGATGAGCCTTTACCTGACGAAGGTCCTGAGAGAGAATCTCAGTTGAATTTGGTTTTCGACGGAGTGGTTAATTAATATGGTAATGGAATCGGCGCGATCATTACTACTCCTCACAGTTCTCATATACCGTTCACTGGCCGATTGACATTCGCTTGCACCAATAATGAAGCCGAGTATGAAGCTTGCATTATGGATTTAGAAAAGGTCGTTGATATGAGGATTAAGAATCTGGATGTGTGCGGTGACTCAGCGTTAGTCGTTAACCAAATCAAAGGAGAATGGGAAACTCGTCAGGCCAACCTAGTGCCTTATAGAGATTATGCAAGGAGACTGCTGCCTTTCTTCGATAGAGTTGATTTCCATTATTTGCTGAGGGGTGAAAATCAGATGGCGGATGCCTTGGCCACGCTAGCTTCGATGTATAAAGTGAATTTCTGGAATGAAACTCCTGTTATCACCATCATGCGTCTTGATAGACCTGCTTTTGTGTTTGCGGTTGAGAAAGCGTCTGATGGAAAGCCTTGGTATTTCGATATCAAGCATTTTCTCAAGACTCAGGAGTACCCTTCTGGGGCATCCAACAAG
This sequence comes from Lathyrus sativus, assembly GCA_963859935.3. Classification (NCBI taxonomy): domain Eukaryota; kingdom Viridiplantae; phylum Streptophyta; class Magnoliopsida; order Fabales; family Fabaceae; genus Lathyrus; species Lathyrus sativus. The sequence continues at coordinate 161,207,201 of OZ012741.1, forward strand.
GATAAAAAGACTCTGAGGAGGTTAGCTGGTAATTTTTATCTAAACAAAGACGATGTGATCTACAGGAGAAACTTCGACATGGTCTTGCTGCATTGTGTTGATGAACTTGAAGCAAACCTGTTGATGGAGGAAGTCCATGAGCGTTCTTTTGGAACTCATGCCAACGGACATGCAATGGCTAGAAAACTGTTGAGATCTGGGTATTATTGGATGACTATGGAATCCGATTGCTTCAAGTACGTCAGAAAATGCCATAAATGCCAGATTTATGTGGATAAGGTGCATGTGCCACCAGCTCCTCTGAATGTGTTGACGTCTCCTTGGCCTTTTTCCATGTGGGGGATTGATGTGATTGGAAAGATTGAGCTGACTACTTCTAATGGACATCGCTTCATTATGGTTGCGATTGATTACTTTACGAAGTGGGTAGAAGCAGCGTCCTTTGCCAATGTCACGAAGCAGGTGGTCGCCCGATTCATAAAGAAGGACATCATTTGTCGTTATGGTATTCTAGAGAGAATCATTACTGATAATGGTTCAAATTTGAATAAAAAAATGATGAAGGAACTGTGTCAGAGTTTCAAAATAGAACATCACAATTCTTCTCCATATCGTCCGAAGATGAATGGTGCTGTTGAGACAGCTAATAAAAATATCAAGAAGATTGTGCAGAAAATGGTTGTGACCTACAAAGACTGGCACGAGATGTTGCCTTTTGCTCTTCACGGTTATCGTACTTCGGTGCGTACATCAACCGGGGCAACTCCTTTCTCACTGGTGTATGGTACGGAAGCAGTCCTACAATTGGATGTTGAGATTCCTTCTTTAAGGGTATTGTCGGATTTGACGCTTGACGAAGCCGAGTGGGTGCGAGCCAGGTTAAATTAGAAGAGCTTTATTGATGAAAAGAGGTTGGCAGCCATTACGCATGGCCAGTTGTACCAGAGTAGGATGAAGAAAGCCTTTGATCAGAAAGTGCGTCCTCGGTGTTTCCAGACGAGAGATTTGGTGTTGAAAAGGATCCTTCCTCCTCAGAAAGATCATAGGGGAAATGGACTCCTAACTATGAAGGTCCGTATGTGGTAAGAAAGGTTTTCTCTGGTGGAGCCTTATTTCTATCTACTATGGATGGTGAAGATTTTTCGTCCCCTGTGAACGCGAATGTGGTTAAAAAATAATTTGCTTAAAAGAGACTCGCTGGACACAAAAAGAAAAGTCCAGGCAAAAATGGGTCATCCCGGCGAACCATAAAAAAGAAAAGGGGTTCGGGAAAAAATTAGGGATAAAAGAAAAGAATGAACCCGCAAAGTTGAAAACCTGAAAAGGAAACTTTGGCAAAAATGGGTATCCCGGTGGATTGAAAACCCGAAATGGCGGTCCAGGCAAAAGTTAGGGATTTAAAAAGAAAATGATCACGGTCTGCGTTCGATCTGTAAGCTTGTGAGCAGTTATCCCGAAGGAAAGGAATCAATCCAGTCAATCTTGTCAAAAGACGAAACATGGGGAACGTCGAAGACATACAGGTCATAGACAAATCGACACATGGTGGTTGTCTGTTTCCACATTGCCGACATTTACATTGTATTTGCATTTTATTTTTGAGCAATTACCTATTTTCAGGAATTGCATCTGAATTGTAATTCGCCTATTTACAGGCCTTTCATTAATAAAGTATTCACTTCAGTCAAAGAGCTTTCTCTTTCTTGTCCATTTTACTGTTTTGTTTGTGAAATGTCTGTTATTTTGGTAAACATTGCAGGTAAAAGCAAGAGGCTGTACAGAGCATAACGAAAGCGCTGACTTTTCTTGAGCGGCAAGTATCATGGATGGTAACTAAGGTAACCATTTCACATATAGAACATTTCTGGTGTTTTTCTTTGTTGTAGGTCAACAGGGTTCTCTCAGCCGAGTGAGATTTCCTTACCCTCAATAGTGCAAGTGGCATTTGTTGTTAGCCGGGTATTCCCCGCAGGTAAATGCAGTTAGGCATGAGCAATGAAGAGGTATGCTTCCCTAGCAAAGATTTCTCTTCCCTAGTGAAGTGGTCATCCTCTCTCTGGAAGAGTTGTGCCCACTCCCCGGCAGAGTCCGATTATCAAGTTTGAAAGGTTGTATCGCCAGCAGAACAAAGCTTTGTCTTCGTGAAAAAGTGAGTCCCCGGCAGGGTGAAGTTTGTTCCTAGAAGAGCAGGATAGAAGTGATTACCTCAGCGGCAGGGTTGGTTGGTAAACCAGTTTTCTTCTCCAGCGGAGGCAACGTCGGTGACACCCTTTTCCCAATGGAGTCGGTATGCAGGATTTTCTCCAGTAGAGTGCAATGCTGATTCCCTCGTCAGAGTAAGTGGTGGAACAGGAGTGTGGGGTTTCCCCAGTAGATTCAAGTTCCCCGTAGAGTAGGAGTATCTGATATTCCTCGGCAAGACAGGTTGATATTTGATGTAATCCCAAGCAGAGTGGGTTTTCTCCCCAAGCAGGGTGGAGTTTTTGGAAATGCCAGTCAGGGCTGATTCCCCAAGCAGAGTGAAGTTCATCTTGGCAGATGGTCGTATCTCCCCCGCAGGGATGGTTTCCTCAACAGAAGAGGTTTGGTTTAAGCATAGAATTATCGGTGTTCCAGCCGAGCTATTCAATTTCCCAGAAGATTCGATCCCAAGCAGTGTGGATTTCTCTTCCCGACAGGATTGTTCTCTCTCCCCGGCGGAGTGGGTATCTTTTCTCCCTAGCATTTATTTTGCTAGGTTGGTTCTTTTGCATTTGCATTTTGCATTAGCATCCTCCCAAATGCGTAGCATTTCCATTTTGTATGGAGCATTACGCCATTTTCAAACATAGGCATCTGAAGCATAAGCCAGCTTCGGTGTTTTGGGACCGGATATCTTCTCAGAAGAGATTGTTTGAATCAAGGGGCTTCCGTATTATCCGCGTCAGGATGGTTTTTTGGGTTAGTTATTTTATCAGATTCTTCCCAGGTGAGTCGTTTGGGTAAATGTCTTCGCTTTTCTCATGTGAGTCGCTTGCGAGTGTTGTCTTCCCTGGTCAAGCTTGTGGTTCTTTCCCAACAGAGTTGTTCTGACTTTTGGTTGGTCATCGTTGTTTTATTTCAACTTTTGGTTGATGACCCAGTGGCGTTTGGATTTTATTCCAACTTTTGGTGGTTATTCTTTATTTCTCTTAGCCGAGTCGAGGATTCCAACTCTTGGTTGGTACCCCCCAGATTAGTTCAGATTATTGGGTTTGGTGTTCCAACTTTTGGTTGGCCTAGAAAGTGATCCCAACTGTTGGTTGGTAATCTTTGGTTTCTCCGCACGGAGTCTCTATTCCAACTCTTGGTTGACAATCTTTGTTATTCTAACTCTTGGTTAGTAGTTGTTATCCTAACTCTTGGTTTGTAGCCTTTTATTTCAACTCTTGGTTGATAATTTGGGATGATCATCCCAACTTTTGGTTGGTAGTCTTCTATGGTGGAGTCGGCTTCATTTAGCGTCCCCCAGCTATCCTAACTCTTGGTTAGTATCTTTTGGTTCGGATTTGTGATCGATGAGGATCTTTCCCCACCAATCCTAACTCTTGGTTAGCAGTAGTGTTCCGACCTTTGATTGATGGTGTTTCATGGTGATTCTAACTATTGGTTAGTACCTCTGTTTCCCAACTTTTGGTTGGATGTTATCCCTTGTTGGGTGTCCCAACTTTTGGTTGGAAGTCCTCCCTTATTCCTCCGCAGAGTAGTTATCTCAACTTTTGGTTGATGAGGAGATTTGGCGTTTTCCAACTTTTGGTTGGTGGTTATGGTTTCTCCGGTATGGTCAGTCGTGGACGTCGATTCGTTTTCCAACTTTTGGTTGGTAGACTTTGATTCCCCAGTGAGGTTGCCATATCCAGTGTGGTCGATTTATTGATGTTGTTCCAACTCTTGGTTGGTAACCTATGTTCTCTGATTGTGGATTCCGACTCTTGGTTGGTAGGGGTGGTCTTGTCCCCAGAGAGTAACCCTCATCCCATCTTTTGGATGGTGCGACTAGATTGTTATCTTGTGATGGATGTTGATCCCATGCGGAGTCGTCTGGTTAGTTTACTCCGTTCCTAGAGGAGGGAGGTCGTCAGGATGTTTTCTCGCACGATGCGGTTTGCTTGATTGGTTTTCTCTTTTGTTCCCCAATAGGGTTTGTTCCATTTCTTGGTTGGTATTTCGAGGTCGCTATCCTGACTTTTGGTGGGTATTTTTGTGGGAGAGTCTGTTCCAACTCTTGGTTGGTATCTGTTGTCGGTTTTGTCCCAACTCTTGGTTGGTATCTTTTAGATGAATTTCAGATTATATTGGATGGTTATCCCCAGCGCGTCGTTTTCCGACTCTTGGTTGGTCGTCGCTGTTTTGCATTCCCGCAGGGTGCAAATTTCCGGGTTCTTTTATATTCAATCACCTTATACCTTGAATGTTTGAAAGCGGATGCTTTTCACCCCTTCAGGTTCAAGTTGTTTGAATAGGGGCAGTTGTAGCACCCCAAAATTTGCCTTTTGTTTTAACCGTAACTGGCTTTTGTTTCTTTGCATTTTGCATTTTTTTTTGCATTGCATAACATTCGTTCTCAAGGCATGGGATCAATGCGTTCCTGTGGCTCAGGTTCATTTCGGAGCAAAAGACTGAACAACGAACATCGAGCATCATAGGATCGGGCATTTATTTTACCCAACAGTCAGGCGACCGATTTTATTTTGCAGGCTAATTTCAGAGCAGGATCAGCACTCAGGCTCATAACAAGCATTTTCATAGTGATAACGTTCAAAAATGAGGTTCAACAGCTAAACAGAGCTCCACACAATTGAAATAGGGCAAATGGACAGATTTCCCTCCAAAAGGCGCCAGAATTCAGTATTTGAAGGTGTTAATCGATTAACCAAAGGAAAATTAGCCCAAATTTGAAATTTTAATAGTGTTAGTCGATTAACGCATATGGTTAATCAGTTAACCATAACAGATTTTGCCATGTATGTGATTTTGCAAGCCAATTGCACTTGGGGTCAAATTTTGATCACCTTGGAATTCAAATTTTCACCTGGGAAGGATCTAGAACATCTTTAAATTTCAGATTTTCCTCCAAAATCCCATTCCACATTCCAAACCAAGTTTTCAAATCCAATTTCCAAACCTTGCTTTGGGATCCAAAACCTAGACGGTATTTAAGTGATTTACTCCAAACCAAACCATCCAATTTTCATTTCACACTCATTTTTCAGAATTGATTAGAATTCTCTCAAATTCTCTCAACATCTCCATTTCCAAAACCTCACTCAAAGCTCTTTTTCATTGGAATTCTTGATTCTTCATTGGGATCAATGGATTCTTGAGCATAATCCCCCATTTACCATCATCATTGGATCAATTCTCATCTTCAATTTTCGTGCAAGCTTGGATCTGAATCTGGAGTTGGATCTTGAAGTGATTATTTGAAGCTTTTTGACTCAAATTTGGTGGATCTTCATTCATACAACAACAGTTATTGTGGATCTTGAAGTTTTTCGGATTTATAGCATTTGATCTTCTCAAATTCAGTTGATCAACATTTACCGAAGCAAATCTCTACTTCGAAGGTTGGAATTCTCGATCCGATTTAATTTTTGAGCTTATCATGTTAATCTTCATATTCGATTGAATTTTGTTGATATTGATCTGTTCGAATTGTGATGTTGTTGTGTAATTGTGTATCCATGTTGTTGGATCTCTGTTTTCTGTTGTTAATTTCGTGCTTAATTGATAAGTTGATCTGTTGGAACTTTGGATAAGCTGTTTTTGTGCTGGAAGTGATTCTCTGCTGCTGTTTTTAGCTTCTGGTGCAGTGTTAATCGGTTAACCTATATGGTTAATCGGTTAACCATTTCAAACTTTCAAAAAATTTTAAACGTTAACAGTGTTAATCGGTTAACGCATATGGTTAACCGATTAACATGTTCAAAACCTCATTTTTTTCCAAGCTTTTTAAGGTGTTAACCGATTAACACTGTGCCAGAATGCCATATTTGCTGTTTTGCTTGCTTGTTTGCATACCGTTTTGATTCGAATCATCATAGATCAGTGTGATGCATTAGGATTGAAATGTTTTGGATATTTGTCATTGTTTGTGGTTAATTAATCATGATTTTGTTGACATGCGTGTTCATTCTCCAATTGCTTGCATGCTTTTATATGTGATTCGAAGTGAGCATTTGTTTGCATGTTTATTTTCTTTCATCTCTTGTTTTTCACCACATGTTTGCATCATTCTTGCATCGCTGTTGAGGTCGAGACGCGCTTGTGGTGGCTGCTGCCCCACACATTTTTCCTCCCTCCTACCATTCTAAGTGTGCATTTCCATGTTTGCATTTTCTACTTGTGATTGATCCTTCCTTTGTTCTTCTTGTGCTTTTTGCCATGATCCCCATAGGATTCCTAGTCCCTCCGTTTAGGATGGGAGTAGGAGAGACATTAGGTGTTCAATCCAAGTATGTTAACATTAGGGTAGATGTTCCCCCTTTTAATCCAAACTTTAGGACCACATTGCATGACAACGTTAGGGCCGAGTTTCCCGTAGAACTTCCGCGCGTCTCTCTTCTCATCTCAAACAATTCTAACTCATCTAATAAATACGATAAACGTTGCGTGCTACGAGCCTTAAGCTACATGGGGAATGATGCTCCTCTCGCTTATCTAAAGTGTTTAGTATACGTCCCATTTGGGGGCGATATACGACGCATTCGCCTTCATGTCATAGTCTTTAGTGCAACGTGAATCACAAACTGAATTAATTCACTTCACTAAAAAACCCAAAACAAAATTCAAACCTTTTTCCTTCGGGATTAATCAGAAACTTCTTTTTTTTAGAAAAGAGTGTTGTTAAGCTTCAGTTCTACCGCAAACAAGCTTTGTCCCTAACTGCTGGAACAGACGTTTAACCCTACTCGATTAAAACACGTAATCAACCTGTGGTTTCGTGTACGCCCGAACTACGTTTGCACTGATCTTTCGTACCAGATGAAAGTACGTAGGCACAAGATGCGATGTCTTGGTGTCGCTACTGCGAAAATTGGCGCCGGCTGAACAGAAGAGTCGCCACCGTGCGTTATTTATCCCAACGGAGGGAAAGGAAACGCTCAGAGTAAACCTAACGCAAAACGGGAAAGGAATGGTCATCGCAACCAAATCCTGGATTCGGGAGTCGGTTACGCAAGGGGAAGGTATTAGTACCCCTCACGTCCGTCGTACTCGACGGGATCCACCCTTGCTTGGTTTGTCTAAAGGATGCAAAACAATCTATCTACGGCTGCTAAATCTAAACGGGAAGGAAACTGACTCGATAGAGCGTCGCACTCTATGCCTACGTATTCTCAAGAGAGAAAGTCAGAGTCATCGTAGTTCGGGAAACTACAGGGAATTGGCTCGCCAAGACTTCGCGTCTTGTGCCTACGTACTTCCACACAGAATGGAAGATCAGAGCTTACGTAGTTCAGGCTAACTACGGCTAGACAGGGCGTTCTCGATCACACAGGAGTGAGAGATTGAGTTATTTTAAGAGGTACGGGAACCTACGGGAACTAGAAACTACGGTCTGGTCTCAAATGCGCAAGGGCAAGAGGAAGGGGTAACGTCAGTCGTCAGCGGGAAAGTCTCGATCGCACAGCAGCGAGAGAACAGAAAGGTCAGTTGTTAGTGTGCTCGCTAGGATATCGCATCCTATGCCTACATATTCTCATTAGATATGAGAAATTAGAGCAGCTGTAGTTCAGCCTACTACTGCTAAAACCTGAAAAAGGGGAAAAGGAAAAAGGGAGCTCGCTAGGATACGACATCCTATGCCTACGTACTGTCGTCTGGCACGAGAGATCAGAGCTAACATAGTTCGACGGGAAAACGAATCTCAATTGTGCGGGAGCAAGAGAGAGAAATAGGGATTCGCTCGCACGGGGCGAGAACAAAGAGGAAGCAGGCCTACACCTAAACGGGAAGGAACTCGGGACCCGCACGCAAGAACCTAAGAAGAAACTCCTCAACTGGCACTTCTTTAGTATCTGATGATGCAGCCCACAACACTCGCTGGTTGCCTGAAGATTTGAATACGACAAATGATAATGAACGAAGCAGCTCCGGGGCTCCTAACGTACGCGCAAGCTCCATTCTAATCTTCTCCTCTCTGGATCTTGATGATGATGCTCGAACCAAGAGCAATGTGACGCTTAGACCGTCATGGTTCGACTTATACGAGAAATCGAACTCTAAGAGGTAGCGTATTAATATCCGTGTCAAAGACAAGATGGAGAAATGATATCGAAAATCATTCTCCAATTGAATCGTGTCACACGGCCAGCCAGAAATAAAATCGAGAATAAAGTCAGATGGAAACGAAAATAGGAGACAAAATCCAATAGCAAAACGGAAATAATACGATACTCCTAAAATTCGGCAATTAAATTTCTAATTGAAAATATTCTAAGAAATATTAAAGAAAATGCGCATAGAAAAATAAAATCCTATATTATTCTATGTTAAAAATCTATGTTAATAGCTATATATTCTATAAAGAAAATAGAAAAACTATATTAAATCTATAACACCCTATAATATGCTTTTAATATTTCCAAGAAAAATGAAGAAAATAAAATGCAGCAGGGGGGGTTTATTAGATTTCTGGGGTGTGAATGCAGAAAAAACAAAAAAATGATACAGACCCAGCCCACAAGGAAATTCAGAAAATAAAAAACAATGGGGTGCATCAAAAATTACATGGGTGTTGCAGTTTAATAAAGCCAAGGAAACTGGGCCCAGCCCAGCAAAATGTATAGAAACGGGGAGGGGGTGAACGACCGAAAATGCAGGGTGTATTGCCAAAACGCATTGGGCTTAGCCCAAACAAACACCAAACGGGGAGGGGGCGAAAGAAAAAAAACGGAGGGTGTTAATCAGAGTGGGCCTTAGAGGCCCAATACCAAACCAAGCCACGTAAACCCAATGATTCAGCTAACCCTAATTCTCAATTTCCTCTTCACTGTTCACTCTTCTACGCCGTTTCCCCCTTCTACCTCTCTCCGTCCTCAACCCTCGTTCCTGCTCAAACAACAATCAACAAAACCAAATCATAACGATCAGAGATTGCAAGTGGACTCAGAATCTTGGACGACTCCCTTGATGGCGAAAGCTGAACTCGGATCCATGGAGCTTGCACGTTGAAGAACGAGATTCTGGAGTTGCGATAATGATGAAGATCGTGGATTCGCGATAGATCGGTGAAGACGGAGGTTTCTCTGGTGCATTCAGTTGATAACAGTTTAGGTTGGAGATCGAAGAAGATTGAGTGTGGATCTGAGTTTGTTGAGAGGAATCTTGAAGATTATGGAGGATCTTTGAAGTAATTCTGGAAAAGTTGTGAAGATAACGATGAACACCAATAATGAGTTGGAATATGGATGAAGATCATGATGATCTGGACAAAGATTTGGGATAGATCTTGGAGTTTAGTGAAGATCTGTGGCTTTCATTGATGTTGTGATGAGAACAGCTTTGTTACTTGTTGGAATCTCATCGTAAGGATCTTCTCTCTATCGCTCGGTTCAGAAGGTTCAGTGTTTCGATCTGGAACTGGTTCGTGGTCGTTAGATCTGGATGCGATGAAGGTTGCATGTTCTTGTCATTCTTCAAGACTTCTTGCCAACGGATGCAGATTTGAAGAATAGCTCGCGAAATTGGACGAAGGTTCTTGAGCCTTCTTGTGGTTTGACGAACTTTGATGAATGTTCATCATCTCTGATGAACTTCTGGGAACCTGGACGGAGATCCTGATGAACATGAAGATCTTTGCGTTTTTCTAGAAAATCTGGATCTACGACGTTCTTGATGATGGAAGAATGATGAAGAACACATGAAGATCATTTGAAAAAAAACTGGAAAACTGATGAAGATGATAAAGATGGACGCGTTTCTGGAAATAGCATGAAGATTGATGAGTTTTCCGGTGGATTTGGCTGTTTTCCGGTGACCGTTGCGGTGGCCGGAGTTGGTTAGGGTTAGCTTGCCGGTGGAGTTGATTGGGGAGGATGAACGGAGAGGACAAAGTGTAGTTTTCCGGCGAGCATTTGGCCGTGTGCGCCGCCGTTGGATTTCTCTGGTGATGTCCTCAGTGTGTTTGCATGGCCGGCCGACGATGGCTCCGGCGAGGGTTAGAGAGAAGGACGCGTGTCAACGCGCATGGGAGAGAGGGAAAGGATGGAGGCCACGTGGTGGTGGAGGTGGAAGAGAGAGGGAGAGCCACGTGGGGGTTCTGCATGCAGAGTGGAGAGGATGAGGTGGAAGTTCCTGAGGCGAAAACGTGGCGTGAAGAGGAAGACTCTGAGAAGCGCACGCGTGGCTCTTTTATAGGCAGACACGTGGCCAGACTTGGACTGGGCCTCCATAGGACACCCGGCCCACGAATTAATTCTGATTAACACCAATTACTACATGATTAATGAATTAAAACCTAATAAAAAATCTCCATTAATGCTAAACGAAAAATAAAGCTGCAATTAAGGCCTAAATTGAAAATTAAGACTATTCTAAACCTAATTAAAACTAATGAACTCAATTAAAACCCTAATTAACATCTAAAAAGGAGATTAAGATCTAATTAATCTAATTAAATCCTCAAAGAATTAAATTTTAACATAAAACTCTAATATCTATTAAACCCATTAAAATTCTATTAATTTCTACCAATTTCTATACAAACAAAAAATAGAAAAAAATTCTATTAATTCTATTTAAAAAATACCTATTAAAAGAAATATCCTATTAAAAATTATTTTAAAAATTCTACTTAAAAACAAGAATTTTATTAAAACCTATTATCTAAAAATGATTTAATTAATTCCTAAAAAAAGAAATAAACTAAACTATTTGAAAAACATTTAATATCTATTAAAAAAATCTAATATCTAGAAAAATGAATTAAATCCATAAAAAATCTATTATCTCAAAAAAATTCTAGGAATCATTTATTTAAATTCTAGAAAAAAAAACCATAAAACCTATTTAATATCTACAAAAGGCTATTAAATCATAAAAATGCAAATAAAGGCAAACAACCAACATAAAAGAGGGCGCGAGACCAGATCGAAGCAAGCAGTAAACCCAGACACCAAGAACCTCCAAAATCACTACGTAAGCTGAAAACACCCAGGAAGCGCGTGACTTCTCAAAATAACCTCCGATTATCCGAACCGGTCTGAAATACCCGAAATGTGAAAACAGGGCTGTAATCCCGATAAAATCAGTATGAATGAGAAAATGCACTGTATGCGGTATGCGAATGCGAATGCAAAAATGCGTCAAACCATAAACGAGATAGGAATCGGTTGGTGAAATTTTAGGGTGCAACAGTTGCCCCTATTCAAACGGCTTGGACCTGAATGGTTGAAGAGCGAACGACTTTCAAACATTCAAAGGTAGAAGACGATTGAATACTAATGAAACCCCGAAATTTGCCAACCGCATAAATAAACTGCAGAACTGCCCGAGAAATAGCTTCCAATGAACTGAAGTTTGGTTGTTACGGCAACAACTGGTCAATCATCTAATAACTTTTCTTTTTTCGTCAATCACCTGTGTGACGCCACGGGTACTGAATCTTCAGAATAATGCTTCAGAAAGCAAACACCTTGACTCCCATCTGTTATGGGATTGAATCTTTTCATCTCACAGTTCACGGCGAACCTGAGGAAAACTCTCCTGGGGGGGAAATTCTGAATCGACTGCCAGGCGCCCCTTTTAGACAAAAGGCGGCAGCTTCAGAAGTTTGATATACAATCTTTCTTTTTTTTCAGCGCCGACGTAACAACCAAATATGAAGAATCACTCCGCTGGGGGAGTGAAGAAGCTCGACCCAACAACTCTGCAGGGGAACAAATTCGAAAGCCAATAGGTAACCAACCTGGTCTATGTTTCGAAATACGTATATCTGAAAAATGATGCAATGTTCCACACGACATGGAAATGATATGCATTGTTTGAAAATGCAATGCCCCGTACGGCATGGATATGCTATGCGTTTTGGATAGATGCAAATATGACGGTATATGCAAATGTCAATGTACGCTCGAGCTGCCAGAGAACACCAGGTCTAAAACCACTTGGCAAAATAAATGCCGGAAGAAAAGTCAACTCCACTAAAGGTAACCAGGTACCCCAGAATCATTCCAGCAAAATAAATGCTGGAAAAGGGAAGGACGGCCCTGCACGACGATATTCTTTCTAAACCACTGGTAACCTGGACTCTGTAGAGATAAACCAACTGGGTCGATTGTGCGCAGCGCACTGCTGGGAATGCCCTTTCTGTCAGGGATATTAATCTTAATCTGCTGAGGATACTCCTGATCCTACTCTGATACGGGGTAAAATGCAATCTCAACTCTCCCAGGGATAATACGTGGCTTCCATCTGCTGAAGAAGGGTAATCCTGATTTAACAACATCCACAGGGAATACAAAACCTTAATTCGGGAACTAGTATTAATCGAGCTTCGTATCGGGGAACATGACAACATGAGAGTCATTGGGAATTACCATGTCAGATATATTTTTTTTAGGCTTTTTCTGGTTTAAAGGATAAAAATGGGTTATTTACAAAATGGAAAATAGGGAAAACACTAGACGAGAACTAGCATTCAAGGGTAGACTACCAGACGAGAACTGATAGCAAAATAGATTAGGTTATCAGAAATTGATTTATAGTTTGAACATCAGACGGGGCTGACTGGATAATAGGTTAAGAAACAAATGACCAGGCGAGAACTGGTTGAAAGCTGACATGCACCAGACGAGAACTGGTACAACAATAGGTTAAAGGCGTGATGACCAGACGAGAACTGGTAACAATAACATACACCAGACGAGAACTGATGTTTACGGTAAGGTTGACCAGACGACCACTGGTTGAAAGACACCATGTACCAGGCGAGAACTGGTAGTTACGGAAATGTGGGCCAAACGAGAACTGGTTCCCGGGTTGCCAGGAGAGAACTGGACTTTGGAAACGACTTGGTTACAAAGTTATGATATGTAACAGGTTTAAATTGTAGGATAACAATCCAACGACGGTAAGGCCTTTTTCGGAAGGTCAAGGTTTTTGACAAGAGTAACGATACGATTCCCCAATACTCAACTCTGGCTGGGGATAAACAGACTTGCTTGAATAACTTGCCCCAGTGCAACTTAACTTGCCCCAATCTAACTCTTGGGAAGATCACTCTGAACAGCTTTCTACGAGACGACCCCGAGACTACTTGCCCTGGTATCTGTACAATAAAAGGATTCAACCCCAATTAACCAATTATCAACCCAGTTGGTCTCACTATCTCTGAAGTGACTTGCCCCTGAATGAGCGTACAAGTGACTTAACCTGATCTGATCACCCATTGGAAGGCTCTGCTTTCAAATCACAACATTCTAAATGATTGCCCCTGATTGGGTCTCGAGCAGATTCATTTCTGATCAACTGCTTCTCAAATAAACTGCCCCTGATCAATTGAAGCTTCGGGACTTGTCCTCTGACTAACTGATTCTGAACTTACTGGAAGTCAATGCCCCTGATTCACAGGGTTCCACAACATACACCATTCTGATCTAGACTGCTGAATTATTCAGTCCTGTTTGATTGTTCCCTATTGGAATTTCCTTCTATGTCAACTACTAACCTGCAAGTAAAATTGTTTGATCCCGAATGGTAATTTTAATGCAGTGTTCATGCAGATTTTGAAAAATTTGTGCTGTCACTCATTTATATGTCATGATTGTGAGTGACGAGTGAACCAGAGTTTAAACGTAGTGCTGATGTGATCAGTGAAAAATATAACAAGGATATGATTAGCAAATCAAGAAGGAGTCAGGTTACTCAACATTATCATAATGCGCTTTCCGAATAAACCCTACCTCAATTAGGTCTTTTAAGGGTTGTATCGTGGTCGGGTTCACGGTTCGTGAAACAAAGGACATTTGGCTCAAATTATGATTTGTACCCACCCCTTCCACGTGATGATCTCCGATCCTAATGTTCAGTTAACCTGGAAAAAGTGCTCGCCTCTTCGAGAGGTATGTTGAATGGTAGGAATCATAGTTAAGGAACTCACAAGGTTTTTTCTCGGAGTGACAGTTACTCCTTGGTGTCTGTATCCACACGACTTTGTCAACTTCACTGGGGATTTTTTCTATTGATATCCTTTATTTTTCATTCTTTTGATTCCCTAATTTTTGCCTGGACTGACTCCTTTTGAGTTTTTTTTCGATTTTTTTTTTCTTTTGAAGTCCAGCGGGACGCCCCGATTTTTGCCTAAGTATTAGCTTTCCAGCTATTTTCATTTCTTTTTACTTAGCGGGCTTTCTTATTCTTTCTTTTGGAACAAAGTCGTGTGACACCGGTTGTCTTGATTGCCCCGAGAGGATTGTAACTGTCTCACTCCTGGTTGGTGAGGTTTAACCGTTGTGGTTGACGAGGTACGACCTCTTGAGAGGTACAAACTGATTGGTCCTCGAAAGGCAACATTCCTCTGTAGGATTTGAATGCTCGGTCAAGCTAACTGACAACTATCCTGCCCCGGGTTAAGATGTGAGGGTTCAAAAGTCCGAAAAAACTTCTACTTCCTGGCTCGAAGTGGTTAACAAGGGACTAACTCCTTATATCTCCAGTGCTTAGGGGATTTGAAACAATGCCTTGTACGTCATCGGCAAGGTTTTATCTGAACGCATACGATCATCGGTTATGAGTATTCATTTTCGTCATCCTCCCTCTAATCTTTGCTAATCACAGTGATAAGGTGGAGTGAATAAAATGCAAGTGTCAGTGCAATGCAATAAATGAGCGACAACGACATGATTAATTCAGAAAAATGCATAGTCACTTTATCAATTTTACCATTCGAAACAAACAATGTTTAACAGCAAGTAGTAACTAACAGAAAAGAAAATACAAAATGCAAATGATATAACAATCTGAGGACTGCCAATGCTGAGGACGTCTGCCTGTCTGGACCACTGGCTTCTTGAAAACAAACTCCGAATCTACGAGCTTAGACAGCTGAGAGGTTGGTATGAACAAACAGAAATCCTTCTTGAAAGGAAATACAATCTTGGTCGATCAACTATTGTACTTTTGCCTGAAAAGCTTTACAATCTTCAGTTGAATGCCCTGGGGATCCGCCATGGTAACCACACTGAACGTGGGGATTGTACCCAGGAGGGTAAGGCTCTGGAACAGGCTTAAGAGCTTTCGGTTCCACTAAAGAACTCTGGACCAAAGATGGCAGCAACTGGCTATACGGCATAGGCACTGGGTGGAAAAGAGTATTCCTTCGTTCCAAGTTGTTACGAGGCCTGTTCTGATTCTTGCGTTGATTCTGATAACCTCGGCCACGAGTTCGCTGACTTGCAAGAGAAGTGACATAACATTCCTGATAGGGTGCCCCAGGCACAACTGTCTGTCCAACATAACAAGCCACAGGAGATACTGATCCAACAGATTTCACCACTTCATCTTGAGGATACTCAACATCTGACATGATTGCATTGATCACAACTCCTTCTTCATTCTGATAGTCATAAAGAGATTCAGCTTCACTAGCCTGGCCGTCTGAAATAACCTGAATTTTCCCGATTTTGATGGCATGCTCAAGGCGTTCTCCAAGTACTACCAAGTCAGAGAAACTTAACGGAAGCCCAAGCAGTCTTTCATGGTATGGATCCTGCAGTGAGTCTACAAACATGCTTGTTATCTCTCGGTCTAAAAGCGGTGGCTGTACCCTGGCGGCAAATTCTCTCCATCTTTGCGAATACTTCCTGATGGGTTCATTGTTCTCTTGAGACAACTCTTGCAACTGCGTGCGATGACGAGCTATGTCTAGGTTATAATCATACTGCTTCAAAAAAGCTCTGGCTAAATCCACCCATGATCAAATCTGATTACTCTCTAACTGCATATACCAACGCAAAGATGCCCCAGTTAGACTATCCTGAAAGCAATGGATCATCAACTTGTCATTTTGCACAAACGAAGTCATTCTTCGGCAGAACATCACTAAGTGTTACTTCAGATAGCTATCTCCTCTGTACTTCTCAAATCTCGGCGCTTTGAACTTATAAGGCAACACTAGGCCAGGAACCAAACACATGCCTGCAGCATTCAGGTTAACAGCATCTTTGACCTTTACGGCTTTAATTTGTTCTTCCAACACTTGGAGTCTTCTATCACACTCAAGAGCTCTTGGGTCTACCGTCCTGGCTACTGGGATCTCTCTTCGGATACTCGGCACAGGGAAAACAACACCTTGACTGTTGATAAGAGGAGGTCGTTCATTGCGGAAAACAAACTGCTCATGTCGATCTCGGTCCATAACAGGAGGCTCCACACGCTGGTCTGCAGCAAGGTTGTTCACTTGCGGAAGGTCTGCCTCGGAAGTAGAACCATACAGAGGGTTGGTTGTCATAGTGAACCCTGCCAAGGTATTAGGACACTAGAAGTTGCTTTCAGACATGGCTACTGATAACCTTCAACTGACTTCACTACTCGACTCTGCTCAAATCTACTCAACCCCTTGGTCGTCTTCTAAGGATCAACAGTTGCTCAGGCCAAACATCGGGTAATCACCTTCTGAAATCAGACAACGGCTGGATAAGAGCTCTGGCTAGCTGGAGTATGACATGCAATATGATGCAACACGTTTATGCAAATGCAATACAATATGCAGCAAACACGGGATCACAGCCCCCACATAATCTCTGAATACCGCTGCGCTGCTGACGAAGTACGTTCGCTCTGGAGAGAAGACCAAAATAACGGGTAGGCTGGAAGTCAAGTTTCCTGCAAAACCCTCCCACTCACGGGTATGGACCTAAACTGACACAAGTTCAGCATCCTATGCGGTCATCAGCGTCACAGACTTTCAAGACTGATGATACGATACCCAGAAGGTGTGGCATCATTATATCCTGAAGAGGCCTCACTTAGCTGAATCCCAAATGATCGGTCCCCGGAGTCGACAATCCAACTAACCAACATCCCACTCAACCCAAAGGGTTGAACCGGAAGTCAACCAGAAGAACCTCGTCCGAGTATGGATTTCGCAGGACACTAGTACATGCAAAGCATGTACGGACCCACTAATTTCCACTCTAAGTCTAAGGTGCACTCAAGCCTGGGTCTGGCTTCTCACTCAAAGGAACATCCCCACCCAACAGCACAACAACAACCGATAATAGCAATACAAAAATAATAAACACCCCATAGACAAGCAAACAAGCGCAAGGATTGACTCTCTTAGGAGACGTTGGATCCCACATGCATAAGGAACCATCGCAGTCCTCAACAGCTGGGAACCGTTGGAGTCCCCAGCAGAGTCGTCAGCTGTCGCTACTGCGAAAATCGGCGCCGGCTGAACAGAAGAGTCGCCACCGTGCTTTATTTATCCCAACGGAGGGAAAGGAAACGCTCAGAGTAAACCTAACGCAAAACGGGAAAGGAATGGTCATCGCAACCAAATCCTGGATTCGGGAGTCGGTTACGCAAGGGGAAGTTATTAGCACCCCTCACGTCCGTCGTACTCGACGGGATCCACGCTTGCTTGGTTTGTCTAAAGGATGCAAAACAATCTATCTACGGCTGCTAAATCTAAACGGGAAGGAAACTGACTCGATAGAGCGTCGCACTCTATGCCTACGTATTCTCAAGAGAGAAAGTCAGAGTCATCGTAGTTCGGGAAACTACAGGGAATTGGCTCGCCAAGACTTCGTGTCTTGTGCCTACGTACTTCCACACAGAATGGAAGATCAGAGCTTACGTAGTTCAGGCTAACTACGGCTAGACAGGGCGTTCTCAATCACACAGGAGTGAGAGATTGAGTTATGTTAAGAGGTACGGGAACCTACGGGAACTAGAAACTACGGTCTGGTCTCAAATGCGCAAGGGCAAGAGGAAGGGGAAACGTCAGTCGTCAGCGGGAAAGTCTCGATCGCACAGCAGCGAGAGAACAGAAAGGTCAGTTGTTAGTGTGCTCGCTAGGATATCGCATCCTATGCCTACATATTCTCATTAGATATGAGAAATCAGAGCGGCTGTAGTTCACCCTACTACTGCTAAAACCTGAAAAAGGGGAAAAGGAAAAAGGGAGCTCGCTAGGATACGACATCCTATGCCTACGTACTCTCGTCTGGCACGAGAGATCAGAGCTAACGTAGTTCGACGGGAAAACTAATCTCAATTGCGCGGGAGCAAGAGAGAGAAACAGGGATTCGCTCGCACGGGGCGAGAACAAAGAGGAAGCAGGCCTACGCCTAAACGGGAAGGAACTCGGGACCCACACGCAAGAACCTAAGAAGAAACTCCTCAGCTGGCACTTCCTTAGTATCTGATGATGCAGCCCACAACACTCGCTGGTTGCCTGAAGATTTGAATACAACAAATGATAATGAACGAAGCAGCTTCGAGGCTCCTGACATACGCGCAAGCTCCATTCAAATCTTCTCCTCTCTGGATCTTGATGGTGACGCTCGAACCAAGAGCAATGTGACGCTTAGACCGTCATGGTTCGACTTATATGAGAAATCGAACTCTAAGAGGTAGCGTATTAATATCCGTGTCAAAGACAAGATGGAGAAATGATATCGAAAATAATTCTCCAATTGAATCGTGTCACACGGCCAGCCAGAAATAAAATCGAGAATAAAGTCAGATGGAAACGAAAATAGGAGACAAAATCCAATAGCAAAACGGAAATAATACGCTACTCCTAAAATACGGAAATTAAATTTCTAATTGAAAATATTCTAAGAAATATT
Organism: Lathyrus sativus; assembly: GCA_963859935.3. Taxonomy (NCBI): domain Eukaryota; kingdom Viridiplantae; phylum Streptophyta; class Magnoliopsida; order Fabales; family Fabaceae; genus Lathyrus; species Lathyrus sativus. Next base: position 161,226,016 of record OZ012741.1, read on the forward strand.
AAAGAAAATGCGTATAGAAAAATAAAATCCTATATTATTCTATGTTAAAAATCTATGATAATAGCTATATATTCTATAAAGAAAATAGAAAAACTATATTAAATCTATAACACCCTATAATATGCTTTTAATATTTCCAAGAAAAATGAAGAAAATAAAATGCAGCAGGGGGGTTTATTAGATTTCTGGGGTGTGAATGCAGAAAAAACAAAAAAATGATACAGGCCCAGCCCACAAGGAAATTCAGAAAATAAAAAACAATGGGGTGCATCAGAAATTACATGGGTGCTGCAGTTTAATAAAGCCAAGGAAACTTGGCCCAACCCAGCAAAATGTATAGAAACGGGGAGGGGGTGAACGACCGAAAATGCAGGGTGTATTGCCAAAACGCATTGGGCTTAGCCCAAACAAACACCAAACGGGGAGGGGGCGAATGAAAAAAACGGAGGGTGTTAATCAGAGTAGGCCTTAGAGGCCCAATACCAAACCAAGCCACGTAAACCCAATGATTCAGCTAACCCTAATTCTCAATTTCCTCTTCACTGTTCACTCTTCTACACCGTTTCCCCCTTCTACCTCTCTCCGTCCTCAACCCTCGTTCCTGCTCAAACAACAATTAACAAAACCAAATCACAACGATCAGAGATTGCAAGTGGACTCAGAATCTTGGACGACTCCCTTGATGGCGAAAGCTGAACTCGGATCCATGGAGCTTGCGCGTTGAAGAACGAGATTCTGGAGTTGCGATAATGATGAAGATCATGGATTCGCGATAGATCGGTGAAGACGGAGGTTGCTCTGGTGCATTCAGTTGATAACAGTTTAGGTTGGAGACCGGAGAAGATTGAGTGTGGATCTGAGTTTGTTGAGAGGAATCTTGAAGATTATGGAGGATCTTTGAAGTAATTCTGGAAAAGTTGTGAAGATGACGATGAAAACCAAGAACGAGTTGGAATATGGATGAAGATCATGACGATCTGGACAAAGATTTGGGATAGATCTTGGAGTTTAGTGAAGATCTGTGGCTTTCATTGATGTTGTGATGAGAACAACTTTGTTACTTGTTGGAATCTCATCGTAAGGATCTTCTCTCTATCGCTCGGTTCAGAAGGTTCGGTGTTTCGATTTGGAACTGGTCCGTGGTCGTTAGATCTGGATGCGATGAAGGTTGCATGTTCTTGTCATTCTTCAAGACTTCTTGCCAACGGATGCAGATTCGAAGAATAGCTCGCGAAATTGGACGAAGGTTCTTGAGCCTTCTTGTGGTTTGACAAACTTTGATGAATGTTTATCATCTCTGATGAACTTCTGGGAACCTGGATGGAGATCCTGATGAACATGAAGATCTTTGCGTTTTTCTGGAAAATCTGGATCTACGACGTTCTTGATGATGGAAGAATGATGAAGAACACATGAAGATCATTTGAAAAAAAACTGGAAAACTGATGAAGATGATGAAGATGGACGCGTTTCTGGAAATAGCATGAAGATTGATGAGTTTTCCGGTGGATTTGGCTGTTTTCTGGTGGAGTTGATTGGGGAGGATGAACGGAGAGGACGAAGTGTAGTTTTCCGGCGAGCATTTGGCTGTGTGCGCCGCCGTTGGATTTCTCTGGTGATGTCCTCGGTGTGTTTGCATGGCCGGCCGGCGATGGCTCCGGCGAGGGTTAATGGGAAGGACGCGTGTCAACATGCATGGGAGAGAGGGAAAGGATGGAGGCCACGTGGTGGTGGAGGTGGAAGAGAGAGGGAGAGCCACGTGGGGGTTCTGCATGCAGAGTGGAGAGGATGGGGTGGAAGTTCCTGAGGCGAAAACGTGGCGTGAAGAGGAAGACTCTGAGAAGCGCACGCGTGGCTCTTTTATAGGCAGACACGTGGCCAGACTTGGACTGGGCCTCCATAGGACACCTGGCCCACAAATTAATTTTGATTAACACCAATTACTACATGATTAATGAATTAAAACCTAATTAAAAATCTCCATTAATGCTAAACGAAAAATAAAGCTGCAATTAAGGCCTAAATTGAAAATTAAGACTATTCTAAACCTAATTAAAACTAATGAACTCAATTAAAACCCTCATTAACATCTAAAAAGGAGATTAAGATCTAATTAATCTAATTAAATCCTAAAAGAATTAAATTTTAACATAAAACTCTAATATCTATTAAACCCATTAAAATTCTATTAATTTATACCAATTTCTATACAAACAAAAAATAGAAAAAATTCTATTAATTCTATTTAAAAAATACCTATTAAAAGAAATATCCTATTAAAAATCATTTTAAAAATTCTACTTAAAAACAAGAATTTTATTAAAACCTATTATCTAAAAATGATTAAAGAAATTCCTAAAAAAAGAAATTAACTAAACTATTTGAAAAACATTTAATATCTATTAAAAAAATCTAATATCTAGAAAAATCAATTAAATCCATAAAAAATCTATTATCTCAAAAAAATTCTAGGAATCATTTATTTAAATTCTAGAAGAAAAAAAACCATAAAACCTATTTAATATCTACAAAAGGATATTAAATCCTAAAAATGCAAATAAAGGCAAACAACTAACATAAAAGAGGGTGCGAGACTAGATCGAAGCAAGAAGTAAACCCAGACACCAAGAACCTCTGTTGCACCCCAAAATTTGACCAACAGTTATTTACCTAGCTTGTGGTTCATCTCATTTATCATCTGCATCTCATTGATATGTGGGCAGTAGATCAAGGGGTATGATTACCCAGCAAGATCTATATGAGACTCTGAATCTAGCCAAGAAGGTGATTCAGATGATTAAAGGTTGATATCTTTGTCAGAGAACTCAAGAGATCCTCAGAGAGATTGGTTGAAACCAAGGTTGTGTGCCTCATAACTTGAGAGTTGTGGGAGCTCCTCAGATGATTCTGAGACTATGAGGATGGACTTGAAGCTTTGAGAAAGCTTATGAGATGTCTTGAAAGCCATCATGAAGCCTAGAGAGGTCATTGTACAAGAATTCAGAATACTCAGCCATGAGTGGTGGAATTAGGGTTTGACTGGGTCAACCCTAGGTCAACTGATGATTTGGAGAGGGTTGAGACCTAATCCAAGAGCCATGTGATCATGGATTGATGCATTAAGATGCTATAAGGATGATTCCTAGACCAACTCATCATGATTAAGGAGTTTGAGAAGTTTCAAGCTAGGGTTTCTAAGGCTTGACAGTGTAAAATCCCCTAGTTTGATCCCTATCTTCAAGGCAGTTTAGCTCAAGATGTGATTGTCATCTCATCTTCCCCATAACATGAATGTTGTAGAGCTTGCTCTTATATTTAATTTGAGTACTATAAGTCCTTGATAGGATTTGTAGAGCTCAAGTTATGACTTTGACAAGTTACAGGTCATCTGAGGTATGTGAATCTGGGTCCTTGAAAGTTACCCAACTTGCATCCAACTTTTGCCCTAGTAGGATGATTCCTATGAACTCTTGGTCAACATGAATGTTGTAGAGCATCTTCTTATATTTCTATAGAGTACTAGAAGTCCTTGATAGGATTTGTAGAACTCAAGTTATGGCTTTGACAAGTCAAGGGCATTTTGGTCATTTGGATATTATAGGTCATTTCAAGCATAAGTCCATATCTCCTATTTCCAAGCTTCAAATGGAAAAATCTTCAACATCAAACTTGCTTATAATGATGTTTTAAGGCTAGTAGGGAGGTCATGAGATGTTGAAAAGGCTTGTATCAAAAAGTGAAAAAAAATGGCCTAAAATGGAGGCATAAGTTAAATAAGTTGAAATTGGAAATTGGAAATCCCAAGTTACACATCCAAACCATGTCATATAATAGGTCATTTTGACTCTAAAAGGCATTCTAAAAACAATGGTTCAGCCACAATTTTGATTTGAGGCCTAGATCATGGGGCTGCTTTGGAAATTGCTTGCTTGCATCTTAAGGCACCAAAGCAAAACTTAAGAAAACTCAATGAACAAGTTAGTTAGGCATCTCAACACATCATACATCTCATATGGGGAGAATTTCAAGTCATAATCAAGGGTTGCAAGGGCTATGGCATGAGATAGCACATAAGGAGAAGTGAATTCATAATGTCATGACATGAGATTTCCAATTTCTCATTGGATGGTTCTAGATGGTTCTAGATGATTCTAAACCACTCTATATAACATGTAGAACTTGCTCAGATGCAAGGTTGGTGTAAGATTTGAGAGAAGAGAGAGTTGGTCATTTCAATTGCCTCCATTGCAAGTTGAAAGTGAATTCCCTATTCTGAACCATTTCCATTCATTCTTTCCATCTAAACACACTCCATTGATGATAGTGAAGCTGTGCAGATCAATTTGAGAGCAAATCCATGGTGAATTAAGGAATTGGCAATTGAATTTTCAAGGTAGAAAGTCAGAATCGAATTCTGAGATTCAAGCACTCTCCCTCAAATCTTTTGCAAACAGTAGCAAGATTAGCATCCAAGGAAACTTTCTGAAGAATTTCAAGGCTTGAAGTGAAGGTTTTCACCATCTGTTGATCAAGAAATACCAGGTTTGCAAAATTCACTCTACACCATAATTTATGCATTGCTAGGTTAGTTTATTAGTGTAGAAAGGTTAGAGACACATAGGTGATGATTTCTGGAGAGTTAGGGATCGATTGATGAAGATTGAATATTGGACACCATTTCTTTGATGATCAAGAACTCGTGGTATAGTGAGATATAATACATGTGTGATAGCTTATTTTAACCAGTTAAGTGTGGTGATCATTTTAGTACCAAGAAATCCAAGAATTGTTGAAGTTGAGGATTGACCATAATTTCAATCTTGAATCGTGTTTCATGTTGGAGGAGGTTTCTGCGTAACCTAGGGTTATGGTTGTATTCAGCATGAAAAATGAAGCATGTTAGTGTTTTGAATTGTTAAATTTGATGATTATTTGAGAGCATACGATGGGAGGGAAATCTGAAGTTTGAAACTCTGTTCATGGTGGTTTTCCCTCCAAACCCTAGCTGAAGGTTGAAGACGACCTCTCCTCCGTTGGATCATCCCATGACTTGTTGACCCTACCATAATCCCATGGCTTGCATTCAATCTCAGCATAAGAGGGAATTCTGAGTTAGTCATGAAACGCTCCGTTTCATTAAAGGAGCTTCTTGGGCCTTAGTAAGAGGATCACTAATCACACCCCCACCCACGGCCCATGTTTAAATTGTACTGCATTTCTTTACTTATTGCACCGCTTCTTTTTCCTTTTTTCTTTTCATTTTTTAATTGATTTTCTGACTTAAATTGGGCCCAGTACGCATGACTACCCACACCCCCATTTTTAGCCCATTGATGATTTGAACTAGATATGCTTGCTATCTGCACCACTTCATTACATATTTTCATTTCTTTTTTTCCCATTTTATGTTGAACTTTGAAAAATCATAATAAATAGGAATTTAATGATTTTTGCATGAGGATTTTTTTCTCCTATTTCATAATAATGTCTGGAAAATTTTCAAATAAAAATATTTGCATTTCATGCATTTTTAGTATTTTTTGTGTATTTTTCATTTTAATAGCTTTTTATTTCTTTTATGTTGATACATGAATTTGTAGAATTTTGTTTAGGTAGTTTCCTTAACATTTTTAGGCCATTCTTTTTAGGATAGTTGGATTAGGACTTTAGCTCCCCCCTGGATTTATTCCATGAATTTGTAATGAATTTTAGAGTAGTTTTGCTTAGATGATTTTAGGTTGTATAGAACTAGGTTAATCCTTAACATAGGTCCACAATAATACTAGAATTTTGGGTTTCTAGGTCAAGTTAGACATTGGGGAATATAAGGGTATTAAGGGTAGGTATGTAGGATCCCTTAGAAATTATATTAGGTTTTAATATAGTAATATACTATTTTTAAGTGATTTTGGTAGTTGATGATTGTTTGTGTTGCCCTTGTGGGCTTGTATTTTTTTTTGCTTTGCTTTGTGGGCTTGGAGAGCTTGGTATTGCTTGGAGTAGCATTGAGGAGCATAGTAGGAGCATTAAGGAGCATTGAGGAGCTTGAGAGCTTGATCTTATTTGTTTTGTTGATTGTTTTAGGGTTAGGGATTAGGAAGAGTTTAGACCTAGTTAACTTCTTTCTTAAACATGGATGGTATCTTTCACCTCCATTCCTCCCTATGATTCAAAGTCCTTACATGGTATACACCTCTCTCCTTTGGAGGGATAAGTGATTGTACCTAGGAAGTAGAACTTTTGAGGGAACCATTCCTTTGATGTTAAACCCTTATAGGTCACCTTTGGTGGTCTGTAAGCAGTTTAACACCCTAGCTTATCCAGTTAAGTGATTTCCTCTAGTTTGAGTATCTTGAGAGATGTTGGGCTTGAATGTGAAGATGAAGACTTCATTGAAGAGTGTAGAAGAGGATGAATCCTTGAGTATTGCCATTCCAGCTGAAGCTTGAAGAGCAACAAGAGCAAGTTGATACTTGAAGACCCCTGAAGATGAAGTAAAGACTGAAGGATGAAGTTGATACTTCTAAGTGATTAAAGATTACTCTGAGAAGCTGAAGCTTGCAAGAAGAGAAGAACAAGTTGAGACTGGTAAAGCAGGAAGAGCTGAAGCTTGAAGATCAAAGGAAGTTGATACTTACTTTGATACATGGAGACCCTGAAGGGATCAAGTCGATACTTGTGGTTATTAAGTGAAGCCTGAAGGTGGAACTGATCAAGGAGCTGAAGCTTGAGGAGAAGATAAGTTGAAACTTATGTTGAAGGGTTGAAACCTGGAAAAGCAAATTGATATTTGTCAAGAGTGATGGAAGTCTGAAGACTGAGTTGCTGGTGGAAGAGCTGAAGCTTGAAGTTGAGAGAGGAGTTGCTTTCTTTTCTTTTTTCTTTGTTGTATTGAAGTGTTTTGTTTGAATTGCTTGATGCATTAGAATAAGTCCATATCTAGAATAGGTAGAATCTAGGAGCATGATTGCACTAGAGGTTGAGTTGCTCCCTCTGCTTGTATTGTTACTGTGTGGCTTTGCTTACGGGTATTCGGTAGAGCCCTGCTCCCTTGCCCATGTGGTTTGTTTGCTTGATAGCATGATTTCTCTTCTTCTGTATGATTGCAGTTTACTGTATATTGCTTGATAGCATGTTGTTTATTTCAGTATGATTATTGTTATCCATTATGGCTTGAGGTTGAGATGAGCTTGTGGAGGCTGAAGCCCCACACACATTTCCTCCCTGTCGCACCTCGAAAAATCACGGAGACATTTCGAACATACGACCCTCGCGCGAAAGGCGCGGAAATGCGGTTCGACAGAGTCGCCACCGAACTTTATTTTTCCCGAAATAAACGGGAGAGGAAAATATCGAGAAAACCTCTTGAAACGAAAGGATAGGAACAGGGCTGTCGCAACCAAGTTCCGGGTTCGGGAGTCGGTTACGTGAGGGGAAGGTATTAGCACCCCTCACGTCCGTCGTACTCGACGGGAACCTCTTAAGGTAATTGTGGGGAGTGTTGCTTAGGTTTACTTGTTTTCTCGTTGATAAGGTAGAATTGGTAGAGTAAAAGGTTAGAGACGCAAAGGGGAGATGGGTGGTTAGAAGATAGGGTGCTCGCCAAGGATTGGGGCCCTTGTGCCTACGTATGCTCATTCGGACGAGAATGAGAAATCAGAGCGTCGTAGTTCGACTACGGGAAAAGGATGGGGGAAAACGGAAGATGGATAGAAGTGTGCTCGCCAAGATCATCGCAATCTTGTGCCTACGTATCTTATATTCAAGAATGAATAAAGAATCAGAGCAGTCGTAGTTCGTGGAGACGACCACGAAAATATGAGGTTTGAAATGGGTTGAAGTCGAGTTGGGAGACGAAAGAGTGACTGACAAACAACTTAAGGGCGTGCCTCAAGAGCTTGTCACTCAAGAATTCAAGGAATGCGAGATCCCAAGAACTCAGTTCTTTCGGAGATTGAGTTGAATGAGTTGAAGATAAGAGTTGAATATTTTGAAAATGAAAGAATGAACTAATAACAACTCGGGGGCGCGCCCGAGAGTTACTCGTTCGAATATTCAAAGAATGCTAGATTCTAAGAATATCCCTCTTTCGTAAGTTTAAAAATGCGTTTGTGAAAGGATCGAATCGAAGAATGGCATGCGAGGCCAAAAGGGAATTGTTTTGAAATGGCTCGACGACGTGTCGAGGGTTTGATCGAAGATGGAATCGACTTGACGACGTGTCAAGGGTTAAGTTTGTGAGAAACGATATTAGTCCCTGAGGGTGCTCCTAATATCGAGACCACGAGGAATTGTGAATGTGTGTGCAAAATGTCGATGGTTGCGAATGCATATGAGCACTCGACTTAGGAGAATATAGAGAACGGTTGAGTTTGAAAAAGTCGAAAGGTTGAGTGAATAACAACCCAAAGGGCGTGCTTCGAGAGCTATTCACTCGAAAATTCAAGGAATGCTAGACTCCAAGAATCTCCTTCTTTCGAAGTTTGAATCGGAACGAAAATAGTTTAGAAAAGATTTGAAGTGAAATGACGTACGAAAATAGTTTAAGGTACGAGATGTGAGGACGATATTGGATTTGAAAATTAGAAAAATGACAATTATTTGATAAATGAGACGCGGGCCTCACAACCAATTAATTGGGGCATTACCGAAATGCTGGATCTCGACGATACCTTTTTCATTTGAAAAAGTTTGAATGAACAAAGGAAATATCACAAAGAATGCTAAATTCCCATGACATTTCTTTGTTAGAAAAATATAATTTTGAAAACGAGAGGTCGAATAATACACTACTTAAGGTGTACACCTTAGTAATGACTATTCAAAAATTCAAGAAGTGCTTGACTTCAAGAATTTAGTTACTCATGATTTGACTTAGAAAATAATTTAGTAAAAATTAAATTGAGTAAAGACTAATACTATTTATTTAAAAAAAGAAATTGAAAAGAAAATATCTTAGTATAATAAGTTTAAATACAAACTAAGAAAATGGGTTTGAAAATGTTTTAATAATTAAAAAAAATAAAAAAACAATTTTGAAAATGAGTAGTCGAATAATACACTATTTAAGGTGTACACCTTAATAATGACTCTTCAAAAATTCAAGAAGTGCTAGACTTCAAGAATTTAGTTACTCACGATTTGATTAGAAAATAATTTGAATGAAAACTTAGGAAAATTATTTTTTGAGGACGGTTTTGATTTAATTTAAGAAATATTGCTGAATAAACAGTGAATATATTACACAGAGTGCTAGACTCCTATAATATATCTTTGTTCAAATAATTAAGAGCATAACGAAAAACGAACAATATTATCCAAGGCGTACGCCCCAATAATAATTATTCAAAAACTCAAGAGGTGCTAGACCTTAAGAGTTTAATTTTCGTTGTTGATTAAGAAAATGATTTGTGTTGAAAATAATTGAAATAGGATTAAGAAACAGAATCATATTTTTGAAAGTGATTTAATTTAGAGAATAGTTTATATGTTAAAAATAAATTGAATTAAGATTTGAGAAGTGATTAACCAAATGTTGGAAATAAGTTTGAAAATAGCCTAAGGGTTTATTTATATATATAAAAAAAATATTTTGAATATGTATTAAAACAAACTATTTACTAAAAGTGACTTTAAATCCATGAAATGAATATCTATCTCTTCTTTCTACAACCAAATTTGGACAGACCGGTCAAAGCCTTCATTTTAAACCTACAACCACAATGCAATGTAGTGACTTATGACACAATGCTAAAAACAAATATGAACGAGCCGCAATAACGTATCCGCGTACGAATTCACAAACGGATAGCTGCAACAATGCAGCCATATTATAACTAATAATTTACACCAATCAATTCCTGAAAATAAAACAATTGAAATGATAAAATATACACAAATCAATTCTCAATAACAGTAGAAAGCACTTTAAATTATCATAGAATTTGACAGCAAAAAGCAAACCAGCTAAATCTTGAGGATTTCAACACCATTTTCATTGCTTGAAAATTATCATAACATTTCCTTCAAAGACTAACCGAAAATGAAAATGATGTGCAGTAAAAGCCCTGAGTTGCTTTGCGAATTCGTATTGCTGCTACTCGATTTTTTCGATTTTCCGTTGCAGAACTTAAATGTTGCCGGTTCTGAACCTCAGTGAGCCACGAATGACAATGGAACAGCTTGTGAATCTGCGCTGAAAACCTGTGCGAAAAATAGATAACAGACACGAACGTGCATCTGTTTATAGGCTGCTTATTGTATCCTAATGCAATATCGCTTCTATTTCTGAACACGGCTGTTACATCACCGCAAGCCAAGGATGTCGCATCCTAGCTGAGAGCAGGTGTGAGGTTGAGTTCAGCTATAGACCACGAATCACAATTTGATGATGTCCCTGTTGTTATTACCGCAAGTTGTGGCCACTTTAATTGAATACCATCTGGTATGATAAACTTGTCAGCTCAACCAATCCTGCAACGAACTCAACAAAGTTAGCAATACAGCAATGTAAAACGCAACCGGATCGACACATCGTTGTTGCCACAGGCGGATGAAGAGATTCTGAAGGGTCGCTGTGAAGATGAGATGGGAGCTCTTCGATACCAAAACGCAGCAATCACCACTCTCGAGTACGAATCTCGGATTCAGCTTTAAATCGGCATAAGCTTTGAATCTGCATAACAAGTTAGTTGCAAACACAGACCAACTCGTGTGACATTTAACAAATTCCAAGCTGTCAACATAATAACACTAACTAAGATTCTATAAGCAGATCAAACTATGATGACTGTTGTGCCCTAGACCATCATTACTGGATTCCTGCCTTGAATGCTGCAGGGAACAAGCATTGCAATCTACACACCTGAACATTATCTACAAATATCTCCAACATGAAGCAATGGGTCAAACTTAAACAGAGTTATATTAGCAAGTTCCTTATGACAGGAGCACAACAATCCCTGCGACCACTACCATAATAGCAGATAAACCCAAACAGAATTAATCACAGAAATTAACATGAACTAAAGCAGAGTAACAAACAAAACCCTGTAACTTGTCAATTCCTCTTTCTTTGCCCATTCAAAACCTGTATAATGCACACTAAAAAACAGACCAAATCAGAACATCCTGTGTCAAATGGTTAGAAATACCAAACCTGGTCCACCAACAACTGTACTAATCAACAGAGAAATAACACAAAAAACAAACATGATGTACACTTAAACCATAACACAGGATATGAGATGAAAAACCAGAAAATGATAAACATGATTGAAAGCTGATAAATTAAAGCGTTAATCCAATCCTGCCCAACATTAGCTAGGTCACAAAACCTTGATTGAGCCTAAAATCAGAACCTGCATCGACACAGATACGGGTCACAGCTGTAGCATACACGCCCCTAAAACATTCGCGAAAGAAACAGGGCAAGCACCACTTCTAACCGAACTAGAAAAACGACATTAAACCAGTGGACAAGTTTCAATAATGAAGTGTTCATATGGAATCCAATTGATTACACTACATTAAGAGTACAATGGCACACATTCACAGTCAAAGTCGTAGGCCTGAATCCAACCATTATTAGGAGAAGAAGGACATAATCAAACATAAACGAATTTATATATAAGCATACACATAAAGCTAGCAGATTGAACACAGCCATCACCAAAAGTCGATTACCTCAAATGCGATAAAATTAACACGATTTGGGACTTTGTTTCTTTGTCGTAGATCTGTGGACTTTGTTGCTGGCTACGCTGTACGTTGTGCTTTGACTGGTATGAAGGTCGTCGCAGAAGCAATCTCAAAAGCTGCTTCAACATAACTTTTGTGCGAAATACTTCAGAGGTGATGTCGTCATGGCTAAGATGTGGCTCCAATCCTCGCTCGGTGGTCGCAATCTACACAGAAACCTTCTTTTTATCCAACAAACGTTTCGAACTCTGAATCATGGAAGAGGACCAAATCTTTTCTCACGGAGGCCATCGTATTTGAATGTTTCACAACAGAAACGACTTTTGCGAAACTTGATGCGAGAAAACGGCCGAGACAACAGTTCTTTTCTTCGGCGAAACTTGAAAGCAGTTGGTAATGGTGTCGATGGCGAGAATAATAGTGAAAGAGAGGTTTGAGCGGCCGGGTTTGGGAAAGAAGAAGGGTGGCGGCGGCTTTGATTTAGGGTTTTGCTAGGTTTTCGGGTGAGTTTTGGGGTTTTCCTCAAGGGACCGCCGCTCTAGGGTTTTTCAGAAGGAGAGAATGAACAGTAAAACTCCTTTTTTCTTCACTCCATCAGTCTTTCTCCTCTAAATAACAAGCTGAAAACCAAACCTAATGGGCCTCTGGAACGGGCCTCATCTGACTCTTTCAACCCTTCTCTTCAAAATCTCTAATGTCCTCTTTTTTTAATTTTTTACTTAACTTATTAATGTTAAGATTAATAATAATTAAAAAGCTAACACAACTCTAATAAACAAATAAATGACAAAATGAGTAAATATATTAAAAAAATAATAAACAAATATTAAAAGAAAAGAAAAGAAAAAAAACAAAATATATAAAAAGAAAAAAGTAATTACTAAAGATATTATAAATTTTTTCTAAAAAAAAGAAAAATCTTAAGAAGATAATATTTTCAAAGAAAAGTTGTTAGGCCACGTGTCACGCTTTAATTAGTCAGAAATTTTTTTTTGAAAAACGCCCAATTTCGGGTGAACACGTGCCCAAACGGTATGAAACAATAAATGCGAAAATTTATACAAAAAGGGTAGGACAAATTTAGGGTATGACATATGCCCCTATCTAATCGGCTTAAACATAGGAAAATGAACTGCATTAGCGTTCATATTCCTGAGGTAGAAGTCAATTAGATATGAAGAAGACCCTGAATTTGTCCGAAACGAAAAGAGATGCTTGAGAATTGAAAATGCTGGAAGGTGTAAACCTCTGAGTAAACTGTAAATAAATTGGCACAGGTCGTCATCACCAAAAGGATGATGGGATGAAACACACACAGCTATTACCACCAAAAGGATGGTAAAGCAAAGCACTATCGCATAATCTATCATTAATGACTATGACAGACCCCTCATCAAAGGATGACGGAGCGAAACACAAAACAAATCGCACAATCTATCACTAATGACCATGATAGACCTCTCCATCAAAAGGATGACGGAGCGAGAACACGAAAGAAAACACCGCGCCATCTGATACCGACGAAGTACCAGACCTACCACCAAAAGGATGGTAGAGCGAAAACATAAAAGAAAACATCGCACAATCTGATACCGACGAAGTACCAGACCTACCACCAAAAGGATGGTAGAGCGAAAACATAAAAAGAAAACATCGCGCAATCTGATACCGACGAAGTACCAGACCTACCACCAAAAGGATGGTAGAGCGAAAACATAAAAGAAAACATCGCACAATCTGATACCGACGAAGTACCAGACCTACCACCAAAAGGATGGTAGAGCGAAAACACAAATAAAATAAGTCGTTATCACCAAAAGGATGATAGGACAACACAGATTTGAAGTTTACCAACACCAAAAGGATGCAGGCTAGGTTGAACTGACGAAGTTCGACTATCACCAAAAGGATGATAGTAAGGCAATTGACAACGGTCACGCTTGCTGGGTACAACTCACTAGGGAACCCCTAAAAGGAAAATTGAATTTGAAATGAGTCAACGGGGTACGCCCACCGTCTTTGCTTGGAAATCATAATTTGCTGAAATGATTTCATGGTTACGCCCATGAATTCTGAAGAGGATGCCCCTGACTGGGCTGAGTTTGTCTTGATGTCTTGTTTTGGTCAACAAAAGGTTGAACCACTTCGTGAGGGACGCTCACGGTTTTGCCGAAGATGCCCCTGCTCGGGCTGAATCTTGCATTGAATTTCTTGGATTTGCCCAACAAAAGGTTGAACAACTTCGTGGAGAACGCCCACGGTCTTGAATGGTATGCCCCTGGCTGGGCTGAATGTTGATTTGCATATTTGATCAACCATGAGGTTGAAATTCGTCACGGGAGACGCCCATGGTCTTGAAAAAGATGCCCCTGACTGGGCTGAATCTTGCTTTAAATGTCTTCGAATTTTTGGGAGAAACACCCAATTGCGGAAGATTGCCCCTGCCTGGGCTGGTGATTGCTTTGAAGCTCTTGAAAATCGTGGGACAAACCCACCATCTTACGGAAGATGCCCCTGACTGGGCGACTGATGGTCTTGGAAATCTTCGAGATTGATCCTGGACCTTGACTTGCATATATGAATGCCGGATGATAAATAATATCCCCTATGAGTGGACGCGTAAATGCAAACGCTGACGAGCGGAGATGCAAGAGCTGGGGAAGTATGATATGACTGATTATGCAAAATGGTGTAAAATGCTTATGACAATGAATGCAATGCGTATGATGCAGACAGGTGTTTAGAGATGCAAGCGGAGACGCCAGCGTAGTGGGCTTTGGGTAGTTGCCAATGCAGATTGGACTTCGGGTGGTGGGAGGGATTGACTTCCTTGACACGCAGTTTGCTGAAGACGTCATGGTTAACACAGGCGAAGATACTTTATATGCCCCGAGTCTGGGTACTTGGTGACTGTGAATTTGCTTCAGAGAAGGTTGCAACTCTGCTTAATGGTCAGGACGACCTGGTCTTGCCCCAGTTTGAACATGGTAGTGACCTGTCCCAGCTTAACCAGTTCTGGTATATGGAAGTTGAACTCGGATGACCTGCCCCTGCTCGAGCTGTTGAATTCTTTGCCCCAGCCTGTGGGTTCTGAAATTATCTTGCTTCGTGTACGCCACCGAAAGTCAAGTTTCTCCTCAATTGCCCCTTGCTGGAGTGTCTTTGAATACCTAACACTGATTTGCAGATATAATTGTACATTCACAAATGGTAATAATTAATGCAAAGTTCGATGCAAGTTTGAAAAAGTGTCTTTTATTGAGGTGTCATGAAAGTGAGACGAATGGACTGCTAGCCCATACGTTGTGCTAAATTGATTGGTGCGAAAAGATATAGCAAGCGAAATGACACCAATGCTGATGATTAGAAATCATGTGAGGAGTCAGGTTACGCAACCTTGCGATAATATGCTTTCAGAATAAACCTCGCCTCAATTAGGACTTTCAAGGGTTGCAACGTGGTCTGGTTCACGGTTATGAAACAAAGATTATTAGGCTCAAAGTATGATTTGTACCCACCCCTTCTTCGTAATGATCTCCAGTCCTACGCTCAGTTAATCCTACACTTGCCTGGACGATGTAAACTTGCAGGTTCAAGGTTTGCTTGACGTGGCAGTCACTTTATTTTGATGGATGTCAGTGCCCCTTGACTTGGGTGGCCACTGAATCTCATTTTGTTTTTGTTGAGGATTTCGGGGTCCTCTTTTGCTTTTGTTTTGATCCCTAACTTTTGCATGGATTGACTTCGTTTGTCAGATCCATCGGGATTGCCTTGATTTTGCCTAAGTCCCCTCTAAGGTGTCTGACTTAGCTGGCTTTTGATTTTTGATTTTGTTGGAAGGTTGTGACTGCCATAGTATGGGTCATTGATGAACAACCGTCTTCTGGATTTTGCTTGTTGATTCGAGTGCGGAGTTGGATTAACTGAACACTACCCTGCCCCAGGTTGAGTGTAAGGGTTTGAATATCCGAGAGAAACTGCTACTTCTTGGCTCAAAGTGGTTCACTAGGGATTAACTCCTTATATCTCCGGTGTTTTTGGGGAATTGAAGCAATGCCTGTACATCATTGACGAGATTCGGTCTGAAAGCATACGATTTGCAATTATGGGTATCTCGTTTTCATCATCCTCCCGCAAATCATGCTAAACAACAGTGAATAGAGTGGAGTAAATAAATGTGTCGGTGCTAAGTGAAAATGAGTGAATACGACATAACTAATTCAAAACATGCATAAACGATACATTAATGAAAACCAAATACGAAAGGCAATTGTTCAAAGCATACATCACTTAAATAAACAAAGACAAAACATAAGAAACTGCGAATAATGAAATGGCAACATGACTGCCTTCTTCGGGGAATGAACTTGACTGGAATTGATCTGACGTTGGCGCTAGTTGACTGGTGGCATCGGATTGTTGATGATGTTTGGAGACTTCCCATTGAAGTTGATAGCATCCCTGTCGATCATGTCTTGAATTATATGCTTGAAAGCCCTGCAGTCCTCAATGGTATGACCTGGAGCGCCCTTATGAAACTCACAATGAGCATTTGCATCGTAATCGGCAGGAAGGATGGTTGGAGGAGCTAAATCTCTCGGAACGATAGCTTTCTTCTCCATCAACTGAGCAAAGATTTTGGCATATGGCATTGGTAGACGATCAAAGACTCTATCTGGTCTCCATGTTCTCTGCGGACGCTGTGGGCGAGCACCTTGTCGTTGCTGAGTAGCTTGCATCTGCTGTTGCTGAGGAGGATACTGATATCCTTGCTGGTTGTAGGCTTGTTGCTGAGGAGCCTGTTGCCGTGGCATCTGAGCTTGCGCTGCATGAACAGCTGGCTGATAAGGCATTGGAGCATATTGCGCAGCAGCAACATATGGATACTGATAGTAGGGAACCTGATAAGGCACAGGAGTAGCTTGTTGAGAAGCTTGCCCTTTCTGCACAAAGATGGCATTTGTTTCGCCCTCTTTCTTCTTGTATCCATTAAAAGGCCTCTTGGCATTAGCCTGGCTGTTAGAACCTCCTGGGATCTTCCCACTCTTCAGTCCTTCTTCAATTCTTTCACCGACGATCACCAAGTCAGAAAATCCAGCGGAGACACTACCGATCAGCTTTTCGTAGTACTGGCCTTGCAAAGTGCCCATGAAG
This sequence comes from Lathyrus sativus, assembly GCA_963859935.3. NCBI lineage: Eukaryota > Viridiplantae > Streptophyta > Magnoliopsida > Fabales > Fabaceae > Lathyrus > Lathyrus sativus. The sequence continues at coordinate 161,242,870 of OZ012741.1, forward strand.
ATGTCAATCAATTCACGGTCAACAAGAGGTGGATGCACCCTTGCGGCTAGCTCTCTCCATCGTTGCGCGTACTCCTTGAAGGATTCGTTGTCCTTCTGAGTCATACTCTGAAGTTGAGTACGGTTCGGAGCAAGATCGGTGTTGTACTTGTACTGCTTGACGAATGCATCGGCTAGCTCGGCCCAAGTACGCACACTATTACGCTCCAGCTGCATATACCATTCAAGTGATGCCCCAGACAGGCTGTCCTGGAAGCAATGGATCATGAGCTTCTCGTCTCTGGCATAGGCAGCCATCTTGCGACAGTACATCTTCAGATGAATGTTTGGGCAACTGAGACCTTTGTACTTCGAAAATTCGGGAACTTTGAACTTGGGAGGAATGACAACATCAGGCACCAAGCATAATTCCAAAGCACTGAAAGAATTTGAATTGTGCCCTTCCATGGCTCGGAGTTTCTCGGCTAGATCTCGGCACATCTTCATGGCTTCAGAATCCTGAGCAGCAACAGGACTGGCGATGGGAATAGCAGCATGATAGTTCTGAACGTCGTCATACTGATCCATCAAAGTATCTTCAACATGAGGAACCGGGATTTGCACAGCAGCAGGCTGGGCGTGCGGGATAACTCCAACGGTAACTCCAGGCGCTGGGATTGGCTGAGAAGTATTTCCTTCGACTGTGTTGTTGAAGTTTAATGGCATTCCCTGAGAATTCGGAATTGGGACCAAAGGGATGGCAGTAGACCCTTGTCCATTGACAACAGCGGCGGCTTCACGTTGTTCTTCTTCTCTCCTGGCTGTGAGGATGGCTTCGAGGATCTGGTCGATCTTTCCTTTCATGGAATCCAACTCTTCCCTGAAGGCGACTTGCTCCTGCTGAATCTGCTCCATCACACGTCTGGTATTGGCTCTAGTCGCGTACTGGTGTCGAGGAATCAGCTTGATTTACTGGAGAAGAAGGAACGGAGACATAAGATTCTGTTGGAGGACTGGAAATGCAAAATGCACAACATATGAAATGCAATGCGAATGATATGCAAGATGCAATGCAAGATACAAGATCCAGGATCCAGGATCACAATCAAACAACTCCTGAAGCTGGTAACTATAACAGATAAGTAACCATAATTCCTGCTCAAAGAAAACTGACAGGTACAACCTATACGGGAAGGTCTAAACATTCTACCCATAAACCCTCTCACGGGATGGTTTCTATGTTTGGTTCCCAGGATCACGGACACTAGTCGTATCAGCGTCACGCAACAGGCTGGCTGCATTACGACGATAATGACGATAAGGTCTCTCCTGAGCGGGGTCCTCGTGCTAGGCACACAAGGAGCGAGTCCTTGGAGACTAACACTACACGACCACCATTTATCGGAACTGGTGCTAAATAGGGTCCCAGAATCATGGACCCTTCATGAATCAAGTCATGCAACAGGCTAGCTGTGTTACAACAAGATCTACGAATAGGTCTCCTCTGGAGGAGCTTTCATGCTAGGCCCACAAGGAGCGAGTCCTCGGAGACTAACACTACTCGACTACCAATTCTAAACTATGTGTTCTCTCTGCTTTTACCAAAGCTCGGGTGTAGAGCCTTACTCATGATGTCATCCCAAAAACCAACAGGCCCAGATAACAAGCACAAATAAAAACCACACGGGAACGAATACAAAAAGAAAACAAATAAAAACAAAACACTCCTCACAAACCAAAAGATAGGCTCGACTCTCTCTTTGCATGGAGCAATGCGTCCCCAGCAGAGTCGCCACCTGTCGCACCTCGAAAAATCACGGAGACATTTCGAACATACGACCCTCGCGCGAAAGGCGCGGAAATGCGGTTCGACAGAGTCGCCACCGAACTTTATTTTTCCCGAAATAAACGGGAGAGGAAAATATCGAGAAAACCTCTTGAAACGAAAGGATAGGAACAGGGCTGTCGCAACCAAGTTCCGGGTTCGGGAGTCGGTTACGTGAGGGGAAGGTATTAGCACCCCTCACGTCCGTCGTACTCGACGGGAACCTCTTAAGGTAATTGTGGGGAGTGTTGCTTAGGTTTACTTGTTTTCTCGTTGATAAGGTAGAATTGGTAGAGTAAAAGGTTAGAGACGCAAAGGGGAGATGGGTGGTTAGAAGATAGGGTGCTCGCCAAGGATTGGGGCCCTTGTGCCTACGTATGCTCATTCGGACGAGAATGAGAAATCAGAGCGTCGTAGTTCGACTACGGGAAAAGGATGGGGGAAAACGGAAGATGGATAGAAGTGTGCTCGCCAAGATCATCGCAATCTTGTGCCTACGTATCTTATATTCAAGAATGAATAAAGAATCAGAGCAGTCGTAGTTCGTGGAGACGACCACGAAAATATGAGGTTTGAAATGGGTTGAAGTCGAGTTGGGAGACGAAAGAGTGACTGACAAACAACTTAAGGGCGTGCCTCAAGAGCTTGTCACTCAAGAATTCAAGGAATGCGAGATCCCAAGAACTCAGTTCTTTCGGAGATTGAGTTGAATGAGTTGAAGATAAGAGTTGAATATTTTGAAAATGAAAGAATGAACTAATAACAACTCGGGGGCGCGCCCGAGAGTTACTCGTTCGAATATTCAAAGAATGCTAGATTCTAAGAATATCCCTCTTTCGTAAGTTTAAAAATGCGTTTGTGAAAGGATCGAATCGAAGAATGGCATGCGAGGCCAAAAGGGAATTGTTTTGAAATGGCTCGACGACGTGTCGAGGGTTTGATCGAAGATGGAATCAACTTGACGACGTGTCAAGGGTTAAGTTTGTGAGAAACGATATTAGTCCCTGAGGGTGCTCCTAATATCGAGACCACGAGGAATTGTGAATGTGTGTGCAAAATGTCGATGGTTGCGAATGCATATGAGCACTCGACTTAGGAGAATATAGAGAACGGTTGAGTTTGAAAAAGTCGAAAGGTTGAGTGAATAACAACCCAAAGGGCGTGCTTCGAGAGCTATTCACTCGAAAATTCAAGGAATGCTAGACTCCAAGAATCTCCTTCTTTCGAAGTTTGAATCGGAACGAAAATAGTTTAGAAAAGATTTGAAGTGAAATGACGTACGAAAATAGTTTAAGGTACGAGATGTGAGGACGATATTGGATTTGAAAATTAGAAAAATGACAATTATTTGATAAATGAGACGCGGGCCTCACAACCAATTAATTGGGGCATTACCGAAATGCTGGATCTCGACGATACCTTTTTCATTTGAAAAAGTTTGAATGAACAAAGGAAATATCACAAAGAATGCTAAATTCCCATGACATTTCTTTGTTAGAAAAATATAATTTTGAAAACGAGAGGTCGAATAATACACTACTTAAGGTGTACACCTTAGTAATGACTATTCAAAAATTCAAGAAGTGCTTGACTTCAAGAATTTAGTTACTCATGATTTGACTTAGAAAATAATTTAGTAAAAATTAAATTGAGTAAAGACTAATACTATTTATTTAAAAAAAGAAATTGAAAAGAAAATATCTTAGTATAATAAGTTTAAATACAAACTAAGAAAATGGGTTTGAAAATGTTTTAATAATTAAAAAAAATAAAAAAACAATTTTGAAAATGAGTAGTCGAATAATACACTATTTAAGGTGTACACCTTAATAATGACTCTTCAAAAATTCAAGAAGTGCTAGACTTCAAGAATTTAGTTACTCACGATTTGATTAGAAAATAATTTGAATGAAAACTTAGGAAAATTATTTTTTGAGGACGGTTTTGATTTAATTTAAGAAATATTGCTGAATAAACAGTGAATATATTACACAGAGTGCTAGACTCCTATAATATATCTTTGTTCAAATAATTAAGAGCATAACGAAAAACGAACAATATTATCCAAGGCGTACGCCCCAATAATAATTATTCAAAAACTCAAGAGGTGCTAGACCTTAAGAGTTTAATTTTCGTTGTTGATTAAGAAAATGATTTGTGTTGAAAATAATTGAAATAGGATTAAGAAACAGAATCATATTTTTGAAAGTGATTTAATTTAGAGAATAGTTTATATGTTAAAAATAAATTGAATTAAGATTTGAGAAGTGATTAACCAAATGTTGGAAATAAGTTTGAAAATAGCCTAAGGGTTTATTTATATATATAAAAAAAATATTTTGAATATGTATTAAAACAAACTATTTACTAAAAGTGACTTTAAATCCATGAAATGAATATCTATCTCTTCTTTCTACAACCAAATTTGGACAGACCGGTCAAAGCCTTCATTTTAAACCTACAACCACAATGCAATGTAGTGACTTATGACACAATGCTAAAAACAAATATGAACGAGCCGCAATAACGTGTCCGCGTACGAATTCACAAACGGATAGCTGCAACAATGCAGCCATATTATAACTAATAATTTACACCAATCAATTCCTGAAAATAAAACAATTGAAATGATAAAATATACACAAATCAATTCTCAATAACAGTAGAAAGCACTTTAAATTATCATAGAATTTGACAGCAAAAAGCAAACCAGCTAAATCTTGAGGATTTCAACACCATTTTCATTGCTTGAAAATTATCATAACATTTCCTTCAAAGACTAACCGAAAATGAAAATGATGTGCAGTAAAAGCCCTGAGTTGCTTTGCGAATTCGTATTGCTGCTACTCGATTTTTTCGATTTTCCGTTGCAGAACTTAAATGTTGCCGGTTCTGAACCTCAGTGAGCCACGAATGACAATGGAACAGCTTGTGAATCTGCGCTGAAAACCTGTGCGAAAAATAGATAACAGACACGAACGTGCATCTGTTTATAGGCTGCTTATTGTATCCTAATGCAATATCGCTTCTATTTCTGAACACGGCTGTTACATCACCGCAAGCCAAGGATGTCGCATCCTAGCTGAGAGCAGGTGTGAGGTTGAGTTCAGCTATAGACCACGAATCACAATTTGATGATGTCCCTGTTGTTATTACCGCAAGTTGTGGCCACTTTAATTGAATACCATCTGGTATGATAAACTTGTCAGCTCAACCAATCCTGCAACGAACTCAACAAAGTTAGCAATACAGCAATGTAAAACGCAACCGGATCGACACATCGTTGTTGCCACAGGCGGATGAAGAGATTCTGAAGGGTCGCTGTGAAGATGAGATGGGAGCTCTTCGATACCAAAACGCAGCAATCACCACTCTCGAGTACGAATCTCGGATTCAGCTTTAAATCGGCATAAGCTTTGAATCTGCATAACAAGTTAGTTGCAAACACAGACCAACTCGTGTGACATTTAACAAATTCCAAGCTGTCAACATAATAACACTAACTAAGATTCTATAAGCAGATCAAACTATGATGACTGTTGTGCCCTAGACCATCATTACTGGATTCCTGCCTTGAATGCTGCAGGGAACAAGCATTGCAATCTACACACCTGAACATTATCTACAAATATCTCCAACATGAAGCAATGGGTCAAACTTAAACAGAGTTATATTAGCAAGTTCCTTATGACAGGAGCACAACAATCCCTGCGACCACTACCATAATAGCAGATAAACCCAAACAGAATTAATCACAGAAATTAACATGAACTAAAGCAGAGTAACAAACAAAACCCTGTAACTTGTCAATTCCTCTTTCTTTGCCCATTCAAAACCTGTATAATGCACACTAAAAAACAGACCAAATCAGAACATCCTGTGTCAAATGGTTAGAAATACCAAACCTGGTCCACCAACAACTGTACTAATCAACAGAGAAATAACACAAAAAACAAACATGATGTACACTTAAACCATAACACAGGATATGAGATGAAAAACCAGAAAATGATAAACATGATTGAAAGCTGATAAATTAAAGCGTTAATCCAATCCTGCCCAACATTAGCTAGGTCACAAAACCTTGATTGAGCCTAAAATCAGAACCTGCATCGACACAGATACGGGTCACAGCTGCAGCATACACGCCCCTAAAACATTCGCGAAAGAAACAGGGCAAGCACCACTTCTAACCGAACTAGAAAAACGACATTAAACCAGTGGACAAGTTTCAATAATGAAGTGTTCATATGGAATCCAATTGATTACACTACATTAAGAGTACAATGGCACACATTCACAGTCAAAGTCGTAGGCCTGAATCCAACCATTATTAGGAGAAGAAGGACATAATCAAACATAAACGAATTTATATATAAGCATACACATAAAGCTAGCAGATTGAACACAGCCATCACCAAAAGTCGATTACCTCAAATGCGATAAAATTAACACGATTTGGGACTTTGTTTCTTTGTCGTAGATCTGTGGACTTTGTTGCTGGCTACGCTGTACGTTGTGCTTTGACTGGTATGAAGGTCGTCGCAGAAGCAATCTCAAAAGCTGCTTCAACATAACTTTTGTGCGAAATACTTCAGAGGTGATGTCGTCATGGCTAAGATGTGGCTCCAATCCTCGCTCGGTGGTCGCAATCTACACAGAAACCTTCTTTTTATCCAACAAACGTTTCGAACTCTGAATCATGGAAGAGGACCAAATCTTTTCTCACGGAGGCCATCGTATTTGAATGTTTCACAACAGAAACGACTTTTGCGAAACTTGATGCGAGAAAACGGCCGAGACAACAGTTCTTTTCTTCGGCGAAACTTGAAAGCAGTTGGTAATGGTGTCGATGGCGAGAATAATAGTGAAAGAGAGGTTTGAGCGGCCGGGTTTGGGAAAGAAGAAGGGTGGCGGCGGCTTTGATTTAGGGTTTTGCTAGGTTTTCGGGTGAGTTTTGGGGTTTTCCTCAAGGGACCGCCGCTCTAGGGTTTTTCAGAAGGAGAGAATGAACAGTAAAACTCCTTTTTTCTTCACTCCATCAGTCTTTCTCCTCTAAATAACAAGCTGAAAACCAAACCTAATGGGCCTCTGGAACGGGCCTCATCTGACTCTTTCAACCCTTCTCTTCAAAATCTCTAATGTCCTCTTTTTTTAATTTTTTACTTAACTTATTAATGTTAAGATTAATAATAATTAAAAAGCTAACACAACTCTAATAAACAAATAAATGACAAAATGAGTAAATATATTAAAAAAATAATAAACAAATATTAAAAGAAAAGAAAAGAAAAAAAACAAAATATATAAAAAGAAAAAAGTAATTACTAAAGATATTATAAATTTTTTCTAAAAAAAAGAAAAATCTTAAGAAGATAATATTTTCAAAGAAAAGTTGTTAGGCCACGTGTCACGCTTTAATTAGTCAGAAAATTTTTTTTGAAAAACGCCCAATTTCGGGTGAACACGTGCCCAAACGGTATGAAACAATAAATGCGAAAATTTATACAAAAAGGGTAGGACAAATTTAGGGTATGACACTCCCTCACTTGCATTGCATGCATTTTACTGTTAAGCTGATGCTTTGTCTGTTTTGGTGTATCATTGACATGATCCCTTAGGACTCTTATTTCCTTTGATAAGGAATTGATGATAGAACTTTAGGTTGAAACCTATGCATGACAACTTCTAGGAGTTCCCTGTTCAAACCTCAACCATAGGATGAATCCTTGGCATGACAACAGTAGGACTTGATAGTCTCCCTCCTAGTTGGGCCTGTTCTCTTCTCATCTCAAAATAGTTTAAGATACAGTAATCATGAATGATTTCTTTCGTACATTACGAGCCTTAAGCTATCTGAGAAAGGATTGTGGGAGAGTTTCTTTTCCATAGTCTGGATGTTTAGTATTGTACCCTTTGGGTGACATGCGACGCATTCACTCTCAGGTCATAGTCTCTAGTGCGATTGAAATTGCCAACACAATAAAAAACACTTCTTTCGTAAAAGACAGGAAATAAACCGTAGTGTCCCGAACTACGTGAGCTCTAATCTCTCATACCTGTTGAGAGTACGTAGGCACAATACTAATGTATTGGCGAGCTACCTTCCCCCATAACCCGTCGTAGGTCGAACTACGTTGACTCTGATTTCTCGTTCTCTGATGAGAATACGTAGGCATAAAGTGTGACGCTTTGCCGAGTCATATTTTTTTTCTGTTTAAGCCAACCTTGATAGGTAGATAGATAAAACCAACCCGTCCAAGTAAACACAACAAGCATGGATCCCGTCGAGTACGACGGACGTGAGGGGTGCTAATACCTTCCCCTTGCGTAACCGACTCCCGAACCCAGACAATGGTTGCGACGACCTTGTCTTACCCTTTTTCGTTAGGTTTTTTCCGATCGTTTCCTTTCCCGCTCTGAGGGATAAATAACGAAAGGTGGCGACTCTTCTGTTGTGCCGGCACCTTATTTTCGCGTAAGCGACAGCTGGCGACTCTGCTGGGGACTCCAACGGTTCCCTACGAGAGTCAATCCTAGCGTTTGTATGATTACTTGTTGGGTTGCGTTTATTTATCGCATTTTACTTCTCGCACTTTATTTCCCGCATTTTATTTCCAGTATGATATGATTATCTGTGCTGTTGTGGGAAGGGGCATTCTGATGAGTGAGAAGCCAGACCCAGGCTTGAGTGAGAAGCCAGACCCAGGCTTGAGTGCACCATAGCATTAGTTGTGGAAATTAGTGGGCGCGTGCTTGCTTTGCAGGCACTAGTGTCTCATGAAATCCACGCTCAGACGAGGTTCTCCCGGTTGGCTTCTCTTTCAACCCTTTGGGTTGAGACGGTTGTTGGTTTGGTGGATTGTCGACTCTAGGGACCGATCATTTGTGATTCAGCCGAGTGAGGCCGCTTCATGAGCTGGTGATGCCACACCTTCTGGGTATCATATCACCCCTCTTGAATGTCTGTGACGCTGATGAACGCATAGGATGCCGAACTTGAGTCAGTTTAGGGCCATACCTGTGAGCAGGGTTGGGTTTATTGCAGGAAACCTTGACCTTCAGGCTACCTGGTTTTCTTGACAGTGAATCAGTTTTGTTGGTACTAGGGTTTCTCAGTTGCAGATTTGTCTGTTCTTGATAGAGCAGGTTTTGATCAGAGGATCTTATCATCAGATGTGTATTTGTTCTAGATAGAGCCGAGTTTTCATCATCAGTTGTTTGTTCTTGATAGAGCAGATTTTTGATTGGGGTCTGAAGATCTCATAAGCAGCTGTATGTTTGTTCTTGATAGAGCAGATTTTTGATTGGGGTCTGAAGACCTCATCAGCAGATATTTCTTGATCCTACATCAGAGGTCCTTATTATCAGACATTTGTTCTTGACAGAGCAGAATTATGATCCTATGTATATGGCCCTATCAGATGGTGGTTCTTGGCAGATCAGATTTGTGGTCCTACACCGGGGTTTTCTTCTTATCAGTGGTTGTTCTTGATAGAGCAGCGTCATGGTTTTGTTGATACAGAATCTCCGCAACACCAGTTGCCCTGATCTCTTATTGCATGATTGCATTTTGCATTAGTTTGCATACTCATTTGCATTTCATTAACGTGTGTCTGTGTTGCAGGTACCGTTTTCCCCGATCTAGGATTTCTTGCCTCCTATTGTATTGTTATGGGTTCTCTGAGGAAGACCGTGGCTTACAAGTTCCCGGCCCCTGATGTGGCTAAGTTGACTGGTTTGATAGCTCTAGCAGATGATTCTGTGAGGGATGAGTTCAGAAAGTCTTACGGCAGGTTGCTCAGTTTGGTTCATAAACCTTCTGTGTTCGAGTTGAATGGGTTGCACGCTCTGCTGCAGTTCTACGACCCTCCACTGAGATGTTTCACTTTCCAGGATTTTGTCCTCGCACCCACGCTGGAAGATGTCGCTTGCGCGAAAATAAAGGTGTCGGCATGACAGAAGAGTCGCCACCTTTCGTTATTTATCCCTCAGAGCGGGAAAGGAAACGATCGGAAAAACCTGACGAAAAAGGGTAAGACAAGGTCATCGCAACCATTGTCTGGGTTCGGGAGTCGGTTACGCAAGGGGAAGGTATTAGCACCCCTCACGTCCGTCGTACTCGACGGGATCCTCGCTTGTTTGGTTACTTGGACGGGTTGGTTATAATCTATCTACCTATCAAGGCTGGCTGAAAAAGAAAAGAAAAATGACTCGGCAAAGCGTCGCGCTTTATGCCTATGTATTCCCGTCTGGAACGAGAAATCAGAGTCAACGTAGTTCAGCTAACTACGGGTTATGGGGGAAAGGTTGCTCGCTAGGACGTCGCGTCCTATGCCTACGTACTTTCATCTGGTATGAAAGATCAGAGCAAACGTAGTTCGGCTAACTACGGGTTATCTCCTAAAAGAAGTGTTTTTTATTGTGTTTGCGATTTCAACCGCACTAGAGGCTATGACCTGAGAGTGAATGCGTCGCATGTCACCCAAAGGGTACCATACTAAACATCCAGACTGTGGAAAAGAAACTCTCCCACAATCCTTTCTCAGATAGCTTAAGGCTCGTAACGTACGAAAGAAATCATTCATGATTACTGTATCTTAAACTGCTTTGAGATGAGAAGAGAACAGGCCCAACTAGGAGGGAGACTATCAAGTCCTACTGTTATCATGCCATGGATTCATCCTATGGTTGAGGTTTGAACAGGGAACTCCTAGATGTTGTCATGCATAGGTTTCAACCTAAAAGTCTATCATCAAGTCCTCATCAGAGGAAATGAGAGTCCTAAGGGATCATGTCAATGATACGCCAAAACAGACAAAAGCATCAGCTTTAACAGTAAAATGCATGCAATGCAAGTGAGGGAGGAAATGTGTGTGGGGCTTCAGCCTCCACAAGCTCGTCTCAACCTCAAGCCAGTCATGAAATAACAGTAATCATACTGAAATAAACAACATGCTATCAAGCAAAAACAGTAAATTGTACTCACACAGATAAAAGAAATAAAATGCTATCAAGCAAAACAAACACATGGGCAAGGGAGCTAGGCTCTACCGAATACCCGCAAGCAAAGCCAAGCAATAACAATACAATCAGATGCACTCATGCTCTTAGACTGAACTTATTCTAAATGGGCTTAGTCTAATGCAACAGGCAAATCAGACAAAACACACAATACATCAAAGAAAACAGAATAAACCCTCAGCTCCTCCAGCAGCAACCCAGTCTTCAGACTTCAGAGATCACTTGCTTTCTAGGTATCAACCCTACAACATGAGTATCAACTCATCTTCTCCCTTGAGCTTCAGCTCCTTTGATCAGCTCCATCTCCAGGCTTCACTATCTTCAGGGATCCACTTGGTCTTCACAGAGTCTTCAGACTTCAATAATCTTCAAGGATTCATCCTCTTCAAGGCCTCAGCTTCTATCTTCAATGGCTCCAATGCTCCAGCAAACAAGATTCAGTCAACAAGATGAGGTGAGGATGTTATAGTACTCACTGACTTCCAAAGGATGCCATTGAGAACTTAACATCAAAGGAGAGGCTCTCTCAAAGTTCTACCTTATAGGGCAAGGTCACTAATCCCTCCAAAGGAGAGAGGTGAATACCCTTAAGGGACTCTGTGTCACAGAGAAGAAAGGAGGTGAACAAGACACTCCTTGTTTATTGAACAAAGTATTCTATCTAGGGCTCTGCCTATGCACCTATCAACCTATAAACAAAACAAACAAAAGCTATGCTAAACTCCTCTGCAAGGTCTTCAAAGCTTCAACGATGATCCACAAGGTCTTCAACTCAATCTTCAAAGCTCACACACTCAACAGAGAAGGAAAGAAAACACAACAATACAACTTATGCCTTTAAGCAACACACATACTATCCATACATTCAAAAATCAATGAAAAATACTAAAATACCATACAAATTCCTAATATAAATTCTAGGGGATCCTATTTAACTACCCTTAAGTCCCATATATTTCCCATAGGCTAACTTGTCCTAAAAACCCCAAAAATAAAATGTTGAAGTTCAAGTATACTACTTAAAAACCCTAATTAAACTATCCTAAGTTCAATTATTTAAACTAATCAAATTTTATTCTAAAAAATCTAGTAATAAATTCTGGGAATACTACAATTCAATATTAATCACCACAAAAAAGAATGGGCAAAAAATCTATTTCTAAATGCATGAACAAAAATACACAAATCCATGTATGAAATGAATGATTAAAAATATGCATTTATTTGTAAAATACGAGAAAAATGCGAAAATAAAGTAAAATGCAATTTTTATATTTTTTTAATTTTCTAGACATGATGAGGAAAATATTAAAAAAAGAATGAGTGAAAAATATGCATTTTCCATTTAGTTATGAATTTTTGAAGATCAATGAAATAAAATGAAAATGAATACGAAATAGAAAGAAATAAGTGGAAGGGGTGCAAATAGAAAGAAATGATAGTTGAAATCATTGGGCCTGGAAATGAGGGGGGTGCGAATAGCGCAAAGGCCCAAAGACCTCATTAAAATTCAGATTTAATGCCAGCCGTTAGATGCATTGGATGAGTCAAATATTCAAAGGAAATCAAGGGTGGTGATTATGTCTTCTTCCTAATGCATGCTAGGGTTTCAAAAACAGAATTCATGCAAGCAACTTCCACCCTCTCTAACTCTCTCATTTCTCCACCATTTTTCACGATCCAAAGATGAAAACTCATCTACTCTTCTCCCTCTACACAGCCATGGTACTAGAATTCTCTAACTCTCCCTCAAGAAAGAAATACGAAGGCTACAAGGGGTGGTCACCATTTTCGCACCTTAGTTTGCATGGTAATCAAATGGTCTCATATTAACCTATCATGTACTACATCCTATGGGGATTATCCTAAGCCTAATACCTAAGATTATAGTACACTAAATCGTGAGTTCTTGATCATTAAAGAATTGACACCATGGAAGCAAACCTCACAAACAGCCCTTAAACTCATCATACAACATCCCTAATTGGTCTCTATTAGATTTCTCCTAACAACATGCTTGAACTATGGATAAATAGAGAGTTTCATGAGAAAATGCATACCTTGCAAGTGATGATGGTGATGATGGTTCTCCTCCAATTCAGACCTTGCCAATTGCTTTGTATGGTCTTTGATGAATGTTGAAGCCTCTGGTTGCAGTAGTTCTTGTTCTATCTTCTTGAATCAACCTATTCAACTCTTCATGCAAGTTGGAGTGAAGTTGGAGATCTCATAATCCAGCCACGAATTCTTGAGCCTTTCCTTTGCCAAATACTCTATGAAGGTTGTAGATGATGATGATAACCAGAGTTGGAATGATGGATGATGATTCAATGCACTTTGAAATGAAAATGCACTTTTGGAGTTATGGAACCAAAGTATGCTTGCAAGTCCTCACAATCTCTAACCAATGTATGGACCTTCTCTATTGCTTATATAGATGAGAATAGAATCATCTAAAATGGATGAGAAGCTTCCAAGAGGTTTCTAGAACTTCTCATGCAATGAGAAATTCACTTTTTCTATTTTTAGTAAATATCCCAAATCTCATGAGAAACCATGCAAAATGCCCTCATATGAGATGATAAGGAGAGAACAAGGCATTTCAAGTCATTTTAAGGCTTTGGCAAACATTTCCTTTTGATACCTTAAAGTGCAAGTAACAAATTTACAAAGGAACTTCATTTTTTAAGTCCAAACTCAAAATTCTACTTGAACCAATGTTCTTAGAATGTGTCTTACACTCAAAATGGACTATTGGATGACCTATATTGGATTTCTAGATCCTCCAAACCAATATTCCAACTTGGCATGAATTAAGTTATAAGCCATTTTTAGTTCATTTTGACCATTTTAAAATATCTATGCTCCATGCATTTCCAAACTATCAAGACCTCTTATCTAGCCTTAAAATGCCATTTTGAACAACTTTCATGTTTTGAGTTTTTCCATTTGAGGCTTGGAAATAGGAGATATGGCATTTGCTTAAAAATGACCTATAACTGACAAATTACCAAAATACCCCTGTCTTGTTCAAACCATAAGTTGAGTTCCCCAAATCCTATCAAGGACTTCTACCACTCAAATTAAATCTAAGAAGATGCCCTCCAACATTCATGTTGACCAAGAAATCATAGGAATCATCCTACTAGGGCAAAAGTTGTCTGCAAGTTGGGTGACTTTCAAGGACCCAGATTCACACACCTCAGCTGACCTGTAATTTGTCAAAACCATAACTTGAGCTCTGCAACTCCTATCAAGGACTTCCACCACTCAAATTAAAGCTAAGAACAAGCTCTACAACATTCATGTTGTGGGGAAGATGAGATATCAATCACATCTTGAGCTAAAACTGCCTGGAAGATAGGGATCAAATTAGGGTTTTTCACTGACAATCCTTGGGGACCCTGACTTGAAACTTCTCAAACTCCTCACTCATGATGAGTTGGTCTAGGAATCATCTTTATAACATCTCCATACATTATTCCATGATCTCATGGCCCTTGGATTAGGTCTCAACCTTCTCCAAATCATCAGTTGACTTAGGGTTGACCTAGTCAAAACCCTAATTCTATCATTCATGGTTGAATCTTCTGAACTCTTGCATAATGACTTCTCTGGGCTTCATGAAGGCTATCAAGACATCTCATAGGATTTCTCAAAACATCAAGTTCATTCTCAAAGTCTCAGAATCATCTGAGGGGTACCCACAACTCTCAAGCTATGAGGCACACAACCTTGGTTTCAACCAATTCCTCTGAGGATCTCCTGAACTTTCTGGTGAAGGTATCAACTTTCAAACACTCAGTGAGTAAATAATTGTTGGTCAAATTTTGGGGTGCAACAGCTGCCCCTATTCAAACGGCTTGAACCTGACTGGGTGAGAAGCGAACGACTCTCAACCAATCAAGGTGCGAGACGATTGAATATCGGTAAACCCGAAAATTTGCCAACTGCACGAGCACACGGTACTCTGCGGGGAACAAATCTTCAAATATTGCAATGCTAGCTGCACGACCGCTAGCTGGAGAGATACTGATCTGACATCGCCGTCAGTTATCCACGTCAACTTCTTCTGACATTGCCTTCAGACAACCGCAACATCCAACATCGCCGCTGGAAGACTAAATCACCTGACATCGCCGTCGAGAACAACCATAACTCGGGGAAACAAGCGTCCAACATCGCCGCCGGAGACCTAAACCTGAATCACCAAAATACCCAACATCGCCGCTGGAGATACTACAAAAATGAACAAAATACCCTGCATCGCCGCTGGAGAAACTAGAAGGATCTGCATCACCTAACATCGTCGTCAGAAGACTGGATCACCTTGACATGCCCAACATCGCCGCTGGAAAACTGAATCTGACATCGCCGTCGGAAACAAACATCGCTCTGAGAGACCCTCGACGTCGCCATCATACAAACATCATCTCTGCTGGGGATTTAAAGAGTCTAACCTCGCCGTCGAATCGAACATTCAACCTCGCCGTCGAACACATTCAACATCGCCGTCGAACCAATCATAATCTGACCTCGCCGTCAAACAATCATCCAACCTCGCCGCCGGACAAATCATAATCTGACCTCGCCGTCAAACAATCATCCAACCTCGCCGTCGAACAAACATCCAACCTCGCCGCCGGATAAAATATCATCTGAACAAATCTAACCTGGGGTTCACCCCTGGTGAATGGAACAAAAGGTATACTTGCGTATTTGAAACTACTCCGCTGGGAATGAGAGCCTTAACCGAGCACACTCTGACCTGGGGTTCACCCTCAGAACCATAACGAACATCGGAATACTACTGCACACTGCCCACCGTAGATCTTCCACATTAAAGATATATGACACCCTGGCCCCTGGCCACTTCCAGCTTCAGCTAGAAAAGATCTTCAAGTACTTCTGAATATGAATGAAACCCTGGCCCCTGGCCACTTCAGATCCGCTGGAGAAACCTCAAGTATTTCCGGATATAGATGGAACCCTGCCCGTCGGCTATTTCCAGCTTCAGCTAGAAAGAACATCCTTGGCCTTCAAGGATGTAAACTTTGCCCGTCGGCAACTCTGCAGGAGGTATCTTCGACTTCAGTCTGAAGAAATGGTCCTTGGCCTTCAAGGATACATGGATCTGCCTTCAGGCAACTCCACCTCTGCTATAGAGCATCCGTGACTTCATTCAGAGATATACTTTGGCCTTCAGTCCGAAAAATGAATCCCAGGTCATTCATGACCTTGGGGATAACCTTGCCCTTAGGCACCTTCGCTTCAGCTTAGGAAATCTGTGACCTTAGTCAGAGAAATGGTATCCTGAGCCATTCATGACTCTACGGGGATTCAAACACTTTGCCTTCAGGCAAAACTCCGCTTCAGCTGGAGAAACATCTTCGACTTCAGTCAGAAGAAACACTATTCACTAGATCGCGATCAATCATCACCTCAGGGCAACTGACTTGGTCTTCAGACCAACACAGATCATCTTGGTATATCTACAAACTTTGGAACCTTGTCTTCAGCCACACGTTGATTCATCAACAAGGACATCTGAGCTCACAGGAACCTTCTGATACCACCTCCAGGCGTTTACGAAATCAATCTTCAGATTAGACATCACTGTTGGAGCAGACATATCACGCTGCTAAGGACTTCAAGAATCATCTTGAACAAACAACTCCGTCGGGCACCTTCAAGAATCATCCTGAACTGATAACCTTTCTGGCGACTTTTATTCTGCCGGGTATTCCAGGAATCTTCCTGGGCAACTTTTGTTGGGGACGCCACTGGGGAACTCAAGAATCATCCTGAGCAAACCAATCGGGAACTTGCGCTGAGGTCTTAAGAATCATCTTAAGCAAACGGCTCTGCTGAGGAATTCAAGAATCGTCTTGAAGACTTCGCTGGGGATCTCAAAAATCACCTTGAGCGAGCGACAGTGGGGATTACACCGGGGTCTTAAGAACCATCTTAAGAAAGCGACCTTGTTGGAGAGAATATCAGGAATCATCCTGAGCAACCGATCCTTCGGCCGAACACCCGTAAGGCAAGAATAATAATGACCTAGATCATGCTTATGATGCATATGCTTCTGCGCTATGCCCCACACGGTGGGAATGATATGCGTTTATGCTAAATGCCATGCAATCATGCACAATGCTATGCAATGTTAAATGCTATGCAGTGTTAAATGCTATGCAGTCATGCACAATGATGCGATCCCGTCAGCAAAATAAATGCCGAGGGGGAATTCTCCTGTCAAGGAGAAAGAACTACTCTGATAGAGGAATCATCCTGCTGAGGAGAACGTGGACACGCCAATATCAATCAGGCTCTGTCTGGGGAACTGATCTTCCGCGGACTGCTGCATGGAAAACAACTTCAGCTGGTTTCTGCAGGGGACGAAGCTCTACGAGAACCCGAACCTGCTGAAGGAAAACGATGTCAATCGCGGGAATAAACTGCGTGGCCGTCATGGCTACTTTTCTGGGGATGACAACTCTGTGGGGAGACAACTTCAGTTGCTCCACACTCCACTGGGGAAAGATCAATCATGATCTGATCAACTCAAGGACTCGGCCCTCCTGGACATCTGCAAACTCGGCTGAGGAAGGAGAAATCATTCTGCTTCGCTGGAGAGAGTGCGACTCTGGGGAAATACAGCATCAGTTGTTCAATTCTGCTAGGGAACATCCACTCAAGGTCCCAACGGCTTTCAAGGATTCTGCTTTTCTGGGGGTTTGCGGACTCAGCCGGGGAGAGAGAAATCATTCTACTTCAACGGGAGGGTACGACTCTGATGAGGAATTTTAATTTCGCCGGGGAAGAAAGAATCATCTGACTTCGGGGGAGAGTGCAACTCTGCAGGGGAATACAACGTCAGCTGTTCCAACACTCTACTGGGGAAGAGGGAATCATCCGACTTCGGGAGAGAATACGACTCTGGTGGGGGGAATCTCAATTCCGCTGGAGACTTCAGTCTGGCGCCATTAGTCACTGCACATTTTGGCGTACAAACAATTCCTTACGAAACCTGCACTTGTGACCCGGTGCGGGGGCAACACCTGCTGCGGCGACTTTAATGGGGAAAACACGAGCTTCGGCACCCGAACATTTCTACGAAGTCTGCACTTGTGACCCGGTGCTGGGGAAGACACCATTCTTCGGTGCTTGATTCGGCTGATGAGGTGACCTACCTTCAGGATGCGTCTGCTTAGGGAAGAGAATCATCTCTGCCTGGGGAAGACAAATCAATGCTCGCCATCTGCCTTCAGATTCTGCAGATGAGAGACTACTGAACTCTGCTGGAGAAGGAGGGCTCGCCCTTCTTCGGGGATATCAATCCTGGTCTGCTGAGGGTAGTCTTGACCCTAATCTGACAAGGGCTAAACGCCATCTTGATTTGCTGCAGCCTCAAACCGTACGGGGGGAACAACCTCAAACTGTACATCTCTGCTGAGAAACGATCCTGGTTCAACAACGTCAACACAGGGAATACAGGCTACCAATCATGGAGCCGAGTAACGGGTTAGGCCGTAGGATCACAATCCAATGATAACAAGGCTTCTTCAGAAGACTCAGGTTTTGGAAGGGTAATGGCGCGATTCCCCGACACTCAATTCTTGCTAGGGTGAACAAACTCATTTGAACAACTTGCCCCAGCGCAATTCAACTTGCCCCAATCCGACCTTTGGGAATAATTCATTCTGAGCCGAAAACAACTGGCAACAAGACAATCTTCAGAGGGCTTGCCCCAGCATCTGCACAACGGGAGGATTCATCCTCAACTAATCAACTCTCAGCATGGTCGGCTTCAATATCTCTGAAGTAGTTTGCCCCTGAGCGAGCGATGAGCGACTCAACATGCTCTGATCGAACACTGGAGGGATCTGCCCTTAAATTGCAAGAATTCTGGATAACTGCCCCTGATTGGGTCTCGAGAAGACTCACTTCCGATCAACCGCTTCTTGCATAAACCGCCCCATAATCAACTGATGCTCCGGGACTTGTCCTCAGACAAACTGGTTCCAAACTCACAGGAAGTCATTGCCCCAGATTCATAGGGTTTCAAAGCACACCATTCTGATCCAGACCTCTGGCGATTCAGTCCTGATTGACTATTCCCTGCTGAAGTTCCTTCGTATCAGCTACTAACCTGCAACTAAAATTGTTTATTCACGAATAGTAATTTTAATGCAGTGTTCATGCAAATTTCGAAAAATGTTGTACTGTCACTCATTTACGTGTCATGCTAGTGAGTGACGAATGA
The DNA here is from genome assembly GCA_963859935.3 of Lathyrus sativus. Lineage (NCBI taxonomy): Eukaryota > Viridiplantae > Streptophyta > Magnoliopsida > Fabales > Fabaceae > Lathyrus > Lathyrus sativus. Next base: position 161,261,963 of record OZ012741.1, read on the forward strand.
ACCAAAGAGTTCAACCGTAGTGCTGATGTGATCAGTGAAAAATACAATAAGGATATGATTAGCGAATCATGAAGGAGTCAGGCTACTCAACCTTATCGTAATGCGCTTTCAGAATAAACCCTGCCTCAATTAGGTCTTTTAAGGGCTGTATCGTGGTCGGGTTCACGGTTCGTGAAACAAGGGATATTTGGCTCAAATTATGATTTGTACCCACCCCTTCTACGTGATGTTCTCCGATCCTAAAGTCCGGTTAACTTAGCTCGAGCGCTCGCCTCTTCGAGAGGTATGTTGAACATTGGGAACAACTGGTTAAAGAATTCACAAGGTGTTTCGGAGTGACAGTTACTCCTTTTTCGTTTTCGGCGTCGGTGTCTACACGACTTCGTCCTTGTTCGAGGATTTTTCTTTTTTTTTATAATCCTTTCTTTTTCATTCTTTTGTTTTGATTCCCTAATTTTTGCCTGGACTGACTTCCTTTGAGTTCTTTTCGATTTTTTCTTTTGAAGTCCAGCGGGATGCCCTGATTTTTGCCTAAGTATTTGCTTTCTAGCTTTTCTTTTTTACTTAGCGGGCTTTCTTATTCCTTTTTCTTTTGGAACAAGTCGTGCGACACTGGTTGTCTTGATTGCTTCGAAAGGCTTGTAACTGTCTCACTCCTGATTGGTGAGGTTTAACCATTGTGGTTGATGAGGTACGACCTCTAGTGAGGAATATGACGTGATTGGTCCTCGAAGGACAACACTCCTCTATAAGACTTGAACGCTCGATCAAGCTAACTGACAACTACCCTGCCCCGGGTTAAGATGTAAGGGTTAGAAAGTCCGAAAGAAACTCCTACTTCTCGGCTCGAAGTGGTTAACAAGGGATTCTCTTCCTTATCTCTCCGGTGTTTAGGGGATTTGAAACAATGCCTTGTACGTCATCGGCAAAGTTTTATCTGAAAGCAATACGATCATTGGTTATGAGTATTCAGTTTCATCATCCTCCCTCCGCTCATTGCTAATCATAGTGATAAAGTGGAGTGAATAAAATGCAAGTGTCAGTGCAATGCAGTAAATGAGCGACAACGACATAACTAATTCAGAAAAATGCATAGTCACTTTATTAATATTACCATTCGAAACATACAATGTTTAACAGCAAGTAGTAACTAACAGAAAAGAAACTACAAATGTAAATGGTAAAAAGTCCGAGGACTGCCAATGCTGAGGACGTCTGCCTGTCTGGATCACTGGCTTCTGGAAATGATCCTCCGAATCTGCGAGCTCAAACAGCTGAGAGATTGTCACGTACAACCAAAACTCCATATGGAAAGGAAATACACCCTTGGTCGATCAATTGTTGCACTTTCGCCTGGAAAGCCTTGCAATCTTCAGTTGAATGCCCCGGAGACCCACCATGGTAACCGCACTGTACATGAGGATTGTACCCTGGAGGGTAAGGCTCTGGCACGGGCTTGAGAGCTTTCGGTTCCACCAAGGAATTCTGAATCAACAGTGGAAGAATCTGGCTATACGGCACAGGCACTGGATGGAAAGAAGCATTCCTTTGTTCCACGTGGTTGCGAGGTCTCTTGTGATCCTGGTGCTGGTATTCCTTCCGCCCAAGAGTAAAAGGTCGTCGTTTCTGAATGGCGACGGTCTCTCGTTTAGGCGCTTGCGTCCTTGAGCTTGATCCAGGTAGAAACTGCGAGCGAGGCGATTCAGTCACCAAAGGTCGCGGGACATATTCAAGATCGTTCTCAGCTTCAGGCAAAGGAGTGAAATCATTCACCTCTCCTGCAGGGTACGGGATAAACTTTCCCGATGCTCTCATGCCGCCTGGCACAAGCCTAATTGTCCTTGAGTCAATAAGGTCTTGAATCTTATTCTTGAGAGCCCTACATGTTTCAACATGGTGCCCCGGTGCTCCTGAGTGGAAATCACAATGTATGTTGAGATCAACGTCTGGTGACACGTCACCTGGTGGATCCGAGGTCCGAAGCTTGAGAATACGGTTCTGAACCAACAGTGGCAACAGTTGGGCATAACTCACAGGTATTGGGTCCACAGCTCTATCAAGTAACTTCTTCTTTTGATTATAACCTTCAGGGTTATTCTGAGATGCCCGGCGCGGCGGCTGACGAGACAGGTCTCGAGCTTCATGCTGTGTAGAGGATCTATGCGGTCCATTTGGCTTCAGCACAGGTGGCACGGACAGTAACGGAGGAAGCACCTTGGTCTCCTCTTTGGGTGCTTGACCACTCTCCTTCTTTAGCATACTTCTTACCACTCCCATGAGAAAGCTCAACTGATTCTGCAGCTGCTGATTCTCTTCTCTGAGTACTTGCTGGTCCAGACGCACTGCCTGTATGTCATTCATGACCTGCCCCAACTGGCTTTGGATTCTCCCCAACTCAGCTTGTACCTGCTCCATTAGTCCGAGTTGCTCGGTTCTGAGTCAAACCTGCAAACACAAGGGTTAGAAGACAAGTCCCGGCTTCTGTCATGCAAGATGAATTATGCTAATGCCATGGGTGTCTGTACGTTTAGGAGATCACCCCTAATTCTGGTGTCGACGTGCCAACATAGTGTCAATGCAATGATAAGACTGGATCCATTCATGGAAGAAAATATCTCATCTTGCTCGGGACACCAGAATCAGGGTACGAAATGCGCCTGCAGCACAGACACATGCTAATGGAATGCAAACATGAATATGCGAGCTAATGCAAAATGCATTCATGCAATAATATATCCAGGTAACTGCTGTGGAGGTTCGGTATCAACAGTCACTGATGAGAAGGAAACCCCGGTGTAAGACCGTTGATCTGATCTGCTAAGAATAACCCTCTGGTAGGACCATATATATAAGATCAAAATTCTGCTCTGTCGAGAGCAAATGTCTGATAACAAGGACCCCGAATGCGTGATCAAGGAACATCTGTTGAAGTCTTCAGACCCCAAATCAAAATCTGCCCTATCAAGAACAAACACACAGCTGCTGATGAGATCTTCAGACCTCACTCAAAATCTGCCCTATCAAGAACAAATAACATCTGCCGATGAGGTCTTCAGACCTCACTCAAAATCTGCTCCATCCAGAACAAACCACCGATGATAACATACTGATCAAAGCCTGCTCTATCAAGAACAGACAAACACCCGGCGACAAGATCCTCTGATCAAAAACCTCTTGCTCTATCAAGAACATGTCTGCAACTGAGAACCCAACATAACTGATTCACTGTCAAGAAAACCAGGTAGTCTGAAGGTCTAAGTTTCCTGCAATAAACCCAGTCCCACTCATAGGTATGAACCTAGACTGACTCAAGGTACGACATCCTATGCGTTCATCAGCGTCACAGACTTTCAAAACTGATGATACGATTCCCAGAAGGAGTGGCATCATCAAGTCCTGAAGAGGCCTCACTTAGCTGAATCACAAATGATCGGTCCCCAGAGTCGACAATCCACCAAACCAGCAACCGTCTCAACCCAAAGGGTTGAAAGTGAAGCCAACCGGATGAACCTCGTCTGAGCGTGGATTTCATGAGACACTAGTGCCTGCAAAGCAAGCACGCGCCCACTAATTTCCACTCTAAGTCTATGGTGCACTCAAGCCTGGGTCTGGCTTCTCGCTCAATCAGAACTCCTATCCCACAACAGCACAAATAATCATATTATACTGGAAATAAAATGCGGGAAATAAAGTGCGAGAAGTAAAAATGCGATAAATAAACGCAACCCAACAAGCAAACGCACAAACGATAGGATTGACTCGCAGGGAACCGTTGGAGTCCCCAGCAGAGTCGCCAGCTGCTGGGGACGGTCCCAGACAGCTAGGAAGGAAATCCAAGGCGAGACTCGCATAGGGAAACACCTGAAGATCCCCAGCAGAGTCGCCAGCTGTCGCTTGCGCGAAAATAAAGGTGCCGGCATGACAGAAGAGTCGCCACCTTTCGTTATTTATCCCTCAGAGCGGGAAAGGAAACGATCGGAAAAACCTGACGAAAAAGGGTAAGACAAGGTCATCGCAACCATTGTCTGGGTTCGGGAGTCGGTTACGCAAGGGGAAGGTATTAGCACCCCTCACGTCCGTCGTACTCGACGGGATCCTCGCTTGTTTGGTTACTTGGACGGGTTGGTTATAATCTATCTACCTATCAAGGCTGGCTGAAAAAGAAAAGAAAAATGACTCGGCAAAGCGTCGCGCTTTATGCCTACGTATTCCCGTCTGGAACGAGAAATCAGAGTCAACGTAGTTCAGCTAACTACGGGTTATGGGGGAAAGGTTGCTCGCTAGGACGTCGCGTCCTATGCCTACGTACTTTCATCTGGTATGAAAGATCAGAGCAAACGTAGTTCGGCTAACTACGGGTTATCTCCTAAAAGAAGTGTTTTTTATTGTGTTTGCGATTTCAACCGCACTAGAGGCTATGACCTGAGAGTGAATGCGTCGCATGTCACCCAAAGGGTACCATACTAAACATCCAGACTGTGGAAAAGAAACTCTCCCACAATCCTTTCTCAGATAGCTTAAGGCTCGTAACGTACGAAAGAAATCATTCATGATTACTGTATCTTAAACTGCTTTGAGATGAGAAGAGAACAGGCCCAACTAGGAGGGAGACTATCAAGTCCTACTGTTATCATGCCATGGATTCATCCTATGGTTGAGGTTTGAACAGGGAACTCCTAGATGTTGTCATGCATAGGTTTCAACCTAAAAGTCTATCATCAAGTCCTCATCAGAGGAAATGAGAGTCCTAAGGGATCATGTCAATGATACGCCAAAACAGACAAAAGCATCAGCTTTAACAGTAAAATGCATGCAATGCAAGTGAGGGAGGAAATGTGTGTGGGGCTTCAGCCTCCACAAGCTCGTCTCAACCTCAAGCCAGTCATGAAATAACAGTAATCATACTGAAATAAACAACATGCTATCAAGCAAAAACAGTAAATTGTACTCACACAGATAAAAGAAATGAAATGCTATCAAGCAAAATAAACACATGGGCAAGGGAGCTAGGCTTTACCGAATACCCGCAAGCAAAGCCAAGCAATAACAATACAATCAGATGCACTCATGCTCTTAGACTGAACTTATTCTAAATGGGCTTAGTCTAATGCAACAGGCAAATCAGACAAAACACACAATACATCAAAGAAAACAGAATAAACCCTCAGCTCCTCCAGCAGCAACCCAGTCTTCAGACTTCAGAGATCACTTGCTTTCTAGGTATCACTCTACAACATGAGTATCAACTCATCTTCTCCCTTGAGCTTCAGCTCCTTTGATCAGCTCCATCTCCAGGCTTCACTATCTTCAGGGATCCACTTGGTCTTCACAGAGTCTTCAGACTTTAATAATCTTCAAGGAATCATCCTCTTCAAGGCCTCAGCTTCTATCTTCAATGGCTCCAATGCTCCAGCAAACAAGATTCAGTCAACAAGATGAGGTGAGGATGTTATAGTACTCACTGACTTCCAAAGGATGCCATTGAGAACTTAACATCAAAGGAGAGGCTCTCTCAAAGTTCTACCTTATAGGGCAAGGTCACTAATCCCTCCAAAGGAGAGAGGTGAATACCCTTAAGGGACTTTGTGTCACAGAGAAGAAAGGAGGTGAACAAGACACTCCTTGTTTATTGAACAAAGTATTCTATCTAGGGCTCTGCCTATGCACCTATCAACCTATAAACAAAACAAACAAAAGCTATGCTAAACTCCTCTGCAAGGTCTTCAAAGCTTCAACGATGATCCACAAGGTCTTCAACTCAATCTTCAAAGCTCACACACTCAACAGAGAAGGAAAGAAAACACAACAATACAACTTATGCCTTTAAGCAACACACATACTATCCATACATTCAAAAATCAATGAAAAATACTAAAATACCATACAAATTCCTAATATAAATTCTAGGGGATCCTATTTAACTACCCTTAAGTCCCATATATTCCCCATAGGCTAACTTGTCCTAAAAACCCCAAAAATAAAATGTTGAAGTTCAAGTATACTACTTAAAAACCCTAATTAAACTATCCTAAGTTAAATTATTTAAACTAATCAAATTTTATTCTAAAAAATCTAGTAATAAATTCTGGGAATACTACAATTCAATATTAATCACCACAAAAAAGAATGGGCAAAAAATCTATTTCTAAATGCATGAACAAAAATACACAAATCCATGTATGAAATGAATGATTAAAAATATGCATTTATTTGTAAAATACGAGAAAAATGCGAAAAAAAAGTAAAATGCAATTTTTATATTTTTTTAATTTTCTAGACATGATGAGGAAAATATTAAAAAAAGAATGAGTGAAAAATATGCATTTTCCATTTAGTTATGAATTTTTGAAGATCAATGAAATAAAATGAAAATGAATACGAAATAGAAAGAAATAAGTGGAAGGGGTGCAAATAGAAAGAAATGATAGTTGAAATCATTGGGCCTGGAAATGAGGGGGGTGCGAATAGCGGAAAGGCCCAAAGATCTCATTAAAATTCAGATTTAATGCCAGCCGTTAGATGCATTGGATGAGTCAAATATTCAAAGGAAATCAAGGGTGGTGATTATGTCTTCTTCCTAATGCATGCTAGGGTTTCAAAAACAGAATTCATGCAAGCAACTTCCACCCTCTCTAACTCTCTCATTTCTCCACCATTTTTCACGATCCAAAGATGAAAACTCATCTACTCTTCTCCCTCTACACAACCATGGTACTAGAATTCTCTAACTCTCCCTCAAGAAAGAAATACGAAGGCTACAAGGGGTGGTCACCATTTTCGCACCTTAGTTTGCATGGTAATCAAATGGTCTCATATTAACCTATCATGTACTACATCCTATGGGGATTATCCTAAGCCTAATACCTAAGATTATAGTACACTAAATCGTGAGTTCTTGATCATTAAAGAATTGACACCATGGAAGCAAACCTCACAAACAACCCTTAAACTCATCATACAACATCCCTAATTGGTCTCTATTAGATTTCTCCTAACAACATGCTTGAACTATGGATAAATAGAGAGTTTCATGAGAAAATGCATACCTTGCAAGTGATGATGGTGATGATGGTTCTCCTCCAATTCAGACCTTGCCAATTGCTTTGTATGGTCTTTGATGAATGTTGAAGCCTCTGGTTGCAGTAGTTCTTGTTCTATCTTCTTGAATCAACCTATTCAACTCTTCATGCAAGTTGGAGTGAAGTTGGAGATCTCATAATCCAGCCACGAATTCTTGAGCCTTTCCTTTGCCAAATACTCTATGAAGGTTGTAGATGATGATGATAACCAGAGTTGGAATGATGGATGATGATTCAATGCACTTTGAAATGAAAATGCACTTTTGGAGTTATGGAACCAAAGTATGCTTGCAAGTCCTCACAATCTCTAACCAATGTATGGACCTTCTCTATTGCTTATATAGATGAGAATAGAATCATCTAGAATGGATGAGAAGCTTCCAAGAGGTTTCTAGAACTTCTCATGCAATGAGAAATTCACTTTTTCTATTTTTAGTAAATATCCCAAATCTCATGAGAAACCATGCAAAATGCCCTCATATGAGATGATAAGGAGAGAACAAGGCATTTCAAGTCATTTTAAGGCTTTGGCAAACATTTCCTTTTGATACCTTAAAGTGCAAGTAACAAATTTACAAAGGAACTTCATTTTTTAAGTCCAAACTCAAAATTCTACTTGAACCAATGTTCTTAGAATGTGTCTTACACTCAAAATGGACTATTGGATGACCTATATTGGATTTCTAGATCCTCCAAACCAATATTCCAACTTGGCATGAATTAAGTTATAAGCCATTTTTAGTTCATTTTGACCATTTTAAAATATCCATGCTCCATGCATTTCCAAACTATCAAGACCTCTTATCTAGCCTTAAAATGCCATTTTGAACAACTTTCATGTTTTGAGTTTTTCCATTTGAGGCTTGGAAATAGGAGATATGGCATTTGCTTAAAAATGACCTATAACTGACAAATTACCAAAATACCCCTGTCTTGTTCAAACCATAAGTTGAGTTCCCCAAATCCTATCAAGGACTTCTACCACTCAAATTAAAGCTAAGAAGATGCCCTCCAACATTCATGTTGACCAAGAAATCATAGGAATCATCCTACTAGGGCAAACGTTGTCTGCAAGTTGGGTGACTTTCAAGGACCCAGATTCACACACCTCAGCTGACCTGTAATTTGTCAAAACCATAACTTGAGCTCTGCAACTCCTATCAAGGACTTCCACCACTCAAATTAAAGCTAAGAACAAGCTCTACAACATTCATGTTGTGGGGAAGATGAGATATCAATCACATCTTGAGCTAAAACTGCCTGGAAGATAGGGATCAAATTAGGGTTTTTCACTGACAATCCTTGGGGACCCTGACTTGAAACTTCTCAAACTCCTCACTCATGATGAGTTGGTCTAGGAATCATCTTTATAACATCTCCATACATAATTCCATGATCTCATGGCCCTTGGATTAGGTCTCAACCTTCTCCAAATCATCAGTTGACTTAGGGTTGACCTAGTCAAAACCCTAATTCTATCATTCATGGTTGAATCTTCTGAACTCTTGCATAATGACTTCTCTGGGCTTCATGAAGGCTATCAAGACATCTCATAGGCTTTCTCAAAACATCAAGTTCATTCTCAAAGTCTCAGAATCATCTGAGGGGTACCCACAACTCTCAAGCTATGAGGCACACAACCTTGGTTTCAACCAATTCCTCTGAGGATCTCCTGAACTTTCTGGTGAAGGTATCAACTTTCAAACACTCAGTGAGTAAATAATTGTTGGTCAAATTTTGGGGTGCAACAGAAGAGTATGCTGATTTGCTAGGTGTACCTATCAAGAGGCAGATGCCTTTTGTTCATATGGATGTTGAGCCTGATCTGGCTGGTTTAGCTCCTTCACTTCATCTGGACGCCTCCGAGTTGGTATTGACTAGTTGGAATAAGGTTCCTGGGTTCTCCTTGCAGTTTCTAGTGGGTAAGGCTCAACAGTATGCCAAGGACGGATGTTGGGTCGCGTTCAATGCCATCCTCGCTCTGTGCATATATGGCATTATTCTGTTCCCTAATATGCCCGATTTTGTAGACTTCGACGCATTTCACATCTTCACATCAGGGAATCCAGTCCCTACCTTGATCGGAGATGTATACCATTCTATCCACTACAAAAACGAGAACAGGAGGGGGAAGAACGTCTCGTGTTGTGTACCCTTGCTTTATAAATGGCTTGATAGTCATCTGCCCAAGAGGGGTCCTTTTGTCTCGTCTGCAGCCACAGCTGAGTGGCTTGAGCGTCTGATGAGTTTATCTGCAGAGGATATTGACTGGTTAGACAGAGATAGGTTGCTTACTGAGGTGATCTTCAGCTGCAGCGGGTTTCCAAACGTGCCTTTGATAGGCAGGAAGGGCTGTATAAACTATAATCCACCGTTGCTGGTTCGACAGTTCGCGTATGCTTTGAGAACTCCGCCGAAGGATGAAGAGGTACAGGAATCTCTGTACTTCACTGGTCTTCTAGAGGGGGATTTGTTGTCCAAGCTTCAGCACGCGTGGAATGGTATCAGTAAGCGAGGAAAACCATTGCTGGGAAAAAGCAACAATCAAGCCTACCCTCCGTATATGACTTGGATCAGAGTCAGGGCAGGTGCTATAGGGATGTCGTTTCCTCATGCCAAGCCAGAAAGCCCTCCAATGATTGAAGAGCCTACTACTGTGCCCATTCAGCAGCATAATTAGGTGTTGGCTGAGCGGGATGAATTGAAGCGGGCGAACGAAGAACTGGAGAAGGAATTGGCTCATCTCCGAAGCGAGAGGAACGAAGCCGTTCATTCTTTCAAAAGGCAGACAGAGTTGGTGAACCAGCTAGGTACAGACCTGACTAAGCAGATAGCCGAGCGTGAACGCATGGGTCGAGACTTCAAAGCTGTCAACGACGTACTGGCTACGAAGAAGCAGCACTTGGACGAGGCATATCGGAGGATATCCAAGTTCAACCAGCACTGGAAGGCTTCCCTGGCCACCAGGAAAGAGCGGGAGGATAAGCTGATGCTGCAGATCTCCAAGCTGGAAGCCCAGGTGAAGGACAGTGAACAGAGGTTTGATGAAGAAACCGCCCGCAGATACGCCGCCGAAGGCCAGCTCAACAAAGCTCTCGCTAACCTGAAGGAGCGCAAGCTGACGTTTGAGTCCAAGAAACGGAAGTTAGAAGATTGCTTCGGCGAAGGAGCATGGGAAGATTCGGTCGAAGGTCTTCAGTATACCATTGTGCAAAGGGAGTTACTCGTCGAGGGGTTGCTCACTCTGCCGGATCATCCAGAAACGAAGGAGTTGTTAGAAGAGTATCGCGCCCGTGGCCGTACTTGACTATTTGTATTCCTTTTTGATCATTGTTGTATGCTGACCATCACCAGGCTTGTTGGTTGAGGTCACGCTGTTGATTCATCTTGTACTCGCTGATGCTATGTACTGCCTTGATAGGCTTTCTTTATATATGAGATTGTTGTTTCCATGATTGGACCCGGACTTCTTCTTATTATTATCAGCACTGGCACTCAGGCACTAGGATCGGGGGAGATCTCCCTAACACACAGACACACGCATGCATTTGCATAAAGCATCTGCATGACGAGCATTTTGTTGTTTTTCCTAACCCTTCTGTGTTTACCAGGTTTTTCAGGTTTACAGGTTGTCCTAGGTTGTTTTCGGTGATTCCAGGATTGATCAGAGACTAATTCACCGTTATCCTACTAGAGCTAATCAGACCAGGATCATGGATCAAGTGCAAACTGATGTTCAGGAGCTCTGCGAGAGGATGGATCGCTTCATGGAGCTCATGCAAGTGGTCGCCAATGGCCAGGACCAGCTCAGATGTTTGGTTCAGCCTTTGATCTCCAGGGTTGATAGCAACAACGTGCTCCACGGTGGGACCGTGCCTACTCCTCCACCAGTTGAAACTCCGCAGAACGGTGTCCCTGTGGCCGGGGGTAACGGTAGTGCTAATGGCAATGTGATGGCCAACATCGGACTCAATACGACGGGCGTCGGTAATGGGAGTCTGGGAGCTAATGTCAATGTCGGGCCGGGCAACGACAATGCAGGCGTCGGGAATCTGTTTGTGCCTTAGCCATGGCTAGAGGATCGTCAGGATGATGTGTTCTCTCAGAAGGGTGCTGAAGGGGAGCTGAATGCTGAAGCGCGGCTTAGATTCAAGGCACTTGAAGACAAAATGAGAGATATCGAAAATCAGAATACTTTGGGCGTTGATATGTCCAAGCTGGGATTAATTGCTGATTTCAAGGTGCCTCCCAAGTTCAGGGTACCGGACTTTGAAAAATATAAGGGCACCACTTGCCCTCGTGTCCACCTAAGATCGTACTACAGGAAGATGTCTGCTTATTCTGAAGACGAGAAGTTGCTGATGCACTTCTTCCAAGACAGTCTTTCCGGGCCGTCCCTTGAGTGGTACATGGGTCTGGAGCCCACTAGTGTGCGCACATGGAAGGATCTCGCTCAAGCATTTGTGCACCACTACCAGTACAATAGCGACTTGGCCCCGAACCGAGTTTAGCTGCAGAATCTGTCGCAGAGGAATAATGAAGGATTTAAGGAGTACGCCCAGCGGTGGCGTGAGTTGGCAGCTCGGGTTCAGTCGCCGATGGTTGAACGAGAACTCGTGCAGATGTTTGTAGCTACCCTCCCAGGGGTTTACTATGAAAAGTTAGTCAGCGGTATGTCTGGGACGTTCTCAGCTCTCATTATCATGGGTGAGCACGTCGAGAATGGGATCAAGATCGGGAAAATTCAAGGTGAGTCATCCTTAGCTGGAGGGGGTGGAAAGAAACCTTATGCTGGCAAAAGGCGAGAAGGAGATGCGAGCGCTGTGACCAACGCTCGAAGGAAGGGCAAAGGCCCTCAGCAGCAGGTAGCCAGTATAAATATCCCGGCAGCTCCGCAGCAGCAGCAGCAACCGAATCAACAGGGATATAGAAAGTACCAGAATTGGGCATCATTGGCAAACCGTCACTTCGAGACACCGCCCATGTTGTACGCGCAGCTCTTGCAGACTTTGCTTCAGCTACAGTTGGTCCAGAAGAGGACGATGGCTCCCTTGACAGGGACACCTCCACCAGGGTACGACGCAAATGACACTTGTGATTTTCATTCAGGGGCGCCAGGCCACACAATCGAGAACTGCAAAGCCTTCAAGCACAAGGTGCAGGACTTGGTGGATGCCAAGATCATTAACTTCTCCGATAATGTGCCCAATGTCACGAAGAATCCTATGCCAAATCATAGGGGAGGCGGAGTGAACGCTATTATCGAAGAAGAGAGTGCAGATCTGTTGACTGATGTCAAAGATCTAAAGACGCCGCTTAGCTTCGTTAAAGCTAAGTTGCTGAAAAGAGGGTTCTTTCCAGGGTGCGGAGAGTTATGTATGGACTGCGCCACACATTCTGATGGATGTGAGAAGTTGGTAGAAGGAATTCAAAGTCTGATGACTGAGGGGATTTTGCAGTTTAGCCGGAGGGCTGAAGGTGGATCAGGAGAGGTAGTGCTGAAGCAGGCCGATGAAGTCGCCACCATCACCATCCCTCGCCGGTCGATAACCATTTCTGCGCCCAGACCGCCTATAATTACTATTACCAAAGCTGGGCCGATACCCTTCGAGAGCACTAACGTCGTTCCGTGGCATTATGGGGCTGAAGTCTATTGCAACGGACAGAGGTTGGAGCTAGAGCCATATGGGTCGACCGTGGAGAACATCGCAGGAATCAGTGGTATTACTCGCAGCGGAAGAGTGTTTGCACCGCCAGAGGTCGTGGCGGATAAAGCGGTCAGAGCTGATGCGGCCGATAAGGGTAAAAGCAAAGTCGTCGAAGAGGTCCCGTGTGGGGTGGAAAAAGATTTGCTTGTCAAAGATGCCGAGGAGTTTATGCGGTTGATTAAAAAGAGTGACTACAAGATTGTAGATCATCTCCATCAGACGCCCTCGAAGATTTCCATCTTGAACCTGTTGCTGTGTTCTGAAGCACACCGCAACGCGCTGCTGAAGGTGTTGAACGCCGCCTACGTACCGCAAGAAATATCGGTGAATCAGCTAGAGGAAGTCGTAGCCCATGTGAATGCTAGCAATGGGCTGGGTTTCACAGACTTAGAGCTGACGCCAAAAGGGAGGAATCACAATAGCGCCCTGCACATCTCGATAGAGTGTAGGGGCACGATCATGTCGCACGTCCTGGTGGACACGGGTTCGTCGCTTAATGTTCTTCCGAAGAAGGCGTTAATGAAGTTGGACACTCGTGGATTGATTTGCACACCCAGTGATCTGATTGTGAAAGCGTTCGACGGAACTAAACGACAGGTTTTCGGGGAGATGACCCTGCCGATCCAAGTTGGGCCGAAAACGTTCGACGCGGTCTTTTATATCATGGACATCATGCCTGCCTACAGTTGTCTCTTGGGCCGGTCGTGGATCCATGCTGCTGGTGCCGTGACCTCCACGTTGCACCAAAAGCTCAAATATGTTGTCGGAGGAAGCATCGTAACCGTGTGTGGCGAGGAAGACATAATGGTGAGCCATTTGTCGTCCTTCAAGTATGTGGAAATGGATGGCGAAATCCATGAAACTCTTTGTCAAGCGTTCGAGGCTTTAAAGGTAAAAGAAGTTGCTCCTGTAGTCAAAGAGAAGCCAGAGATGAATCTCTCCTCGTTCAAGGAAGCTCGGGCCGTTGTCCAAGCTGGATCTACCCCAGGCTGGGGGCGTATTTTGGAGATATCCAACAAGCAGGATAAGTTTGGGTTGGGATATTCTCATGGAGCTGAAGCTTCTTCTTCGTCTAGCAGTGCGTCTCGAGGTAAAGGGCCGATCCAATTTACCAGTGGCGGAGTGATCTTCGAAAGCATCAACGCAATGTCTGAAGACAGCGGGGATAGCGATTGTGACCTCGACTCTTGGATCCAGCCAAGCAAGCCAGGCGAGGGCCTCAACAATTGGACCATCAAGGATATCATCCAGATGATAAGTGAAGAGTAATGATTTACTTTTTCCAATCATTGTACAACCCTATGTCCTACCCGGGGCATAGCGGTTTTATTGTCAGGGCCTTGTTGGATTATGTACCTGCATTTTGTTAATAAATCAAAGGCGTTTTCTTCGTATTCAAATTTTGTGATCTCTGTTATTCCTGTTTTATATTTGTTTTGAAAAACAGTAAAATGGCAACGGGGTTTGTGCTAACCTGCACATCCTTGTTTTAAAACTTAACCCTTGTTATTGCAGGATTCACATAACAGATGACATCGACTCTGGACCCTCTACGGCTCACTTCGACTTCGATTGCCCGATCTATCAAGTCGAAGAAGAGATTGATGAAGACGAAGACCTTCCTGAAGAGTTGGCCCGCTTGTTGAAACAAGAGGAAAAAGTTATTCTGCCTCATGAGGAGGAGATTGAGATCGTGAACCTGGGTTCTGAAGAGCTCGTCAGAAGTGTCAGGATAGGGGCCGCATTGCAGAATGATGTCAAGAAGAGATTGGTCGAGATGCTAAGAGAGTATAGAGACGTCTTTGTTTGGTCATACGAAGATATGCCCGGACTTGACACGGACATCGTGGTTCACCACTTGCCGCTACGCGAAGATTGCCCTCCCGTTAAGTAGAAGCTTAGGAGGACGAGACCAGACATGGCCGTTAAGATCAAAGAAGAAGTGCAGAAACAGCTTGATGCTGGCTTCTTAGCGGTCACCACTTACCCTCCGTGGGTCGCCAACATAGTGCATGTACCGAAGAAGGACGGTAAGGTACGCATGTGCGTCTATTATCGGGATTTGAATAGGGCGAGCCCTAAAGATGATTTCCCGTTGCCTCATATCGATGTGTTGGTCGACAACACAGCCCAGTTCTCCGTGTTTTCGTTCATGGATGGCTTCTCCAGTTACAACCAGATCAAGATGGCACCGGAAGACATGGAGAAAACGACGTTTATCACCCCCTGGGGAACATTTTGCTACAAGGTAATGCCTTTCGGTCTGAAGAACGCAAGGGCCACTTACCAAAGAGCAATGGTTACTTTGTTTCATGACATGATTCATCATGAGATTGAAGTCTATGTTGATGACATGATTGCGAAGTCCCAAACGGAGGAGGGACATCTGGTCAATTTGCTGAAGCTTTTTGAGAGGCTTAGGAAGTTCAGGTTGAGGCTGAATCCTAACAAATGTACTTTCGGAGTACGGTCCGGAAAATTACTGGGGTTTATCGTGAGTGAACGAGGCATCGAGGTTGATCCTACGAAGATAAAAGCGATACAAGAAATGCCAGTGCCAAAAACAGAAAAAGAAGTTCGTGGTTTCCTGGGCAGAATAAACTACATTGCAAGGTTTATCTCTCAGCTCACGGCCACGTGTGAACTGATGTTCAAACTTTTAAAGAAAGATCAGGCGATTATCTGGAACGAGGATTGCCAGAAGGCATTCGACAAGATAAAGTAGTATCTCCAAGAACCTCCAATCTTGATACCCCCAGTGGCTGGACGACCGTTAATCATTTACTTGACAGTTCTTGAGAATAGTATGGGGTGTGTTCTCGGTCAGCACAACGAGACAGGCAGAAAGGAGCATGCCATTTACTACTTGAGTAAAAAGTTCACTGACTGTGAGTCTCGCTACTCGATGCTGGAGAAGACGTGTTGTGCACTAGCCTGGGTTGCCAAACATTTACGACAGTACATGCTCAATCACACCACCATGCTAATTTTGAAGATGGATCCGATCAAGTACGTCTTCGAGAAGTAGGCTCTTTCGGGCAGGATTGCCAGATGGCAAATGGTGTTAACGGAATATGATATTCAGTACGTGTCCCAGAAGGCCATCAAGGGAACCGTATTGTCTGATTACCTTGCTGAACAGCCAATCGAGGATTACCAGCCGATGAAATTTGAATTCCCTGACGAGGATATTATGTTTCTCAAAGCGAAGGATTGCGATGAGCCGTTGCCCGACGAGGGGCCAGATAGGAAATCCTAGTGGAAACTGATATTCGATGGGGCGGTTAATTCCTATGGAAGTGGCATCGGGGCGATCATCACGACTCCCCACGGATCCCATATCCCGTTCACTGCGAGACTGACGTTTCCAGTCACCAACAATAAGGCGGAGTACGAAGCATGCATCATGGGTCTATAAGAGGCAATTGATTTGAGAATCAAGAATCTAGACGTATATGGTGACTCAGCACTTGTGATCAACCAAATTAAAGGGGAGTGGCAGACTCGTCAATCAAATCTGGTGCCGTACATGAATTATGCCAGAAGGCTGCTTCCGTTCTTCGATCGAGTGGAACTACATCATGTGCCCAGAACAGAAAATCAGATGGCTGATGCCTTAGCCACGTTGGCTTCAATGTATAAAGTCAATTTTTGGAATGAGGCTCCAAGAATTGTACTATCCCGTCTTGATAGACCTTCATTTGTCTTTGCAATCGAGGAAGCCGCCGACGGCAAGCCATGGTTCCATGACATCCAGACTTTCCTTATGACTAAGGAGTATCCTGCGGGTGCGTCAACCCAGGATAAGAAGACTCTGAGGAGGCTGTCTGGAAATTTTTATCTCAATCCTGATGGAGTGTTGTATAAAAGAAACCACGATCTCGTGCTACTCAGATGTGTAGATGAGAAAGAGGCGAGTATGCTCATGGAAGAAGTCCATGAAGGCACATTTGGTACGCACGCCGGCGGGCATGCTATGACGAGAAAGATCCTAAGAGCAGGATACTACTGGCTGACAATGGAGTCAGATTGCTTTAAATTCGCGAAGAGATGTCATAAATGCCAGATTTATGCTGATAAAGTTCATGTGCCGCCGTGCCCGTTGAATGTCATGTCCTCCCCGTGGTCGTTCTCCATGTGGGGCATCGACATGATAGGCAAGATCGAGCCCACTGCATCTAACGGTCATCACTTCATTCTAGTAGCTATCGACTACTTCACCAAGTGGGTGAAGGCAGCCTCGTATGCTAATGTGACCAAGCAGGTGGTGGCTAAATTCATAAAGAGGGACATCATCTGTCGTTACGGAATTCCCGAGCGGATCATTACTGATAATGGTTCGAATCTGAATAACAAGATGATGAAGGAGCTGTGCCAGAGTTTCAAGATTGAACACCACAACTCATCTCCTTACTGGCCGAAGATGAATGGCGTTGTTGAAGCATCCAATAAGAACATAAAGAAGATTGTTCAGAAGATGGTTGTGACCTACAAAGACTGGCACGAGATGCTGCCATTTGCACTGCACGGTTATCGTACGACGGTACGTACTTCAACCGGGGCAACTCCTTTCTCCTTGGTGTACGGTATGGAAGTTGTCCTACCGTTGGAAGTTGAGATTCCTTCTTTGCGAGTTTTGGTTGATGTGAAACTCAACGAGGCAGAATGGATTACGAACCGACTGAACCAACTCAGCCTGATGGACGAGAAGAGGTTAGCATCGATTGCGTTTGGTCGTCTGTATCAAAGCCGAATGAAGAAAGCTTATGATAAGAAGGTGCGTCCTAGAAGCTTTCAGACGGGTGATCTCGTCCTGAAGAAGATTCTTCCTCCACACTCCGATCACCGGGGCAAGTGGACTCCGAATTACGAAGGTCCGTACGTCGTCAGCAAGGTATTCTCGGGAGGAGCTTTGTTGTTATCCACGATGGATGGTGAAGATTTTGCATCCCCGGTGAACGCGGACGCAGTTAAAAAATACTTTGCTTGAAAGCGACCCGCTGGACAAAAAAAGAAGAGTCCAGGCAAAAATGGGGCATCCCGGCGAACCAAAAACAGAATAAAAGGTTCGGGAAAAAATTAGGGATATAAATTGAAAAAATGTACACCCGCGAAGTCGAAAACCTACACTGGGCGACTTCGGCAAAAAACGGTATCCCGGTGAACTGAAAACCTGCAAAGGGCGGTTCACGCAAAAGTTAGGGATTTGAAAAAGCAAATGACCGTGTTCCGCGTGTGGATTTTCTTTGTTTAGTGGTTTGGAGGACCTGAGGGCCGTTTATCTGAATCAATCTCTTCCGAAGCTGAAGCTTCGGAGAAGTATCGAAGTCGAGTGGGTCATAGAGGGATCAACTCATGGTGTTCGTCTACGCCTCGTTGCGGACATTTGTATATACTGATGTATATTTATGTTTTATTTTTGCGCAGCTTCCTCATTCCATGAGCTTGCATCTGTTGTAAAACATTTTTACCCATTTAGGGGTTCGTTATCAATAAAATGCATACCATTCAACAATTCAGTTTACCTGTTTAGCATTTATCTGTTTTGTTTGCGAAAAAGAACGCCGATGTTTTTGACAAAATGCGCATACATAAACTTACTGGCCTAGGCCACTGATTGTTGAAACAATGAATTACTTGAATATTGTCACGAGATAATAACCTTGATAGGTCCCTTTAAGAAGGGTATCTTGTCTGTTTGTTTGTGTTGTTACAGGTGTAGCATATTCCAGACAGTGCGCCGTGCGCATCCCGAAGAAGGATGATTCCTCTTTCTCCAGCAGAGTTCAGTAGCCTCTCCCCGCAGAATCCGAACGCGAGATAATGAACATTGATATGTCTCCCCAGGCAGAGATGATTCTCCCCCCAACCAGATGCGTCCTGAAGGAACGTCATCTCCTCAGCTGAGTCAGGCGCCGAAGCGCGTGTTCATCCCCCAGCACCGGGTCACAAGTGCAGGTTTCGTAGGAAACTATTCGTTCACT
The DNA here is from genome assembly GCA_963859935.3 of Lathyrus sativus. NCBI lineage: Eukaryota > Viridiplantae > Streptophyta > Magnoliopsida > Fabales > Fabaceae > Lathyrus > Lathyrus sativus. The sequence continues at coordinate 161,280,734 of OZ012741.1, forward strand.
GAAGTGTGCAGCAACTGATAGTCCAGACTGAAGTCTCCAGCGGAATTGAAATTCCCCGCCAGAGTCGTACTCTCCCCCGAAGTAGGATGATTCCTTCTTCCCCAGCGGAATTGAGATTCCCCACAGAGTCGTACTCTCTCCAACAAAGCAGAATGATTTCTCCTTCCTCAGCCGAATTCGCAGATACCCAAAAGAGCCGAATCCTTGGAAGCTGCTCAGACCATGATTGGTTTTCCCCAGTGGAGTGTTGAATAGCCGATGCCGTGTTTTCCCACCGGAGTCGTTATCTCCAGGGAAGTGGCCGTGAAGGCCACGCAGGTTATTCCCGCGATTGACATCGCTTTCCCTCGGCAGGTCCAAGTTCTCGTAGAGCTTCATTCCCTCGCAGCAGTCAACTGAAATTGTGTCCCCTGCGGAGTCCAATTGAGATTGGCGTGACCTTGTTCTCCTCAGTAGGATGATTCCTCCATCTGAGTAGTTCTTTCTCCTTGACAGGAGGCTCTCCTTTCAGCATTTATTTTGCTAACGGGATCGCATTATTTTGCATGATTGCATAGCATTTATCATAAACGCATAGCATTTCCACCGTGTGGAGCATTGCGCCATTGCCGAAGCATATGCATAATAAACATGATCTAGGTTGTTACCGTTCTTGTTTTGCAGGTGTTCCGCCGCAGAATTAATTGCTCAGGATGATTCCTGGCATTCTCCCCAACGAAGTCGCTTGCTCAAGATGATTCTTGAGGTCCCCAGCAAAGTCTTCGGTTCAAGATGATTCTTGAATTCCTCAGCAGGGCCGTTTGCTTAAGATGATTCTTAAGTACCCAGTGCAGTCTCCAGAGTTTGGTGCTCAAGTTGATACTTAGAGTCCCCAGTAAAGGTTGCCCAGGATGAGTCCTGAAATCCCCAACAGAGTGTTCGCTCAGGATGATTCCTGAAATCTCCAGAATGGTTATCGGTTCAAGATGATTCTTGAAGTCCCCGACGGAGTTATTTGTCCAAGATGATTCTTGATGTCCTCAGCAGAGTTGGTTCATCCAGAATGATTTCTGGACCCCCGAAGCGGATTTACTTGATAGTTCTCCAGAATCCCCAGCGGAGATGCGACATCCCCAGTAGGTTTCTAACGGCGAAGTTGAAACCTCCCTTGAAGACTCCATGATTGAAGTCTGACCGTGTTAATAAAGCAGTTCTCTCAACTGATGCAGAGTGCCTGATGGCAGAGGTTTAGATGTTCCCAGTTGGCTCATGATTGTCCAAGAATTCTATTCCCGACTTGCTGATGAAGTCCGGCTGATGCCCGAAAGTTCTTTGAATTCCTCATGGCATGATCAACCTGATGGTTGAAGTCCGGCTGATGCCCGACAATTTATTTGAATGCCTGATGGCATGATCCACCTGATGGTTGAAGTCCGGCTGATGCCCGACAAGTTTTTTTTGAATGCCTGATGGCATGATCAACCTGATGGTTGAAGTCCGGCTGATGCCCGACAAGTTCTTTGGATGCCTGATGGCGTGATCGACTATGTACTACCAGTTACCGTGTGACCAATTCTCCAGCTAGTTGCCGTGCAGCTATTATTTCAGTTTTCGAAGATTTGTTCCCATCAGAGTACCGCGTATTTGTACAGTTGGCAAATTTCCGGGTTTATCGGTATTCAACCGTCTCGCACCTGGATTGGCTGAGAGTCGTTCGCTCCTCACCCAGTCAGGTTCAAGCCGTTTGAATAGGGGCAGCTGTTGCACCCCAAAATTTGACCAACAGTTATTTACCTAGCTTGTGGTTCATCTCATTTATCATCTGCATCTCATTGATATGTGGGCAGTAGATCAAGGGGTATGATTACCCAGCAAGAGCTATATGAGACTCTGAAGCTAGCCAAGAAGGTTATTCAGATGATTAAAGGTTGATATCTTTGTCAGAGAACTCAAGAGATCCTCAGAGAGATTGGTTGAAACCAAGGTTGTGTGCCTCAAAACTTGAGAGTTGTGGGAGCTCCTCAGATGATTCTAAGACTATGAGGATGGACTTGAAGCTTTAAGAAAGCTTATGAGATTTCTTGAAAGCCATCATGAAGCCTAGAGAGGTCATTGTACAAGAATTCAGAAGACTCAGCCATGAGTGGTGGAATTAGGGTTTGACTGGGTCAACCCTAGGTCAACTGATGATTTGGAGAGGGTTGAGACCTAATCCAAGAGCCATGTGATCATGGATTGATGCATTGAGATTCTATAAGGATGATTCCTAGACCAACTCATCATGATTAAGGAGTTTGAGAAGTTTCAAGCTAGGGTTTCTAAGGCTTGACAGTGTAAAATCCCCTAGTTTGATCCCTATCTTCAAGGCAGTTTAGCTCAAGATGTGATTGTCATCTCATCTTCCCCACAACATGAATGTTGTAGAGCTTGCTCTTAGCTTTAATTTGAGTACTATAAGTCCTTGATAGGATTTGTAGAGCTCAAGTTATGACTTTGACAAGTTACAGGTCATCTGAGGTATGTGAATCTGGGTCCTTGAAAGTTACCCAACTTGCATCCAACGTTTGCCCTAGTAGGATGATTCCTATGAACTCTTGGTCAACATGAATGTTGTAGAGCATCTTCTTAGCTTTCTATAGAGTACTAGAAGTCCTTGATAGAATTTGTATAACTCAAGTTATGGCTTTGACAAGTCAAGGGCATTTTGGTCATTTGGATATTATAGGTCATTTCAAGCATAAGGCCATATCTCCTATTTCTAAGCTTCAAATGGAAAAATATTCAACATCAAACTTGCTTAGAATGATGTTTTAAGGCTATTAGGTAGGTCATGAGATGTTGAAAAGGCTTGTACCAAAAAGTGAAAAAAAAATGGCCTAAAATGGAGGCATAAGTTAAATAAGTTGAAATTGGAAATTGGAAATCCCAAGTTACACATCCAAACCATGTCATATAATAGGTCATTTTGACTCTAAAAGGCATTCTAAAAACAATGGTTCATCCACAATTTTGATTTGAGGCCTAGATCATGGGGCTGCTTTGGAAATTGCTTGCTTGCATCTTAAGGCACCAAAGCAAAACTTAAGAAAACTCAATGAACAAGTTAGTTAGGCATCTCAACACATCATACATCTCATATGGGGAGAATTTCAAGTCAGAATCAAGGGTTGCAAGGGCTATGGCATGAGATAGCACATAAGGAGAAGTGAATTCATAATGTCATGACATGAGATTTCCAATTTCTCATTGGATGGTTCTAGATGGTTCTAGATGATTCTAAACCACTCTATATAACATGTAGAACTTGCTCAGATGCAAGGTTGGTGTAAGATTTGAGAGAAGAGAGAGTTGGTCATTTCAATTGCCTCCATTGCAAGTTGAAAGTGAATTCCCTATTCTGAACCATTTCCATTCATTCTTCCCATCTAAACACACTCCATTGATGATAGTGAAGCTGTGCAGATCAATTTGAGAGCAAATCCATGGTGAATTGAGGAATTGGCAATTGAATTTTCAAGGTAGCAAGTCAGAATCAAATTCTGAGATTCAAGCACTCTCCCTCAAATCTTTTGCAAACAATAACAAGATTAGCATCCAAGGAAACTTTCTGAAGAATTTCAAGGCTTGAAGTGAAGGTTTTCACCATCTGTTGATCAAGAAATACCAGGTTTGCAAAATTCACTCTACACCATAATTTATGCATTGCTAGGTTAGTTTATTAGTGTAGAAAGGTTAGAGACACATAGGTGATGATTTCTGGAGAGTTAGGGATCGATTGATGAAGATTGAATATTGGACACCATTTCTTTGATGATCAAGAACTCGTGGTATAGTGAGATATAATACATGTGTGATAGCTTATTTTAACCAGTGAAGTGTGGTGATCATTTTAGTACCAAGAAATCCAAGAATTGTTGAAGTTGAGGATTGACCATAATTTCAATCTTGAATCGTGTTTCATGTTGGAGGAGGTTTCAGCGTAATATAGGGTTATGGTTGTATTCAACATGAAAAATGAAGCATGTTAGTGTTTTGAATTGTTAAATTTGATGATGATTTGAGAGCATACGATGGGAGGGAAATCTGAAGTTTGAAACTCTGTTCATGGTGGTTTTCCCTCCAAACCCTAGCTGAAGGTTGAAGACGACCTCTCCTCCGTTGGATCATCCCATGACTTGTTGACCCTACCATAGTCCCACGGCTTGCATTCAATCTCAGCATAAGAGGGAATTCTGAGTTAGTCATGAAACGCTCCGTTTCATTAAAGGAGCTTCTTGGGCCTTAGTAAGAGGATCACTAATCACACCCCCACCCACGACCCTTGTTTAAATTGTACTGCATTTCTTTACTTATTGCACCGCTTCTTTTTCTTTTTTTCTTTTCATTTTTTAATTGATTTTCTGACTTAAATTGGGCCCAGTACGCATGACTACCCACACCCCCATTTTTAGCCCATTGATGATTTGAACTGGATATGCTTGCTATCTGCACCACATCATTACATATTTTCATTTCTTTTTTTTTTTCCATTTTATGTTGAACTTTGAAATATCATAATAAATAGGAAATTAATGATTTTTTCATGAGGATTTTTTCTCCTATTTCATAATAATGTCTGGAAAATTATCAAATATAAATATTTGCATTTCATGCATTTTTAGTATTTTTTGTGTATTTTTCATTTTAATAGCTTTTTATTTCTTTTATGTTGATACATGAATTTGTAGAATTTTGTTTAGGTAGTTCCCTTAACATTTTTAGGCCATTCTTTTTAGGATAGTTAGATTAGGACTTTAGCTCCCCCCTGGATTTATTCCATAATTTTGTGATTAATTTTAGAGTAGTTTTGCTTAGATGATTTTAGGTTGTATAGAACTAGGTTAATCCTTAACTTAGGTCCACAATAATACTAGAATTTTGGGTTTCTAGGTCAAGTTAGACATTGGGGCATATAAGGGTATTAAAGGTAGGTATGTAGGATCCCTTAGAAATTATATTAGGTTTTAATATAGTAATATACTATTTTTAAGTGATTTTTGTAGTTGATGATTGTTTGTGTTTCCCTTGTGGGCTTGCATTTTTGTTTGCTTTGCTTTGTGGGCTTGGAGAGCTTGGTATTGCTTGGAGTAGCATTGAGGAGCATAGTAGGAGCATTAAGGAGCATTGAGGAGCTTGAGAGCTTGATCTTATTTGTTTTGTTGATTGTTTTAGGGTTAGGGATTAGGAAGAGTTTAGACCTAGTTAACTTCTTTCTTAAACATGGATGGTATCTTTCACCTCCATTCCTCCCTATGATTCAAAGTCCTTCCATGGTATACACCTCTCTCCTTTGGAGGGATAAGTAATTGTACCTAGGAAGTATAACTTTTGAGGGAACTATTCCTTTGATGTTAAACCCTTATAGGTCACCTTTGGTGGTCTGTAAGCAGTTTAACACCCTAGCTTATCCAGTTAAGTGATTTCCTCTGGTTTGAGTATCTTGAGAGATGTTGGGCTTGAATATGAAGATGAAGACTTCATTGAAGAGTGTAGAAGAGGATGAGTCCTTGAGTATTGCCATTCCAGCTGAAGCTTGAAGAGAAACAAGAGCAAGTTGATACTTGAAGACCCCTGAAGATGAAGTAAAGACTGAAGGATGAAGTTGATACTTCTAAGTGATTAATGATTACTCTGAGAAGCTGAAGCTTGCAAGAAGAGAAGACCAAGTTGAGACTAGTAAAGCAGGAAGAGCTTAAGCTTGAAGATCAAAGGAAGTTGATACTTACTTTGATACCTGGAGACCCTGAAGGGATCAAGTCGATACTTGTGGTTATTAAGTGAAGCCTGAAGGTGGAACTGATCAAGGAGCTGAAGCTTGAGGAGAAGATAAGTTGAAACTTATGTTGAAGGGTTGAAACCTGGAAAAGCAAATTGATATTTGTCAAGAGTGATGGAAGTCTGAAGACTGAGTTGCTGGTGGAAGAGCTGAAGCTTGAAGTTGAGAGAGGAGTTGCTTTCTTTTCTTTTTTCTTTGTTGTATTGATGTGTTTTATTTGACTTGCTTGATGCATTAGAATAAGTCCATATCTAGAATAGGTAGAATCTAGGAGCATGATTACACTAGAGGTTGAGTTGCTCCCTCTGCTTGTATGGTTACTGTGTGGCTTTGCTTGCGGGTATTCGGTAGAGCCCTGCTCCCTTGCCCATGTGGTTTGTTTGCTTGATAGCATGATTTCACTTCTTCTGTATGATTGCAGTTTACTGTATATTGCTTGATAGCATGTTGTTTATTTCAGTATGATTATTGTTATCCATTCTGGCTTGAGGTTGAGATGAGCTTGTGGAGGCTGAAGCCCCACACACATTTCCTCCCTCACTTTCATTGCATGCATTTTACTGTTAAGCTGATGCTTTGTCTGTTTTGGTGTATCATTGACATGATCCCTTAGGACTCTCATTTCCTTTGATAAGGAATTGATGATAGAACTTTAGGTTGAAACCTATGCATGACAACTTCTAGGAGTTCCCTGTTCAAACCTCAACCATAGGATGAATCCTTGGCATGACAACAGTAGGACTTGATAGTCTCCCTCCTAGTTGGGCCTGTTCTCTTCTCATCTCAAAACAGTTTAAGATACAGTAATCATGAATGATTTCTTTCGTACGTTACGAGCCTTAAGCTATATGAGAAAGGATTGTGGGAGAGTTTCTTTTCCACAATCTGGATGTTTAGTATGGTACCCTTTGGGTGACATGCGATGCATTCACTCTCAGGTCATAGTCTCTAGTGCGATTGAAATTGCCAACACAATAAAAAACACTTCTTTCGTAAAAGACAGGAAATAAACCGTAGTGTCTCGAACTACGTGAGCTTTGATCTCTCATACCTGTTGAGAGTAAGTAGGCACAATACTAATGTATTGGCGAGCTACCTTCCCCCATAATTCGTCGTAGGTCGAACTACGTTGAATCTGATTTCTCGTTCTCTGATGAGAATACGTAGGCATAAAGTGCGACGCTTTGCCGAGTCATTTTTTTTCTGTTTAAGCCAGCCTTGATAGGTAGATAGATAAAACCAACCCGTCCAAGTAAACACAACAAGCGTGGATCCCGTCGAGTACGACGGACATGAGGGGTGCTAATACCTTCCCCTTGCGTAACCGACTCCCGAACCCAGACAATGGTTGCGACGACCTTGTCTTACCCTTTTTCGTTAGGTTTTTTCCGATTGTTTCCTTTCCCGCTCTGAGGGATAAATAACGAAAGGTGGCGACTCTTCTGGTGTGCGGGCACCTTATTTTCGCGTAAGCGACAACCTCCAAAATCACTACGTAAGCTGAAAACACCCAGGAAGCGCGTGACTTCTCAAAATAACCTCCGATTATCCGAATCGGTCTGAAATACCCGAAATGTGAAAACAGGGCTGTAATCCCGATAAAATCAGTATGAATGAGAAAATGCACTGTATGCGATATGCGAATGCGAATGCAAAAATGCGTCGAACCATAAACCAGATAGGAATCGGTTGGTCAAATTTTAGGGTGCAACACTTGGCGATCGACCTTTCCCCCTTGTCTCCTGTAGTCAACAAACTATGTTGACTCTGACTTTCCCATTGCACGAGGGAATACGTAGGCACAGAGCAGCGATTCTCTGCCAAGTCTCTCCTTTCTTTTCTTTTTGTCCTGCAAGCCTGTAGCGTAGATAGTTAAACACACCCTTATATAGACAACAAGCGTGGATCCCGTCGAGTACGACAGACGTGAGGGGTGCTAATACCTTCCCCTTGCGTAACCGACTCCCGAATCCAGGACTTGGTTGCGATGACCTTGTCTTTCCCTTTTCCGTCAGGTTTTTCCAATCGTTTCCTTTACCTCTCTGTGGGATAAATAACGAAAGGTGACGACTCTTCTGTTTTCCGCCGGGTGTTTTTCGCAGTTGCGACAGCGTCTTATGCCTACATATTCTCATCTGGAATGAGAAATCAGAGCAGCTATAGTTCAGCTAACTACAGAAAAACGGTCTCGATCACACGGGGCGAGAGAAAAGAGGATCTCGATCGCACGGGGTGAGAGAAAAGAATCAGATCGGGACGCACGAGTTAAATCCTAAGACGTAGGAGCGAATGCGTTGCATTTCATCCAAAGGACATACGCTAAACACTATAGACGAGAGAGAGGAGGCCTCCCACTCATCGTTTCCCACGTATCTAACGCTAACAACTCACAACACTCGGCGGCTGATAAAAGATGAAATTAGAAAGACGTTACCGAACGGAGTGGTTCTGTTGACCCTTGACATTGTGTGCAAGCTTTATTTCCAAGCTCCTCCTATTTGATCCTTCATGATGATGTTTCGAAATACGGCTCGAAAGGGTCAAAGTGAATTGAATCGGATCTAATGTGACGCTAAACCGACGTAACTCGACTTGTAAGGGAATTCAAGCTATAGGAGGTCGCGAATTGATATCCGTGTTGAGGACAAGATAGAGAAATGATATTGAGGATCATTCTCCAATTGAATCGTGTCGCACGGGCCAAAAATAGTGTGGGATCTCGTCTTGCGGATACAAGACTTCATCGGTCACCAAAAGTCAAAACAAAATCGAGAGATAAAGAAGAATGAGGAGAGAAAGAAGTAGTCTCAGATCCAACATTATTCATCAATAATTTGACTGGTTATGAATTGCGGAGGTCTCGTCATCGACCAAAACAGAAAGAAAATGGGATATAAAGCCCAATAACAAAAGAGAAAAAATTCAACTTCTAGAAAGTTATAAACTCTAATAAAAAATATAAAATTGAATTCTAAATAGAAAATACAAATAAAATTCTAAAACTATATAAAGTCTAAATAAATGAAATTCTAAAAATAATCTAAAAGAAATAAAATAAAACTTTTATGAAAGTATAAGATATATATATATATATATATATATATATATATATATATATATATATATATATATATATATATATATATATATATATATATATATATATATATATATATATATATATATATATATATATATATATATATATATATATATATATATATATATATATATATATATATATATATATATATATATATATATATATATATATATATATATATATATATATATATATATATATATATATATATATATATATATATATATATATATATATATATATATATATATAAATAACAATCAGTATTATATAATATTTACAAAATAACTAAATAATAATATATGAACATAATTAAAAAACAGAAAGGGGGCTGATGAAAAATGGGGGGTGAGACTGTCCAAAAGAGGAACACGGGCTTTAGTCCCATCAACAACAAACAGCAGAAAAAAAATAAAAAGAGGAAACACGAGTCTTCTTCTTCGTACTAAATACGCAACTGCCTATCACTCCCTCTGTCATCTCGACTTTCTCTCAGTTTTTTATTCGAAAAAATTCTCTTCAGCATCATCTTCTTCTCATCTCATTCTCTCTCCACCTCTGACATCTTTCTGGTTTGTCAAATGGGTTTTTGATTTGGATGGGTTTGTGGTTAAAATGGGTGTTGAGTTTCATGGTCATGGAGTGAAAACCGGTTGGAGGTTCAGATCTGGCTGAAGAGATGAAGGTGGTAGTGATGGGTATTGTGTTTGTTTTTGAAACGGAGAAGATGAAGCGATAGATTGTGTAGGGATTTGCGGTTGGAGGGTTTTTGTTTGATGTGGGTTACGGCGGATGGGTGTTGGTTAACGGGTGGAATGAGGGTGATCCGTTTTGAGGTTAAAGGATGTGGTTTTTGGTGTAGTCGAAGGTGAAAGGGAGTTCGAAAATGATGGGTTGTTTGAAGGTGAGTTTAGGATGAACATGGTTGTAGATGAACAGGGAAGATGTTGTTGTGGAGAGAAGAAGCTGTAAATGTGAAGGTTGAGTGGCGATTTTGAGGCTCACGATGGTAGTTTGCGTTTGATTCAGGGTTTGAAGGAGGTTGAGATGATGATTCGAAAATGGGTATTGGTTCGTGTCTAGTTTTCGAAGGTGAATGGGTTTGTGGGCTTCGAAGAAGATGACGATGGTGGTATTGTGAAGGTAGCAAACTGGGTTGTTCTTGAATGAAGATCGAGTGGATAAGAAGGTTTCTGAGAGTTTGAACTTGTTGGTTTTGTTCTAGGTGGTTGATGAAGTTGAAGAACACGGTTTGGTGATGAGCTTCGAAAACGAGTTTTTGGAGATGGGAGTTGAAGAAAACAAAAACTGGGTTTAGGTTAAGTCGTGAGGAAGAAGATGGTGAGAGTTGGAAAAGAAAGTTGAATGTTCGAAGCTTCAATGGTGATGAATGGGGAAGGAGGCGGATGACACTGTAGCGGCTAGGGTTGGGGATTCTGAGGTTAGAGATGGTGAACAGGACTATATAGTCCTGAATGGCGACACGTGGCAGGGCTTAAAATGATTAATTGCTGATTAAAAAACACGGTTAATTAATGATGTTGAATTAATGAAAAGCTGATGAAAACAAGTTAATTAAGTTGACTTAGATGCTGACTAATTAATTTTGTACTAAAATCCTAATATAATAATGACCTAACTAATTAAATAGAAATTAACAATAATGAAAATGACTAGTCCTAATTAACAACCTATTTCTACAAATATTAAAAAAAAACAATTAACAAAAATATTCTATATAAAAACTGATAATTATAAATAAACCTATTTTAATCTCTACTTCCTATTTTCTATTAAAAATTAAATAATCTAAACTATTTAAAAATTCTAAAAAATCTATATTCTAATAAAAACAAAAATAATTCTATTCAACTCTAATAAAAACCCAAATTCTATCCTAAAAATAAAATATATTTCTAAAAACAATATTAAAACCTATTTAAACTATTTCCTAAATAAATAAAAATAAAGCAAAAATAGCAATAAAAATGCAAAATGCCATGGAAACACAGGCGATCACCGAAATGCGCCGATATTATCAACATGGATTGAATTATCAAGAGGAGAGCGACTTTCGCTCAATTTTGACACTGAACTTCTCACTTGAATTGATTTGAATTGCCTGGAATGCGAGCAAAGCAGATGAAATTCTGATAAATTCAATCTGGCTGATAACACGGGCAAAATGCGACCTAAATGATATGCAGATGAAAACGAAGCAAAAGCCAGTCGAAGCTAGAAAACTGGTGGGAAAATTATAGGGTGCAACAACTGCCCCTATTCAAACAGCTTGGACCTGAAAGGATGAAAAGCAACCCCTTTCAGACATTCAAGGTAGAAGTTGGTTGAATATAAAAGAACCCGAAAATTTGCAGTCTGATCGGGATGGTAAACTGTAGAATCTGTCAATCAGGCTCACCTGAGAAATGTATCTGATAACTACAGGAAAATGAAATAACTCATCACCAATTAGAAAGCATCGACACGCAGTCGGAAGAAGATCTGCTAACACGCAGGCAACAACATTAAGTCGGTAAGAACATCTGACTTCGTCGTCAGGCATCTGTTAAACAAAAACAGGCATCGAACCCGAAGGCCGGCTCAAACCGAAGTTGAGAACAACATCTGACTTCTCTGTCAAGCATCTGTTAAATAAAAACAGGCATCAAACCCGATGGCCGGCTCAAACCGAAGTTGAAAACATATTATCCGAATGTCACAACGTCTAAGGGTAGAAGGAGAGAAAACCATATCCAAATCTCACATCGTCTAAGGATAGATGGAGAGAAAACAATATCCGTATCTCACATCGTCTAAGGATAGACGGAGAAAAAAAACCATATCCAAATCTCGCATCTTCTAAGGAGAGACGGAGAGAAAACCATATCCAAATCTCGCATCAGCTAAGGATAGACGGAGAGAAAATCATATCCAAATCTCGCATCATCTAAGGATAGACGGAGAGAAAACCATATCCAAATCTCGCATCATCTAAGGATAGACGGAGAGAAAAACATATCCAAATCTCACATCGTCTAAGGATAGACGGAGAGAAAACCATATCCACATCTCGCATCGTCTAAGGATAGACGGAGAGAAAACTATGTCCAAATCTCGCATCGTCTAAGGATAGACGAAGAGAAAACAATAATCTAAATCTCGCATCATCTAAGGAGAGACGGAGAGAAAACCATATCCAAATCTCGCATCATCTAAGGATACACGGAGAGAAAACCATATCCAAATCTCGCATCATCTAAGGATAGATGGAGATAAAACCATATCCAAATCTCGCATCGTCTAAGGATAGACGGAGAGAAAAACATATCCAAATCTCGCATCGTCTAAGGATAGGCGGAGAGAAAACCATATCCACATCTCACATCGTCTAAGGATAGACGGAGAGAAAACCATAATCCAAATCTCGCATCATCTAAGGATAGACGGAGAGAAAACCATATCCAAATCTCGCATAGTCTAAGGATAGACGGTGAGAAAAATATCTGTTGGGGATGTCATCATCAGAAGGCTGACGACAAAGATCTGTTGAGGATGTCATCATCAGAGGGCTGACGGACAAAGAAAAATCTGCTTGGAGATGTCATCATCAGAAGCCTGACGGATAAAAAAAATCTTCTTGGAGATGTCATCATCAGAGGGCTGACGGACAAAAAATCTGCTTGGAGATGTCATCATCAGAGGGCTGATAGACAAAGAAAATCTGCTTGGAGATGTCATCATCAGAGGGCTGACGGACAAAGAAAATCAGCTTGGAGATGTCATCATCAGAGGGCTGACGGACAAAGAAAATCTTCTAGGAGATGTCATCATCAGAGGATTGAGGACAAAGTACGACCGACGTACGATCTGAAACCCAAAAGGAAGTAAGCAGATGAGCTGACTGAACTAGACCATTGATATATCACTATCTTGATTGAAGAGTTGATTCAAATAGCCACTGAAGGCTAACAAAAACTGGCTTATGCTTCGTATGCATATGTTTGAAAATGGCGTAATGCTCCATACAAAATTGAAATGCTACGCATTTGAGGATGAAACGCAAAGATGATGCGAATATGATAACTATATGCAAAAATGCGGATGCAGGCTCGGGCTGCCGGGGAAAGCTGGATGTGCAAGAACCACTCTAGCAAAATAAATGCTAACGAAGCGAGGCCAACTCCGCTGGGGATGACAAACTGAAATGTCTCCGGGATCACAACTCTGATCAATATCCCAACAAACTTCCATTCTGCGAGACAGTAAGAACACCAGACGACTTCTGAGGAAAATCACTGAGATTTGATCTTCTGCCTCTCCATGAGGAATTACCTTGGTTAGGGAAACACCAAGGACGACCAGGCTGTGACTTGCTGGGGAAACCAACTACCACTGGCGACTTCAGCGGGGAGAGGAAAAATAATAACCCAAAATGATACCCACTCCTCTAGGGGATAATGCCAGCCTCACTTCTTTGTTGGGGCCATGACCGAATATGCCAGCTTGCTGGAGACTTCGCTTTCTTGAAATGATCTGTTTCAAAATGAGCCTCCGAAGTAACTTTGCCCCTGTCTGATTAATCTTTAAAATGATTTGCTGACTCTCAACCTGATTGCCCCAGATTAACCAATCCTTAGAGAGACTTCTCGACATAACCACCCCATACTAACTAAATTTTTGGGGGAACCTCTAACATAACTTCCCCATATCTACTGAACTTTGGGGGAACTTCTTGACATAACTTCCCCAGATTGGAAACTTCTGACTGAGCTTACTAGCCACACGCTCCTCAACGTATTTGTCCAAGAATTTCCTCTTGGCAGGATAAGGCTTCTTGACTATCATCCATTATGTAAACCTCATTGATGCCAAATACCTGTATGCAAGTAGAAAATTTTTATTTTGAGAATGACAATTCTAATGCAACGCTCATCCTACTCTTGAAGTTTTTGTTAAAAAGATATAGCCAAACTTGGTGAACAAGTCACTAGTTAAAATGAAACACTAATTTTTTGAAATGAAACCATTTACGTGCTATACCAATGATGTTTTTTTAGCATAACTCATGGGAGTCAGGAACTCTATCTGGTCGAAGTACGCCTTCAAAATAAACCCTGCTTCAATTAGGATTTTTGAGGGTTTTAACATGGCCAGGTTCACGGTTTGAAAGAAAGGATACAAGACTCAAAGTTTGTTTTAACCCTCCCACTCTCCTTGATGTTCTTCAGTCCTATGTTCAGCTAATTCAACACAAGCGCTCACCTCTTAAAGGTTAAATGACAGGAGTGATGGTCCAGGAAACAAAATGTTTTCGGAGTCACAGTCACTCGCTTTTCGCCTTTGGTTCCTGGAATCACACGACTTTCTTTTCATTATATTTTTATTTCCCCATTTTTGCCTGGACCGACTCTTTTGAGTATATCTTCTGATTTCGAAGTCCAACGGGATGCCCTAATTTTTTCCTAAGTCACTTGTTTTCAAGTTATCGACTTAACGGGTTCTTTATTTTCTTTTCTTTTCTTTTCTTCTAATTATCCTTTTTTTTAACAAATCGTGTGACACTGGCTTGTCTGACTTGTTGAAAGGATTGTGTCTGTTTCGCTCCTTGGTCGGCGAGGGATAACCATTGTAGTTTATTTAGGTACGACCTCTATAGGTGTGATTGATCCTCGAACGGGGACACTCCTTCTGTAATTTGGATTCTCAGTCGAATTAACTGACACTTACCCTGCCCCAGGTTAAGATTGCGGTTTTTTCGTTTTCAGAAAAAAAAAACTCCTACTACTAGGCTCAAAGGGGTTGAAAAGGGATTATCATCCTTATATCTCCGGTGTTTAGAGATTTGAAACAATGCCTGTATATCATCAGCAGGGTTTTGTCCAAAAGCATACAACCAGAAAGTTTGCGTTTTTTGCTTCATCATCCTCCCTCAAGGAGTTTAAGCAAGAAAGTTGGTATTGCAATGCACACATATATATATATATATATATATATATATATATATATATATATATATATATATATATATATATATATATATATATATATATATATATATATATATATATATATATATATATATATATATATATATATATATATATATATATATATATATATATATATATATATATATATATATATATATATGAGTGAACACGAATGAATTACTTCAAGAGAAACATACTCATTGCATTATGATCATCATTCAAAAACTAACAAGTCTTACATACAAACAAAGCATTAACAAACAATGAAAAATACAGACGAACAATGCAGTACAAAAATTAAAAATGTCATGACTGAGGAGACAATTCTTGAAGTCTTCAAACTTAAACAGCTGAGAGGTTGACGTGCACCACCAACTTTCCTTCCAAAAAGGATATGCCCTTTTCGTCAATCAATTGTTGCAGTTTTGCTCGAAGGGTATGCAATCTTCAGTTGAATGTCCTATAGATCCTCCTTGATATCCATATTGCGCATTGCGATCATACCTAGGAGGGTATGGCTCTGGCACTGGCTTGAGAGTCTTGGGCTCCACCAATGAGTGTTGAATCAAACGTGGCAGGAGATGACTGTACGACATATGAACCAAGTGACGAGGAACATTGTTGCGAAACATCATTTTATTTAGGCGCTGATTATGTCGTTGTCGAGCAACAGGAGGCTGTTGGTGCTGATTAGGACGTTCCTTACACTCAGGCACTTTCATTCTCAGACTTGGCCCAGGAACAAGCAATAGCTGTGGGCATGGAGATTCTGAAATCATAGTTTGTAAGATACCATCTTGACCTGATGCAGCTTCAGGGGAAAAGGCAGGAATATCCCTCTCCTTTGCAATAACTGGAATAAGCCCACCGCTTGGCGTGAACTCAAATGCTTTTGAATCGATTAAATCCTAAACTTTATGCTTAAAAGATTTGCAGTTCTCCATATTATGCCCCAGTGCCAAGAATGGAAATCACAATGAGCGCTTACTTCATAGCCTGGTGGTAGCTTATCAGGCAATGGAGACAGAGTCCGAAGTTCGACCAATCGAAGTTGAAGCAAGATTTGCAACAACTGAGCATAAGTCATAGGGATCTGGTCAAAGATTCTTTCAAGCTGTTTCATCCTTTGGCCATACCTCCTAATCCTAGGATTGCCTTGAGGAACAGGAGGTAGCTGCTGACGGGGAAATTCTGGAACCTCAGGTTGTGCAAAAGATTTTTGAGGCACATCACACTTTGGGAGAGATTCTACAGGTAAGGGTGGAATAACCATTTCTGCTGCAGCTTCAGGAACCTCATCGCCTTCCTTTCTCAACACATTTCTTATGACTTCTGTGATCAGGCCCACATGAGTCTTCAACTGATGAACTTCTTCCCTAAGCACTTTCTGATCCTTACACAAGGCTTGCATGTTCGCCATGAATTGTCCCATATGGCTTCAGACTTCCCTCAACTCTGCTTGAATCTGCTCCATAGTCACTTCTGTCTTCCTTAAAGAGTTAATGTTTTAAACCTGAGAAAAGAGCTGATCAGGACAACAAAACCCAGCCCCGAACACCTGCTATGCAAATGGAATGCAAATGATATGCAAAATGCTATTGCAACAAACAAAGGATTAAAAATCCCATAAAGCTCTGAATAACTGCTACACTGCTGACTGGATAAGTTCAAAAGTTCGCTCTGAAGAGAAAACCAGAATATCGGGTTGGTTGAAAGTCAAGGTTTCCTACATAACCCTCCCACTCACAGGTATGGACCTAATCTCTGATAAGGTACGACATCCTATGTGGTCGTCAGCTTCACAGACTTTCGAGAAACAATGATACGTTCACCATTTCTGGTTTGACATCATATTCAAAGGAAGAGGCCTCACTTAGTTGACTCCCAAATGACCGGTCTCCAGAGTCGACAGTTTCTAGATCCAACATCCCCATCCTGACCTGCAAGATGAGACGTCTTCAAAGAAAACCTCGTCTGAACGCGAATTTCATGAGGACTAGTGCATGTCTCCATACAGGTCCTCACTACTCTCCACTCTAATGCTATGTGTATCCTCAAGCATGGGTTTTGGCTTATCTCTCAAAGGAGCAACCACCCAACAACACAATAGCAACAGTATAATAATAAAGTGCGGAAAATGTAAATACAACAATATACAAATATACAACACACAAATATACACACCCAAAGACAAAGCAAACAAGCGCTAGGATTGACTCGCATAGGGGATGGGAGTAGTCCCCAGCAGAGTCGCCAGATGTCGCATCGCTGCGAAAGAGGGTTCGGCAAGGACAGAAGAGTCACCACCGTTCGTTATTTATCCCAAAGAGAGGGAAAAGAAACGATCAGAGAAAACCTACGAAAAAGGGAAAAGACAGGTCAT
The DNA here is from genome assembly GCA_963859935.3 of Lathyrus sativus. NCBI lineage: Eukaryota > Viridiplantae > Streptophyta > Magnoliopsida > Fabales > Fabaceae > Lathyrus > Lathyrus sativus. Next base: position 161,298,004 of record OZ012741.1, read on the forward strand.
CGCAACCAAATCTTGAGTTCGGGAGTCGGTTACACAAGGGGAAGGTATGAGAACCCCTCACATCCGTTGTACTCAACGGGATCAACGCTTGTTGTCTAGTCTATGGGTGAAAAACAAACTATCTACGACTACTATTGTTAAACGGAGAGAACTGACTGGATATAGCATCGCCGCTCTATGCCTACGTATTCCCTCGTGCAATGGGAAAGTCAGAGTCAACGTAGTTCGGGAAACTACGGAGGGGATTTCTCGCCAAGATATCGTGTCTTGTGCCTACGTATTCTCATCTAGTATGAGAAATCAGAACAAAACGTAGGTTATGCTAACTACGGGATAAGATCTCGATCGCACGGGTGCGAGAGAAAAGGTTATGGATAACAGGTTGGTCTTGATTGCCCGGGGGCAAGAAAAGGGGTGATTAGCTATTAGCGAGAAAGTCTCGGTCATGCGGAGGCGAGAGAAAAGGGAAACTAGTCGTTAGTGTGCTCGCCAAAACATCGCGTCTTGTGCCTACATATTCTCATCTGGCATGAGAAATCAGAGCAGCTATAGTTCAGCTAACTACAAAAAACGGTCTCGATCGCACGGGGGCAAGAGAAAAGAGGATCTCGATCGCACGGGGGCGAGAGAAAAGAGGATCTCGATCGCACGGGGGCGAGAGAAAAGAGGATCTCGATCACACGGGGGCAAGAGAAAGGAAGTCTCAACCGCAAGGATGCGAGAGAAAGGGGGATTTCGATCGCATGGGGGCGAGAGAAAAGAAATCTCGATTGCACTGGGGCAAGAGAAAAGAAATCCCGATTGCACGGGGGCAAGAGAAAAGAAATCTCGATTGCACTGGGGCAAGAGAAAAGAAATCCCGATTGCACGGGGGCAAGAGAAAAGAATCGGATCGGGATGCACACGCTAAATCCTAAGACGTAGGAGCGAATGCGTCGCATATCATCCAAAGGACATACACTAAACACTCTAGACGAGGGAGATGAGGCCTCCCACTCATCATTTCCCACGTATCCAATGCTAACAACTCACAACACTCAGCAACTGATAAAAGATGAAATTAGAAAGATGTTACCGAACGGAGTGGTTCCGTTGACCCTTGACATTGCGTGCAAGCTTTATTTCCAAGCTCCTCCTCTTTGATCCTTGATGATGATGTTTTGAAATACGGCTCAAAAGGATCAAAGTGAATTGAATCGGGTCCAATGTGACGCTAAACCGACGTAGATAAAGAAATGATATTGCGGATCACTCTCCAATTGAATCGTGTCGCACGGGCCAAAAACAATGTTGGATCTCATCTTGCGGATACAAGACTTCATCGATCACCAAAAGTCAAAATAAAATCGAGAGATGAAGAAAAATGAGGAGAGAAAGAAGTGGTCTCGGATTTAACATTATTCATCAATAATTTGACTGGTAATGAATTACGGAGGTCACTTCATCGACCAAAGCAGAATGAAAATGGGATAAAAAGCCCAATAACAAAAGAGAAAAAATTCAACTTCTAAAAATTTATAAACTCTAATAAAAAATATAAAATGGAATTCTAAATAGAAAATAGAAATAAAATTCTAAAACTATATAAATTCTAAAGATATGAAATTCTAAAAAAAATCTAAAAGAAATAAAATAAAACTTTTAAGAAAGTATAATAAAAATAATATATATATATATATATATATATATAATAAAAATGGGGTGTGAGACGGTCCAAAAGAGGAACACGGGCTTTAGTCCCATCAACAATAAATAGCAGAAAAAAAAAGAAAAAGAGGAAACACGAGTCTTCTTCTTCGTACATAATACACAACAACCTATCACTCCCTCTGTCAACTCGACTTTCTTTCAGTTCTTTGTTCGAAAAAATTCTCTCCAACATCATCTTCTTCTCATCTCATTCTTTCTCCACCTCTGAAATCTTTCTGGTTTGTCAAATGGGTTTTTGATTTGGATGGGTTTATGGTTGAAATGGGTGTTGAGTTTGATGGTTATGGAGTGAAAATGGGTTGGATGTTCAGATCTGGATGAAGAGATGAAGGTGGTAGTGATGGGTATAGTGTTTGTTTCTGAAACGAAGAAGATGAAGCGATGGATTGTGTAGGGATTCGCGGTTGGAGGGTTATTGTTCGATGTGGGTTACGGTGGATGGGTGTTGGTTAACGGGTGGAATGAGGGTGATCTTGTCGCTACTATGAAAATCGAGGCTGACAATGACAGAAGAGTCGCCACCGTTTGTTATTTATTCCAAAGAGAGGGAAAGGAAACGATCTGAGAAAACCTAACGAAAAGGGAATAAGACAGGTCATCGCAACCATATCTCGGGTTCGGAAGTCGGTTATGCAAGGGGAAAGTATTAGCACCCCTCACGTCCGTCGTACTCAACTAGATCCACGCTTGTTGTCTATCTAAAAGGGTGATTGAAACTATCTAGCTAAAGGCTCAAGGACAAAAGAAAAAGAAGTGACTCGGCAAAGCAATGACGCTTTGTGCCTACGTATCTCGTCTGAAGTGAGAAGTCAGAGTCAACGTAGTTCGGCTAACTACGGGTGAAAGGGGGGAAGGTTGCTCGCCAAGACATCGTGTCTTGTGCCTACGTACTTTCATCTGGTATGAAAGATCAGAGCAAACATAGTTCAGGCTAAAAGGAAACACAGGTTTGTTCAACTGTTTTACCCGAGTAGGGTTAACAATCAGTTCTAGCAGTTTGGTGTATGCAGCTCGACCATTGGAGACTTAGGCGTTACCGTTTGCGATAGAACCAAGAGTTAACAAAACTCTCCTTATTAAAATGATTTTCCAAGGTCAAAGGCCCCAAAGGGAAAAAAGAAGTTTGAATGATTTTCTTTTGTGTTTTTTTAGAGAAGAAGTGTTTTTGAATTGTTTGCAATTCATATCGCACTAGAGACTATGACTTAAGAGTGAATGCGTCGCATATCACCCAAAGGGTGCTACACTAAACATCCAAGCCATTGAAGGGAAACCCCTCAACAACCCTTTCCCAAGTGCTTAAGGCTCGTAACGCACAATAATCATTAACCTTTATTAGGTGTTTTATGATTGTTTTGAGATGAAAAGAGAAAGGACACTAAAGGGGGACTAAACTCAAGCCTAAAGTTATCATGCACAATGCTCCTAAAGTCGGGATGAAAGGGAATGAAACTATCCTAATGTTATCATGTATAGGATTGAACACCTAATGTCTCTCCTACTCCCATCCTAAACGGAGGGACTAGGAATCCTAGGGGGATCGTGGCACAAGGCCAAGTAAACACTAAATAACTCAATCGCAGATGAATAAAAGGAAGAAAATTAATTTGTAAATTCAAAATTAAAATGAAAATAAAAATGAAAAAGAACATGAAATGAAACAAAAAAGGATGGAAAATAAAATAACACCTTTTAAAAAAAGAAATAAGATTTTTTTGGTTTTTGATATTTTAAAACTATTTAAAAAAAAAGTTAAAACAAAACAAGAAAATAATAAAATAAAGAGAAAAAGAAAAAAACAAGTCAATAAAAAAAGAAAGTGCCTCCACTAGGAGTTGAACCCCTCACCTTGGTATTGCAAGCATAACAGAACACCAACTCTACCACTTAGGCGCATGTAAATAGAATTGGAAAAGGAGAAAGAAATAATAAAGCATGGAAATAAAATAAAATCAAAGCAAAAACGCCTCAGTCGGGCTTGAACTCATGTCATAGGCGATGCAAGGCAGTTACTAACCACTGGGGTGGCAATACATCCATTGTATAACGCCACCCCATTTGTATATATGCCAAAACAAAGCAAGTTTTTTCTGGGCAAGCAAGAACAAAACCAAGGCAAAACTCAAAATGCGTTTCGATCACCACTCTCTCAATTCTTATCCTATTTTAACAAAATTTTAGTCTATCTCACTCCATTTTCCACAAGGAATAAGATGGTACTTTTAGTTTTCCCAAATAATGTACACACAAAGAAATTCGATGGCTCACGCATAATGGAGCTTGAGATGCATTTTGAGCTCTAATGATCAAAACTGGTGGATTTAAGGACAAGTAAAGGTCTGCACACACTCTAAATGTGTTGTTCATGGATTATGTCTAAAGAAGAATCTCAAATTCATAGTGAATTAAAAAGTGACCATGAAGTTGCAAATTATTGCATAAGTTGGAATGGTTCAAACAAAGCAAAAAGCATATGAGTTCCAAACATCTATAAGCAGACAGAAGGCATATAACAATCATGAGCTCTAAATATCAATGAGAAAACAAAAGGCATAAAACAGTCATGTTCATCAAAAGGTAAACACAAAACTTCAGTATAAAGCAACATCAACTCACAGCAGTAAGAGTGGCAAATTCACATCAGTTTAGATCAACCATACCATTATGACAATGTTCAACTCAAGTAATAACCTCAATGATAGCTTTCAAACTCATAAGCAAAACAAAGAAAAGTAAACTGACAGCTATGTTAAATATCCAACTCAAACAAATGAAAATGGATTTTGACAAAACGAAAACACAAATTTTGAACAAGATCATGTTAAGCTAGCACCAAATCATCATTCCTACATCTCTAACAGATTAACAAGCTACAAGGGGTTTGTTCATGACAACAAACTAATGGCCCTCTCCTTACAACATCACACCCGTAGAGGCACAACAAGACATAGACATATCCCAAACAGTTTTAAGACAACACAGAAACTGGCCTGAACAGACCCTACACCCACTACTCATATAAACATGTTATGCCAATCAGTATCAAACTCAAACCAAAAAACTGTTCCACTCACACCTGATGGTCAAATGCTGCTAGCATATCTAAAATGAGAAGCAAGTCTCAAAACAACAATGCATCACAGAATAACAGACTCAACCCAGACAATACTTAACTCAATCTATCCAACATTGGCTTCATAGCCACACAAAGTGAGGGCATGCCCTGCAATCTGACCATCTCATCCAAGATATGGAGTAAGCCTAAATAAGCTCTAAAGACTAAATGCAAGCCTGATAAAAGAAACAAAGCAATGACCTCAACAACAAAAGCTGGGACAGCAGGCTCATCAACAACTCAAATGTGCCAACATAGAAGAAACTCCAATCTGTTATGAACTTAGACAGCTCTACAACAACAGCCAAAACGTGATGGGACCAACTGGTCAAACCCTCCAACCTGCCTAGACAGTAAGCACAACACCAAAACAAAAGGTCCACCAATTGACATAATCCTATCCTAAAACCAAACAGTTCTAGGGGAAACAACCCTCTCTATAAACTTGGCAGCAAGCTAAGCACTAAGGCAACTATGGTCATAAAAACTAAAGTTCTCAAACTGTTAGTGAACTCAAACAGATTCTTAGTATGTGGAACAAAATTTTAGTAGCAATGCACATCAACCCACCATAATCATGTTATCAACAATACACCATGTGTTTCAACATCATATATCTACACCCTTACCAAAACAGCATCTACACATATTGCTCTATTGACAGCCACCACTTCAACCATCCATCTAAACTTCTCAAACAGCTTGGGCAACCCCACCATAACTTCCAACAGCAAGTCTTAAATCCACAAGACTCAGAGACCGCTCTAGTATAACCATACTAAACTGGATAGATTCAAGGTTAAGCTTACAAATGAAAGGTATTAAACAGACTATGCTCACCAATTAACCACTAAACCCAGGCCTCTTATGCTGCTAGTTCTTCCTTCAAAACAGTTTGGTGATCAATCCAACATAACAGTGTTTGAGGCATAGATTCATCAAGTATTTAGCATCATTCAAGGTATAGAAACTTAGCAAAGTTCTGATGGGAAACCAAATTGATCAATCTAATAAAACTTGAACAGCAGCAAAAGCAACAGTACAAAGGGTCTACCTATCACAATCATTCTATCCTAACATTAAATAGATCTGGAAGAAACACCTCTTTCCTTACTTCATCACAACATCAGAGGAACTCACTAAAATCTAAACTCAAACTAACTTATGCCAGCAAAGACACCACTAGCTGGTAGTAGCAGGACCAACCAAATTCAGACCAACACTAGCCCAATAAGTTCAAACAGATCAAGGTCTAAATGCCAATTGGATTTATTTCCTATAAATTCCTCAGGACTACACTGTCAGCCAAAGATTCACAATATGAGAATTCTTGACAAGAAGTAAAGATTTATGATGCCAAACATTAGCTCATGGCAGAATTTAAACCTAACTAATGAAGCAAACATGGCAAGGGTATTCACACCACATTTGTATGCTTGAAAACAAACTGATCACCAAATAAGAAAGACCTGCTTACAGCTGGGGGTATCAATGCAAAAGCTGATCAAGCCTAAACATTGGCCATAACAAGGTCCAAAACCAAACCAATTCGTCTAAGCTCTTCAACTGACAGTAACTAAAGCAAACAAGCTCAACAAAATGGACCAACATGTGCTTGACAACCAAGTGATTCTTTTTAATGAAGGTAATAACAAACATAAATGCCTAACAGACTGAGTAGTCAAAACATGCTGACATAAGTCTTGGTGTTTCAAGCACTGATGAATCCCCTAACAACAAGTCATGGCAAACAGGATAAAAACATAATCAAGCAAGAGAGTTTTGGTCTGAAGGAAAAAGCAGCAACACAACCTTTTTCATTATAAAGTAAACACGCTCCTTTCAAGGTAGTCATTAATGCATGTACCTACAGGCTGAGCAGATTCCAACACTAATGACATTCACAAAACTTGGCCACTACAATGCCAAACATAAAACACTAAAAACATCTACCAACTTGTCAAACCAAAAACAAACCAAGATGTAGCATAAGGAAAAACCATGACAGCCAACAAACATGAACAAAACAAAGTTGATCATCATGGATCAGTACATGCTTCAGCATCATGTAAGTGAATCATTTCAACATTCGACTTAAGTTGGCGAACTCCAATTTGAAAACAGTTTGGACAGCATATGATCAAAAGTTTAAGGTCACAACATCAATCCCCAAGGCATCACACATTTCAACAGTTTATAACAATGCTTTTACAAAAGTAATGACATACACCCACTTGATAACATTATAACAAATACTCATGGTTTTTGACAGATTCAATATCTAACCAGATTTGGACAGCATAATCACAACTTAACACAACAATGTCTATACCAATCCAACAAACCACAAAACATAAACATGATGCATATCAATGGTAGGGTTTGAAACCAGATACCTCTTGTAGACCTCACTATGCTAGCAACCAAGAAAACCAAGGATCCTTCCCTTTTGAGCACCCTTGTGAGAGTTACTTCCTTTTAAAGCAAAAATTGATTTTTGAGGACAGTTTGAGCAGATGAAGTTCCAGTTGTTTTTTAGGGTTTTAGACAGTTGGTGTAACACAAATGGAAGGTGTCCAAAGTTTCAAAGTGTTCAAAACTGGTGTAGGCAGTGTGTGTTGTTGTTTTATGCAGAAAAGTCAATGTCCATGGTGTGAGAGGTTGACTTTTTGAGTTAAGGTATTTTTGGGTGGTTTAATGGTTGGAACACCTCCTAAACATCATTTTGAGGTTGTATGGATGGTTTTTGAGGTGGTTGAATGATTAGAAACTGGTACCCAACTTGCACAAGACAGTTTTGGTGGTTTTGGGAGGATTTGAAAAAATGCAAGCTCTGGTTTATTCAATGCAGCAGTGGCTGGAGCTGTCTAGGGTTTGTGGTAAATGGTATTTAGCTTAAATATGAAGTAAAAGGGGGTAAAATGGCAAGCTTTACCAAGGTGAAAAATGAAGGGGCAGATTTGCATTTTTTTCATGAATTTTTGAATCAAGGGTGGATGGTGATCAAGGACAAACAGCCCATAGGGCTATGCAGTAGCTGGATGAAATGACAGCTGCTTTTGTGCCTGCTAGCAAGGAGAGAGATATGGGGAAGTGACAGCCTTTGGCAATGTTTGGCATGCTCCCAATGCAAGTCCTTTGCATGATTTGAGGAGTTAACAGGATGTATGATGAAAATGCAAGGTTATGCCAAAATATCTTGTAACAAATGCATTGCAAATATGTTTAAATCACCCACTTTGGACCATGATAACTTGATGCTCAAAGGTCACTTTGCCCTAAACTCGAGTTCTAAGTAAAGAGGACATGGCAAGGAACAATTTCCATGTTGAAGTTATCTTGATTTGAGGATTGGAATATCATGAAATTTTTGGTTGAAAATCGTGGCAAGCAAACTGGTCATGAATAACTTAGAAAACATTCTAAGTTATGAAATTGGCTTATTTTTTCCCAACTTTGCGCATCCATAACATGAGCTTCTCAAATCCAATGGAGGACTTCTTGGACTCTTTGGAAAGCTTGGAATACACTCTACAACTTTCATTTGGGACAAAGTTTCATTTGACATCAAGAAGGTGATGAAAATTGGCTTGCAAAGTGGTGTAAAAATCTGCCCAAACTTAACAACTTTTGAAATAATTGAAATCTCCAACTTTGATTGATCATAACTTTAGTTCCAAATATCATATGATTATGAATTGGTACTCAAAAGAAAGCTTGAGATACAAGGAACAACTTTGATGTTGGCCAAAGATTCATTTGAAACCTTGATCATGAAGAAAAATGACTTTGAAGATGGTTGTTCCAAACATAAAACTTTCCGAAAATGGAAAGTTTCTAAAACCCTAATTCCCAAAATGGCAACTTTCAACAACCTTTAATTTTTCATGATTCCCTTGACTTTTCTTGATCAAATTCCACCCATTGGTCATATTGAAATTAAGGATCATGATATTGACCTCAAAAAGTTAGGAGTTGACTTTTTCACTACACAATTGACTTTTCTCCAAACCTCTTGATTTTCAATCAACTGATCAATTGAAGCTCCTCTAATTAAAATTAATGGTCAATCTCTCATCCCCAAACACCTTAGGACATATGGAAGACCATGGAAACAAGTATTTATCTCAAAAACAAATTTAGCCTGATTAAAAATGAAACCCTAATTTCACCCTTTTTGCCTAAGCATTGTTTAGATGAACTGAGTGGCCATTTCCACTCCTCCATGACCTCTGAGGTATTTAACAAACTTCTACCTCATGTTCACACTAGTGATAAGACCTTATGGACCCCTTGACAATCTTCTGATGATTTGTACTAGTGCCTTTGCTTGAGCCTGAAACCAACAAAGACTTTCCTCTTGGATGGTACACAGACAAACACTTGATCCCCTGTAAGAACTATGCTATGCAAATACAAGAATGCTAAAATGCAATGAAACATAAGCCAAATGTTAAGAAAAAAAAGGTTGGGCAAATATTGGGGTACAACAGCTGCCCCTATTCAAGCGACTTAGACTTGAATGGATGAAAGAAGAGAACGACTTTCAAACAGTCAAGGTAAAATACGGTTGAATACAAAAGAACCTGGAAATTTGCCAACCACAAAGGTAAACTGCAAACAGAAACAGGAGAAAACCCTCCGGAGAAACTGAAACGATAGCTGCAATGGCAACAAGCTCAATGATTATTCGATAATGAACACCTTATCCGAAGATCACATCGTCTAAAGATAGACGAGAAGCAAACCATATCAAAAATCACATCATCTAATGATAGACAGGAATAGAAACAATCCCGAAGGTTCACATCGTCTAATGATAGACAGGAAGAAAAACAATCCGGAAGGTTCACATCGTCTAATGATAGACAGGAAGAAAAACAATCCCGAAGGTTCACATCGTCTAATGATAGACAGGAAGAAAAACAATCCCGAAGGTTCACATCGTCTAATGATAGACAGGAAGAAAAACAATCCCGAAGGTTCACATCGTCTAATGATAGACAGGAAGAAAAACAATCCCGAAGGTTCACATCGTCTAATGATAGACAGGAAGAAAAACAATCCCAAAGGTTCACATTGTCTAATGATAGACAGGAAGAAAAACATAAACCACGTCAATGAACCTCAAAACCACCCATCAAATTTCAGAATCCTTTTGTCCATAGGAGTTGATGGAAAAATATCTTCAAAGGGGCCACATCATCAATAAGAACTGACAGGAAGAAAACCACCTTCAAAGAGCCATGTCATTAATAAGAATCGACAACTAGGGAATCCTAACATTCTTCAAAGAGCCCCGACGTCAATAAGAATCGAGAGGCAGGAAAAACCCCTCTTGAAATGTCATCTCATCCAATAAACAGAAAGAAAATAATATATGAAAGATCTCCTTGAACCCTCGCATCGTCTAAAGATAGACGGAGAGAAAACCAGATCCAAAACTCACATCGTCTAATGATAGATGGACAGAAAACCTACTGGGGAAACACATCGTCGATAGGAACTGGCGGAAAGAAAAGTCTGTCATCATCAGATGACTGATGGGCAAAGCATAACCGACATATAATCTGAAACCCGAGTAAACCGTTGAGCTGTCTAAATGCAAACGTTGAATAAATGCCCCTGTGCTGATTGCAGAGTGATTGATGTTGCCACGGAAGGCTGATAGAAAACTGGCCTATGCTTCACATGCATATGCGTATGTTTGAATGTTTCTATGGCGTAATGCTCCATACGAAATGGAAATGCTACGCATTTGAGGATGAAATGCAAAGATGATGCAAATATGCAAATGCAGGCTCAGGTTGTCGGGAAAACCTAGATGTGAAAGGACCACTTTAGCAAAATAAATTCTAAAGAGGTGAAGCCAACTCCGCTGGGGATAACCAGATGTGCCAAGTATGATTGGACTTCTGCTTGGGAAAAAACAGACGAAGTTTCCCTGCGTACCAAAGGGAATTGGATTTGGGTTATCTGTGAAGGGTCAGGTACGACTGCCGCTGGAAAATATCTTGCCTGAATTCAAAGATTTTTGGTGGAAGGGTCAAGGGATAGTAACACGACTTCCCGACATTCGTATCGAACTTGAAGATTAGCTGAACCTGCTTGAGTAGCTTCGAGTAGCTCTGATGACAGGGAGAGGAACAATTCCTTCGCTTCTGATTTGCCCCAGCCTGTGGGATCTCTGTGGGGATGTTCCTCGAAAGGAAATTTAAAAATTCTTATACCTTGATGGATCAAGATAAACTGCCCCAGCACTTGAACCTCAAAGAGGTGCTTCAGATTAAATGCCCTCTGAGTCAGGAATAACTTCTTGGAATGGCCTGCCCCAGTCTTACAATGACTTTGCCCCTGATTGGCTGATTAGTGGAGTAGAATTTCTGGCTTCAAGAGATTTACCGAATCTCGACCTGATTGCCTCAGAATAGCTGACTTTGGATGCCTGACTTCACTAGGGATCATTTGATATAGCTTGCCCCGGCTCACGAAGTATTCGGGTGTTCTGCATTCTATCCTGATCAGAATTTCCACTGTAGGAAACTTTCCTGCTGTCAAGCGCTTACTCGCAAGTAAAACAAGTTGTTCAGAATAAAAGATATATTAAATGCAACACATATGACAGTTTTGAAATCCAATCTGTTCACTGGAAAGGGAAAAATAGTTTACGGCACATAATGAACAAATCATTTACCAGAATATCAACATCAATACCAACATGGTAAGAAGGATCCTTTTAGGAGTCAGTTTCGACGCGATCTTTACCGAAGTATGCTTTCGAAACAAACCTGCTTCAATTAAGACTTTTTCAGGTTGTAACGTGGTCAGGTTCAAGGTTTTGAAGGAAAGGATAAAGGCTCAAAATTTATTTTAACCCACCCATTCTCCTTGATGTTCTCCGATCCTACATTTAGCTGATCTGACACGAGTGCTCACCTCTTAGAGGTTGAAGGGTAGGAGCGACAGTTCGAGAAACTACGAGTTTTTTTTTTTGGAGTGACAGTCACTCACTCTTCGTCTTTGACACTTGGGGTCACACGACTTGCATCTATTCGAGGATTTTTCTTTTGTAATCCTTTTCATTTCTTAGCTTTTTCTTTTCCCTAACTTTTGCTTGGACTGACTCTTTTGAGTTTCTTTTGATTTTGAAGTCCAGTGGGATGCCCCAATTTTTGCCTAAGCCACTAGTTTTCAAGTTCGATTTAGCGGGCTTTTGATTCTCTAATTTTTTTTAACAAGTCATGTGACACTGGTTGTCTGACTCTTTGGGGAATAATGTGACTCTCTCTCTCTCCTAAAGCTTAACCATTGTGGTTTTTTAGGTATGACCTCTAGGGGTGTGATTGTTCCTCGAACGGTAATGATTCTGTTGTAATTTGGATGCTCGGCCAAATTAGCTAACACCTACCCTGCCCCGGGTTAAGATTGAGGTTTTTTCGTTTTCAGAAAGAACTCCTACTATTAGGCTCGAAGGGGTTAACGAGGAATTTCCTTCCTTATATCTTTGGTGTTTAGGGATTTGAAACAATGCCTGTACATCATCAGCAAGATTCGGTTTCAAAAGCATACAATCGGAAGCTTACGCTTCTTTTAATTTCGTTATCTTCCCCGGATTCTGCTTAACCAAGCATTGGATATCTGTAAAAAACAATTAGTGAACATGAATGGATTTAAACAAAACAAGCATACTCATTCCATTATGAAAACAAACAAGTTTTACACACAAGATTGCAATTTAAACAGGAAAGAAACTACAAATATAAAGAAATGACAAGATAAAACGAAAATTGCCAGCTCCTGGGAACTGGGCTTTCAAACTGATTTGTTGCTGGAGGATGCGCCCCTTGAAGTCTTCAAAATCAAGCAGATAAGCGATTGACGTGTATGACCAACCTACCTCCTAGAAAGGATATGCACCTTCTGTCCATCAATTGTTGTACCCTGGCTTGAAAAGCCTCGCAATCTTCAGTTGAGTGTCCCACGGATCCTCCATGATATCCACATCGAGCCCTGGAATCATACTCGGGAGGGTACGACTCTGGCAATGACTTGAGAGTCTTGGGCTCCACCAAAGAGTTTTGAATCAGATGTGGCAGCAACTGACTATACGTCATAGGCACCGGACGAAGAAAAGCATTCCTCCTTTTCAAATTGTTATGAGGCCTAACCTAAATTTGACGACAGTAATCTGGCTGGAAAGACCCAAAAGGTCGTGCGTAACACCCGTTCATTTTAAATTAAATTATATATGAATTGTTGGTCTGCCTTTTTGTGGGAGTGTGTTTGAGAGCGTTGGTGGGTGTCCTTGAAGTGAAGGAAATCATTTAATAAAATATAGAGTTTAATAATAATATAATATAATTAATAATGATGATAATTTAATAATTAGTAGTAATATTATTATTATTATTATTATTATTATTATTATTATTATTATTATTATTATTATTATTATTTGTAATATTAGTGGATGGAATAAGTGAAATAGGGGAGTTATTAGGGAAGTTGTGGGGGGAAAAGAGGAAAAACACGATAAACTGCTCCGAACCAAAATTAAGGAGAAAGGTTGAGGAGAAGGGGCAAAAGGAAAAAGGAACGTGGCTGGGGGAAATTGAGAATAGAGGAATTAACCGCAGGAGAGAATTCAAGGTAGTTGCAGAAGAGTCACCGGAGAGCAAACCGGAACCGGGAGTTTAGAGTTGTCCTCAATCCAAAGGTAAGGGTTGAGTTCAATTCTATAACTATGGGTATGATCAATTTCATGACAGGAATTGAATCATGGGGTTAATTTCTGCGAGTTGATAATATTAGGGATAATTCTTGCCAGTGCCTGAATTATTGTTTTATGTCATTAACTCTGTAAAATAATATATGAAAACGGTGCCGACACGCGCTAATCTTTACTTGTTGAGAGAATGTTGTTATTATGCTCTTACTTGATTTGATATGAAAATTGTGGTTATATGATGCGTATGGACAATTGGGTTGTAGGCTTAATGCCTTGTTGCGTAGTTGTTGTGGTTGTGTTATACTCCATAATAGATGCATCCCATAGCATATCATCCTTGGTTGTGCCTGTATTGGCGTTGGTTGCCTGTATTGGCGGCCTATAATGGTAAATAAATTGGTTGTGGAGTGCTGCTCCAAATTGGTACCACATGCATATGCATAGTTGAGTCGCATAGTGTCGCGTCATTATGTGTTTGCAAGTAATGATGAGTTGCCGAATTTTCCTTGCTAATTGTTGCGAATATGAATGATGAATTTATTGGTAGTTCGTTGTGATAATATTTGGAGAACTGCGAGAATTATAATGCTGTGATATGATCCTGACATGAATTTTATCATGCCTTATGTTATAATTTTGATATCTCACCCTTTAAGTTGTATGTTACCTCCGTTGGTGGTAATTTGCAGGTAACCCAGAATAGAGTGTCGCTTTTCGTTTAAGGTCGTTGGTCGCTCTGATACGTAGCACTCTTGGGGGGATGAACGATTAATGTTATTGCTTTTAATTGTTTTCTTTGTTGCTGAATTTTATTAAGTACTTTTCTTTAAATTGATTGCTTCTAATAGTGCCAAATGTTGGTTGTACGCACTAGATCGATGAATCAGTAGGACTGATTTCGTGGTCGAGAACTAGTTGTTTTTGTGAATTGATGCAAGATAATTACTTGCTGAATTTTAATGGAATTTAGTTGCACACTTTTCTGGTCTTGCTTTGGTTTATTATAAATGTTGGAAGTGTATTAAGTTCCGCTGCAAAATAACAGGTTGTCTTGTAATTGAGATGCTAAGCAAGTTATCGTTGTCTGTTCATCAGACTATGTGCTATGAATGTTTCTAAATGATTGTGTTGCAGGTGTGTGTGGTCTGTTTAAGTTGAAAAATGTAACGCCCAGTTTTTGTGAGTGTGACGACCGTCACCACTCCATCACGGTCGTCATGACCATCACAGTCGTCATGATCATCACGATTGTCATGACCATCACGGTCGTGATGGTTCCATCACGATCGTCACTTATCCATTTTTTTTCGTGCACTCTGATTGTTATTTTCTTGTTTATTTGTTGGGTTAGAATGGGGTGTTACATTAGCGGTATCAGAGCAGGTCGTTCCATTCGACCAAGTTATCGAGTCAGTCGTCATGTCTAACAATCGAGTATTGTTGTTTGTGAAATCTTACTGCTATTGGTTGCAGTTTAAGTTGAAATGGATGGAAGGAATGATGCTGCAATTGCTGCTGCTCTGCAAGCTATAGCTAATGCCATGGAAAATCATCCGAATCCTGTTGGAGATGCCGGATCTCGCAATTTGGCAATGTTTCAGCGGGAGAATCCACCTACATTCAAGGGTAGGCACGATCTTGATGGTGCAACTGGTTTAAGGAGATGGAGCGA
Organism: Lathyrus sativus; assembly: GCA_963859935.3. Lineage (NCBI taxonomy): Eukaryota > Viridiplantae > Streptophyta > Magnoliopsida > Fabales > Fabaceae > Lathyrus > Lathyrus sativus. The sequence goes on from OZ012741.1 coordinate 161,313,229, forward strand.
ATCTTTCGTGTGATGGATTGTACTCCAGCACAGAAGGTTCGTTATGGGACTCATATGCTAGCAATTGAAGCTGATGACTGGTGGCTAGAGACTCGTCCGGTATTGGAAGCTGTAGGTGAGGAGGTCACTTGGACTGTATTCCGTAGGGAATTTCTGAAGAAGTATCATTCGAAAGATGTCTGTAGTAAGAAAGAGATTGAGTTTCTTGAACTGAAGCAAGGAGACAAATCTATTACCGAGTATGCTGCGAAATTCAAAGAGTTGGCTAAGTTTTATCCGCACTACAGCGCAGAAACCGTTGAGTTCTCTAAGTGTATCAAGTTTGAGAATGGATTGAAGTCTGAAATCAAGAAGGCAATTGGGTATCAGAAGATCTGTGTTTTTGATGCGTTGGTTGAAAGCTGTAGAATTTATGAAGAAGATAGCAATGCTCATTACAAGTTGTTGAGTGAGAGGAGAGGCAAGTCATAGCAGAATCTCGGTAAGGCTTATGACCCTCCAGTTGGAAACAGAGAGCAACTAATGACAAGAAAACTAGTAGGGGAGATGCTCCTGCTGGTATTGTTTGCTATAAGTGCGGGAAACCTGGTAATAAAAGTAATGTGTGTAACTCTGGATCAGTGAGATGTTACCGTTGCGGTGAGCTGGGATACGCTATTGCTGAGTGTAAACGCAAGGGGATGGTTTGTTTCAAATGTGGTGAGGAGGGACACATGTGTGACAAGTGTCAGAAGCCTAAGAAAGAAAAGACTGATGGAAGGGTGTTTGCTCTATCTGGGACTCAGACATCCAGCAATGACAGACTCATTGAAGGTACTTGTTTCATTAATAGTACTCTTTTACTTGCTATTATTGACAATGGTGCTTCTCTTTGTTTTATTGCCGCTGATTTTGTTGAACGTTTGGGTCTTGTGTTATCTCACATGAATGGGGAGATGTTAGTTGAGACTCCAGCTAAGGGATTAGTGACTACATCTCTGGTATGTTTCAAATGTCCTCTGTCAATGTTTGATAGAGATTTCCTGGTTGACTTAGTCTGTTTGCCACTAAGTGGGATGGACGTAATTTTAGGTATGAACTGGTTAGAGTATAACGACATTCATATTAGTTGCTTTGATAAGTCAGTGGGGTTTTCTACTCCTGAGGAGGAGGGAGCCCGTTTAGTAACTACTAAACAGATGAGGCAGATACTGCTAGAAGATGCTCAGGTGTTTGCGTTAGTGGCATCATTATTCGTTGAGAATCAAGCGATAATTGATGAGTTAGAAGTTGTTCGTGATTTTCCTGAAGTGTTTCCAGATGAAATTCCTCCGGAATGAGAAGTTGAATTTTCTATTGACCTTGTACCTGGTACCAGACCTGTGTCTATGGCACCGTACAAGATGTCTGCATCTGAATTGGTTGAGTTGAAGAAACAGTTGGAAGACTTACTTGAGAAGAAGTTCGTTAGACCGAGTGTGTCACCGTGGGGAGCTCCAGTATTATTAGTAAAGAAGAAGGATGGCAGTATGAGGTTGTGTATTGATTACCGACAACTGAATAAAGTAACTATTAAGAATAAATATCCGCTCCCAATAATTGATGACTTAATGGACCAGTTGGTTGGTGCGCGGGTGTTTAGTAAAATTGATTTGAGGTTGGGGTATCACCAAATTAAGGTAAAAGATGAGGATGTTCAGAAGACTGCATTCAGAACCAGATATGGACACTATGAGTATACGGTGATGCCTTTTGGTGTTACTAATGCGGTGGGAGTTTTTATGGAATACATGAACCGTATCTTTCACGATTATTTGGATCGGTTTGTGGTAGTATTCATTGACGATATCTTAATTTATTCTAAGTCGAAAGAGGAGCACGTTGAGCACCTGAAATTAGTACTGCAAGTTTTGAAAGAAAGAAAGTTGTATGCGAAGCTGTCGAAGTGTGAATTCTGGTTGGAAGCCTTAGCTTTCTGGGTCATGTTATATCAGGTAGTGGAATTGTTGTAGACCCATCTAAGGTAGATGCGGTGTTGCAATGGGAGACTCCGAAGTCGGCAATTGAGATTAGAAGCTTTTTGGGACTTGCTGGTTATTACAGAAGGTTTATTGAAGGTTTTTCTATGTTGGCTCTTCTGTTAACTAAGTTGACTGGTAAAGGGAAAACTTTTGTGTGGGATGCTCAATGCGAAGCAGGTTTTATAGAGTTAAAGAAGAGGTTGACGTCTGCTCCGGTGTTGATCTTGCCTAACACAAAAGAACCGTTTGTTGTATACTGTGATGCTTCTAAGTTTGGTTTGGGAGGTGTACTCATGCAGGCTAACAAAGTAGTTGCTTATGCGTCAAGAAAATTGAGAATCCATGAGAAGAATTACCCTATACACGATTTAGAACTTGCTGTTGTTGTTTTTGTGCTGAAGATTTGGAGACATTATTTGTATGGTTCAAGATTCAAGGTGTTCAGTGACCATAAGAGTTTGAAGTACCTGTTTGACCAAAAAGAACTGAACATGAGACAGCGAATGTGGCTAGAACTATTAAAAGACTTTGATTTTTGTTTAAACTACCATCCGGGAAAGGCCAATGTTGTAGCTGATGCCTTAAGCCGCAAGACCTTGCATATGTCGGCAATGATGGCTAAAGAGTTGGAATTGATTGAGCAATTCAGAGATCTGAGCTTAGTCTGCGAAGTGACACCGAAGAGTGTAAAGTTGGGCATGTTAAAGATTAATAATGACTTTCTGGACAACATCAGAGAAGCTCAGAAATTAGATGTGAAGTTGGTAGATTTAATGCCCGGGGTGGATCATTCGGAAAATAATGATTATCATTTGAATGCGCAAGGCGTGTTGAGATTTCATGGTCGTATTTGTATTCCTGATAGTGCAGATATGAAGAAAGTGATTCTGGAGGAGGGTCACAGAAGTAAGTTAAGTATTCATCCAGGAGCGATAAAAATGTATAGTGATTTGAAGAATCTGTTTTGGTGGTCTGGTATGAAGCGTGACGTAGCCCGATTTGTTTACGCATGTTTGACTTGTCAGAAGTCGAAAGTTGAGCACCAGAAACCTGCTGGGTTAATACAATCGTTAGAGATTCCAGAATGGAAATTGGACAGCATTTCGATGGATTTTGTAACAGGTTTGCCGAACACCTTGAGAGGATGTGATTCCATTTGGGTGATTGTTGATAGGCTTACAAAGTCAGCTCACTTTATTCCTATTAACATCACTTTTCCGGTATCGAAGTTGGCAAAGATTTATGTCAAAATGTTTGTTAAGTTGCATGGTATCCCGTTGTGTATTGTGTCGGATAGAGATCCGAGGTTTACTTATGAATTTTGGAAGAGTCTGCAAGAGGCATTAGGTTCCAAGTTGAGGTTGAGTTAAGCATACCATCCTCAAACAGATGGTCAGACCGAACGGACTATTCAGTCTTTAGAAGATTTGCTGAGGGCATATGTTCTGGAGGAAGGAGGTTCATGGGATACCTATCTTCCGTTGATAGAGTTTACTTATAGTAACAGTTACCACTCTAGTATCAGAATGGCACCGTTCGAAGCTTTGTATGGTCAGAGATGTAGGACTCCGTTGTGTTGGTATGAATCCGGGAAGAGTGTGGTACTTGGACCGGAAATTGTTCGGGAGATGACGGAGAAGGTGAAGTTAATTCGACAAAAGATGAAAGCTTCACAGAGTAGGCAGAAAAGTTATCATGATAAGTGCAGAAAGGAGTTAGAATTTGAAGCTGGGGATCATGTGTTTTTGAGAGTCACGCCTGTGACTGGAGTTGGTAGGGCTCTGAAATCTAAGAAGCTTACCCCTTGTTTCATTGGTTCGTACCAGATATCGGGCAGAGTTGGAAAGGTTGCGTATCGAGTGGCGTTGCCGCCTAATTTGTCGAATTTGCACGATGTATTTCATGTGTCACAGCTCCGAAAGTATATCTCAGATCCGTCGCATGTCATTCCTATGGATGATGTGCAAGTACGTGACAATCTTACGGTGGAGACGATGCCTATAAGCATTGATGATCGAGAGGTGAAGACGTTAAGAGGAAAAGAGATTGCTTTGGTGAAAGTGGTCTGGTTGGGAGCTGCTGGCGAAAGCTTGACGCGGGAACTGGAAAGCAAGATGCGAGAGTCTTACCCCGAGCTATTTGATTGAGGTAATTTCGAGGACGAAATTCTTTTAAGTTTGGGAGAGTTGTAACGCCCGTTCATTTTAAATTAAACTATTTATGAATTGTTGGTGTTCCTTTTTGTGGGAGTGTGTCTGAGAGCGTTGGTGGGTGTCCTTAAAGTATAGGAAATCATTTAATAAAATATAGAGTTTAATAATAATATAATATAATTAATAATGATGATAATTTAATAATTAGTAGTAATATTATTATTATTATTATTATTATTATTATTTGTAATATTAGTGGATGGAATAAGTGAAATAGGGGAGTTATTAGGGAAGTTGTGGGGGAAAAGAGGAAAATCACGATAAACTGCTCAGAACCAAAATTAAGGAGAAAGGTTGAGGAGAAGGGGCAAAAGGAAAAAGGAACGTGGCTGGGGGAAATTGAGAACAGAGGAATTAACCGCCGGAGAGAATTCAAAGTAGTTGCCGAAGAGTCACCAGAGAGCAAACCGGAACCGGGAGTTTAGAGTTGTCCTCAATCCAAACGTAAGGGTGGGGTTCAATTCTATAACTATGGGTATGATCAATTTCATGACGGGAATTGAATCATGGGGTTAATTTATGCGAGTTTATAATATTAGGGATAATACTCGCCGATGCCTGAATTAGTGTTTTATGTCATTAACTCTGTGTAATAATATTTGGAAACGGTGCCGACACGCGCTAATCTTTATTTGTTGAGAGAATGTAGTTATTATGCTCTTACTTGATTTGATATGAAAATTGTGGTTATATGATGTGTAAGTGCTCTTGATTAGCTGCATTTTGTGGCAAAATATTAGTATATGTATGAATGTCATGTCTGATGTTGTTACATTCATAATATAGACTGCGCAGGGTAAGTTAACTAAGAAGGAGACATTTTAGACGCCCTAGGGGAACTAATATGTACCTGATTAAAGTGGCAAACATGCAGAATACAAAAGAGAGGTTTTATGATGGATAAAAACTAATGTATGCGCTCAGGCCCAAGGACTGATCTGCTGCTATAAATACCAGGAGAAGCAATCCTAGAAGGCAACTGTTGGAGATAGAGAAGTAGAGAAATCACCATAGTAGTTTAAAAGTGAAGAGGCTGTTCTTCACGATTGTGTCTTAGGAACACTTGTAATCCAAGCAACTGTTGATTGCATTGGTTAGGTAGTTTCTAGGCTGTGTATCACTCGAAGCTGTGAAGCAAGAGTGTGTGTCACTTGATCAAAGCTTTGAAGCAAGATTAAGGTGTGTGTGTAGTTGAAGTGTCTCTTCAATCTACTGTTTAATTTGTAACTGTTTGTTATCACTGGTATGTGATTGTAGGGAGTGAGTGGGTATACTCAGGTCTAGAGTGTCTCTAGGTTAAATTGTCATTGGGTAGGTTTTAAGTGAGGAGTGCAAACTGGAGGTCACTACCTAAAAGGTTTGCCATGAAGGTAACATCCATTGAAGAAGCTCAAGACATATGCCACATGAAAGTGGATGAACTCATTGGATCCCTTCAAACCTTTGAGATGGGGATGTGTGATCAGGCTGTGGAGAAAAAGAGCAAAGGTATAGCTCTTGTCTCAAACACTGCTGAGACTTCAGATCACGAAAAGGAGGAAGATCTATCAGAGGCAATGGCCATGCTTGGAAGACAGTTCAACAAATTGGCCAAAAGGATAGATGCTAAGTCTAAATCTTATTTCAAAAGCTTGCCTGCTGACAAACGAAAAGCTAAAGATAAAGCCAACCAGAGCAGAGGAGTACAGTGTCATGAGTGTGAGGGATATGGACATGTTAGAAAGGAATGTCCCACATACCTCAAAAAGAAGGGAAAAGGTCTAACAGTCACTTGGTCTGATGAAGATTCTGACAGTGGATCAGAAGGAGAATCATCCAAACATGTAACTGTTCTCAACAGTGTGTGTGCGTGTGTATCTGATGGAGACTCAAGTGAAGAGGAGCTAACTTATGATGAACTAGCTGAATCATATAAGAAGTTATCCATCAGAAGCACATAACTGTACCAACAAGGAGAGCATCAGAAGAAGCTCATCAAAGAGCGAGAAGCTGAAAAGAGAGAGCATCGAGTTACTATAAACTCACTCCAAGGAGAGGTAAAGGAGTTGAAAGGAGAAAACGAGCAAATGAAAAAATCCATAAGGATGCTCAACTCTGGATCTGACATCCTAGAGGAGATTCTTCAGAGTGGTCAGACTGCAGGAAATAGGTCTGATCTAGGATTTGTTGAAAAACAAAATCCTGTCTTGAAACTCAAGAGGTTGCAGCCTGAAATTCAAAAGTTACAAAGGATGTCACAGTCAAAGTTACAACATCCTCCACACAGAAATTGGAATCAAGTCAAGAGTTAATTCCAAAGGCATAGATGCTACCACTATGGGAAACTTGGGCATATTAGAGTTGTGTACTTTTGGTTCCATGGATTTCCTAGCCAAAGAAGTGATAACCAGGGTAATCATGGAAAAAGACAACATCATGGACAAAGGCAACATCATGCCAACCAGAGCTGGAGGCAGCATCAAACCAAACCCAAGAAGAAGGAAGTGCCTAAGAAGCAAGAACAATGGGCTGTCAAGACTGTATCTCTAACAACTAACATTTCCCTAAGAATGCCAACCAATGAGGATTGGTACTTTGACAGTGGCTGCTCCAGGCATATGACTGGAATTGAGGATCTGTTGATCAAACTCAAACCTCATTCATCTAGTCATGTAACCTTTGGGGATGGAGCTAGAGGAGAAATCACAGGTGCTGGACAACTTGGCAGTCCTAAAGCTCCAGAATTGAAGGATGTCCTGTTAGTTAAAGGACTAACTGTTAACCTAATAAGCATAAGTCATCTATGTGATCAAGGTTTAAAAGTAAACTTTTCCAAAGTCAAGTGTGTGGTGATCAATGAAGAGGGTAAGGAAGAAATTAGGGGATCTAGATCCAAGAATAACTGTTACCTATGGGAGCCAAGAAGTAACATAAATGGATTGGTTAACAAGGAAAAGAAGGACCACCTAGGGTTGGAGAAAAGAACCAGGTCCAAAGCATCAGCTAAAGGACACTCAAAATATGCTTCAGAAAGAAGAACAGGGTGTAAGAAAAGTCAGGTAGGAAGTCTAGACAAGACATGATACGTAAAGATTGGGCATCAGGTAAAACTAGATAGACTATTTTGGAACCTGATGGAGTCCATGGAGGATACTCTGCAGAAAAGAAGCAATGCCATCCCTAATGTCATGACGTTGTTCTGTGACATTAAAGGCACCATTCTAACAAGATCTGCAAAGTTCAAGGGAGACATGCTTGAGGGTAACGTGTGGAAAGGGAAAAAGCGTGTGCAACACCTGATGGCTATATCCTAAATATTGCTGACGAGAAGTCAAGAAGCATCAAGGAACCTCAACTTAAAAAATTAAGTTCCTCTAGTGCTGATGAGTTATAGCAATTAAAGGAAATGGGGAATTACATTTTGATACTAAGTCATTTAATGATGAGTCAAAATGGTACGTTCCCTTCTATTGGGCAATCATACCTCACTCCCACGTATATAACACACTCTCACTACTCTTGGTTTCTTCACAAACGCTCCAGCTCCCATACCATCTCAAACAAACCAAAAAAGTTCCCTCATCTTCAACGACAACAACTATGACGCAACCGACCTCCAGGATGAACACCAGTCCTGATGAAGCAAACCCTAATGAGGCTCTAGAGATTGCTCCACTGCGTATGATGACCCCTGAAGGATTACTGGTAAAGAAACCTAAAAGGAAGCATGCAAGACAATCAAAAATCTTTGGCTCGGGTCAAGCTACTCCTACGACCACATCTGGTGACCTAAATACTGAAGAAGCAAGACGAACGCACCTTAAAATTACTGTGATGGTTTCTAGTTCCCTCAACATTCCCACATCATCTACCATTAAGGGGACTGATCCTAATCAAAGGGATCAAAGTAATGTCCCACACCATGTCAAAGCATTGGGAAACAACCCTCCAAAAGAGAAGAATAAGGATGAAGGGTCTGATAAAAGGGATGATGATTTGCATGAAGCCAAAGATGTTGAGGTAGTAAACTTAGACGAGTACTATGACAATGATCTCATAGCAACGATCAATCCAGGCATTACCAAAAGATTAATGAAAAGGAAAGGGAAAAAGGTAGCTGACCAAAGCTCACCCAAGAAAAGGGATGTTGATAAGACTAATGAGCAAGAAGATACCACCAAGAAGGTTGGAACTAAGAGGACTCAGGTTGGACCCTCCAAAGGGTGGAGCAAGGTAACCATCAAGAAGAGAAAGATTGAATCAAGACCAGAACAAGAAACAGATTTTGATGTTGATATGGATGTCACTGACACCCAAGCAAAGAGGAAACCTGCTTCAAGCAAGCTGGCTAAAAATGTTCCTGAGGTTCCCCTTGACAACATCTCTTTTCACTATCCCTCAGGTGTCATCAGGTGGAAGTATGTATACCAAAAGAGGTTGGCCCTGGAGAGAGCTTGCTCAAAATGCTCTGGAAAATAAGGAAATTGTGACCCTCATATGTGAAGCTGGCTTGATGAAAACTGTCACTCAATTCTCCCAATGCTATGAAATTATGGTTAAAGAATTTATAGTTAATTTATCTGATAAATGTGCTGATAGAAAATCGTCTGAGTTTGGGAAACTGTTTTTCAGGGGAAATGGTGTTGTCTTCACTCCCACCATCATCAACAACTTCCTTGAAAGAACAAATGAGGATGTGCCTGAGTTAACCATCTCTTACAACAAAATATGTCAAGTGATAACTGGGAATCAAGTCAGGAAGTGGCCATCAAAAGGGAAGCTTACTTCCAGTAAGCTGAGCATGAAATATGCCTTGCTGCACAAGATTGATGCTGCAAACTGGGTGCCAATCAATCACAAATCATCAGTGGCCACCATCCTGGGGAGGATCATCTATGCTGTGGGAACCAAGACCAAAATGGATTATGGCACATACATCTTTGATCAAACAATGAAGCATGCTGGCAGTTATAGCATCAAAGGACCTATAGCATTTCCTTCCCTCATCAGTGGAATCATGTTAGCACAGTTTCCAAATATCCTCAAGACCAGTGATATAGCAAGAAAAAGAGAAACTCCCTTAGCCTTTTATCACAAACTGTTTCAAGGAACCCGTGTTTTAGACATTGTCATGGCATCTACTGAGACATCAAAAAGGGGTCCCAAAGCCAGAAAAGCTGAAGTGATAACCATCATTAAAGAAACATGCAAGGAACTGGATGCAAGAAAGCACACACTTGAAAAATTGCTACAATCTCTTGAGCAAGATGAGGATACTGACAGCTCAGAGGATGCTACAAGGGAAGAAGGTTCCATAAAGGAAGATGGTGGTACTAGGGAAGAAGGAAGTCAGGAAGATGGCTTAGAAGATGCTGTTGAGGAAGGCACTGATGCTGAGGAGGAAGGCACTGATGCTGAGGAAGAAGGCCCTGGAGAAACTAAGGAGGACAGGTCAAGCTCAGCTGCAGAAGAAGACTAATGTCTTATAGCTCAAACCACTGCTAGCTGGGGTGGTGCAAGAAGAAGGGTTGCTGTTGTATTGGTTTGATTTGTTTTGTTAGGCTTGTGTGAGAACTGTTAAGACAATCTGTTTTTTGATGATCTATATGAGCGGGTTATGTAACTCCAAACACGTGTATGATATATGCTATGTGTTAGTTGGATCTCAATTTCTGGTTAAAAAGGGGGAGAGAGTGTTAGATAAAAACACGAGCAAGTACAGCAGATGGAAGAATTGGTGGATAACCAATATAAGTACCACAGGTTATGTGGTAGTGGTAGTAACAGCAGGTGGAAGAACAAGACAGTCATGAACTGTACTTGTGCATATGCACCATAGTGCTTATGATATGTGTGTAACTACATGTGCTGCTAATGAGATGTGTGTGTGTGATAACAACTGTTTGAGCTGTTACTGATATGATATGTATGCCATGTATGTTAGAACTAGGACTGACATGTTGTAGGTACTAACATGGGTGATCCTAACAAGATGCTTAGAAGTTCTGTGTATGTCTATAAGGAGCAGAATGCATCCCTTCAGGGGGAGTTGCACAACTTAGCATAATGCATTCCTTCAGGGGGAGGTGCACAACTATGTGACAGGAAGTTATCCTGAATGTCATAACATCCAGAGCAGGCTGGAGGAATATATGTAACTACAGGCTGTTTGCAGGTGAAGTGTACAACTGATGTGCATTAGTTGAGGGGGAGTAACTCTGTCACTCAACTAGCAAAGGGTGACATCCGTAGTAGAAGTCTGCAGAGAGTTAACAAAGTGAGTGTTAATAGGGCTGAAAGCCAACTGTGAGGATTCTGGGAGCTTGAGCAGCAAGTAACTTACCTACATGACAGGGCCTATGATAAGTCTTCTGCTGTGTGGAAATCTCTGATGTAAGTACATAGTGTTTTAGCCAAAAATTTTCCAAAGGGGGAGTTTGTAAGTGCTCTTGATTGGCTGCATTTTGTGGCAAAATATTATTATATGTATGAATGTCATGTCTGATGTTGTTACATTCATAATATAGACTGCGCAGGGTAAGTTAACTAAGCTAACAATAAGTTAAGCTGTATGTCATACTCAATGTTATGACATAGGTCGTATGACATCAAGCGAAAGTTTGTTATTCTGGTAGCTAGAACTCAGGAAACAACTCAGAAGCTCAAGCTGGAATACAGGAGACATTTTAGACGCCCTAGGGGAACTAATATGTACCTGATTAAAGTGGCAAACATGCAGAATACAAAAGAGAGGTTTTATGATGGATAAAACCTAATATATGCGCCCAGGCCCAAGGACTAATCTGCTGCTATAAATACCAGGAGAAGCAATCCTAGAAGGCAGCTGTTAGAGATAGAGAAGCAGAGAAATCACCATAGTAGTTTAAAAGTGAAGAGGTTATTCTTCACGATTGTGTCTTAGGAACACTTGTAATCCAAGCAACTGTTGATATTGGTTAGGTAGTTTCTAGGCTATGTATCACTCGAAGTTGTTAAGCAAGAGTGTGTGTCACTTGATCAAAGCTTTGAAGAAAGATCAAGGTGTGTGTAGTTGAATTGTCTCTTCAATCTACTGTTTAATTTGTAACTGTTTGTTATCACTGGTGTGTGATTGTAGGGAGTGAGTGGGTATACTCAGGTCTAGAGTGTCTCTAGTTTAAATTGTGATTGGGTAGGTTTTAAGTGAGGAGAGCAAGCTGGAGGTTTGACTCAGAATTTATTCTACTGATAGTGAAATTTCTCCCTGGCTTGGTAGCCCCCATATGTAAGTGTGTTGCACTGAACTGGGTCAACAACCAACTGTGTTATTTACTGATTTGTTATTGCTGCATAATAGTAGGTCTGTAGTGAATGTCACAGTGGATGTTATAACTTCTATTAGAACATCCATCATGGGCTAGACAGGATTTTCATGATGCGTATGAAATTGCGATGTTTCGGTTATGGACAATTGGGTTGTAGGCTTAATGCCTTGTTGCGTAGTTGTTGTGGTTGTGTTGTAGTCCATAATAGATGCATCCCATAACATATCATCCTTGGTTGTGCCTGTATTGGCGGCCTATAATGGCAAATAAATTGGTTGTGGAGTGCTGCTCCAAATTTGTACCACATGCATATGCATAGTTGAATCGCATAGTGTCGCGTCATTATGTGTTTGCAAGTAATGATGAGTTGCTGAATTTTTCTTGCTAATTGTTGCGAATATGAATGATGAATTTCCTGGTACTTCGTTGTGATAATATTTAGAGAATTGCGAGAATTATAATGTTGTGATATGATCCTGACATGAATTTTATCATGCCTTATGTTATAATTTTGATATCTCACCCTTTACGTTGTATGTTACCTCCGTTGGTGGTAATTTGCAGGTAACCCGGAATAGAGTGTCGCTTTTCGTTTAAGGTCGTTGGTCGCTCTGATACGTAGCACTCTTGGGGGGATGAACGATTAATGTTATTACTTTTAATTGTTTTCTTTGTTTCTGAATTTTATTAAGTACTTTTCTTTAAATTGATTGCTTCTGATAGTGCCAAATGTTGGTTGTACCCACTAGACTGATGAATCGGTAGGACTGATTTCTTGGTCGAGAACTAGTTGTTTTTGTAAATTGACGCAAGATAATTACTTGCTGAATTTTAATGGAATTTAGTTGCAGAATTTTCTGGTCTTGCTTTGGTTTATTATAAATGTTGGAAGTGTATTAAATTCCTCTACAAAATAACAGGTTGTCTTGTAATTGAGATGCTAAGCAAGTTATCGTTGTATGTTCATCCGACTATGTGATATGTATGTTACTAAATGATTGTGTTGCAGGTGTGTATGGTCTGTTTAAGTTGAAAAATGTGACGCCCAGTTTTTGTGAGTGTGACGACCGTCACCACTCCATCACGGCCGTCATGATCATCATGATCGTCATGACCATCACGATCGTGACGGTTCCATCACGATCGTCACTTAGCCATTCTTTCGTGCACTCTGATTGTTATTTTCTTGTTTATCTATTGGGTTAGAATGGGGTGTTACATCGTGGACTCTGAACGGCAGAAACATCCGGAGACTGGGTTTGAATGATTGAGGACCCTCCTTGTTCAGGTGCTTTCATTGTCAAGCTTGACCCAGGAACAGGCAGCAACTATGGACAAGGGGACTTAGACACCAAAGATTTCAGGATATGCTCCTAACCTATCGCAGCTTCAGGTGAGGGAATAGGAGCACCCATCTCTTTTGTGTGGACTGGGATAGGACCATCTGATACGCTAACGCCACCCAACGTAAATTCAATTGCCTTTGAGTCAATAAGGTCCTGGATTTTATGCTTAAAAGCTTTGCAGTCCTCAATGCTATGCCCTAGTGCCCCAGAGTGGAAATCGCAATGGGAATTCACATAAAAACCTGATGGAGGCTCACCAGTCACAGGATTCATGGTCTGAAGCTTAATCACTTGGCGTTGAAGCAAAGGTTGCAACAGCTGAGCATACATCATAGGAATCTAATCGAAAACTCTGTTACATGGCCTTGTCTTCTGATACCTCCTAGGCATATGATTATCTTGAGAAGCAAGACGTTAACGAGAAAATTCTAGTGCTCTTTGTCGTGCATGAGATATCTGAGGCTTATCACACCTTGGCACAGGTTCCACATGCACAAGCGGAACAAGCATTTTTGTTGTGGCCTCAAGTAGCTGATCACCTTATTTTCTGAGCACATTCTTTATCACCTCCGTGATCAAGCCCACCTGGGTCTTCAGCTGATGGTTTTCTTTTCTGAGTGTCTTCTGATCCAGACGCAACTCTTACATGTCCATCATAATCTGCCCTAGCTAGCCTCAGACTTCAACCAATCCTGCAACAAACTAACGGAATACAGGAAATAAGACCCACGGTTCTGAGGTATCTATTATGCGAGAATGCAAAGCAAAAAGCAAACACAAATCTACAACAAGACAAAGAAAACCCAAGCTATAAGCACGGAGATAAATACCTCACATAACTATGTAAAACCAACAAAAGAAGCAAACAAGCACAACCGAGTACAAAATATAATGACCCTAGCCAACAAGCCTGGTGATGGTCAGCAAACAACAATGAACAAAAGCTAAACACGTAAGCAGAGAAAACAAATGCGACAACCGGCACAGAAACCTCTAGCAACTTCCTTCATATTCAACTAAGCCCTCAGTTTGATATTCTTCCGAACACACACTTCCGGTGGATCCTTCCATAACAAGAACTGTGGTGCCCGCATGGCTGGATGAAGGAAAATCATTAATCTGGATAATACCCTGAAGCGTGATGGAGAATATGTTAGAGTCTAACAGAGTCTGAACTTGGCTCCTAAGCACCTTACAATCGTCTGTTGAATGCCCCTGTGCCCCAACATGGTACTCACAATGAGCGTTGCCATCGAGGCCTGGAGGGTACGGAGGGATCATTGGATTAGTCTCTTTCGGCACTATCAGCCCACCTTTGAACAAATTTGACAACAACTGACTGTACGCCACCGGTAGCTAAGTAAACTTCCTTTCAGGTTTCCTTGGTCTTCGTCGAGTGTGCTGACGCGGCTGATGACGGTATGACTGTTGGCTTTGAACACTTGAAACCACTGAAAACTGACCCTGAGATATTAGGGATTCTGGGATAACATCCCTTCTCCCATTCTTCTTGCGAACTGACAACTGATCCATTTTCCTCAACTGAGATAAAGGGAATGTCTCTAATCTTTCCATTCTTGAGTCTGCTCTCAACATATTCCCCTGCCATCATTAAGTCAGCAAAGTTTAATGTTCCGCCACTAATCAATATATCATAGTAATGGCCCTTCAAAGTACCCAAGAAGTGTCAACCAGTTCTCTATCCTGAAGCGGTGGTTGAACACGAGCAGTGAATTCTCTCCATCTCTGCACATACCCTCTAAAGGATTCATTCTCCGCCTGAGATAATTCTTGTAACTGCACGCGACTGGGAGCCATGTTGAGATTGTAGTTGTACTGCTTCACGAAGGCATTGGCTAGATTTGACCATGATCTGATGCTACCACTTTCCAACTGCATATACCAACTTAACGATGCTCTACTCAAACTATCCTGGAAACCGTGAATCATCAGTTTGTCATCATGGACATACGAGGTCATTCTCCTGCAAAACATTTCCAGATGTAGCTTCGGACAACTAAACCCTTTGTACTTCTCAAAATTTGGCACCTGGAACTTCGGAGGCATCACAAGGCCTGGCACCAGACACATGCTTGAAGCATTCAGGTTAAGAGTATCCTTACTTATCAGGGTAGCAAGCTTTTCTTCCAACAGCTGACATCTCCTCATAAACTTAACAGCCCTTGGGTCTCTAGCATTAACCTTTGGAGCAGCCCTTGGAGAATCTGGCGCAGAGAATGTAAAACTCTAATAATCTGTGTCATGGAGAGAAGACGAATCTTTGTCTCTGACGGGAATCTGCACAGGCTGAGCAACATTGACATTGTTCACCGGAATCCTCTAAACATCAGCCTCTTTTCTTATCATAGCCGTCATAGCTTCCACGAGTTGACCTAACTGATTCTTCACCAACTCAAACTCTGCTCTAGTAACAACCAAGTTCTGCTCTTCTGTGTCCATGCTTCTTCCGGAGGCTAAATCAAGTCCAATGCGAATGTTAGGAAATCAACTGACGGAGTTGGACAAAAGATGGGTGAGCTTCCTGATCTGGCTGAGGAGGGATATGCCAAAATGAGATGCAAATGCAGAACAGAAATGTGAAATGCAAATGCACAAACAAGGGATCAAGACTACTGTGTTGTTCATCAAGAAGAACCGGCGCTTCGCCTTGGAAAAACAGTAGCATAGATCCGACAGTAGGAACCACTAATACTCAGAACACAGATTCAAACTGTGAAGAAAACCGGGTAATTTGACAGTCAAGGTTACCTGCATAACCCAATCCCGCTCACAAGTATGAACCTATCTACTGACAAGGTATGGCATCCTATGCATTCATCAGCGTCACAGAGTTTCTAGAAATGATGATACATTCACCATTTCTGGTTTAGCATCATCACTTCCCGAAGAGGCCTCACTTAGCTGAATCCCAAATGATCGGTCCCCAGAGTCGACAACCCTCAGATCCATACTCCCTTCGAGCCCAAAGGGCCAGAAAGAAAATCATCAAAGAGAATCTCGTCTGAGCGCGAATTTCATGGCTAGCTGGTGCATGCAAGGCATACAGGCTCACCACTACTTTCCACTTCTAATGCTAAGTCTATACCCGAGCCTTGGTATGGCTTATCACTCATCAAAACTTCCCTCCCTCAACAGCATAACAATAATGATAGTGCTGAAAAATAAAATGCGGAAAGCAAATAAAGAAAGATAAAGCACATATGTACACACCTAATAAGATAAATAGGCAAGCGCTAGGATTGACTCGCATAGGGGATATTCCAGTCCCCAGCAGAGTCGCCATTTGTCGCTACTGCGAAAATCGAGGCCGACAATGATAGAAGAGTCGCCACCGTTCGTTATTTATCCCAAAGGGAGGGAAAGGAAACAATCAGAGAAAACCTAATGAAAAGGGAATAAGACAGGTCATCGCAACCATATCTCGGGTTCGAGAGTCGGTTACGCAAGGGGAATGTATTAGCACTCCTCACGTCCTTTGTACTCGACGGGATCCATACTTGTTGTCTATCTAAAAGGGTGATTGAAACTATCTAGCTAAAGGCTCAAGGACAAAAGAAAAAGAAGTGACTCGGCAAAGCAATGGCGCTTTGTGCCTACGTATCTCGTCTGAAGTGAGAAGTTAGAGTCAACGTAGTTCGGCTAACTACGGGTGAAAGGGGGGATGGTTGCTCGCCAAGACATCACGTCTTGTGCCTACGTACTTTCATCTGGTATGAAAGATCAGAGCAAACGTAGTTCGGGCTAAAAGGGAACACATGTTTGTTCAACTGTTTTACCCGAGTAGGGTTAACAATCAGTTCTAGTAGTTTGGTGTATGCAGCTCGACCATTGGAGACTTAGGCGTTACCGTTTGCGATAGAACCAAGAGTTAACAAAACTCTCCTTATGAAAATGATTTTCCAAGATCAAAGGCCCCAAAGGGCAAAAAGAAGTTTGAATGATTTGTTTTTGTGTGTTTTTAGAGAATAAGTGTTTTTGAATTGTTTGCAATTCATATCGCACAAGAGACTATGACTTAGGAGTGAATGCGTCGCATATCATCCAAAGGGTGCTACACTAAACATCCAAGCCATTGATGGGAAACCCCTCAAAAACCCTTTCCCAAGTGCTTAAGGCTCGTAACGCACAATAATCATTAACCTTTATTAGGTGTTTTATGATTGTTTTGAGATGAAAAGAGAAAGGACACTAAAGGGGGACTAAACTCAAGCCTAAAGTTATCATGCACAATGCTTCTAAAGTCGAGATGAAAGGGAATGAAACTATCCTAATGTTATCATGCATAGGATTGAACACCTAATGTCTCTCCTACTCCCATCCTAAACGGAGGGGCTAGGAATCCTAGGGGGATCATGGCACAAGGCTGAGTAAACACTAAATAACTCAATCGCTGATGAAATGAAAGGAAGAAAATTAATTTGTAAATTCAAAATTAAAATGAAAATAAAAATGAAAAAGAACATGAAATGAAATAAAAAAGGATGGAAAATAAAATAACACCTTTTTAAAAAAGAAATAAGATTTTTTTGGTTTTTGATATTTTAAAACTATTTAAAAAAAAAAGTTAAAACAAAACAAGAAAATAATAAAATAAAGAGAAAAAGAGAAAAAGAAAAAAACCTCCAACTCAGGCATTGCAAGCATAACAGAACACCAACTCTACCACTTAGGCGCATGTAAATAGAATTGGGAAAGGAGAAAGAAATAATAAAGCATGGAAATAAAATAAAATAAAAGCAAAAACGCCCCAGTCGGGCTCGAACTCAGGTCATGGGCGATGCGAGACAAGTTACTAACCACTGGGGTGGCGATACATCCATTGTATAACGCAACCCCATTTGCATATATGCCAAAACAAAGCAAGTTTTTTCTGGCCAAGCAAGAACAAAACCAAGGCAAAACTCAAAATTCGTTTTGATCACCACTCTCTCAATTCTTATCCAATTTTAACAAAATGTTAGTCTATCTCACTCCATTTTCCACAAGGAACAAGATGGTACTGTTAGGTTTCCCAAATAATGTACACACAAAGAAATTCGATGACTCACACATAATGGAGCTTGAGATGCATTTTGAGCTCTAATGATCAAAACTGGTGGATTTAAGGACAAGTAAAGGTCTGCACACACCCTAAATGTGTTGTTCATGGATTATGTCTAAAGAAGAATCTCAAATTCTTAGTGAATTAAAAAGTGACCATGAAGTTGCAAATTGTTGCATAAGTTGGAATGGTTCAAACAAAGAAAAAAGCATATGAGTTCCAAACATCTATAAGCAGACAGCAGGCATAAAACAACAGGCATATAACAATCATGAGCTCCAAACATCAATGAGCAAACAAAAGGCATAAAACAGTCATGTTCATCAAAAGGTAAACACAAAACCTCAGTATAAAGCAACTTCAACTCACACCAGTAAGAGTGGCAAATTCACATCTGTTCATATCAACCATACCATTATGACAATGTTCAACTCAAGTAATAACCACAATGATAGTTTTCAAACTCATAAACAAAGCAAAGAAAAGTAAACTGACAGCTATGTGAAATATCCAACTCAAACAAATGAAAATGGATTTTGACAAAACCAAAACACAAATTTTGAACAAGATCATGTTAAGCTAGCACCAAATCATCATTCCTACATCTCTAACAGATTAACAAGCTACAGGGGGTTCATTCATGACAACAAACTAATGGCCCTCTCCTTACAACATCACACCCGCAGAGGCACAACAAGACATAGACATATCCAAAACAGTTTTAAGACAACACAAAAACTGGCCTGAACAGACCCTACACCCACCACTCATATAAACATGTCATGCTAATCAGTGTCAAACTCAAACCAACAAACTGTTCCACTCGCACCTAATGAACAAATGCTACTAGCATATCTAAAATGAGAAGCAAGTCTCAAAACAACAATGCATCATAGAATAACAGACTCAAACTTAAGACACCCTTATAGAAGTGAATTTCAACCAAGACAACACTTAACTCAATCTATCCAACATTGGCTTCACAGCCACACAAAGTGAGGGCATGCCCTACAATCTGACCATCTCATCCAAGACATGGAGTAAGCCTAAATAAGCTCTAAAGACTAAATGTAAGCCTGATAAAAGAAACAAAGCAATGACCTCAACAACAAAAGCTGGGACAGCAGGCTCATCAACAACTCAAATGTGCCAACATAGAAGAAACTCCAATCTGTTATGAACTTAGACATCTCTACAGCAACAGCCAAAACCTGATGGGACCAAACTGGTCAAACCCTCAAACCTGCCTAGACAGTAAGCACATCAACAATACAAAAGGTCCACCAATTGACATAATCCTATCCTAAAACCAAAAAGTTCTAGGGGAAACAGCCCTCTGTACAAACTCGACAGCAAGCTAAGCACTAAGGAAACTATGGTCATAAAAACTAAAGTTCTCAAATTGTTAGTGAACTCAAACAGATTCTTAGTATGTGGAACAAAAGTTTAGTAGCAATTCATATCAACCCAACATAATCATGTTATCAACAATACACCATATTTTTCAACATCATATATCCACACCCTTACCAAAACAGAATCTACACATATTGCTCTATTGACAGCCACCACTTCAACCATCCATCTAAACATCTCAAACAGCTTGGGCAACCCCACCATAACTTCCAAAAGCAAGTCTTAAATCCACAAGACTCAGAGACCACTCTAGTATAACCATACTAAACTGGACAGATTCAAGGTTAAGCTCACAAATGAAAGGTATTAAACAGACTATGCTCAACAATAAGACACTAAACCCAGGCCTCTTATGTTGCTAGTTCTTCCTTCAAAACAGTTTGGTGATCAATCCAACATAACAGTGTTTGAGGCATAGATTCATCAAGTATTTAGCATCAGTCAAGGTGTAGAAACTTAGCAAAGTTCTGATGGGAAACCAAATTGATCAATCTAATTAAACTTGGACAGCAGGAAAAGCAACAGTACAAAGGGTCTACCTATCACAATCATTTTATCCTAACATTAAATAGATCTGGAAGAAACACCTCTTTCCTTACTTCATCACAACAGTAGAGAAACTCAGTAAAATCTAAAATCAAACTAACCTATGCCAGCAAAGACACCAGTAGCTGGTAGTAGCAGGACCAACCAAATTTAGACCAACACTAGCCCAATAAGTTCAAACAGATCAAGGTCTAAATGCCAATTGGATTGATTGCCTATACATTCCTCAGGACTACACTATCAGCCAGAGATTCACAATATGAGAACTCTTGACAAGAAGTAAAGATTTATGATGCCAAACATTAGCTCATGGCAGAATTCAAACCTAACTAATTAAGCAAACATGGCAAGGGTATTCACATCATATTTGTATGCTTGAAAACAAACTGATCACCAAATAAGAAAGACCTGCTTACAACTGGGGGTATCAATGCAGAAGCTGCTCAAGCCTAAACATTGGACATAACAAGGTCCAAAACCAAACCAACTAGTCTAAGCTCTTCAACTGACAGTAACTAAAGCAAACAAGCTCAACAAAATGGATCAACATGTGCTTGACAACCAAGTGATTCTTTTCAATGAAGGTAATAACAAACATAAATGCCTAACGAACTGAGTAGTCAAAACATGCTGACAGAATTCTTGGTGTTTCAAGCACCGATGAATCCCCTAACAGCAAGTCATGGCAAGCAGGATAAAAACATAATCAAGCAAGAGAGTTTTGGTCTGAAGGCAAAAGCAACAACACAACCTTTTCATTATAAAGTAAACACACTCCTTTCAAGGTAGTCATTAATGATGGTACCTACAGGCTTAGCAGATTCCAACACTAATGACATTCACAAAACTTGGCCACTACAATGCCAAACATAAAACACTAAAAACATCTACCAACTTGTCAAACCAAAACCAAACCAAGATGTAGCATAAGGAAAAACCTTGACAGCCAACTAACATGAATAAAACAAAGTTGATCATCATGGATTAGTACATGCTTCAGCATCATGTAAGTGAATCATTTCAACATTGGACTTAAGTTGGCAAACTCCAAATTCAAAACAGTTTGGACAACATATGATCAAAAGTTTAAGGTCATAACATCAATCCCCAAGGCATCACACATTTCAACAGTTTATAACAATGCTTTTACAAAAGTAATGACATACACCTACTTGATAACATTACAACAAATACACATGGTTTTTGACAGATTCAATATCTAACCAGATTTGGACAACATAATAACAACTTAACACAACAATGTCTATACCAATCCAACAAACCACAAAACATAAACATGATGCATATCAATGGTAGGGTTTGAAACCATATACCTCTTGTAGACCTCACTATGCTAGCAGCCAAGAAAACTAAGGATCCTTCCCTTTTGAGCACCCTTGTGAGAGTTACTTCCTTTTAAAGCAAAAATTGATTTTTGAGGACAATTTGAGCAGATGAAGTTCCAGTTGTGTTTTAGGGTTTTAGACAGTTGGTGTAACAAAATGGAAGGTGTCAAAAGTGTCAAAGTGTTCAAAACTGGTGTAGGCAGGGTGTGTTGCTGTTTTATGCAAAAAAGTCAATATCCATGGTGTGAAAGGTTGACTTTTTGATTTAAGGTATTTTTGGGTGGTTTAATGGTTGGACCACCTCCTAAACATCATTTTGAGGTTGTATGGATGGTTTTTGAGGTGGTTGAATGATTAGAAATGAGGCTGGTACCCAACTTGCACAAGACAATTTTGGTGGTTTTGGGAGGATTTGAAAAAATGCAAGCTCTGGTTTTTTCAATGCAGCAGTGGCTGGAACTGTCTAGGGTTTGTGGTTAATGGTATTTAGCTTAAATATGAAGTAAAAGGGGTAAAATGCCAAGCTTTACCAAGGTGAAAAATGAAGGGGCAGATTTGCATTTTTTCATGAATTTTTGAATCAAGGGTGGATGGTGATCAAGGACAAACAGCCCATAGGGCTATGCAGTAGCTGGATGAAATGACAACTGCTTTTGTGCCTGATAGCAAGGAGAGAGATATGGGGCTGTGACAGCTTTTGGCAATGTTTGGCAAGCTCCCAATGCAAGTCCTTTGCATGATTTGAGGAGTTAACAGGTTGTATGATGAAAATGCAAGGTTATGCCAAAATATCTTGTAACAAATGCCTTGCAAATATGTTTTAATCACCTACTTTGGACCATGATAACTTCATGCTCAAAGATCACTTTGCCCTAAACTCGAGTTCTAAGTAAAGAGGACATGGCAAGGAACAATTTCCATGTTGAAGTTATCTTGATTTGAGGATTGGAATATCATGAAATTTGTGGTTGAAAATCGTGGCAAGCATACTGCTCATGAATAACTTAGAAAAAATTCTAAGTTATGAAATTGGCTTATTTTTTTCCCAACTTTGCACATCTATAACTTGAGCTTCTCAAATCCAATGGAGGACTTCTTGGACTCTTTGGAAAGCTTGGAACACACTCTACAAATTTCATTTGGGACAAAGTTTCATTTGAAATCAAGACAGTGATGAAATTTGGCTTGCAAGGTGGTGTAAAAATTTGCCCAAACTTAACAACTTTTGAAATCATTGAAATCTCCAACTTTGATTGATCATAACTTGAGTTCCAAATATCATATGATTATGAATTGGTACTCAAACGAAAGCTTGAGATACAAGGAAAAACTTTGATGTTGGCCAAAGGTTCATTTGAAACCTTGATCATGAAGAAAAATGGCTTTGAAGATGACTGTTCCAAACAAAAACTTTCCAAAAATGGAAAGTTTCTAAAACCCAAATTTCCAAAATGGCAACTTTCAACAAGCTTTGATTTATCATGATTCCCTTGACTTTTCTTGATCAAATTCCACCCATGGGTCATATTGAAATTAAGGATCATGATCTTGACCTCAAAAAGTCAAGAGTTGACTTTTTTAGTGCAAAGCTGACTTTTCCCCAAACCTCTTGATTTTCAATCAACTAATCAATTGAAGTTCCTCTGATTAAAATTGATGGTCAATCTCCCATCCCCAAACACCTTAGTACATATGGAAGACCATGGAAACAAGTATTTATCTCAAAAACAAATTTATCCTGATTAAAAATGAAACCCTAATTTCACCCTTTTTGCCTAAGTATTGTTTAGATGAACTGAGTGACCATTTCCACTCCTCCATGACCTCTGAGGTATTAAATAAACTTCTACCTCATGTTCACACTAGTGATAAGTGTCGCACCTCGAAAAATCATGTAGACATTTCGGAGAAACGACCCTCGCGCGAAAGGCTCGGAAACGCGGTTCGACACAGTCGCCACCGAACTTTATTTTTCCCGAATAAACGGGAGAGGAAAATATCGAGAAAACCTTTTAAAATGAAAGGATAGGAACAGGGCTGTCACAACCATGTTCCGGGTCGGGAGTCGGCTACGTGAGGGGAAGGTATTAGCACCCCTCACGTCCGTTGTACTCAACGGGAACCTCTTAGCGTATTTTGTGATGAGTGTTGTCTAGGTTTACTTAATTTTATTCTCGATGATAAAGGTAGAATTGGTAGGGTAAAAGGTTAAAGACGCTAGTGGGAAATGGGTGGTTGAAGGATAGGGTGCTCGCCAAGGATTGGGGCCCTTGTGCCTACGTATACTCATTCAGACGAGAATGTGAAATCAGAGCGTCGTAGTTCGACTACGGGAAAGGATGGGAATGTATGGACGGAATAATCGAGAAAGATAGAAGTATGCTCGCCAAGATCATCGCAATCTTATGCCTACATATCTTACATTCAAGAATGAATGAAGAATCAGAGCATCTGTAGTTCGTGGTAACAACCACGAAGAGAAACAGGATACAGGAGGATGGATAGAAGGTTGAGAAAGACGAAAGAGTGACTGACAAGCAACCCAAGAGCGTGCCTCAAGAGCTTGTCACTCAAGAATTCAAGGAATACGAGATTCCAAGAACTCCATTCTTTCGGAAATTAGGTTGAATAGGTTGAAGATAAGGGGTTGGATGTTTTGAAATCGAAAGAATGAACTAATAAAAATTCAAGGGCGCGCCTCGAGAGTTACTCATTCAAATATTCAAAGAGTGCTAGATTCAAAGAATATCCCTCTTTCGTAAGTTTTGAGAAAAAATGTTTGTGAAAAGATTGAGTCGAAAACAGAATGCGAGGCAAAAGGAGGTTGGTTTGAAAATGATTCGACGACGAGTCGAGGATTTGATGAAAATAGAACCGACTTGACGACGTGTCAAGGGTTAGATCGTGAGAAACGATATTAGTCCCTAAGGGTGCCCCCAATATCGAAACTACGATGAATTGCGAACGTGTGTGCAAAATGTTGATGATTGCGAATGCGTACGAGCACTCGACTTAGGAGAATGTTTGAAAATGTTTGAAAAAAAGTTGAAAGATTGAGTGAATAATAACTCAAGAGCGTGCCTCAAGAATTATTCACTCGAAGATCCAAGGAAGGCTAGATTCGAAGAACCTCCTTCTTTCGTAGTTTTAATCGAAAAAATGTTTTGAAAAAGTCAAAATATTGAATGAATAATAACTCAAGAGCGTGCCTCGAGAACTATTCACTCGAAGATCCAAGAAATGCTAGATTCCAAGAACCTCCTTCTTTCGGAGTTTTAATTGAGAAAATGTTTTGAAAATAATATGGATTGAATCGAGGATATGAGAAGAGTTTGTCGCGTGAGTTGATTTCCGTGCTAAAAACAAGATAGAAAAATGGTATTGAAGACCATTCTCTAATTTAATCATGTCGCACGGACGGGATCTCGTCTTAATCGTAAACAAAATGTCGATTAATCGAAGGTAACCTATCATGATCACAAAGTAGGGAAAATGACCCAAATGGTCATTCTCCATAGATTTGAAATCGAGAAGGTTATCGACGTCGATACACGACGCTTACGAATATTAAGACATCATCGATCGGAAAATGTATATAAAATGGAAATGAAGAGGAAATGAAATAGAAGATAAAATAGTCTCGAATAAATTATCATCTATCAATAGTTTGACCGATAATAATCCTTAAAAGTTGTCATTGACCAAAATGAGTAAGAATCGAATTAAATGAATAAAAATAGATAAAAATCGATAAAAATTGAAAATGAAGAAGAAATGAAGAGAGAGAAAAAAGTGGTCTCAGATCCAACGTTATTTATCAATAGTTTGACTAATAACGGTTTACGGAGCTCTCGTTATCGATCGAAATGAAATATATATAAAAAAATGGGAATTAAAATTGAAATGAAATGGAAGTCAAAAATGTGAATTCATTGAGAAACATAAAATAGTAGTTAGACTAAAATATATTAAGAGCTAACAAATTAAAATGTTAAAAAAAAGTAAAGAAATATTTTAATTACAAAACATAGAGATGGGGGTATGCAAAATGCATAAAGGTATGAATAGGGAGGGGATCATATGGGCTTTAAGTCCATCACCTCCTCCCTCAAAATCTCGCCAGCCAGCCAAACAAACAAAAAGGATAGTAAAAAGAAAACGGGCTATCAGCTTTTAACAAGCCCAGCTGACCTAAAAAAAAATCCATCAAATTTAAACCAAAATGAAATGAATTTAAAATAAAATAAAAATAAAAAGTAAAGAACAAAATATTGTAACGGTGAATCAAAACAAAAACGAAAGCAAACCCATGTTCTTCTTCTTAAACGGAGTGAGAGAGAAACGAGCCATGAAACAAATTTAGATCGGAGCGACTCATAAAAGATCAGTGCATTCTACTCCCTACCTTCAACTTATTCACGCGCAAGATCTCTCCTCTTACTCGATTCAAACTCCACTCAGGTTCAATTTATTTCCTTCTTTGTTCGTTTGTTCTTGAATTGGACCGCACTTCTACTTCATTTCATCTTCTTCTCCATTTCTTTTTCTGTTCTGGTCTCTGTTTGATTTAAATCTGGACTGAACTTATGGGTTGAAGTTTGTTATTGAAAACGGGTTTGGGTTTGGGAGAAGTTTGAAGATGGGGTTCGGTTGAAGTTTTTTGAAGGAGATAGAAGAAAGAGTTTGGGATTTGAAAAAGATTGGAATGGGTTGAAGGGTGATGAGTTTTAGGTGTTGAAGAGTTTATATTGAAGATGCTTGATGGTGATTAACGGGTTACGGTGAGGTTTGGAATTTGAGTTTTGGAAGAGATGGATGTTGGGGTTTGGTTCGATGAATGGTTTCTGGTTTATTCAAAGGGTTTGTGTGTTGATGATTTAATGGTGATGAATTTTACAGAAATAGAGGTGTGAAGGGGATTTTGGTTGTTGTTTTATGAAGATAATTAGTAGTTGAGGAAGGGATTCAGGTTGAAGAAGAACAGTTGTGGGTTGGAGGTTGGGTTTGAATGGTGAAGATAGTGCTGAAGAAAGGTGTTTAATGTTGAAGGAGAAGCTGAAGGTTGAAGATTCAGAGGTGTTTTGAGTTTTTGTTGGAGTTTTTGGGATTGAAGGTTTTTTTTAAGAAGAAGGAGGTTGTAGCAGAAAGAGATTTTAAGGAGGGTTTATTGTTGTTGGTGAAGAAGAAGAGTGAGGTCGTGGGGTCCTTTCATCACGAGAATTTGTCTGCTAAAAGATGATTGGCAAAGAAAATAGAACGTTGTCGTTGCGTTTTCGTACAAGCTTGTGGGTGCAGCCATTTGTCATTTTTGAATTATGAGTGGGCTGGAGGCTATCGTGGGATGAGAATGTTGTTGTTATTGCCTTGGTGTGCAGAGTCCTTGGAGTATGATAACAGGATGGCTTTGGTAGTGGCTTGGCTCAAGTAGCAGCTTGTGAGGCTTGATTGGAGGTGGGCCATATGAAGTAGTATTTCTTTCTTCGCTTCATTGTAGGTAATGGGGTCACCGAAACTTTTGTGTGGGTGTTGGGACCTATTTTGGACTACTCTGCAGGTACGTGCCAAATGCATTTTGTACGTCCTTTGGTTCATCTTTTCGCGGACTACTCATGGCAATGGTTTTGTGCTATTCTTTTTGCAGGTCGTGGCTGGAGGTGTGGTTATGGTATGTGTGAAGGTTGTTGTCTTGTTGTACGATTTTTGTGTGCAGGAAAATGGTGTTTTTCTGAAAAACAATTCTACCGGTTTTCTTTGTGTATAGTTTTTATGGTTGTACGACTTTACTGGTGAGGTGAAAAACTATCGTGGTTCTTGTAAAAACATTGTGTTGCCATTACGAAGAAAAATTGCGGTAAGTGTGGTTTACGTCGTGTGGTTCATAGCATCATGAAGGCTTGGCACCACTTATCTCCTCAGCTTGCAAAATTGATTTAATTTTGGTGAATGATCAAGAAAATGTGGGATCTGTGAATTTTGTTTATGCAGATTTTTATGTTGTGAATCGGAAAAAATGGGGTGGAGTGTACGGTTGTAGGACGGTACAGGTTGGAGGCTGCATAATTTGTCACAGTATGATGGTTATGGTCGTTTTCTTTTGTCCTTCAGCTAGCAGCTTTTCTCAGTGTTGTTGAGGAATAGTACAGATAATGGTATTGGTGTATGTATACGGAGTTTGTGTGGTGTGCGAATCGTACCGCGTGTCTTGGCCTTATGGCATTTTCTTTGTTGCTTCTGATTTCCATCATGTGATGTGAATCCTCTGGCAATTGGCAAAGTGAGCCCTCTTATGCATATTGGGCTTTAATAATAATGAGGAGTTCAATCTATTATTGCATTTTGAGATTTTTGTGTAACAATGGGCCTCAATTATATTGTTCATGGTCCCATATATATTTCCTTGTAGAAATATTTTTGTATAATTTTGATAATATATTGGGGCTTTTTAAATGGTATTAATAAAAATTCTTTCTATACTCCAAATATAAACTCATACCAAGCACCAACTTTGAATTTCTTGAGTCAATCCATTAAAACTTATCATTCCAATTAAATTTAAAAACTTGCCTTCCTCACTCGAGAATGAAATAACTTAGAACGATCCTTGATAAACACCACATGAATCCCTCTTGAATTTAAGGTGAACCAGAACCTCACATTAAAATAAATCTACCGTTGAATCAATCTCTGGATTTTGACACTTGCACTAATAAAACAAATCTCTCATATGAAACAAATGAGCGACAGACGCATTCAAATGACACGTCACCTGAATCTCAATATATTCTTAAACCCTTAATTTGAATAAACTAATCAATGATAGAATACTTGTCCCATCATAGCCTGATTCACATACCATTGACCCAAACTGACACACCAACCCTAACTGTCACCATGAATACACATCATTTGAACTGCACACCGTAATCTTGATCTTGAAATAGAGCTTATCCGACTAAGAACCAGAAACAACACTTTTTTTTGAATAAAATAAGTGGGAAAATACAGAATGGAGGCTATACAAAGGTAGGACAAATTTGGGGTATGACAATAAGACCTTATGGACCCCTTGACAATCTTCTGATGGTTTGTACCAGTGCCTTTGCTTGAGCCTGAAACCAACAAAGACTTTCCTCTTGGATGGTACACAGACAAACATTTGATCCCCTGTAAGAACTATGCTATGCAAATGCAAGAATGCTAAAATGCAATGAAACATAAGCCCAATGTTAAGAAAAAAAAGGTTGGGCAAATTTTGGGGTACAACAGATCCGTTTTGAGGTTGAAGGATGTGGTTTTGGGTTTAGTCGAAGGTGAAAGGGAGTTCAAAAATGATGGGTTGTTTGAAGGTGAGTTTAGGATGAACATGGTGGTAGATGAACAGGGAAGATGTTGTTGTGGAGAGAAGAAGCTGGAAATGTGAAGGTTGAGTGGCGGTTTCGAGGCTCACGATGGTAGTTTGCGTTTGATTCAGGGTTTGAAGGAGGTTGAGATGATGATTCGAAAATGGGTATTGGTTCGTGTCTGGTTTTCGAAGGTGAATGGGTTTGTGAGCTTCAAAGAAGATGACGATGGTGGTATTGTGAAGGTAGCAAACTGGGTTGTTCTTGAATGAAGATCGAGTGGAGAAGAAGGTTTCTGAGAGTTTGAACTTGTTGGTTTTGTTCTAGGTGGTTGATGAAGTTAAAGAACACGGTTTGGTGTTGAGCTTCGAAAACGAGTTTTTGGAGATGGGAGTTGAAGAAAACGAAAATTGGGTTTAGGTTAAGTCGTGAGGAAGAAGATGGTGAGAGTTGGAAAAGGATGTTGAATGTTCGAAGCTTCAATGGTGATGAATGTGGAAGGAGGCGGATGGCACTGTAGCGACTAGGGTTGGGGATTCTGAGGTTAGAGATGGTGAACAGGACTATATAGTCATGAATGGCGACACGTGTGTCACACCTTGAAAAACTCACAGAGACATTTTGTAGAAACGACCCTCGCGCGAAAGGTGCGAAAATGCGGTTCAACAGAGTCGTGACCGAACTTTATTTTTCCCGAATAAATGGGAGAGTAAAATATAGAGAAAACCTCTTAAAACGAAAGGATAGGAACAGGGCTGTCGCAACCACGTTCCGAGTTCGGGAGTCGGTTATGCAAGGGGAAGGTATTAGCACCCCTTACGTCTGTTGTGCTCAACGGGAACCTCTTAGGGTATTTTGTGGTGAGTGTTGTATAGGTTTACTTGTTTTTCTTCTCGTTGATAAAGGAGAATTGGTAAGGTAAAAGGTTAAAGATGCTAAAGGGAAAATGGGTGGTTAGAAGATAGGGTGCTCGCCAAGGATTAGGGCCCTTGTGCCTACGTATACTCATTCGAACGAGAATGAGAAATCAGAGCGTCGTAGTTCGACTACGGGAACGGATGGGAAAGTATGGACGGAATCATGGAGGAAGGAAGAAGTGTGCTCGCCAAGATCATCGCAATCTTGTGCCTACGTATCTTACATTTAGACGAGAATGAAGAATCAGAGCAGTTGTAGTTCGTGGTAACGACCATGAAAAGAAACGGGGAAACATGAGGATGGATAGAAGGTTGAGAAAGACAAAAGAGTGACTGATAAGCAACCCAAGAGCGTGCCTCAAGAGCTTTTCACCCAAGAATTCAAGGAATGTGAGATTCCAAGAACCCCATTCTTTTGGAAATTGGGTTGAATAGGTTGAAGATAAGGGGTTGGATGTTTTGAAATCGAAGGAATGAACTAATAACCACTCAAGGGTGCGCCTCGAGAGTTACTCATTCGAATATTCAAAGAATTCTAGATTCTAAGAATATCCCTCTTTCGTAAGTTTAAAAAACATTTGTAGAAAGATTGAATCGAAAACGGAATGCGAGGCAAAACGAGGTTTGTTTGAAAATGTCTCGACGACGTGTCGAGGAATTGATTGAAGACAAAACCGACTTGATGACGTGTCAAGGGTTAAGATTGTGAGAAAACGATATTAGTCCCTAAGGGTGCCCCTAATATCGAAACCACGAGGAATTGTGAAGTGTGTGCGAAATATCGACGGTTGCGAATACATACGAGCATTTGACTTAGGAGAATGTTTGAAAATGATTTGGTTTGAAATGTTCGAAAGATTGAGTGAATAATAACTCAAGAGCGTGCCTCGAGAATTATTCACTCGAAGATTCAAGGAATGCTAGATTCCGAGAACCTCCTTCTTTCGAAGTTTGAATTGAGAAAAATGCTGAGAAAATGATTTGAATCGAATCGAGGGTATGAAAAGGGTTTGTGGTATGAGAAGTGAGAATAAGAGATTCGATTTGAGAAGTATAGGAGAAATGACGATTACTTAGTAAATGAGACGTCGGTCCCACAACTAATTAATCGGGATATTATCGAGATGCTAGATCTTGACGGCACCTTTTTCATTTGAAAATGTTTGGATGAACAATGGAAACATCACACGAAATGCTAGATTCTTATGATATTTCTTTACCCAAAAAACATACTAGAACGAAAAATCGAATGATACATTACCTAAGGCGTACGAATAATGATCGTCGAAAACTCAAGAAGTTCTTGACTTCAAGGATTTAGTTTGCTTTGAAAAAGTACTCGAGGTGAGTCGAGGTTTAATTTTAAATTTTAAACGTGTGCACTAGCAAAGTGGGCTAGTCTTCTAAGTGACCAATTAGAAGTAATTGGTCAAATAGGTGTCACTGTAAGGAAGCCCAGGATTAAGCTATAAAATGTTGTGTATGGTGATCAAAGGTTTATGGCGAGGCTTTAAAAGCACTCGACTTACATGGGTTGAAAGGGCTCGATAAATTGAGAATTTAATTTTAAAAATGATTTTGAAGCATTAAAGCATAAGTAAGAAAATTAACTATTATATTTAGAGGGAGAGAGGTACCTTGTTATCAAATGGAAATGAAATAGAGCGAACCAAATTTTTAGAATCTTTTGGTCCTAATCCGAACTTATCCAACAACATCAAATTGGATCAAAGTTTAATAAATCATTTAATTATATTAATCTGAATTAATTACTAAAATTATTCGAATGAATCAAATAATTAAATTAATTAAAAATGATTAATAAAGTTAAATAATTAATTAATTAGGCACATCCAAATAAATCAAATCTCCAACAAATTACTTTAGTCTTTACGGTGTCTCCTGAACTTGCAGCTTTATTTTGTGCTATCTCATTGCAATTCTCACTGTTACCACAAAATTTATCGATAGAGTTAAACCGCAAAGCCTCTTTAACACAAAGTCATTCTACCCGAAGTAATACGATACGCTATCAGCACACACTCAAGTTAAAACGCTGCAGACGACATAAACGATAGCGATAGTAGAAGCCGCTGAATTAGGATGTTATTGTTGCTGTTTTGAAATGGTGTCGACTTATTGATATTGTAACAAAACTAAAAGAAGAGAAAAACATACAAGGAAAATACTGGATATGCCTAATATTGAACTTTAACAGAACAACCTGAATATTAACGACGTCACGTCGGATATTCGGCAAAGTTTTAGAACAACAAAAAAAACAACCAAAAATGCTTTAAAAACAATGATAAATACATCAAACACTAATACCAATCAAGCCTAATCGGGCGCTGAATACTATCGAACCAAAGGATACGAAGATTTACCGACACCGACTTCAAATTTTAGACTCGTGCGAACTGGGTTGTCATGACTTTGGACCTTGCTTGTCACAGCTGTCACTGAGCTATTGTTGCTGTTGAAAGTCATTCCTCATCTTCCCTTTCATTCTCGCACCATCAGCTGCAGTTGTTGAAGAGAAAATCGTGGTGTTATCGCAGCTGTTGTTGCTTATGACTGATGAGAATAGAGGAAGACAAAGAAAAAAACCGACAATGATACTGTGTTTCGCGTGGATAATTAAACTACTGAATCGGTGCAAGACCATATCAGAGATGACTCGAAAATATTGTTGTTGAAGTTGTGAACTTTACCACGCTCTTGCTGCTGTGGAACTACTGAGCTATATGAATCTGGTGTTGTCGTGTTGAAATTGAATCGAACGAATATCGTTAATCCCCTCTCAACCCCTATTATGTCGAAGCCAATGCGGATGGAATTTAAATGTGAGAAATCTTGGAGGTTGTTATTGTTGCGGTCGTGCCCTGTCTAACCCCCTCAATGTGCATTATCATCACCTTCCTCAGCTCGGCATAACCATGACATATTTGGACATTTATCCGTTTTGTGATGATCAGTTTATCAGCAAGATCCAAACCTGTCAAAGAGACGACACAACAAACAGGGACTGATACTCAACGTCGCACAACGAATGGTATGGTTGAAGACTTTTTTGTTGGGTCCAAATTACTAGGTTGCCATCGCAGCTGCTACTTGTGGCGGAGGGCGATCATCTTGCGGGATAGAAATTGGCGATGTTGCCATAACGAAGAGGACTCCAATGGCTAGCGAAAATGAACCTCCACCAGATTCAACGAGTGAAACCGTGCTTGGAACAAGATCCTCGAGTTTATCTATCGGATGTGGATTTTGATAAAGGGGTTTCACGGTTATTGTAGTAGGTGGGGATTTGGTTAAGGTTTGTTGATGTTGGGATGGCAGCGGCCGTTTTGAGTGAGGTGGTTTTGAAGAAGATGGACGGTTGGGTTTGTGAGCTGCGTGGCGGCGGATTTGTGAGACGAAAAAGATCTTTAGGGTTTGGGCGGCCGTTTCGGATACTTTAGAAGGAGATGAACAATTTTCTTCCTCCTTTCTCCTCTAGGGTTTTTTCTCAGCCTTTAAGAAGGGATCCGAGTCCCTCTTCTCCAATCCAAAATGGGCCTAAACTTGGGCCATTCTCCCCCCCCCCCAATTCTAATTCTCTTTCTCTTATTCAATTAATTAATCACTAATAAAACAAACAATCAACTAATCAAACAACATAACTTATAAATAAATCTTAATAATGACAATTATATAAATATTAGCAATTATGTATAAAAACAAACTTAAAATGAAAACATTATTATTTACTTTAAAAAAATAGTAGTAACATTTATTATTATTTTTTAAACAAATAAAAGGTGTAGGAAACTAAAAAAGATTTAATATTCACAAAAATGTCCTTAGGCCACGTGTCACGCTCTCATTGGTCAAAATAATAAAAGTTTGAAAATCCTCCAATGGCAAGCGGACATGTGTCTAAATAGCAATAAATTAAATAGACAATGAAAAGAATACAAAGTGCGAAAATATTTTTAAAAAAGTAGTACAAATTTAAGTTATGACAGATGCCCCTATCTAATTGGCTTAAACCCAGGAAAATGAACTGCTACAACGTTCCCTTTCTCGAGGTAGAAGTCAATTAGATATGAAGAAGACACAGAATTTGTCCAAAAAGAAAAAAAATGCTTGGAAAATGAAGCTGGATATATGTGAACCAATGAGTAAAATGTAAACAACTGTCAAAAAGATCGTCATCACCAAAAGGATGATGGGATGAAACACACACGACTACTACCACTAAAAGGATGATAGAGCAAAACACTGTCGCACAATCTGACATCAATGACCATGACAGACCCCTCACCAAAAGGATGACGTAGCAAAACTCACACTGGCCACTACCACCAAAACGATGATAGGACAAACACTATCGCACAATCTGACATTAATGACTATGACAGACCCACCACCAAAAGGATGATGGAGCGAAACTCACACCGGCCACTACCACCAAAAAGATGATAGGATAAACACTATCGCACAGTCTGACATTAATGACTATGTCAGACCCCCCATCAAAAGGATGACAAAGTGAAACTCACACCGGCCACTACCACCAAAAGGATGATAGGACAAACATTATCGCACAATCTGACATTAATGACTATGACAGACCCACCACCAAAAGGATGACGGAGCGAAACTCACACTGGCCACTACCACCAAAAGGATGATAGGACAAACACTATCGCGCAATCTGACATTAATGACTATGACAGACCCCCTACCAAAAGGATGACAAAGCGAAACTCACACCGGCCACTACCACCAAAAGGATGATAGGACAAATGCTATCGTATAATCTGACATTAATGACTATGACAGACCCACCACGAAAAGAATGACAGAGCGAAACTCACACCGGCCACTACCACCAAAAAGATGATAGGACAAACACTATCGCATAATCTGATATTAATGACTATGTCAGACCCCCCATCAAAAGGATGACGGAGCGAAACTCGCACCGGCCACTACCAACAAAAGGATGATAGGACAAACACTATCGCATAATCTGACATTAATGACTATGACAGACCCCCCACCAAAAGGATAATGGAGCGAAACACACACACAGGTTGCTATCACCAAAACGATGATAGGACAAACACTATCGCACAATCTGACATTAATGACTATGACAGACCCCCCACCAAAAGGATAACGGAGCGAAACACACACACACAGGTTGCTATCACCAAAAGGATGATAGAACGATATAAATTGAAGGTTACCAACACCAAAAGGATGCAGGTTAGGTTTAACCGACGAGGTTCGACTTTCACCAAAAGGATGATAGTAAGGAAATTGACAACGGTCACGCTTGCTGGATACAACTCATTGGGGACACCGAAGAGGAAGATTTGATTGAAACGGATCAACGGGGTACGCCCATCGTCTTGCTTGGAGGTTAACAGTTTTGTTGAAATGATATCACGAGGAACGCCCGTGAACTGAAGAGGATGCCCCTGACTGGGCTGAGTTTGTCTCTGAAGTTTTGTCTTGTCTTGCTCAACAAAAGGTTGAACAACTTCGTGAAAAACACTCATGGCTTTGCTGAAGATGCCCCTGACTGGGCTGAATCATGCACTGAAACTCTTGAATCTTCCCAACAAAAGGTTAAACAGCTTCGTGGGGAATGCCCACGGTCTTGAATGATATGCCCCTGACTGGGCTGTATGTTGATTTGAAGATCTGATCAAACACGAGGTTGAAATACATCATGGAAAGCACCCATGGTCTTGAAAATGATGCCCCTGACTGGGCTGAATCTTGCTTTGAATGTCTTGATTTTCATGGGAGAAACCCACGGTTGCAGAAGATGCCCTTGAATGGGCTGATAATTGCTTTGAAGCTCTTTAATTTCGTGGGAGAAACCCACAGTCTTGCGGAGAATGCCCCTGACTGGGCTAATGACGGTCTTTGAAATCTTTGAGATTGATCCTGGACCTTGACTTGCATTTGCGAATGCTGGATGATAATGATGTTCCATAGCGAATGGAAATGCAAATACAAATGCTGACGCGCAGAGACGCAAAAGCTAGGGAAGATATGATATGATTGGTATGCGTATGATGCAAGATGCTTATGATAATGAACGCGATGCATATGATGCACATGATTGCAGACGGGTAGTTGGAAATGCAGGTGGAGAAGCTATCATGGTGCACTTTTTGTGGTTGCCAATGCGGATTGGACTTCAGGTGGTGGTAGGGATTGATTTCCTCGACACGCAGTTTGTTGAAGACAAATGAAGATGCTCTGGATGCCCCAAGTCTGGGTACTTGGTGGTTTGTTGTGAACTTGCTTCAGAGAAGGTTGCAACTCTGCTTGATAGTTAGAACGACTCGGTCTTGCCCTAGTTTGAACATATTAATGGCTTGCCCAGATTGACTAACTCTGAAGTTGAAGCTGAACTCTGATGACTTGAGATGGCTTTCCCCTGCTCGAGCTGTTTAAATAATTTGCCCCAACCTGTGGATTTTGAAATAGTCTTGCTTCGCATTAGCTGATGAAAGTCAAGTTCCTCCTTAGATTACCCCTTGTTGAAGTGTCTTTGAATACCTAGCACTGTTTTTCAATAAAATTGTACATTCACAAATGGCAATATTAATGCAAAGCTCAATGCAAGTTTTGCAAAAGTGTCATTTTATTGAAGTGTCGTGACAGTGAGACGAATGGACTGTTAGCCCAAACGTTGTGCTGTTTGATTGGTGTAAAAGATATTGCAAACATAACGACACCAATGCTGATGATTAGCATATATGTGAGGAGTCAGGTTACGCAACCTTGCGATAGTATGCTTTCAAAATAAATCTCACCTCAATTAAGTCTTTCGAGGGTTGTAACGTAGTCTGGTTCACGGTTATGAAACAAAGGTATTAGGCTCAAAGTATGATTTGTACCCACCCCTTCTTCTTAATTATCTCCACTCCTACATTCAGTTAACTCCACACTTGTCTTGACGATGTAGACTTGATGATTCAAGGTTTGCTCAATGTGGCAGTCACCTTATTTTGGTTTTGATGGATGTCAGTGACCCTATTGATTTTGATATGGTAATCACTGAATCTTATTATGTTTTTGTTGAGGATTTGAGGACCTCTTTTGCTTTTGTTTTTTATCCCTAACTTTTGCATGGACTGGTTTTGCTTGTCAGGTCCGTCGGGATTGCCTTAATTTTTGCCTAAGTCCCCTTTGAGGTGTTTGACTTAGCAGGCTTTTGACTTTTTTTATTTTTGTTGGAGGACTGTGACTGCCATGTCATGGGTCATTGATGAACAACCATCTTGTCTTTTGAATTTTTCTTTGTGATTCGAGTGCGGATTAACTAAATACTACCCTGCCCCAGGTTAAGTGTAAAGGTTTGAATGTCTGAAGGAAACTGCTACTTCTAGGCTCGAAGTGGTTTACTAGGGATTAACTCCTTATATCTCTGGTGTTTGGGGAATTGAAACAATGCTTGTACATCATTGACGAGATTTTGTTTGAAAGCATACAGTTTGCAATTATGGGTATCTCGTTTTCATCATCCTCCCTCAAATCATGCTAAACAACAATGGATAGAGTGAAGTGAACAAATGTGTCGGTGTTAAGTGAAAAAAATGAGTGAATACGACATAACTAGTTCAAAACATGCATAAACAATACATTAATGAAAACTAAATACAAAATGACAATTGTTCATAGCATACAATACTTAAAAAAATAAAGAAAAATATAAGAAATGCGAAATATGAAATGGCAACATGACTGCCTTCTTTGGGGAATGAACTTGACTGGACTGGATTTGATCTAATTTGCTGCTTGCACTAGCTGGCAGGTGGCATGGGGTTGTTGATGATGTTCGAAGACTTCCCATTGAAGTTGATAGCATCCCTGTTAATCATGTCTTGAACCGTATGCTTGAGAGCCCTGCAGTTCTCAATGGTATGGCCTGGATCGCCCTTATGCAACTCACAATGAGCATTAGCATCATAATCGGCAGGAATGACAGTTGGGGGAGCCAAATCTCTAGGAACAACAACCTTCTTCTCCATTAACTGAGCAGAGATACTAGCATATGTCATTGGTAGGCAATCAAATACCTTATCTGGACTCCATGTTCTCCGTTGGTTTCATCGACGCGGTCGTTGAACGACTTGTTGTTCTGATCCCTTTCTGGTTATGGAAAGGGCTTCGAAGATCTGATCAATCTTTCCGTTGAGAGATTCCAACTCCTTTCTGATGGCTACTTGTTCTCGTTGAATCTGCTCCATCTAGTATTGGCTTCTAGTTGTGTACTGGTGTCGAGTAATCAGCTGGATTTACTGGAGAGGAAGGGAATATAAATGAGCTACTGCTGAAGGAAGGAAAATGCAAGATGCACAACAGATGCAATGCAAGATGCAAGATCTAGGATCAAAGTTCAAACAACTTCTGAAACCGGTAACTCTAACAGATAAGTAACCATAGTTTCTGATCAAAGAAACTAACAAGTAAACCCTATACGAGAAGGTCTAGATATTACCCATAAACCCACTCACGGAATGGTTTCTATGTTTGGTTCCCAGGATCACGGACACTAATCATATCAGTGTCATGCAACAGGTTGGCTGTATTATGGAGATAATAACGATAATGTCTCTCCTGGGAGTGTTGCACCCTAAAATTTGCTCAACCTATTTCACCTGGTTTATGTTTCAATTGCATTATCATTTTCATAGTCAACCATGTACATAGTCCAATCATTTGCATATCATAGCATAGCATGCCTCCAACAAGGGATCAAGGTGTCTATCAAGAGAATAAGCCTAGCTAGGGGTGTTATTTGAGCCTACGAGACTATCCAAGTCATCAGAAATGGGCTGAAACTTTGAGGAGTTTTGAATGTCAACAAGTGGATTTTTCTCCTAACTTGAGGTGTATTGAAGGTCATCAAAGGGGTTGGAAGCATGGAATTGTGAATTGGAAGTATGTACAAAGCTCATGGGATGCTTAGAAGGTCCTATTGAAGATGAGACAAGTCATTGATTCAAGTACCAGGGCCACAATTGAAATGCAGTCAATTAGGGTTTTATCTGGGTCAATCCTAGGTCAACTGAATGGTTGGAGAGCATCAAGGCTTAATTGGAGGATGTGGGATTCATGAATTGATGTGTGGATACATGTATGGTGTTGTTCCAAGGAAAAATCAAAGAATATCAAGAATAGGAGGAGTTGCCAAATTAGGGTTTCAGTGTAAAATCCCTTAATTTAGGCCTAACTTCCAAGCCAGATAAGTCAAAATGCAAGTTTCAAATGGATTCTTGGCCAACATGAAACTTGTATATCTTTTCAATATCTTTAATTTGAGTACTAGAAGTCTTCAAAAAGATATGTAGAACTCAAGTTATGGTTCTTGCAAGTTATGGGTCCCCAGAGGACACTGAAATTTATCTGTGAAAGTCACTTGACTTCCAAGCAACTTTTGCCCATCAAGGAGTTTTCAAATGGATTCTTGGCCAACATAATAATTGTAGGGCTTGATCTTAGATTTAATTTAAGTACTAGAAGTCTTCAAGAGGATTTGTGGAACTCAAGTTATGGTCTTGGCAACCCAAGGGTATTTTCGGAAAGTTGAATTATAGGTCATTTTCCAACATAGGTCAAAATCTCTATCTTCCACTCCTCAAATGGAAAAATGTTCAACATGAGATGTGCTTAGAATGATGTTTTCAGGATAGGAAAGAGTTCATGAGAACTTGGAATTGCTTGTAGCTCAAAATTGAAAAATTGGCCAAATAAGGAAGGATTAAAGTTCATTTAAAGTGACCAATTTTGGGGTTTTTCATTCCAAGGCCAAAATAACACATATGACATATCATTTTGATTGGAATTTTCATTTTAAAAACATTGGCAATAGCATTTTCTTCATTTGGAGTCAATTTCATGGAGTTGTCTTTTGTTGCTTAAAGCATAAGTTACATTTGCCAATTCAAGCAAGGGATCAAATGCAAGGTGCTAGACCATTCAAACACATCCAATATCTCATTAGAGGACAAATTGAGTTCAGAACAAGGTGAATTGAAAGCTGTTATCTGAACTGGTACGAACATAGCATCAAATGAGATTTCATGACATGAGAATTTGAACTTCTCATTAGAGGGATCTAGAACTGTCTAGAAGCTTCAGTAATGTCCTATATAAGCATTAGAAGTGATCCATTGCAGAGGTTGGTGAGAATTGAGAGGAAATTGAGAGTTTGCAATTTCAAATTTCCATTTGCAAACTGAATTCGGTTACAAGTTTTTACTTCGTTTTCCATCCAATTTCTTGATCGCTATAGCTTCCATTAGCATTGGCGATTGATTCCAGAGTGAATTCATAGCAAGAGCATTGAAGAATTGTGAGATAGCATTTGAAATTCTCAGCCTGCAACTCAAGATCGGGTTTCAAGATTCAAGCCATTTCAATTCATCTTTTTGCATACAGAAGCTTGGTTATATGCTAGTGAAGGAATCTGGAGCTTGTGGAAGATTGATTTGAAGGTTCAACCACTCTGTTCATCTCAAATTGTCAGGTATGTAAACTTCAAACCATTGCTTGATATGTGCATGATCATTAGGTTTTAGGTGGTTAGATAGGATGTAGATGATCATAGGAAGCTTTCTGGTAGCTTTAGGATCGATTTAGAGACCAAAACTTAAGTGACATGATTTCTGTTCTTGCTAATATCTTAGTGTTCTTGATGGTATAATCATGGTGTGATAGTGGAATTTGATCAGGGAGAGATGGTGATGAGTATAGGATGATTAATTTTAAGAACGGTGAGATTTCATTTCTGAGCAAATTCTGAAGATTGAATCGTGTTTGGAGAAGGAGAGTGTTTCAATGCTTGTGATTACCATAGTTGAATTGCTGGTAAAATTTAGAGTGAATTAGAGTGTTCATTTTTGGATTTTGGTGAATATTTGATGGAATACGAATTTGAGATGAAGGTGTTCATAACTCTGAGTTTCCATGGCTTTCCCTCCACCCAGACTTTCAAAGGTTGAAGATGATTCAACCACCCTTAGATTCACATAGGACTTTGACCAAAAATGGGATCCAATGGCCACGAATGCACCTCAATTTTGTGAAGAACTCTGATGCTCAAAACGCACCGTTCCACTTATTTGCTAGCTTGGGCTTAAGTGACCTTAGCTGATACCCACACCCCCTTTGGTAGGCCCATAAGAAAACACGCGTGATTTCATTGCTATTTGTACTGTGAACTTTCCTATTTTTCTTTCTTTTTCCCATTTATTTTCTGATGACCTTGGGCTTAGTGCGCGCTTTCTCTTGACACCCCCCTCTGGGCCCAGATGGCTTTTTACGTTGTTTTTAATTGCTATTCAGCACGCACCCATTTGTATTTTTATTTTATCATTTTCATTTCATATAGTTTTTAGGAAAATCATAATAAATTGGAAAATAGGTCTTTTTAGATGGGAGTTTTTTCCTCATCTTCAATATAATCTCAAGAAAATTATAAAAGAATAAAAATGACCTTTCATGCATTTTTCTATTTCTGGTGCATTTTTACCTTTAATTGCTTTTATTTTATTTTCATTGTGTATATACAACTTGCTGAATTTTGTATGATCATTTCCTTTGGTATTTGATGCAATTCTTTTTGTTATAGTTAGAATAGAGTATTAGGTTCCCCCTGGAATTTTACCATATTTTTGTGATTTAATTTAGGTTAGTTTTGAGTGATGAACTTTAGGGTGCCAGGATTAGGGTTTTACAAAACTTAAATGTAGTTTAGGGCATGGTTTGAAGACTTAGGGTTTGATTTAGGCCTTGGGGTTTATGTGGGGTATAGGGTACATAGTTAGGGTCCCTTAGAATTTAATCTAGGATTTTATGATGAGTATTTCCATTTTATTTGATTTTTGCAAATTGGGTGATATTGGTGTGTTTCCCTCTTGGGATGAGTTGTTTTGTTTGTTGGGTTTTGGGCCTTTCAATTGGGTGTTGGGCTTGGGCTTTGCTTGTTGGAGCTAATAAAGACATTGGAGATGATGGGAGACAAAGGATGGAGCTTGGAGCATGAAGATCCTCTCCCTTGAAGGTTGCTTTTGAAGACTTAGGAGATAGGAGATATAGGGAGAGCTTTAGATTAGACTGATTTCTTCTTTCAAACATAGAGAGCTTCCTGTGCCTCTATTCTATCCCATGACACAAGGTCCCCCAAAGAAGTTCCATCTCTTCTTAGGAGGGATGTAGAGCCTGCTTTGGTTGGGTAGAACCTTGAGGATACCTTTCACTTGCTGTGTTAAGATCTTAGTGATTTCCTTGGGTTGTCACTGAGCCTCTTAGCATTCC
This sequence comes from Lathyrus sativus, assembly GCA_963859935.3. Lineage (NCBI taxonomy): Eukaryota > Viridiplantae > Streptophyta > Magnoliopsida > Fabales > Fabaceae > Lathyrus > Lathyrus sativus. The sequence goes on from OZ012741.1 coordinate 161,355,034, forward strand.
AACTTCATGTATTAATTGATTCTCTCCTGTGATTTCTTGCCTTGAAGATGGAAGCCTATTGAAGATGGAGTTCATTGAAGATTGGTGAAGATAAAGCATGTGCCTGTCAAAGCTGGGTATCTGTTGAAGACAAGGGTTTTGCTGCTGTTTGAAGCTGTTTACTTGTTGGGGTTCAGTGCTTGCTAAAGTTGGAGATTTTTGGAGATAAGAGCTTATCTAAAGCTTGGGGATCATTGAAGAGTGAAGATGGGGTCTAACTTGAAGGTGTTACAGTCAACCTTTTGTTGTTAATCAACTGTAGCTGTCAGAGCTGTTACTGTAGGAGCTGGTGTTACTGTCAGAGCTGGTGTTGGGTTTTATTTTCTTTTTTCTGTATTGTCTGTTGGCTTGTTCAATTTGCCCATTTGGTTTGAAGTGAAGCTGTTTCACTTTGCCTATTGTTTTCCCAGGTTCTAGGTTGAGTGAGACTCCATTGCCTCGCTTGTACTGCTGCATCTCATGCATTTTACTGTTTACTGTATCTGCTGTTTCTTTTCCGTTTATCCCCTAGGATATTTGTTTCTCTCTGTGCAAGAGAGAAATATGACAGACATTAGGTTGTCACCCATGCATGACAACATTGCGGTAGTTTTGATTCCCTTTTTCAACCATAGGCGTTTTAGAGCATCTTTCTCCTCTCATCTCAAAACCCTTCAAAAACACATTAATAAGGATAATCGATGCCGTACGCTACGAGCCTTAAGCTATTTGAGAAAGGTTGCTGGAGGGTCACTCTTTAGTAATCTGATTGCTTAATGTGTTACCCTTAGGGTGACATACGACGTAGTCACTCTCAAATCATAGTCTCTAGTGCGTCAGAGATTGCAAACATCATAAAAGACAGTTCTTGCGTAAAAGACTGAAAACAAACATCAAAGTGTCATTTTTGTTCGCTTGGACTCTTAATTAGGAAAAACCCTTTCATAAGGAGATAAAAACATTCAGACAAGGTTGTGTCTTCCGTAGCCCGAACTACGTTTGCTCTGATCTTTCATGCTGTATGAAAGTACGTAGGCATAGGATGCGATATCCTAGCGAGCAACCTTCCCCTCCTTTCCCGTAGGTAAGCGAACTACGTTGACTCTGATTTCTCATTCCATAAGGGAATACGTAGGCATAAAGTGCGATACTTTGCCGAGTCATTTTCTCTTCTTTTTAACCCTTGACCTTTATAGTAGATAGAATAACACACCCTTAGCTAGAAAACAAGCGTGGATCCCGTCGAGTACGACGGACGTGAGGGGTGCTAATACCTTCCCCTTGCGTAACCGACTCCCGAATCCAGGATTTGGTTGCGATGACCATTCCTTTCTTGTTTTGCGTTAGGTTTACTCTGAGCATTTCCTTTCCCTCCTTTGGGATAAATAACGCACGGTGGCGACTCTTCTGTCATAGCCGGCGCCGATTTTCGCAGTAGCGACAGCTGGCAACTCTGCTGGGGACAGGAATATCCCCTATGCGAGTCGATCCTAGCGCTTGTTTTCCCGTCACGGGTGTTGTGTAGATTTACTTTTCCGTCTTTACTTTCCGCATTTTATTATCAGCCTTATATTATTATTGTTGTTGTAGGAAGGGATGATCTGTTGAGAGATAAGCCGGACCTGGGCTTGAGGTTATACCTAGACTTAGAAGTAGAGAGTAGTGGTTAGCTTGCTTGCTTAGCTCGCACCAGCTAGCCGCGAAATCTACGCTCGGACGAGATTCTCTTTGATGCTTCTTGCCTGGCCCTTAGGGCTCGACAAGTTGTCTGACCCGAGGATTGTCGACTCTGGGGACCGATCAATTGGAAGTTGGCTGAGGAGGGCCTCTTCAGGACATGATGATGCCACACCTTCTGGGTATCGTATCATTAGTCTTGAAAGTCTGTGACGCTGACGACCGCATAGGATGCCGTACCTTGTGTCAGTTATTAGGACACCTGCCTGTGAGAGGGGTTGGGGTATGCAGGAAACCAGACCTCTAGAATATTGGTTTTCTCGACAGTGATTCAGTGGTCTGAGATTTGGGTTTCTTCATCAGAGTTTTGTTGTGGGTCCATCGAGACCAGGTTTGAGCAGTATCGTGGGTTTGTTGAGACGGATATTATGGATGGATCTCCTCAGCAACAGATCACTTAATCCCTGTTGCATGTTTGCATGCTGCATTATTGCATACTCATTTTGCATATGATTAACGTGTATTTATGTTGCAGGTGTGTTCATTCCCCTTTAATTCTAGTGTATTTCCTGACCAGACATGGAGTCCATGAAGAGGACAGTTGCTTACCGGTTGCATTCGCCTGATATCAGTTCCTTGCTGGGATTGGTTGCTCTAGCAGATGAGAGAGTGAGGTCTGAGTTCAGGGTATCCTATGGGAGATTGCTTAGTTTGTTGTACAACCCTTCCGCATTTGAGACGACTGGGGTGTATACTTGATGCAGTTTTATGAGCCGCAGCTGAGATGTTTCTTATTTCCCGACTATATTCTGGCACCCACTTTGGAGGAGTATTCCGCTATGTTGGGAGTTCCCGTGTTAGACCAGATGCCCTTCGTACATATTGACGCTGAGCCTGAGTTGGCTACACTTGCTGAGATTGTCAGTTTAGACGCTTCTGAGTTTCAGGGAGGGTTGGTTAAGCTGAACGGAGCTTATGGTTTTCACTTGTATGTCCTGGTTGAGAAAGCTACACAGTGCGCGAAGAATGGATGTTGGGTTGCATTCAGTGCCATTCTAGCTGTCTGCATCTATGGGATTGTCTTGTTTCCTAATGTGCCAGATCTTGTCGACTCAGATGCCTTCTTGATTCTCGCCTCGAAGAATCCAGTTCCTACTCTCTTAGGTGATGTTTATCATTCCATTCATTACAGGAATGAGAAACGTCGTGGCAAGAATGTGTCCTGCTGTCTTCCTCTTTTGTATAGATGGTTCCAGGGGCATCTTCCGAAGACAGGGCCTTTTGTTGATGTTGTTGATACTTTGGATTGGTCTTCCCGGTTGATGGGGCTGTCTGCTGAGAACATCATTTGGTTTGAGTGGAGCATGCTTGGCACCGATATTATATATAGTTGCAGTGGCTTTCCGAATGTCCCCTTGATTGGACGGAAAGGCTGTATTAACTATAACCCTTCTCTACTGGTAAGACAGTTTGGTTATGCTTTGAAGGACGCTCCTATTGAGAAGGAGATACAGGAATCTCTGTATCTCAGGGGCTTATTAGACGGGGTTGTTTTAGTCAGATTGAGACATGCATGGGCTAACATCCATAGGAGGGGGAAAGCGTTGATTGGTAAGAGCAACAACAAAGCTTATGGTCCTTATTTGGCTTGGATCCATGAGAGAGCTAGTGTTTCCTCGATGCCATATCCTGCTGTGGAACCTCTGTATCTTCTAGTGATTAAGGCTCCTACTTCGATAGAGATTGAAAAGTATAACAAATTGTTGGCTGAAAACGAAGAATTGAAGAAAGCCAATGATGAATTAGAGAAGGAGATCTTCCAGTTGCGTCATGTGAAGAATGAAGCTACCTTCACTGTGAAGGAACAAACCGAATTGATTAATAAGTTGAGTTCAGAGTTGATGAAGGAGACCAACAAGAAAGAAAAAGTGGGAATAGCCTTGAACGGTGTTAGCAAGGTGCTTGCTTCCAAAAAGGAACTTTTGAACAAAGCTTATTCCCGTCTCAGCAAATGGGAAAAATTGTGAAATACCACGCTTACCAAGCAGAAGGAGCGTGAAAATGAACTGAAGCTGCAGATTGCCACGCTGGAGGCGCAGGTTAGAGCCCAGGACGCAAAGATTGCTGAAGAGACATCACTTAGGAGCGCTGCGGAGCTTAAAGTAAGTAGCCTTGATGAAAAGCTGAGAAGTTGTGAAGTGAAGGCCGGCTCCAAGAGAAGCAGACCTGACGAGTACTCTGGCGAAGGAACCTGCCAAAACAACGCCGAAAGGTTGAGATCCACTGCCGAGCGGCATGCCTTACTGATTCAAGAGCTAATCTCCAGACTGGGTCGTTCAGAGACGCTGGGGATATTGGAAGACGTCAGAGAGCGCCATTTGGCCTGATTTATCCTTGCCTTGCCTTTATTATTTGTACTTTTATTTTGACCATCGCCAGGCTTGTTGGCCGAGGTCTCTTCAGTTGTATTCAGTTGTACTCTTGTACTCAACCTCTTGGCATTTGTTTATATATGAGGGTTTTCTGATTCCTTGCTTGCTTGATGGGGACTCCATTGTCGTGATGGCTTTCTCTCCGAAACTAGAATCGGGGGGGGGGGGGGATACAACCTGTAGCATATTTACACATTGCATTTGCATACACATTCATATTGCGTTAGTTAATCATGGAATCTGTATCTTATTTACTGCACCTGCAGGTCTTTCAGGATTGACGGTCAGCGCCCACATCGATACTCTACTCGTACCAACTGCAAGAGAATTATGGACCAGATGCAGAATGAGATGCAGGAAATCCGCGAGAAGCTGAATCTTTTCATGCAGACTATGGAGAACATTGCTAAAGGCCAAGAGAACCTCCAGACTTTGGTACAGCCGCTGCTGACGCGAACTAATGTGAATGGCAACAATGATCACAACTCTATGCACGTCGAAACCCTGCATGAGGATGGGCCCCCTACGCCTGTGGTTCCACCTGTGGTGACCCCACCTGTGGTGGTTGTAAGCAATAACGCTGGCGCTGGAAATGGTAACACAACAATGTTGGATTTGGAGATGCCAATCTGGGCGGTGGTAACAACAATGGCGGCAATGGTTTTGGTAACAATGGGTTCGGCTATAATGACCAGGGGTTTGAGTATGGCAATCAGGGCGGAAAGTTCGATTTCAACACTCAGGGTTTCGGCTACGACGGTTGTGGTATCGCTAACCAGGGTTATGGTGGATTTGGTAATATGAATGGTGCTGGGGTGATTCCTGTCAACACTGGGTTTGGACCTGTTAGGGTCAACCAGGGATTCAGTAATGGGGGATGAGGTCCCATGATTAATCAGCAAGGGTTTGGTCGCAACACTGGTTATGACGGGTACGGAAATGAAAATGTGAACTGGGGTGAAGATTGTCAAGAGGACGCCTTTTCTGGAAGAGGCATGGGATTTGAGGGACCCGTTGACAATACTCAGAGGATCAGAATGCTTGAAGAACAGGTGAAAGGTATGGCTAATCAGAATTCTACCAGATTATACATGACTACTATGGGCTTGGTGCCTGGGCTGAGGGTACCACTGAAATTCAAAGCTCCCGCTTTCGACAAATATAAGGGGGACACTTGCCCTAAGGTGCATGTCCACGCTTATTACAGAAGGATGTCCGTGTATTCAGATAACGAAAGGATGCTTATGCATTTCTTTCAAGACAGCCTGTCAGGACCGTCACTCGAATGGTATATGGGGTTGGAGCCCGCTCAAATCAAAACCTGGAAGCAATTGGTGAATGCTTTCGTCATGCATTATAAATATAACAGTGATCTGGCACCGAACCGAGTTCAATTGCAAGGTTTGTCGCAGAAGAGCGGGGAAAGCTTTAAAGAGTATGCGCAGAGATGGCGCGATATGGCCGCAAGAGTACATCCTCCGTTAGCTGAGAGAGAAATGAATAGCATGTTCATTGGGACATTTACGGGGATATATTACGAAAAATTGTTTAATGTTTTGTTGAGCAGTTTTTCAGATTTGATTCTTATGGGTGAGATGGTCGAAGACGGGATTAAGGTTGGAAGATTCCAAGCAGGTGAGTCTACCCCCGCAGGAGGTACCAGGAAATCATTCGGTGGTAGACGAGAAGGTGATTCTAGTGTCGTGTTTGGTGGCAGGGGCCGGGGCAGAGGACGAAGTCAGTATGCTCAACATCAACAGGTAGCTAGTGTTACCATCCCTTATCCACAACAACAACAACAGCAGCAACAGCAGCCGCAGCAGCAGCAACAACAAAGGCAACACCCCGCCTAATGCAGAATCCTAGAGGGCAAGCCAAGGAGAGTATTTGAAACGCCTCCTTCAACATACGCCGAACTGCTTCAAACACTGCTAGGGTTGAATTTGGTCGAGAAAAGGACCATGGCGCCGTTAACGGGCACTCCTCCGTTTGGCTTTGATGCTGGTAAACACTGTGAGTTTCACTCCGGGGCGCCCGGACATGATATTGAAGGTTGTCATGCGTTTAAACATAAAGTCCAAGACTTGTTGGACAGCAAAGCTATCAACTTTGGACAGGCGGGTCCAAATATAGTACAACAGCCTATGCCCAATCATGGGGCAAATGCCATATTGACGGAAGGGAATTTGAATCTAGTGATGGATGTCAGCGAGTTGAAGACACCTTTGTGTGAGGTTAAGAGCAGGTTGATAAAGGGGGGCGTGTTCCTAGGCTGTGATGAATTCTGCTTAGATTGTGGGACCCAGTCAGGGGGTTGTGATGAGTTAAGAAAGGGTATTCAGGCTATGATAAATGAAGGCACGTTGCGATTCGATCGAACTGTAGTTGAAAAGCCTGTAGAGGCGTTATGTGAAAAGCAGAACAATGTTGCAATGGTGACGATTCCAAGGAAAACGATAACAATAACGGCGCCCGCCAGACGACCGACGATCACTATTACCAAAGCGGGGCCAGTCCCTTTTGAAAGTACCAAAGCAGTGCCGTGGACTTACAGGTTGGAGGTATATTGTGACGGTGAGAAAATTGAAGTAAATAAACAACTAGCTGGGGTTGTAGATAATGTTGTCGGAACCGGGGGTATGACCAGAAGTGGGAGAATCTTCATATCGCCTGAGGTAGAGGCAGAAAGATTGGCTAAGGGTAAAGCCAAGGTAAACGAGAGTGGCCCCTCGCAGATAAAGGAAAAGGAAACGTAGGTTAAGGACGTAGAGGAGTTTATGAGGCTCATTCGTAAAAGTGATTACAAAATTGTGGAGCACCTCCAGCAAACGCCATCAAAGATCTCGATCTTGTCACTGCTATTATGTTCCGAGGCCCATCGGAATGCTTTGCTGAAGATCCTAGACACACCATTCGTTCCTCAAGACGTTTCGGTTAATCAGTTAGAAGGGGTGATGGCGCATGTTAATGCAGGGCACAGTTTGGGCTTTACAGATTTTGATTTGACTCCAAGAGGGAGGGAGCACAACATGGCACTGCATGTATCAGTAGAATGCCGGGGCACGGTCATGTCCCATGTTTTAGTGGATATCGGGTCGTCCCTGAATGTGCTGCCGAAGAAAGCAATGATGAAATTGGATATCAGAGGGATTATCTGCACGCCTAGTGATTTAGTGGTAAGAGCGTTCGATGGAACGAGGAGGTCGGTTTTCGGATCAATAATATTACCTCTGCAGGTGGGGCCTGAAATGTTTGAAACTGAATTCTATATAATGGACATCCAGCCAGCGTATAGTTGTCTTCTTGGACGCCCATGGATTCATGCTGCTGGGGCAGTCACATCCACGTTGCACCAAAAGTTGAAGTATATGGTGGGGGATAGCGTCGTCACTGTTTGTGGAGAAGAAGATATTCTGGTTAGCCATCTGTCTTCATTCAGATATGTGGAGGTCGACGGCGAAATACACGAGACGCCCTGTCAAGCATTTGAAGGGCTGAAGATTAAAGACAAAGCTCCAGTACCCAGTAAAGCATCAGATGTGGCTGTGTCATCTTATAAGGAAGCTCAAGCTCTAGTGCAGACAGGCGAGACCAAGGGCTGGGGTTAGGTGTTGGAGATTCCCGTGAAAATGGGCAGATTCAGACTTGGATACCATCCTTCGTCATCAACGTCCTCTTCAGGGGCACCCAAGTTCAGAGGGCCGATAACAATTACACAGAAGGGAGTATGCTATGAGACCATCAATGTTGTTTCCGATTCTGAAGAAGGAGACAGCGACTGTGATATGGACGCGTGGATAAAGCCAAGCGTGCCAGGACAAAGTCTCTGCAATTGGTCTATCCGGGAAACTGTTCCCGTGACAACTAAACAGTAATGATTTGTTTTCTTAATTGTTGAATAATCCTGTGTCCTACCCGGGGCATAATGATTTTGCTTAGGGCCATTTGGTTATGTACATTATATTGTTTAATCATGAAATAAAGGCGTTCTTTTCATATACAAATATTGTGATCCCTGTTTTTCCTGTTTTTGTTTTTAACAATAAAATGGCAATGTGGTTATTTGCTTTGTCTGTGTTTTGAAGCATTTAACCATCTCCTTTGCAGGATTACTATTTCAGATGACATCTATGAACCGCCTATGACTCACTTCGACTTTGAGCACCCGGTATTTCAGGCTGAGGAAGAGATTGTGGAAGATGGCGACGTACCAGAAGAGTTGACCTGGTTATTGAAACAAGAAGAGAGAATCATTCTACCTCATGAGGAAGTCATTGAGATTATCAATTTGGGGTCGGAAGAGGTCGTGAGAAACATCCGTATAGGAGTCGTGCTGCAAAGCGACGTCAAGCGAAGGTTGATTGACATGCTCAAGGAGTACAGTGATATATTTGCTTGGTCGTATGAGTATATGCCAGGGTTGGATAAAGATATGGTTGTTCACCGTCTGCCATTAAAAGAAGAATGTTCGCCTATTAAACAGAAACTCCGAAGAACCAGGCCGGACATGGCTGTAAAGATCAAAGAGGAAGTGCAAAAACAGTGGGATGCTGGTTTCCTAGCCGTTACAAATTATCCATCATGGGTCGCCAATATTGTGCAAGTGCCAAAGAAAGACGGTAAAGTGAGAATGTGCGTAGACTACCGTGATTTGAACAGGGCGAGCCCGAAAGACGACTTTCCACTTCCTGACATTGATGTGCTGGTTGATAACACTGCTCAGTTCTCTGTATTCTCCTTCATGGATGGCTTCTCAGGCTATAATCAGATTAAAATGGCGCCAGAAGACATGGAGAAGACTACTTTCATTACTCCATGGGGAACATTTTGTTACAAAGTAATTCCCTTCGGACTGAAGAACGCTGGGGCAACATATCAACGTGCTATGACGACTCTCTTTCATGATATGATGCATAAGGAGATCGAGGTTTATGTGGATGATATGATTGCCAAATCCCAGACGGAGGAAGAACATTTGGTGAATCTGCTGAAACTATTCAAGAGGCTTAGGAAGTTCAGGTTGAGACTGAACCCTAACAAGTGCGCCTTCGGGGTGAGATCGGGTAAACTGCTGGGGTTTATTGTGAGCGAAAAAGGAATCGAGGTTGATCCTGCAAAGATAAAAGCAATACAAGAGATGCCGACGCCCAAAATAGAAAAAGAAGTGCGCGGGTTTTTAGGGAGGTTGAACTACATTGCTCGGTTCATCTCTCACCTAACGGCCACGTGCGAGCTGTTATTCAAGTTGCTAAAGAAGGATCAGGTTGTGACCTGGAATGAAAATTGTCAGAAGGCGTTCAACAAAATAAAAGAATACTTGCAGGAACCTCCTATTTTGATACCTCCAGTGGCTGGGAGACCTTTGATCATGTATTTGACGATTCTTGAGGGGAGTATGGGTTGTGTTCTCGGTCAACATGACGAGACAGGGCGTAAAGAGAATGCGATATACTATCTGAGTAAGAAGTTCACTGATTATGAGTTGAGATACTCAATGCTTGAAAAAACGTGTTGTGCATTAGCCTGGGCCACCAAGCGTTTGAGGCAATACATGCTGAATCATACAACCATGCTCATTTCGAAGATGGATCCAATCAAATACGTGTTTGAGAAGCAAGCACTCTCCGGGAGAATTGCCCGATGGCAGATGGTGTTAACCGAATACGACATCTAATATGTTTCTCAGAAGGCTATTAAAGGTAGTGTGTTATCGGAGTATCTTGCTGAGCAGCCTATTGAGGACTACCAATCGATGAGGTTTGATTTTCCTGACGAGGATATCATGTACCTAAAGATGAAAGACTGCGAAGAACCGTTGCCGGATGAAGGACCAGAGTTGGGTTCCAAGTGGCAGTTAATATTTGATGGAGCTGTGAATTCCTATGATAGCGGAATAGGGGCAATCATTACCACTCCCCATGGGTCGCACATCCCATTTACTGCTCGATTGACCTTTCCGGTTACCAATAATAAAGCTGAATATGAGGCTTGCATCATGGGTCTTGAAGAAGCGATTGATTTGCGAATTAAACATCTGGATGTATACGGAGACTCCACTCAAGTGGTGAATTAGATAAAAGGAGAATGGGAGACACGTCAGCCCAATTTGATACCATATATGAATTATGCAAGGAGATTATTGCCTTTCTTTGACAAGGTGGAATTGCATCACGTGCCGCGAGCAGAAAATCAAATGGCTGACGCCCTGGCGACATTGTATTCAATGTATAAAGTTAATTTCTGGAACGAGGCTCCCCGGATTGTTATATCTCGGCTTGATAGGCCAACATTCATATTTGCTATTGACGAAGCATCTGATGATAAACCCTGGTACTTTGACATCCAGAATTTCCTGAAGAATAAGGAGTATCCGGCTGGGGCATCCAGTCGCGATCAGAAGACTCTTAGGAGATTGGCTGGTAATTTCTATTTGAACCCGGACGGTGTCCTATACAAAAGGAACCACGACTTGGTGTTGCTACGCTGTGTAGATGAGAAATAGGCGAAGTTGCTCATGGAAGAGATACATGAGGGTACATTTGGTACACATGCTGGTGGGCATGCTATGACAAGAAAACTGCTGCGGGCAGGTTATTATTGGCTAACTATGGAAACAGACTGTTTCAAGTTTGCAAAGAGGTGTCATAAATGCCAGATTTATACGGATAAAGTCCATGTGCCTCCGAGTCCTCTGAATGTGATGTCATCACCGTGGCCATTCTCGATGTGGGGAATTGATATGATTGGTAAGATTGAGCCTACGGAATCCAACGGACACCGGTTCATCTTGGTGGCAATCGATTACTTCACCAAATGGGTGGAAGCAGCATCATATGCTAATGTCACCAAACAAGTGGTAGCCAGATTTATCAAAAGAGATATTATTTGCAGATATGGAATCCTTGAGCGGATTATCACCGACAACGGTTCGAATTTGAATAACAAGATGATGAAAGAGTTGTGTCAGAATTTTAAGATTGAGCATCACAATTCCTCTCCGTACCGACCCAAGATGAACGGCACTGTTGAAGCGGCCAACAAGAACATAAAGAAGATTGTTCAGAAGATGGTTGTGACGTATAAGGATTGGCATGAGATGCTACCTTTCGCTTTGCACGGTTATCGTACGACGGTACACACATCAACCGAGGAAACCCCTTTCTCGTTAGTATACGGAATGGAAGCAGTATTACCGTTGGAGGTTGAGATTCCTTCCTTGAGGGTTTTACGAGATGTCCAACTTGATGAGGCAGAATGGGTAAAAGACAGGTTGAATCAGCTGAGTTTAATGGATGAGAAGAGGCTAGCTTCTCTAGCATACGGTCGGTTATATCAGAGCCGGATGAAGAAAGCGACGATAAGAAGATATGTCCGCGAAGCTTTCAGACGGGCGACCTTGTGCATAAAAGGATTCTCCCGCCACAAACAGATCACAGGGGCAAATGGACGCCGAACTATGAAGGTCCATACATTGTCAAAAAAGTCTTCTCAGGAGGAGCTTTGTTGTTGTCCACCATGGATGGTGAAGACTTTACGTCGCCTGTGAATTCGGACGTAGTTAAAAAATACTTTGCTTAAAATTGACCCGCTGGACAAAAAAAAGAGAGTCCAGGCAAAAATGGGGCATCCCGGCGAACCATGAAAAAAATGAATAAAAGGTTCGGGCAAAAGTTAGGGATAAAATTGAAAAGATGTACACCCGCGAGGTCGAAAACCTGCATTGGGCGACTTCGGCAAAAAAGGGTATCCCGGTGAATTGAAAACCCGCAAAGGGCGGTTCACGCAAAAGTTAGGGATTTGAAAAGCAAATGACTGCGTTCCGAATTTGATACTGCATTGCTTAGTTGGTTTGGGAGTACCTGAGGGTTCATTTTTCCGACACCATCTCTTCCTAAAATTGAATACCGGGAAAGCGCCAGAGTCAGGCGAGTCATAGGAGGATCAGTTCGTGATGTTTGTCTGCACCACATTGCCGACATGTATACAACTGTTGTTCTGTATCTTTATACTTTTGTGCATATATGTATGTGTATGTGCGTAACTTCCTCTTTTCAGGAGTTGCATCCGGTGTACAAAACTTTGCCTATTTAGAGGCTTGTTATTAATAAAACATGTTATTCAGTATTTGATGTTTGTGCTTTACTGTTTTGTATGTGGAAAACGCCGATGTTTTTTGATAAACTTGCACTTGCATAACTTTGCTGGCCCTTGCCAATAATTGCTAAAACTTCGAATTGACTGAAGTAATGTCGCGAACGCTAACCCGAATAGGTTTAGTTGTATAGATTTGTGTTATCTCGTTTGTGTTTTGCAGGGTTCTTACCTTTGAAGCGAGCGATCAGAAGATTGTATCCCCCAGCTTGAATCTCTTGATGAAGGACCTGACTTTATTTGACGTTATTCCCAGCAGGTCGCACCTCACCCCCCAGAGAGGTTGAGATGATGTTATCCCTTACCGAAGGAAGGATTAGTTTCCCCAGAAGAGTATTCTTATGGAAGCTGTCCAAGAGATATCCCCAGCCAGTCAAAATCAGTATCCCCTGTAGAGGTTGCACTCCCCAGAGAATCGAGTATGCGAATGATCAATCCCTAGCTGGGAGAATTCCCGCAGTGTTTAACCAAGTCATAGTTGGTTCGGAAGGATTATCCTCAGCGGAGTAGTAGCTCCGAGTTTGTAAGCTGTGCCCAGACAGTGCGTTTCCCCCAAAAGGTGCATCTTTCCCCGGCCGAGTCGCCTCTTCCCCAGCTGAGTTACTCTCCCCAGCCGAGGACGTTCATTCCTCCCAGTGGAAATCGAAGTTTAATCTCTCCCCGGTGGAGTGGGTTGTATGACCGGCATTTATTTTGCCGGAATACTTTTTCATCCCCAACATGGTGGTATTTGTCTTCAGCATTCCGTGTTGAATAAGCAAGTCTATCAGAGTTTCCCCAGCAGCCTGAACCTGCATCTGCATTTGCATATAGTGTCATACTTGCATCTACCCAAACGCGTAGCATATCCGTGCTGCACGGAGCATTACGCCATTGTCAAACATGCGCATTTTAAAACATAAGCCAGGTTGGTTAACCTTTGGTTTTCAAGTGTTGTTTCCCTTGCAGGTGGAGGGAGCTCTTGCTCAGATCAATTACCAAATATTAAAGGTCTCAGCATGAGACATGTGATGATAATGTTCGTCTTATCATTATTCCCCACAGAGTTGCTTGTTTAAGTTTCTCTTACCCCTCCAGCGGAGCGTTCCTTCTAGATTGTTGTTATGACAGTAAGCAAAAGATTTCGTGAATCAAGATTTCTGAGGTGGCCGCTTACGTTGAAGTAGGTGTCTGGAAGATTCGCTTCAGAACATCCCCAGTAAAGTCCTTCTCAAATTTGATACCATGTTAGCACCAAAGTTTGAAGATTGAATCAGTTATATTGCTACCCATTTGATTGATGGAGTCCGCTGCTGCAAAGAATCGACAGAGAAGCTATATCAGTGTTATTTTCCTGTGGTGGTGACAGAGTTATTTTCCTGTAGTGGTGACAGAGTATTACCCGTAGCGATGGCGGTGTTATTTTCCTGTAGTGGTGACAGAGTATTACCCGTAGCGATGGCGGTGTTATTTTCCTGTAGTGGTGACAGAGCATTACCCGTAGCGATGGCGGTGTTATTTTCCTGTAGTGGTGACAGAGTATTACCCGTAGTGATGGCGGTGTTTTTTTCCTGTAGTGGTGACAGAGTATTACCCGTAGCGATGGCGGTGTTATTTTCCTGTAGTGGTGACATAGCATTACCCGTAGCGATGGCAGTGTTATTTTCCTGTAGTGATGACAGAGTATTACCCGTAGCGATGTCGGTGTTATTTTCCTGTAGTGGTGATAGAGCATTACCCGTAGCAATGGCGGTGTTATTTTCCTGTAGTGATGACAGAGTATTACCCGTAGTGATGGCGGTGTTATTTTCCTGTAGTGATGACAGAGTATTACCCATAGTGATGGCAGTGTTATTTTCCGGTAGTGATGACAGAGTGTTACCCCTAGCGATGGCGGTGTTATTTTCCGGTAGTGATGACAGAGTATTACCCGTAGCGATGGCGGTGTTATTTACCCGTAGTGGTAGCAGAGTTATTTTCCTATATCATGGGCAGAGTCGTGTTTTGTTGGCAGAGTTACTTCCCTAGCAAAAGCGTCAGAAAGATTGTATGATGTTAGTAGAGTTATTCATACCCATTTGGTTGATGGAGTCACGTGAAAAAATGATGATCAGTTGTGTTTGCATAGAAGGATAAGATACTATAAATGGACAGAGACGTTATACATCTTGAGTCGCTAGAGTCAAGTACTGTTACGATCGACAGAGAGGTGGTGTTGTCTGTATTGATAGAATTAGTCCATGGCAAGATGGAATGTTTTGGTAGGTTTTGTTCCCCAAACGGTTGTGTAGTTTATCTCTGCGGTTGGCAAATTTCCGGGTTCTTGGTATTCAACCGTCTCGTACCTCGAATGTTTGAAGGCCGTTCGCTCTTCACCCAGTCGGGTCCAAGCCGTTTGAATAGGGGCAGCTGTTGCACCCTAAAATTTGCTCAACCTATTTCACCTGGTTTATGTTTCAATTGCATTATCATTTGCATAGTCAACCATGTACATAGTCCAATCATTTGCATATCATAGCATAGCATGCCTCCAACAAGGGATCAAGGTGTCTATCAAGAGAAGAAGCCTAGCTAGGGGTGTTATTTGAGCCTAAGAGACTATCCAAGTCATCAGAAATGGGCTGAAACTTTGAGGAGTTTTGAATGTCAACAAGTGGATTTTTCTCCTAACTTGAGGTGTATTAAAGGTCATCAATGGGGTTGGAAGCATGGAATTGTGAATTGGAAGTATGTACAAAGCTCATGGGATGCTTAGAAGGTCCTATTGAAGATGAGACAAGTCATTGATTCAAGTACCAGGGCCATAGTTGAAATGCAGTCAACTAGGGTTTTATCTGGGTCAACACTAGGTCAATCCTAGGTCAACTGAATGGTTGGAGAGCATCAAGGCTTAATTTGAGGATGTGGGATTCATGAATTGATGTGTGGATACGTGTATGGTGTTGTGCCAAGGATAAATCAAAGAGAATCAAGAATAGGAGGAGTTGCCAAATTAGGGTTTTAGTGCAAAATCCCTTAATTTAGGCCTAACTTCCAAGCCAGATAAGTCAAAATGCAAGTTTCAAATGGATTCTTGGCCAACATGAAACTTGTAGAGCTTTTCAACAGATTTAATTTGAGTACTAGAAGTCTTCAAAAAGATTTGTAGAACTCAAGTTATGGTTCTTTCAAATTATGGGTCCCCAGAGGACACTGAAATTTATCTGTGAAAGTCACTTGACTTCTAAGCAACTTTTTCCCATCAAGGAGTTTTCAAATGGAATCTTGGCCAACATAAGAATTGTAGGGCTTGACCATAGATTTAATTTGAGTACTAGAAGTCTTCAAGAGGATTTGTGGAACTCAAGTTATTGTCTTGGCAACCCAAGGGTATTTTGGGAAAGTTGAATTATAGGTCATTTTCCAACATAGGTCAAAATCTCTATCTTCCACTCCTCAAATGGAAAAATGTTCAACATGAGATGTGCTTAGAATGATGTTTTTGGGCTAGGAAAGAGGTCATGAGAACTTGGAATTGCTTGTAGCTCAAAATTGCAAAATTGGCCAAATAAGGAACGATTAAAGTTCATTTAAAGTGACCAATTTTGGGGTTTTTCATTCCAAGGCCAAAATAACACATATGACATATCATTTTGATTGGAATTTGCATTTTAAAAAAATTGGCTATAGCATTTTCTTCATTTGGAGTCAATTTCATGGAGTTGTCTTTTGTTGCTTAAAGCATAAGTTACATTTGCCAATTCAAGCAAGGGATCAAATGCAAGGTGCTAGACCATTCAAACACACCCAATATCTCATTAGAGGACAAATTAAGTTCAGAACAAGGTGAATTGCAAGCTATTATCTGAACTGGTATGAACATAGCATCAAATGAGATTTCATGACATGAGAATTTGAACTTCTCATTAGAGGGATCCAGAACTGTCTAGAAGCTTCAGTCATGTCCTATATAAGCATTAGAAGTGATCCATTGCAGAGGTTGGTGAGAATCGAGAGGAAATTGAGAGTTTGCAATTTCAACTTTCCATTTGCAAACTGAACTCGGTTACAAGTTTTTACTCCGTTTTCCATCCAATTTCTTGATCGCTATAGCTTCCATTAGCATTGGTGATTGATTCCAGAGTGAATTCATAGCAACAGCATTGAAGAATTGTGAGATAGCATTTGAAATTCTCAGCCTGCAACTCAAGATCGGGTTTCAAGATTCAAGCCATTTCAATTCATCGTTTTGCATACAGAAGCTTGGTTATATGCTAGTGAAGGAATCTGGAGCTTGTGGAAGATTGATTTGAAGGTTCAAGCACTCTGTTCATCTCAAATTATCAGGTATGTAAACTTCAAACCATGGCTTGATATGTGCATGATCATTAGGTTTTAGGTGGTTAGATAGGATGTAGATGATCATAGGAAGCTTTCTGGTAGCTTTAGGATCGATTTAGATGATCATTTGGTGAAGATTTGATGGAATACGAATTGGAGATGAAGGTGTTCATAACTCTGAGTTTCCATGGCTTTCCCTCCACCCAGACTTTCAAAGGTTGAAGATGATTCAACCACCCTTAGATTCACATAGGACTTTGACCAAAAATGGGATCCAATGGCCACAAATGCACCTCAATTTTGTGAAGAACTCTGATGCTCAAAACGCACCGTTCCACTTATTTGCTAGCTTGGGCTTAAGTGACCTTAACTGATACCCACACCCCCTTTGGTAGGCCCATAAGAAAACACGCGTGATTTCATTGCTATTTGTACCGTGAACTTTCCTATTTTTCTTTCTTTTTCCCATTTATTTTCTGATGACCTTGGGCTTAGTGCGCGCTTTCTCTTGACACCCCCTCTGGGCCCAGTTGGCTTTTTATGTTGTTTTTAATTGCTATTCAGCATGCACCCATTTGTATTTTCATTTTATCAATTTCATTTCATATAGTTTTTAGGAAAATCATAATAAATTGGAAAATAGGTCTTTTTAGATGGGAGTTTTTTCCTCATCTTCAATATAATCTCAAAAAAATTATAAAAGAATAAAAATGACCTTTCATGCATTTTTCTATTTCTGGTGCATTTTAACCTTTAATTGCTTTTATTTTATTTTCATTATGTATATCCAACTTGCTGAATTTTGTATGATCATTTCCTTTCGTATTTGATGCAATTCTTTTTGCTATAGTTAGAATATAGTATTAGGTTCCCCCTGGAATTTTACCACATTTTTGTGATTTAATTTAGGTTAGTTTTGAGTGATGAACTTTAGGGTGCTAGGATTAGGGTTTTACAACACTTAGGTGTAGTTTAGGGCATGGTTTGAAGACTTAGGGTTTGATTTAGGCCTTGGGGTTTATGTGGAGTATAGGGTACATAGTTAGGGTCCCATAGAAATTAATCTAGGATTTTATGATGAGTATTTCCATTTTATTTGGTTTTTGCAAATTGGGTGATATTGGTGTGTTTCCCTCTTTAGATGTTGTTTTGTTTGTTGGGTTTTGGGCCTTTCAATCGGGTGTTGGGCTTGGGCTTTGCTTTTTGGAGCTAATAAAGACATTGGAGATGATGGGAGACAAAGGATGGAGCTTGGAGCATGAAGATCCTCTCCCTTGAAGGTTGCTTTTGAAGACTTAGGAGATAGGAGATATAGGGAGAGCTTTAGATTAGACTGATTTCTTCTTTCAAACATAGAGAGCTTCCTGTGCCTCTATTCTATCCCATGACACAAGGTCCCCAAAAGAAGTTCCATCTCTCCTTAGGAGGGATGTAGAGCCTGCTTTGGTTGGGTAGAACCTTGAGGATACCTTTCACTTGTTGTGTTAAGATCTTAGTGATTTCCTTGGGTTGTCACTGAGCCTCTTAACATTCCAACTTCATGTATTAATTGATTCTCTCCTGTGAGTGCTTGCCTTGATGATGGAAGCCTATTGAAGATGGAGTTCATTGAAGATTGGTGAAGATAAAGCCTGTGCCTGTCAAAGCTGGGTATCTGTTGAAGACAAGGGTTTTGTTGCTGTTTGAAGCTGTTTACTTGTTGGGGTTCAGTGCTTGCTAAAGTTGGATATTTTTGGAGATAAGAGCTTATCTAAAGCTTGGGGATCATTGAAGAGTGAAGATGGCGTCTTACTTGAAGGTGTTACTATCAACCTTTTGCTGTTAATCAACTCTAGCTGTCAGAGCTGTTACTGTAGGAGCTGGTGTTGCTGTCAGAGCTGGTGTTGGGTTTTATTTTCTTTTTTCTGTATTGTCTATTGGCTTGTTCAGTTTTCCCCTTTGGTTCGAAGTGAAGCTGTTTCACTTTGCCTATTATTTTCTCAGGTTCGAGGTTGAGTGAGACTCCCTTGCCTCGCTTGTACTGCTGCATCTCATGCATTTTACTATTTACTGTATCTGCTGTTTCTTTTCCGTTTATCCCCTAGGATCTCTATTTCTCTCTGTGCAAGAGAGAAATATGACAGACATTAGGTTGTAACCCATGCATGACAACATTAGGGTAGTTTTGATTCCCTTTTTCAACCATAGGCTTTTTAGAGCTTCTTTCTCTTCTCATCTCAAAACCCTTCAAAAACACAGTAATAAGGATAATCGATGTCGTACGCTACGAGCCTTAAGCTATTTGAGAAAGGTTGCTGGAGGGTCACTCTTCAGTAATCTGATTGCCTAGTGTGTTACCCTTAGGATGACATACGACGTAGTCCCTCTCAAATCATAGTCTCTAGTGCGTCAGAGATTGCAAACATCATAAAAGACCGTTCTTGCGTAAAAGACTGAAAACAAACATCAAAGTGTCATTTTTGTCCGCTTGGACTCTTAATCAGGAAAAACCCTTTCATAAGGAGATAAAAACATTCAGACAAGCTTGTGTCTTCCGTAGCCCAAACTACGTTTGCTCTGATCTTTCATGTTGTATGAAAGTACGTAGGCATAGGATGCGATATCCTAGCAAGCAACCTTCCCCTCCTTTCCCGTAGGTAGGGAAACTACGTTGGCTCTGATTTCTCGTTCCAGACGGGAATACGTAGGCATAAAGTGTGATACTTTGCTGAGTCATTTTCTCTTCTTTTTAACCCTTGACCTTTAGAATAGATAGAATAACACACCCTTAGCTAGAAAAAAAGCGTGGATCCCGTCGAGTACGACGGACGTGAGGGGTGCTAATACCTTCCCCCTGCGTAACCGACTCTCGAATCCAGGATTTGGTTGCGATGACCATTCCTTTCCCGTTTTGCGTTAGGTTTACTCTGAGCGTTTCCTTTCCCTCCTTTGGGATAAATAATGCACGGTGGCGACTCTTCTGTCATAGCCGGCGCCGATTTTCGCAGTAGCGACAGGGAGGAGTCCTCATGTTAGGCCCACAAGGAGCAAATCCTCGGGGACTAACACTAGACGACCACCATTATTGGAACTGGTGCTAAAAAAGGTTCCCAGAATCATGGACCCTTCATTAATCAAGTCATGCAACAGACTAGCTGTATTACAACAAGATCTACGAATAGGTCTCCCTAGAGAAGCTTTCATGCTAGGCCCACAAGAAGCAAGTCCTCGGAGACTAACACTACTCGACTACCAATTCTAAACTATGCGTTCTCTCTGCTTTTACCTAAGCTCGGGCGTAAAGCTTTACTTATGATGTCATCCCAAACACAAACAGGCAAACAAGATAACAAGCATAAATAAAAAACACAAGATAACAAATACATAAACGAAAAGAAAAACAAATAAAAACAACACTCCTCACAAAACCAAAAGATAGGCTCGACTCTCTCTTGCATGGAGAAATGTCCCCAGCAGAGTCGTCAGCTGTCGTACCTCGCGTGAAAGGCGCGAAAATGCGGTTCAACAGAGTCGCCATCGAACTTTATTTTTCCCGAATAAACGGAAGAGAAAAATATCGAGAAAACCTCTTAAAACGAAAGGATAGGAACAGGGCTTTCGCAACCACGTTTCGAGTTCGGGAGCCGGTTACGCAAGGGGAAGGTATTAGCACCCCTTACGTCTGTTGTACTCAACGGGAACCTCTTAGGGTATTTTGTGGTGAGTGTTGTCTAGGTTTACTTGTTTTTCTTCTCGTTGATAAAGGAGAATTGGTAGGGTAAAAGATTAAAGATACTAAAGGGAAAATGGGTGGTTAGAAGATAGGGTGCTCGCCAAGGATTGGGGCCCTTGTGTCTACGTATACTCATTCAGACGAGAATGAGAAATCAGAGCGTCGTAGTTCGACTACGGGAAAGGATGGGAAAGTATGGACGAAATCATAGAGGAAGGAAGAAGTGTGCTCGCCAAGATCATCGCTATCTTGTGCCTACGTATCTTACATTTAGACGAGAATGAAGAATCAGAGCAGTTGTAGTTCGTGGTAACGACCACGAAAACAAAAGGGGAAACATGAGGATGGATAGAAGGTTGAGAAAGACAAAAGAATGACTGACAAGCAACCCAAAAGTGTGCCTCAAGAGCTTGTCACCCAAGAATTCAAGGAATGCGAGATTCCAAGAACTCCATTCTTTCGGAAACTGGGTTGAATAGGTTGAAGATAAGGGGTTGGATGTTTTGAAATCGAAGGAATGAACTAATAACCACTCAAGGGTGCGCCTCGAGAGTTACTCATTCGAATATTCAAAGAATGCTAGATTCTAAGAATATCCCTCTTTCGTAAGTTTAAAAAACATTTGTAGAAAGATTGAATCGAAAACGGAATGCGAGGCAAAACGAGGTTGGTTTTGAAAATGTCTCGACAACGTGTCGAGGAATTGATTGAAGACGGAACCGACTTGACGACGTGTCAAGGGTTAAGATTGTGAGAAAACGATATTAGTCCCTAAGGGTGCCCCTAATATCGAAACCACAAGGAATTATGAAGTGTGTGCGAAATATCGACGGTTGCGAATGCGTACGAGCATTTGACTTAGGAGAATGTTTGAAAATGATTTGGTTTGAAAAGGTCGAAAGATTGAGTGAATAATAACTCAAGAGCGTGCGTCGAGAATTATTCACTCGAAGATTCAAGGAATGCTAGATTCCGAGAACCTCCTTCTTTTGAAGTTTGAATTGATAAAAATGTTGAGAAAATAATTTGAATCGAATCGAGGGTATGAAAAGGGTTTATGGTATGAGAAGTGAGAATACGAGATTGGATTTGAGAAGTATAGGAGAAATGACGATTATTTAGTAAATGAGACATCGGTCCCACAACCAATTAATCAGGATATTATCGAGATGCTAGATCTTGACGACACCTTTTTCATTTGAAAATGTTTGGACGAACAATGGAAACATCACATGGAATGCTAGATTCTTATGATATTTCTTTACCCAAAAAACATACTAGAACGAAAAATTGAATGATAAATTACCAAGGCGTACGCCTTAATAATGATCATCGAAAACCCAAGAAGTGCTTGACATCAAGGATTTAGTTTGCTTTGAAAAAGTACTCGACGTGAGTCGAGGTTTAAATTTAAATTTTAAACGTGTGCACTAGCAAAGTAGGCTAGTCTTCTAAGTGACCAATTAGAAGTAATTGATCAAATAGGTGTCACTGTAAGGAAGCCCAGGATTAAGCTTTAAAATGTTGTGTATGGTGATCAAAGGTTGACGGCGAGGCTTTAAAAGCACTCGACTTACATGGGTGGAAAGGGCTCGATAAATCGAGAATTTAATTTTAAAAATGATTTTGAAGCATAAAAGCATAAGTAAGAAAATTAACTATTACATTTAGAGGGAGAAAGGTACCTTGTTATCGAATGGAAATGAAATAGAGCGAACCAAATTTTTAGAATCTTTTGGTCCTAATCCGAACATATCCAACAACATCAAAATGGATCAAAGTTTATTAAATCATTTAATTATATTAATCTGAATTAATTACTAAAATTATTCGAATGAATCAAATAATTAAATTAATTAAAAATGATTAATAAAGTTAAATAATTAATTAATTGGGCACATCCAAATAAATCAAATCTCCAACAAATTACTTTAGTCTTTATGGTGTCTCCTAAACTTGCAGCTTTATTTTGTGCTATCTCATTGCAATTCTCACTGTTACCACATAATTTATCGATAGAGTTAAACCGCAAAGCCTCTTTAACACAAAGCCATTCTACCCAAAGTAATACGATACGCTATCAGCACACACTCAAGTTAAAATGCTGCAGACGACATAAACGATAGTGATAGCAGTAGCCACTGAATTAGGATGTTATTGTTGTTGTTTTGAAATGGTGTCGACTTATTGATATTGTAACAGAACTAAATGAAGAGAAAAACATACAAGGAAAATACCGGATATGCCTAATATTGAACTTTAACAAAACAACCCGAATATTAACGACATCACGTCGGATATTCGGCAAAGTTTTAGAACAACAAAAAAAACAACCAAAAATGCTTTAAAAACAATGATAAATACATCGAACACTAATACCAATCAAGCCTAATCGGGCGCTGAATATTATCGAACCAAAGGATACGAAGATTTACCGACGCCGACTTCAAATTTTGGACTCGTGCGAACTGGGTTGTCATGACTTTGGACCTTGCTTGTTACAGTTGTCACTGAGCTATTGTTGCTGTTGAAAGTCGTTCCTCATCTTCCCTTTCATTCTCGCACCGTCAGCTGCGGTTGTTGAAGAGAAAATCGTGGTGTTGTTGTAGCTGTTGTTGCTTATGATTGATGTGAATAGAGGAAGATGAAGAAAAATAACCCGACAATGATACTGTGCTTCGCGTGGATAATTTAAACTACTGAATCGGTGTAAGACCATATCAGAGATGACTCGAAAATATTGTTGTTGAACTTGTGAACTGCACCACGCTTTTGCTGTTATGGAACTACTGAGTTATATGAATCTGGTGTTGTCGTGTTGAAATTGAATCGAATGAATATCGTTAATCCCCTCTCAACCCCTATTGTGTCGAAGCCAATGAGGATGGAATTTAAATGTGAGAAAGCTTGGAGGTTGTTATTGTTGCGGTCGTGCCCTGTCTAACCCCCTCAACGTGCATTATCATCACCTTCCTCAGCTCGGCATAACCATGACATATTTGGACATTTATCCGTTTTGTGATGATCAGTTTATCAGCAAGATCCAAACCTGTCAAAGAGAGAACATAACAAACAGGGACTGATACTCGACGTCGCACAACGAATGGTATGGTTGAAGACTTTGTTGTTGGGTCTAAATTACTGGGTTGCCATCGCAGCTGTGTCGCTACTGCGAAAATCGGCGCCGGCTGAACAGAAGAGTCGCCACCGTGTGTTATTTATCCCAAAGGAGGGAAAGGAAATGCTCGAAGTAAACCTACCGCAAAGACGGGAAAGGAATGGTCATTGCAACCATATCCTGGATTTGGGAGTCGGTTACGCAAGGGGAAGGTATTAGCACCCCTCACGTCCGTCGTACTCGACGGGGTCCACGCTTGTTTTCTAGTACGAATCATTATTCTATCTATTCTACAGGTCTGGGGTTAAAAGAAAAGAAAATGACTCGGCAAAGTATCGCACTTTATGCCTACATATTCCCGTCTGGAACGAGAAATCAGAGTCGACGTAGTTCGCCTACCTATGGGAAAAGGAGGGGAAGGTTGCTTGCTAGGACATCGCATCCTATGCCTACGTACTTTCATACAACATGAAAGATCAGAGCAAACGTAGTTTGGGCTACGGAAGACACAAGCTTGTCTGAATGTTTTTTATCTCCTTATGAAAGAGTTTTCTCCTGATTAAGAGTCCAAGCGGACAAAAATGACACTTTGATGTTTGTTTTTTAGTATTTTACGCAAGAACTGTTTTTTATGGTGTTTGCAATCTTTGACGCACTAGAGACTATGATTTGAGGGCGACTACGTTGTATGTCACCCTAAGGGTAACACACTTAGTAGTCAGATTACTGAAGAGTGACCCTTCAGCAATCCTCTCTCAAATGGCTTAAGGATCGTAGCGTACGACATCGATTAGCCTTATTACTGTGTTTTGAATTGTTCTGAGATAGAAGAGAAAGAAGTCTAAAAAATCCTAGGGTTGAAAGGGAATCAAAACTACCCTAATGTTATCATGCATGGATTACAACCTAATGTCTGTCATAATTCCCTCCTGCACGGAGGAAATCAGAGATCCTAGGGGATAAACGGAAAAGAAACAACAAAAATACAATAATCAGTAAAATGCATGAGATGCAGCAAAACAAGCGAGGCAAAGGAATCACTCAACCTCGAACCTAAGAAAGCAACAAGAAAAGTGAATCAACTTCACTTCAAGCCTAAAGGGCAAGCAGCACAAGCCAACAGACAATACAGAGAAAAACAAAAGATACAGAGGAGGCAGCCCAAGCAGCAGCAACAAACTTCTACAACAAACAGCAACAACACGCTCTGAACAGCAACGTTGAAATGACAGCAAAGGTCTTATCTTTGAGCTAGATTCCATCTTCAAGCTTCTTCAATCTTCATCTCCAAGCTTTAGCAAGCACACTCCTAGAAGATATTTTTCATCAAGATCAAGTTGCAATGTTGGCATACTTGCTGAAAACCAAAGGAATTCAACAAGAACCAACATCGAAGTGGAAGTGTATCCTCAAAAGTTCTACTCTCTAGGGTATGCCCCACTTCCCTCCTAAGGAGAGATGGAAATTCCCTAAGAGGAATTTTCATCATAGGATAGAATAGAAGCAAACAATGCATTCTATGTTTGATGGAAGAAATGAGCTAATTCTACAAAAGCTCTCCTTAAAAGCCTGATTCTATCAACTCCTAAAACAAACTTAAAAGAGAAAGAAAGCTCCACTCCAAGCCCCACTCTTCTAGCCAAAGCATCTTCATCATGTCCAAAAGCTCCTCTAAAAAGGAATCCAAAGTCTTCAAGCTCCAAGTCCACCAAACGCTCCAAACAAGGCAAAGCACTCAAGAGAGAACACCGAAAGCAACAATCATTTGCAAAACCCAAAAAAAATAGCAAGCTTATTGTAAAATTATAATAAACTTCCTATGTGAACATGCATGTTTGAACATTCTAAAATTCTAGAATCAGGACCTAAATCAATTTCTAGGTCATCTAAACAATTACTAAATGAAATTTAGTCATGGGAAACCATTATTTGGGAAGGCTCTAAACTACGCACCTAAAACAGAATCTAATCAATTTTACAAATTCTAAGAAACTTCCTGGGGAAACCTATGGATGTCCTCTAAATCATATCGAAATAATCAGCTCAAAAGCATAAAGCATCAAAGAGAACAAAATTAAACAAACATCAATATCAATTATGCATAACAATGGATATTAGCACAAAAGAAAATTCGTAACTAATTCAAATAAAATCCTAAAAATGCAAACTCAACTCCTACAGTTTCTTAAGACAATCAAGATCTACAGAAAACAATTTCATAATTTTTCGATCATTTTTACTATTTTTAACGCAATTAATCCAAACAGCTAATAAAACAGAAATAAAAGAACGAAAATGAATTAAATTAAATTTCACATACCGGCTTCGGAGCGTCGAAACGGAGTAGTTGGAGCTCGTTTTTTCTTGCCAAAAAGTGCGGAAAACCTTGGAAGTTTGTTGGAGAAGATTAAATTCTTGATAACTCTTGAAAATGCTTTGATCTCTCACTTTTTCTCTTCCAAACTCCAATGTCAATCTATGGTTTTTGCGCAAATGAATCACCAACCCCTTGCTTTGAACCTCTTCACAAGTATATATAGAATGTATTTGAAGACCCTAGAAAGTTCTAGATTGATCCAATGAGAATGTATTTGAAGACCCTAGAAAGTTCTAGATTGATCCAATGAGAATGTATTTGAAGACCCTAGAAAGTTCTAGATTGATCCAATGAGAATGTATTTGAAGACCCTAGAAAGTTCTAGATTGATCCAAGGAGAAAATCAACTTCTCATGTCATGAAAATCTCTTCTTATGCTATGCACATACCATCTCATGTTTTTGGCTTGCAATTCACTTGGTTATGAGTTTAAATTCTCTCCAAATGAGATATTGGAGGTGTATGGATGGAAAGGAGCCTTGCATTTGCTTGGAAGTGTGGTTTTGCAATTGTGCCTTATGGTTCAAGTAATCAATTTACAAAGCAAGTCCTTGAAATAACCCTCAATTCAAAATTGTGGCAATGCCATTTTCTTTAAAATTCATTTTACAATAAAATTGGTATGTCATATGGCTTGTTTGTGACCTCTAACCCAAAATTTGATTTTTTTCACCACACTTTATTTGACTTATTCCCTTTTTTTAGGTCATTTTAAGTGACTTTTTTGAAATAAGCCGATCAATCCACTATGATGACTTATTTGACCTAAAAACATCATTTTAAGCACATTCCATGTTGAACAATTTTTTATTTGAGAAGTGGAACATGGAGATTTTGACCTATGCTAAAAAATGACCAGTAATTCAACTTTCCTAAAATACCCCTGGATTGCCAAGACCATAACTTGAATTATACAAATCCTCTTGAGGACTTCTAGTACTCAAATTAAATCTAAGATAAAGATCTACAACTCTTATGTTGGCCAAGAATCCATTTGAAAACTCCTTGATGGGAAAACGTTGCTTGGAAGTCAAGTGACTTTCACAGATAAATTTCAGTATCCTCGGGGACCCATAACTTGCAAGAACCATAACTTGAGTTCTATAAATCTCCTTGAAGACTTCTAGTACTCAAATTAAAGCTATTGAGATTTTATACAAGTTTAATGTTGACCAAGACTTCATTTGAAACTTGCATTTTGACTTATCTGGCTTGGAAGTTAGGCCTGAATTAGGGTTTTTTTTACACTGAAACCCTAATCTAGTAACTCCTCTTCTTCTTGATTCCTTCTGATTTCTCCTTGGCACAACACCACACATATATCCACATATCAAATCATGAATTCCACAACCTTCCATTAAGCCTTGATGCTCTCCAATCAATCATTTGACCTAGGGTTGACCCAGATGAAACCCTAGTTGACTGTACTTCAACTCTAGCTCTTGTACTTGTATCAATGACTTGTCTCATCTTCAAAATGACCCTCTATGTCTTCCATGATCTTTGTGCACATTCCATACACTCAGTCATAGCTCATACTCTCATTGGTGATCTTCAACCTATCCCCAAGATTGGGAGAGAAATCCACTGGTTGACCTTCAAACTTCTCAAAGCTTCAACTCATTTCTTGATTACTTGGATGATCCTGAACTTGAATAAAACCCCTTGATGGGCCTCTTTCTGATAAAAATGGCACTTGATCCCCTGTTAGATGAATTGTTATGCTATGCTATACAAATGATTAGACTATGTACATGACTTATTATGCAAATGCCAATGCAATTGAAACATAAACCATGTGAAATAGGTTGAGCAAATTTTAGGGTGCAACAGTTGCCCCTACTCAAGCGGCTTGGACCCGCCTGGGTGAAGAGCGAACGACCTTCAAACATTTGGGGTACGAGACGGTTGAATACCAATAACTCGGAAATTTGCCAACCGTAGAGATAAGCTGCACCACTGCTTGGGGAACAACACTCATCGATTGAACCTGATTGTTACGGTAACCATTGTTCAACCACCTGATACCGATCTGATTAACTGCCTGTGCAGCACCAAACTTGTTAATATAGGAATAACCTGGACAACTTCACTGGGGAAGTACTTCTGTCAACAAATATAACTCTGCCAACGATACAGGAAAAGAGCTCCGCCCTCACTACGGGAAATACTCCGCCATCACTGCGGGAAATACTCTGGGAAAATAACACCGTCATCACTACGGGTAATACCACCGCCACCACTGCGGGAAATACTCTGGGAAAATAACACCGCCATCACTACGGGAAATACTCCGCCATCACTACGGGAAGATAACACCGCCATCACTACGGGTAATAACTCCGCCACCACTACGGGAAAATAACACCGCCATCACTACGGGTAATAACTCCGCCACCACTACGGGACATAACTCCGCCATCATTACGGGCAATACTCTGTCATCACTACAGGACATAACTCCGCCATCACTACGGGCAATACTCTGTCATCACTACAGGACATAACTCCGCCATCACTGCGAGCAATACTATGCCATCACTACAGGACATAACTCCGCCATCACTACGGGCAATACTCTGTCATCACTACAGAACATAACTCCGCCATCACTACGAGCAATACTCTGTCATCACTACAAGACATAACTCTGCCATCACTACGGGCAATACTCTGTCATCACTACAGGACATAACTCCGTCATCACTACGGGCAATACTCTGTCATCACTACAGGATATAACTCCGCCATCACTACGGGAAATACTCTGTCATCACTACAGGACATAACTCCGCCATCACTACGGGCAATACTCTGTCATCACTGCAGGACATAACTCCGCCATCACTACGGGCAATACTTTGTCATCACTACAGGACATAACTCCGCCATCACTACGGGCAATACTCCGCCATCACTACAGGCAATACTCCGCCATCACTACGGGCAATACTCTGCCATCACTACGGGAAATAACTCTGCCATCACTACGGGAAATAACTCCGCCATTACTACGAGAAATAACTCCGCCATCACTACGGGAAATAACTCTGCCATCACTACGGGAAATAACTCCGCCATCACTACGGGAAATAACTCTGCCATCACTACGGGAAATAACTCTGCCATCACTACGGGAAATACTCTTGAATACAGCTTCTCTGCCTATCTTTGCAGTAGCTAACTCCATCAGTCAAATGGGTAACACATAATGGTCCAATCTTTCGATCTTTAATGCTGACACTGCAATAAATCCGAGAAGGACTCTACTGGGGATTTTCTGAACTCAAACTGCCAGACACTTACTGCGACATAAGTGGCAACTTTCAAAAATCGATGCACGAAGTCTTTTGACAACGACATAAAAACAATTTTGAAGAAATACTCCGCTGGAGGGGTAAGAGAAAATTAAACAAGCAACTTTGTGGGGAATAATGACAAGGCAAACATTATCGCCACGTGTCTCATGCTGAGACATTTAATATTTGGTAATTGATCTGAACAAGAGCTCTCTCCACCTGCAGGGGAACAACACTTGGATACCAAAGGTTAACCAACCTGGCTTATGTTTCAAAATGCACATGTTTGACAATGGTGCAATGCTCCGTACAGCACGGATATGCTACGCATTTTTGGGTAGATGCAAATATGACACTATATGCAAATGCAAATGCAGGCTCAAGCTGCTGGGGAAACTTTGACAAGCTTGCTTCAACACAGCTGTTGAAAGCGAATATCACCATGTTGGGGATGAACGGGTATCATAAAGTCCTCCGGCCAAAATAAATGTCGGGCATACAACCAACTCTGTCGAGGAGATTAAACTTTGATTTCCACTGGGAGGAAAGAACACCTGCTGGGGAGAGTAACTCCACTGGGGAAGAATCGACTCTCTTGGGGAAAGTAAACTGACTGAGCAAGAAGCGACTCAGCTGGGGAACGAGGGAATCCTTCTGGAGGAAACGATGTTGTCCGGGCACAGCTTACCAACTAGGAGTTACCACTCCGCTGGGGATAATCATCCTGACGAAGGCATGACGACCTGCGGGAAGAAAAACCGTCTTCTATGGGAGTAATCTTTCTGAACCAACTATGACTTGGCTAAACACTGCAGGAATCCTCCAAGCTGGGGATTGATCGTTCACATACTTGACTCTCTGGGGAGTGCAACCTCTGCAAGGGATACTGATCTTAACTGGCTAGGGATATCCTCTGGGGATAAGTTGCGACTAGCTGGGGAAATTGATCCCTCTGGGGATGAAATGCGACCTGCATGGGGATTAGCATCAACTGAAATCAGGCTCTTCATCAAAAGATTTTGGCTGGGGATCCACGAGTTCCTTCCACCTTCTCGGAAATTTGCCCCAGAAATACCAACACGCCCCAGTCTGAACACTTCGTCTTGAAGGGAAATGCTAGCCATGGTGCTACCTCACAATACCTTGCCCCTGAACCGACACCAATTTCCTGATAAAGACTCTTCGATTTCTGTACCCTGACGGTTAGATAGGAATTGCTTCTGCACGTCAAACCCAAAAGGATGTCCCAACAAAACCTTTTGTTCTTAGGGTGATTTGCCCCGGTCTTGCAATAACCTTTAGCCCCTGATCGGTCGATTCGTGAAGCAATGCCCCCTAGCTGTGAGAGATCTGCCAAATCTCGACCTAATTGCCCCCAGATTAGCTGATTCTTGGGTGGCTGACTCCCATAGGGGATTAACGAATATATCCTGCCCCGGCTCACGAAACATTCAGACATTCTGCATTCTATCCGGATCAGACTTCCCACTGTAGGAAACTTTCCTGCTGCATGCGCTTACTCGCAAGTAAAACAAGTTATTCTGCATAAAAGATATATTAAACACAATGCATATGACAGTTTCAAAATCCCAAGTCTGTTCACTAGAAAACATTTGTGACATATAATGAATCAATTATCAAAATGTCAATATTAATGCTGATAAAAGGGACCCTTTTAGGAGTCAGTTTCGATGCGATTTTTTTTTTACCGGAGTATGCTCTTGAACTAAACCTGTTTCAATTAGGACTTTCTCGGGTTGTAACATGGTCAAGTTCACGGTTAACAAGGAAAGATATAGGCTCAAAATTTATTTCGACCCACCCATTCTTCGTGACGTTCTCCAATCCTATGTTCAGATAATTTGACTTCAGCGTTCACCTATTAAAGGTGGAGTGATAGTTCAAGAAATCATTCTTTTTCGAAGTGACATTCACTCTCTTTTCATCTTTGTTTGGGCACCGGTAGCCATACGATTTCGTTCTTTTCCGAGGATTTTCTTTTGTGATCCTTTTTCGCTTTTCATTTCTTCGCTTTTTCATTTTCCCCCAACTTTTGCCTGGACTAGCTCTTTTGAATTTCTTCGTTTTTTTGAGTCCATCGGGGTACCCTAATTTTTGCCTAAGTCGCTTACTTTCAAGATTCGACTTAGCGGGCTTTTTCTTTTCGATTTTTCTTTTTCTTTTTTTCTGAACAAATCATATGGCCTCGGCTCGTATGACTTGTTAAAGAGATTGTGACTGTTTCACTCTTGGGTCGGCGAGCTTTAACCATCATGGTTTTTTAGGTACGACCTATAACGGCTTGATTGATCCTCGAACGGACACTCGTTTTGTTATTTGAACGCTTGGTCAAATTACCTGACACCTACCCTACCCCGGGTTAAGATTGAGGCTTTTTCATTTTCAGAAAGAAACTCCTACTACTAGGCTCAAAGGGGTTAACAAGGGATTATCTTCCTTATATCTCCGGTGTTTATGGATTGAAACAATGCCTGTACATCATCAACAGGTTTTGATCCAAAAGCATACAATCGGAAGCTTATTCGTCATCTATTTTCGTCATCCTCCCCTGATTCCACTTAACAAGCGTTTGAAATAAATGAAAAAACAAAGAGTGAACATGACTGGATTAATTCAAAACATGCATATTTATTTCATTTATCAATATCAGTTGAAAAAACAACAAGTTTTACAAACGAAATTTTCAATTAAACAGAAAGGCAACTACAACTACAAAGACATGAACAAGATAACATGAAAAAAATGCCAGCGTCTCAGGACTGGACTTCTTGCATCCTGAATTATTGGCGAGTCAACCATCCTCAGAAATAATTGTTGGAGGTAGCCTGCTGCTGTCTTGACCTATTTTCCACGGCCCGACCAAACTTAGAAACCTCTTTCATCAATCCGACTTTTTCTTGTCCGTGGCCCTGCACCACATTGGGGACCCTATTAGAGAAGTTGATAGCTTTGCTGTCAATCAAATCTTGGACCTTATGCTTGAAAGCGTGGCAACTCTCAATATCATGTCCGGGTGCCCCGGAATGAAACTCACAATGCTTACTAGCGTCGAAACCAGATGGAGGTGCGCCCGTTGGTGGGGCCATCGTTCTCTTTTCAACAAGGTTCATCCCTAACAAGGTCTGAAGGAGTTCAGCATACGTTGATGGGGGTGCCTAAAATACTCTCTTTGACTTCCCCTCCTAAATTCTTCGCTGAGCCAGATGCTGGTGTTTCATGCGCTGCTGGTTTTGATCAAGCCGTTCCTTAGACTCATGCATTGTCATCCTCAAATTCAGCCCAGGCATTGGCAACTGTTGTGGACCTGGGGATTCAGTTTCCAATGATTCCAGGATATGCCTCAATTCTTTTGCAACTTCCGGTGGGGAAATAAGAATATCGGTCCCTGAGACCTTTATACCGCCCGACACAAATTCAAATGCCTTCTCATCCAGCAAATCTTGAATCTTCTGCTTGAACGACTTGCAGTTCGTGATGTTATGCCCCGATGCACCGGAGTGGAAGACACAATGGGCGTTCACATCATAGCCTGGTGGTGGTTGCCCAGTCAATGGAGCCAAAGTGCGGGGTTTAATCAGTTGAAGTTGGAACAAGAGTTGCGCTAATTGATCGTAATCCACCGGAATCTCATCAAATACCCTGCCAGAGAGCTTCATCCTTTTATCATACCCCCTTGAGTTATCCTGAGAAATCAGTCACGCCTGTCGACGAGGAGAATCCCAAGTTTCGAATTGTGTAGAGGGTCTCTTAGGCCTATCATGCCTAGGAACTGGTTCCTCCGAGCCCTGTGGGGCAAGTAAACCGACCACAGCTTCGGACATTTTCTCACCTTCTCTTCTGAGTACATTCCTCAATATTTCAGCCATCAATCCTACCTGAGCCTTCAATCGGTAATTCTCCTCTTCGAGTGTCTCTTGATTCGAGCGCAACGCGTGCATGTCCTTCATGAATTGCCCTAGTTGGCCTCGAACTTCAATTAACTCAGCTTGAACATGCTTCATGTCTATCTCTACAAGTCGGCGTCCAAAACCCTGGAGGAAACCCTGACGGTCAGCAGTACTATCATTAGCCCGTGCAATCAGAGGTTGTACAATAGCCTGCAGCTGTTCCTGGCCCCTGGCCATGGTTTCCATAGCTTGTATGAACTGCGTCATGTTTCCGCGCATCTCCTACATCTCATTCTGAACTTGATCCATTATCTTCTTGCAGTTGTTTCTGGTTGAATAGCGATGAACTCTTTGTTCGTCAATCCTGGAAAACCTGAAGATGCAGGAAATAAGATACAAATTCAAGGATACCGGTCATGCAATATGAATGCAGATGCAATTGTGTAAATATGCTACAGGTTATATCCCCCCCCCCCCGACTTTAGTCTCGGAGAGAAGGCCATCACGACAATGGAGTCCCTATCTGGCAAGCAAGGAATCAGAAACCCTCATATATAACAATGCCAAGAGGCTGAGTACAAGAGTACAACTGAATACAACTGAAGAGACCTCAGCCAACAAGTCTGGCGATGGTCAAAATACAAGTACAAATAACAAAGGTAAGGCAAAGATAAATCAGGCGAAGTGGCGGGCTCTGACGTCCTCCAATATCCTCATCATCTCCGAGTGCCCTAGTCGGGATATCAGCTCCTGAATCAGTAGAGCATGCCGCTCGGTAGTGGATCTCAGCTTTTTGGCATCATCCTGGTAGGTTCCTTTGCTAGAACTCTCGTCAAATCTGTACCTCTTAGAACCGGCCTTTGCTTCATAACCTTTCGGCTTCTCGTCAATGTCACTTACTCTGAACTCAGCAGCGCTCCTAAGTGATGTCGCTTCAGCAATCTTTGCGTCTTGGTCTCTAATCTGTTCCTCTAGCGTGGCAATTTGCAGCTTCAGTTCGTCTTCCCGCTCCTTCCGCTTGGCAAGCGTAGTACTCCACAATGCTTCCCACTTGCTGATATGGGCATAAGCTTTGCTTAGGAGTTCCTTCTTGGAAGTAAGCACCTTGCTAACACCGTTCAAGGCTATCCCCACTTTTTCTTTCTTGTTGGTCTCTTCCGTCAGCTCCGATCCCAACCTGTTAATCAATTCAGTCTGTTCCTTCACAGTGAAAGTGGCTTCATTCTTCTCACGTCGTAACTGGAAGATCTCCTTCTCTAACTCCTTATTAGCTTTCTTCAGTTCCTCATTTTCAGCCAACAACTTGTTATATTTCTCACTCTCTTCCGAAGGAGGTACCTCAATCAAAGGGAGATACAGAGGTTCCACAACAGGATAAGGCATCAAAGAAGTACTAGCTCTCTCGCGGATCCACGCCAAATAAGGATCATAAACTCTGCTATTGCTCTTGCCGAGCAAAGCTTTCCCCCTCTTATGGATGTTAGCCCATGCATGTCTCAATCTGATCAAAACAGTTGTGTCTAATAAGCCTGTGAGATACAGAGATTCCTGTATCTCTTTCTCAATGGAAGCGTCCCTCAAAGCGTAACCGAACTGTCTTACCAGCAATGAAGGATTATAGTTGATACAGCCTTTCCGTCCAATCAAGGGGACATTCGGAAAGCCACTGCAACTATATATAATGTCAGTACCAAGCATACTCCGATCAAACCAAATGATATTCTCAGCATCCAGTCCCATCAACCGGGAAGGCCAATCCAAAGTATCAACAGCATCAACGAAAGGTCCGGTCTTCGGAAGGTGCCCCTGGAACCACCTGTACAAGAGAGGAAGACAGCAGGAAACATTTTTGCCACAACGTTTCTCATTCTTGTAGTGAACGGAATGATAAACATCGCCCAAGAGAGTAGGAATTGGATTCTTCGAGGCAAGAATTAGAAAGGCGTCAGAGTCGACAAAATCTGGCACATTAGGAAACAGGACCATCCCATAGATGCAGACAGCCAGAATAGCACTGAAAGCAACCCAACATCCACTCTTCGCGCATTGCGTAGCCTTCTCAACTAGGACCGACAAGTGAAAGCCATAGGCTCCATTCAGCTTAACCAACCCTCCAGGAAACTCAGAAGCGTCCAAATTGACGATCTCAGCAAGTGCAGATAACTCAGGCTCAGCATCAACATGTACAAAGGGCATCTGGTCCAATACAGGAACTCCCAACATCGCAGAATACTCCTCTAAAGTGGGTGCCAGAATATAGTCAGGAAATAAGAAACCTCTCAGATGCGGCTCATAAAACTCCAACAAAGTATATACCCCAGTCATCTCAAATGCAGAAGGTATGTACAACAAGCTAAGCAATCTCCCGTAAGATATTCTGAACTCAGCCCTCACACTCTCATCTTCCAGAGCAACTAAACCCAGCAATGAACTGATATCTGGCGAATGCAACCGGTAAGCAACTGTCTTCTTCAGGGACTCCATGTCTGGCTAGAAGATACACTAGAATCAGAGGGGAATGATCACCTGCAACATAAATACATGTTAATGAAATGCAATCATGAAAATGCACATGCATATGCAAACAAGGGACCAAGTGCAATGCTGATAGACTGGGCTGCTCTGTACTGAAGCCTGAGAACCATCCAATCTTTATCTCAAACCAAATCAACCACTCAAGTGAACCTTGTAACCACATCTCACTGTCAGAGATAAACCAGGTATTCTGAGGTCAAAGGTTTCCTGCAAACATACCCTACCTACCCCTCACAGGTGTGTACTTAACTCACAGATGAGGTACGACATCCTATGCGGGTTCAACGTCACAGACTTTCAAGAGCGATGATACGATACCCAGAAGGTGTGGCACCATCATCCCTTGAAGCGGCCTCACTTAGTTGAATCCCAATTGATAGGTTCCCAGAGTCGACAATCCTCGGGCCAGACAACTTGTCGAGCCCTAAGGGCCAGGCAAGAAGCATCGAAGAGAATCTTTTCCGAGCGTAAATTTCACGGCTAGCTGGTGCGAGCTAAGCAAGCAGGCTAACCACTACTCTCTACTTCTAAGTCTATGTCTAGCCTCAAGCCCAGGTCCGGCTTATCTCTCAACAGATTATCCCCTTCCCACAGCAGCAATAATACTATAAGGCTGATAATAAAAGGCGGAAAGTAAAGACAGAAAAGTAAATCTACACAACACCCATGACAGGAAAACAAGCGCTAGGATTGACTCGCGTAGGGGAAAATAATCCCCAGCATAGTCGCCAGCTGCTGGGGACATGCCCAGACAGCTAGGAAGAAAACCCAAGGCGAGACTCGCATAGGGAACCATCGCAGTCCCCAACAGAGTCGCTAGCTGTCGCTACTGCGAAAATCGGCACCGGCTGAACAGAAGAGTCGCCACTGTGCGTTATTTATCCCAAAGGAGGGAAAGGAAACGCTCGAAGTAAACCTACTGCAAAGACGGGAAAGGAATGGTCTTCGCAACCAAATCCTGGATTCGGGAGTCGGTTACGCAATGGAAAGGTAGTAGCACCCCTCACGTCCGTCGTACTCGACGGGATCCACACTTGTTTTCTAGTACGGATCGTTATTCTATCTATTCTACAGGTCTGGGGTTAAAAGAAAAGAAAATGACTCGGCAAAGTATCGCACTTTATGCCTACGTATTCCCGTCTGGAACGAGAAATCAGAGTCGACGTAGTTCGCCTACCTATGGGAAAAGGAGGGGAAGGTTGCTCGGTAGGACATCGCATCCTATGCCTACGTACTTTCATACAACATGAAAGATCAGAGCAAACGTAGTTCGGGCTACGGAAGACATAAGCTTGTCTGAATGTTTTTTATCTCCTTATGAAAGAGTTTTCTCCTGATTAAGAGTCCAAGCGGACAAAAATGACACTTTGATGTTTGTTTTTCAGTCTTTTACGCAAGAACTGTTTTTTATGGTGTTTGCAATCTTTGACGCACTAGAGACTATGATTTGAGAGCGACTACGTTGTATGTCACCCTAAGGGTAACACACTAAGTAGTCAGATTACTGAAGAGTGACCCTCCAACAATCCTCTCTCAAATGGCTTAAGGCTCGTAGCGTGCGGCATCGATTATCCTTATTACTGTGTTTTGAATTGTTCTGAGATAGAGGAGAAAGAAGTCTAAAAAATCCTAGGGTTGAAAGGGAATCAAAACTACCCTAATGTTATCATGCATGGATTACAACCTAATGTCTGTCATAATTCCCTCCTGCACAGAGGAAATCAGAGATCCTAGGGGATAAACGGAAAAGAAACAACAAAAATACAATAAACAGTAAAATGCATGAGATGCAGCAAAACAAGCGAGGCAAAGGAATCACTCAACCTCGAACCTAAGAAAGCAACAGGCAAAGTGAATCAACTTCACTTCAAGCCTAAAGGGCAAGCAGCACAAGCCAACAGACAATACAGAGAAAAACAAAAGATACAGAGGAGGCAGCCCAAGCAGCAGCAACAAACTCCTACAACAAACAACAACAACACGCTCTGAACAGCAAAGTTGAAATGACAACAAAGGTCTTATATTTGAGCTAGATTCCATCTTCAAGCTTCTTCAATCTTCATCTCCAAGCTTTAGCAAGCACACTCCTAGAAGATATTTTTCATCAAGATCAAGTTGCAATGTTGGCATACTTGCTGAAAACCAAAGGAATTCAACAAGAACCAACATCGAAGTGGAAGTGTATCCTCAAAAGTTCTACTCTCTAGGGTATGCCCCACTTCCCTCCTAAGGAGATATGGAACTTCCCTAAGAGGACTTTGCATCATAGGATAGAATAGAAGCAAACAATGCATTCTATGTTTGATGGAAGAAATGAGCTAATTCTACAAAAGCTCTCCTTAAAAGCCTGATTCTATCAACTCCTAAAAAAAACTTAAAAGAGAAAGAAAGCTCCACTCCAAGCCCCACTCTTCTAGCCAAAGCATCTTCATCATGTCCAAAAGCTCCTCTAAAAAGGAATCCAAAGTCTTCAAGCTCCAAGTCCACCAAACGCTCCAAACAAGGCAAAGCACTCAAGAGAGAACACCGAAAGCAACAATCATTTGCAAAACCCAAAAAAAATAGCAAGCTTATTGTAAAATTATAATAAACTTCCTATGTGAACATGCATGTTTGAACATTCTAAAATTCTAGAATCAGGACCTAAATCAATTTCTAGGTCATCTAAACAATTACTAAATGAAATTTGGTCATGGGAAACCATTATTTGGGAAGGCTCTAAACTACGCACCTAAAACAGAATCTAATCAATTTTACAAATTCTAAGAAACTTCCTGGGGAAACCTATGGATGTCCTCTAAATCATATCGAAAGAATCAGCTCAAAAGCATAAAGCATCAAAGAGAACAAAATTAAACAAACATCAATATCAATTATGCATAACAATGGATATTAGCACAAAAGAAAATTCGTAACTAATTCAAATAAAATCCTAAAAATGCAAACTCAACTCCTACAGTTTCTTAAGACAATCAAGATCTACAGAAAACAATTTCATAATTTTTCGATCATTTTTACTATTTTTAACGCAATTAATCCAAACAGCTATTAAAACAGAAAAAAAAGAACGAAAATGAATTAAATTAAATTTCACATACCGGCTTCGGAGCGTTGAAACGGAGTAGTTGGAGCTCGTTTTTTCTTGCCAAAAAGTGCGGAAAACCTTTGAAGTTTGTTGGAGAAGATTAAATTCTTGATAACTCTTGAAAATACTTTGATCTCTCACTTTTTCTCTTCCAAACTCCAATGTCAATCTATGGTTTTTGCGCAAATGAATCACCAACCCCTTGCTTTGAACCTCTTCACAAGTATATATAGAATGTATTTGAAGACCCTAGAAAGTTCTAGATTAATCCAATGAGAATGTATTTGTAGACCCTAGAAAGTTCTAGATTGATCCAATGAGAATGTATTTGAAGACCCTAGAAAGTTCTAGATTGATCCAAGGAGAAAATCAACTTCTCATGTCATGAAAATCTCTTCTTATGCTATGCACATACCATCTCATGTTTTTGGCTTGTAATTCAATTGGTTATGAGTTTAAATTCTCTCCAAATGAGATATTGGAGGTGTATGGATGGAAAGGAGCCTTGCATTT
Organism: Lathyrus sativus; assembly: GCA_963859935.3. Lineage (NCBI taxonomy): Eukaryota > Viridiplantae > Streptophyta > Magnoliopsida > Fabales > Fabaceae > Lathyrus > Lathyrus sativus. Next base: position 161,394,158 of record OZ012741.1, read on the forward strand.
GCTTGGAAGTGTGGTTTTGCAATTGTGCCTTATGGTTCAAGTAACCAATTTAGAAAGCAAGTCTTTGAAGTAACCCTCAATTCAAAATTGTGGCATTGCCATTGTCTTTAAAATGCATTTTACAATCAAATTGGTATGTCATATGGCTTGTTTGTGACCTCTAACCCAAAATATAATTTTTTCACCACACTTTATTTGACTTATTCCCTTTTTTTTAGGCCATTTTAAGTGGCTTTTTTGAAATAAGCCGATCAATCCACCATGATGACTTATTTGACCTGAAAACATCATTTTAAGCACATTCCATGTTGAACAATTTTTCATTTGAGAAGTGGAACATGGAGATTTTGACCTATGCTCAAAAATGACCGGTAATTCAACTTTCCCAAAATACCCATGGATTGCCAAGACCATAACTTGAATTCTACAAATCCTCTTGAAGACTTCTAGTACTCAACTTAAAGCTAAGATCAACATCTACAAATCTTATGTTTGCCAAGAATCCATTTGAAAACTCCTTGATGGGCAAATGTTGCTTGGAAGTCAAGTGACTTTCACAGATAAATTTCAGTATCCTCGGGGACCCATAACTTGAAAGAACCATAACTGGAGTTCTATAAATCTACTTGAAGACTTCTAGTACTAAAATTAAAGCTATTGAGATGTTCTACAAGTTTCATGTTTACCAAGACTTCATTTGAAACTTGCATTTTGACTTATCTGGCTTGGAAGTTAGGTCTGAATTAGGTTTTTTTTACACTGAAACCCTAATCTAGTAACTCCTCTTCTTCTTGATTCCTTTTGATTTCTCCTTGGCACAACACCACACATATATCCACATATCAAATAATGAATCCCACAACCTTCCATTAAGCCTTCATGCTCTCCAATCAACCATTTGACCTAGGGTTGACCCAGATGAAACCCTAGTTGACTGTACTTCAACTCTGGCTCTTGTACTTGTATCAATGACTTGTCTCATCTTCAAAATGACCCTCTATGTATTCCATGATCTTTGTGCACATTCGATACTCTCAGTCATAGCTCATACTCTCATTGATGGTCTTCAATCTATCCCCAAGATTGGGAGAGAAATCCACTGGTTGACCTTCAAACTTTTCAAAGCTTCAACTCATTTCTTGATTACTTGGATGATCCTGAACTTGAATAAAACCCCTTGATGGGCCTCTTTCTGATAAAAATGGCACTTGATCCCCTGTTAGATGACTTGTTATGCTATGTTATACAAATGATTAGACTATGTACATGACTTATTATGCAAATGCCAATGCAATTGAAACATAAACCAAGTGAAATAGGTTGAGCAAACTTTAGGGTGCAACAAGCTGCTACTTGTGGCAGAGGGGGATCATCTTGCGGGATAGAAATTGGCGATGTTGCCATAACAAAGAGGACTCCAATGGCCAGCGAAAACGAACCTCCACCAGATTCAACGAGTGAAACCCTGCTTGGAACAAGATCCTCAAGTTTATCTATCGGATGTGGATTTTGAGAAAGGGGTTTCACGGTTATTGTAGTAGGTGGGGATTTGGTTAAGGTTTGTTGATGTTGGGATGGCGGTGGTCGTTTTGAGTGAGGTGGTTTTGAAGAGGATGGACGGTTGGGTTTGTGAGATGAGTGGCGGCGGATTTGTGAGACAAAGAAGATCTTTAGAATTTGGGCGGCCGTTTCGGATACTTTAGAAGGAGATGAACAGTTTTCTTCCTCCTTTCTCCTCTAGGGTTTTTTCTCAGCCTTTAAGAAGGGATCTGAGTCCCTCTTCTCCAATCCAAACGGGCCTAAACTTGGGCCATTCTCCCCCCCCCCCCCAATTCTAATTCTCTTTCTCTTATTCAATTAATTAATCACTAAAAAAACAAACAATCAACTAATCAAACAACATAACTTATAAATAAATCTTAATAATGACAATTATATAAATATTAGCAATTATGTATAAAAACAAACTAAAAATGAAAACATTAGTATTTACTTTAAAAAAAAATAGTAGTAACATTTATTATTTTTTTAAAAACAAATAAAAGGTTTAGGAAACTAAAAAAGATTTAATATTCACAAAAATGTATTTAGGCCACGTGTCACGCTCTCATTGGTCAAAATAATAAAAGTGTGAAAATCCTCCAATGGCAAGCGGACATGTGTCTAAATAACAATAAATTAAACAGACAATGAAAAGAATAAAAAGTGCGAACATATTTTTAAAAAAGTAGGTTAATTGCTGATTAAAAAACACGGTTAATTAATGATGTTGAATTAATGAAAAGTTGATGAAAACAAGTTAATTAAGTTGACTTAGATGCTGACTAATTAATTTTGTACTAAAATCCTAATATAATAATAACCTAACTAATTAAATAGAAATTAACAATAATGAAAATGACTAATCCTAATTAACAACCTATTTCTACAAATATTAAAAAAAACAATTAATAAAAATATTCTATATAAAAACTGATAATTAAAAATAAACCTATTTTAATCTCTACTTCCTATTTTCTATTAAAAATGAAATAATCTAAACTATTTAAAAATTATATAAAAATCTATATTCTAATAGAACAAAAATAATTCTATTCAACTCCAATAAAAACCTAACAACCTAAATTCTATCCTAAAAATAAAATATATTTCTAAAAAAAATATTGAAACCTATTTAAACTACTTCCTAAATAAATAAAAATAAAGCAAAAATAGCAATAAAAATGCAAAATGCCATGGAAAAACAGGCGAGCACCGAAATGCGCTGATATTATCAACATGGATTGAATTATCAAGAGGAGAGCGACTTTCGCTCGATTTCGACACTGAACTTCTCACTTGAATTGATTTGAATCACCTGGAACGTGTGCAAAGCGGATGAAATTTTGATAAATTCAATCCGGCTGATAACGTGGGCAAAATGCGACTTAAATGATATGCAGATGAAAGCGAAGAAAAAGCCAGTCGAAGCTAGAAAACTTGTGGGCAAATTTTAGGGTCCAACACAGATCACTTGTCCCGTCATGTGAATGATGAAGTCACAAAACATGAGAAGGAGGTGAAGGAAGAATTTCCTGATGAAAAATTGTACATGGTGAAAGTTAGACCTTGGTTTGCCGACATGGCTAACCACAAAGTCGCCGGATTGATCCGGAAGGTCTAACTAGTAACCAGAGAAATTTTTTTTTGCCTGATGCCAAGTATTTTGTATGGGATGAGCCTCATTTGTTTAAGCTTGGTGTTGACAACATTATGAGGAGATGTGTGTCTCATGAGGAAGCCAAAGACATACTTTGGCAATGTCATACATCTCCTTACGGAGGTCATTTTAATGATAAAAGAACGGAAACGAAAGTCCTCCAATCGGGCTTTTATTGGCCTTATTTGTTTAAAGATGCGCATACACACACTAAGAGTTTTGACAAATGCCAAAGGAGTGGTGGAATTTCATAACAGAATGAAATGCCATTACAAAATATGCTAGATGTCGAAGTATTTGACTGTTGGGGTATAGATTTTGTTGGGCCATTTCCACCGTCTTTTGGTAACGAGTACATTTTGGTTGCAGTTGATTACGTGTCAAAATGGGTTGAAGCCATAGCAAGTGCTAAAGCTGATGGAAAAATTATAATCAAAGTTTTAAAGAAAAATATCTTCTCTTGATTTGGTACTCCGCGAGTGTTGATTAGTGATGGAAGATTTCACTTTTGCAACACTCAGCTGGAAAGAGCGTTGAAGTAGTATGGTGTTAAGCACAAACTTGCAACACCCTACCATATACAAGACAATGGAAAGGAGGAAGTATCAAATCAAGAAATAAATTTTTTTTTGGAGAAAATTGTGTCCACTTCAAGAAAGGATTGGTCAATTAAGTTAGACGATGCTTTTTGGGCTTATCAGACAACTTTTAAGGCTCTGATTGGTCTCACTCCTTTTAAAATGGTTTATAGTAAGAACTGTCACTTACCAGTTGAGTTGGAACACAAGGCTTTTTGGGCGTTAAAGTTGCTGAATTTTGAATAAAAGCCAAGTGGTGAGAAGAGGAAAATCCAACTGTATGAATTCGTGGAATTACGCTTGCAAGCGTATGAATCCAACAAAATCTACAAAGACCGGGTGAAGGGTTATCATGATAAGAAAATTGTGCACAAATGGTGTTGCTATTCAACTCTCGGTTGAGATTTTTTCCATGGAAGCTAAAATCAAAATGGTCTGGCCCGTTTCAGATTCGAGACATCATGAGCTTTGGAGAAATCATTATTAAAGATGTGGAGTCCAAAGAGAGTTGGACAGTAAATGGCCAAAGACTGAAGATTTATTTGGGGGGTGATTTCGAGCGAAACACTACCTTTGTGCCTCTGTGCGATCCTTGATCGCATTGGACCGTCAAGATCCAACAACACTAAACAAAGCGCTTGTTGGGAGGCACCCTAACATTGTAAGTATTAATGTTTTTCTATTTTTACTTAATGTTATTGTGCAAATGATGTGGTGAAAAGAGTTGGAAAGAAGAAGAAAACAATTTTTTTTTAAATCCTGTCATGTTCGCCAGCAAATTCGCTGTGCGAACAGCTGAGCGAACATCTTCACTAGAAAACTCGCAGTGCGAGTAAAGCGAAGCAGGCCATTTTACTTTCTGCCACTTCAGTTATTTTGGCTATTGGGCCAACATTTTGGGCCCATCCAAGTGCCTTTCTGAGCTATCTCTTGAGAGGTCAACATTCCCCCTCACTTTCAAAATTATCATTCTCACTTGCTCTCACACAACCACAAGGGCTCTCACATTGCATAAATCTCTCACCATCCAACAATCCAGGTTTGCATAGTTACTCTTTCATTGAATTTATTCTGTTTTGGATAGTTGTTAGGGTTGAGAATGCAACTTTAAGAAGTTGATTAGGGTTAGATTTTCTTGATTAAAAATTTGTTGCATGTGGTTCTTTGTAGCTTAAAATTGTATCCCATAACCTGATTCATATGCGATTGCATAAAGAAAATGGGGCACAATTAATTTTAAAACAAGCAGGTTTGAAATTGTAAATTCGCAAACATTCGCTAGGAAGTTTGCACTGCGAACCTGGGGCGAGTTTTCGCCAGGTCTTCGTATAGCAAAGCTTCCAGCTAACATGACAGTAGCTTTTGTCTTTGTTATTACTAGTACAGGGGGTTTGTTATGCTTTCTTGTTTGTTTTTCTGGACTAACCTATTGTGTATGCGATTCTGTTTGTTTGTTTTGAGTGAAAATGGCTCCAAAAATTATGGCGTCCAAGAAACAAAAAATTGGAAGCACCTCACGTCCACAACCGATTTAGTATGACAACAACCATTTTATAGGACCAAAGTAGACCGCACAGTATGTGGCTTTGGAAAAAAAGAAAATTCTTCCGGAAAAAAGATTCATCATAAATCTGGAAGGATCCTACCGAACTGTCGCTGGAATCATTCATAGAAAAAGGTGGGATGTGTTGGTGACACCTACGGATAGCTACAATACTGAAGTGGTAAGGGAATTTTATGCTAATGCTCTTCCTAATGAGGACTAGCCGTTCACATGGACTACAAGCGTGTTGGGCAGAGAGGTAAGCTTTGATCGAGACACCATCAACAGAGTTCTCGAAAGGCCATTGAACATAGGTGAAGATGAGATAGATGACTATCATCGGGACCTAAGGCTTCACAAAAATACCAACTTGATCTCCAAGGCTCTACTGATGGAAGGAAAAATAGTTGAATTGAACCCATCTGGGGTTCCAAGGCATTACCACAGGGAGGATATAAAACCATTACCATAATTGGTGTTGTTGTTGGTTTTGGAAAATATAAAACCAAAATCACACACTTCTACCGTGCCGATCCCAATGGCACACTTGGTCCATTGCATTCTCACAAATGTTCAGATTACTATGGCTAGGATTATCGCAGATGAAACACAATATATGGTGGAAAGTGGTTTGAAGGCTGGGGCTCGCGTTAACTGCCCCCTTACCTTCCCATGTCTCATCATGGCTTTATGTGTCCATGCGAGGGTGAAGCTAACTTCAGGTAAACAAGTGACGATCCTGACTACTATCGATAATCGATATGTGGACAAGTATTATCGGCCAAAAGGTGCGAAAGGAAATTTGTCTACTGCAGCTGCTTCGGATGTAGGAGCTAGTGAAGGCCCCGGGGTTGCATTCACTCAGAATTTTGATCCGTTTCAGCAGTCTGTTTGTAACTATAATTGGGATTGGATGGCAGCTACTCAGCACGCCATGATTGACATTTATGATTCTATGTAGGTACTCTAGTTGTAGTGCTGAGATCCCTCCATTAAGCGCAACATGATGACTAGGGAGCAGTTCCTAGCGCATGCGAGTTGGCCTGAGGTCAGGCCTACATTTGGAGAGGGGGTGGGTGCTACTGGCCCTGATGTCGAAGGTGTTGAGGTAGGAGAGGGTGATGAGGCTGAAGAATTTGATGATAATGATGAGTCTGGATCAGAAGATAGTTCTGAGAGTGTGGAGGTCACAAAGCCCGATGAGGACTGATTTTGTATTTTTTTTCTATTTTGTGGGCATGATCATGAGAAACTTCCTTTGGTCTTCAAAGTGAAGTATTTTTGTGCTTAGATCATTTCTTTTATTATTATTACTGTACTTTGTTTTGGATACTGTTTATGTACTATTTTGAGGTGTTTTTACACCTAAGCACATTTTTATTGAGTATTATTAATGTTAATCAGTTTTTATGTTAAAGTATTATTTTTCAAGTGGTATTTAATTTTTCTCATGTTGTTGGGCTTTAGTTGAACTTCTGGATTGGTTGCTCTCTGAAAAGAAGTATCCAATGAATATTCATCCATGTTTGGATTGCGATGATAGTATTATGCAAGTGAATAATGTCAAGGTACATGGTTACCTTTGTTTAGAATTTTACAATTCTTAAGAACTTAAATCTTTACGTAAATGAAAATTTTTCTTTTAGCAACTTGTTGAACGAATGTTTCGCTTAGGACCAAAAACCACAAATTGTGAGAAAGCCTCCATTGTGTACTAAATGCTGGATTTCTAATAAACTTTGTTGATTCATTTAATGCATGCTTTATCTTGTTATTATTGTGAATTTGTGGAAGCATTAGAAATGATCAAGGCACTTGTTTGTTTTGAGCACAACCATGTCCAAATGTAACTTACATGTGAGTAGAGAGCATTCGTTAACCCCTTTGAGCCGAAACATTGTGGATCTCATCCTGGAATTGTTGAGATTCTAAAACAATTTCCTTGAACCCTTGAATTTGTTTAATTGTCCTATCTTCCATAAAAAGAAAAGAGCATTCACTTGAGGGATAGAAAAAAATCAAGTTGGGGAGAATGAAAAAAGAAGAAGGGTAGGTTGCTACAACTTTTGAAAAATTCAAGCAAGCATTGAAAAAAATTTGTGTGAGCATGAATGTAAAGAAAAGAAGAAAAAAAAAGAAGAGAAAAGAAAAATATTGAAAGAATAATTTGTGAAATAAGAGTTGGGAAGGTTTTCAATTGAGAAACAAATGGAATGAAGTTGGGATGTGTAAATAACATGTACAGTGAATGTCTTTTTTGCATCGACAATTTCGTTTCAATGGCTTTAGAAATATCCCTTGTTTATAAACCCGACCAAGCTACAACCCTAAAGACCTTAGTGATCTTCTTGCTTCCACATTTTCACTTTTTGATTGTTAGATATTGTATGAATTAGATTGATATTGGCATTGTTTGTTAGATTAGTGAAATTGTTGATTGATGCATGGCTTGATATTTTCTTTAAGAATTTAGTTCTTGTGCATTGTTTGATTCTCAACATTTGAAACCATTGCTTGTTTGCATCCCTTGTGTTTGAGCCAGTTTATCCATTCTTTGGCGAATATTAATCTTGAGCAAATCCTCTTGTTTGAAACGAGAGGCATACTTTGCTTGAGGGAAAGCAAAGATCTAGTTGGGGAGAGTTGTTAGATGCCAAACTTTGCTTATTTGATCTATCAAATGATGGCATCTTTCATTATTTTGTAGATAAATTGAATGGAATCACTTTGGTTTTTGATGATATGCTTCATTGTATGTAAATGACCGGGTTGCTTTGATGTGTGTGTTATTAGGCAGGAATTAGGCACAAAATAAGAAGAGTAAGACACAATACATGTGACAAGGAAACCAAGTCAACAACAAAACATCAAGAAGTTTGCACAGCGAACTTCCTAGCGAAGTTACCCATAAAAAACATCATCAAGTTCACACAGAGAACTTGCTAGTGAAGGCCATTGGGAACCTGACACTGTTCATACAGAGAGAAAAGGAACCTAAATTCGTTGTGCGAAGGAAGTAGCGAAGGGTTCGCTAGAGAGAAGAATAAGAGAAGTCCTAGTGAACACCCCTAGACCTGAGGTAGTAAGTATTTGGACAAGAGTTCGATGTGCGAAGTTTGTCGTGAAGCCTTGTGAAGGATTGCTCGCACAACGAACATTTGGAAATATCTTAGGGGCGTGTTCACTGTACACTAGCACTTCAAGTGCCACTTTTGGTTGTTCGTTAGGCGAATAAGTTATTCGCACTACAAATTTGACAGCTCAGCAGCATGTCTATAAGTAGTTTGTGTCACTTTTTGCCAAAAGATCTTTTCTTTTGTACTTTTCATAGTTTGTTATTTTTCAGCACAAAAACCCTAGTTTCTCCATTTTCATCATCTCTTAGCCATCTTTCATAAAAAGAAGGTGGATTCCCATCCAATCTCAATTATTCGACTCGGATGTTGATCAACCTTCTTCCGAAACTTGTTGCTTAAGGTATCATGGAAATGGATGGCTAAAACCTCTCTTGTGTCAAGGTTAGAGGTAGCTAGTTCTGAATTTATGTATTCTTCTTAATCTTTTGTTTGTGAACAAGGCTTTGATCAATATAGATGAAGTTATTTGCTATCTTTTTTGTTTTATCTATGGTTTGGGTTGCTTTTGACATGAACTTTTCAAGTCTTGACCTAATTTCTTCATTTATCAACTATACAAACTCTAGACATAGATTTGGAAGTTGTTATTCACATTGTATTGATCTTAATGATTATTGTTTCGAGTTTTATTTAGGGAGATCATTTAATGGTCGAAACAATAACATTCACGAAATTAGTTTAGAGATGAACATTTTTGCGAGGATACGCAATTATATTGGTTAAAACTAAGTTCACATAATCAATTGATTGAATACGTTTAAGACGGATTAGTAAACCTTAATCTTGGCATGCTTTTTATCAAACTAAAACCAAGTTTTACCTTGTTTTATGATCGTACCTGATCAGAAGAGATTGTCGACTGCCACGCGTCACTGATCTAGGAGCTGCTTAATGGAAGTAGGAAGGAGAAGGGGGTGTACCTGCAAGACACACTGATGCTTAAGTGAGTAAAAGACCAGAGTGGGAGCAAATACAGAAGTGAGGTGTAGAGAATGGAATACGTGAACCTCTAGTAAAAGAAGGTGTTTATGGTGAGACCCCAGCGCAGGGCCAATGGTCACTAGTGTTGAGCTGTATTGCCAGGCTCAACCCAGGTGACTGCTAGGGCTTACATAGAATAGTGAAGACCAGCATGTGGTCTTCTCCCTAGTTCAACCGTCCTGTGATCTCCGGAAGGTGGGATGAGCAGCTCTTTCGGAGGTGGGTAGTTGGATGATGATGTGTCCCTGTGGGGGGAGCACATAGAGAACGTGTGGAAGACGTGTTGTTTTTCCCGACGGGAGAGGGTGCATGCCTAGTGTGTCTAGAACCGTACCCGACACTGGGGGATTTAGGACTTCCCCAAATAGCGTTGGGCTGGGCCTTCCTGACTGATGGGCAGGTCTGGGCACACTCCAGAAAAGGAGCCCCCCAAGTCGTAGCTCCAAGGTAAAGGAGCAATGACTTGACGATAACTGTGTCGGGGACGGAGAAGGGCGAAGAAGAAACTTGTCGGACTGTCGTGTCGAGGAGGCTGAAGCGCGAGGATCTTGGATTTATCGGGCTATCAGGTCGAGGAAGGGGAAGATCGTTGGACGCTCGCCTGCCCGTGCTCGAAGGAGAGGACGAAGGGACGCGGCCGTTAGTGGTGGCCACGTGTCTGGCAATCATTGTGCCACCTAGGGCGGCTACCCTAGGGCACTCGAGTTCCTAGGGGCACTTCGAGTCTCGTGTTGCATTTATAAATAGGCAGGTGCCTGCCGATTTACTATTTTTTGCACTCCTTCGCTTTCGCATGTGATATATGGATCTCCCGTACACGCAGTTGCTCATTACCGTCACCGTACCGTCCACCGTCTCTAATGTCCTAGTAAGTTTTCTACTTCTTTTCTTCCGTCTTTTTTAATTTCAGCGCCCTTTTTCGGGGACATGATGAATGACCCAAGGAAAGCGAGGGTTCTCCAACGAATATGGCGGGATCCCCTTTACCTGGGATAAAGGCCCTGAGGTCACTTAGGGCTTCAGGATGAATGTCCTAGGGACAGGTGACATGATATGAATGGATACCCCGGGGAAGTAGGGAAATGTTAGAGGAACACCCCAGGGACGTAGGATATTGTTAGATGAATGTCCCGAGGAAGAACGCTTGGGTAGAGATGGACGTTGCGGAGACACGAGCCGCCGCCGAGCTGTGGTCGTCGTTCCCATTGCCCTTTCACTTGATTTGTAGTTGAAGGGTGAATTTGATCTTGAAACTTCGAATTCACCATTTCTTTCTGCTTTTCAGGTGAACATGACCTAGTTGGCAATGGGAATCATGGAAGTCAACATGGAGCCAGAGTCCTCGACTATCGAGAGGAATGCCCATTCTGTCGAAGACTGGATCGCAGAGGAACCTTTAAACACGTCGTTCTGCTTTATTGATAACGACATCGGCGCCTTCGCGACTATCGAGGACTGGTGTGAGGGATCTTCTGTGAGCTGTCAGGCATACCGGCCACGGGACCATCATCGGATATGTTCAAGCTATGGGAGGATGAGGTTTCCCATGTATGAGTTCTGCTTCCACGAGGCGGGTCTTCGACTGCCTTTCACAGATTTCAAATTGGGTGTCTTCGACTAGCTGAAGCTATCCCCTTCTCAACTGCACCCCAATGCTATAGCCTTCATCCGGGCATACGAGCTCGTCTGTCGGCATTTGGAGATCGAGGCCACCCTTACGTTGTTCTTTCTACTTTTCCACCTGCAGAGGCAGATGGTGGATGACCGACAAGGGTGGGTGTCCTTGAAGCATCTAAGGAGGCTCTTCTGGCGTACATGGACTCTGTCTGGGATTTCAAAGCGCGTTTCTTTGTGGTCTGGCCTGTCTCTTTCGAGGTGTGCGCCTCTTTGTACCAACGAGAAGCCTGGGAAGTGAACGGGGCCGCGGGAGGAAGTCATGGTACCGAGGGTATCCTTGAACTAATCGAAGGAACACTTCAGGAAAGGCACAGATCATTATATCATTCGAGCAGGGACCATTGACGAGGAAGACCAGGTGGGTTACCAGAGGCTAGTGTCCTTCATGGCCAACTTCACCCCGACAAAGCTCGTGATGCCCGATGGGAACTTCATCCTCAACAGTCAAGGGAACGTTCGTCAGCAGGCGAGACTGATAAGCACGAAGGCTCTGCTCGAGTGTTCGTCTGACGAGGAGGCTATCTGTTTCCTAGGTAGCAGGTGGTGTTTTGCCCAACTCTATGGTCCCCGCTTTGTCCTTGTTTTTTCTAATCTTTTCTTTTATTTTTGCAGGAAGTATGTCGACCATGTAGGAGCGTGTGAGGAAGTTGGCGGCCTCCAAGGCCGCGGCCAAGAGCAGAAAGAGCAGGGTCGCCCAAGTGATGAAGTAGCCTTCTGCCGACCAGGGAGGAAAGGGGTCCTCGTCTTCGCCTCAGGGAAGCCACTCCCCCATGTCACAAGGGACCGCAAAGCGGGTGAAAGTTCATGGGCCTGAAACTGTAGTCGACCTCACGGAGGGTGGTTCCGAGGAGGGGTTTCTTATCCCCCTTTGTCACCAGCATCCCGGGTTCTTCCACGGGGCCAGGTCGCCGGCGGTGCCGGCCTCAGAAGCGAAGGCGATTCTCGGGGCAAGCCGGGATGCCCGAAGACAAATACTTACTGAGGATCTGGCCGCGATGATGCGGGTCTTCTTGTCCGCTTTGGTTCTAAACGATGTGGGTTGCTCTTCTGTCAAGCTGGCCAAATTACAGGGAGATTGCGTTTTTTGCTTAGTCGAGGATGACCAAGCTGGTGGTCGAGCTGGAACTGAGCAAGGAGAAGGTGGCGGTGCAGCCCAAGAGGGGCACTGATGTTGAGGATCGAGTGAAAGCTGTCGAGGAAGAACAATCGAGGCTGCAGGCTCGGGTAGAGGAGTTGGAGACTTCCCTCCGTCCTGTCGAGGACGAGACTGACGAAGAAAGGCTTTTGCTCTCCCGTGCTGACTTGCTGGGCAAAATTCGTGAACTTGAGCAAGATTTTTTAGGGGACGTTGAGGTCGGGTTCTCTAGCGCTGTGGAGCAGCTCAGGGTCGTGAATCCCGAGGTCTCTCTGATCACCGAGGGGATTGGGCCCTACCACCAGATCATTGACGAACGGGTGGTCACGGTCGGTGCCTAGGAATATGAAGATAACATTCTTGTTGACGAGGTCGAGGGAGGTCAACCAGAAGTCTAGGTTTCGTGTTCCCGGGCCTATGTGCTCGTAGTTTCTAGGCATGCGTGCCCACTTTTGTTAAGTTGTTTTGTCGGGCCTGCGTGCCCTTTTGATGTAATTTTCGAGTGTTGGGTTAATGTCGTTATTGATTACGCAATGATACATTACTTTTTGCTAAGTGTGTGCTCGCTTGCATGTTTGCATGTTTGTATGTTTGTATGTTTGTGTGGATTCGTATTTTTGTATGTTGTTGGGAGTGTAGCTCGACGTTTTATCAAATGTGTTTGGTAGTGTAGGGAATTGCCCGGGGTGACCGGGGCTGTTACCTGGTCGGTTACAAAGAGGAACCATGGTCATAGTCCTCTCTCCGCAGCGTGAACGTCCCATCGCGAGCTGGGTGTTTTTCCATCTTGGTACCTATCAAACAGAACACTCTGCTCGCACACATAAAAGGGCATGCATTTGTTTTCATTGAGTTTTTGGGAGATGCGTGGTACCAGGTCGCACTCCCGTGATCGCGAAGTCGTTCGTCGCGAGCAGTGTTTAATTGTAGTATCTTTTGAGCTTCTCAGTGTTCCATGGTCAAGGAATTCCGTCCCCGTGTAGGTTTTCGAGGTAGTATGCCCCGTGTTCCGTCTTGTCCCAGACATGATAGGGGCCCTTCCAATTCGCGACGAGCTTACCCTTACGTGAGTCTTTCTGGTTTCTTTGCAAGACCAGGTCACCGACCTGGAACTCGCGTCTTATGACTTTGCTATCATAATGAAGAGGGATTTTCTGCTTTAGCATGGCTTTGCAGAGAGCTTCCTCCTAAGGATTTCTTTGACCAAGTCGAGTTCCTCTCAGAGGGCCTCTTCGTTGGTCTCCTCCTCGAGGGGAGATTCGGTCCTTCTGGACGGCTCCCTTATTTCCACCGGGATCACTGCCTTGGTTCTGTAGGTGAGTCAAAAAGGGGTCTCTCCGATGGTCGAGTGGGGCTTTGTTCGGTAGGCCCAGAGCACGCTGTGGAGCTCCTCGGCCCATCTTTTCTTTGCGTCCCCGAGTCTTCACTTTAGACCTCGGAGGACAGCCCTGTTCACGGCCTCTGCTTGACCGTTCGTTTGTGGGTGCTCGACTGAGATGAAGTGATGATTCGTCATAAGCTTGGTCACGAAGTCTCAGAAGTTTTTGTCAGTGAACTGCGTCCCTTTGTCAATCACGATGGCCAGGTGTTGCACCCTAAAATTTGCTCAACCTATTTCACCTGGTTTATGTTTTAATTGCATTATCATTTGCATAGTCACATCATGTACATGGTCCAATCATTTGCATATCATAACATAGCAAGTCATCTAACAGGGGGTCAAGTGCCATCCTTATCTAAAGAAGCACATCAAGGGGCCTTATTCAAGCTAAGGAACATCCAAGTCATCAAGGAATGGGTTGGAGCTTTGAGGAGATTTGAGTGTCAACAGGTGGATTTCTCTCCTAACTTGAGGTGTATTGAAGATCATAAACATGGAATTATGAATTTGAGGTGTGTATGGATCCCATGGGAGGCCTAGAGAGCCCTATTGAAGCTTAGACAAGTCATGGCATCAAGTTCAAGAACCACAGGTGAGGTGTGTACAAGTAAGGTTTCATCTAGGTAACCCTAGGTCAAAGAGAGCAAAGAAAGGGCATCAAGACCTAGCTCTAGGTCATGGAATTCATGGGTTGATATGTTAAAGCATGTGTATGGATGAGTCAATATCAAGTTCAAGAGAATCAAGAGTGGTTGGAGGTGTTTGGTACAGGGTTCCTAGGGTAAAATCCCCTATATAGCACTGGACTTCCAAGCCACATAAGTCAAAATACAAGTTTCAATTGGATTCTTGGCCAACATGAAACTTGTAGAGCTTCTCAATAGATTTAATTTGAGTACTATAAGTATTCAAGGAGATTTGTAGAACTCAAGTTATGGTTATTGCAAGTTATGGGTCACCAAAGGACATTGAAATTTATTTGTGAAAGTCACTTAACTTCCAAGCAACTTTTTCCCATCAAGGAGTTTTCAAATGGATTCTTGGACAACATAAGAATTGTAAGGCTTGATCTTACCTTTAATTTGAGTACTAGAAGTCCTCAAGAAGATTTGTGGAACTCAAGTTATGATCTTGGCAATCCAGGGGTATTTTAGGAAAGTTGAATTATATGTCATTTTTCAACATAGGTCAAAATCTCTATCTTCCACTCCTCAAATGAAAAAATGTTCAACATGAGATGTGCTTAAAATGATGTTTTTAGGTCAGATAAGAAGTCATGGGTGATTGAAATGGATTGCTTCACAAAGTTGCCCAAAATGGCCTAAAAAGGGAGATTTTTCAAATGATTCAAAGGAGGAAAATTGGGATTTTTGAGATATGAGGCATCACATGGCATATGGGTAGTCATTTTGAATGGAAATTGGATTTCAAACACATTGGCAATGACACAATTTTGATATGAGCCATGGTTTTATGAGTTGCTTTGGAAAATGATTTCTTACATCATAAGTAACATATGCAAAACCATTTTTTAGATCATAACCAAGGCCTTAACCCTTACCAATCCATTCAATATGTCATTAGAGGAGAATTTGGATCAAAATCAGGTGTTGAAGCAAGCTGAATCATGACTGTCATGGATGAACTTATCATGGTAATTTCAAGTGCATGAGAATTTCAATATCTCACATAGATCATTACAGGGCCTTCTAGATGATTCCTACATGTTCTATATAAGGATTATAACTGATTCAGTTAGTTGGTTGGTGAAGATTGAGAGAGATTTGAGAGATAGAACTTTGAGTTTCCACTTTGCAAATCCAAATCGGTTATACCAATTGGAGCATTACCAAAGCAAATTCATGCATTCAGTAGCTTTATCTTGAGTTGTTGAGTGAATTCAAAGGGATTTCTGGCCAAGATTGCTGAAGAATCAAGAAAGAGCACTTTGAGTTTCAAGCTTGCATTTTAAAATCGTATTTGGTGATTCAAGAAGATTCAACACAAATTGATGCATACAAAAGCTTGATAATCACTCATTGAAGGAATCTGGAAGATCTTGAAGCATAATTCGAAGCTTTCCACCTTCTGTTCATCCAAATTTCACAGGTTGGTAAACTTCATCTTATGACATGATATAGATAGAATTGCTAGGTTTTAGGTGTTTAGATGCAATGTAAATGATGGCTAGGTGGTTTCTGGTAAAGAAATTCAAGGTTTAGAGACAAATTTAGGTGGAACCAATTTTCTGTTAAGGATCATTTCTTGCAGTTCTTGATGATTTAAGCTTAGTGGAATGGTGGAAATTACTCAGGGTAGTATGTAGATGATCCTAGGCCCTTCAATTTTGAGATTGGTGAGGATTAAATTTTGAGCTTGTTCTGAGTTGTCTATCATGTTTTGAGATGGAGGATGATTCAGTGCAAATGGAGGGCATGGTTAGATTCAGGGAGAAAAAACGAGCAAGATGATGTATTCATGTGTAGATTTTGGTGAGTAGTCATGGAGATAGCATTTGGGGACGACGGTGGCGCCACCTCCGGCCACCGTCTGGTTCACTTTCCCTCCCAGATTTAAATTGGGGAAGATGACCTTTTAACCATTAGATGTAGAGGAGACTTTGACTGAAGTGTGAAACCAACGGCCAAGATTGATGGATGGTTTGTGAAGGAGTCTAAGAAGGGAGTGATACACATCGTTTCATTAAACGCTGGCTTTGGGCTTAGTAGATCCTATGCTACCCAAACCCCACTTTGGAAGCCCAATAGAATTAACACTTGATTCGCTTGCAATTCAGCACACACATTTTCCATTTTCCTTTCATTTTCCACTATTATTTTCTGAATTGTTTTGGGCTTAGCACGCGCTTGATAAACGCACCCCCTCTTGAGCCCAACTTCATTTTGAACTGCATATTATTGCTATTTGACACGCCTGTTTGTCAATTTCCTCTCATTTCCTTTTATTTTTATGTTTTACATATGATTAGAAATAAATTCATAAAAATTTGAAAAATAATCATTTTAGGATGGGATTTTTTCCCTAGGTCCCTTAGGACCTCTAGAAAATTATGAAACTAAAAAATATTAATTTCATGCATTTTATATTTTTTGGTATATTTTACAATTTTATTGCTTTTATTTTACATTTGTTTGATACTTTATTTTTCTGAATTTAGTATGAGAGATTGTTACATGATTTTTGATTGATTCTTATGAGGTTGATTAGATTAGGGAAGCGTGTACCCTTAGGAATTTTTTCATATTTTTGTGACTAAAATTTAGGTTAGTTTGAGAGGTGGATAGGAGAGGAATTAGAATTAGGGTTTCACAACACTTAGGTGTAGTTTAGGGCATAGTTTGGGGACCTATGGTTTGATTTAGGCCTTGGGGTTTGTATGGGGTATTGGGTATCGGGTTAGGTTCCCTTAGAAATTTACCTAGGATTCTATGATGAGTTTTACTATTTTATTTGATTTTTGCAACTTGGGTGATATTTGTGTGTTTCCCCTTGGGCATTTTGTTTGTTTGTTTGGTTTGGGCTATTTCAATTGGGCTTGGGGGCTTGGGCTTTGCTTTTTGGAGCTTATGAAGACATTGAAGATGATTGGAGACAAAGGATGGAGCTTGGAGCATGAAGATTCTTCTCCTTGGAGGGGGCTTAGGAGATAGGAAATATAGGGAGACCTTTAGATTAGATTGATTTCTTCTTGAAAACATAAAAAGCATCTTGTGCTTCTATTCCTCCCTATGACATAAAGTCATTTTAAAGTATTCACATCCCTCCTTTGGATGGATGGGTGACATACTTTAGAAGTAGAACATTGAGGGAACCTTTCTCTTGTGATGTTAAACCCTTAGGGGCTTCCTTTGGTTGTCAATAAGTTGTTTAGCATTTCAACTTAATCTGATAATTGATTCTCTTCTGGAGTGGTGGCATTGAAGATGGGAACCTATTGAAGAATGAAGTTCATTGAAGATTGGTAAAGATGAAGCTTGTGTCGCTACTGCGAAAATCGGCGCCGGCTGACAGAAGAGTCGCCACCGTGCGTTATTTATCCCACGGGAGGGAAAGGAAACGCTCAGAGAAAACCTCGCACAACACGGGAAAGGTATGGTCGTCGCAACCAAAACCTGGATTCGGGAGTCGGTTACGCAAGGGGAAGGTATTAGCACCCCTCACGTCCGTCGTACTCGACGGGATCCACGCTTGTTTTCGGGTATGGATTGTTATTCTATCTAAACTATAGGTCAAGGGTTAAAAAGAAAATAAAATGAAAGTAAAAATGACTCGGCAAAGTATCGCACTTTATGCCTACGTATTCCCGTCTGGAACGAGAAATCAGAGTCAACGTAGTTCGCCTACCTACGGGAAAGGAGGGGAAGGTTGCTCGCTAGGATATCGCATCCTATGCCTACGTACTTTCACACAGCATGAAAGATCAGAGCAAACGTAGTTCGGGCCACGTACGACACAAGTCTGTCTTGGTTGATTTTATTCCTTCTGAAAAAGGTTTTCTTGATTAGCAGTCCCGACGGACAAAAATGATGTCTTGATGAGTTCACATTCTTTTACGGAAGAAGTGTCTTTTATTGAGTTTGAAATCTTTATATGTTTTTCTGTTTGTTTTGAGGAAGAAAGAGACAGAACTCTAACCTACGGTTGCGAAGGGAATCAAACTATCCTAATGTTATCATGCATGGGTTAAGACCTAGTGTCTATCATGCTCCTCTCTTGCACAGAGAGAAACAGAGATCCTACGGGATAGGCAGAAACAGAAACAATAACAGACATAATAAAGCGGCAAAATGCATGGATGCAACAGTACAAGCGAGGCAAGGGAGTCCCACTCAACCTCGAACCTAGAAAACAATAGGCAAAAGTGAACAGACTTCACTTTCAACCCAGCAGGGTAAACAACAAACAATACAGTCAGGAAAACCAATCAATACATCGAGAAATGAAATACAGCAAAAATAAACAGCCACAGCAGCTCTGTATCAACACCTAGCTCCCAGTAATCTCCAATCATTTATGGGTTTCAACAAGCATCAATCTCCATCTTCATGGCCTTCAGGAAAGGGCTTTAATCATCTGTTCCTATAAACAATGGCTTTTCTTCAAGTCTCCAATCATCAGTCAACAAGAGGAGAGGAATGTTAAACAGTAAATTGCCCACCAAAGGTGGCTCATAAACTGTTAACATTGTGCAGACAGGTTTCTCTCAAAAGTTCTATCTTTCAAATATATTCACTGATCCTTCCAAAGGAAGGAGGTGGATATTTGAAAGAGACTTTGAATCATAGAGAAAGGATAGAGGCAAACAAATCCATCTATGTTTGAGAAGCAAGCTTTCTAATCTAGAGCTCTGCCTAGCTCCTAAACCCTAGTCTCCTCAGCAGCTGCTAGCAAGAACCTCCTCTCCAACTCTGGCAGTTGATCTTCAATCTCTGGATCTCCAATGGTCTTCATCTCCCCAAGTCTTCAGCTCTCCCAAATCCCCAGACAATCCCCATACCCAAGCAAGCAAGCAATAATCCCCAGAGGGCACACCACACCAGTCAATCAGATACAACAGCATATTAATAGCAGTAGGGGAATCCTGACTTTTTCTAAGGGGATCTAATAACTACCCATAGCCCTTATAGTCCCATAGCTAAACTAATCAAACCCTAAGTCCTAAGGGAAAGAATCAAATCTCCTAAGTCATCACCTAAAACCCTAATTTTATTCATATTATTCACACCTACACTAAGCACCTAAATTTAATTCTAAAAAATGGGAACTAAATTGAATCTACAAGTTCAATGTATAACCTAAACAACCTAAAAAGAATGGATGAAAAATATTGAAGCAAATAATAGAACAAAAATTAACAAAATTGTGTATGAAATGAAACCATTTAAAATGTTATTTATTTAGAAAATATAGGGAAAATATCAAATAAAAATAAAATGCCATTTTTATTTTTCTATAATTTTCTTGACATCCTAAAGAAAAATATGCAAAAAGAATGAATTAAAAATGATGATTTTTCTATTTATTATGAATTTTTAAAAAGAATGAAAAATGAAAAGAAAATAATAAAGAAAATAAAAAGAAAAAGCCAGAGGGGGTGAGAATAGCAAGATACCCTAGTTCAGCGCGTTGGGCTTACTAAATGGGGGGTGCGAATAGAGGTCTGAGCCCAATCCCCCCCATAAGTGAAACGGTGCGTTTTACTTTTTAAAATTTCCCACCAGAATGAAGTTTTAATCGTGGCCGTTGGATACTTCCCCAGGTCAAAGGTCCAACCTCAATCGTATGGCCACCAACCCTTCTTCAACCTCCAGCATTCTAGGGTTTCAGAACCCCTTCCCATGCACGATGATTCCACCCTTTCATGCTCTCTCCACACGCCATGAAAATGCACGATGTAAAAGACAAAACTCCTCCATTTCTTTCCCTCTACAAGTCTGTGGTCATAGCTTCCATTAAAAATCACACAATCAGCCAATTCGAAGAAGGTAACAGATGGGAACCACCATTAATGCCTGAGATGAAACCTCTCCAATTCTTCACCAAACTCATCCTAAGCTAATCTACACTTCCTCATGATCATAACATGCTATTTTACTAACATTTTCGTGCCTTAATCCAAGAGTTAAGAGCCTCAACAGAATTAATACCTCATCTTCAAACTTCATGAAACTTCTCTAAAATCACCATAACCAGTCATCTACCTATGCTTAACCGTTCTATGCTATCAACACCATAAGATTCTACCTAAATTAAGCAATTCAAACAGAATACAAACCTGGTGTAATTCCTTGATACAGGTGCTGAGATCCTCAAATCAACTGCTTGTGATGAAGGGAATGTGATCAGTAGGCTTGGTGATTCCTTCTGTATGCAACAAGTGTAGTTCTAAAGCCTTGAATCACTCAATTCCAAAGTTCATGCCTCTTGGATGATAATGGTGAATGGTTTAATTCCTTCCTCAATTTGACAAAAGAAAGTATGGATTCTGATCCTTGTGAGATGATAATGAAGATTGAATCAAGAATGTTGAAGTTTGGTGAGAAATTGATGGAGTTTGAGAGGCTTATGCAAGAATGAGAAAATGGATGAAAATGGAGATTTTGGACAAATGGGAACACCAACCCTTGCATGAATCAGCTTGCATGAATATATAGGTTGCATTAGAACCTCCTAGAAGCTTGGAGAAGTTTTCCTTACACTTTTCCTTTTCAATTTGGATTATGTTACTTTCAATTCAAGCAACCATGGATAACTCACAAATTATGACCTAAACTCAAAATTCCACTTTAGCCAATGTCTTTAAAATGCTTTTTCCATTCAAAATGACCTATAATTTTGCATCATTTGGCCAAGATATGAAAAATCTCATTTTTTAAGCCATTTTTCTTCATTAAATTCACCAATTTTGAAACCTTGTGCTATGGACATTTCCAATCTCTCATGGTCACTTTTCTAGACTCAAAATGTCATTTGGAGCAAGTTTGATGTTGTAAGTTTTTTCATTTGAGGCCTCCTTGTATGAGGTTTGGACATAGGTTAAAATGACCTGTAATTCACAAATGACCAAAATACCCTTTGCTTGCCAAGACCATAAGTTGAGTT
The DNA here is from genome assembly GCA_963859935.3 of Lathyrus sativus. Classification (NCBI taxonomy): domain Eukaryota; kingdom Viridiplantae; phylum Streptophyta; class Magnoliopsida; order Fabales; family Fabaceae; genus Lathyrus; species Lathyrus sativus. The sequence continues at coordinate 161,415,412 of OZ012741.1, forward strand.
CCACACATCACATGAAGGCATACTATACCATTCTAGAAAGCTAAGACAATGAGGAACAATCCTTATGTTTACCAGAAATTCATTTGAAATCTCCTTGAGGGGTAAAAGTTGCTTGGAAGTCAAGTCACTTTCACAGACAAAATTTCAGATACCTCAGATGACCTGTAACTTGCAAGGACCATAACTTGAGTTCTATAAATCTCCTTGATGTCTTCCACCACTCAAATTAAAGGTCTTGAGATCCTCTACAAGTTTCATGTTGGCCAAGGATCCATTTGAAGCTTGCATTTTGACTTATCTTGCTTGGAAATCTGACCTAAACTAGGGGATTTTACATAGAAACCCTAATTTAGAAACTCCTCTTCTCCTTGATTTCTCTTGATTTCTTCTTGGCATAACAACATATCCTTATTTTCCATGTCAAATGATGAACCCCACATCTCTCCAATAGCCCTTAATGCCTTTGAATCAATCAATTGACCTAGGGTTGACCTAGGGTTGACCCAGATGAAACCCTAGTTGACTGTTTTCAACTGCAACTCTTGTGACTTCACCAATGACTTGTATCCTTCTCCAAATGACTTTCTAAGTCCTCCAAGATGTCTAGATACTCTCCATACTCTCAATTCACAGCTCATAATTACCTTGTTGATCCTCAGACACCCTCAGCTAGGAGATAGATGAACTGCTTGATCCACTGACCTCCCTGCTTTCAAATTCTTTTCTGATGACTTGAATGAGATTGAATTAGGATAATAACCTCTTGATAGGCCTCTAGAGATGAGAATAATGATTGGTCCCCTGTTGAATGACTTGTTATGCTTATGCTATGCAGATGATTAGTCTATGTACATGACTCTATATGCAAATGCTAATGATATTGAAACATAAACCAAGTGAATAAGGTTGGGCAAATTTTAGGGTGCAACAGCTTGTGCCTGCCAAAGCTAGTTATCTGTTGAAGTTAGGGTTCTGCTGCTTTTTGAAGCTGTTTACTGGTTGGGGTTCAGTGCTTGCCAGAGCTTGGATTTTTTTAGAGACAGAAGCTTATCTAAAGCTTGGGGATCATTGAAGAGTGAAGATGGGGTCTTGCTTGAAGTTGTTGCTGTCAACTTTCTTTGCTGTTAATCAACTGTAGCTGTCAGAGCTGTTGCTGTTTGAGCTGCTTACTGTAGGAGCTGGTGTTGCTGTCAGAGCTGGTGTTGGGTTTTATTTCTTTTTGTTGTATTGTTTGTTGGCTGGTACAACTTGCCCCTTAGGTTTGAAGTGAAGCTGTTTCACTTTGCCTATTGTTTTCCCAAGTTCGAGGTTGAGTGGGACTCCCTTGCCTCGCTTGTACTGCTGCATCTCATGCATTTTTACTATTTACTGTATATCTGTTTCTTTTCCGTTTATCCCCTAGGATCTCTGTTTCCCTCTGTGCAAGAGGGAAATATGACAGACATTAGGATTCTTATCCATGCATGACAACATTAGGTTAGTTTTTATTCCCCTTTCAACCCTAGTTTTTTAGAGCTTCTTTCTCTTCTTATCTCGAAACAACTCAAAAATACAGTAATAAGGCTAATCGATGTCGTACGTTACGAGCCTTAAGCTATTTGAGAAAGGATTGTTGGAGAGTTTCTTTCCAGTAGTCTGGCTGCTTAGTGTGGTACCCTTTGGGTGACACACGACGTAGTCACTCTCAGATCATAGTCTCTAGGGTGACATAGATTGCAAACATCATAAAAAACAGTTCTTGCGTAAAAGACTGAAAACAAACATCAAAGTGTCATTTTTGTCCGCTTGGACTCGTAATCAGAAGAAAACCTTTTTTCAGAAAGATAAAAACAGTCAGACAAACCTGTGTCTTCCGTGGCCCGAACTACGTTTGCTCTGATCTTTCATGCTGTATGAAAGTACGTAGGCATAGGATGCCGTATCCTAGCGATCAACCTTCCCCTTCTTTCCCGTAGGTAGGCGAACTACGTTGACTCTGATTTCTCGTTCCAGACGGGAATACGTAGGCATAGAGTGCGATACTTTGCCGAGTCATTTTATTTTCTTTTAATCCCAGACCTTTAGAGTAGATAGAATAACAATCCGTACTAGAAAACAAGCGTGGATCCCGTCAAGTACGACGGACGTGAGGGGTGCTAATACCTTCCCCTTGCGTAACCGACTCCCGAATCCAGGATTTGGTTGCGATGACCATTCCTTTCCCGTTTTGCGTTAGGTTTACTCTGAGCGTTTCCTTTCCCTCTTTTGGGATAAATAACGCACGGTGGCGACTCTTCTGTCATAGCCGGCGCCAATTTTCGCAGTAGCGACAGCTGGCGACTCTGCTGGGGACTCCAACAGTTCCCTACGCGAGTCAGTCCTAGCGCTTGTTTTCCCGTCGTGTGTTTTGTATGGATTTACATTTTTGTCTTTACTTTCCACATTTTATTGTCAGCTTTATATTGTTATTGTTGCTGTGGGGAGGGGGTGATCTATTGAGAGATAAGTCGGACCTGGGCTTGAGTGCACCTAGAATTAGTTGTGGAAAGTAGTGGGCGCGTGCATGCTTTGCATGTACCAGTGTCCCGCAAAATCCACGCTCGGACGAGGTTCTTCTGGTTGACTTCTTTTTCAACCCTTTGGGTTGAGGGGGTTGTTGGTTAGTTGGATTGTCGACTCCGGGGACCGATCATTTGGAAGTTGGCTAAGTGAGGCCTCTTCAGGATATGATGATGCCACACCTTCTGGGTATCGTATCATCAGTCTTGAAAGTCTGTGACGCCGACGACCGCATAGGATGCCGTACCTTGAGTCAGTTGATAGGACACCTACCTGTGAGAGGGATTGGGGCATGCAGGAAACTTGACCTCCAGACTACCCGGTTTTCTGGATTTTGGATCAGTATGTGTGAAACCAGAAATTTGCCAACCACGGAAATAAACTGTGCTCCTGCTTGGGGAACGACATTCATCAACTAAATCTGACTGTTACGGTAACCCACTGATCTCATAATGACCACGCTGGGGATAACAGATTGCTTGCTTGTCCACATTAGGACTCCGTCTGTCATTAATACGAAGAAATCTCAACTAGAACCTGCCCACGTTAGGACTCCACTTGCTGTTAACCCAGAAAAATCTCGGCAACTCCGCTGGGGGATATTCCAATAAATCGTCCCCGTTAGGAATAAACTCTTCCACGTTAGGAATAACACCATCCACGTAAGGAATCATCTCTTCTGCATCTGTCCACGTCAGGACTAAACTTTCCATCTTCCCACGTCAGGATGCAATCTTCTTTTTCCACGTAAGGAGAACCGTATCAATCTGTCCATGTAAGGACTCCAGTACAACTCGATATGTCTGCGTCAGGACTCCAATCTTTCCGCGTAAGGAATACAACTTTGGTTCTGAACCTGTCCACGTTAGGACTCACCTTTTTCCATGTAAGGAGTACATCATTCTTCCACGTCAGGAATCAACTTTTCTTGAATCCGTCCACATAAGGACCTCAATCTCTCCACGTAAGGAAACCAACTCTTTCCGATTTGTCCGTGTCATGACTACATTTTTCCACGTAAGGAATGCCATCTTAATCTGTCCACGTAAGGACTCCGCTCTCTCCACGTAAGGAATCCTCTTCGTGTGTGTCCACGTCAGGACTCAATCTTTTCCACGTAAGGAACATGATCTCCTTTCCCCGTAAGGAACCATTTTTCTGATTTGTCCACGTAAGGACTCCCATCTTTCCGCGTAAGGACTTGAAGTTTCTCGTTCTCTTCCACGTAAGGAACACGCCTTCTTTCCACGTTAGGCATACTTCTTCTTCTGAATCTGTCCGCGTCAGGACTAAATTTTCTATCTTCTTCTTCCACGTTAGGAATCAAACTTTGATATGTCCGCGTCAGGACTAAACTCTTCCACGTCAGGAATAATCTCTTTCTTTCCACGTCAGGAATCAATCTCGACATGTCCGCGTGAGGACTCAATCTTTCCACGTAAGGAATCCCATTTTTTCCACGTAAGGAATCTCATCTTTCCACGTTAGGAATAAACTCGCCTTTCCACGTAAGGAACTGAAACCTCTTTTCCCACGTAAGGAATAAACTCGTCCACGTCAGGACCCATCTTTCGTCTTGATTTGTCCACGTCCGGACCCATGCTTCGCCAACCCGAAGAAAGATAACTGCTGAGAGTAAATGGTCCACGTCAGGACACCAACACAAAGAGTAATCAGTTTTGTCAACATCATGACTTCACATTCCACCAATTCCGAGAATCCAAATCTGTCCACGTTAGGGCTAACACATCTCATCAACCCGGGGAAATAAATCTGTCCATGTTAGGACGCCCACTTCTGAAGGAATCTCGTCAATATAGGAATAAATTGTCCACGTCAGGACTTAGTTCTCCATTGATCCCAACCCACAACCTTCTTTAGCACTGATGTGACAACGACTTTGAGGCGGACTCTACTGGGGATATCTGGAAACCAAACTACCGGATGCCTGTTCTGATGACCGGAGGCAACTTCTGAAATTCTGCTTCATGGAACCCTTGATGACAACTAATTCTGCTTGGAAATAAAGAGGAACTTATCCTGGTAACTCTGCGGGGAATACTGCCGAACTGACGTTATCATTGGATGTCTCATGCCGAGATCCTGAATGTTTGGTAATTCATCTGAGCCAAAATTCTCTCCATCTGAACTGCTAGAGTACAGAAACTGCTTCAGCAAAATAAATGCTGAAGATAATGCCAACTCCGCTGGGGATAGCCAGATGCTACAAATGCTGGAAGGGTGAAGTCAACCCTGCTGGGAAACTGGGACTCAAACCAAACGCCTTGTTGAGGTAACCCCTTGCTGGGGAATATAACTTTGCTGGGGAATAGCAGATGTGCATAGTATGATCGGACTTTCTGCTGGAGAGTGAACTGATATTCGAGTTCTACTGGGTGGAAAGGACACTTGCTGAAAGGAGAATTCCGCTGGGGATGGGATGATTCTCTTGGGGAAAAATTAGCTGACTCCACTGGGAGAGAGTGAATGACCCTGCGAGGAAAGATGAACTTGTCTGGATACAGCTCACAGATATTTAATCTTATGAGGCTAAACCAACTCTGCTTGAGATACAATGTCTGAATACAGCCTGCAATCTTGGAATCGTCAATTCTGTTGAGGATGAAAGACTTTGCTGGATAATCCTTTTTGCACCAGCTACGACTAGCTGGAGAGTTCTATCCTTCCTCGGGAAGAACCTGCATGACCTGCGTGAGGGCTGAGTCTTTCGTTATTGCGATCTTTTGATCATCTTCCTCGTACGGTTATAAAACCTGCAACAACACAACCAAGACAAGACAAGCCTATGCAACCAAATCAATTCAGGTTAGTGACGTTATTTTCAGTTAATTCAAAGCTTTAGCAACTGTTGGCAAGGGCCAGTGACGTTATACACACACTAGTTTCATCAAACTTAGGCGTTAATCATGCACAAAACAGTAAAGAACAGTGTCAAGTACTGAATAACGTATTTTATTGATTGGGCCCCTGAATGGGCGGAGTTTTGTACACGGGATGTAACTCCTGAAATGAGGAAGCTACACAAAGCAAATATACAAGTATACAAGTATGCACAAGAAGCATAAATATTGACAACTTAAATTTGTACACATGTCGGCAACGGGATGCAGAGGAACACCACGAACTGATCCTCCCATGACTCGCCCGACTTTAATGCTTTCCCGGTATCCCCACTTCTGAAGCGATTGTATCAGATAACTGGCTCCTCAAATGTATTCTCCCGCATTGATGCTTATTGCAATCATCAAATTCGGACCGCAGTCATTTGCTTTTCAAATCCCTAACTTTTGCGTGAACCGCCCTTTACGGGTTTTCAGCTCACCGGGATACCCCTTTTTGCCGAAGTCGCCCAGTGTAGGTTTTCAACTTCGCGGGTGTACATTTTTTCAATTTTATCCCTAATTTTTGCCCGAACCTTTCATTCTGTTTTTGGTTCGCCAGGATGCCCCATTTTTGCCTGGACTCTCTTTTTCTGTCCAGCGGGTCTATTTTAAGCAAAGTATTTTTTAACTGCGTCCGAATTCACAGGTGACGTAAAGTCTTCTCCGTCCATGGTGGACAACAACAACGCTCCTCCTGAGAAGACTTTCCTGACAACGTATGGCCCCTCGTAGTTGGGGGTCCACTTGCCCCTGTGATCTGCCTGTGGCGGGAGAATCCTTTTCAACACAAGGTCGCCCGTCTGAAAGCTCCGAGGATGTATCTTCTTGTCATATGCTTTCTTCATTCGGCTCTGGTACAAACGACCGTATGCTAGAGAAGCTAGCCTCTTCTCATCCATCAAGCTCAGTTGGTTCAACCTGTCTTTTACCCATTCTGCCTCGTCCAGCTGAACGTCTCGCAATACCCTCAGAGAAGGGATCTCGACTTCCAATGGTAATACCGCTTCCATTCCGTATACTAATGAGAACGGAGTTGCCCCGGTTGATGTGCGTACCGTCGTACGATAACCGTGCAAAGCGAAAGGTAGCATCTCATGCCAATCCTTATAGGTCACTACCATTTTCTGAACGATCTTCTTGATATTCTTATTGGCCGCTTCGACAGCGCCATTCATCTTGGGTCGGTAAGGGGAGGAGTTGTGATGTTCGACCTTGAAATTCTGACAGAGCTCCTTCATCATTTTGTTATTCAGGTTTGAACCATTATCCGTGATTATCCGCTCGGGAATCCCATATCGGCAAATGATATCTCTCTTGATAAATCTGGCCACCACTTGCTTCGTTACATTCGCGTAAGACGCCGCTTCCACCCACTTGGTGAAATAATCGATTGCTACTAGGATGAACCGATGCCCGTTAGAAGCTGTCGGCTCGATCTTTCCAATCATATCGATTCCCCACATCGAAAATGGCCAAGGTGATGACATCACATTTAGAGGACTCGGAGGCACATGGATCTTATCAGCATAGATTTGGCATTTGTGGCATTTCCTCGCAAACTTGAAACAATCAGTTTCCATCGTCAGCCAAAAGTAACCTGCCCGCAGCAGCTTTCTCGTCATAGCATGCCCGCCCGCATGCGTACCAAAGGTACCTTCGTGTATTTCTTCCATGAGCAACTTTGCCTCTCTTTCGTCTACACAACGCAACAACACCAAATCGTGGTTTCTTCTGTATAAGACGCCGTCCGGGTTCAAATAGAAATTGCCCGCTAATCTCCCGAGAGTCTTCTGATCTTGACTGGATGCCCCAGCCGGATACTCTTTATCCTTCAGGAAATTAAGGATATCAAAATACCATGGTTTGCCATCAGACGCTTCATCAATAGCAAATACATAAGCTGGCCTGTCAAGCCGAGAGATAATGATTCGGGGAGCTTCGTTCCAGAAGTTGACCTTGTACATGGAAGACAAAGTGGCGAGGGCGTCAGCCATTTGATTCTCTGCCCGCGGTACGTGATGCAATTCAACCTTGTCGAAGAAAGGCAACAACCTCCTTGCATAATTCATGTAATGTATCAAGTTGGGCTGCCGCGTCTCCCATTCCCCTTTTATCTGATTCACCACCAGAGCTGAGTCTCCGTATACGTCCAGATGTTTGATTCGCAAATCAATGGCTTCTTCAAGCCCCATTATACAAGCTTCGTATTCGGCCTCATTATTGGTAACAGCAAAGGTCAGTCGGGCAGTAAACGGGATGTGCGACCCGTGTGGCGTAGTGATGATTGCCCCTATTCCGCTACTGTAAGCATTCACGGCTCCGTCAAATATCATCCTCCATTTGGAACCCAACTCCGGTCCTTCGTCTGGCAACGGTTCTTCACAATCTTTCATCTTTAGGTACATGATATCCTCGTCAGGAAAATCAAACCTCATCGATTGGTACTCTTCAATAGGCTGCTCCGCCAGATACTCAGACAGCACACTCCCCTTTATAGCCTTCTGCGAGACGTATTGAATATCATATTCAGTCAAGACCATCTGCCAACGGGCAATTCTACCTGACAACGCCTGCTTTTCAAACACATATTTGATAGGGTCCATCTTCGAGATGAGCATGATTGTATGATTCAGCATGTACTGCCTCAAACGCTTGGCGGCCCAGGCTAGCGCGCAACAAGTTTTTTCCAGCATTGAATACCGAGATTCACAATCTGTAAATTTCTTGCTCAGGTAATAGATTGCATGCTCTTTTCTCCCTGTCTCGTCGTGTTGACCGAGAACACAACCCATGCTTCCCTCAAGAACCGTCAAATACATTATCAAGGGTCTTCCTGCCACCGGGGGTATCAAAATAGGAGGCTCCTGCAAATACTGCTTTATTTTATCGAACGCCTTTTGACAATTTTCGTTCCACGTTACAGCTTGATCTTTCTTCAACAGCTTGAATAATGGTTCGCACGTAGCAGTTAGGTGAGATATGAACCGAGCAATGTAGTTCAACCTCCCTAAAAACCCGCGCACCTCCTTCTCTGTTTTAGGCGTCGGCATTTCTTGAATTGCTTTTATTTTAGCAGGATCGACCTCTATTCCTCTTTCGCTTACGATAAACCCTAGCAGCTTACCCGATCTTACCCCGAAGGTGCATTTGTTAGGGTTCAGCCTCAGCCTGAACTTCCTAAGCCTTTTAAATAACTTCAGCAAATTCACCAGATGCTCTTCCTCCGTCTGGGATTTGGCAATCATATCGTCAACATAAACTTCGATCTCTTTATGCATCATGTCATGGAAAAGAGTCGTCATCGCACGCTGATATGTTGCCCCAGCATTTTTCAAACCAAAGGGCATCACTTTATAGCAAAATGTTCCCCAAGGCGTTATGAAAGTAGTCTTCTCCATATCCTCTGGCGCCATTTTAATCTGATTATAGCCTGAAAATCCATCCATAAAGGAGAATACGGAGTATTGAGCGGTATTATCAACTAACACGTTAATATGAGGAAGTGGAAAATCGTCTTTTGGGCTTGCTTTATTCAAATCTCGATAATCCACGCACATTCGAACCTTGCCATCTTTCATTGGCACTGGTACGATGTTGGCAACCCATGAAGGATACTTCGTCACAGCCAGGAAACCGGCGTCCCACTGTTTTTGAACTTCCTCTTTGATCTTCATTGCCATATCTGGTCGAGTTCTGCGAAGCTTTTGTTTGACTGGCGGGCAATCTTCTTTCAGTGGCAGGCGATGCACAACCATGTCCGTATCGAGCCCTGGCATATCTTCATACGACCAAGCGAATACATCATTATACTCCCTGAGCATTTCAACCAGCCTTCGCTTGATATCACTCTGCAGTGCGGCTCCGATACGAATATTCTTCTCAACCCCTTCCGACCCTAAGTTGATAATTTCGATGACCTCATCGTGAGGCAGAATGGCTCTTTCCTCTTGCTTCACCAACCAAGACAGTTCTTTAGGAACGTCGCTATCTTCGGCAACCTCTTCTTCGGCCTGAAATACCGGGTGCTCGAAGTTGGGACGAGTCATAGGTGGTTCAAGGATGTCATCTGAACATGTTATCCTGCAAAAGGAATGGTTAAGTGCTTCAAAATGCGTATAAAGCGAACAACCACGTTGCCATTTTATTGAAAAATATAAAACAAGAAAGACAAGGATTACAGTATTTGCACATGAAAAAACACCATTTATTTAATGATTAACACGCAATGTTCATAACAACACAGCCCTAAGCAAATCCTGATGCCCCGGGCAAGACATCAGATTATTCAACAATTAATAAAGCAAAGCATTACTGTTTAAAAGTCACAGGAACAAGCTCCTGAATAGACCAGTTGCATAGTCCTTGTCCTGGCGTGCTTGGCTGAATCCAGGCATCCATATCACAGTCGCTGTCTCCTTCATCAGACTCCGCAGCAGCATTGACGGTCTCATGACATACTCCATTGGCAAGGATGGTGACTGGCCCTCTGAAACGGGGTGCTCCCACGGAAGGAGTGGATGACGTCGGTTGGTATCCCAGCCCTAACCGGTCCATCTTCACAGGAATGTCTAGCACTTTGCCCCAGCCCTTTGCTTCTCCTGCTTCTACCAGAGCTTGAGCTTCTTTATACGATGAAACGACTATCTCCGACGCTTTGCTCGGCCCGGGACCTTTGTCCTTGATGCGCAAACCTTCAAATGCCTGGCAGGGTGTTTCGTGGATTTCTCCGTCGACTTCCACATATTTAAATGACGACAGATGGCTGACCAGGATGTCCTCTTCTCCGCATACGGTGACTACGCTGTCTCCGACCATATATTTTAACTTCTGATGTAGGGTAGACGTGACTGCCCCCGCCCCATGAATCCAAGGTCTTTCAAGCAAGCAGCTGTACGCAGGCTGTATATCCATGATATAAAACTCAGTTGCAAACACCTCCGGCCCCACCTGCAGAGGCAATGTGATCGATCCAAAGACTGTTCTCCGCGTGCCATCAAACGCTCTGACTACCAAATCGCTGGGCGTACACAAAATTCCTCTAACATCCAGCTTCATCATCGCCTTCTTGGGTAGCACATTCAAAGACGATCCGGTGTCAACCAATACGTGTGACATTACTGATCCTCTACACTCAACAGATACGTGCAGTGCCATATTATGATCTCTCCCTTTCGGGGTCAGGTCGAAGTCAGTAAATCCCAGGCTATGGCCTGCATTCACATGTGCCAACACTCCTTCCAGCTGATTCACGGAGACATCTTGGGGTACAAAAGAAGTATCCAGGACTTTCAGCAACGCATTTCTGTGAGCTTCTGAACACAACAGCAGTGACAGGATAGATATTTTGGACGGCGTCTGCTGCAGATGCTCCACAATCTTATAATCACTTTTTCTAATCAAACGCATGAATTCTTCTACGTCTTTCGATGCCGATTCTTTGTCACTTGCTTGCACCGGAACGTTCTCAACCACTTTCCCTTTTCCCTTTGCTAATCTTTCGGCCTCCACTTCGGGGGATATAAAAATCCTACCACTCCTCGTCATACCTCCCGAACCAACAACGTTATCCACAGTCTCGGCTGGCTGCTTATTAACATCAATTTTTATCCCGTCACAATACACCTCCAACCCATATGACCATGGGATTGCTTTCGTACTCTCGTACGGGATTGGTCCGGCTTTAGTGATAGTGATCGGTGGCCGCTGAGCTGGTGCTGCAATAGTGATCGTCTTCCGAGGAATCGTTACCGTGGCCACATCAGTCTGATCACATGCTACTGCCCCCGCGGGCTCTTCAGTTGCTGCTTGGTCAAACTGCAATATGCCTTCATTAATTAAGGCCTGAATGCCTTTCTTCAAATCATCACACCCCCTGCCCGGGTCCAGCAGTCTAAGCAATATTCGTTACATCCTGGGTAAACACCCCCTTGCAACAGTCGGCTCTTTATCTCGCTCAGTGGCGTCTTCAAGTCTTCAACATTCATAATCAGATTCAACCCTTCCTCAGTCAGAACGGCGTTTGCCCCATGATTAGGCATGGGTTTCTGCACTATATTCGGACCTGCCGTTCCGAAATTGATAGTCTTATTCTCCAAAAGATCCTGCACAACGTGATTAAAAGCATGACAACCTTCTATATCGTGACCCGGGGCTCCAGAATGAAACTCACAGTGCCTGCTTGCGTCATAACCAAATGGGGGAGCTCCCGTTATCGGTGCTAGAGTTCTTTTCTCTACCAGGTTCAATCCCAACAATGTCTGCAACAAATCTGCATAGGTTGAGGGAGGCTTCTCAAACACTCTTCTCGGTTTACTACCCTGGAATCTTCGCTGAGCCTGCTGTCCCCCCTGCTGAGGCTGCTGCTGCTGTTGCATTGGCTGTTGCTGGACCGGTTGTTGTTGCTGGAGTGGTTGTTGTTGATACGGGATAGTAACACTTGCCACCTGCTGCGGCTGACGATACTGACCTCGTCCCCTGCCTCGGCCTCGGCCTCGGCCTCCAAATACTGCGCTTGCCTCGCCCTGACGGCGCCCACCATAAGCTTTCCTATTACTGCCAGATGCAGCTGATTCCTCAACATGGAACTTTCCTTGTTTAATGTTACGTTCAATCTTTTCTCCCATCAGAATTAGGTCTGAAAAACTGGCCAGAGACGTGTGGAACAGCATATCATGAAACAGACCTGTGAATGTGCCGACAAACATGTCATTCATTTCCTTATCTTCTACAGGAGGACGGACCCTGGCAGCCATATCGCGCCACCTTTGCGCGTACTCTTTGAAGCTCTCCCCCTTCTTCTGCGACAGCCCTGCCAATTGGACCCGATTGGGCGCCAAATCGCTATTATACTTGTAGTGAGCTACAAATGCCTCTGCTAATTGCTTCCACGTCTTGATATCAGTTGGCTCCAGCCCCATGTACCACTCTAGGGAAGGACCCGACAGACTATCCTGAAAGAAATGCATTAGCATTCTTTCGTCAATTGAGTATGCAGACATCTTTCTGTAATAAGCTCGTACATGCACTTTTGGACATGTGTCTCCTTTATACTTGTCAAACGCAGGAGCTTTGAATTTGATTGGCACCCTCAAGCCAGGTACCAGACCCATTGTTTCCATGTCTAAGCCCACAGCACTTTGGTTCAGGACCCCCCTCATCTGCTCTTCCAGCATTCTGATCTTCTGGGAATCATCCATCGGCCCTTCGAAACCTCCGCCGGAGAAAGCGTCCTCCTGCTGATCTTCCTGCCACATACCATTCCCAGCTCCATACCCATCATATCCATTATTGCGGCCAGCTCTAATCTGATTCATCCCCGGACCTCGGCCTCTGTTACCGTATCCCTGAACACCTCCAGCAGGCCCGAAAGCCATTAACCCAGCGCCGTTTCCATTTCCGAAACCTCCGTAACCCTGATTGGCCACACCATAACCGTCTTGCCCGAAGCCTTGAGCATTGAAACCATATTTCCCAGTGTTATCAAATCCCTGATCATTGAACCCGAATCCAGTATTGCCAAAGCCGTTGCCTCCCATATTATCACCCAAGTTGACATCACCAAGCCCAACGTTATGGACAGCAGTCTCGTTCCCAACTCCGACGTTACCGTTCCCAGCAGCGGTAGCGTTGTTGATATTAGCAGCAGGTATATTGACTACAGGTGGAGCCACTGGCGTGGGAGTGCCATCTCCATGAACAGTATCGACTCGCACAGACTGATGCTCCTCATTACCGTGACCAGCATTTCGGGCCAACAGAGGTTGGACCATGGCTTGCAAATTCTCCTGACCTTTTGCAATAGCTTCCATGGTCTGCATAAAGAGAGCTAGCTTCTTGCGCACATCTTGCATCTCATTCTGCATTTGATCCATGATTCTTCGACAGTTGGTGCGGGTAGAATAGCGGTGCGGGTGTTGATCTGCAATCCTGGAAAGTACCTGGTACGGAGCAGTAAATAAGACACTTATTCAAAGATTACCTGTAATGCAATATGAACATGAATGCAATGCAATGTATCTGTGCATTAGGGAAATTCATTCCCCCAGTTCTAGTGTGAAGGTGCCAGTGCAGTGACAGTGTTGACAATAGGAATATCGGAGCTGAATCATAGAGAGCCTCATATATTGCTGAGAAAACCAGAATACAATGTCGCTGAGAGTACGATAAGAAGGCATGACCTCAACCAACAATCCTGGTGATGGTCAGCACTTATGCAAATAAAGCATACAAGTTACTACAAGTTACTACATGAAATGATCAAATCCTCCCGAAAGTCTGGTACTCTTCTATCAACTTCTTGGTCTCTGGATGACTTGGTCGATCAAGCAGCCCTTCAACAAGTTGGTTTCTTTTCTTAAGAACATGGCGCACGTCTTCAGCAGTTTCTTCCCATGTTGCTTCTCCGAAGCAATCTTCTAGCTTTCGCTTCTGAGACACCGCTTCATCTCTGGATTTGATTGCCTTGTTCAGTGCATGCTGGACACTATACCGGGTCATCACTTCCTCCTCACACTTCTTGGTGCTAGACTTCAACTTCTCCTCGAGGTCGGAAATTTGCTGCTTCAGCTTATCTTCCCTCTTCTTATTGTTGGTGAGTGTAGCATTCCAAGTCTTATTGCAAGAGGAGATTTCTCGGTGTGCCGCGTCAAGCGCCTTCTTTTTGGCTTCCAGCATGTCATGGGAGCTTCTGAACTCTTGCCCCAGACGTTCACGCTTTTTCTTTTCCTCAGTCAACTCAGCCCCTAACCTGTTTAACAGCTCGATTTGTTGTTGGAAAGCATATACGGCCTTGTTTTTCTCACTGCGTACTTGAGCTAGCTCTTGCTCTAACCCTTCGTTGATCTTCATCAAGGCTTCCTTTTCCTTCACAACTTGCTCGTAGACCTCCCTAGAAACAGTAGTTGGCTCTTCTGCCGGGACGGGAGCAGTGACGGGTGCAGCGGGAAATGGCATTAATAACTGACTTGCTCTTTCCTGGATCCAAACCCTGTAAGGTTCATAAGCCTGGCAATCATTCTTACCTAACAGTGGCTTCCCTTTGCGATTAATACGTGTCCAGGCATGTTGCAACTTGGCTAATAACTCCCCCTTCACGTCTCCGGTGAAGTACAGAGATTCCTGTACTTCCTTCTCCTGAGGTGGATTCTTCAGTGCATATCCGAACTGACGAATGAATAGAGAAGGGTTGTAATTGATACACCCTTTTCTTCCTATCAGCGGCACATTAGGGTACCCAGAACAGCTGAAGATGAGCTCGGATCCCAACAGGTCTCGATCGAACCACACAACGTCTTCGGAATATAGCCTCATCAGGCGCTCTGACCAACTGGCTGAGGTTGCACTATCCACAAATGGACCCTTCATGGGGAGATGACTTTTGAACCACATATTTAATAGAGGAGCACAGCAGTAAACAACTTTTCCCCTTCGGTTTTCGTTCTTGTAGTGCAATGAGTGGTAGAAGTCTCCGATCAACGTTGGCACTGGGTTGCCTGCAGAAAACAGATAGAAAGCATCCAGATCTACGAAGTTGGGCAAGTTGGGAAACAGCACAATTCCATAAATGCATAAAGCCAAAATAGCATTGAAAACCACCCAACAACCGTTCTTGGCGTACTCTTGAGCCTTGCCAACCAGAAAATCTAGAGAGAAACCAGGAACCCCAAGCCAAGAAGTCACCAACAGCTCAGCAGCATTCATATGCAAGGCTTTGGCTAAATCCTCCAACTTGGGCTCAGCAGCAGAGTGAATAAAGGGAACCTTGTTCTGCACGGGAAGCTCAGTAAACTCCACATACTCCTCAATGGTAGGCCCTAGAATGAAGTCAGCAAAAGTAAAGCATCTCAATGCGGGGTCATAGAACTGCATCAAGGTGTATAGCCCGTTCATCTCATCAGCAGTGGGCTTGCAGACTAATCTCAGTAATCTCCCATGACTCATTCTGAAGCTTCTCCTAACCTCCTCATCAGCAAGAGATATCAGACCAAGCAAAGAAGTAATATCGGGTGAAGGCAGCTTATACGCAACTGTTTTCCTCAAACTAGTCATAATCAATACTCAGAAGTCTGGACACTAGAACCGGGGAATATGCAAATGCACCTGCAGCACA
The DNA here is from genome assembly GCA_963859935.3 of Lathyrus sativus. Taxonomy (NCBI): domain Eukaryota; kingdom Viridiplantae; phylum Streptophyta; class Magnoliopsida; order Fabales; family Fabaceae; genus Lathyrus; species Lathyrus sativus. The sequence goes on from OZ012741.1 coordinate 161,430,961, forward strand.
GACACACGTTAGTGAAATGCAAGTGGTAATGGATATGCAGGCAATGCAATGCAAGTAACATGCAACAGGGACCAAAGCTGTAGCTGAATAGCCTGAACCCAATCAAGAAAGGTCTTAGATAGACTATCCAGAAGTCATCAACCCTGGTCTCAGATAAACCTAAAACAAAGCTCCAACACTGGTCTCTGACAGACCTCAAACCATAACTCCCACTGGTCTCTGGTAGACCTCAAATCACATCTCCAATTGGTCTCTGACAGACCTCAAAACACTCCAACTGGTCTCTGACAGACCTCAGAACACATCTCCAAATGGTCTCTGACAGACCTCCTAACTCTCCATAAATACCCAGGATCTCTGATCAAGAAATACCGGTAGTCTGAAGGTCTAGTTACCTGCATAACCCCAAACCCTCTCACAGGTGGATGTCCTAGTAACTGACAAAGGTATGGCATCCTATGCGGTCGTCGGCGTCACAGACTTTCAGGGTTGATGATACGATTCCCAGAAGGAGTGGCATCATCAAATCCTGAAGAGGCCTCACTTAGACAACTTCCAAATGATCGGTTCCCGGAGTCGACAATTCAGCTGACCAACAACCCCTTCGACCCAAAGGGTAGAAAAAGAAGCCAACCAGAAGAACCTCGTCCGAGTGTAGATTTCATGAGACACTAATGCAAGCAAAGCCGGCACGCGCCCACTACTTTCTACGCTAATTCTAGGTGCACTCAAGCCCAGGTCCGGCTTCTCACTCAATATCAGAACACCCGTCACACCCCAAATACAGCAATAATAATCAATATACAAAGCTGAAAATACAAGGTTAGAAATATACAATAACTCCATACAAAACCCTCGACGGGAAAACAAGCGCTAGGACTGACTCGCTCAAAAGGACGTTGGATCCCAAATGCATAAGAACCATCGCAGTTCTTAGCAGCCAGGGGACGTTGGGTCCCCAGCAGAGTCGCCAGCTGTCGCTACTGCGAAAATCGGCGCCGGCTGACAGAAGAGTCGCCACCGTGCGTTATTTATCCCACGGGAGGGAAAGGAAACGCTCAGAGAAAACCTCGCACAACACGGGAAAGGTATGGTCGTCGCAACCAAAACCTGGATTCGGGAGTCGGTCACGCAAGGGGAAGGTATTAGCACCCCTCACGTCCGTCGTACTCGACGGGATCCACGCTTGTTTTCGGGTATGGATTGTTATTCTATCTAAACTATAGGTCAAGGGTTAAAAAGAAAATAAAATGAAAGTAAAAATGACTCGGCAAAGTATCGCACTTTATGCCTACGTATTCCCGTCTGGAACGAGAAATCAGAGTCAACGTAGTTCGCCTACCTACGGGAAAGGAGGGGAAGGTTGCTCGCTAGGATATCGCATCCTATGCCTACGTACTTTCACACAGCATGAAAGATCAGAGCAAACGTAGTTCGGGCCACGTACGACACAAGTCTGTCTTGGTTGATTTTATTCCTTCTGAAAAAGGTTTTCTTGATTAGCAGTCCCGACGGACAAAAATGATGTCTTGATGAGTTCACATTCTTTTACGGAAGAAGTGTCTTTTATTGAGTTTGAAATCTTTATATGTTTTTTCTCTTTGTTTTGAGGAAGAAAGAGACAGAACTCTAACCTACGGTTGAGAAGGGAATCAAACTATCCTAATGTTATCATGCATGGGTTAAGACCTAGTGTATATCATGCTCCTCTCTTGCACAGAGAGAAACAGAGATCCTACGGGATAGGCAGAAACAGAAACAATAACAGACATAATAAAGCGGTAAAATGCATGGATGCAACAGTACAAGCGAGGCAAGGGAGTCCCACTCAACCTCGAACCTAGAAAACAATAGGCAAAAGTGAACAGACTTCACTTTCAACCCAGCAGGGTAAACAACAAACAATACAGTCAGGAAAACCAATCAATACATCGAGAAATGAAATACAGCAAAAATAAACAGCCACAGCAGCTCTGCATCAACACCTAGCTCCCAGTAATCTCCAATCATTTATGGGTTTCAACAAGCATCAATCTCCATCTTCATGGCCTTCAGGAAAGGGCTTTAATCATCTGTTCCTATAAACAATGGCTTTTCTTCAAGTCTCCAATCATCAGTCAACAAGAGGAGAGGAATGTTAAACAGTAAATTGCCCACCAAAGGTGGCTCATAAACTGTTAACATTGTGCAGACAGGTTTCTCTCAAAAGTTCTATCTTTCAAATATATTCACTGATCCTTCCAAAGGAAGGAGGTGGATATTTGAAAGAGACTTTGAATCATAGAGAAAGGATAGAGGCAAACAAATCCATCTATGTTTGAGAAGCAAGCTTTCTAATCTAGAGCTCTGCCTAGCTCCTAAACCCTAGTCTCCTCAGCAGCTGCTAGCAAGAACCTCCTCTCCAACTCTGGCAGTTGATCTTCAATATCTGGATCTCCAATGGTCTTCATCTCCCCAAGTCTTCAGCTCTCCCAAATCCCCAGACAATCCCCATACCCAAGCAAGCAAGCAATAATCCCCAGAGGGCACACCACACCAGTCAATCAGATACAACAGCATATTAATAGCAGTAGGGGAATCCTGACTTTTTCTAAGGGGATCTAATAACTACCCATAGCCCTTATAGTCCCATAGCTAAACTAATCAAACCCTAAGTCCTAAGGGAAAGAATCAAATCTCCTAAGTCATCACCTAAAACCCTAATTTTATTCATATTATTCACACCTACACTAAGCACCTAAATTTAATTCTAAAAAATGGGAACTAAATTGAATCTACAAGTTCAATGTCTAACCTAAACAACCTAAAAAGAATGGATGAAAAATATTGAAGCAAATAATAGAACAAAAATTAACAAAATTGTGTATGAAATGAAACCATTTAAAATGTTATTTATTTAGAAAATATGGGAAAAATATCAAATAAAAATAAAATGCCATTTTTATTTTTCTATAATTTTCTTGACATCCTAAAGAAAAATATGCAAAAAGAATGAATTAAAAATGATGATTTTTCTATTTATTATGAATTTTTAAAAAGAATGAAAAATGAAAAGAAAATAATAAAGAAAATAAAAAGAAAAAGCCAGAGGGGGTGAGAATAGCAAGATACCCTAGTTCAGCGCGTTGGGCTTACTAAATGGGGGGTGCGAATAGAGGTCTGAGCCCAATCCCCCCCATAAGTGAAACGGTGCGTTTTACTTTTTAAAATTTCCCACCAGAATGAAGTTTTAATCGTGGCCGTTGGATACTTCCCCAGGTCAAAGGTCCAACCTCAATCGTATGGCCACCAACCCTTCTTCAACCTCCAGCATTCTAGGGTTTCAGAACCCCTTCCCATGCACGATGATTCCACCCTTTCATGCTCTCTCCACACGCCATGAAAATGCACGATGTAAAAGACAAAACTCCTCCATTTCTTTCCCTCTACAAGTCTGTGGTCATAGCTTCCATTAAAAATCACACAATCAGCCAATTCGAAGAAGGTAACAGATGGGAACCACCATTAATGCCTGAGATGAAACCTCTCCAATTCTTCACCAAACTCATCCTAAGCTAATCTACACTTCCTCATGATCATAACATGCTATTTTACTAACATTTTCGTGCCTTAATCCAAGAGTTAAGAGCCTCAACAGAATTAATACCTCATCTTCAAACTTCATGAAACTTCTCTAAAATCACCATAACCAGTCATCTACCTATGCTTAACCGTTCTATGCTATCAACACCATAAGATTCTACCTAAATTAAGCAATTCAAACAGAATACAAACCTGGTGTAATTCCTTGATACAGGTGTTGAGATCCTCAAATCAACTGCTTGTGATGAAGGGAATGTGATCAGTAGGCTTGGTGATTCCTTCTGTATGCAACAAGTGTAGTTCTAAAGCCTTGAATCACTCAATTCCAAAGTTCATGCCTCTTGGATGATAATGGTGAATGGTTCAATTCCTTCCTCAATTTGACAAAATAAAGTATGGATTCTGATCCTTGTGAGATGATAATGAAGATTGAATCAAGAATGTTGAAGTTTGGTGAGAAATTGATGGAGTTTGAGAGGCTTATGCAAGAATGAGAAAATGGATGAAAATGGAGATTTTGGACAAATGGGAACACCAACCCTTGCATGAATCAGCTTGCATGAATATATAGGTTGCATTAGAACCTCCTAGAAGCTTGGAGAAGTTTTCCTTACACTTTTCCTTTTCAATTTGGATTATGTTACTTTCAATTCAAGCAACCATGGATAACTCACAAATTATGACCTAAACTCAAAATTCCACTTTAGCCAATGTCTTTAAAATGCTTTTTCCATTCAAAATGACCTATAATTTTGCATCATTTGGCCAAGATATGAAAAATCTCATTTTTTAAGCCATTTTTCTTCATTAAATTCACCAATTTTGAAACCTTGTGCTATGGACATTTCCAATCTCTCATGGTCACTTTTCTAGACTCAAAATGTCATTTGGAGCAAGTTTGATGTTGTAAGTTTTTTCATTTGAGGCCTCCTTGTATGAGGTTTGGACATAGGTTAAAATGACCTGTAATTCACAAATGACCAAAATACCCTTTGCTTGCCAAGACCATAAGTTGAGTTCCACACATCACATGAAGGCATACTATACCATTCTAGAAAGCTAAGACAATGAGGAACAATCCTTATGTTTACCAGAAATTCATTTGAAATCTCCTTGAGGGGTAAAAGTTGCTTGGAAGTCAAGTCACTTTCACAGACAAAATTTCAGATACCTCAGATGACCTGTAACTTGCAAGGACCATAACTTGAGTTCTATAAATCTCCTTGATGTCTTCCACCACTCAAATTAAAGGTCTTGAGATCCTCTACAAGTTTCATGTTGGCCAAGGATCCATTTGAAGCTTGCATTTTGACTTATCTTGCTTGGAAATCTGACCTAAACTAGGGGATTTTACATAGAAACCCTAATTTAGAAACTCCTCTTCTCCTTGATTTCTCTTGATTTCTTCTTGGCATAACAACATATCCTTATTTTCCATGTCAAATGATGAACCCCACATCTCTCCAATAGCCCTTAATGCCTTTGAATCAATCAATTGACCTAGGGTTGACCTAGGGTTGACCCAGATGAAACCCTAGTTGACTGTTTTCAACTGCAACTCTTGTGACTTCACCAATGACTTGTATCCTTCTCCAAATGACTTTCTAAGTCCTCCAAGATGTCTAGATACTCTCCATACTCTCAATTCACAGCTCATAATTACCTTGTTGATCCTCAGACACCCTCAGCTAGGAGATAGATGAACTGCTTGATCCACTGACCTCCCTGCTTTCAAATTCTTTTCTGATGACTTGAATGAGATTGAATTAGGATAATAACCTCTTGATAGGCCTCTAGAGATGAGAATAATGATTGGTCCCCTGTTGAATGACTTGTTATGCTTATGCTATGCAGATGATTAGTCTATGTACATGACTCTATATGCAAATGCTAATGATATTGAAACATAAACCAAGTGAATAAGGTTGGGCAAATTTTAGGGTGCAACAGCTTGTGCCTGTCAAAGCTAGTTATCTGTTGAAGTTAGGGTTCTGCTGCTTTTTGAAGCTGTTTACTGGTTGGGGTTCAGTGCTTGCCAGAGCTTGGATTTTTTTAGAGACAGAAGCTTATCTAAAGCTTGGGGATCATTGAAGAGTGAAGATGGGGTCTTGCTTGAAGTTGTTGCTGTCAACTTTCTTTGCTGTTAATCAACTGTAGCTGTCAGAGCTGTTGCTGTTTGAGCTGCTTACTGTAGGAGCTGGTGTTGCTGTCAGAGCTGGTGTTGGGTTTTATTTCTTTTTGTTGTATTGTTTGTTGGCTGGTACAACTTGCCCCTTAGGTTTGAAGTGAAGCTGTTTCACTTTGCCTATTGTTTTCCCAAGTTCGAGGTTGAGTGGGACTCCCTTGCCTCGCTTGTACTGCTGCATCTCATGCATTTTTACTGTTTACTGTATATCTGTTTCTTTTCCGTTTATCCCCTAGGATCTCTGTTTCCCTCTGTGCAAGAGGGAAATATGACAGACATTAGGATTCTTATCCATGCATGACAACATTAGGTTAGTTTTTATTCCCCTTTCAACCCTAGTTTTTTAGAGCTTCTTTCTCTTCTTATCTCGAAACAACTCAAAAATACAGTAATAAGGCTAATCGATGTCGTACGTTACGAGCCTTAAGCTATTTGAGAAAGGATTGTTGGAGAGTTTCTTTCCAGTAGTCTGGCTGCTTAGTGTGGTACCCTTTGGGTGACACACGACGTAGTCACTCTCAGATCATAGTCTCTAGGGTGACATAGATTGCAAACATCATAAAAAACAGTTCTTGCGTAAAAGACTGAAAACAAACATCAAAGTGTCATTTTTGTCTGCTTGGACTCGTAATCAGAAGAAAACCTTTTTTCAGAAAGATAAAAACAGTCAGACAAACCTGTGTCTTCCGTGGCCCGAACTATGTTTGCTCTGATCTTTCATGCTGTATGAAAGTACGTAGGCATAGGATGCCGTATCCTAGCGATCAACCTTCCCCTTCTTTCCCGTAGGTAGGCGAACTACGTTGACTCTGATTTCTCGTTCCAGACGGGAATACGTAGGCATAGAGTGCGATACTTTGCCGAGTCATTTTATTTTCTTTTAATCCCAGACCTTTAGAGTAGATAGAATAACAATCCGTACTAGAAAACAAGCGTGGATCCCGTCAAGTACGACGGACGTGAGGGGTGCTAATACCTTCCCCTTGCGTAACCGACTCCCGAATCCAGGATTTGGTTGCGATGACCATTCCTTTCCCGTTTTGCGTTAGGTTTACTCTAAGCGTTTCCTTTCCCTCTTTTGGGATAAATAACGCACGGTGGCGACTCTTCTGTCATAGCCGGCGCCAATTTTCGCAGTAGCGACAGCTGGCGACTCTGCTGGGGACTCCAACAGTTCCCTACGCGAGTCAGTCCTAGCGCTTGTTTTCCCGTCGTGTGTTTTGTATGGATTTACATTTTTGTCTTTACTTTCCGCATTTTATTGTCAGCTTTATATTGTTATTGTTGCTGTGGGGAGGGGGTGATCTATTGAGAGATAAGTCGGACCTGGGCTTGAGTGCACCTAGAATTAGTTGTGGAAAGTAGTGGGCGCGTGCATGCTTTGCATGTACCAGTGTCCCGCAAAATCCACGCTCGGACGAGGTTCTTCTGGTTGACTTCTTTTTCAACCCTTTGGGTTGAGGGGGTTGTTGGTTAGTTGGATTGTCGACTCCGGGGACCGATCATTTGGAAGTTGGCTAAGTGAGGCCTCTTCAGGATATGATGATGCCACACCTTCTGGGTATCGTATCATCAGTCTTGAAAGTCTGTGACACCGACGACCGCATAGGATGCCGTACCTTGAGTCAGTTGATAGGACACCTACCTGTGAGAGGGATTGGGGCATGCAGGAAACTTGACCTCCAGACTACCCGGTTTTCTGGATTTTGGATCAGTATGTGTGGTTACTTAGGGTTTCTTCACCAGAGCAGTGTTATAGGTCTGTCGAGACCAGGTTGGAGCATTATTTTGAGCCCTGTTGAGGCAAAAGTGGAGCATTGTTATGGGTCTGTTGAGACCAGGTTTGAGCAGTATTGTGGGACTGTTGAGACAGATATTGTGGATGGATCTCTTCAGCAATATATCACTTGATCCCTGTTGCATGTTGCATATTGCATTGTTGCATACTCATTTTGCATATCATTAACGTGTGTCTGTGCTGCAGGTGCATTTTCATATCTCTGATTCTAGTGGCCCGGATTTCTGTCTGCTGATATTATGGATACCCTGAAGAAGACTGTGGCGTACAAGTTGCCTACTCTAGATGTTTCTTCTTTGCTTGGTTTGATATCTCTAGCTGATGATGTGAAGAGAAGCTTCAGGAAGAGCTATGGGAAATTACTTAGATTGGTTTATAAACCATCCACGTATGAGCGTAACGGATTGTACACGCTAATGCAGTTCTATGATCCCCCGCTGAGGTGTTTTACTTTCCCTGACTTCATTATGGCTCCGACCATGGAGGAATATGCTGAGATCTTAGAGTTGACCATTCAGAACAGGGTAACTTTCATTCATATGGATGTTGAGCCCAAACTGGAGGATTTGGCTGTTGCCTTCCATTTAGACTCCTCAGAGTTGCTGTTAACCTCGTGGAATGGAGTGTCTGTTTTTTCTCTCAAGTTCTTGGTTGGGAAAGCACAAGAGTATGCCAATAGTGGATGTTGGATTGTGTTTAATGCTATTCTTGTTCTGTGTATCTATGGCATTGTACTGTTCCCGAACCTGCCTGACTTCGTTGATCTGGATGCGTTCTATGTATTTGCTTCAGGCAATCTTGTGCCTACTTTGATTGGAGATTTCTATGACTCACTGCATTATAAGAACGAGAACAGGAGGGGCGAGAACGTCTCTTGTTGTGGGCCTTTACTGTATATGTGGTTTGAGAGTCATCTGCCCAAGAAGGGTATCTTCGCCGAGTCTGCAGATACGGTGGATTGGTCTGAGCACCTGATGGGACTTTCTTCAGAAGACATTGTCTGGTTTAATAAAGATTTACCGGGATCTGTGATCATCTATAGCTGCGCCGGATATCCTAACGTTCCTCTGATTGGGAGGAAAGGGTGCGTTAACTACAATCCTTCACTGTTGATCAGGCAATTCGGGTATGCTTTGAAAAACCCGCCAAAAGAGGAGGAAGTGCAGGAATCTTTGTACTTCACAGGTGATTTGAAGGGAGAACTATTGTCCAATTTTCGGCATGCTTGGAGAAACATCAATAGAAGGGGTAAGCCATTGTTGGGCAAAAATGATTGTCAAGCTTACGCCCCGTACAAAGTCTGGATCCAAGATAGAGCAAAGCAGGTGCGGATGCCGTTTCCTGCAGCATTACCTCCTGCTTCCCCCGTGATGGAGGAGCCAACTACTGTGTCTATTGAGAGATACGAGCAGGTTGTGAAGGAGAAAGAAGAGCTGATGAAAGCCAACGAGAAGCTGGAAGAAGAGCTAATGCAACTCAGGAGCGAAAGGAATGAGGTTGTATATTCCTTCGAGCAGCAAACGAAGCTGGTGAACCAACTAGGCACAGAATTGACCGAGCAACGAAAGAAGCGTGAACGTTTAGGGATAGATTTCAAGAGCTCTCATGATATGCTGGAGTCTAAGAAGAAGGCACTTGATATAGCCTACCGGGAGATCTCTGCATTCAACAAAACCTGGAATGCCACGCTGACCGGCAATAAGGAAAGAGAAGACAAACTGAAGCTGCAGATCTCCGAGCTGGAAGGTTAGTTGAAAGCTAGAGAAAAGAGGTTGGAAGAAGAGGTTACGCGGAGGTATGATGTCCTGAATGCCTTGAACAAAGTTATCAAGCGCAAGAAAGAGTCTGCATCCCAGAAACGGAAGCTAGAAGATTGATTTGGAGAAGGTGTTTGGGAGGAATCCATTGGTGATCTCCAGCGTGTTATCAGGCAAAGAGACTCGCTCGTCGAAGGGTTGCTTTCTCAGCCAAACCATCCCAAGACTAGGAGATTATTAGAGGAGTAGCGGGCATATGGTCGCACTTGATTATCTCATGTATTGATGTATATGCTTTAGTTGCATTGTGCTGGCCATCACCAGGATTGTTGGTTGAGGTCATGCCTTCCTATTGTATACTCAGTAATATTGTATTCTTGACTCGATTGGTTTTTCCGCAATATATGAGATATTTTCTATGATTGGATTTCGAGCTTCTTATTGCTACCACTGTCACTGCACTGGCACTTTGGCACTAGAATCAGGGGTTGATCTCCCTGGCGCACAAACACATATTGCATCTGCATATTCATTTTTGCATCGCCAGTTATTTGTTGAATTTGTATCTTATTTCCTGCATCTCACAGGTTTTTCAGGATTGATGAACAAAGAGTCCACCGCTACTCAACCCGAAACAACTGCAAGAGAATCATGGATCAAGTCCAAGTGGAGATGCAGGAAATTCGCGAGAAGCTCAATCTGTTCATGCAAGCAATGGAGAACATTGCTAAGGGTCAGGAGAGCCTCCAGACTTTGGTACAGCCGCTGCTGACGCGGACTAATGGGAATGGCAACAATGACCACAATTCTGCGCACGTTGAGACTATTCCGGAGGATGGGGCCCCTACGCCCGTGGTTCCACCTGTAGTGACCCCACCTGTTGTGGTTGTAAACGATGGCGTTGGCGTTGGCAATGGCAACACAGGGAATGGAAATGAGACTGTTGTTAACAATGTTGGATTTGGGGACGCCAATCAAGGCGGTGGTAACAACAATGGCGGTAATGGTTTCGACAACAATGGTTTCGGCTGCAATGATCAAGGATTTGATTATGTCAATCAGGACGGGAAATTCGGCTTCAACACTCAGGGTTTCGGTTATGACGGTTTTGGTAACGCTAACCAGGGGTATGGTGGATTTGATAATATGAATGGTGCCGGGGTGATCCCTGTCAACACTGGGTTTGGACCTGTTAGGGTCAACCAGGGTTTCGGTAACGGGGGACGAGGTCCCATGATCAATCAGCGAGGGTTTGGTCGCAACACTGGTTACGACGGATATGGAAATGAAAATGTGAATTGGGGTGAAGACCGCCAGGAGGACGCATTTTCTGGAAGAGGTGTGGGATTTGAAGGACCTGTTGATCCTGTGCAGAGGATCAGAATGCTTGAAGAACAGATGAAGGGGGTAGTGAATCAGAACTCCACCGGTTTGGATATGACTACAATGGGCTTGGTACCAGGGTTGAGGGTGCCGTTGAAATTCAAGGCTCCCACTTTTGACAAGTAAAAAGGGGATACCTGCCCTAAAGTCCATGTCCGCTCTTACTACAGGAGGATGTCCGCGTATTCAGATGATGAAAGGATGCTCATGCATTTCTTTCAGGATAGCTTGTCAGGACCTTCACTTGAATGGTATATGGGGCTGGAGCCCACGCAGATCAAAACCTGGAAGCAGTTGGCTGATGCTTTCGTGACACATTACAAATACAACAGCGATCTGGCGCCAAACCGGGTCCAATTACAGGGTTTGTCACAGAAGAACGGTGAAAGTTTTAAAGAGTATGCGAAAGGTGGCACGATATGGCAGCGAGGGTGCACCCTCCTTTAATTGAAATGGATATGAATGACATGTTCATGTGGACATTTACGGGGGTGTTTTACGAAAAATTGTTTAGTGTGTCATTGAGCAGTTTCTCAGATTTTATTCTTATGGGGGAGATGATCGAGAACGGGATTAAAGTTGGAAGGTTCCAAGCAGGTGAGTCTACTTCAACAGGAGGTGCCAGAAAAGCATTTGGTGGTAGACGACACAGTGATACTAGGGGGTTGTAGATAATGTTGTCGGAACAGGGGGTATGACCAGAAGCGGAAGAATCTTCACGTCACCCGAGGTAGAGGCAGAAAGATTAGCCAAGGGTAAAGCCAAGGTAACTGAGGGTGGTCCTTCTCAGTCGAACAAAAAGGAAACGTCACTTAAGGATGTGGAGGAGTTTATTAGGCTCATTCGTAAAAGTGATTACAAAATTGTTGAGCACCTCTAGCAAACACCGTCAAAAATTTCCATCCTATAATTGCTGTTATGTTCCGAGGCCCATCGGAACGCTTTGCTGAAGATTCTAGACGCGACGTTCGTTCCTCAAGAAGTTTCTGTTAATCAGTTAGAAGGAGTGATGGCGCATGTCAATGCGGGGCACAGTTTGGGCTTCACAAACTTTGATTTGACTCTGAGAGGGCGAGAGCACAATATGGCATTTCATGTGTCAGTAGAATGCCGGGGCACGGTCATGTCCCATGTTTTAGTAGACACTGGATCTTCCCTGAATGCGCTACCGAAGAAAGCCATGATGAAGTCGGATATCAGGGGAATTATTTGCACGCCCAGTGATTTAGTGGTGAGGGCGTTCGATGGAACGAGGAGGTCGGTTTTCGGATCAATAACATTACCGTTGCAGGTGGGGCCTGAAATATTTGAAACTGAATTCTATATAATGGACATCCAGCCAGCGTATAGTTGTCTTCTTGGGCGCCCATGGATCCATGCTGCCGGGGCAGTCACATCCACGTTACACCAAAAGCTGAAGTATATGGTTGGAGATAGTGTCGTCACTGTTTGTGGAGAAGAAGATATTTTGGTTAGCCATCTGTCTTCGTTTAAGTATGTTGAGGTCGACGGTGAAATACACGAAACACCCTGTCAAGCCTTCGAAGGGTTGCGAATTAAAGACAAAGCCCAGGGTTCCAGCAAAATATCAGATGTGGCAGTGTCATCCTACAAAGAGGCTCAGGCTCTAGTGCAGACAGGAAAAACCAAGGGCTGGGGGCAGGTATTGGAGATTCCCGTGAAGAATGACAAATTCGGGCTTGGATATCATCCTTCGTCGCCAACATCCTCTTCAGGAGCGCCCAGGTTCAAGGGACCAGTCACGATTATGCCGAGCGGGGTGAGCTTCGAGACTATCAACGCTATTTCCGATGCTAAGGACGGAGATAGCGACCGTGATATGGACACGTGGATCAAGCCAAGCGTGCCAGGACAAAGTCTCTGCAATTGGTCTATCCGGGAAACTGTTCCCGTGACAACTAAACAATAATGATTTGTTTTCTTAATTGTCGAATAATCATGTGTCCTACCCGGGGCATAATGATTTTGCTTAGGGCCATTTGGTTATGTACATTACATCGTTTAATTATGAAATAAAGGCGTTTTTCATATACAAATGTTGTGATCCCTGTTTTTCTGTTTTACAATAAAATGGCAATGTGGTTATTCGCTTTGTCTGCGTTTTGAAGCATTTAACCATTTCCTTTGCAGGATTACTATTTCAGATGACATCTATGAACCGCCTATGACTCACTTCGACTTCGAGCACCCGGTATTTCAGACTGAGAAAGAGATTGTGGAAGATGGCGACGTACCAGAAGAGTTAACCTGGTTATTGAAACAAGAAGAAAGAATCATTCTGCCTCATGAGGAAGTCATTGAGATTATCAATTTGGGGTCGGAAGAGGTTGTGAGAAACATCCGTATAGGGGCTGCGCTACAGGGCGACACCAAGCAAAGGTTGGTTGAGATGCTCAAAGAGTACAGTGATATATTTGCTTGGTCGTACGAGGATATGCCTGGGTTGGATACAGATATGGTTGTTCACCGTCTGCCACTGCTAGAGGAATGTCCGCCTATTAAGCAGAAACTCCGAAGAACTAGACCGGATATGGCTGTGAAGATCAAGGAGGAAGTTCAAAAACAGTGGGATGCTGGTTTCCTAGCTGTTACCAAATATCCCTCATGGGTCGCTAATATTGTGCCAGTGCCGAAGAAAGACGGTAAAGTGCGAATGTGTGTAGACTACCGTGATTTAAACAAAGCGAGCCCGAAAGATGACTTTCCACTTCCTCACATCGATGTGCTGGTTGATAACACTGCTCAGTTCTCCGTATTCTCTTTCATGGACGGCTTCTCGGGCTATAATCAGATCAAAATGGCGCCAGAAGACATGGAGAAGACAACCTTTATTACTCCCTAGGGAACATTTTGCTACAAAGTGATGCCCTTCGGGTTGAAGAATGCTGGGGCAACATATCAACGTGCTATGACGACTTTCTTTCACGACATGATGCATAAAGAGATTGAGGTTTATGTTGATGATATGATTACCAAATCTCGGACAGAGGAGGAGCATTTGGTTAATTTGCTGAAACTGTTCAAGAGGCTTAGGAAGTTCAGGTTGAGACTGAACCCTAATAAATGCACCTTCGGGGTGGGATCGGGAAAACTACTGGGGTTTATCGTGAGCGAAAAAGGGATAGAGGTTGATCCTGCGAAAATAAAAGCAATACAAGAAATGCCGACGCCTAAAACAGTAAAAGAAGTGCGTGGATTTTTAGGGAGGTTGAACTATATCGCCCGGTTCATATCTCACTTAACTGTGACATGCGAGCCGTTATTCAAGTTGTTGAAAAAGGATCAGGTGTGGACCTGGAATGAAAATTGTCAAAAGGCGTTCGACAAGATAAAAGAATACTTGCAGGAACCTCCTGTTTTGATACCCCCAGTGGCCGGGAGACCTATGATTATGTATTTGACGGTTCTTGAGGAAAGTATGGGTTGTATTCTCGGTCAACACGACGAGACCGGACGTAAAGAGCATGCAATCTACTATTTGAGTAAGAAGTTTACTGATTGTGAGTCCAGATACTCAATGCTCGAGAAAACGTGTTGTGCGCTAGCTTGGGCCGCCAAACGTTTGAGGCAATACATGTTGAATCATACAACCATGCTAATTTCAAAGATGGATCCAATCAAATATGTGTTTGAAAAGCAAGCACTCTCCGGAAGAATTGCCCGATGGCAGATGGTGTTAACCGAATACGATATCCAATATGTTTCGCAGAAGGCAATTAAAGGTAGCGTTCTGTCAGAGTACCTTGCGGAGCAGCCTGTGGAGGACTACCAATCGATGAGGTTTGATTTTCCTGACAAGGATATCATGTACCTGAAGATGAAAGATTGTGAAGAACCGTTGCCAGACGAAGGACCAGAATTGGGTTCCAAATGGTAGTTGATATTTGTCGGAGCTGTTAATTCCTATGGTAGCGGAATAGGTGCAACTATCACTACTCATCATGGGTCGCACATCCCTTTTACTGCTCGATTGACCTTTCCGGTTACCAATAACGAAGCTGAATACGAGGCTTGCATCATGGGGCTTGAAGAAGCCGTTGATTTACGAATCAAGCATCTGGATGTATACAGAGACTCAGCTCTAGGGGTGAATCAGATTAAAGGAGAATGGGAGACACGTCAGCCCAATTTGATACCATATATGAATTATGCAAGGAGATTGTTGCCTTTCTTTGACAAGGTGGAATTGCATCATGTGCCGCGAGTAGAAAATCAAATGGCTGACGCCCTGGCGACTTTGTCTTTAATGTATAAAGTTAACTTCTGGAACGAGGCTCCCCGGATTGTTATCTCTTGGCTCGATAGGCCTGCATTCATATTTGCCATCGATGAGGCTCCCAATGGTCAACCCTGGTACTTTGACATCCAGAATTTCCTGAAGAACAAGGAGTATCCGGCTGGGGCATCCAGTCAAGATCAGAAGACTCTCAGGAGATTGGCTTGCAATTTCTATCTGAATCTTGATGGTGTCCTATACAAAAGAAACCACGACTTGGTGTTGCTACGCTGTGTAGATCAGAAAGAGGTGAAGTTGCTTATGGAAGAGATACATGAGGGTACATTTGGTACACATGCTGGTGGGCATGCTATGACGAGAAAATTGTTGCGGGCAGGTTATTATTGGCTAACTATGGAAACAGACTATTTCAAGTTTGCAAAGAGGTGTCATAAATGCCAGATTCATGTGGATAAGATCCATGTGCCTCCGAGTCCTCTGAATGTGATGTCATCACCGTGGCCTTTCTCGATGTGGGGAATTGATATGATCGGAAAAATTGAGCCTACAGCATCAAACGGGCACCGGTTCATCTTGGTGGCTATTGATTACTTCACCAAATGGGTGGAGGCCGCATCATATGCCAATGTCACCAAACAAGTGGTGGCCAGATTTATCAAACGAGATATTATCTGCAGATATGGAATCCCTGAGCGGATTATCACCGACAACAGTTCGAATTTGAATAACAAAATGATGAAAGAGCTGTGTCAGAGTTTTAAGATTGAGCATCACAACTCTTCTCCTTACCGACCCAAGATGAATGGCGTTGTTGAAGCGGCCAATAAGAACATAAATAAGATTGTTCAAAAGATGGTTGTGACATATAAGGACTGGCACGAGATGCTACCTTTCGCCTTGCACGATTATCGTACTACGGTACGCACATCAACCGGGGCAACCCCTTACTCATTGGTATACAGGATGGAGGCAGTGTTACCGTTAGAGGTTGAGATTCCTTCCTTAAGGGTTTTACGAGATGTCCAACTCGACGAGGCAGAATGGGTTAAGGATAGACTGAATCAGCTCAGTTTAATGGATGAGAAGAGGCTAGCTTCTCTAGCATACGGTCGGTTGTATCAGAGCCGGATGAAGAAAGCGTAGGATAAGAAGATATGTCCGTGGAGCTTTCAGACGGGCGACCTTGTGCTGAAGAGGATTCTCCCGCCCCAAACGGATCACAGGGGCAAATGGACGCCGAATTATGAAGGTCCCTACGTTGTCAGAAAAGTCTTCTCTAGAGGAGCCTTGTGTTGCACCCCAAAATTTGACCAACCGGTTCCCACATCTGGTTTATGTTTCGGCTCATTTTGCATCCGCATTCGCATACCGCATACCTTGCATTGTTTCAATCATGTTGATGTTATCGGGATCATAGCCCTGGTCTCACATCTCGGATGTTTCATACAAGTTCGGATGATCGGAATTTCATTTTGGGGAAATCGCGATTCCCGGTATTTTCAGCTTACACTTTTGTTTGTTTTTGGAGGATACTTTGGTGTCCGGGTTTACCGTTTATTTCGATTGGGTCTCTCTTCCTCTTTTATTGAGTTAATTGCTTTAATAGCATTTCTTTTAGAATTTTATAGATTTTTCTAGAGATTAAATAGGTTTTATTAGTATTTTAGATAATAATTCTTTTTTTAAAAATAATATAGAATAGTGTAGATTTTAATGGTTTGTTTTAATATAGAGTTTAATAGACTTTTAAATATAGATTTTATTAGTTTTGATATAGATTTTAAATAGTATGACTAGTATAGATTTTATCCCTTTAGATAATTGTAAATAGTATAGATATAAATAAAGGCTTTTAGATATTTTTAATAGAATTAATATAGATTTTCTTTAGTATAATAGAATATAGTTTCTTTTATTAATAGATTTTTGTAGAATATTATAGAATATTAAAATAGAGTTTCTTTTTAGAAAATAGATCTTAATGGTTTTATTAGATTTTATAGAATAATATAGATTTAATAATTTTAATAGATTTTTAAAATAGTTTTTTTAGATTTTAGGTGTATAGTTTCATTAATAGTTTTAATTAGATAGTCATTAATCATTTTCATTAGTTAATTAGCATTAATCACATTTTAATCAATCTATTAAGTCCATTTTAATTTATATTAAGTCTGAGTTTAGTCTAAGTGGGCCACATGTCCGTTTTTGAAGGCCCAGAGTCCAAGTCCATGCGCCAGGTGTCCTATAAAGGCAAGCCACACGTGTTCTCTCATTTTTCGGCCACCTCACCTTTCACTCTCTCTCTGCCACTTGGCACTCTCCACTGACTCTCTCCTCTCACACGCGTCACTCCCTCTCTCTCTCCCTCAGCCACGCGTCTTCACCACACACCTCCTTGTGCCACGCGTCCACGGCCACTATTCCCCACCGCCGGCCATGCAACCATCGCAGGAGTCACCCTAACAGTCGCCGGAAATCTCCTAACTGTCGCCGGAAAACCAAATTTCCACCGGAAACTGCAATTCTCCAGGAAACTCATCCAAACATCTTCTAATCTTCTTCATCAATCTTCATCAGCCACTCGCCGAAAAACGCACATCCGCCGGAATCTGCAATTCATCAACCTCATTCAATGGTCTTCAGATGTTCATCAACAATCACCAGAAACCATCGGAAAATCATCCAAATCAGTATCTTCATCTCAATCTTGCTAGCAATCTCATGAGCGAATCTCCACCAAGAACATACATCCATAATCACCGTGTTCTTCAATCATCCACCGAATTCATCTTCGTTGCCAGAAAGTCAAGAACACTCATTGTGTTCATCATCGGTTTTGCCAGAAACTCAATAGATCCTTCAAGATCTTCATCCCACATCTCCAGTTTGTCCAGATTCATCGTATTTCTCAGACTTTCAAGAACCTTCAACAAGGATCTTCAACCAGCTCTCCAAATCTTCGTCCGATTTGCCAAATCTTCGTCACGTTATTGAGCTTCACCAGTTTCTTCGTAGCGTTTTTCGTCAGCAAATCTCTGAGCAATCAAGAGCTTCAGGATCGTCTTCGTTCACCATCAGATTCGCTGATCTTCATCCGTTCATCACAAGAGCTTCATCGCCGCGTTGATCTTCGAGCATCAACGAGGAATCTCCAGAAGTTTGATCCGTTGAGTCCTTCATAAGCTTCACCGGCTTCATCAGTCGCGCCCCGAAATCAACATCATCTTCGTAGCGTCTCCAGGTTTGTTTTGAACTCATCATCTCGGTAGTTGTTATGTTGTTAGCTGAAGAACTAAGTTAATTGGGCATGAGAGTGTGAACCGAGGTTGGATCAGAGGGTTTTAGTTTGGATATGTGAGGGAGAGAGCTGAAAGTTTGAGTGAGAGTGATGAACAGTGAATAGGGGATTGAGACGAGAGGAAGGTTTGGGAGATGAGGGAGCGGCGCAAGGGTTGATGAATAGTAGGTCGAAATTTGTAGAGGATTAGGGTTTTGTGTACTGATAGTGAGGGTTGATGCTGGACTCGGGCCTTAGGCCCATTGATTACTTTTGCCAAGCATATCCCTGGTTTCCCCGTTGCACCTCCCTCTTCGTGTGAATGTTTGGTTTTGGGCTTAGATGAACTTTGCTAATCACACCCCAGTCTGAAGGCCCAGTGAGAAACCAACGAGAATTAATTGCTATTCGCCACGAGCTTTTTCTCATTTTCCTTTCCTTTTCCAATTATTTTCTGAATTGGTTTGGGCTTAGCACGCACTTGATAAGCGCACCCCCACCTTAGCCCAGTCTGGAAAATAACTAGGGAATATTGCTATTCACCACACCAGTTTGTTATTTTTAGTTGATTTTCTTTTATTTTCATGTTTTACCTAGGGTTAGAAAATAATTCATATTAAATGGAAAAATAATCATTTTAGGATGAGATTTTTTCCCCTAGTTCCCTTAGGACTTCTAGAAAATTATGAAACTAAAAAATATTAATTTCATGCATTATATATTTTTTGGTATATTTTACAATATTATTGCTTTTATTTTACATTTGTTTGATACTTCATCTTTCTGAATTTAGTGTGAGAGATTGGTGCATGATTTTTGATTGATTCTTGTGAGGTTGATTAGATTAGGGAAGCATGTACCCTTAGGAATTTTGTCATATTTTTGTGACTAAAACTTAGATTAATTTGAGAGGTAGATAGAAGAGGTATTAGAATTAGGTTTTCACAACACTTAGGTGTAGTTTAGGGCATAGTTTGGGGACCTAGGGTTTGATTTAGGACTTGGGGTTTATATGGGGTATTTGGTATATAGTTAAGTCCCCTTAGAAATTAATCTAGGATTTTATAATGAGTATTGCTATTTTACTTGATTTTTTCAATTTGAGTGGTGATTGTGTGTTTTCCCTCTTGGGCATTTTGCTTGTTTGTTTGGTTTGGGTTATTTCAATTGGGCTTGGGGCTTGAGTTTTGCTTGTTGGGGCTTATGAAGACATTGAAGATGATTGGAGACAAAGGATGGAGCTTGGAGCATGAAGATTCTTCTCCTTGAAGGGGGCTTAAGAGATAGGAAATATAGGGAGAGCTTTTGATTAGATTGATTTCTTCTTGCAAACATAGAATGCATCTTATGCTTCTATTCCTCCCTATGAAATAAAGTCCTTTTAAAGTATTCACATCCTTCCTTTGGAGGGATAAGTGACATACTTTAGAAGTAGAACTTTGAGGGAACCTTTTCCCTACAATGCTAAATGCTTATAGGCTTCCTTTGGTTGTCAATAAGCTGTTTAGCATTTCAACTTAACCTGATAATTGATTCTCTTCTGGAGTGGTGGCATTGAAGATGGGAACCTATTGAAGAATGAAGTTCATTGAAGATTGGTGAATATGAAGCTTGTGCCTGTCAAAGCTAGTTATCTGTTGAAGGTAGGGTTCTGCTGCTTTTTTGAAGTTGTTTACTGGTTGGGGTTCAGTGCTTGCCAGAGCTTGGAGATTTTTGGAGACAGGAGCTTATCTAAAGCTTGGGGATCATTGAAGAGTGAAGATGGGGTCTTACTTGAAGGTGTTACTGTCAACCTTTTTTGCTGTTAATCAATTGTAGATGCCAAGGCTGTTGCTGTTTGAGCTGTTACTGTAGGAGCTAGTGTTGCTGCCAGAGCTGGTGTTGGGGTTTTATTTTCTTTTCTGTATTGTTTGCCAGCTTGCCACCTTAGGCTTGAAGTGAATACTGTTTCACTTTGCCTGTTGTTTTCCCAGGTTCGAGGTCGAGTGGGACTCCCTTGCCTCGCTTGTATTGCTGCATTGCATGCATTTTACTGTATTTGCTTGCTTTCTTTTCTGTTTGTCCCCTAGGATCTCTGATTTCCTCTGTGTAGAAGGGAATTATGACAGACATTAGGATTCTTATCCATGCATGAAAACTTTAGGGTAGTTTTGCTTCCTATTTTCAACTCTAGGCTTTTTAGAGCTTCTTTCTCTTCTTACCTCGAAATAACTCAAAGATACAATAATAAGGTTAATCGATGTCGTACGTTACGAGCCTTAAGCTATTTGAGAAAGGGTTGCTGGAGAGTTTCTTTCCAGTAGTCTGGCTGCTTAGTGTGGCACCCTTTGGGTGACACGCGACGTAGTCACTCTCAGATCATAGTCTCTAGTGCGACAGAGATTGCAAACATCATAAAAAACAGTTCTTGCGTAAAAGACTGAAAACAAACATCAAAGTGTCATTTTTGTCCGCTTGGACTCTTAATCAGGAGAAAACCTTTTTTCAGAAAGATAAAAAACAGTCAGACAAGCCTGTGTCTTCCGTGGCCCGAACTACGTTTGCTCTGATCTTTCATGCTATATGAAAGTACGTAGGCATAGGATGTCGTATCCTAGCGAGCAACCTTCCCCTTCTTTCTCGTAGGTAGGCGAACTACGTTGAATCTGATTTCTCGTTCCAGACGGGAATACGTAGGCATAAAGTGCGATACTTTGCCGAGTCATTTTATTTTCTTTTAACCCCAGACCTTTAGAGTAGATAGAATAACAATCCGTACTAGAAAACAAGCGTGGATCCCGTCGAGTACGACGGACGTGAGGGGTGCTAATACCTTCCCCTTACGTAACCTACTCCCGAATCCAGGATTTGGTTGCGATGACCATTCCTTTCCCGTTTTGCGTTAGGTTTACTCTGAGCGTTCCCCTTCCCTCTGTTGGGATAAATAACACACGGTGGCGAGTCTTCTGTCATAGCCAACGCCGATTTTCGCAGTAGCGACAGCTGGCAACTCTGCTGGGGACGCCAAGAGTTCCCTATGCGAGTCAATCCTAGCATTTGTTTTCCCGTCGTGGGTTTTGTATGGATTTACATTTCTGTCTTTACCTTTTGCAGTTTATTGTTAGCTTTATATCGTTATTGCTGTTGTGGGGATGGGGTGATCTATTGAGAGATAAGTCGGACCTGGGCTTGAGTGCACCTAGAATTAGTTGCGGAAAGTAGTAGGCGCGTGCATGCTTTGCATGTACCAGTGTCCCGCAAAATCCACGCTCGGACGAGGTTCTTCTGGTTGACTTCTTTTTCAACCCTTTGGGTTGAGGGGGTCGTTGGTTAGTTGGATTTTCGACTCCAGGGACCGATCATTTGGAAGTTGGCTAAGTGAGGCCTCTTCAGGACATGATGATGCCACACCTTCTGGGTATCGTATCATCAGTCTTGAAAGTCTGTGACACCAACAATCGCATAGGACGTCGTACCTTGTGTCAGTTGATAGGACACCTACCTGTGAGAGGGATTGGGGCATGCAGGAAACTTGCCTCCAGACTACGCGGTCTTCCTGATATTGGATCAGTATGTGTGGTTACTTGAGGTCCTTCACCAGAGCAGTGTTATAGGTCTGTCGAGACCAGATTGGAGCATTGTTTTGAGCCTGTTGAGGCAAAGTGGAGCATTGTTACGGGTCTGTTGAGACTAGGTTTGAGCAGTATTGTGGGACCGTTGAGACAAATATTGTGGATGGATCTCTTCAACAATATATCACTTGATCCCTGTTGTGTAACACCCATTTTAATTATTTAGTCATTTTATTATTATTTTAAATATTTTATGTTGGTGTGCCCTTAGGTGGGGTGTGTTGGTATATGATTGGTGAGTACCCTTGATATGTAAGGATCATTGGTGGTGTGGAGATAATAATATAATAGATAATAGTAATATTGGTGGTATTATTATTATTATTATTATTATTATTATTATTATTATTATTATTATTATTATCATTAGTATGAATATTATTATTGGTGGGTGTCCCTGATATGGGAGAATTATTGGCGGTGAATTGGTGTAGATATAATAATATAATAACTAATGGTAATATTGGTGGTAATTTGGTGAGTTTATAATAATATAAGAAATAATAGTAATATTGGTGGTGGTATTATTATTATTATTATTATTATTATTATTATTATTATTATTATTATTATTATTTTTCTTATTATTATTATTATTATTATTATTATTATTATTATTATTATTATTATTATTATTATTATTATTATTATTATATTTATGATTATTATTAATATTTGTAGTAATATTATTATTATGGAGAATATAATATTATTATTAATATAGTTATTATATTATTATGATTTTTGGTGTGAATATGATAATATAATGAATAATAGTAATATTGGTGGGGGTATTATTATTATTATTATTATATATTATTATATTTATTAGTATTATTAATATTATTATTATTTTGGTGAGATAATAATATTATTACTATTATTATTATTATTATTTTGGTGAGATAATAATAATATTATTATTATTATTATTATTATTAGTATTATTATGATTAGTATTATTAATATTAGTAATATTATATTAGTATTATTAATATTAAGATTATTCTTATTAATATTATTTTATTATTAGTATTAATATAATTGTTATTATTATCATTAGTATTATTATTATTATTATAATTATAATTATTGTTGGGTGTATTACTAATATTATTATTATGTTGAATATTACTATAATATTACAATAGTATTATATTATTATTATTATTATTATTATTATTATTATTATTATTATTATTATTATTATTATTATTATTATAATTATTATTATTAGAATTATTATTGGGAATATTAGTGGTTGGAATAAGTAAAATAAGAGGTGGAAGGGTTATTGGGAAGTTAGAATGGAAATATGAAAAGTCATGATAGAAACCGTGAGGAAGGAAATATGAAGGGGTAGTAAGGAGATATTAGAAAAGTTGGAATAGAGAGAAAAGGGATTACCATAGATCGTGGGAAATTGGTGTGATAATATTATTATTATTATTATTATTATTATTATGTTATTTTTATTAGTTATTATTATTATTGGGATAGGAAATAAAAAGGAAAATAGAATATGAAGGGGTGGGGGAAGTATTAGAGAAAATAACACGATAGAAAGAGGGAAGAGAGAAAGAGCGATAGAAAGAGAGAAGAGGAAAGAACGAGAGAAGTGAGAAGAACGAAGGAAAAAGGGAACGAAGAACGGAAAGAAAAGAGGAGGCCAAGAGACCAAATCCAGGAAGAATTTCATCGATCAACCGATTAAAAAGGTAAGGGGGGAGAAACTTGATTGGGAATGGTATATACATGTATAGGGTAGTGGGGATTCCTTAACCCCGTAGGAATGGATCGTTGATGAAGTTTTATATTGACATGCTATTGATTGTTGAGTTATGTTGATGTTGATGGATTGAAATATGTTGATGGTTGGTGAATTTTTGTTTTTGGTTAATTTGGCGTATAGGTTGGATTTACGGTTTTAGGGAAGTTTTGTGTGACCTTTTGATGTGTCGATAGATTGTTTAAGTGATGACTTTGGAATAATATGTATATGATGATGTACGGATGTTTGATGTTGCCATTGTTGATTGACTGTTGGTGTTGGTTTGGTTTGAGTAAGGTTCAGAGTAACTCTAAAGTGCCGGTAGTGTGCCGTAATGTTGATCTGGAGTAGAATTATAGGAAGATTGATAAGACTAATATGCATTGGTCGTAATACGGATAGTATAGGAAGTGGATGTTATAGAATAGGCTTGAATCGGAGAAGAGTGAGAATTCTGAACTGTGAGAACTTGAGAAGTCGCAGGCAACTCACTAGCACTTCGCTTAGCGAGAAGGCAGCGAGCGTTCGCTAGGTGCTCGCCTAGCGAGTGAGGTAGCGAGTGAGTCCAGTAGGTTCTGTTTGCCTTCGCGAGGAAGTTCGCTAAGCGAACAGGTAGCGAGTATTCGCTGGGTATTCGCTGTGGCGAGTTGGATAGCGAATCATTACAGTAGCCACTGCTGTCATTCGCGAGGAGGTTCGCTAAGCGAACAGGTAGCGAGCATTCGCTGGGAGCTCGCCTAGCGAGGGTGTAGCGAGAGTAGCAGAATGTGGTCTTTCTATGCTGTTATGCTATGTGCGCTAAGAGTGTAGTGCCCTTGGACTTTGTTGATTATAGGGGAGATGATTGAGTGTTATAGAGTGAGTACTCGGTGATAGTATGTGATTTCCGTTATTAATTATTTAAATGGATAATTAGTTGGTGTATGAATCATGCGGAGCATAGTGTAGTGATCAGTAGGATCGTGTATTCCCGAGTGGTGGGACGTGTTTATATCTTGGTGATAAAGTATGAACTTGTTTACTTGGTGATGGTACTCGTTTTCCTTGATATTGTTGGTGAACAATTAGTTAATGTATATATATGTAGTGATCAGTAGGATCGTGCATTCCCGAGTGTTGGGATGTGGTTATATCTGGTGTTATAGTATGAAGTTGTTTACTATCTGATTGATCTATACGGTGTTGGTGTATGTTATATCTGTACATATATGCATTGATGTATGATGATATGATCAGGAGGGTCGTGTGCACTTTGAGTGCCTAATTATGATAGTTATGCATTGGTGTGTGCATATCATGGTGTTTTGGTGGGATGAATCATGTCTCAGGAGGAGCGTAAGTGATTCATCCGTACTCCTTTGTGGAGAATGGTGAGGGATAGATCATGTCTCAGGAGGAGCGTAAGTGATCTATCCAGGTTCGATTGAATGTACCAATGAGTCGGTACCGCATGCATGGTGTTGTGTTGCATAATTGCATTATAATATGTTATATTGTAATTTGAATAGTAGGTTCGTTATATGGTGTTGTTGGGGTGAATAGTTGATGTGTTGGTGTGTTTTACTGCCTTATTTACATGTATTACATTACCATTATATTTTGATCATGATTTCTCACCCCTTTGTTGTTGTTGTGTCTGTGCTTCTCCGGAAGTACAGATAATCCAGGTACTTAGATAACTTGGATGGTGGTGTGCCAGTCGAGTCTAGGATGCTCTGATACGTAGCACGGGACTTGGGTGTTTTGTTGTGTCTATGTTGAACTTATTTCTTTTTCCTGTGTCGTATCATGAATTTGATGTATTTTACTTTATGAAACAAATTCCGCTCTATTATTTTGAAAAGAATGAATAAAGTATTTTTATAAAATTTGGAGATGTGATATCCCACTTTTTGGTGAAAACTCTGATTGTAATTTTAATATTTATATTTTATTTAATTTGGGAAAGTGGGGTGTTACAATTGGTATCAGAGCAGGTCGGTCCGTCCGGCCAATGTTGACTAGTGTTGTTGTTACCTGGTATGCGACATGTGCGTAAAAACACTGTCGATACATGTTGTTGGTTAAGTTTGTCGGTAGAAGTGGAATGATTCCAGTGGGGGAGAAGTTGTATTTCTCCGGAAAGCTACAATAGTTGGTAAAGATTGTCGGTAGAAGTGGAATGATATAATAGTTGGTAAAGATGGTTTGTACCCCATCATGATTTCGGTTGTCTATTAACAAATTGAGGAACTGATCACTCTTAATCTCTTGTTAATACTGGACGAGATTGTGTTGGATGGGATTGACGCGTCTTGCAAGCTTGGGTGGCGTGAGCAGTGTATAGTCTTGAGTTAAGCTAAGTGCTTAAGGGATTATTTTGAGGAATTTGGCATAAGACGGTGTTGAAGTGTCTATTTTGACTGAAACTTGGAACGAGAAGGAAAGTGAGAAAAATTGGGATTTGTCAATTATTTGCGATTGCCGGAGGTTTCCGGATGAGATAGGTGATTTACTATCGGAGTGTGAAGTAAAGCTCACACGTTGACTTTGTTGTTGGAACGAGTCCGATATTAGTGACTCCATATGGTGTGTTTTCGTTGGGATTGGAGAAGTTGAAGAGTCAACTTGAAGACCTTCTAGGAGAGAGGTTCTTTTGTTTGAGTGTGCTACCGTAATGTGCACCAATTTTGTTGGTTAGACAGATAGAAGGTTTTGTGAAGCTTTGGGTGAACTATAGATAAGTGAACAGGGTGACTATCAAGGATAGGTGTTCTCTTCCAAGAGTTAATGATTTGATGGAACAATTGATCGAGGGATGTGAGTCCCTTGGTCATGTGATCTCGAGTAGAGTTCTTGTGGTGGATGGGACGAAGGTCAAAAGTTCTATCGTATTAGGAGGCTCAAAGATCTGCTGTTGAGATTGGAAGTAATTGAGTTTTAAATTATTCATAGATTTAAAATGTGTTGGATGGCTTCCTAAGTATAAAATTGTTGTTGTACGTTAAATTCCGAGATCGCAGCTTTTTACGGAATCGAAATCGGACACTCGGAAGTCGGGTAACGTTCGAAAAGAGGATGTTGGGACTGTCATGTTCGCCTGGCGAGCATACTGGCGAACGTCCATATTCGCTGCGGTGTTCGCCTGGCGAAGGGGTCCTGGGCAGAAAATGTTATTCTGGTGTTTTTGTCGTAACGGGAGAACCGTAACTCGGAATGACGCGCGGTTCGAAGCGTTGGAAAGCTATTCAAATTATCTATGAGATGGTGAAGTATTGACATATATTTAAGCTATTTATTGATGAAGTGTGTTTGAATGTTTTGGTAAGGACGGGCGGTACGGTATGTGTTCCCGCTATAACTCACAACTTGTTTGTCCATTTGGCATGGGATCTTCTCTAATGATTTATATAAGGTGATGGTTGTGTTAATAAATTATATATTGAGGTATTCGAAGATTATAGAGGATTATGTTGAGCATAAGGAACTGGAGTTATCAGTGTTGGAAAAAGAGCGGTGATATACTTCCGTAAGGAAAGTTCTGCCGAATCCGATAGAACTAATTGTGGTGTTTGTGATGCTTGTTGATATAATTAGGGGATTTACTAAAGACAACTTCAGCGAGTTTCAATTATGCAAAAGGCAACTTGGAGTATATAAGAGAAATCATCCGACTAGTGATTTAGAGTTGGTTACTATTGTTGTTGTACCAGAATCGGAGGCTTCGAAAGTTCAGACTGAGATCGGAGATGTTTGGTGGTCTTAAGAGTTTAAGGTGTTTGTTTAATTTGAATCAGACGAATATGAGGCATAGGAAATAATTGAGACTTCGGAAAGAGTACGGCTTCGAGATGAATTACCATTCGGGTGAAGTGCATGTGGTAGATGATGCGGTGAGTTGGAAATGTCTGCGCATACCGAAGATGACGGTGAGAAGAGTTAGAACTGATTGAGAAATTTCATAATATGCGTTTTGTGAGTAAGGATACTTCTTATGGAGTTAAGCTTTTATTATTAAGATCTGACTAGTGATATCCTTGAGAAGAATCGAGAAAGTCAGAAATCTGGGTTGAATAGTGAATTAGTTGAAATTGATAAGTTAGAGTCGGAGAGTGGATTGTCGGGTTTGTGGAAATAATACCACGAGGTGTTATGATAGAGTATGTATATCAGATGTTGTTGAAGGGAGTAGGAGTACTCGTGAAGAAATACATTGAGGTAGATGGAGTATCCAACTCGGTGCTATGAAGAAGTAACCGAACTTGAGTAGATTATTTTTGAGACCATGGATAAGGAGAGGTGGAATATGCTAGTTAGAATTGTCGGAATTCGAAGAGTGAACATCAGAGACTATTGAGTCTGATGCAGTCGTTAAATATTCCAGAGTGGAAATCAGGTAGTATTTTCACGAAATTGGTGTTGAGATTGCTAAAGAATTTGTAAAGACATAATTTTAATTTGGATTGTTAGGAGCAGATTAACTATTTCGTGTTGAGGATATACGAGATGCATATTGAGAAAGTGGTGAAGTTGGATGAGATACTGACGAATATTGTGTCAGATGGAAATTTGAGGTTTATAGTGAGATTTTGGAGGGGATTACAGGAAGCTTCGGGTACTAAGTTGAAGTTGAGTTCGACTTACCATCCGCAAACTGATGGTCAGTCAGAGAGGAATATTGAGTCTGTAGAGAATTGGTGAGAGTTTGGGTGTTGGATCAAGGTGGATCGTGGGATAATTAATTACCGTTGATTGAGTTACCTATAATAACGGTTACCATACTAGTGTCGGAATGACACTATATGTGGCTTGGTGAGGTAGAGAGTATAGGAATCTACTGTGTTGGAATGGGTCGAGTGAGAGTGTTGTGCTCAGACCTGAAAATTATGTTTGAGATGGCTGAGAAGATCAAGAGGATCCGGAAAAAAAAAATGTGTTTTGAGAGTCACGCCAGTGACTGATGTTGGCGAACTTCGAAGTCTTAGAAGTTCGCACCGTGTTCTGTGGTATGTATCAGAGTGGCGCAGCGGAGACATGGGAGGAGTAACATGTTAGACTGTTTTTCCGTTGCCGTCGTGAATTGGCATGACGTGTTCCATGTGTCTGGTTGAGAAAGTACATTGAATCAGGTGGATGATGTACTAGTGAAAAATAATTTGAGTGCTGAAGCATTGCTGGTTCGTTTTGATGAACAGAAGTCAACTCCGAGGGGAGGAGACATCTTTGGTGAAAGTGGCTTGGAGAGGTGCTGCAGAAGGCAGTGCGACCTGGAAATTGGAATGAAGGATGCGGGAAGCGTATCCGGATTGGTTTCCATCAGGTAATTTTCGAGGACGAAAATAATTAAAGTGGGGGAGAGTTGTAACACCCATTTTAATTATTTAGTCATTTTATTAATATTTTAAATATTTTATGTTGGTGTGCCCTTAGGTGGGGTGTGTTGGTATATGATTGGTGAGTACCCTTGATATGTAAGGATCATTGGTGGTGTGGAGATAATAATATAATAGATAATAGTAATATTGGTGGTATTATTATTATTATTATTATTATTATTATTATTATTATTATTATTATTATTATTATTATTATTATTATTATTATTATTATTATTATTATTATTATTATTATCATTAGTATGAATATTATTATTGGTGGGTGTCCCTGATATGGAAGAATTATTGGTGATGAATTGATGTATATTTAATAATATAATAACTAATGGTAATATTGGTGGTAATTTGGTGAGTTTATAATAATATAAGAAATAATAGTAATATTTGTGGTGGTATTATTATTATTATTATTATTATTATTATTATTATTATTATTATTATTATTATTATTATTATTATTATTATTATATTTATGATTATTATTAATATTTGTAGTAATATTATTATTATGGAGAATATAATATTATTATTAATATAGTTATTATATTATTATAATTTTTGGTGTGAATATGATAATATAATGAATAATAGTAATATTGGTAGGGGTATTATTATTATTATTATATATTATTATATTTATTAGTATTATTAATATTATTATTATTTTGGTGAGATAATAATATTATTACTATTATTATTATTATTATTTTGGTGAGATAATAATAATAATATTATTATTATTATTATTATTATTAATAGTATTATTATGATTAGTATTATTAATATTAGTAATATTATATTAGTATTATTAATATTAAGATTATTATTATTAATATTATTTTATTATTAGTATTAATATAATTGTTATTATTATCATTAGTATTATTATTATTATAATTATAATTATTGTTGGATGTATTACTATTATTATTATTATGTTGAATATTACTATAATATTATAATAGTATTATATTATTATTATTATTATTATTATTATTATTATTATTATTATTATTATTATTATTATTATTATTATTATAATTATTAGAATTATTATTGGGGATATTAGTGGTTGAAATAAGTAAAATAAGAGGTGGAAGGGTTATTGGGAAGTTAGAATGGAAATATGAAAAGTCATGATAGAAACCGTGAGGAAGGAAATATGGAGGGGTAGCAAGGAGATATTAGAAAAGTTGGAATAGAGAGAAAAGGGATTACCATAGATCGTGAGAAATTGGTCTGATAATAATAATATTATTATTATTATTATTATTATTATTATTATTATTATTATTATTATTATTATTATTATGTTATTTTTATTAGTTATTATTATTATTGGGATAGGAAATAAAAAGGAAAATAGAATATGAAGGGGTGGGGGAAGTATTAGAGAAAATAACACGATAGAAAGAGGGAAGAGAGAAAGAGCGATAGAAAGAGAGAAGAGGAAAGAACGAGAGAAGTGAGAAGAACGAAGGAAAAAGGGAACGAAGAACGGAAAGAAAAGAGGAGGCCAAGAGACCAAATCCAGGAAGAATTTCATCGATCAACCGATTAACAAGGTAAGGGGGGAGAAACTTGATTGGGAATGGTATATACATGTATAGGGTAGTGGGGATTCCTTAACCCCGTAGGAATGTATCGTTGATGAAGTTTTATATTGACATGCTATTGATTGTTGAGTTATGTTGATGTTGATGGATTGAAATATGTTGATGGTTGGTGAATTGTTGTTTTTGGTTAATTTGGCGTATAGGTTGGATTTACGGTTTTAGGGAAGTTCTGTGTGACCTTTTGATGTGTCGATAGATTGTTTAAGTGATGACTTTGGAATAATATGTATATGATGATGTACGGATGTTTGATGTTGCCATTGTTGATTGACTGTTGGTGTTGGTTTGGTTTAAGTAAGGTTCAGAGTAACTCTAAAGTGTCGGTAGTGTGCCGTAATGTTGATCTGGAGTAGAATTATAGGAAGATTGATAAGCCTAATATGCATTGGTCGTAATACGGATAGTATAGGAAGTGGATGTTATAGAATAGGCTTGAATCGGAGAAGAGTGAGAATTCTGAACTGTGAGAACTTGAGAAGTCGCAGGCAACTCGCTTGCACTTCGCTTAGCGAGAAGGCAGCGAGCGTTCGCTAGGTGCTCGCCTAGCGAGTGAGGTAGCGAGTGAGTCCAGTAGGTTCTGTTTGCCTTCGCGAGGAAGTTCGCTAAGCGAACAGGTAGCGAGTATTCGCTGGGTATTCGCTGTGGCGAGTTGGATAGCGAATCATTACAGTAGCCACTGCTGTCATTCGCGAGGAGGTTCGCTAAGCGAACAGGTAGCGAGCATTCGCTGGGAGCTCGCCTAGCGAGGGTGTAGCGAGCGTAGCAGAATGTGGTTTTTCTATGCTGTTATGCTGTGTGCGCTAAGAGTGTAGTGCCCTTGGACTTTATTGATTATAGGGGAGATGATTGAGTGTTATAGAGTGAGTACTCGGTGATAGTATGTGATTTCCGTTACTAATTATTTAAATGGATAATTAGTTGGTGTATGAATCATGCGGAGCATGGTGTAGTGATCAGTAGGATCGTGTATTCCCGAGTGGTGGGACGTGTTTATATCTTGGTGATAAAGTATGAACTTGTTTACTTGGTGATGGTACTCGTTTTCCTTGATATTGTTGGTGAACAATTAGTTAATGTATATATATGTAGTGATCAGTAGGATCGTGCGTTCTCGAGTGTTGGGATGTGGTTATATCTGGTGTTATAGTATGAAGTTGTTTACTATCTGATTGATCTATACGGTGTTGGTGTATGTTATATCTGTACATATATGCATTGATGTATGATGATATGATCAGGAGGATCGTGTGCACTTTGAGTGCCTAATTATGATAGTTATGCATTGGTGTGTGCATATCATGGTGTTTTGGTGGGATGAATCATGTCTCAGGAGGAGCGTAAGTGATTCATCCGTACTCCTTTGTGGAGAATGGTGAGGGATAGATCATGTCTCAGGAGGAGCGTAAGTGATCTATCCAGGTTCGATTGAATGAACCAATGAGTCGGTACCGCATGCATGGTGTTGTGTTGCATAATTGCATTATAATATGTTATATTGTAATTTGAACAGTAGGTTCGTTATATGGTGTTGTTGGGGTGAATAGTTGATGTGTTGGTGTGTTTTACTGCCTTATTTACATGTATTACATTACCATTATATTTTGATCATGATTTCTCACCCCTTTGCTGTTGTTGTGTCTGTGCTTCTCCGGAAGTACAGATAATCCAGGTACTTAGATAGCTTGGATGGTGGTGTGCCAGTCGAGTCTAGGATGCTCTGATACGTAGCATGGGACTTGGGTGTTTTGTTGTGTCTATGTTGAACTTATTTCTTTTTCCTGTGTCGTATCATGAATTTGATGTATTTTACTTTATGAAACAAATTCCGCTCTATTATTTTGAAAACAATGAATAAAGTATTTTTATAAAATTTGGAGATGTGATATCCCACTTTTTGGTGAAAACTCTGATTATTATTTTAATATTCATATTTTATTTAATTTGGGAAAGTGGGGTGTTACATGTTGCATGTTGCATATTGCATTGTTGCATACTCATTCTACATATCATTAACGTGTGTATGTGCTGCAGGTGCATTTTCATACCTCTGATTCTAGTTGCCCGGATTTTTGTCTGCTGATATTATGGATACCCTGAAGAAGACTGTGGCGTACAAGTTGCCTACTCCAGATGTTTCTTCTTTGCTTGGTTTGATATCTCTAGCTGATGATGATGTGAAGAGAAGCTTCAGGAAGAGCTATGGGAAGTTACTTAGATTGGTTTATAAACCATCCATGTATGAGCGTAACGGATTGTACGCGCTTATGCAGTTCTATGATCCCCCGCTGAGGTGTTTTACTTTCCCTGACTTCATTTTGGCTCCGACTATGGAGGAATATGCCGAGATCTTAGAGTTGACCATTCAGGACAGGGTACCCTTTATTCATATGGATGCCGAGCCCAAACTGGAGGATTTGGCTGTTGCCTTGCATTTAGACTCCTCAGAGTTGCTGTTAACCTCGTGGAATGGAGTGCCTGGTTTTTCTCTCAAGTTCTTGGTTGGGAAAGCACAAGAGTATGCCAAGAGTGGATGTTGGACTGTGTTTAATGCTATTCTTGCTCTGTGTATCTATGGCATTGTACTGTTCCCTAATATGCCTGACTTTGTTGATTTGGATGCATTCCATATATTTGCTTCAGGCAATCCTGTGCCTACACTGATTGGAGACTTCTATCACTCTCTGCATTATAAGAACGAGAATAGGAGGGGAAAGAACGTCTCTTGTTCTGTGCCTTTGTTGTATATGTGGTTTGATAGTCACCTGCCCAAAAAGGGTATCTTTGCTGAGTCTGTAGATACGGTGGATTGGTCTGAGCATCTGATGAGACTTTCTTCAGAAGACGTTGTCTGGTTTAATAAAGATTTACTGGGATCGGTGATTATCTACAGCTGCGCCGGATATCCTAACGTTCCTCTGATTGGGAGGAAAGAGTGCATTAACTACAATCCTTCATTGTTGATCAGGAAACTCGGGTATGCTTTGAAAAGCCCGCCAAAAGAGGAGGAAGTGCGGGAATCTCTGTACTTCACAGGTGATTTGAAGGGAGAACTACTGTCCAATCTTCAACATGCTTGGAATAACATCCACAAGAGGGGGAAGGCGTTGTTGGGTAAGAATGATTGTCAAGCCTATCCCCCGTACAAAGTCTGGGTCCAAGATAGAGCAAAGCAGGTGCGGATGCCGTTTCCTGCAGTATTACCTCCTGCTCCCCTCGTGGTTGAGGAGCCAACTACTGTTCCTATTGAGAGGTATGAACATGTTGTGAAGGAGAAAGAAGAGCTCATGAAAGCCAACGAGAAGTTGGAGGAAGAGTTAGTGCAACTCAGGAGCGAAAGGAATGAGGCCGTATATTCCTTCGAGCAGCAAACGAGGTTGGTGAATCAACTAGGCACAGAATTGACTGAGCAACGAAAGAAGCGTGAGCGATTGGGGATAGATTTCAAGAGCTCTCATGATATGCTGGAGTCTAAGAAGAAAGCACTTGATATAGCCTACCAGGAGATCTCTGCATTCAACAAAACCTGGAACGCCACGCTGACCGGCAATAAGGAAAGAGAAGACAAACTGAAGCTGCAGATCTCTGAGCTGGAAGGTCAGTTGAAAGCTAGCCAGAAGAGGTTGGAAGAAGAGGTTGGAAGAAGAGGTTACGCAGAGGTATGATGTCCAGAATGCCTTGAACAAAGTTATCAAGCGCAAGAAGGAGTCTGCATCCCAGAAACGGAAGCTAGAAGATTGCTTTGGGGAAGGTGTTTGGGAGGAATCCATTGGTGATCTCCAGCGTGTTATCAGGAAAAAAGACTCGCTCGTCGATGGGTTGCTTGCTCAGCCGAATCATCCCAAGACTAAGAGATTATTAGAGGAGTACCAGGCATATGGTCGCACTTGATTATCTCATGTATTGATGTGTAGGCGTTATTTGCATTGTGCTGGCCATCACCAGGATTGTTGGTTGAGGTCATGCCTTCCTATTGTATACCCAGTAATATTGTATTCCTGACCTGATGGGCTTTTCCGCAATATATGAGATGTTTTCCATGATTGGATTTTGAGCTTCTTATTGCTATCACTGTCACTACACTAGCACTTTGGCACTAGAATCGGGGGGCGATATCCCTAACGCACAGACACATATTGCATCTGCATATTCATTTTTGCATCGCCAGTTATTTGTTGAATTTGTATCTTATTTCCTGCATCTCATGGGTTTTTCAGGATTGACGAGCAAAGAGTCCACCGCTACTCAACCCGAAACAATTGCAAGAGAATCATGGATCAAGTCCAAGTGGAGATGCAGGAAATCCGCGAGAAGCTGAACCTGTTCATGCAAGCAATGGACAACATTGTTAAGGGCCAGGAGAGCCTCCAGACTTTGGTACAGCCGCTGCTAACGCGGACTAATGGGAATGGCAACAATGACCATAATTCTGCGCACGTTGAGACTATTCTGGAGGATGGGCCCCCTACGCCTGTGGTTCCACCTGTAGTGACCCCATCTGTTATGGTTGTAAATGATGGCGCTGGCGCTGGCAATGGCAACACAGGGAATGGAAATGATACTGTTGTTAACCATGTTGGATTTGGGGACGCCAACCAAGGCGGTGGTAACAACAATGGCGGTAATGGTTTCGGCTGCAATGATCAAGGATTTGATTACGTCAATCAGGACAGGAAATTCGGCTTCAACACTTAGGGTTTCAGTTACGACGGTTTTGGTAACGCTAACCAGGGGTATGGTGGATTTGGTAACATGAATGGTGCCGGGGTGATCCCTGTCAACACTGGGTTTGGACCTGTTAGGGTCAACCAGGATTTCGTTAACGGGGGACGAGGTCCCATGATCAATCAGCAAGGGTTTGGTCGCAACACTAGTTACGACGGATATGGAAATGAAAATGTGAATTGGGGTGAAGACCGCCAGGAGGACGCCTTTTCTGGAAGAGGTGTGGGGTTTGAAGGACCTGTTGATCCTGTGCAGAGGATCAGAATGCTTGAAGAACAGATGAAGGGGGTAGTGAATCAGAACTCCACCGGTTTGGATATGACTACAATGGGTCTGGAACCAGGGCTGAGGGTGCCGTTGAAATTCAAGGCTCCAACATTCGACAAATACAAAGGGGATACGTGCCCTAAGGTCCATGTCCGCTCTTATTACAGAAGGATGTCCACATATTCAAATGATGAAAGGATGCTCATGCATTTCATTCAGGATAGCTTATCAGGACCTTCACTTCAATGGTATATGGGGATGGAGCCCACGCAAATTAAAACCTGGAAGCAGTTGGCTGATGCTTTCGTGACACATTACAAATACAACAGCGATCTGGCGCCAAACCGGGTCCAATTGCAGGGTTTGTCACAGAAGAACGGTGAAAGTTTTAAAGAGTATGCGCAAAGGTGGCGCGATATAGCAGCGAGGGTGCATCCTCCTTTAATTGAAAGGGAGATGAATGACATGTTCATTGGGACATTTACGGGGGTGTTCTACGAAAAATTGTTTAGTGTGTCATTGAGCAGTTTCTCAGATTTGATTCTTATGGGGGAGATGATCGAGAACGAGATTAAAGTTGGAAGGTTCCAAGCAGGTGAGTCTACTTCAGCAGGAGGTGCCAGAAAAGCATTTGGTGGTAGACGACAGGGTGATACTAGTGCCGTGTTTGGTGGCAGGGGCAGGGGCAGAGGAAGAAATCAGTATGTTCAGCCGCAACAGATAGCTAGTGTCACTATCCCTTTTCCTCAACAAGGGCAGCCTCAGCAACCACAACAACAACCACAGCAACAGCAAGGACAGAATCCTGGTCAGAGAAGGGTACAGAATGCGAGACCGAAAAGAGTGTTCGACGCACCTCCTTCCACGTATGCAGAACTCCTCCAGACCCTGCTAGGTTTGAACTTGGTTGAAAAGAGGACGTTGGCACCACCTACGGGGGCGGTACTCCCTTATGGGTATGATGCTAGCAAGCATTGCGAATTTCATTCCGGGGCACCCGGGCATGATGTAGAAGCTTGTCAAGCATTTAAGCATAAAGTTCAGGATTTATTGGATAGCAAAGCTATCAACTTTGGACAGGTGGGTCCAAATATCGTACAACAGCCTATGCCCAATCATGGGGCAAATGCCATCTTAACAGAAGAGAATTTGAATCTAGTGATGGATGTCAATGAGTTGAAGACACCGTTGGGTGAGATTAAAAGCACGCTGTTAAAAGCGGGTGTATTCCCAGGTTGTGACGAATTTTGCTTGGATTGTTGGACCCAGCCAGAGGGTTGTAATGAGTTGAAGCAGGGCATTCAGGCTATGATGGATGAAGGTACCTTGCAATTTTATAGAACCGCAGTTGAAAAGCCTGTAGAGGCGTTATGTGATGAGAAGAACAATGTTGCGACGGTAACAATTCTGAGGA
The DNA here is from genome assembly GCA_963859935.3 of Lathyrus sativus. NCBI lineage: Eukaryota > Viridiplantae > Streptophyta > Magnoliopsida > Fabales > Fabaceae > Lathyrus > Lathyrus sativus. The sequence continues at coordinate 161,467,980 of OZ012741.1, forward strand.
AAACAATAACGATAACGGCACCTGCTAGGCGGCCAACGATCACAATTACCAAAGCAGGACCGGTTCCTTTTGAGAGTACTAAAGCAGTGTCGTGGACTTACGGGTTGGAGGTATATTGCGACGGTAAGAAAATTGAAGTCAATGGACAACCAGTTGGGGTTGTAGATAATGTTGTCGGAACAGGGGGTATGACCAGAAGCGGAAGAATCTTCACGTCACCCGAAGTAGAGGCAGAAAGGTTAGCCAAGGGTAAAACCAAGGTAGCTAAGGGTGGTCCTTCTCAGTCGAACAAAAAGGAAACGTCACTTAAGGATGTGGAGGAGTTTATGAGGCTCATTTGTAAAAGTGATTACAAAATCGTGGAGCACCTCCAACAAACGCCATCAAAAATTTCCATCCTATCATTGTTGTTATGTTCTGAGGCCCATCGGAACGCTTTGCTGAAGATTCTAGACACGTCGTTCGTTCCTCAAGAAGTTTCTATTAATCAGTTAGAAGGGGTGATGGCGCATGTCAATGCAGGGCACAGTTTGGGCTTCACAGACTTTGATTTGACTCCGAGAGGGCGAGAGCACAATATGGCATTGCATGTGTAAGTAGAATGCCGGGGCACGGTCATGTCCCATGTTTTAGTAGACACTGGATCTTCCCTGAATGTGCTACCGAAGAAAGCCATGATGAAGTTGGATATCAGGGGAATTATCTGCACGCCCAGTGATTTAGTGGTGAGGGCGTTCGATGGAACGAGGAGGTCGGTTTTCGGATCAATAACATTACCGTTGCAGGTGGGGCCTGAAATATTTGAAACTGAATTCTATATAATGGACATCCAGCTAGCGTATAGTTGTCTCCTTGGGCGCCCATGGATCCATGCTGCCGGGGCAGTCACATCCACGTTACACCAAAAGCTGAAGTATATGGTTGGAGATAGTGTCGTCACGGTTTGTTGAGAGGAAGATATTTTGGTTAGTCATCTGTCTTCGTTCAAATACGTCGAGGTCGACGGCAAAATACACGAGACACCGTGTCAAGCCTTCGAAGGGTTGCGAATTAAAGACAAAGTTCCAGTACCAAGAAAAATATCGGATGTGGCAGTGTCATCCTACAAAGAGGCTCAGGCTCTAGTGCAGACAGGAAAAACCAAGGGCTGGGGGCAGGTATTGGAGATTCCCGTGAAGAATGACAAGTTCGGGCTAGGGTATCATCCTTCGTCGTCAACATCCTCTTCAGGAGCGCCCAGGTTCAAGGGACCAGTAACGATTACGCCAAGCGGGGTGAGCTTCGAGACTATTAATGCTATTTCCGATGCTGAAGAGGGAGATAGCGACTGTGATATAGACGTGTGGATCAAGCCAAGCGTGCCAGGACAAAGTCTCTGCAATTAGTCTATCCGGGAAACTGTTCCTGTGACAACTAAATAGTAATGATTTGTTTTCTTAATTGTTGAACAATCCTGTGTCCTACCCGGGGAATAGTGATTTTGCTTAGGGCCATTTGGTTATGTACATTACATTGTTTAATCATGAAATAAAGGCGTTTTTCATATACAAATATTGTGATCCCTGTTTTTTTTGTTTATGTCTTTTACAATAAAATGGCAATGTGGTTAGTTGCTTTGTCTGTGTTTTGAAGCATTTAACCATTTCCTTTGCAGGATTACAATTTCAGATGACATCTACGAACCGCCTCCGACTCACTTCGACTTTGAGCACCCGATATTTCAGGCTGAGGAAGAGGTTGTCGAAGATGGCGATGTGCCAGAAGAGCTGACCTGGTTATTGAAACAAGAAGAAAGAATCGTTCTACCTCATGAGGAAGTCATTGAGATTATCAATTTGGGGTCGGAAGAGGATGTGAGAAACATCCGTATAGGGGCTGCGCTGCAGGGCGACATCAAGCAAAGGTTGGTTGAGATGCTCAAAGAGCACAGTGATATATTCGCTTGGTCGTACGAGGATATGCCTGGGTTGGATACGGATATGGTTGTTCACCGTCTGCCACTGCTAGAGGAATGTTCGCCTATTAAGCAGAAACTCCGAAGAACTAGACCGGATATGGCTGTGAAGATCAAGGAGGAAGTTCAAAAACAGTGGGATGCTGGTTTCCTAGCTGTTACCAAATATCCCTCATGGGTCGCTAATATTGTGCCAGTGCCGAAGAAAGACGGTAAAGTGCGAATGTGTGTAGACTACCGTGATTTGAACAAAGCGAGCCCGAAAGATGACTTTCCACTTCCTCACATTGATGTGCTGGTTGATAACACTGCTCAGTTCTCCGTATTCTCCTTCATGGATGGCATCTCGATTTACAATCAGATCAAAATGGCTCCAGAAGACATGGACAAGACTACCTTCATTACTCCCTGGGGAACATTTTGCTACAAAGTGATGCCCTTCGGATTGAAGAACACTGGGGCAACATATCAACGTGCTATGACGACTCTCTTTCATGACATGATGCACAGAGAGATCGAGGTTTGTGTTGATGATATGATTGCCAAATCCCAGACGGAAGACGAGCATTTGGTTAATCTGCTGAAATTGTTCAAGAGGCTCAGGAAGTTCAGGTTGAGGCTGAACCCTAATAAGTGCACCTTCGGGGTGAGATCGGGTAAACTACTGGGGTTTATCGTGAGCGAAAAAGGAATAGAGGTTGATCTTGCAAAAATAAAAGCAATACAAGAAATGCCGACGCCTAAAATAGAAAAAGAGGTGCGTGGGTTTTTAGGGAGGTTGAACTATATCGCCCGGTTCATATCTCACTTAACTGCGACATGCGAGTCGTTATTCAAGTTGTTGAAAAAGGATCAGGTGTTGACCTGGAACGAAAATTGTCAAAAGGCGTTCGACAAGATAAAAGAATACTTGCAGGAACCTCCTATTTTGATACCCCTAGTGGCCGGGAGCGGGTTGATTATGTATTTGACGGTTCTTGAGGAAATTATGGGTTGCGTTCTCGGTCAACACGACGAGACCGGACGTAAAGAGCATGCGATCTACTATTTGAGTAAGAAGTTTACTGACTGTGAGTCCAGATACTCAATGCTCGAGAAGACGTGTTGCGCGCTAGCTTGGGCCGCCAAACGTTTGAGGCAATACATGCTGAATCATACAACCATGCTAATTTCAAAGATGGATCCAATCAAATATGTGTTTGAGAAGCAAGCACTCTCCGGAAGAATTGCCCGATGGCAGATGGTGTTAACCGAATATGATATTCAGTATGTCTCGCAAAAGGCTATTAAAGGTAGCATCCTGTCAGAGTACCTTGCGGAGCAGCCTGTTGAGGACTACCAGTCGATGAGGTTTGATTTTCCTGACGAGGATATCATGCACCTGAAGATGAAAGATTGTGACGAGCCGTTGCCAGACGAAGGACCAGAGTTGGGTTCCAAGTGGCAGTTAATATTTGACGGAGCTGTAAATTCCTACGGTAGCGGAATAGGGGCAATTATCACCACTCCTCAGGGGTCGCACATCCCCTTTACTGCCCGATTGACCTTTCCCGTTACCAATAATGAGGCTGAATACGAGGCTTGCATCATGGGGCTTGAAGAAGCTATTGATTTGCGAATCAAGCATCTGGATGTATACGGGGACTCAGCTCTAGTGGTGAATCAGATTAAAGGAGAATGAGAGACACGTCAGCCCAATTTAATACCATATATGAATTATGCAAGGAGATTGTTACCTTTCTTTGACAAGGTGGAATTGCATCATGTGCCGCGAGCAGAAAATTAAATGGCTGACGCCCTGGCGACATTGTCTTCAATGTATAAAGTTAACTTCTGGAACGAGGCTCCCCGGAATGTATAAAGTTAACATTCATATTTGCCATTGATGAGGCTCCCGATGGTCAACCCTAGTACTTTGACATCCAGAATTTCCTGAAGAACAAGGAGTATCCAGCTGGGGCATCCTGTCAAGATCAGAAGACTCTCAGGAGATTGGATGACAATTTCTATTTGAACCCGGACGGTGTCCTATACAAAAGAAACCACGACTTGGTGTTGCTACATTGTGTAGATGAGAAAGAGGCGAAGTTGCTCATGGAAGAGATACATGAGGGTACATTTGGTACACATGCTGGTGGGCATGCTATGACGATAAAACTGCTGCGGGCAGGTTACTATTGGCTAACTATGGAAACAGATTGTTTCAAGTTTGCAAAGAGGTGTCATAAATGCCAGATTTATGCGGACAAGATCCATGTGCCTCTGAGTCCTCTGAATGTGATGTCATCGCCGTGGCCTTTCTCAATGTGGGGAATTGATATGATTGGAAAGATCGAGCCTACAGCCTCCAATGGACACCGGTTCATCTTGGTGGCAATTGATTATTTCACCAAATGGGTGGAAGCAGCATCATATGCCAATGTCACCAAACAAGTGGTCGCCAGATTTATCAAACGAGATATTATCTGCAGATATGGAATCCCTGAGCGGATTATCACCGACAATGGTTCGAATTTGAATAACAAGATGATGAAAGAGCTGTGTCAGAATTTCAAGATCGAGCATCACAACTGTTCTCCTTATCGGCCCAAGATGAATGGCGCTGTTGAAGCGGCCAATAAGAACATAAAGAAGATTGTCCAGAAGATGGTTGTGACGTACAAGGACTGGCATGAGATGCTACCTTTCGCTTTGCATGGTTATCGTACGACGGTGCGCACATCAACCGGGGTAACCCCTTTTCCATTGGTATACGGAATGGAGGCCATGTTACCATTGGAGGTTGAGATTCCTTCCTTGAGAGTTTTACGAGATGTCCAACTTGACGAGGCAGAATGGGTTAAAGATAGACTGAATCAGCTCAGCTTAATGGACGAGAAGAGGCTAGCTTCTCTCGCATACGGTCGGTTGTATCAGAGCCGGATGAAGAAAGCATACGATAAGAAGATATGTCCATGAAGCTTTCAGACGGGCGACCTTGTGCTGAAGAAGATTCTCCCGCCACAAACAGATCACAGGGGCAAGTGGACCCCTAATTACGAAGGTCCCTACGTGGTCAGAAAAGTCTTCTCTGGAGGAGCCTTGCTACTATCTACCATGGATGGTGAAGACTTTACGTCGCCTGTGAATTCAGACACAGTTAAAAAATACTTTGCTTGAAAGTGACCCGCTGGACAGTAAAAAGAGAGTCCAGGCAAAAATGGGGCATCCTGGCGAACCGTGAAAAATGAATAAAAGGTTCGGGGAAAAGTTAGGGATAAAATTGAAAAGATGTACACCCGCGAAGTCGAAAACCCGCAAAGGGCGACTTCGGAAAAAAAGGGTATCCTGGTGAATTGAAAACCCGCAAAGGGCGATTCACGCAAAAGTTAGGGATTGAAAAAAGCAAATGGCTATGGTCCGGATTTGATACTACATTGCTTAATGGTTTGGGAGTACCCGAGGGTTCGTTTATCCAACATAATCTCTTCCGAAAATTGAATACGCGGAAAGCGCCAGAGTCAGGCGAGTCATAGGAGGATCAACTCATGATGTTTGTCTGCACCACGTTGCCGACATGTATACAAATATTGTTTTGTATTTTTATGCTTTTTGTGCATATATGTATGTGTGTGTGTGTAACTTCCTCTTTTCAGGAGTTGCATCCGATGTACAAAGCTTCGCCTATTTACAGGCTCAATCAATAAAACATGTTATTCAGTATTTGATGTTTGTGCTTTACTATTTTGTATGTGGGAAACGCCGGTTTTTGATAAACTTGCACTTGCATAATCTTGTTGGCCCTTACCAATGATTGATAAAACTTCGAATTGACTGAGGGGATGTCAGGGATATTAACCCGAATAGATTTGGCTGTATAGATTTGTTTTGTCTCGTTTGTGTTTTGCAGGGTTCTCGCCCTTGAAGCGGACAATCAGAAAGTTGTGGCCCTAGCCAGAGGCCCTGGATGAAGGCATTGACCTTATTTCCCAGCAGGTCGCACCTCATCCCCAGAGGTTGAGATGATGTTATCCCTTACCGAAGGAGGGATTATTTTCCCCAGAAGAGTATCCTCATGGAAATTGTCCATAGGATATCCCCAGCAAGACAAAATCAGTATCCCATGCAAATGTTATATTCCCCAGAGAGCCGAGTATGTGCACGTTCAATCCCCAGCTGGGAGGATTTCCGCGGCGCATAACCAAGGTAGTAGGTTCAGAAGGATTATCCCCAACGAGGATGGTTTTCTTTCTCCCTACAGGTCGTCATGCTTTCGTCAGGATAATTATCCCCAGCGGGGTGGGAGTTCCGAGTTTGTAAACTGTACCCAGACAGTTGTCCCCCAGAAGGGTTGCTTCTCCCCCAGCTGAGTTAATCTTCCTAGCAGGTGTTGTTCTTTCCTCCCAGTGGAAATCAATGTGTAATCTCTCCCCGGCAGAGTTGGTTGTATTTCCGGCATTTATTTTGCCAGAATACTTTGTGATACCCGTTCATCCCCAACAGGGTGGTATTTGTCCTCAACAGCCGTGTTGAAGCAAGCTTGTCAGAGATTCCCCAGCAGCCTGAACTTGCATTTGCATTTGCATACATTATCATATTTGCATCTACCCAAAAAAAACGCGTAGCATTTCCATGCCGTATGGAGCATTGCGCCATTGCCAAACATACGCATTTTGAAATATAAATCAGGTTGGTTAACCTTTTGCTTTCAGGTGTATTTCTCAACAGGAGTATGAAGTTACGGCTCAGATCTATTTCCAGATATTTGAAGTCTCGCCGTGAGACATGTGATGATGCAATCCTTGTTGTTATTCCCCACAGAGTTACTGGCTGAAGTTTCTCTGATCCGACCAGCGGAGTGTTTTCTTCAGGTTTGCTGTCGCGACAGCATTTTAGGGTTTCATAAATCAAAACTTCAGAAGTGGTCACTTGTTGTCGAAACGGGTGTCGGGCAGTTATTTTCAGAATATCCCTAGTAAAGTTAGCTACTGCTAAGAATAGGTAAAAAAGCTATATCCAAGTTAACTTTCCCGTATGAAGCAGGCGGATGAATTATTCCTGTAAGAATCATGCAGATGTGTTTTCCCGTATGAAACAGGCAGATGAACTTTCCTATAAGAATCAGGTAGATGTGTTTTCCCATATGAAGCAGGCGGATGAACTTTCCTGTGTTCAGGCATATGACTTTTCCCGTATGAAGCAGGCGAATGAACCTTTTCCTGTATGAATCAGGCAGATGGAGTTTCCCGTGTGAAGCAGGCGGATGAATTTTTCGATATCCAGATAGATGATTCTCCCGTGATCGCCATAGAGTATGAGTTGTATTCCGATATTTGACAAAAGTAGTTTCCCCAAGGAAGTCGCCGTGATTTCCTCGTGTTACTATCCCCAGTAGAGTCCTCCTCAAAGTCGTTTGTGGGTTGGGACCAACGGAGTTGGCTACTGCAGAGGTAGGCAGAGAAACGGTATTCAGATGCTTTTCCCGTATGAAGCAGGCGGATGGAGGTTTCCTGTGATCAGGCATATGACTTTTCCCGTATGAAGCAGGCGGATGGAGGTTCCTGTAATCAGGCAGATGACTTTTCCCGTATGAAGCAGGCGGATGGAGGTTCCTGTAATCAGGAAGATGACTTTTCCCGTATGAAGCAGGTGGATGGAGGTTCCTGTAATCAGGCAGATGACTTTTCCCGTATGAAGCAGGCGGATGGAGGTTCCTGTAATTAGGCAGATGACTTTTCCCGTATGAAGCAGGCGGATGGAGGTTCCTGTAATCAGGCAGATGACTTTTCCCGTATGAAGCAGGCGGATGGAGTTTCCTGTAATCAGGCAGATGACTTTTCCCGTATGAAGTAGACGGATGGGGTTTCCTGTGTTTAGACAGATGATGTGCCTGTAGGGATAGGCAGATGAGTTCCTTGTGATTAAACAAAAATGTTTCCCCAGCGAAGTCGTCGGGATTTTTCTGTGTTGACGGAATGTAGAGCCCTAACGCGGACAAAGTTCTATCCCTGCGATGATAGAATCTTTTTCGAGTTGATGAAAATGATCCCCAACATGGTCGCTAATTTGTTTTCTTCGTATTAACAGACAGCAGAGTTTTAACGTGGACAAAAGGTGGGGTGTTTTGACAAGAGAGAGTTCAAGGCCTGGGGAGTTACACAGGCGGTTGACATTGAAATCATATTTTGATATCAGATGATTGATCAGTTGGTTGCCGTAACAACCGGGTTCAGTTGGTGGATGTTGTTCTCCAAGCAGTTTGTGCAGTTTATATCTGCGGTTGGTAAATTTCTGGGTTCTTGGTATTCAACCGTCTCGTACCTCGATTGTTCGAAGACCGTTCGCTCTTCACCCAGTCGAGTCCAAGCCGTTTGAATAGGGGCAGCTGTTGCACCCCAAAGTTTGACCAACCGGTTCCCACATCTGGTTTATGTTTCGGCTCATTTGGCATCCGCATTCGCATACCGCATACCTTGCATTATTTCAATCATGTTGATGTTATCGGGATCATAGCCCTGGTCTCACATCTCGGACGTTTCAGACTAGTTCGGATGATCGGAGTTTCATTTTGGGGAAATCGCGCTTCCCGGTATTTTCAGCTTGCTACTATCTACCATGGATGGTGAAGACTTTACGTCTCCTGTGAATTCGGACGCAGTTAAAAAATATTTTGCTTGAAAGTGACCCGCTGGACAGTAAAAAGAGAGTCCAGGAAAAAATGGGACATCCTGGCGAACCGTAAAAAATGAATAAAAGGTTCGAGCAAAAGTTAGGGATAAAATTGAAAAGATGTACACCCGCGAAGTCGAAGACCTGCAAAGGGCGACTTCGGCAAAAAAGGGTATCCCGGTGAATCGAAAACCCGCAAAGGGCGGTTCACGCAAAAGTTAGGGATTGAAAAAGAAAATGACTGCGGGCCGGATTTGATAAGCATTGCTTAGTGGTTTGGGAGTACCTGAGGGTTCGTTTATCCAACACAATCTCTTCCGAAAATTGAATACCGGGAAAGCGCCAGAGTCAGGCGAGTCATAGGAGGATCAACTCATGATGTTTGTCTGCACCACGTTGCTGACATATATACAAATATTGTTTTGTATTTTTTATTTTATGCTTTTTGTGCATATATGTATGTGTGTGTGCGTAACTTCCTCTTTTCAGGAGTTGCATCCGGTGTACAAAATTTTGCCTATTCAGAGGCCCGTTATCAATAAAATATGTCATTCAGTACTTGATGCTTGTTCTTTACTGTTTTGTATATGGAAAACGCCGATGTTTTGATGAACTCGCATGTGCATAACTTTGCTGGCCCTTGCCAATGATTGATAAAACTTCGAATTGACTGAGGAGATGTCGTGGACATTAACCCAAATAGATTTGGTTGTATAGATTGGTTTTGTCTCGTTTGTGTTTTGCAGGGTTCTCACCCTTGGAGCAGACAGTCAGAGAATTGTATCCCCTAGCCAGAGGCTCTGGATGAAGGACTTGACCTTATTTCCCAGCAGATCGCACCTCATCCCCAGAGGTTGAGATGATGTTATCCCTTACCGAAGGAAGAATTATTTTCCCCAGAAGAGTATCCTCATGGAAGTTGTCCACATGATATCCCTAGCAAGACAAGATCAGTATCCCATGCAAAGGTTATATTCCCCAGAGAGCCGAGTATGTGCACGTTCAATCCCCAGCTGGGAGGATTTCTGCGGCGCATAACCAAGGTAGTAGGTTCAGAAGGATTATCCCCCACCAAGGATGGTTTTCTTTCTCCCCACAGGTTGTCATGCCTTTGTCCGGATGATTATCCCCAACGGAGTGTTAGCTCCGAGTTTGTAAACTGTACCCAGATAGTTGTCTCCCAGAAGGGTCGCTTCTCTCCCCAACTGAGTTAATCTTCCCAGCAGGTGTTGTTCTTTCCTCCCAGTGGAAATCGGTGTGTAATCTCTCCCCGGCAGAGTTGGTTGTATTTCCGGCATTTATTTTGCCGGAATACGTTGTGATACCCGGTCATCCCCAACAGGGTGGTATTTGCCCTCAACGGCCGTGTTGAAGCAAGCTTGTCAGAGCCTTCCCCAACAGCCTGAACCTGCATTTGCATTTGCATACATTATCATGTTTGCATCTACCCACAAACGCGTAGCATTTCCATGCCGTATGGAGCATTATGCCATTGCCAAACATACGCATTTTGAAACATAAATCAGGTTTGTTAACCTTTTTCTTTCAGAGGTGTTTCTCAGCAGGAGTATGAAGTTACAGTTCAGATCTATTACCAGATGATCGAGGTCTCACTGTGAGACATATGATGATGCAGTTCTTGTTATCATTCCCCACAGAGTAACTGGTTGAAGTTTCTCTTATCCGACCAGCGGAGTGTTTTTTCTTCAGGTTTGCTTTCGCGGCAGCCTTTCAGGGTTTCATAAATCAAAACTTCAAAGTGGTCACTTGTTGTCGAAACGGGTGTCGGGCAGTTATTTTCAGAATATCCCCAGTGAAATTAGCTACTGCCAAGAATAGGAAAATAAGCTATATCCGAGTCAGTTTTCCCATATGAAGCAGGCAGATGAATTATTCCTGTAAGAATCAGGCAGGTGCGTTTTCCCGTATGAAGCAGGCAGATGAATATTCCTGTAAGAATCAGGCAGATGCGTTTTCCCGTATGAAGCAGGCGGATGAATTATTCCTGTAAGAATCAGGCAGATGACTTTTCTCGTATGAAGCAGGCGAATGAATTATTCCTGTAAGAATCAGGCAGATGAGTTTTCCCGTATGAAGCAGGCGGATGAATTATTCCTGTAAGAATCAGGCAGATGAGTTTTCCCGTATGAAGCAGGCGGATGAATTATTCCTGTAAGAATCAGGCAAATGTGTTTTCCCGTATGAAGCAGGCGGATGAACTTTCCTGTGTTCAGGCAGATAGACTTTTCCCGTATGAAGCAGGCGGATGAACCTTTTCCTGTATGAATCAGGCAGATGGAGTGTCCCGTATGAAGCAGGCGGATGAACTTTCCGGTATCCAGATAGATGATTCTCCCGTGATAGACAGAGTATGTGAGTTGTGTTCCGATATTTGACAAAAGTATTTTCCCCAAGGAAGTCGTCGTGATTTCCTCGTGTTACTATCCCCAGTAGAGTCCTCCTCAAAGTCGTTTATGGGTTGGGGCCAACGGAGGTAGCTACTGCAGAGGTATGCAGAGAAACGGTATTCAGATAATTTTCCCGTATGGAGCAGGCGGATGAACTTTCCTGTGTTCAGGCAGATGGACTTTTCCCGTATGAAGCAGGCGGATGGAGTTTCCTGTAATCAGGCAGATGACTTTTCTCGTATGAAGTAGACGGATGGGGTTTCCTGTGTTTAGACAGATGATGTACCTGTAGGGATAGGAAGATGAGTTCCCTGTGATTAAACAGAAATGTTTCCCCAGCGAAGTCGTCGGGATTTTTCTGTGTTTACGGAATGTAGAGTCCTAACGTGGACAAAGTTCCATCCCCGCGAAGATAGAATCTTTTTCGGGTTGATGAAAATGATCCCCAGCATGATCGCTAATTTGTTTTCTCCGTATTAACAGATGGCGGAGTTTTAACGTGGACAAAAGGCGGGGTGTTTTGACAAGAGGGAGTTCAAGGCCTGGGGCGTTACACAGGCAGTTGACATTGAAATCAAATTTTGATATCAGATGATTGATCAGTTGGTTGCCGTAACAACCGGGTTCAATTGGTGGATGTTGTTTTCCAAGTAGTTTGTGCAGTTTATTTCTGTGTTTGGAAAATTTCCGGGTTCTTGGTATTCAACCGTCTCGTACCTCGATTGTTTGAAGGTTGTTCGGTCTTCACCCAGTCGGGTCCAATCCATTTGAATAGGGGCAGCTGTTGCACCCTAAAATTTGCTCAACCTATTTCACCTGGTTTATGTTTTAATTGCATTATCATTTGCATAGTCACATCATGTACATGGTCCAATCATTTGCATATCATAACATAGAAAGTCATCTAACAGGGGGTCAAGTGCCATCCTTATCTAAAGAAGCACATCAAGGGGCCTTAATCAAGCTGAGGAACATCCAAGTCATCAAGGACTGGGTTGGAGCTTTGACGAGATTTGAGTGTCAACAGGTGGATTTCTCTCCTAACTTGAGGTGTATTGAAGATCATCAACATGGAATTATGAATTTGAGGTGTGTATGGATCCCATGGCAGGCCTAGAGAGCCCTATTGAAGCTTAGACAAGTCATGGCATCAAGTTCAAGAACCACAGGTGAGGTGTGTACAAGTAGGGTTTCATCTGGGTAACCCTAGGTCAAGGAGAGCAAAGAAAGGGCATCAAGACCTAGCTCTAGGTCATGGAAGTCATGGGTTGATATGTTAAAGCATGTGTATGGATGATTCAAGATCAAGTTCAAGAGAATCAAGAGTGGTTGGAGGTGTTTGGTACAGGGTTCCTAGTGTAAAATCCCCTGTATAGCACTGGACTTCCAAGCCACATAAGTCAAAATACAAGTTTCAATTGGATTCTTGGCCAACATGAAACTTGTATAGATTCTCAATAGCTTTAATTTGACTACTAGAAGTCTTCAAGGAGATTTGTAGAACTCAAGTTATGGTTCTTGCAAGTTATGGGTCACCAGAGGACATTGAAATTTATCTGTGAAAGTCACTTGACTTCCAAGAAACTTTTTCCCATCAAGGAGTTTTCAAATGGATTCTTGGACAACATAAGAATTTTAAGGCTTGATCTTACCTTTAATTTGAGTACTAGAAGTCCTCAAGAAGATTTGTGGAACTCAAGTTATGATCTTGGCAATCCAGGGGTATTTTAGGAAAGTTGAATTATATGTCATTTTTCAACATAGGTCAAAATCTCTATCTTCCACTCCTCAAATGAAAAAATGTTCAACATGAGATGTGCTTAAAATGATGTTTTTAGGTCATATAAGAAGTCATGGGTGATTGAAATGGATTGCTTCACAAAGTTGCCCAAAATGGCCTAAAAAGGGAGATTTTTCAAATGATTCAAAGGAGGAAAATTGGGATTTTTGAGATATGAGGCATCACATGGCATATGGGTAGTCATTTTGAATGGAGATTGGATTTCAAACACATTGGCAATGACACAATTTTGAGATGAGCTATGGTTTTATGAGTTGCTTTGGAAAATGATTTCTTACATCATAAGTAACATATGCAAAACCATTTTTTAGATCATAACCAAGGCCTTAACCCTTACCAATCCATTCAATATGTCATTAGAGGAGAATTTAGATCAAAATCAGGTGTTGAAGCAAGCTGAATCATGACTGTCATGGATGAACTTATCATGGTAATTTCAAGTGCATGAGAATTTCAATATCTCACATAGATCATTACAGGGCCTTCTAGATGATTCCTACATGTTCTATATAAGGATTATAACTGATTCAGTTAGTTGGTTGGTGAAGATTGAGAGATATTTGAGAGATAGAACTTTGAGTTTCCACTTTGCAAATCCAAATCGGTTATACCAATTGGAGCATTACCAAAGCAAATTCATGCATTCAGTAGCTTTATCTTGAGTTGTTGAGTGAATTCAGAGGGATTTCTGTCCAAGATTGCTGAAGAATCAAGAAAGAGCACTTTGAATTTCAAGCTTGCATTTGAAAATCGTATTTGGTGATTCAAGAAGATTCAACACAAATTGATGCATACAAAAGCTTGATAATCACTCATTGAAGGAATCTGGAAGATCTTGAAACATAATTCGAAGCTTTCCACCTTCTGTTCATCCAAATTTCACAGGTTGGTAAACTTCATCTTATGGCATGATATAGATAGAATTGCTAGGTTTTAGGTGTTTAGATGCAATGTAGATGATGGCTAGGTGGTTTCTGGTAAAGAAATTCAAGGTTTAGAGACAAATTTAGGTGGGACCAATTTTTTGTTGAGGATCATTTCTTGCAGTTCTTGATGATTTAAGCTTAGTGGAATGGTGGAAATTACTCAGGGTAGTATGTAGATGATCCTAGGCCCTTCAATTTTGAGATTGGTGAGGATTAAATTTTGAGCTTGTTCTGAGTTGTCTATCGTGTTTTGAGATGGAGGATGATTCAGTGCAAATGGAGGGCATGGTTAGATTCAGGGAGAAAAAACGAGCAAGATGATGTATTCATGTGTAGGTTTTGGTGAGTTGTCATGGAGATAGCATTTGGGGACGACGGTGGCGCCACCTCCGGCCACCGTCTGGTTCACTTTCCCTCCCAGATTAAAATTGGGGAAGATGACATTTTAACCATTAGATGTAGAGGAGACTTTGACTGAAGTGTGAAACCAACGGCCAAGATTGATGGGTGGTTTATGAAGGAGTCTGAGAAGGGAGTGATATGCATCGTTTCATTAAACACTGGCTTTGGGCTTAGTAGATCCAATGCTACCCACACCCCACTTTGGAAGCCCAATAGAATTAACACTTGATTCGCTTGCTATTCAGCACACACGTTTTCCATTTTCCTTTCATTTTCCACTATTATTTTCTGAATTGTTTTGGGCTTAGCACGCGCTTGATAAACGCACCCCCTCCTGAGCCCAACTTCATTTTGAACTGCATATTATTGCTATTTGACACGCCTGTTTGTCAATTTCCTCTCATTTCCTTTTATTTTTATGTTTTACATATGATTAGAAATAAATTCATAACAATTTGAAAAATAATCATTTTAGGATGGGATTTTTTCCCTAGTTCCCTTAGGACCTCTAGAAAATTATGAAACTAAAAAATATTAATTTCATGCATTTTATGTTTTTTGGTATATTTTACAATTTTATTGCTTTTATTTTACATTTGTTTGATACTTCATTTTTCTGAATTTAGTATGAGAGATTGGTACATGTTTTTTGATTGATTCTTGTGAGGTTGATTAGATTAGGGAAGTATGTACCCTTAGGAATTTTGTCATATTTTGTGACTAAAATTTAGGTTTGTTTGAGAGGTGGATAAGAGAGGTATTAGAATTCGGGTTTCACAACACTTAGGTGTAGTTTAGGGCATAGTTTGGGGACCTAGGGTTTGATTTAGGCCTTGGGGTTTGTATGGGGTATTCGGTATAGGGTTAGGTTCCCTTATAAATTTACCTATGATTTTATGATGAATTTTACTATTTTATTTGATTTTTGCAACTTGTGTGATATTTGTGTGTTTCCCCTTGGGCATTTTGTTTTTATGTTTGGTTTGGGCTATTTCAATTGGGCTTGGGGGCTTGGGCTTTGCTTGTTGGAGCTTATGAAGACATTGAAGATGATTGGAGACAAAGGATGGAGCTTGGAGCATGAAGATTCTTCTCCTTGAAGGGGGCTTAGGAGATAGGAAATATAGGGAGAGCTTTAGATTATATTGATTTCTTCTTGCAAACATAAAAAGCATCTTGTGCTTCTATTCCTCCCTATGACATAAAGTCCTTTTAAAGTATTCACATCCCTCCTTTGGATGGATGAGTGACATACTTTAGAAGTAGAACTTTGAGGGAACCTTTCTCTTGTGATGTTAAACCCTTAGAGGCTTCCTTTGGTTGTCAATAAGCTGTTTAGCATTTCAACTTAATCTGATAATTGATTCTCTTCTGGAGTGGTGGCATTGAAGATGGGAACCTATTGAAGAATGAAGTTCATTGAAGATTGGTAAAGATGAAGCTTGTGCCTGTCAAAGCTAGTTATCTGTTGAAGTTAGGGTTCTGCTGCTTTTTGAAGCTGTTTACTGGTTGGGGTTCAGTGCTTGCCAGAGCTTGGAGTTTTTTGGAGACAGGAGCTTATCTAAAGCTTGGCGATCATTGAAGAGTGAAGATAGGGTCTTGCTTGAAGTTGTTGCTATCAACTTTCTTTGCTGTTAATCAACTGTAGCTGTCAGAGCTGTTGCTGTTTGAGCTGCTTACTGTAGGAGCTGGTGTTGCTGTCAGAGCTGGTGTTGGGTTTTATTTCTTTTTGTTGTATTGTTTGTTGGCTGGTACTGTAACACCCCACTTCCAGAAATCAATTAAATTAATAAACATTATAAATAAACAAAATCAGAGTTCCAATTCTCCCAAGTGGGATATCACATAAAAACAACGTTTCCTTATAAAAAGGTTTTTCTCCAAATACAGCGGAATATTAAATAATAAAATTCAATAAAGGTTTGATACGTTCACAGGGAAATAAAATATAAGTTCAACATAAAACAAATAAAACTCCCAAGTCCCGTGCTACGTATCAGAGCATCCTAGACTCGACAATCACACCAATATCCAAGCTAGCTAAGCACCTGGATTATCTGTACTTCCGAAGAAGCACAGACCACAACAACAACAAAGGGGTGAGAAAACATGATCAAAAATATAATGGTGATGTAATACATGTAAATAAGGTAGTACAACACACCAACACACCAAGATTCACCCCTAACAACACCATATGACGAACCTACTGTTCAAATTACAATATAACATATTATAATGCAAAATGCAACTCAACACCATGCATGCGGTACCGACTCGTTGGTTCATTCAATCGAACCTGGATAGATCACTTACGCTCCTCCTGAGACATGATCTATCCCCCACCATTCTCCACAAAGGAGTACGGATGAATCACTTACGCTCCTCCTGAGACATGATTCATCCCACCAAAACACCATGATATGCACACACCAATGCATAACTAATATATTTAGGCACTCAACGTGCACACGATCCTCCTGATCATATCATCATACATCAATGCATATATGTACAGATATAACATACACCAACACCATATGAATCAACCAGATAGTAAACAAGTTCATACTTTAACACCAAGATATAAACATATCCCACCACTCGGGGGTACACGATCCTACTGATTACTACATACATATACCTCAACTAATTGTCCACCGACAATATCAAGGGAAACATGCACTATCACCAAGTACACAAGTTAAATCCCACAGTCATCATTCATACATGGCATCAAGGCCAAAGGAATCACATAAGTCCAGAGCTCAAGGCCAAAATATCACAACACTCACATTCTGGTTCTGCTACGTTCGCTGACATTCGCCAGGCGAAGCCCCATAGCGAACCTTCGCTAGCATTCGCCAGGCGAACCTGCTGGCGAAGCCCTCATTTCACTATCGTGCATTCGCCAGGCGAACCTTCATTCGCTAGGCGAACCTTCGCTGGCCACACTCGCCAGGCGAAGTTCCTACCCTTTAGGTCTGGGACTTAATTCTAAATTATTCGCTGCACCTCGCCTCAGCTCGCCAGGCGAACTCTCGCCTCCCTTCGCCAGGCGAAGCTTCGCCAACATTCGCCAGGCGAAGCCCAGCGAATGCTGCGATTTACCAGTTTTTCTCACAGTTCAGCAGTGTTATTCTAGGCCAAATTGTACCTATCATCTCAACTCAGATCCTCAGTCTATTCTAGTACCAATCTTGCACATTACCGTAACCAATAGGTGTCTAATTCCTATTCCCAAAATCATCACCTACACACTTTATCGATACCTCAAAAGCCATACAGAATTTTCCCTAAAAACCGTAAAACACCCTATATGCCCTATATGCCAAAACAACCAAAAACAACAATTCATTAACGATTACTATATAATTAACAACAATCATCATCAATCATAACATATCAACTCTCAATATCATATATAGATGATCTTTCTACGGGGTTAAGGAATCCCCAACTACCCTATACATGTATAAACCATTTCCCAATCAAGTTTCTCCCCCCTTACCTTGTTAATCGGTTGATCGATGAAAGAATCCTCCAAGGTTTGGCCAATTCTGATTTTCCCCCGTTCCTTCGTTCTTCGTTCCCTTTTCCGTTCTTCTCACTTCTCTCCTTTCTATCGTTCTTTTTCCACTTTCTCTAACTTCTCACAATGTATCGTGAAAACTACTAACCCCTCACATTCTCTATTTCAATTCTCTAATCCCAATAATAATAATAACTTAATAATAATAATAATAATTTAATAAAATAATAATAATAATAATAATAATAATAATAATAATATTATTATCTCACCAAAATAATAATAATATTAATAACAATAGTAACTATAATAAATATAATAATAATAATAATATTCCCACCAATATTAATATTATACACTATATTATTATATTCATCAAAACACCACCAATAATCCTCCCACATTAGGGGCACCCACCAAACATCCCCAAATACACCCCCACCAAAGGGCACACCAACCCATAATATTTAAAATAATAATAAAATAACTAAATAATTAAAATGGGTGTTACAACTCTCCCCCACTTTAATTATTTTCGTCCTCGAAAATTACCCGATGGAAATAGCTCCGGATACGCTTCTCGCATCCTACTTTCCAACTCCCAGGTCACACTGCCTCCTGCAGCACCTCCCCAAGCTACCTTCACCAAAGGTATCTCTTTCCCTCGGAGCTGTTTTATTTTACGATCCTCGATCCTCAACGGCATCGTCTCAACAGTAAGA
Source organism: Lathyrus sativus (assembly GCA_963859935.3). NCBI lineage: Eukaryota > Viridiplantae > Streptophyta > Magnoliopsida > Fabales > Fabaceae > Lathyrus > Lathyrus sativus. Next base: position 161,486,373 of record OZ012741.1, read on the forward strand.
TTCTCCCGAATCGTAACATCATCCCTCTGAATCACATGAGATGGATCAGAAACATACTTTCGCAATTGCGACACATGAAACACATCATGTAAGTTTGACAACTCAGGCGGCAACGCCACCCTATAAGCCACATCACCAATTCTCTGCAAAATCTCATAAGGTCCAATGAACTTAGGATCCAGCTTCTTGGACTTCAATGCACGACCCACACCAGTCATCGGATTAACTCTTAGGAATACGTGGTCACCTACACTGAATTCCAACTCTTTCCTCCGATTATCATGATAACTTTTCTGCCTACTCTGAGACACTTTCAGTTTCTCACGAATCATTTGAATTGTCTCAGTAGTCTGCTGTACAATTTCTGGTCCAAGCACCATATTCTCACCAGTTTCATACCAACACAGAGGAGTCCTACACCTCCTCCCATACAAAGCTTCAAGCGGTGCCATTCCGATACTAGAATGGTAACTGTTATTGTACGTGAACTCAATCAATGGTAAATGAGTATCCCACGCACCACCCTTTTCTAACACACAAGCTCTCAACAAATCTTCAAGCGACTGAATAGTCCTCTCCGACTGACCATCAGTTTGCGGATGATAAGCTGAACTCAATTTCAACTTAGTTCCTAAAGCTTCCTGCAAGCTCTTCCAAAATTCCGAAGTAAACCGCGGATCTCTATCCGACACAATACTGGACGGAACACCATGTAACTTCACAATTACCCGAATATAAATCTCCGCCAGCTTCGTCAACGGAAAACTAATATTGATCAGCACGAAGTGTGCAGACTTCGTCAATCGATCCACAATCACCCATATAACATCAAAACCTCTCGCCGTATTCGACAAACCTGTCACAAAATTCATAGTAATGCAATCCCATTTCCAAACCGGAATCTCTAATGGTTGCATAAATCCAGAAGGTCTCTGGTGTTCCACCTTCGACTTCTGACATGTCAAACAGGCATACACAAATTGAGCTATGTCTCTTTTCATACCAGACCACCAAAATAATTTCTTCAAATCATGATACATTTTCGTAGCTCCCGGATGAATACTCAGGCTACTACGATGTCCTTCGCTCAAAATTGACTTTTTCAATTCTTCATCATCTGGTACACAAATCCTGCCTCTAAATCTCAACACACCTATACTATCCAATTTAAAGTCACTATCGGAGTCACTCCCTACTCCAGGCATCAAATCTACCAATTTCACATCCAACTTCTGATTTTCTCTAATCATATCCAAGAAGTCATTATTTACCTGCAACATACCCAACATTACACTATCTGCAGTAGTCTCACAAACCATGCTCAAATCTCTAAACTGTTCAATTAACTCAATTTCTTTCACCATCAGAGCTGCCATATGAATTGCTTTCCTACTCAAAGAATCTGCCACTACATTGGCCTTTCCTGGATGATAACTCAAACTGAAGTCATAATCCTTCAAAAATTCCAACCATCTTCTCTGCCTCATATTCAACTCTTTCTGATCAAACAGGTATCTCAGACTCTTATGATCACTAAACACTTCAAATCTTGAACCATATAAATAGTGTCTCCAAATTTTCAACACAAAAACAACCGCAGCTAATTCAAGATCATGAGTCGGATAATTTCGCTCATGCACTCTCAATTTCCGCAATGCATATGCTACTACTTTACCATTCTGCATCAGAACCCCGCCTAATCCCATCTTAGACGCATCACAGTACACCACAAACGGTTCACTCGGAGTCGGTAACACTAACACCGGTGCCGTAGTCAATCTCTTTTTCAACTCTTCAAAACTTTCTTCACAAGCAGAATCCCATACAAAAACTTGGTTCTTTCTCGTCAACTGAGTTAATGGCAACGCCAAATTAGAAAACCCTTCAATAAACCTGCGGTAATAACCGGCTAACCCCAAAAAGCTTCTAATCTCTGTCGCTGTCTTCGGCGGTTCCCACTGCAATACTGCACTTACTTTTGACGGATCCACCGCTATTCCATCTTCAGATATTACATGCCCCAAGAAACTTACTTTCTTCAACCAAAAGTCACACTTTGACAGTTTAGCAAATAATTTATTTTCCTTCAACACTTGCAAGGCAATTCTCAGATGTCCTGCATGCTCTTCATCAGATTTAGAATAAATTAATATATCATCAATAAACACTACAATGAACTGATCTAAGTAAGAATGGAAAATTCTGTTCATATACTCCATAAATACTCCTGGTGCATTAGTCACTCCAAACGGCATTACAACATATTCGTAATGTCCATATCGAGTCCTAAAGGCAGTCTTCTGAATATCACCTTCTTTTACTCTCATCTGATGATAACCCGATCTTAAGTCGATCTTACTAAATACACGAGCTCCCACCAGCTGGTCCATCAAATCATCAATCCTAGGTAAAGGATACTTATTCTTAATAGTCACTTTATTCAATTGACGGTAACCGATGCACAGACGCATACTACCATCCTTCTTCTTCACCAACAACACTGGAGCTCCCCACGGCGATACACTTGGTCTAATAAACTTTCTATCCAACAATTCTCCAATCTGAGACTTCAACTCAGCCAATTCCACTGCAGACATCCTGTACGGCGCCATAGAAATAGGTCTCGTACCAGGAACAAGATCAATACCAAATTCTACTTCTCGCGTCGGAGGCAATTCCGTAATGTCGTCAGGAAACACTTCTGGAAATTCATTCACCACTACTAATTCCTACATTGGCACTTTGTTATCCATCGATAAAGTTGCAAATAAAGCAAACACTCTAGTTTCATCTTCCAACAAGGCCCTCAATTCTTTATTAGACAAAGAACTTGCCACAACTTCCTCTTCAGGGGTCAGGAACAACAATTCCTTCCGAAAACAATCGATGTAGACTCGGTTGAACTCTAACCAGTTCATACCCAGAATAACATCCAACTTACCAAGTGGTAGACAAATCAGATCCACTCCAAATTCTCTATCGAAAATAGTCAGCGGACACTTCAGGCATACCAAAGAAGTAGTCACTGAACCTATAGAGGGTGTCTCAATAGTCATCTGTATCTCTAGAGTGGACGACACCAAACCTATCCTCCCCACACAATCTACAGAAATAAACGAGTGTGTTGCACCCGTATCAATAATAGCAATCAAAGGAATATTATTGATAATACAAGTACCTCTGATCACACGCTCATCACTGGCAGCTTGAGTTCCTGCCAAGGCAAACACTTTTCCACCAGCCGGAGACGTTTGAGGCTTCTTCGGCTTCTCACAATGTGTACTGATATGACCCTTCTCACCACAGTTATAACAGGTCGGCATAGTTGCTCTGCAATCAGCTATCACATGACCTGGTTTCCCACACTTAAAACATTTTTTGGCCTCATTAGGACAATCATTAGCACGGTGTCCCATACCACCGCACCGAAAACATTTTCCTTCAGCAGATGCTCTCCCATCTCTAGGCTTCTTATCAACAACAGCTTTACGTTTTCCCTTATCAGCAGCAACACTATAAGGAGTACCACTAAACCTCTGCTTACCCTTACGATCATTAACAGCTTTATAGTGCGCAATCCTTGCTCGGTTATCGTTATCATAGATTCTGCTCCTGCTTACCAGCTCAGGATAGCTCTTGATCTTATGACAAGCAATCCCTAACTTAATCTCTGGACGCAGTCCATTCTCAAACTTTAAGCACTTAGAGGTCATTGCCCCTTCCACATTATAGTGGGGACAATACTGCACCAGCTCCTCAAACTTGGCAGCATATTCTGCTACAGTCATGCTACCCTGCTTCAGCTCTAAGAATTCAATTTCCTTAGCGCTTCGGATATCTTCCGGGAAATACTTCTCCAGAAAACCTTTCCGAACCACCTCCCGAGTAATGGCAGTTCCAGCAGCTTCCAATCTCTGGCGACTATTGTCCCACCAGGCTTCAGCCTCACCTTCCAGCATATGAGTACCAAATCTCACCTTCTGCTCATCAGTACATTCCATCGTTCTGAAGATCTTCTCAATTGCCTTCAGCCACTTCTGAGCAGCTTCCGGGTCCAGAATTCCTCCTTCAAACGTTGGCGGCTTGTTGCTCCGAAACTGCGTCAAACTCCTAAATTGGGCATCTGCAGTTTGATTCTGATTAGCAACCGCCTGCGCCATTGCTTGCATAGCAGCAGCCAATGCAGCACCGTTCCTTCCTGCCATACTTCTCAAAACAACAACACCAGGTTAAAAGATATCCAACTACATCATAAAGGACAGACTCAACTCGACTCAACAACACTGGCCGGACGGACCGACCTGCTCTGATACCAATTGTAACACCCCACTTCCCGAAATTAATTAAATTAATAAACATTATAAATAAACAAAGTCAGAGTTCCAATTCTCCCAAGTGGGATATCACATAAAAACAACGTTTCCTTATAAAAAGGTTTTTCTCCAAATACAGCGGAATATTAAATAATAAAATTCAATAAAGGTTTGATACGTTCACAGGGAAATAAAATATAAGTTCAACATAAAACAAATAAAACGCCCAAGTCCCGTGCTACGTATCAGAGCATCCTAGACTCGACAATCACACCAATATCCAAGCTAGCTAAGCACCTGGATAATCTGTACTTCCGAAGAAGCACAGACCACAACAACAACAAAGGGGTGAGAAAACATGATCAAAAATATAATGGTAATGTAATACATGTAAATAAGGTAGTACAACACACCAACACACCAAGATTCACCCCTAACAACACCATATGACGAACCTACTGTTCAAATTACAATATAACATATTATAATGCAAAATGCAACTCAACACCATGCATGCGGTACCGACTCGTTGGTTCATTCAATCGAACCTGGATAGATCACTTACGCTCCTCCTGAGACATGATCTATCCCCCACCATTCTCCACAAAGGAGTACGGATGAATCACTTACGCTCCTCCTGAGACATGATTCATCCCACCAAAACACCATGATATGCACACACCAATGCATAACTAATATATTTAGGCACTCAACATGCACACGATCCTCCTGATCATATCATCATACATCAATGCATATATGTACAGATATAACATACACCAACACCATATGAATCAACCAGATAGTAAACAAGTTCATACTTTAACACCAAGATATAAACATATCCCACCACTCGGGGGTACACGATCCTACTGATCACTACATACATATACCTCAACTAATTGTCCACCGACAATATCAAGGGAAACATGCACTATCACCAAGTACACAAGTTAAATCCCACAGTCATCATTCATACATGGCATCAAGGCCAAAGGAATCACACAAGTCCAGAGCTCAAGGCCAAAATATCACAACACTCACATTCTGGTTCTGCTACGTTCGCTGACATTCGCTAGGCGAAGCCCCGTAGCGAACCTTCGCTAGCATTCGCCAGGCGAACCTGCTGGCGAAGCCCTCATTTCACTATCGTGCATTCGCCAGGCGAACCTTCGCTGGCCACACTCGCCAGGCGAAGTTCCTACCCTTTAGGTCTGGGACTTAATTCTAAATTATTCGCTGCCACTCGCCTCAGCTCGCCAGGCGAACTCTCGCCTCCCTTCGCCAGGCGAAGCTTCGCCAACATTCGCCAGACGAAGCCCAGCGAATGCTGCGATTTACCAGTTTTTCTCACAGTTCAGCAGTGTTATTCTAGGCCAAATTGTACCTATCATCTCAACTCAGATCCTCAGTCTATTCTAGTACCAATCTTGCACATTACCGTAACCAATAGGTTTCTAATTCCTATTCCCAAAATCATCACCTACACACTTTATCGATACCTCAAAAGCCATACAGAATTTTCCCTAAAAACCGTAAAACACCCTATATGCCCTATATGCCAAAACAACCAAAAACAACAATTCATTAACGATTACTATATAATTAACAACAATCATCATCAATCATAACATATCAACTCTCAATATCATATATAGATGATCTTTCTACGGGGTTAAGGAATCCCCAACTACCCTATACATGTATAAACCATTTCCCAATCAAGTTTCTCCCCCCTTACCTTGTTAATCGGTTGATCGATGAAAGAATCCTCCAAGGTTTGGCCAATTCTGATTTTCCCCCGTTCCTTCGTTCTTCGCTCCCTTTTCCGTTCTTCTCACTTCTCTCCTTTCTATCGTTCTTTTTCCACTTTCTCTAACTTCTCACAATGTATCGTGAAAACTACTAACCCCTCACATTCTCTATTTCAATTCTCTAATCCCAATAATAATAATAACTTAATAATAATAATAATAATTTAATAAAATAATAATAATAATAATATTATTATTATTATCTCACCAAAATAATAATAATATTAATAACAATAGTAACTATAATAAATATAATAATAATAATAATATTCCCACCAATATTAATATTATACACTATATTATTATATTCATCAAAACACCACCAATAATCCTCCCACATTAGGGGCACCCACCAAACATCCCCAAATACACCCCCACCAAAGGGCACACCAACCCATAATATTTAAAATAATAATAAAATGACTAAATAATTAAAATGGGTGTTACAGGTACAGCTTGCCCCTTAGGTTTGAAGTGAAGCTGTTTCACTTTGCCTATTGTTTTCCCAGGTTCGAGGTTGAGTGAGACTCCCTTGCCTCGCTTGTACTGCTGCATCTAATGCATTTTTACTGTTTACTGTATATCTCTTTCTTTTCCGTTTATCCCCTAGGATCTCTGTTTCCCTCTGTGCAAGAGGGAAATATGACAGGCATTATGATTCTTATCCATGCATGACAACATTAGGTTAGTTTTTATTCCCCTTTCAACCCTAGTTTTTTAGAGCTTCTTTCTCTTCTTATCTCGAAACAACTCAAAAATACAGTAATAAGGCTAATCGATGTCGTACGTTACGAGCCTTAAGCTATTTAAGAAAGGATTGCTGGAGAGTTTCTTTCCAGTAGTCTGGCTGCTTAGTGTGGTACCCTTTGAGTGACACACGACGTAGGTACTCTCAGATCATAGTCTCTAGGGCGACAGAGATTGCAAACATCATAAAAAACAGTTCTTGCGTAAAAGACTGAAAACAAACATCAAAGTGTCATTTTTGTCCGCTTGGACTCGTAATCAAAAGAAAACCTTTTTTCAGAAAGATAAAAATAGTCAGACAAACCTGTGTCTTCCGTGGCCCGAACTACGTTTGCTCTGATCTTTCATGTTGTATGAAAGTACGTAGGCATAGGATACCGTATCCTAGCGAGCAACCTTCCCCTCCTTTCCCATAGGTAGGCGAACTGCGTTGACTCTGATTTCTCGTTCCAGACGGGAATACGTAGGCATAGAGTGCGATTCTTTGCCGAGTCATTTTATTTTCTTTTAATCCTAGACCTTTAGAGTAGATAGAATAACAATCTGTACTAGAAAACAAGTGTGGATTCCGTCGAGTACGACGGACGTGAGGGGTGCTAATACCTTCCCTTTGCGTAACCGACTCCCGAATCCAGGATTTGGTTGCGATGACCATTCCTTTCCCGTTTTGCATTAGGTTTACTCTGAGCGTTTCCTTTCCCTCTTTTGGGATAAATAATGCACGGTGGCGACTCTTCTGTCATAGCCGGCGCCGATTTTCGCAGTAGCGACACCAGGGGGACGCCGAACTTGGCGAGGATGTTCCTCTTATAGAAGCGGAGTATGTTGTGCGCCGTGATCTTGGCCAGAGCTTCGGCCTTGATCCATTTGGTGAAGTAGTCGACACCGACTATTAGGTATTTGTTCTGATAGGATCCTATGGTAAACAGACCAAGGATGTCCATCCCTCACCAGGCGAACAGCCATGGGGAGGACATGGTTTTGAGCTCGCTTGGAGGGGCGAGGTGCATGTCCCCGTGCCTTTGGCACCTGTCGCATCTCTTCACATGCTTCTTAGCGTCCTGCTGCATTGTCGGCCAGTAGTATCTGTCGCTACCGCGAAGATAAGGTGCCGGCAAAACAGAAGAGTCGCCACCTTTCGTTATTTATCCCTCAGAACGGGAAAGGAAACGATCGGAAAAACCTGACAAAAAGGTTTAAGACAAGGTCGTCGCAACCATTGTCTGGGTTCGGGAGTCGGTTACGCAAGGGGAAGGTATTAGCACCCCTCATGTCCATCGTACTCGATGGGATCCACGCTCGTTGGTTTGTCTACGGGTGAAAAACAATCTATCTACGGCTGCTAAGTCTAAACGGAAAGAAATAGACTCGATAGAGCGTCGCACTCTATGCCTACGTATTCTCATCAGAGAATGAGAACTCAGAGTCCACGTAGTTCGCCTAACTATGGGGGAAGTTTTGCTCTCCAAGACCTCGCGTCTTGTGCCTACGTATTCTCGTCAGAGAAATTAGAGCATGACATAGTTCAGGTTAACTACGGCTAGACAGGGGTGTTCTCGATCACACGGGGGTAAGATCAGGATTGACGATACTAGCGTACGCATTCTAGCAGTTAGGTGTATGATGCTCGACCATTGGAGACTTAGGCGTTACCTGTTTGCGGTAGAACAGTCGTAGTATGTCGGGTTTAAAGGTATGGGAACCTACGGAACTTAGAACTACGGTCTGGTCTCAAATGCGCAAGGGCAAGAGAAAAGGATAACATCAGTCGTCAGCGGGAAAGTCTCGATCGCACGGCAGCGAGAGAAAATAGAAGTTAGTTGTTAGTATGCTCGCTAGGATATCGCATCCTATGCCTACATATTCTCTTCAGAGAAATCAGAGCAGCTGTAGTTCAGCTTACTACAGCTAAAACGAGGAAAAAGGGAAAAGGGAGGTAGGGAGCTCGCTAGGATGTCGCATCCTATGCCTACGTACTCTCGTCCGGTACGAGAGATCAGAGCAAACCTAGTTCTACGGGAAAACGCGTCTCGATTGCACGGGGGCAAGAGAAGGGGTCTCGATCGCCTGAACGCGAGAGAAAAGTGGTTTCGACCGCACGGGGCGAGAACAAAGAGGAAGCAGGCCTACTCCTAAACGGGAAGAAAGAAAAAGGGAGCTCGCTAGGATGTCACATCCTATGCCTACGTACTCTCTTCTGGTACGAGAGATCAGAGCAAATGTAGTTCGACGAGAAAACGAGTCTCGATTGCACGGGGGCAAGAGAAAGGGTCTCAATCGCCTGAACGCGAGAGAAACTGGGTTTCGATCGCAAGGGGGCGAGAACAAAGAGGAAGCAGGCCTACGCCTAAACGGGAAGGAACTCGGGACACACACGCAAGAACCTAAGACGTAGGAGCGAATGCGTCGCATGTCACCCAAAGGGTACCATACTAGACATCCTAGACGATTGAGAAGAAACTCCTCAACTGTCATTTCCTATGTATCTAACGATACAACTCACAACACTCGACGGTTGCCTGAAGACTTGAATAAGACGATGATGATGTTGAACGAAGCAGCTCCTGGGCTCCTGACGTGCGTGCAAGCTCCATTCCAATCTTCTCCTCTCTGGATCTTTGATGATGACGCTCGAATCAAGAACAATGTAACGCTTAGACCGTCATGGTTCGACTTATACGAGAAATCGAACTCTGAGAGGTAGCGTATTGATGTCCGTGTCAAAGACAAGATAGAGAAATGATATCGAAAATCATTCTCCAATTGAATCGTGCCACATGGCCAGCCAGAAATAAAATCACAGCAATCGGATAAGAAATGAGAAAATAGGAGAGAAATCCACTACCAAATGGAAATAATATGCTACTCCTAAAATACAGCAATTAATTTCTAATAGAAAACATTCTAAAGAAATATAAAGGAAATTGCGTATAGGAAAATAAAATGGAAATTCTATATAAAATCCTATACTATTCCATAAAAAAAAAATATCTAAAGAAAATAGGAAATTCTATATAAAATGCATAATAGAAAATGACCTAAAAATTCTATAATATCCATAAAGAAAATAGAAAAGGAATATAAAGTCTATACTATTAAATCTATATGAAAATATGCTAATAATATTCTTCACTATAGTTCCTACAAAGAAAAATAGGAAAATAAAACTAACTATTACAAGCAAATGCCCAATACAAGAGAAATTAAAAATTGAAGTGGAGGGGGGTACAATCTGCAGAACCAGGGGTAATGCAGAAAAAAAACAGCCTTTGGGCCCTAAGCCCACAATATAATAAAGTCAGAAAAAAACAAAATAAAAATGAAGGTCCCAGGGGGGGTGCGCGCAGAGATATGGGGTGTGAACCAGCAAAAACCCCGAATTGGGCCCAACCCAATACAACCACTCAAAAAAAAACAAGAAAGACTAAGGACGGAGGGTGCAGCGAGAATTTTGGGTGTACGGATTGGAAAATGCAAATGGGCCCAAAGAGAGAGCCCACGAAGCCCTTTTCCTCTTCCATTCACTCTCTTCTGAAACCCTAGGATACTCTTCCCCCTTCAACCGCCGCCATTGACGTTCACCCTCAACCTCCGCTCAATCTTCTTTCGTCTCAACCTTTCTCCTCTACTTCTTCCACAACCTTGCACTAACCTCATCTCTCTTTGCTTCAAATCCTTCAATCGTTATCACCTAGCAAGCTTTGGACCTGGAAAGAAAAGAAGTGTGAAGATAATGGCGATCTGAAGTTTGATAGGAGTCTCTTGAGGAACACGTTGGAGATGAGAGGATCTGGAATCTGGGATGTAGTTGCTATAGATTGCATGTTGTGAATTGATGATGGTGAAGAGGCGACGTAGATCTTTGAAGCAAATCTGGAAAAAAGTAAGAGCCAGTGGATGAACACGTTGAAGGATTCGTGAAGATTACTGGAGTTTGTTGAAGGCTCCCTTGAAGGTTTTGCAGGTGGTGATCAAGATGTGAACGACGCTGGTTTTCGAAGGTTGAATTGGATGAATCTTGATGAAGATTCTAGAAAACTAGGATGAACAAATGAAGGTTGTTGACGAATGCTGATGATTTCTGGCGAGTTCTTGATCGGAAGTTGGTGAGGTCTTTGAAGGTTGCTGAACGTTCATCATTTCTGATGAATTTCTGGAGATCCGGAGGAAGATAGAAGGAATGTTCTTGGAGACAAGGATGAAGTTTCGTTGTTGATTTTTGGGGAAATGATGAACACGAATGGATCTTGGTGAGGATTCTGGAAAATCATGAAGAACAAGGATGAAGGTTGAAGAATCTTCATCCGTTTCTGGACAAATCTGGGTGAAAACGGTTGAAGGTTCATGGCGGAATTGATGAAGTTCTGGAAAAAGGGATGAATGTTCATGATGACCATATGAAGATTCCGGCGAAACTATGCATTTTTCGGCGAGTTTATGGAGTTACCGATGACACTTGGATGAACATGACGGATGAAGAAGATGAACCTTCATCAGTGACTTGCAAATTTCCGGTGAAAAACGGTTACCGGTGATCGGTTACGGCAAGACCAGCGGCGGCTGCATGGCCGGCCGGTGAAGGGAAGACGGAGGAGGAGGATGAAACACGTGGCACGCATGCAGTGTTTGGGGAGGACGCGTGGGGGATTGGGGAGTGTGAGGTTGCCACACGTGGCCCCCATGCAGAGAGTGGTAACGTGATGTGGCGGTGAGAGGAAGTGCACGCGTGGGACTTTATACGCATGACAAGTGTCACGATGGACTGGGCCTCCACACCCAGACACCTGGCCCACGAATTAATTGCATTAACAGCTAATTAACATTTGATTAGACCCTAATTAAATTCAATTAAAATGAACTAAACGAAAATTAAAACTGCAATTAAAGCCTAAATGACAATTAAGACTATTCTGAACTTAATTAAAGCTAATAAATCCAATTAAAAAACTAATTAATATCCAATTAATATTCTAAAAAGAAATTAATCTAAAAAGAATTGATTTAAACTCTATTAACCCAAATAATATCTAAAATGATTAAAGTAATTCCTAAAAAGGAAATTAAAACTAAAAACTATTTAAAAACATCTATTATCTATTTTAAAATTCTAAAAAAACATTTATCCTATTAAAGCTATTAAAAAATCTATTAATATCTATTTAAAATCTAGAAAACAACAAATAATCTATTAAAATCTATTTAAAATACTATTTAAAATTCTAGAAAAACAATTAAAATCCATTCAAAATTCTAGGAAATAAAGGGAAAAATCTAAAAAAATGCGAGGAAGCCGATTAAATCGATTAGCGAATATATCGAAATAAACGGTAAAAACCGGACACCGAGATGTCCTCAAAACAACAGCGAGAGCTGAAAATACCGGGACGAGCACCAATTCTCAAAATAACTCCTCTTATTGGCATGAAATGCCTGAAGCGTGATTGGAGGGCTGTAATCCCGATAAAGTCAATCTGACTGGAAAAAATGCAATGTACGTGGTATGCAAATGCAAAATGAAATGAGTCAAAACATGAGCCAAATTGCGATAAATAGTTGGTCAAATTTTGGGGTGCAACAGCTGCCCCTATTCAAACGGCTTGGACCTGAAGGGTTGAGAAGCGAACGACTTTCAATCATTCAAAGGTAGAAGACGGTTGAATACCAACAAACCCAGAAATATACCAACTACACAAGTACACGGTACTCTGGTGGGAACAAATCTTCGGAAGCTGAAATCATAGTTGCACGGCAACTAGCTGGAGAAACACTGATCTGAACCTCCGTCAGGATGATTCTCTGATTTATCTGATATCATTGCGTCCTCAAATCATCGAGGGATCACTGGTTACACGGTAACGGGTGATTTGCCAACCACGCACAAGTTAACGATACTCTGATTGTTAGGAACATCTTCGACATTGAGCATAACAGTTGCACGGCAACTCTACTGGGGAATTGGTCGCACGGTAATTGGTGAAGGGATAATCTCAGATCTCCATCAGGATGATCATCAGATTTTGCTGTAGCTTCGCCCTCAAGTCATCAAGGGGTCACCGGTTATGCGGTAACTGGTAATGAATGGTTGATTATACCGTCAGGCGTTCTGTGTCATAGCAGAAGAATTCCTCGAGACTCATCAGGTCATTAGGAACTTTTAACAATCAAGCTATTTATGTCGTCGGGCATTCAAAGACATTTTCGGGCGTCAGCCCGACTTCGTCAGTAGGTCGGGAATAGAATTCTTGGTCAATCATGAACCAAATAAGGATATACAATCTTTTACCGTCAGGCACTTCGCATCAGCTGAGAGAACTACTTCGTCAATACCGTTGGACTTCATCAGCAAGTCTGGGGTTTCGGCACCGCTGCCGGGCTTCAATCATCAAGTCTTCCAGGAAATTTCAACTTTTCTGTTTAAAACCTGCTGGGGATGACACATCTCCGCTGGGGATTCTGGAGAACTATCAAGTAACTCTGCTTCGGGGATTCAGGAACCACCCTGAATAAACTCTGCTGAGGACTTCAAGAATCATCTTGAACAATCAACTCCGCTGGGGACTTCAAGAATCATCCTGAACCAATAGCTCTACTGGAGATTTCAAGAATCATCCTGAGCAAACACTCTGTCGGGAATCCTATGCATCAACTTGAGCAACCAACTCTGGCGACTTCACTGGGGATTTTGAGAATCATCTTAAGCAATCAACTTCGCTAGGGAATTCAAGAATCATCTTGAGAAAAACATTATGCGTAGGAACACCTGCAAAACCAGAACGGTAACGCCCTAGCTCATGCTTCGTATGCATATGCTTGACAATGGCGTAATGCTCCACACGGTGGAAATGCTACGCGTTTAGGGTAAATGCTATGCAATCATGCAAGATGCTACGACCCCATCAGCAAAATAAATGCTGAAGGGAGAATCCTCCTGTCAAGGAGAAGGAACCACTCTGGTGGAGAGGAGGAATCATCCTGCCAAGGAGAAGAAGTCACACCAATCTCAATTGGACTCCGCCTGGGGAAATGATCTTCAGTTGACTGCTGCAGGGGAATAAAGCTCTCCGAGAACTTGAACCTGCTCAACTGGGTATACAAACCAAAAACTGCTGAGGAAACGATATCAGTCGCAGAAATAAACTACACGGCCTTCGCGGCTAAAACTTTCTTGGAGATAATGACTCCGATGGGGAAATACAACATCAGCTATTCAGTGCTCTACTGGGGAAAACCAATCACGGCCCCCCATGGCTTCCAAGGACTCGGCTCTCTTGGGGAACTGCAAACTCGGCTGGGGAAGAAGGAATCATCCTGCTTACTGGGGAGAATACAACTCTGTGGGGGACTCTCAATTCCGCCGGAGACTTCAGTCTGCGCTGTCGAAGGCTGAATACTTGTGAATAGTCTCCTACGAGAAAACTGCACGCTGACCCAGTGCTGGAGAAATATACCCACATTTTCTTGTCAGGGAGAACTTCGATCCTAAACCGTTGGTAATGTACAATCAATGCCGAGGATGGCTACACTCTATCGGGGATATCAATCTTGCCCTGTTGAGGATAATCTTGCATACGCCTTACGGAGACTGACCCTTCTGGGTAACACCTGCTGGACTATCAAGTATGATGAGGAATACCTGTGTATCAACGCTGCTGGGGATATCAATCCTTAGCTACTCATTGTACAACTCCGTTGGAGATGTACCGATCCTATCAAGGACACACCTCTGGCGACTGCGGAAGATAACAATCGACCACTGAAATTGAATCTCACGTCATTGAGGAAAACAACCCTGAACGGTCCTTTTAGGACACCCTAAGTCCTTATAGGGTACGAAGCAAGCTGCTGAGAAATAACTCTTCTCTGTCTGACATCAAAATCTGCTCGTCTGGAGATTACTCAGTGAGGGAATCAACAACGACATCTGCTTGAGGAATGAGTCAATAACCCAGACTCGGAGGGGAAAGGAGTCAAACTTGGACTTTGTGGGGATACAATATTGCATCATTCCCACTGCTGGGGAAATAAACCCAAATCTGTCGGTCAGGGAAAGCTTCAGTCTCAACCCACCTGGGAAAATAGCACATCAGGCTAATCACCGTTCAATGCTTGGGATGGCCATACTCTACCGGGAATATTAATCAAACCTGCCGAGGATAATCTTGATCCTACTCTGATAAGGGATAAATGCCATCTCAACCTGCTGCAATCTCAAACTGCTCAGGGGAAACAATCTCAAACTGTACATCTCTGCTGAGAAAATAATCCTGATTCAACAACATCAACACAGGGAATACAGAATACCAATCATGGAGCTGGGATCACTCGAGCCTTGTGTCGGGGAATGTGACAACATACGAGTCACTAGGAATCACTGTGTCGAATATATTTAGGCTTTTTCTGGTTTAGGGATGAGAATAGGTTATTAACAAAATGGATTTATAAGGGAAATACTAGACGAGAACTAGCATTCGAGGTGGACTATCAGACGAGAACTGATAGCAAAATATGTTAGGTTGTCAGATGAGAACTGATTTACGGTTTTCCAGACGAGAACGGGACTTTAAAACTGTGTTAGCCAGACGGGAACTGGTTGAACAATAGGTTATAGAAAAGGTGAACAGACAGGGCTGGTTTCTGGTTTGGATTTCAGAAGAGAACTGATCTCCGGTTTGCCAGACGAGAACTAGACTTTAAAACGATTTGGTTACAAGGTTCTGCCAAGTAACAGGTTAGGCTGTCGAATAACAATCCCATGACAGCAAGGCTTCTTCAGAAGGTTCAGGTTTTGGCAGGGTAATGACACGATTCCCCGACACTAAACTCTAGCTGGGGTGAGCAAACTCGTTTGAACAACTTGCCACAGTGCAATTCAACTTTCCCCAATCCGACTCTTGGGAAAATTCACTCTGAACAGAAATCAGCTGGCAACAAGGCGACCTCAGATTGCTTGCCCCAACATCTGTACAACGGAAGGATTCATCCTCAACTAACCAACTCTCAGCATGGCTGGTTTCAAAATACTTCTAAAGTAGCTTGCCCCTGAACGAGCGTTGAGCAACTTAACCTGCCCTGATTGAACACTGGAGGGATCTGCCCTCAACTTACAGAAACTCTAGGGAATTGCCCCTGATTTGGTCTCGAGAAGATTCACCTCTGATCAACTGCTTCTTGAACAAACTGTCCCATATTCAACCGATACTTCGGGACTTGTCCTCAGACTAACTGATTCCAAACTCTCTGGAAGTCCCTGCCCCAAATTCACAAGGTTTCACAGTATACAGCTCTGATCCAGACTGCTGAATGATTCAGTCTTGACTGATTATTCCCTATTGGAATTTCCTCCATGTCAATCACTGACCTGCAATTAAAATTGTCTATTCACGAATGGTAATTTTAATGCAATGTTCATGCAGATTTCGAAAAAAATGTTGTCACTCATTTACGTTTCATGATAGTGAGTGACGAATGAACCAAAGAGTTCAAACGTATTGCTGATTTGATCAGTGAAAAACACAACAAGGATATGATTAGCAAATCATGTAGGAGTCAGGTTTCTCAACCTCGTCGTAATGCGCTTTCAGAATAAACCCTGCCTCAATTAGGTCTTTTAAGGGTTGTACCGTGGCCGGGTTCACGGTTCGTGAAACAAAGGATATTTGGCTCAAATTATGATTTGTACCCACCCCTTCTACGTGATGATCTCCGATCCTAATGTTCTGTTAACCTGGCACAAGCGCTCGCCTCTTCGAGGAATGTTAGGAACAATGGTTAAGGAACTCACAAGGTTTTCGGAGTGACAGTTACTCCTCTTTTGTTTTCGTTGTCTGTATCCACACGACTTTGTCCTTGTTCGAGGATTTTTCTTTTTATATCCTTTCTCCATTCTTTTGATTCCCTAATTTTTTCCTGGACTGACTCTTCAGAGTTCTTTTCGATTTTTGAAGTCCAGCGGGAGGCCCTGATTTTTGCCTAAGTATTAACTTTCCAGCTTTTCTTTTCTTTTTACTTAGCGGGCTTTCTTTTTTCTCTTATTTTTTCGAAACAAGTCGTGCGACACTGGCTGTCTGGATTCATCCGAGAGGTTTATAACTGTCTCACTCCTGATTGGTGAGGTTTAACCGTTGTGGTTGATGAGGTACGACCTCTGGGGAAAGATACGATATGATTGGTCCTCGAAAGACAACACTCCTCTATAAGACTTGAACGCTCGATCAAGCTAACTGACAACTACCCTGCCCCGGGTTAAGATGTGAGGGTTTAAAAGTCCGAAAAAACTTCTACTTCTTGGCTCGAAGTGGTTAACAAGGGACTAACTCCTTATATCTCCAGTGTTTAGGGGATTTGAAACAATGCCTTGTACGTCATCGACAAGGTTTTATCCGAAAGCATACGATCCTCGGTTCTGAGTATTCAGTTTCGTCATCCTCCCTCCAATCTTTACTAATCATAGTGATAAAGTGGAGTGAATAAAATGCAAGTGTCAGTGCAATGCAGTAAATGAGTGACAGCGACATGATTAATTCAGAAAAATGCATAGTCACTTTATCAATATTACCATTCGAAACAAATAATGTTTAACAGCAAGTAGTAACTAACAGAAAGGAAACTAAAACTGCAAATGATAAAAAGTCTGAGGACTGCCAATGCTGAGGATGTCTGCCTGTCTGGACCACTGGCCTCTGGAAGTAAACCTCTGAATCTGCAAGCTCAGATAGCTGAGAGGTTGTCATGCACAACCAAAACTCCTTCTGGAAAGGAAATGCACCCTTTGTCGATTAACTGTTGCACTTTTGCCTGGAAAGCTTTGCAATCTTCAGTTGAATGCCCCGGGGATCCACCATGGTATCCACACTGAGCATGGGGATTGTACCCAGGAGGGTAAGGCTCTGGCACGGACTTAAGAGCTTTGGGTTCCACCAAAGAATTCTGAATCAAATGTGGTAGAATCTGGCTATACGGCACAGGCATTGGATGAGAAGGAGCATTCCTTCGTTCCAAGTTGTTACGAGGTCGGTTCTGATTCTGACGTTGATTCTGATAACCTCGGCCACGAGCTCGTGGATTTGCAAGAGGAGCGACATAAGGTTCCTGATGTGGTGCCTTGGGCACAGTTGTCTGTCCAGAATAATGAGACACTGAGGATACTGACTGCCGAGAAGACGAAGAACCAACAGATTTCACCGATTCGTCTTGAGAATACTCAACATCTGGCATGATTGCATTGATCACAACTCCTTCTTCAGTTTGGCAGCTATAGAGAGATTCAGTTTCACTAGCCTGACCGCCCGAAACATTCTGAATTCTTCCAGTCTTTACACCATACTCGATGCGTTCTCCTGCCCTTACCAATTCAGAGAAATTTGGTGCAACTCCAAGCATTCTTTTGAAGTACGGGCTCTGCAAGGAGTTTACGAACATGCCTTTTAACTCTCGGTCTAGAAGCGGTGGTTGCACTCTAGCAGCAAATTCTCTCCATCTCTGAACATACTTCCTGAAAGGTTCATTGTTCCCTTGAGACAATTCTTGCAGCTGCATGCGACTAGGAGCTACATTAAGATTGTAGTCGTACTGCTTCAGAAAAGCATTGGCTAAATCCACCCATGATCGGATCTGATTACTCTCCAACTGCATATACCAACTCAGAGATGCCCCAATCAGACTATCCTGAAAGCAGTGAATCATCAACTCGTCGTTGTACACAAATGAAGTCATTCTTCGGCGGAACATCACCAGATGTTGCCTCGGGAAACTATCTCCTTTGTACTTTTCAAACCTCGGCGCTCTGAACTTCAGAGGTAACACTAGGCCAGAAACCAGACACATGTCTGCAACATTGGGGTTAACAACATCTTTAACTTCCAAGGCTTTGAATCTTTCATCCAACACCCGAAACCTTTTAGCATACACGAGAGCTAATGGGTCTTCAGTCTTCGCTATCGGGACCTCTCTTCGGGAATTTGTCACAGGGAAAATAACACCCTGATAGTCTGAGGTATCAATAGAAGGAGGACGCTCACTTCGGACAACAAACTGCTCATGTAGACCTCGGTCTTCAATAGAAGGTTGTACAAGTCGAGTTGCAGTAAGGTTGTTCACTTGCGGAAAGTCTTCATCAGGCATAGAACCATACAAAGGATTGGACGTCACAGTGAAACCTGACAAGGTATCAACAAACTGGAAGCCGCTCTCTAACATAGCTACTAACAACTTTCAACTGGCTCCCCTGCTTGATTCTGATCAACTCTGCTTCAACCCCTTGGTCGTCTTCTAACAATCACCTTCAGAATCAAAGCAACGGTTGGATAAGAGCTCTGACTAGCTGGAGAATGACATGCAATATGATGCAAGAATGCTTATGCAATGCAAGATGCAGCAAACACGGGATCACAACCCCCACAAAGCTCTGATTGCTGCTGCGCTGCTGACGGGATAAGTTTGCTCTGACGAGAGAAAACCAAAATACCGGGTAGGCTGGAAGTCATGTTTCCTGCAAAAACCCTCCCACTCACGGGTATGGACCTAAACTGACACAAGTTCGGCATCCTATGCGGTCGTTGGCATCACAGACTTTCAAGACTGATGATACGATACCCAGAAGGTGTGGCATCATCATATCCTGAAGAGGCCTCACTTAGCCAATTTCCAAATGATCGGTCCCCAGAGTCGACAATCCTCCAAACCAACAACCCCCTCAACCCAAAGGGTTGAAAAATAAGTCAACCGGGAGAACCTCGTCTGAGCGTGGATTTCATGAGACACTAGTGCCTGCAAAGCAAGCACGCACCCACTAATTTCCAAAACTAATGCTAGGTACACTTAAGCCTGGGTCTGGCTTCTCACTCATCAGAGTTCCCATCCCACAACAGCACAATAGCAACAGATAATAATATAGTGCGGGAAATGTAAATACATCAGTAATATACAACACAAAAGTAAACACCCATAGACACGCAAACAAGCACTAGGATTGACTCTCGCTGGGATGTTGGATCCCCAGATTGACTCGCATAGGGACATTGGATCCCCAGGAAACTATCAAGTCCCCAGCAGAGTCGCCAGCTGCTAGGGATGATCCAGACATCTAGGAAGAAAATCCAAGGCGAGACTCGCATAGGGAACCGTCGCAAATCCCCAGCAGAGTCGCCAGCTGCTGGGGATGACCCAGACAGCTAGGAAGAAAATCCAAGGCGAGACTCGAATAGGGAACCATAGAGTCCCCAGCTGTCGCTACCGCGAAGATAAGGTGCCGGTAAAACAGAAGAGTCGCCACCTTTCGTTATTTATCCCTCAGAACGGGAAAGGAAACGATCGGAAGGACTTGACGAAAAGGTTTAAGACAAGGTCGTCGCAACCATTGTTTGGGTTCGGGAGTCGGTTACGCAAGGGGAAGGTATTAGCACCCCTCATGTCCATCGTACTCGACGGGATCCACGCTCGTTGGTTTGTCAACGGGTGAAAAACAATCTATCTACGGCTGCTAAGTCTAAACGGAAAGAAACAGACTCGATAGAGCGTCGCACTCTATGCCTACGTATTCTCATCAGAGAATGAGAAATCAGAGTCCACGTAGTTCGCCTAACTATGGGGGAAGTTTTTCTCGCCAAGACCTCGCGTCTTGTGCCTACGTATTCTCGTCAGAGAAATCAGAGCATGACGTAGTTCAGGCTAACTACGGCTAGACAGGGGTGTTCTCGATCACACGGGGGTAAGATCAGGATTGACGATACTAGCGTACGCATTCTAGCAGTTAGGTGTATGCTGCTCGACCATTGGAGACTTAGGCGTTACCTGTTTGCGGTAAAACGGTCGTAGTATGTCGGGTTTAAAGGTATGGGAACATACGGAACTTAGAACTACGGTCTGGTCTCAAATGCGCAAGGGCAAGAGAAAAGGATAACATCAGTCGTCAGCGGGAAAGTCTCGATCGCACGGCAGCGAGAGAAAACAGAAGTCAGTTGTTAGTGTGCTCACTAGGATATCGCATCCTATGCCTACATATTCTCTTCAGAGAAATCAGAGCAGCTGTAGTTCAGCTTACTACAGCTAAAACAAGGAAAAAGGGAAAAGGGAGGTAGGGAGCTCGCTAGGATGTCGCATCCTATGCCTACGTACTCTCGCCCGGTACGAGAGATCAGAGCAAACGTAGTTCGACGGGAAAACGCGTCTCGATTGCACGGGGGCAAGAGAAGGGGTCTCGATCGCCTGAACGCGAGAGAAAAGTGGTTTCGATCGCACAGGGGCGAGAACAAAGAGGAAGCAGGCCTACGCCTAAACGGGAAGAAAGAAAAAGGGAGCTCGCTAGGATGTCGCATCCTATGCCTACGTACTCTCGTCTGGTACGAGAGATTAGAGCAAACGTAGTTCGACGAGAAAACGAGTCTCGATTGCACGGGGTCAGGAGAAAGGGTCTCAATCGCCTGAACGCGAGAGAAACTGGGTTTCGATCGCACGGGGGCGAGAACAAAGAGGAAGCAGGCCTACGCCTAAACGGGAAGGAACTCGGGACACACACTAAAGAACCTAAGACGTAGGAGCGAATGCGTCGCATGTTACCCAAAGGGTACCATACTAGACATCCTAGATGATTGAGAAGAAACTCCTCATTTGTCATTTCCTATGTATCTAACGATACAGCTCACAACACTCGACGGTTGCCTGAAGACTTGAATAAGACGATAATGATGTTGAACGAAGCAGCTCCTGGGCTCCTGACGTGCGCGCAAGCTCCATTCCAATCTTCTCCTCTCTGGATCTTTGATGATGACGCTCGAATCAAGAACAATGTAACGCTTAGACCGTCATGGTTCGACTTATACGAGAAATCGAACTCTGAGAGGTAGCGTATTGATGTCCGTGTCAAAGACAAGATAGAGAAATGATATCGAAAAACATTCTCCAATTGAATCGTGCCACATGGCCAGCCAGAAATAAAATCACAGCAATCGGATAAGAAATGAGAAAATAGGAGAGAAATCCACTACCAAATGGAAATAATATGCTACTCCTAAAATACAGCAATTAATTTCTAATAGAAAACATTCTAAAGAAATATAAAGGAAATTGCGTATAGGAAAATAAAATGGAAATTCTATATAAAATCCTATACTATTCTATAAGAAAAAACTATCTAAAGAAAATAGGAAATTCTATATAAAATGCATAATAGAAAATGACCTAAAAATTCTATAATATCCATAAAGAAAATAGAAAAGGAATATAAAGTCTATACTATTAAATCTATATGAAAATATGCTAATAATATTCTTCACTATAGTTCCTACAAAGAAAAATAGGAAAATAAAACTAACTATTACAAGCAAATGCCCAATACAAGAGAAATTAAAAATTGAAGTGGAGGGGGGTACAATCTGCAGAACCAGGGGTAATGCAGAAAAAAACAGCCTTTGGGCCCTAAGCCCACAATATAATAAAGTCAGAAAAAAACAATAAAAATGAAGGTCCCAGGGGGGGTGCGCGCAGAAATATGGGGTGTGAACCAGCAAAAACCCCGAATTGGGCCCAACCCAATACAACCACTCAAAAAAAAACAAGAAAGACTAAGGACGGAGGGTGCAGCGAGAATTTTGGGTGTACGGATTGGAAAACGCAAATGGGCCCAAAGAGAGAGCCCACGAAGCCCTTTTCCTCTTCCATTCACTCTCTTCTGAAACCCTAGGATACTCTTCCCCCTTCAACCGCCGCCATTGACGTTCACCCTCAACCTCCGCTCAATCTTCTTTCGTCTCAACCTTTCTCCTCTACTTCTTCCACAACCTTGCACTAACCTCATCTCTCTCTGCTTCAAATCCTTCAATCGTTATCACCTAGCAAGCTTTGGACCTGGAAAGAAAAGAAGTGTGAAGATAATGGCGATCTGAAGTTCGATAGGAGTCTCTTGAGGAACACGTTGGAGATGAGAGGATCTGGAATCCGGGATGTAGTTGCTATAGATTGCATGTTGTGAATTGATGATGGTGAAGAGGCGACGTAGATCTTTGAAGCAAATCTGGAAAAAAGTAAGAGCTAGTGGATGAACACGTTGAAGGATTCGTGAAGATTACTGGAGTTTGTTGAAGGCTCCCTTGAAGGTTTTGCAGGTGGTGATCAAGATGTGAACGACGCTGGTTTTCGAAGGTTGAATTGGATGAATCTTGATGAAGATTCTAGAAAACTAGGATGAACAAATGAAGGTTGTTGACGAATGCTGATGATTTCTGGCGAGTTCTTGATCGGAAGTTGGTGAGGTCTTTGAAGGTTGCTGAACGTTCATCATTTCTGATGAATTTCTGGAGATCCGGAGGAAGATAGAAGGAATGTTCTTGGAGACGAGGATGAAGTTTCGTTGTTGATTTCTGGGGAAATGATGAACACGAATGGATCTTGGTGAGGATTCTGGAAAATCATGAAGAACAAGGATGAAGGTTGAAGAATCTTCATCCGTTTCTGGACAAATCTGGGTGAAAACGCTTGAAGGTTCATGGCGGAATTGATGAAGTTCTGGAAAAAGGGATGAATGTTCATGATGACCATATGAAGATTCCGGCGAAACTATGCATTTTCCGGCGAGTTTATGGAGTTACCGATGACAGTTTGATGAACATGACGGATGAAGAAGATGAACCTTCATCAGTGACTTGCAGATTTCCGGCGAAAAACGGTTACCGGTGATCGGTTACGGCAAGACCAGCGGCGGCTGCATGGCCGGCCGGTGAAGGGAAGACGGAGGAGGAGGATGAAACACGTGGCACGCATGCAGTGTTTGGGGAGGACGCGTGGGGGATTGGGGAGTGTGAGGTTGCCACACGTGGCCCCCATGCAGAGAGTGGTAACGTGATGTGGCGGTGAGAGGAAGTGCACGCGTGGGACTTTATACGCATGACAAGTGTCACGATGGACTGGGCCTCCACACCCAGACACCTGGCCCACGAATTAATTGCATTAACAGCTAATTAACATTTGATTAGACCCTAATTAAATCCAATTAAACTGAACTAAACGAAAATTAAAACTGCAATTAAAGCCTAAATGACAATTAAGACTATTCTGAACTTAATTAAAGCTAATAAATCCAATTAAAAAACTAATTAATATCCAATTAATATTCTAAAAAGAAATTAATCTAAAAAGAATTGATTTAAACTCTATTAACCCAAATAATATCTAAAATGATTAAAGTAATTCCTAAAAAGGAAATTAAAACTAAAAACTATTTAAAAACATCTAATATCTATTTTAAAATTCTAAAAAAACATTTATCCTATTAAAGCAATTAAAAAATCTATTAATATCTATTTAAAATCTAGAAAACAACAATTAATCTATTAAAATCTATTTAAAATACTATTTAAAATTCTAGAAAAACAATTAAAATCCATTCAAAATTCTAGGAAATAAAGGGAAAAATCTAAAAAAATGCGAGGAAGCCGATTAAATCGATTAGCGAATATATCGAAATAAACAGTAAAAACCGGACACCGAGATGTCCTCAAAACAACAGCGAGAGCTGAAAATACCGGGACGAGCACCAATTCTCAAAATAACTCCTCTTATTGGCATGAAATGCCTGAAGCGTGATCGGAGGGCTGTAATCCCGATAAAGTCAATTTGACTGGAAAAAATGCAATGTATGTGGTATGCAAATGCAAAATGAAATGAGTCAAATCATGAGCCAAATTGCGATAAATAGTTGGTCAAATTTTGGGGTGCAACAGCTGCCCCTATTCAAACGGCTTGGACCTGAAGGGTTGAGAAGCGAACGACTTTCAATCATTCAAAGGTAGAAGACGGTTGAATACCAACAAACCCGGAAATTTGCCAACTACACAAGTACACGGTACTCTGGGCGGAACAAATCTTCGGAAGCTGAAATCATAGCTGCACGACAACTAGCTGGAGAAACACTGATCTGAACCTTTGTCAGGATGATTCTCTGATTTATCTGATATCATTGCGTCCTCAAATCATCGAGGGATCACTGGTTACACGGTAACGGGTGATTTGCCAACCACGCACAAGTAAACGATACTCTGATTGTTAGGAACATCTTCGACACTGAGCATAACAGTTGCACGACAACTCTACTGGGGAATTGGTCGCATGGTAATTGGTGAAGGGCTAATCTCAGATCTCCGTCAGGATGATCATCAGATTTTGCTGTAGCTTCGCCCTCAAGTCATCAAGGGGTCACCGGTTATGCGGTAACTGGTAATGAATGGTTGATTATACCGTCAGGCGTTCTGTGTTATAGCAGAAGAATTCCTCGAGACTCATCAGGTCATTAGGAACTTTTAACAATCAAGCTATTTATGCCGTCGGGCATTCAAAGACATTGTCGGGTGTCAGCCCGACTTCGTCAGTAGGTCGGGAATAGAATTCTTGGTCAATCATGAACCAAATAAGGATATACAATCTTTTACCGTCAGGCACTCCGCATCAGCTAAGAGAACTACTTCGTCAATACCGTTGGACTTCATCAGCAAGTCTGGGGTTTCGGCACCGCTGTCGGGCTTCAATCATCAAGTCTTCCAGGAAATTTCAACTTTTCTGTTTAAAACCTGCTGGGGATGACACATCTCCGCTGGAGATTCTGGAGAACTATCAAGTAACTCTGCTTCGGGGATTCAGGAATAAACTCTGCTGAAGACTTCAAGAATCATCTTGAACAATCAACTCCGCTGGGGACTTCAAGAATCATCCTGAACCAATAGCTCTGCTGGAGATTTCAGGAATCATCCTGAGCAAACACTCTGTCGGGAATCCTATGCATCAACTTGAGCAACCAACTCTGGCGACTTCACTGGGGATTTTGAGAATCATCTTAAGCAATCAACTTCGCTAGGGAATTCAAGAATCATCTTGAGAAAAACATTCTGTGTAGGAACACCTGCAAAACCAGAACGGTAACGCCCTAGCTCATGCTTCGTATGCATATGCTTGACAATGGCGCAATGCTCCACACGGTGGAAATGCTACGCGTTTAGGGTAAATGCTATGCAATCATGCAAGATGCTACGACCCCATCAGCAAAATAAATGTTGAAGGGAGAATCCTCCTGTCAAGGAGAAGGAACCACTCTGGTGGAGAGGAGGAATCATCCTGCCAAGGAGAAGAAGTCACACCAATCTCAATTGGACTCCGCCTGGGGAAATGATCTTCAGTTGACTGCTGCAGGGGAATAAAGCTCTCCGAGAACTTGAACCTGCTCAACTCGGTATACAAACCAAAAATTGCTGAGGAAACGATATCAGTCGCAGAAATAAACTGCACGGCCTTCGCGGCTAAAACATTCCTGGAGATAACGACTCCGATGGGGAAATACAGCATCAGCTATTCAGTGCTCTACTGGGGAAAACCAATCATGGCCCCCGATGGCTTCCTAGGACTCGGCTCTCTTGGGGAACTGCAAACTCGGCTGAGGAAGAAGGAATCATCCTGCTTACTGGGGAGAATACAACTCTGTGGGGGACTCTCAATTCCGCTGGAGACTTCAGTCTGCGCTGTCGAAGGCTGAACACTTGTGAATAGTCTCCTACGAGAAAACTGCACGCTGACCCAGTGCTGGAGAAATAAACCCACATTTGCTTGTTAGGGAGAACTTCGATCCTAAACCGTTGGTAATGTACAATCAATCTGCCAAAGATGGCTACACTCTGTCGGGGATATCAATCTCGCCCTGTTGAGGATAATCTTGCATACGCCTTACGGAGACTGACCCTTCTGGGTAACACCTGCTGGACTATCAAGTCTGATGAGGAATACCTGTGTATCAACACTGCTGGGGATATCAATCCTTAGCTACTCATTGTACAACTCCGTTGGAGATGTACCGATCCTATCAAGGACACACCTCTGGCGACTGCGGAAGATAACAATCGACCACTAAAATTGAATCTCACTTCATTGAGGAAAACAACCCTGAACGGTCCTTTTAGGACACCCTAAGTCCTTATAGGGTACGAAGCAAGCTGCTGAGAAATAACTCTTCTCTGTCTGACATCAAAATCTGCTCGTCTGGAGATTACTCAGTGAGGGAATCAACAGCGACCTCTGCTTGAGGAATGAGTCAATAACCCGGACTCGGAGGGGAAAGGAGTCAAACTTGGACTCTGTGGGGATACAATATTGCATCAGTCCCACTGCTGGGGAAATAAACCCAAATCTGTCGGTCAGGGAAAGCTTCAGTCTCAACCCACCTGGGAAAATAGCACATCAGGCTAATCACCGTTCAATGCTTGGGATGGCCATACTCTGCCGGGAATATTAATCAAACCTGCCGAGGATAGTCTTGATCCTACTCTGATAAGGGATAAATTCCATCTCAACCTGCTGCAATCTCAAACTGCTCAAGGGAAACAATCTCAAACTGTACATCTCTGCTGAGAAAATAATCGTGATTCAACAACATCAACACAGGGAATACAGAATACCAATCATGGAGCTGGGATCACTCGAGCCTTGTGTCGGGGAATGTGACAACATACGAGTCACTAGGAATCATTGTGTCAGATATATTTAGGCTTTTTCTGGTTTAGGGATGAAAATAGGTTATTAACAAAATGGATTTATAAGGGAAATACTAGACGAGAACTAGCATTCGAGGTGGACTATCAGACGAGAATTGATAGCAAAATATGTTAGGTTGTCAGACGAGAACTGATTTACGGTTTGCCAGACGAGAACTGGACTTTAAAACTGTGTTAGCCAGACGGGAACTGGTTGAACAATAGGTTACAGAAAAGGTAACCAGACAGGGCTGGTTTCTGGTTTGGATTTCAGACGAGAACTGATCTCCGGTTTGCCAGACGAGAACTGAACTTTAAAACAATTTGGTTACAAGGTTCTGCCAAGTAATAGGTTAGACTGTCGAATAACAATCCCATGACAACAAGGCTTCTTCAGAAGGTTCAGGTTTTGGCAGGGTAATGACACGATTCCCCGATACTAAACTCTAGTTGGGGTGAGCAAACTCGTTTGAACAACTTGCCACAGTGCAATTCAACTTGCCCCAATCCAACTCTTGGGAAAATTCACTCTGAACAGAAAGCAGCTGGCAACAAGGCGACCTCAGATGGCTTGCCCCAACATCTGTACAACGGAAGGATTCATCCTCAACTAACCAACTCTCAACATGGCTGGTTTCAATATACTTCTGAAGTATCTGGCCCCTGAACGAGCGTTGAGCGACTTAACCTGCCCTGATTGAACACTGGAGGGATCTGCCCTCGACTTACAGAAACTCTAGGGAATTTCCCCTGATTGGGTCTCGAGAAGATTCACCTCTGATCAACTGCTTCTTAAACAAATTGTCCCATAATCAACCGATACTTCGGGACTTGACCTCAGACTAACTGATTCCAAACTCTCTGGAAGTCCCTGCCCCAAATTCACAGGGTTTCACAGTATACAACTCTGATCCAGACTGCTGAATGATTCAGTCTTGACTGATTATTCCCTATTGGAATTTCCTCCATGTCAATCACTGACCTGCAATTAAAATTGTCTATTCACGAATGGTAATTTTAATGCAATGTTCATGCAGATTTCGAAAAAAATGTTGTCACTCATTTATGCGTCATGATAGTGAGTGACGAATGAACCAAAGAGTTCAAACGTATTGCTGATTTGATGAGTGAAAAACACAACAAGGATATGATTAGCAAATCATGTAGGAGTCAGGTTACTCAACCTCGTCGTAATGCGCTTTCAGAATAAACCCTGCCTCAATTAGGTCTTTTAAGGGTTGTATCGTGGCCGGGTTCACAGTTCGTGAAACAAAGGATATTTGGCTCAAATTATGATTTGTACCCACCCCTTCTACGTGATGACCTCCGATCCTAATGTTCAGTTAACCTGGCACAAGCGCTCGCCTCTTCGAGGAATGTTAGGAACAATGGTTAAGGAACTCACAAGGTTTTCGGAGTGACAGTTACTCCTCTTTTGTTTTCGTTGTCTGTATCCACACGACTTTGTCCTTGTTCGACGATTTTTCTTTTTATATCCTTTTTCCATTCTTTTGATTCCCTAATTTTTTCCTGGACTGACTCTTCAGAGTGCTTTTCGATTTTTGAAGTCCAGCGGGAGGCCCTGATTTTTTCCTAAGTATTAACTTTCCAGCTTTTCTTTTCTTTTTACTTAGCGAGCTTTCTTTTTTCTCTTATTTTTTCGAAACAAGTCGTGCGACACTGGCTGTCTGGATTCATCCGAGAGGTTTATAACTGTCTCACTCCTGATTGGTAAGGTTTAACCGTTGTGGTTGATGAGGTACGACCTCTGGGGAAAGATACGATATGATTGGTCCTCGAAAGACAACACTCCTCTATAAGACTTGAACGCTCGATCAAGCTAACTGACAACTACCCTGCCCCGGGTTAAGATGTGAGAGTTTAAAAGTCCGAAAAAACTTCTACTTCTTGGCTCGAAGTGGTTAACAAGGGACTAACTCCTTATATCTCCAGTGTTTAGGGGATTTGAAACAATGCCTTGTACGTCATCGGCAAGGTTTTATCCGAAAGCATACGATCCTCGGTTATGAGTATTCAGTTTCGTCATCCTCCCTTCAATCTTTACTAATCATAGTGATAAAGTGGAGTGAATAAAATGCAAGTGTCACTGCAATGCAGTAAATGAGTGACAGCGACATGATTAATTCAGAAAAATGCATAGTCACTTTATCAATATTACCATTCGAAACAAACAATGTTTAACAGCAAGTAGTAACTAACAGAAAGGAAACTACAACTACAAATGATAAAAAGTTTGAGGACTGCCAATGCTGAGGATGTCTGCCTGTCTGGACCACTGGCCTCTGGAAGTAAACCTCTGAATCTGCGAGCTCAGATAGCTGAGAGATTGTCATGCACAACCAAAACTCCTTCTGGAAAGGAAATGCACCCTTTGTCGTTTAACTATTGCACTTTTGCCTGGAAAGCTTTGCAATCTTCAGTTGAATGCCCCGAGGATCCACCATGGTATCCACACTGAGCATGGGGATTGTACCCAGGAGGGTAAGGCTCTGGCACGGGCTTAAGAGCTTTGGGTTCCACCAAAGAATTCTGAATCAACTGTGGTAGAATCTGGCTATACGGCACAGACACTAGATGAGAAGGAGCATTCCTTCGTTCCAAGTTGTTACGAGGTCGGTTCTGATTCTGACGTTGATTCTGATAACCTCGGCCACGAGCTCATGGATTTGCAAGAGGAGCGACATAAGGTTCCCGATGTGATGCCTTGGGCACAGTTGTCTGTCCAGAATAACGAGACACAGAGGATACTGACTGCCGAGAAGACGAAGAACCAACAGATTTCACCGATTCGTCTTGAGAATACCCAACATCTGGCATGATTGCATTGATCACAACTCCTTCTTCAGTTTGGTAGCTATAGAGAGATTCAGTTTCACTAGCCTGACCGCCCGAAACATTCTGAATTCTTCCAGTCTTTACACCATACTCGATGCGTTCTCCTGCCCTTACCAATTCAGAGAAATTTGGTGCAACTCCAAGCATTCTTTTGAAGTACGGGCTCTGCAAGGAGTTTACGAACATGCCTTTTAACTCTCGGTCTAGAAGCGGTGGTTGCACTCTAGCAGCAAATTCTCTCCATCTCTGAACATACTTCCTGAAAGGTTCATTGTTCCCTTGAGACAATTCTTGCAGCTGCATTCGACTAGGAGCTACATTAAGATTGTAGTCGTACTGCTTCAGAAAAGCATTGGCTAAATCCACCCATGATCGAATCTGATTACTCTCCAACTGCATATACCAACTCAGAGATGCCCCAATCAGACTATCCTGAAAGCAGTGAATCATCAACTCGTCGTTGTGCACAAACGAAGTCATTCTTCGGCAGAACATCACCAGATGTTGCCTCGGGCAACTATCTCCTTTGTACTTTTCAAACCTCGGCGCTCTGAACTTCGGAGGTAACATTAGGCCAGAAACTAGACACATGTCTGCAGCATTGGGGTTAACAACATCTTTAACTTCCAAGGCTTTGAATCTTTCATCTAACGCCCGAAACCTTTTAGCATACACGAGAGCTAATGGGTCTTCAGTCTTCGCTATCGGGACCTCTCTTCGGGAATTTGGCACAGGGAAAACAACACCCTGATAGTCTGAGGTATCAATAGAAGGAGGACGCTCACTTCGGACAACAAACTGCTCATGTAGACCTCGGTCTTCAACAGAAGGTTGTACAAGTCGAGTTGCAGTAAGGTTGTTCACTTGCGGAAAGTCTTCATCAGGCAGATAACCATACAAAGGATTGGACGTCACAGTGAAACCTGAAAAGGTATCAATAAACTGGAAGCCGCTCTCTGACATAGCTACTAACAACTTTCCACTGACTCCCCTACTTGATTCTGATCAATTCTGCTTCAACCCCTTGGTCATCTTCTAACAATCACCATCAGAATCAAAGCAACGGTTGGATAAGAGCTCTGACTAGCTGGAGAATGACATGCAATATGATGCAAGAATGCTTATGCAATGCAAGATGCAGCAAACATGGGATCACAGCCCCCACAAAGATCAGATTGCTACTGCGCTGCTGACGGGATAAGTTTGCTCTGACGAGAGAAAACCAAAATACCGGGTAGGCTGGAAGTCAAGTTTCCTGCAAAAACCCTCCCACTCATGGGTATGGACCTAAACTGACACAATTTCAGCATCCTATGCGGTCGTTGGCGTCACAGACTTTCAAGACTGATGATATTGTTGCAACCCAAAATTTGCCCAACATTTCTTTACCTAGCTTGTGTTACATTGCATTCACATTAGCATTATCATTTGCATTTCATTGACATGTATGCAGGAGATCAAGAGGTATGATTACCAATGAAAGGCTACACAATAGTTTGAAGCTAGCTAAGAAGGTTATTCAAGTGTTCAAGGGTTGATATCCTTGTCAGAGAAGTTAAAAGATCCTTAGAGAGAGTGGTTGAAACCAAGAGGGTGTGTCTCCTAGCTTGAGAGTTGTGGGAAGTCATCAGATGATTCTGAGGTTATGAAGATAGACTTGAGGTCTTTAGAGAGCTCATGAGAAGTGTTGAAGATCACTTTGAGGCCTAGATAGGTCATTGTGCAAGATTAAGAGGACTCAGCCATGAGTGGTGCAATTAGGGTTTGACTGGGTCAACCCTGAGTCAACTGATGATTTGGACAAGGTTGAGACCTAATCCAAGAGCCATGTGATCATGTATTGACATATTGAGATATTATAAGGATGATTCCAAGGTCAAATCATCATGACTGAAGAGTTTGAGAAGTTTCAAGCTAGGGTTTCTAAGGCTTGACAGTGTAAAATCCCCTAGTTTGACCCCTATCTTCAAGGCAGCTTAGCTCAAGATGTGATTGTCAACTCATCTTTCCCCCAACATGAATGTTGTAGAGCTTGATCTTAGCTTTAATTTGAGTACTAGAAGTCCTTGATAGGATTTGTAGAACTCAAGTTATGACTTTGACAAGTTACAGGTCATCTGAGGTATGTGAATTTGGGAGCTTGAAAGTTGTCCAACTTGCATGAAACTTTTTCCCTAGAAGGATGATTCCTATGAATTTTTGGTCAACATGAATGTTGTTCCTTATCCTCTTAGCTTTCTAGAGAGTACTAGAAGTCCATTATTGGATGTGTAGAACTCAACTTATGGCTTTGACAAGTCAAGGGCATTTTGGTCATTTGGTGATTACAGGTCATTTCAAGCCTAAGGCCATAACTCCTATTTCCAAGCTCCAAATGGATTTTTGTTCAACATTAAAGTTGTTCAAAATGATGTTTTTAGCTTGTCTAAACATAAAGTGTCCATTGATATGGATTATATCAAGCATTGGTTGAAGAAACTTCACATGAAAGCCATTTTAATGAATTGAAATGAGAAAATTTAAAATAAATGAGATTAACGTGTTTCCAAGTCAAATTTGTGGTCATTTTGAATGGAATTAATGTTTTAGAAAGATTGGCATTGCCACATTTTGGATTTAAGGTCCATAACATGGTCATTTGGATAGTTACTTCACAATTAAGAAACATATCATATATATTCCATATGTTGAAACCAAAGGAAGAAAACCATTACATCACACTCCTTAATGACTAAGTGAATGGTTTGGACTAAGTTTAGAGCATGAGCAAGGCTTGAAGGCACACTTCCATGTTGAAATTTGGAAGGAAAGGTGAATATCCAAAATCCATAATTGGGCCTAGTTTGGGCTTGATATCCATCTGAACACACTATAAATATGAATTAGAATGAATTTGGAAGGTTCTGGAGCAGAATTATGTTGAGAATCCATTGATGTGAAGTGAAGAAAAAGCTTGAAAATTGGAAATGCGTTTTGGAGAATCAAGAGGTTTCGGCAAGAACTGAGCATCAAGAATTGTCCACCATTGCTCCTTGAAGGATTCTGCATAGTTTGGAAGAGAATTGAGGCGCATAACTACTGCAATCCAAGCTTCAAGGTTGGTTCTAAGTTCTTGAAATATCTCTTTGATTATGCACTTTTAATCCATTAGAAGCATGTGGTTAAGTTCCCCTTAGTATGTAGATGAATTCTGGTTAGTTAATTTGATGGTTAGAGACAAGTTAGGGTTCCTTCCATTTTCGGTTGAGATCTTGTTTTTACGAACCATGCGTTTTCAGCATAAACTAGTGGCATGGTTAGATTCCTGAGGAAATTCTGGTCGAGATTCATGTAGACATCGTGACCAATGGTTGAGTGTAGAAGGATCTAGGGTTGCACAGGGGTGGCCGGAAAAGCCACCGGCGATTTGGCTTGCGCGCGTGAGTTGCAGGTTTGAAACGAGGAAGACATAATCCTCACCATTCATTCGCGTGAAGAAATTGACTTGGTCTGTGGATCCCAGGGCTCATGTTGAGCCACGCGTCCCTCCCCTTAAACGCACCGTTTCGTTTAGTGACCTGAGAGGCTTCGCTGTGTGGACCAAGGAGGGTTGAGTTCGAACCCTGGCGTGTAATGTTTCTGATTTTGTGAATTGAGAACTGGAGCGTTGGGCTTGGGTTGCATTTGATATCAACACCCCTTTTCTGGCCCAAACATTGAAATGAACTGGTTATTTCTGCTATTTGCCACGCATGTTTCTTGATTTCTTTTTATTTTCCTTTATTTTCTTCATTTTTTGTAGTTTAGTAATTAAATCATAAAAAATTGAAAAATAAGTCAATTGATTCCATTTTTTCCCATGGATTCATGATTGAATCTAGTATTTTTTAGGGAAAAAATATTGTTATTTCATGCATTTTCTGATTTTATGGGAATTTTCATATTTTAATTGATATTAAAATGGTTATGTTTGATACTTGATTTTGTGGAATTTTGTGTGATCATGTGGTGATGATTTTGATCCTGATTTTTTGTGAGTTGTTAGCATAGATATGCATGCTCCCCATAGAATTTTCTCACATTTTTGTGATGAACATAGGTGGTAGTTTAGGTTGAAACCTTTAGAAGCTCCATTTTTAGGGTTTATGATTGATACCTTTGGATTTAGGACTTAAGTTTAGGACTTAATAGATGATTTAGTCCCTGGTTTTTGTATGAGGCATTCTTAATTGAATTAGGATCCCTTAGGAATTTTTGTAGAAATTTATAAGATAGTTTACTATTTTTGATTGATTTTAGTTTAGGTGCTAGTTTTAGATGATTCTAAGGCACTAACTCAACTAGATTAACATCTTTAGTTCCCTTAGATTAGGGTTTTGCTTTGCTTGTTCTTGGATGATGTTGAAGGCAAGTTGAAGATGCATTGGATTGCTTGATGAGGCTTGGATTTGAAGATCTTCCCTTCTTTTGGTGTAGTTTGGTTAGGTATTAAGATTAGGGTTTTGTAGGAAGAGCTTCTAGATAGTTCTCTTCCTTCATATACATGGAATATGTTGATCAATTCCATTCTTCCCTATGATGTAATGTCCCTTGTAAAGGCCTCATCCCTCCTTTGGTAGGATGTGTGGCTCTTTGCAAATTGGTAGAACCTTTGAGGGTCCCTTTCTCTGATGTTAGGATGCTTAGTGGTGACCTTTAGTCTTCACTCTGCTACCAATCATCCAAACTTTGCTCTTGATAGATGCATCCTTCTCCCTTGTTAGAGGATGGAGTTCCTTGCTTGAAGAAAATTGAAGGATGAAGTTGATACTTCCATGTGATTGAAGACTACTCTGAGAAGCTGAAGCTTGTAGATGAAGCTTGAAGACCAAGTTGATACTGGTAAAGAAGAGAGAGCTGAAGCTTGAAGACCAAGTTGATACTTATGAAGAGGATTCAATTGAGATTGAGTGAAGAGCTGAGGCTTAAGGAAGGAAGGATAAGTTGACACTTACATTGATACATTGAGAGCCTGAAGGAATCAATTTGATACTTGTAGTTAGGAGTGAAGCCTGAAGGTGGAATTGACTGAAGAGCTGAAGCTTGGGGAAGAAAGAACAAGTTGGTGCTTATGTTTGATGTGTTAGAACCTTGGAGGAGCAAGTTGATACTTGTTATTGAGGAGGATAGCCTTGAAGGGTGATTGAAGTCTGAGGACTGAGCTGCTGTCAGAAGAGGGCTTTATTGAAAGAGGGGTTGATCTGCTTTCTTTCCTGTCTGTTTTCTTTTATGTATTGATGTGCCTTGTTTGACTTGCTTGATGCATTAGAATAAGTCCATATCTAGACTGATGTAATCTAGGAGCATGATTGCACTAGAGGTTGAGTTGCTCCCTCTGCTTGTATTTTTACTGTGTGGCTTTGCTTGCGGGTATTCGGTAGAGCCCAGCTCCCTTGCCCATGTGGTTTGTGTTTGCTTGATGGAATTTTACTTCCTCTGTATGATTGCAGTTTATATTTTTCTTGATAGCATGTTGTTCCCTCTGTCTGATTGCAGTTATTCATATCTGGCTTGAGGTTGAGATGAGCTTATGGAGGGTGATGCCCCACACACATTTCCTCCCTCACTTGCATTGCATGCATTTTACAGTCGTTTACTGTTTACTGTTTAAGCTGATGCTTTATCTGTTTCGGTTTATCATTGACATGAGCCCCTAGGAATCTCACTTCCTTTGATAAGGAAGTGATGATTATAACTTTAGGTTGAAACCTATGCATGATAACTTCTAGGAATTCCCTGGTTCAAACTTCAATCATAGGATGAATCCTTGGCATGACAACATTAGGACTTGATAGTCTCCCTTTAGTTGAGCCCTCTCTCTTCTCATCTCAAAACAAATTAAAATACAGTAATAAAGGTTAACTGATGTCGTACGTTACGAGCCTTAAGCTATCTGAGAAAGGATTGTTGAAGAGTTTCTTTTCAATAGTCTGGATGTTTAGTATGGTACCCTTTGGGTGACATACGACGCAGTCACTCTCAGGTCATAGTCTCTAGTTCGATACTAGTTGCAAACAACCATAAAAAACACTTCTTCCGTAAAAGACAGTAAACAAACTTCAAACCTTTTTGCCTCGTGGGCCCATAATCCAAAGGAAGCTTTTCTGAAGAAAAGAGTGTCGTTAAACTTCAGCGCCACCACAAACAGGCTTTGTCCCTAACTGCTGGAACTACTGTTTAACCCTACTCGGTAAAACAGATGAATCTAAATTCCCGTAATCCATATTATCCCGAACTACGTAAGCTCTGATCTCTCATATCTGTTGAGAGTACGTAGGCACAATACTGATGTATTGGCGAGTCACCTTCCCCACCTTTCCCGTAACTCGTAGTTAGGCGAACTACGTTGACTCTGATTTCTCATTCTCTGATGAGAATACGTAGGCATAAAGTGCGACGCTTTGCAGAGTCATTTTCTTTTCTTTTCAAGCCAGCCTTGATAGGTAGATAGATAAAACCAACCCGTCCGATAAACATGACAAGCGTGGATCCCATCGAGTACGATGGACGTGAGGGGTGCTAATACCTTCCCCTTGCGTAACCGACTCCCAAACCCAGACAATGGTTGCGATGACCTTGTCTTATACCTTTTTCGTCAGGTTTTTCCGATCGTTTCCTTTCCCGTTCTGAGGGATAAATAACGAAAGGTGGCGACTCTTCTGTTTTGCCGGCACCTTAGTTTCGCTGAAGCGATAGCTGGCGACTCTGCTGGGGACTTGATAGTTTCCTGGGATCCAACGTCCCGTATGCGAGTCAGTTTAGGGATCCAACGTCCCCTGAGAGAGTCAATCCTAGAGCTTGTATGATTACTTGTTGGGTTGTGTTTATTTATCGCATTTTTACCTTCCGCATTTTATTTCCAGTATGATATGATTATCTCTGCTGTTGTGGGAGGGGCATTCTGATGAGTGAGAAGCCAGACCCAGGCTTGAGTGAACATAACATTAGTTGTGGAAATTAGTGGGCGCATGCTTGCTTGGCAGGCACTAGTGTCTCATGAAATCCACGCTCAGACGAGGTTCTCCCGGTTGACTTCTTTTTCAACCCTTTGGGTTGAGGGGGTTGTTGGTTTGGAGGATTGTCGACTCTGGGGACCGATCATTTGGGATTCAGCCGAGTGAGGCCGCTTCATGGGATAGTGATGCCACACCTTCTGGGTATCGTATCACCCCTCTTGAATGTCTGTGACGCTGATGACATCATAGGATGCCGAACTTGTGTCAGTTTAGGTCCATACCTGTGAGCAGGGCTGGGTTTATTGCAGAAAACTTTAACCTTCAGACTACCTGGTTTTCTTGATAGTGAATCAGTTTTGTTGGTACCAGAGGTTCTCATCATCAGATATATGATTGTTCTTGACAGAGCAGAGTTATGGTCCTGTATCAGAGGACCTTATATTTAGAGATGTGTATTTGTTCTTGATAGAGCAGGTTTGTGATTGGGATCTGAGGATCTCATCTGTAGATGTATGTTTGTTCTTGACAGAGCAGAGTTTTGGTCCTGTATCAGAGGTCCTTATTATCAGATGTTTGTTCTTGACAGAGCAGAGTTTTGGTCCTGTATCAGAGGTCCTTATTATCAGATGTTTGTTCTTGACAGAGCAGAGTTTTGGTCCTGTATGAGAGGTCCTTATTATTAGATGTTTGTTCTTGACAAAGCAGAGTTTTGGTCCTGTATCAGAGATCCTTATTATCAGATGTTTGTTCTTGACAGAGCAGAGTTTTGGTCTTGTATCAGAGGTCCTGTATCCGATGTTTGTTCTTGACAGAGCAGATTTATGGTCCTATGTGTGTGTGTTCTTGACAGAGCAGATTTGTGGTCCGATACCAGAGTTTTCTTATTATCAGATATATTGGTTGTTCTTGAAAGAGCAGCATTGTCGCTTGCGCGAAAATAAGGTTCCGGCATGACAGAAGAGTCGCCACCTTTCGTTATTTATCCCTCAGAGCGGGAAAGGAAACGATCGGAAAAACCTGACGAAAAAGGGTAAGACAAGGTCATCGCAACCATTGTCTGGGTTCGGGAGTCGGTTACGCAAGGGGAAGGTATTAGCACCCCTCACGCCCGTCGTACTCGACGGGATCCTCGCTTGTTGTGTTTACTTGGACGGGTTGGTTTTATTCTATCTACCTATCGAGGCTGGCTGAAAAAGAAAAGAAAAATGACTCGGCAAAGCGTCGCACTTTATGCCTACGTATTCTCATCAGAGAATGAGAAATCAGAGTCAACGTAGTTCGGCCTACAAAGGGTTATGGGGGAAGGTAGCTCGCCAAGACATCGCCATCTTGTGCCTACGTACTCTCAACAGGCATGAGAGATCAGAGCTCACGTAGTTCGAGAAACTACGGCTTATTTCCTGTCTTTTACGAAAGAAGTGTTTTTTATTGTGTTTGCGATTTCAACCGCACTAGAGACTATGACCTGAGAGTGAATGCGTCGCATGTCACCCAAAGGGTACCATACTAAACATCCAGACTATGGAAAAGAAACTCTCACACAATCCTTTCTCAGATAGATTAAGGCTCATAACGTACGAAAGAAACCATTCATGATTACTGTATCTTAAACTGTTTTGAGATGAGAAGAGAACATGCCCAACTAGGAGGGAGACTATCAAGTCCTACTGTTATCATGCCATGGATTCATCCTATGGTTGAGGTTTGAACAGGGAACTCCTAGAAGTTGTCATGCATAGGTTTCAACCTAAAAGTCTATCATCAAATCCTTATCCAAGGAAATGAGAGTCCTAAGGGATCATGTCAATGATACACCAAAACAGACAAAGCATCAGCTTAACAGTAAAATGCATGCAATGCAAGTGAGGGAGGAAATGTGTGTGGGGCTTCAGCCTCCACAAGCTCGTCTCAACCTCAAGCCAGTCATGAAATAACAGTAATCATACTGAAATATAAACAACATGCTATCAAGCAATAAACAGTAAACTGCAATCATACAGATAAAAGAAATGAAATGCCGTCAGGCAAACAAACCACATGGGCAAGGGAGCTGGGCTCTACCGAATACCCGCAAGCAAAGCCACGCAATAACAATACAAGCAGAGGGAGCAACTCAACCTCTAATGCAATCATGCTCCTAGATTCTACTTATTCTAGATGGACTTAATCTAATGCAACAGACAAATCAAGCAAAACAAACAATACAGAAAAGAAAAACAAAAGAAAGCCTCAGCTCCTCTAGCAGCAACTCAGTCCTCAGACTTCAGATATCAATCGCTCTCCAGGTATCAACCCTACAACATGAGTTTCAACTCATCTTCTCCCTTAAGCTTCAGCTTCTTGACCAGCTCCACCTTCAGGCTTCACCATCTTCAGGGATCCTCAAGCATCAACTTGATCTTCATGCTCTTCAAGCTTCAGCTGGAATGGCAGTCTTCAGGGATTCATCCTCTCCAATAATCCTCAATGAAGTCTTCATCTTCATGCTCAGGCTCTGACATCTCTCAAGACAAATCAAATCAGAGAGAATCACTACTGGATAAGCTGGGGGATATTGAACTGCTTATTTGATCACCAAAGGTGACCTATAAGGGTTCAATATCAAGGGAAGGGTTCCCTCAAAAGTTCTACCTCCTAGGTATAGCACTAATCCCTCCAAAGGAGAGAGGTGTATATCCTGGAGGGACTTTGAATCATAGGGAGGAATGGATGTGAAGAATACTATCCATGTTTGAGAAAGAAATTATCTACATCTAAGCTCTTCCTAATCCTAACCCTAAAACAAAACAAAAAGAAGAAGAACAAGCTCCTCAAGCTCCTCCAAGCCTCTTCAAGCCTTCAACCATGCTCCACAATAAGATGCCATGCTCCTCAGACCAAAGGGAAACTCCAAAGCAAAGCAAACTAAACGAAACTTGCCCTAAAGGCCACACAAACAATCATTCAATTCAAAAATCAACCAAAAATAGTATATTGTTCTATTAAATCCTAATATAAATGCTAGGGGACCCTACATAACTACCCTTAAGTACCATATATTCCCCATAGACTAAATTGCCCTAAAAACACTAAATCTAAAATTGTTATTGACCTATGCTAATGTTTTGATCAAATTCTATGCTACCTAGAGTTACCTAATTAAATTTACCCTAAATATTATCACAAAAATATGGCATTAAATCAGGGGGAACCTAAGACATACATCTAATTATCCTAAAAAGATTGAACTCAAAATCCTAAGGAAACTACCCTAATTAAAATCTACAAAATCATGCATCAACTAAAAGAATTACAAAAGCAATTAAAAGTAAAAATATGCAAAAAATATAAAAATGAAATAAAATGGCTATTTTATGGTTTTATATTTTTCTAGACAGAAAATGGAAAATGGGAAAAAAAATCTCATTAAAAAATATTCATTTTTCATTTTATTATGAATTTTTAAAGATTAAAGAAATTTGGAAAAAAAAATAATATGAGAAATGATGAGGTGGGTGCAAGAAGTAATGCTGCTCAGTTCGATTGGTGATGGGCCCAGATATGGGGGGTGCCAATAATAAGGCGCGCCTGGCCCACTGATTGCTCAGAAAACAAATTAAAATAAAAAGAAAATGATAAAAATAGCGGTGCAAATAGCAGGAAATTATAGTTCATTTTTAATTGGGTTTGGCTTAGGGGGGTGTGGATAGCATGATCCACTAAAGCCCATGCTGGCGTTTAATGAAACGCAGCGTTTTACGCTGCTTTCATTCTCCCTCCAATTCGTTTTCGAATCATGGCCGTCTGATCGCTTCTTTGGTCAAGTGGTCCACGTTTCATCCGACGGTCCCCATGTCTTCTTCAACCTTGGAATATTAGGGTTTCTGCAACCATTAAAATACAAGCTTCATGCACATCTTCCAGCTCATCGTGTGGCTTCATTTCTCCACCAAATTGCATGATCTAAAAACCAATCTTGACTAGAATTTCACGTAGAACACAACCATGCCATTGGATTTCATTGAAACACCATAAATCCTCCAAACCGAACGGTATACTTCCATGAACTCAAACTTTCTTCAGTTTTTGACCCTCACCAAACTCAACAATCTTTATATAGAATTGATCCCTATGTTATGCTGATTAAAACTAGCCAAAAATCGTGCATTATAACCCACTAAATCACTCATTCCAGCTCCCTCAAGAATCAACCACCATGAATGAAACCTCACCAATTGGTCTTAAACTCATCCAAATGAATCACCTAATGGTCTCTAATGGTTTTACAACAAGAATTCATCCTAGCCATGCCTAAATCAGAGAATGGAAGTGATTTTGCTTACCTTGTTTCTTGCAATGGTAGGTGTTGAAAAGCTTCGAATCAAGCCTTGTAGATCCTCAAGAATGGTCCCTAGGTGATGAACAATCCTCTGCTTGGACAGGATTTGATGGAAATGGCTTGTATCTCAAGATCCAATGCCTTTTGCTCCCTTGCAACTTCACTTGGAACTCCTTCAATTCTTCAACAATGGAACCTCAAGCTAGCATGAACATACTCAGGGATGTTTGTAGAGAAGATTTGTGTAGAAAAATGGAAGGGTAATGAAGAGAAAGATGAAGTTTCAATACAATTTGCAAATGGAGAATTTTGGTTCAATCTCTATTCTCTACCACCATTAAAATCAACAATCACCAACCTTTCACCAATGCAGATTGTATTCAATATATAGAGATGTTTAGAAAGGTCTAGAACCATCTAGATCCATCTAGTAAGAACTTGAAGTTTCATGACATGATAACTTGCATTTCACTTCTCACCATATGATATATCATGACAAAATCCCTTGTAATGCTTGCAACCAACTTGAATATCTCCTTACATGAGATTTAGGACAATATACAATGCATATTTCCCTTATTCATTAAGCTTTTCCTTGTTTTGGTTTGGTACCCCATTATGCAAGCAACCAAGTTACAAAGCAACCCCCAAGATTCAAGCCTCAAATCAAAATTGTGGCTGAACCATTGTTCTTAAAATGTCCTTTGGAGTCAAAATGACCTATCATATGACATGGTTAGGGTTTATAGTTTGGATTTTATGATTTTCCATTTCACTTGAATTAACTTATACCTCATTTTTAGGCCATTTTTATCACTTTTTGATATGAGCCTTTTCAACATCTCATGACCACCCTACTAGCCTTAAAACATCATTCTAAGCAACTTTGATGTTGAAGGGTTTTCCATTTGAAGCTTGGAAGTAAGAGATATGGCCATATGCTTGAAATGACTTATAACTTCCAAATGACCAAAATGCCCTTGGCTTGTCAAAGCCATAAGTTGAGTTCTACAAATCCTATCAAGTACTTCTAGTACTCTCTAGAAAGCTAAGAAGATGCTATTCAACATTCATGTCTACCAAGAGACCATAGGAATTATCCTACTAGGGCAAACGTTGTCTGCAAGTTGGGTGACTTTCAAGGACCCAGATTCACATACCTCAGATGACCTGTAATTTGTCAAAACCATAACTTGAGCTCTGCAAATCCTATCAAGGACTTCTACCACTAAAATTAAAGCTAAGAACAAGCTCTACAACATTCATGTTATGGGGAAGATGAGATGACAATCACATCTTGAGCTAAAACTGCCTGGAAGATAGGGATCAAACTAGGGGATTTTACACTGTCAATCCTTAGAAACCCTAGCTTGAAACTTCCCAAACTCCTCAATCATGATGAGTTGGTCTAGGAATCATCCTTATAGTATCTCAATACATCATTCCATGATCACATGGCCTTT
The DNA here is from genome assembly GCA_963859935.3 of Lathyrus sativus. Taxonomy (NCBI): domain Eukaryota; kingdom Viridiplantae; phylum Streptophyta; class Magnoliopsida; order Fabales; family Fabaceae; genus Lathyrus; species Lathyrus sativus. The sequence goes on from OZ012741.1 coordinate 161,529,359, forward strand.
GGATTAGGTCTCAACCTTCTCCAAATCATCAGTTGACCTAGGGTTGACCCAGTCAAAACCCTAATTCTACCATTCATGGTTGAATCTCCTGAATTCTTATGCAATGACCTCTCTGGGCTTCATGATGGCTTTCAAGACATCTCATAGGCTTTCTCAAAGCTTCAAGTCCATTCTCATAGTCTCAGAATCATCTGAGGAGCACCCACAACTCTCAAGTTATGAAGCACACAACCTTGGTTTCAACCAATTCCTCTGAGGATTTCTTGAGCTTTCTGATAAAGGTATCAACCTTCAAACACTTGATGGGTAAATAAATGTTGGTCAAATTTTAGGGTGCAACAGCTGCCCCTATTCAAACGGCTTGAACCTGACTGGGTGAGGAGCAAACGACTCTCAGCCAATCAAGGTGCGAGACGGTTGAATACCGGTAAACCCGAAAATTTGCCAACTGCACGAGCCCACGGTGCTCTGCGGGGAACAAATCTTCGAATACTGCGATACTAGTTGCACGGCAACTAACTGGAGAAATACTGATCTGACATCGCCGTCAGTTATCCACATTAAATTCTTCTGATATTGTCATCCGACAACCAAAACACCCAACATCGCCGCTGGAAGACTAAACCACCTGACATCACCGTCAGAAGCAGACAAAATCCTGAGGAACACCCAACATCGCCGCTGGAATACCAAATCACCTGACATCGCCGTCAAGAACAACCATAACTCGGGGAAACAAACATCCAACATCGCCGCCGGAGAACTAAATCTGACATCGCCGTCGATCAACCAAAATACCCAACATCGCCGCTGGAGAACTGAAGTATCCAACATCGCCGCTGGAGAACTGAAGAATCTGACATCTCCGTCAAAGCAAACATCCAACATACCCAACATCGCCGTTGGAGAACTAGAGAAGCTGCCAAATACCCAACATCGCCGCTGGAGAAATAAATTTGAATCACCTAACATCGCCGTTGAGTACTCAACACAATCTCTGCTGGGGAGTTAAAGAGTCTGACATCACCGTCGAACATAATCTCCTGACATCGCCGCCAGAAACAAACATCCAACATCGCCGCTGGAAACAAACATAATCTGACCTCGCCGTCAAAACAACATCCAACATCGCCGCCGGAAACAAACATAATCTGACCTCGCCGTCAAAACAACATCCAACATCGCCGCCGGAAACAAACATAATCTGACCTCGCCGTCAAAACAACATCCAACATCGCCGCCGGAAACAAACATAATCTGACCTCGCCGTCAAAACAACATCCAACATCGCCGCCGGAAACAAACAACATCCAACATCGCCGTCGGAAACAAACATAATCTGACCTCGCCGTCAAAACAACATCCAACATCGCCGCCGGAAACAAACATAATCTGACCTCGCCGTCAAAACAACATCCAACATCGCCGCCGAAAACAAACATAATCTGACCTCGCCGTCAAAACAACATCCAACATCGCCGCCGGAAACAAACATAATATGACCTCGCTGTCAAAACAACATCTAACATCGCCGCCGGAAACAAACATAATCTGACCTCGCCGTCAAAACAACATCCAACATCGCCGCCGAAAACAAACATAATCTGACCTCGTCGTCAAAACAACATCCAACATCGCCGCCGGAAACAAACAACATCCAACATCGCCGTCGGAAACAAACATAATCTGACCTCGCCGTCAGAACAACATCCAACATCACCGTCGGAAACAAACATCCTCTGACCTCGCCTTCAAGGTGAAGAAACTTCATTGGGGAATTGGTTACACGGTAACCGGTAGTACATAGTCGATCATATCATCAGGTATTCAGAGAAACTGAGAAAACCGCTTCATTAACCCGGTCGGACTTCAATCATGGAGTCTTCAAAGGGAGATTTCAACCTCGCCGTTGGAAAAACCTGTTGGGGATGACGCTTCGCCGCTGAGGAATCTGGAGAACTATCAAGTAACTCCGCCCCGGGGGTCCAGAACTCATTCTGGATAAATCAACTCTGCTGAGGACTTCAAGAATCATCTTGAACAAACAACCATTCTAGAGACTTCATTCTGTTGGGGATTCCAGGGCTTATCCTGGGCAACTCTTGCTGGGGACAAACCAATCACGGCTTTAGCAGCTTCCAAGGACTCGGCTCTCTTGGGGCTTCAGGAACCATCCTGGGCGATCTTAGCTGGAGACTCCAAGTATCAATTTGAGCAACCAACTTTGGAGACTGCACTGGGGTCTTAAGAATCATCTTAAGCAAACGGCCCTGCTGAGGGATTCGAGAATCATCTTGACCTGAAGACTTCGCTGGGGATCTCAAGAATCATCTTGAGCATGCGACTTCGGGGATTACACCGGGGTCTTAAGAATCATCTTAAGCAAGCGACCTCGTTGGGGAGAATGTCAGGAATCATCCTGAGCAACTGATCCTTCGGCGGAACACCTGTAAAACAAGAACGGTAATAACCTAGATCATGTTTATTATACGTATGCTTCGGCGCCCTGCTCCACACGGTGGAAATGCTATGCGTTTATGCTGAATGTTATGCATTTATGCTAAATGCTATGCAATCATGCACGATGATGCGATCCCGTCAGCAAAATAAATGCCGAGGGGGGGTTCCTCCTGTCAAGGAGAAAGAACTACTCAGATAGGGGGATCATCCTGCTGAGGAGAGCGTGAACACGCCAATATCAACTGGACTCCATCTGGGGAAATGATCTTCAGTTGACTGCTGCAGGGGAAACAACTTCGGTTGATTACTGCAGGGAACGAAACTTTACGAGAACCTGGACCTGCTGAGAGAAAGCGATGTCAATCACGAGCATAAACTGCGTGGCCGTCTCGGCTACTCTTCTGGGGATAAGAACTCCGTGGGGAAACAACTTCAGATGCAACACTCCACTGGGGAAGACCAGTCATGGTCTGATCATTTTCCAAGGACTCGGCTCTCTTGGGTATCTGCAAACTTGGCTGGGGAAGGAGAAATCATTCTGCTTCACTGGAGAGAGTGCGACTCTGGGGGAAATACAGCATCGGCTGCTTAACGCTCTGCTAGGGAAAACCACTCATGGTCCCTACTGCTTCCAAGGATTCGGCTCTCTTGGGGATTGCGAACTCAGCCGGGGAAAGAGAAATCATTCTACTTTACTGGAGAGTACGACTCTGATGAGGAATTTCAATTCTGTTGGGGAAGAAGTAAACATTCGCCTCCGGGGGAGAGTACAACTCTGCAGGGGAATACAACATCAGCCGTTCCAATGCTCTACTGGGGAAGAGGGAGTCATCCGACTTCGGGAGAGAATACTACTCTGGTGGGGAATCTAAATTCCGCTGGAGACTTCAGTCTGGCACCATCAGTTACTGCATACTTCGGCGTACGAATAGTTTCCTGCGAACCCTGCACTTGTGACCCGGTGTGGGGGAAGAATACAAGCTTCGGCGACTTTACTGGGGGAAACACGAGCTTCGGCCCCCGAACATTTCTATGAAATCTGCACTTGTGACCCGGTGCGGGGGGGAGAAATCATGCTTCGGCGCGTGACTCAGCTGAGAAGATAATGATCCTTCAGGACGCGTCTGCTTGGGGAGAGAATCCTCTCTGCATGGGGACATATCAATGCTCACTATCTTGCGTTCATACTCTGCGGAGGAGAGACTACTGAACTCTGCTGGAGAAGGAGGATTCGTCCTGCTTCGGGGATGCGCACGACACACTGTCTGGAATATGCTACACCTGCAACAACACAAACAAACAGACAAGATACCCTTCTCAAAGGGGCCTATCAAGGTTATTATCTCGTGACAATATTCAGGTAATTAATTGTTTCAACAATCAATGGGCCTAGGCCAGTGAGTTTATGTATGCGCATTTTATCAAAAACATCGGCGTTTTCATTCGCAAACAAAACAGATAAATGCTAAACAGGCAGACAGAATTGCTGAATAATATGCATTTTATTGATAATGAACCCCTGAATGGGTAAAAATGTTTTACAATAGAGGCAAGCTCTTGGAATGAGGAAGCCGCGCAAAAATAAAACATAAATATACATCAGTATATACAAATGTCGGCAACGAGGCGTAGACGAACACCTTGAGTTGATCCCTCTAAGACCCACTCGACTTCGATACTCCTCCGACACTTCAGCTTCGGAAGAGATTGATTCAGATAAACGGCCCTCAGGTCCTCCAAACCACCAAACAATGAAAGTCCACAGGCGGAACACAGTCATTTGCTTATTTAAATCCCTAACTTTTGCGTGAACCGTCCTTTACGGGTTTTCAGTTCACCGGGATACCCTTTTTTGCCGAAGCCGCCCAGTGTAGGTTTTCGACTTCGCGGGTGTACATTTTTTCAATATATCCCTAATTTTTACCCGAACCTTTTATTCTGTTTTTGGTTCGCCGGGATGCCCCTTTTTTGCCTGGACTCTTTCTTTTTTGTCCAGCGGGTCTCTTTCAAGCAAAGTATTTTTTAACTGCGTCCGCGTTCACCGGGGATGCAAAATCTTCACCATCCATCGTGGATAACAACAAAGCTCCTCCCGAGAAAACCTTGCTGACGACATACGGCCCTTCGTAATTCGGAGTCCACTTGCCCCAGTGATCGGAGTGTGGCGGAAGAATCTTCTTCAGGACGAGATCACCCGTCTGAAAGCTTCTAGGACGCACCTTCTTATCATAAGCTTTCTTCATTCGGCTTTGGTACAGACGACCAAATGCAATCGATGCTAACCTCTTCTCGTCCATCAGGCTGAGTTGGTTCAAGCGATTCGTGATCCATTCTGCCTCATCGAGTTTCACATCAACCAAAACCCGCAAAGAAGGGATCTCCACTTCTAACGGTAGGACTGCTTCCATACCGTACACCAAGGAGAAAGGAGTTGCCCCGGTCGACGTACGCACCGTCGTACGATAACCGTGCAATGCAAACGGCAGCATCTCGTGCCAATCTTTGTACGTCACAACCATCTTCTGAACAATCTTCTTTATGTTCTTGTTGGCGGCTTCGACGGCGCCATTCATCTTCGGCCGATAAGGAGATGAGTTGTGGTGTTCGATCTTGAAACTCTGGCACAGCTCCTTCATCATCTTGTTATTCAAATTCGAACCATTATCAGTAATGATCCGCTCGGGAATTCCGTAACGCAGATGATGTCCCTCTTTATGAATTTAGCTACCACTTATTTGGTCACATTAGCGTACGAGGCTGCCTCCACCCACTTGGTGAAGTAGTCGATAGCTACCAGAATGAAACGATGACCATTGGATGTAGTGGACTCGATCTTGCCTATCATGTCGATGCCCCACATGGAGAACGGCCACGGGGAGGACATGACATTTAATGGGCACGGCGGCACATGAACTTTATCAGCATAAATCTGGCATTTATGACATTTCTTCGCAAATCTGAAGCAATCCGACTCCATAGTCAGCCAGTAGTATCCTGCTCTCAGGATCTTCCTCGTCATAGCATGCCCGCCGGCGTGCGTACCAAATGTACCTTCATGGACTTCTTCCATGAGCATGCTCGCCTCTTTCTCATCTACACATCTGAGTAGCACGAGATCGTGGTTTCTCTTATACAACACTCCATCAGGATTGAGATAAAAGTTTCCAGACAGCCTCCGCAGAGTCTTCTTATCCAGGGTTGACGCACCCGCAGGATACTCCTTAGTCATAAGGAAAGTATGGATGTCGTGGAACCATGGCTTGTCGTCGGCGGCATCCTCGATTGCAAAGACAAATGTCGGTCTATCAAGATGCGACAATACAGTTCTTGGAGCCTCATTCCAAAAATTGACTTTATACATTGAAGCCAACGTGGCTAAGGCATCAGCCATCTGATTTTCAGCCCTGGGTACATGATGAAGTTCCACTCGATCGAAGAACGGAAGCAGCCTCCTAGCATAATTCATGTACGGCACCAAATTCGCTTGACATGTTTCCCACTCCCCTTTAATTTGGTTGATCACAAGCGCTGAGTCACCATACACGTCTAGATTCTTGATTCTCAAATCAATTGCCTCTTCTAGACCCATGATGCATGCTTCATACTCCGCCTCATTGTTGGTAACTAGAAACGTCAATCTCGCAGTAAACGGAATGTGGGATCCGTGGGGAGTCGTGATGATAGCCCCGATGCCACTTCCATAGGAATTAAACGCTCCATCGAATATCAACTTCCAATGAGATTTCCTATCTGGCCCCTCGCCGGGCAACGACTCATCGCAATCCTTTGCTTTGAGAAACATAATATCCTCGTCAGGGAAATCAAACTTCATCGGCTGGTAGTCCTCGATTGGCTGTCCGGCAAGGTAATCAGACAATACGCTTCCCTTGATGGCCTTCTGGGAGACGTACTGAATATCATATTCCGTTAACACCATTTGCCACCTGGCAATCCTGCCCGAAAGAGCCTGCTTCTCAAAGACGTACTTGATCGGATCCATCTTCGAAATCAGCATAGTGGTGTGATTGAGCATGTACTGTCGTAGACGTTTGGAAACCCAAGCACGTCTTCTCCAACATCGAGTATCGAGATTCACACTCAGTGAACTTTTTACTCAAATAGTAAATGGCATTCTCTTTTCTGCCCGTCTCGTCGTGCTGACCGAGAACACACCCCATACTATTCTCCAGAACTGTCAAGTACATGATTAGTGGCCGTCCGGCCACTGGGGGTATCAAGATTGGAGGTTCTTGAAGATACTGCTTTATCTTATCGAATGCCTTCTGGCAATCCTCATTCCAAGTAATCGCCTGATCTTTCTTTAAAAGCTTGAACATCGGTTCACAGGTGGCCGTGAGCTGAGAGATAAACCTTGCAATGTAGTTTATTCGGCCCAAGAAACCACAAACTTCTTTTTCTGTTTTCGGCGCTGGCATTTCTTGAATGGCTTTTATTTTCGCAGGATCAACCTCGATACCTCGTTCACTAATGATAAACCCCAGCAACTTTCCGGACCGCACTCCGAAAGTGCACTTGTTAGGATTCAGCCTCAGCTTGAACTTCCTAAGCCTCTCAAAAAGCTTCAATAAGTTGACCAAATGCTCTTCCTCCGTTTGGGACTTTGCAATCATGTCATCAACATAGACCTCGATCTAATGATGAATCATATCATGAAACAAAGTTACCATTGCTCGTTGGTAAGTGGCCCCTGCGTTCTTCAGACCGAAGGGCATTACCTTATAGCAAAATGTTCCCCAGGGGGTGATAAACGTTGTTTTCTCCATGTCCTCCGGTGCCATCTTAATCTGATTGTAACCGGAGAAGCCATCCATGAACGAAAACACGGAGAACTGGGTTGTGTTGTCGACCAACACATCGATATGAGGTAGCGAGAAATCATCTTTAGGGCTCGCCCTATTCAAATCCCGATAATCGACGCACATGCGTACCTTACCGTCCTTCTTCGGTACAGGCACTATGTTGGCGACCCACGGAGGGTAAGTGGTGACGGCTAAAAATCCTGCATCCAACTGCTTCTGGACTTCTTCTTTGATTTTTACAGCCATATCTGGTCTCGTCCTCCTAAGCTTCTGCTTGACTGGAGGGCAATCTTCTCGCAATGGCAAGCGGTGGACCACGATGTCCGTGTCAAGTCCGGGCATATCTTCATATGACCAAGCAAAGACGTCACTATACTCTCGAAGCATCTCGACCAGTCTATGATTGACATCACTCTGCAGTGCAGCCCCTACTCTGACATTTCTGACGAGCTCTTCAGAACCCAGATTTACGATCTCAATATCCTCCTCGTGAGGCAGAATAACCTTTTCCTCTTGTCTCAACAAGCGGGCCAACTCTTCAGGGAGGTCTTTGTCTTCATCAATCTCATCCTCGGCTTGATAAATCGGGCAATCGAAGTCGTAGTGAGCCGTAGAGGGTCTAGAGTCGATGTCATCTGTTATGTGGATCCTGCAATAACAAGGGTTAAGTTTAAAACAAGAATATGCAGGTTAGCACAAACCCCGTTGCCATTTTACTGTTTTTCAAAATAAACATAAAACAGGAATAACAGAGAACACAATATTTGAATACGAAGAAAACGCCTTTGATTTATTAACAAAATGCATATACATAATCCGACAAGGCCCTGACAATAAAACCACTATGCCCCGGGTAGGACATAGGGTTGTATAATGATTGTAAAAAGTAAATCATTACTCTTCACTTGTCAGCTGGATAATTTCCTTGATGGTCCAATTGTTGAGGCGCTCGCCCGGCTTGCTTGGCTGAATCCAAGCGTCAAGATCACAATCGCTATCCCCGCTGTCTTCAGACGCCGCGTTGATGCTTTCTAAGATCACTCCGCCACGGGTAAATAGGATCGGCCCCTTACCACGTGACGTGCTGCTAGACGAAGAAGATGAAGCCTCAGCTTCAGGAGAATACCCCAATCTAAACTTATCCTGCTTGATCGGTATCTCCAAAATATGCCCCCAGCCTGGGGTGGAACCGGCTTCGACGACGGCCCGAGCTTCTTTAAATGAGGAGAGATTCATCTCTTGCTTCTCTGTGACGACAGGAGCTACCTCTTTCACCTTGACGGCTTCAAATGCTTGGAAGAGAGTTTCATGGATTTCGCCATCCATTTCAACATACTTAAAGGATGACAAGTGGCTCACCATAATGTCCTCCTCACCACACACGGTTACTATGCTTCCCCCGACAGCATATTTGAGCTTTTGATGCAACGTGGACGTCACGGCACCAGCAGCGTGGATCCATGGCCGGCCCAAGAGGCAACTGTAGGCAGGCATGATGTCCATGATATAAAAGACCGTATCGAACGTTTCCGGACCAACTTGAATCGGCAGGGTCAACTCTCCGAAAACGTGGCGCTTAGTTCCGTCAAATGCTTTCACCACCAGGTCACTGGGTGTGCAAAGCAATCCACGAGTGTCCAACTTCATTAGTGCCTTCTTCGGAAGCACATTAAGCGACGAACCCGTGTCCACCAGGACATGCGACATGATTGTGCCCCTGCACTCTATCGAGATGTGCAAGGCGCTGTTGTGATCTCTCCCTTTAGGAGTCAGCTTTAAATCTGTGAAACCTAGCCCATTGCCAGCATTAACATGGGCTACCACCTCTTCTAGTTGATTCACGGATATCTCTTGCGGTACGTAGGCAGCGTTCAATACCTTCAGTAACGCGTTGCGGTGCGCTTCAGAACACAGCAACAGGTTGAGAATAGAAATCTTTGACGGCGTCTGATGAAGATGGTCTACAATCTTGTAGTCGCTCTTTTTGATTAACCGCATGAATTCTTCGGCATCTTTGACTAGTAAATCCTTCTCTGCCCCACAAGGGACCTCTTCGACGGCTTTGCCTTTACCCTTATCAGCAGCATCAGCTCTGACCACTTTCTCTGCCACAACCTCTGTCGGTACAAACACTCTTCCGCTTCGAGTAATACCACTGACTCCTGTGAGACTCTGCACAGTCGACCCATACGGCTCCAACTCTAACTTCTGACCATTGCAATAGACTTCGACGTCGTAATGCCACGGAACGGAGTTAGTGCTCTCGAATGGGATCGGCCCAACTTTGGTAATAGTGATTGTAGGCGGTCGGGGCGCAGAAATAGTGATTGGTCGGCGAGGAATGGTGATGGTGGCGACTTCATCGGCCTGCTTCAACACAACCTCTCCTGATACACTTTCAGCCCTCCGACCGAACTGCAAAATACCCTCAGTCATCAGACTTTGGATACCTTCTACCAGCTACTCACACCCATCAGAATGTGTAGCACAGCCCATGCATAACTCTCCGCATCCTGGAAAGAACCCTTTCTTCAACAACTTAGCTTTGACGAAGCTAAGCGGCGTCTTCAAGTCTTTGACATCAGTCAACAGATCTGCACTCTCCTCTGCGATAATGGCGTTCACTCCGCCTCCCCTATGATTAGGCATAGGGTTTTTGGTGACATTGGGCACATTGTCGGAAAAGTTAATAATCTTGGCATCTACCAAGTCCTGCACCTTATGCTTAAAGGCTTTACAGTTCTCAATTGTATGGCCTGGTGCCCCTGTATGGAAATTGCAAGTGGCATTTGCGTCATACCCTGGTGGTGGTGCCCCTGTCAAGGGTGCCATTGTCCTCTTCTGAACCAACTGAAGTTGAAGCAAAGTCTGCAAAAGTTGCGCATACGACATAGGCGGTGCCTCGAAGTGACGGTTTGTCAAAGGAGCCCGATTCTGGTACTTTCTATATCCCTGTTGATTCAGTTGTTGTTGCTGTTGCTGCTGCTGCTGCGGAGCTGCTGGGATATTTATACTGGCTATCTGCTGCTGAGGGCCCTTGCCCTTTCTCCGAGCGTTGGTTACCGCGCTCGCATCTCCTTCTCGACGTTTACCAGCATAAGGTTTCTTTCCACCTCCTCCAGCTGAGGATGGTTCACCTTGGATTTTTCCGATCTTGATACCATTCTCGACGTGCTCGCCCATAGTAATGAGAGCTGAGAACGTCCCAGACATACCGCTAACTAGATTTTCATAGTAGATCCCAGGAAGGGTAGCAACAAACATGAGCTCGCGTTCAACCATCAGCGGTTGAACCCGAGAAGCTAACTCATGCCACCGCTGGGCGTACTCCTTAAAGCCTTCATTATTTCTCTGCGAGAGGTTCTGGAGCTGGACTCGGTTTGGGGCCAAGTCGCTATTGTACTGATAGTGGAGGACAAACGCTTCAGCGAGATCTTTCCAGGTGCGCACGGTAGTGGGCTCCAAGCCCATATACCACTCGAGGGATAGTCCAGAAAGACTATCTTGGAAGAAGTGCATCAGCAACTTCTCATCGTCGGAATAGGCAGACATCTTTCTATAATATGATCGAAGGTGGACACGAGGGCAGGTAGTACCCTTATACTTCTCAAAGACAGGCACCTTGAACTTAGGAGGTACCTTGAAATCAGCAATTAAACCCAGCTTGGACATATCAACGCCCAAAGTATTCTGATTCTCAATGTCTCTCATTTTATCTTCCAGTGCTTTGAACCTGAGCCGCGCTTCAGCATTCAACTCCGCTTTCGCACCTCTTTGAGAAAACATATCATCCTGATGATCCTCAAGCCACGGTTGAGGCACCAACAGATTTCGGACGCCAGCGTTGCCGTTGACCGGCCCGATGTTGACATTAGCTCCCAGACTACCATTGCCGACGCCCGTCGCATTGAGTCTGATATTGGCCATCACATTGCCATTAGCACTGCCGTTGCCCCCGACAACAGGAACAACATTCTCCGAAGTATCAACTGGTGGAGGAGTAGGCACAGCCCCACCGTGAAGTATGCTGTTACTATCAACCCTGGAGATCAAAGGTTGAACCAAAGTACGAAGCTGGTCCTGACCATTAGCGACCATCTGCATCAGTTCCATAAAACGATCCATCCGTTCAAGGAGCTCTTGAACATCTGACTGCACCTGATCCATGATCCTTGTCTGATTAGCTCGAGTTGAATAACGGTGAATGAGTCTCTGATCAATCCTGGAGACCGGAAGCAGCTTGGAACCTGTGAACCTGAAAAAACCTGCAAACACTAAAGGTTAGGAAAAACAACAAGATGTACGCCATTCAAATGCTTCATGCAGATGCATGCGTGTGTCTGTGTGCTTGGGAGATTTCCCCCGATCCTAGTGCCTTAGTGCCAGTGTTGATAATAATAATAAGAAGAAGAAGTCCAAGCCCAATCATGGAAACATCAATCTCATATATATAAGGAAAGGCCTATCAAGGCAGTACATAGCATCAGCGAGTACAAAACAAATCAATAGCGTGACCTCAACCAACAAGTCTGGTGATGGTCAGCATACAACAAAGATCAAAGCAAAAGGAATACAAGCTAGTCAAGTACGGCCACGGGCGCGATACTCTGCTAATAACTCCTTCGTCTCTGGATGATCTGGGAAAGTGAGCAACCCCTCGACGAGTAGTTCCCTCTGCACAATAGTATAATGAAGTCCCTGAACTGAACTTTCCCATGCTCCTTCGCCGAAGCAATCTTCCAGTTTCCGCTTCTTAGACTCGAACATCAGTGTATGCTCCTTCAGGTTGGCAAGGGCTTTGTTGAGTTGGCCTTCGGCGGCGTATCTGCGGGCGGTCTCTTCATCAAACCTTCGCTCACTGTCCTTCACCTCGGCTTCCAGCTTAGAGATCTGCAGCATCAGCTTATCCTCTCGCTCCTTCCTGGTGGCCAGGGAAGTCTTCCAGTGCTGGTCGAACTTAGATATCCTCCGATATGCCTCGTCCAAATGCTGCTTCTTCGTAGCTAATACGTCATTAACAGCCCTGAAATCTTGACCCAAGCGTTCGCGATCAGCTATCTGCTTTGCCAAGTCTGTACCCAGTTGGTTCACCGACTCTGTTTGCTTTTTGAAAGCATGAACGGCCTCATTCCTCTCACTTCGAAGCTGAGCTAACTCCTTCTCCAGTTCTGCGTTCGCCCGCTTCAATTCATCCCGCTCAGCTAATACCTGGTTGTGCTGATGAATGGACACAGTAGTAGGTTCTTCGATTGGTGGAGGACTCTCTGGTCTGGCATGAGGAAATGGCATCCCTATAGCATTGGCTCTGGCTCTGATCTATGCTGAATAAGGAGGGTAAGCTTGACCGTTGCTTTTTCCCAACAAAGGCTTTCCTCTCTTACTGATACTGTTCCACGCACGCTGAAGCTTGGACAACAAATCCCCCTCTAAAGTACCCGTGAGGTACAGAGATTCCTGTACCTCTTCCTTCTTCGGCGGAGTCCTCAAAGCATATGCGAATTGTCGAACCAACAACGACGGATTGTAGTTGATGCAACCCTTCCTACCTATCAGAGGTACATTAGGAAACCCACTACAACTGAATATCACCTCAGTACCTAACCTGTCTCTGTCGAACCAATCAATATCTTCTGCAGATAAACCCATCAGACGCTCAGGCCACTCAGCTGTGGCTGCAGACAAGACAAAAGAACCCCTCTTGGGCAAATGACTATCAAACCATTTGTACAACAACGGTACATAGCATGAGACGTTCTTCCCTCTCCGGTTCTCATTCTTGTAGTGAACTGAGTGATATACATCTCCGATCAAAGTAGGGACTGGATTCCCTGAGGCAAAGATGTGAAATGCATCAAAGTCTACAAAATCAGGCATGTTGGGGAACAGGATAATGCCATATATGCATAAAGCGAGGATGGCATTGAACGTATCCCAACATCTGTCCTTAGCACACTGCTAAGCCTTAGCCACTAGAAACTGCAAGGAGAACCCAGGAACCTTGTTCCAACTGGTCACTACTAACTCTGAGGCGTCCAAATGAAGTGAAGAAGCTAAACCAGCCAGATCAGGCTCAGCATCCATATGGACAAAAGGCATATGCCTTTTGATAGGCACACCCAGCAAATCAGCATACTCTTCCAGTGTCGGCGCGAGAACGAAGTCCTGAAAAGTGAAACACCTCAGCGGAGGGTCATAGAACTGCAACAGAGCATGCAACCCATTCAACTCGAACGTAGAAGGCTTGCAAACCAGACTGAGCAACCTGCCATAAGACTTCCTGAACTCATCCTTCACAGAATCACCTGCTAGAGCTATCAAACCAGTCAACTTCGACACATCAGGGGTCGGGAACTTATACGCAACAGTCTTCCTGAAAGAGGCCATAATAATACAATAGGAGGCGAGAAATCCTGGATCGGGGAAACGGTACCTGCGACACAGACACACGTTAATGGAATGCAAATGAACATGCAAACTAATGCAAAATGCAGGCATGCAATAATATATCCGGATAGCTACTGTGGCGGAGATTCTGTATCAACAATCACTGATGAGAAGAAAACCCCGGTGTAAGACCACAGATCTGATCTGCTAAGAACAACCATCTGATAGGACCATATACATAGGATCGAAATTCTGCTCTGTCGAGAACAAATGTCTGATAATAAGGACCTCGGATGTAAGATCAAGAAATATCTGCTGACGAAGTCTTCAGACCCCAAATCAAAAATCTGCCCTATCAAGAACAAATATACAGCTGCTGATGAGATCTTCAGACCCCACTCAAAATCTGCTCTATCAAGAACAAACAGGTATGGACCTAAACTGATCCACTGTCGAGAAAACCAGGTAGTCTGAAGGTCAAAGTTTCCTGCAATAAACCCAATCCCACTCACAGGTATGGACCTAAACTGACTCAAGGTACGACATCCTATGCGTTCATCAGCGTCACAGACTTTCAAGAGGGGTGATACGATACCCAGAAGGTGTGGCATCACCAGCTCATGAAAAGGCCTCACTTAGCTGAATCACAAATGATCGATCCCCAGAGTCGACAATCCACCAAACCAGCAACCGTCTCAACCCAAAGGGTTGAAAGTGAAGCCAACCGGATGAACCTCGTCTGAGTGTGGATTTCATGAGACACTAGTGCCTGCAAAGCAAGCACGCGCCCACTAATTTCCACTCTAATGCTATGGTGCACTCAAGCCTGGGTCTGGCTTCTCACTCATCAGAACTCCCATCCCACAACAGCACAAATAATCATATTATACTGAAAATAACATGCGGGAAATAAAGTGCGAGAAGAAAAATGCGATAAATAAATGCAACCCAACAAGTAAACACACAAACAGTAGGATTGACTCTTGCAGGGAACCGTTGGAGTCCCCAGCAGAGTCGTCAGCTGCTGGGGACGGTCCCAGGCAGCTAGGAAGAAAATCCAAGGCGAGACTCGCATGGGGAAACACCTGAACTCCCCAGCAGAGTCGCCAGCTATCGCTTGCGCGAAAATAAGGTGTCGGCATGACAGAAGAGTCGCCACCTTTCGTTATTTATCCCTCAGAGCGGGAAAGGAAACGATCGGAAAAACCTGACGAAAAAGGGTAAGACAAGGTCATCGCAACCATTGTCTGGGTTCGGGAGTCGGTTACGCATGGGGAAGGTATTAGCACCCCTCACGTCCGCCGTACTCGACGGGATCCTCGCTTGTTGTGTTTACTTGGACGGGTTGGTTTTATTCTATCTACCTATCAAGGCTGGCTGAAAAAGAAAAGAAAAATGACTCGGCAAAGCGTCGCACTTTATGCCTACGTATTCTCATCAGAGAATGAGAAATCAGAGTCAACGTAGTTCGGCCTACGAAGGGTTATGGGGGAAGGTAGCTCGCCAAGACATCGCCATCTTGTGCCTACGTACTTTCAACAGGCATGAGAGATCAGAGCTCACGTAGTTCGGGAAACTACGGCTTATTTCCTGTCTTTTACGAAAGAAGTGTTTTTTATTGTGTTTGCGATTTCAACCGCACTAGAGACTATGACCTGAGAGTGAATGCGTCGCATGTCACCCAAAGGGTACCATACTAAACATCCATACTATGGAAAAGAAACTCTCCCACAATCCTTTCTCAGATAGCTTAAGTCTCGTAACGTACGAAAGAAACCATTCATGATTACTGTATCTTAAACTGTTTTGAGATGAGAAGAGAACAGGCCCAACTAGGAGGGAGACTATCAAGTCCTACTGTTATCATGCCATGGATTCATCCTATGGTTGAGGTTTGAATAGAGAACTCCTAGAAGTTGTCATGCATAGGTTTCAACCTAAAAGTCTATCATCAAATCCTTATCCAAGGAAATGAGAGTCCTAAGGGATCATGTCAATGATACACCAAAACAGACAAAGCATCAGCTTAACAGTAAAATGCATGCAATGCAAGTGAGGGAGGAATTGTGTGTGGGGCTTCAGCCTCCACAAGCTCGTCTCAACCTCAAGCCAGTCATGAAATAACAGTAATCATACTGAAATATAAACAACATGCTATCAAGCAATAAACAGTAAACTGCAATCATACAGATAAAAGAAATGAAATGCCGTCAGGCAAACAAACCACATGGGCAAGGGAGCTGGGCTCTACCGAATACCCGCAAGCAAAGCCACACAATAACAATACAAGCAGAGGGAGCAACTCAACCTCTAATGCAATCATGCTCCTAGATTCTACTTATTCTAGATGGACTTAATCTAATGCAACAGACAAATCAAGCAAAACAAACAATACAGAAAAGAAAAACAAAAGAAAGCCTCAGCTCCTCCAGCAGCAACTCAGTCCTCAGACTTCAGATATCAATCGCTCTCCAGGTATCAACCCTACAACATGAGTTTCAACTCATCTTCTCCCTTAAGCTTCAGCTTCTTGACCAGCTCCACCTTCAGGCTTCACCATCTTCAGGGATCCTCAAGCATCAACTTGATCTTCATGCTCTTCAAGCTTCAGCTGGAATGGCAGTCTTCAGGGATTCATCCTCTCCAATAATCCTCAATGAAGTCTTCATCTTCATGCTCAGGCTCTAACATCTCTCAAGACAAATCAAATCAGAGAGAATCACTACTGGATAAGCTTGGGGATATTGAACTGCTTATTTGATCACCAAAGGTGACCTATAAGGGTTCAATATCAAGGGAAGGGTTCCCTCAAAAGTTCTACCTCCTAGGTATAGCACTAATCCCTCCAAAGGAGAGAGGTGTATACCCTGGAGGGACTTTGAATCATAGGGAGGAATGGATGTGAAGAATACTATCCATGTTTGAGAAAGAAATTATCTACATCTAAGCTCTTCCTAATCCTAACCCTAAAACAAAACAAAAAGAAGAAGAACAAGCTCCTCAAGCTCCTCCAAGCCTCTTCAAGCCTTCAACCATGCTCCACAATGATATGCCATGCTCCTCAGACCAAAGGGAAACTCCAAAGCAAAGCAAACTAAACGAAACTTGCCCTAAAGGCCACACAAACAATCATTCAATTCAAAAATCAACCAAAAATAGTATATTGTTCTATTAAATCCTAATATAAATGCTAGGGGACCCTACATAACTACCCTTAAGTCCCATATATTCCCCATAGACTAAATTGCCCTAAAAACCCTAAATCTAAAATTTTTATTGACCTATGCTAAAGTTTTGATCAAATTCTATGCTACCTAGAGTTACCTAATTAAAACTACCCTAAAAATTATCACAAATATATGGCATTAAATCAGGGGGAACCTAAGACATACATCTAATTATCCTAAAAAGATTGAACTCAAAATCCTAAGAGAACTACCCTAATTAAAATCTACAAAATCATGCATCAACTAAAAGAATTACAAAAGCAATTAAAAGTAAAAATATGCAAAAAATATAAAAATGAAATAAAATGGCTATTTTATGGTTTTATATTTTTCTAGACAGAAAATGAAAAATGGGAAAAAAATCTCATTAAAAAATATTCATTTTTCATTTTATTATGAATTTTTAAAGATTAAAGAAATTTGGAAAAAAATAATATGAGAAATGATGAGGTGGGTGCAAGAAGTAATGCTGCTCAGTTCGATTGGTGATGGGCCCAGATATGGGGGCGCCAATAATAAGGCGCGCCTGGCCCACTGATTGCTCAGAAAACAAATTAAAATAAAAAGAAAATGATAAAAATAGCGGTGCAAATAGCAGGCAATTATAGTTCATTTTCAATTGGGCTTGGCTTAGGGGGGTGTGGATAGCATGATCCACTAAAGCCCATGCTGGCGTTTAATGAAACGCAGCGTTTTACGCTGCTTTCATTCTCCCTCCAATTCGTTTTCGAATCATGGCCGTCTGATCGCTTCTTTGGTCAAGTGGTCCACGTTTCATCCGACGGTCCCCATGTCTTCTTCAACCTTGGAATATTAGGGTTTCTGCAACCATTAAAATACAAGCTTCATGCACATCTTCCAGCTCATCGTGTGGCTTCATTTCTCCACCAAATTGCATGATCTAAAAACCAATCTTGACTAGAATTTCACGTAGAACACAACCATGCCATTGGATTTCATTGAAACACCATAAATCCTCCAAACCGAACGGTATACTTCCATGAACTCAAACTTTCTTCAGTTTTTGACCCTCACCAAACTCAGCAATCTTTATATAGAATTGATCCCTATGTTATGCTGATTAAAACTAGCCAAAAATCGTGCATTATAACCCACTAAATCACTCATTCCAGCTCCCTCAAGAATCAACCACCATGAATGAAACCTCACAAATTGGTCTTAAACTCATCCAAATGAATCACCTAATGGTCTCTAATGGTTTTACAACAAGAATTCATCCTAGCCATGCCTAAATCAGAGAATGGAAGTGATTTTGCTTACCTTGTTTCTTGCAATGGTAGGTGTTGAAAAGCTTCGAATCAAGCCTTGTAGATCCTCAAGAATGGTCCCTAGGTGATGAACAATCCTATGCTTGCACAGGATTTGATGGAAATGGCTTGTATCTCAAGATCCAATGCCTTTTGCTCCCTTGCAACTTCACTTGGAACTCCTCCAATTCTTCAACAATGGAACCTCAAGCTAGCATGAACATACTCAGGGATGTTTGTAGAGAAGATTTGTGTAGAAAAATGGAAGGGTAATGAAGAGAAAGATGAAGTTTCAATACAATTTGCAAATGGAGAATTTTGGTTCAATCTCTATTCTCTACCACCATTAACATCAACAATCACCAACCCTTCACCAATGCAGATTGTATTCAATATATAGATATGTTTAGAAAGGTCTAGAACCATCTAGATCCATCTAGTAAGAACTTGAAGTTTCATGACATGATAACTTGCATTTCACTTCTCACCATATGATATATCATGACAAAATCCCTTGTAATGCTTGCAACCAACTTTAATATATCCTTACATGAGATTTAGGACAATATACAATGCATATTTCCCTTATTCATTAAGCTTTTCCTTGTTTTGGTTTGGTACCCCATTATGCAAGCAACCAAGTTACAAAGCAACCCCAAGATTCAAGCCTCAAATCAAAATTGTGGCTGAACCATTGTTCTTAAAATGTCCTTTGGAGTCAAAATGACCTATCATATGACATGGTTAGGGTTTATAGTTTGGATTTTATGATTTTCCATTTCACTTGAATTAACTTATACCTCATTTTTAGGCCATTTTTATCACTTTTTGATATGAGCCTTTTCAACATCTCATGACCACCCTACTAGCCTTAAAACATCATTCTAAGCAACTTTGATGTTGAAGGTTTTTCCATTGGAAGCTTGGAAGTAGGAGATATGGCCATATGCTTGAAATGACCTATAACTTCCAAATGACCAAAATGCCCTTGGCTTGTCAAAGCCATAAGTTGAGTTCTACAAATCCTATCAAGGACTTCTAGTACTCTCTAGAAAGCTAAGAAGATGCTATTAAATATTCATGTCGACCAAGAGACCATAGGAATTATCCTACTAGGGCAAAAGTTGTCTGCAAGTTGAGTGACTTTCAAGGACCCAAATTCACATACCTCAGATGACCTGTAATTTGTCAAAACCATAACTTGAGCTCTGAAAATCCTATCAAGGATTTCTACCACTCAAATTAAAGCTAAGAACAAGCTCTACAATATTCATGTTGTGGGGAAGATGAGATGACAATCACATCTTAAGCTAAAACTGCCTGGAAGAAAGGGATCAAACTAGGGGATTTTACACTGTCAATCCTTAGAAACCCTAGCTTGAAACTTCCCAAACTCCTCAGTCATGATGAGTTGGTCTAGGAATCATCCTTATAGTATCTCAATACATCATTCCATGATCACATGGCCTTTGGATTAGGTCTCAACCTTTTCCAAATCATCAGTTGACCTAGGGTTAACCCAGTCAAAACCATAATTCTACCATTCATGGTTGAATCTCCTGAATTCTTATGCAATGACCTCTTTGGGCTTCATGATGGCTTTCAAGACATATCATAGGCTTTCTCAAAGCTTCAAGTCCATTCTCATAGTCTCAGAATCATCTGAGGAGCACCCACAACTCTCAAGTTATGAAGCACACAACCTTGGTTTCAACCAATTCCTCTGAGGATTTCTTGAGCTTTCTGATAAAGGTATCAACCTTCAAACACTTGATGGGTAAATAAATGTTGGTCAAATTTTAGGGTGCAACAAGCATCATGGTTTTTTTGATGCAGAATCTCAACAGCGCAGTCATCTTGATCTCTTGCTGCATGATTGCATTTCACATTGCTTTGCATGCCCATTTGCATTTCATTAACGTGTGTCTGTGTTGCAGGTACCGTTTCCCCCGATTTAGGATTTCTGGTCTTCTACTGTATTGTTATGGGTTCTCTGAGGAAGACCGTGGCTTACAAGCTCCCTGCTCCTGATGTTGTTCAGCTGACCGGTTTGATCGCTTTGGCAGATGATTCTGTGAGAGATGAGTTCAGAAAGTCTTACGGTAAACTGCTCGGTTTGGTTTGTAAACCCTCTGTGTTTGAGTTGAATGGGTTGCACGCTCTGCTGCAGTTCTACGATCCTCCGTTGAGATGCTTTACTTTCTAGGATTTTATTCTCGCACCCACACTAGAGGAGTATGTTGATTTGTTAGGGGTGCCTATCAAGAGTCAGATGCCTTTTGTTCATATGGATGCTAAGCCTGACCTGGCTAGTCTAGCTCCCTCACTTCACCTGGATGCCTCCGAGTTGGTCTTTGTTGCACCCCAAAATTTGCCCAACCTTTTCTAACCTAGGTTTATGTTTCAATTGCATAGTCATTTGCATTGTCATCATGTACATAGTGTATTCATCTGCATTGCATAGCATGAACAAGCTATCTTAATCAGGGAATCAAGTGCATATTCAAGACTACTCAGGTCATCAGGGAAGAATTTGAGCTTTGAAGAGCTGACGGGTTGATCAGTGAGTTCTCTCCTATCTTGAGGTTGTGTGGGGATCATCAGAGGGTGGGGGAGCTATGAGCCAAGAGCATGAGGTGTGTATGGATGTTATGAAGGGTCTAGAGAATCACTTTGAAGAAGAACTAAGTCATTGGAATGATTGCAAGAACCTCAGTTGAAGTCAGTCAACACTGGGTCAACACCAGGTCAACACTAGGTCAAAGAAGTGTTTTGAAGGGCATTAAGGAGCATTTGAAGAATGTGGGATTCATTATTTTCTATATGGATATGGATATGATGTTGTGCTAAAGAAAAATCAAGAGGAGTCAAGGAGAACTGGAGTTATTAAATTAGGGTTTCAGTGTAAAATCCCCTAATTTAGGTCAAACTTCAAAGCAGTGTAACTCAAGATGCAAGCTTCATATGAATTCTTGGTCCACATGAAACTTGTAGATTATCTTAATAGCTTTAATTTGAGTGGTGGAAGTCATCAAGATGATTTATAGAACTCAAGTTATGGCTCTTGCAAGTTACAGGTCATCTGAGGGCACTGAAATTTGTCTGTGAAAGTTGTCTGTCTTCCAAGCAACTTTTGACCTTCAAGGTTATTTCAAATGGATTCTTGGCCAACATAAGAGTTGTTCCTCATTGTCTTAGATTTATAGAATGGTATGGTATGCCTTCATATGATTTGTGGAACTCTACTTATGGTCTTGGCAAGCAAAGGGTATTTTGGTCATCTGAGGATTACAGGTCATTCTTAGCCTATGCCTAAAACTCATACAAGGAAGCTTCAAATGAAAAACTTCACAACATCAAAGTTGCTCAAAATGCCATTTTAAGTCTAGAAAAGAAGTCATGAAAGTTTGGAAATGCATAGAATGAGAAGTGACCAAAGTTGGTGGAAAATGACCTAAAAAAGGCATATAAGTTGAAAAATTGGTTTGAGAGATCTACAAATCCAATATGGGTCATCCAATATACCAAATTGATTCCAAACAATATTTTGAAGACATTGGTTCAGCCACTCTTTTGATTTAGGGCTTAAAAATGGTACTTGCTTTGTACAATTGTTTCTTGCATCATAAGGCAACTTGGTAAAACTCAACACAAGGCAAGGAAAGGATTGGTTTTTCACACATACACTCCCAATATCTCATGAAAGGAGATTTTAACACAAGTTGTGGAAGGTTGTATGCATGAGATAAGAGATATTCAACATGTCCTTAAGTGAGAAGTTCATGAATTTTCCACAACTTTCTAGAATCCTCTAGGATCAATCTAGAAACTTCTCAATCTGTTAATCATCATCTATATAATGAAATGAAGCCATTTGTGCAAGAGGTTGGTGCATTGAGGGGGAGAATAGAGAGAATTAAGAGATTGCTTCCATTGTAAGAAAGTGAGGATTCATTGATAACACTCCATCTCTGTCCAAGTTTCTTCTTCATATTCAATCTCTGGATCATAGTGAGTGAGAGGAAGCATGCTTAGAGGTCCATTAATGGCATCTTGAAGAGTTGGCATTAAAGATTCAAGAACCTACACCAGAGTTGCAGTCACCATTACAAGTTTCTTCATCCTTTTCCTTTGCATACAGTAGGATCAACACCTCCCAAGGATCATTGGTGAAAGCTTACAAGTGTTGAATCGAGCTCCTTCTCATCTGTTTCATCAAGAATTGCAGGTTGGTGAAGTTTCTTTTACCTCTCTGTTTAGGTGTTGTTAGGTTAGATTTTTAGGTTAGAAGTATTATGTTAGGGTAGTAGAGCATGTATACAATCTGTAGTGACCATTAGTGAAGGTTTGATTCATGGCAGTTCTTCTTTGATGACCTAGAACACTCCATTTAGGGCATGATGATACTAGTGAGATAGATCAGAGTACTCACCATAGTCTCTAGAACATGATAGTATAGTTTGAGCAAATTCCATCACCATGCATGACAGAGCTAATCAATGGTGTCCAGGACTTATAACTATCGGGTTTAATCATAGAGAGGGTTTCAGGAAAATCTAAGGGTAGGACCTTGTAGAGGGCTTTGAGTAGGCCAATTTTGGTTTTAAGATCGTGGGATTTGGTTGAGTATGGAGAGAGAACGAAGCGCATGAACATGGCTGCATGGGAGAATTTTCTGAGTTCTAGGGTTTTGGTTTGGGGACGATGACCCTGGGCCGTCCGATCATCACAATTGTTTGACTCATTAATCGCATCGTATGGCCGAGGTTTGAAGTTGGAAATGGAGGGAAAGACTCAGCATGAAACACAGCGTTTCATTTAAAATGAAACGTTGGGCTTTGGATCAGATTTCTATCCCCACCCCCTTCTTGATAGGCCCAACCATTTGCACATGATTTTACTGCTATTTGCACCGAGGTTTTATCATTTTCTCTTTTATTTTTTCATTCATTTTTCTGAGCGCGCTGGGCCTAGCATTATTGTTATCTGCACCCCTGGTTTCATGGCCCCAATGGATATTACAACTAAGCGAGTTGCTGGTAGCACCCCCCTCCCCTTTTATTTCTATTTTGTGATTTTAATTTCCTTTAATATTTTTAATGCCTTTAAAAAATCATAAAAAAATGGAAAATGGCTTGTTTTAATTGGTTCTTTTTGCTATAGGTCAATAATTCTGTCTAGAAAAATATTAAATAATAAAAATAGCATTTTATTTTGTTTTACTATTTTTTGTGTATTTTTCTTGTAAATAGCATTTTAATGGATTTAGTTTGATACTTAAATTTGTTGATTTTTGTTCTAATAGCTCCCTTTAGCTTTAGGGCTCATTCTTTTTAGAGTGATTAGTGTAGGACTTCAACTTGAATATAGGATTTAATTCATATTTTCAGGATTAAATTTTAGGTAATTTGATTAGGTGTGGTTAGTATGATCAAAATTAGGGTTTTAAATGAACATAGGTGGAATAGATTAATTCTTTTAGGAGATTTTCATTTGATTTTTGGGGTATGGGGCCATAGGGGTTAGGGGTATAGGATAGATCCCTTAGAAAATATTAGGCTTCCCCTACTGCTACTAGTATATTGCTTATATGTGATTAATTGTGTGGTGTGCCCTCTCTAGGGTTATATCTTTTTGTCTGTGTGGGGTATTGGGTTGCTTGGGGCCTGGGAGAGCCGAAGACCTGTGATGATGAAGCCCAGTTGAAGATCAGATAATGGAGACCAACTTTCAGAGCAGATGAGGAGTATCTCTTGCTGGTAGCTGCTGAAGTTTGTAGGATCTAGGAGTTAGGCAGAGCCCTAGAGTAGCCAACTTAATTCTAAAACATGGAAGGTCTTGATTGCCTCCATTCTTCTCTGTGATACAGAGTCTCTCTAAGACATTCACCCCCTTCCTTTGGAAGGCTTGGTGCTAATGTCTAAGGGGTAGAACTCTTGAGAGAAATATTCTTTGGGTTGATAGCAGTCTGTTTGTCACCCTTGGTGGTCAACTAATTGCTTAACACCCAGTTTACTCTTGTGATTGATTCCTCAGCTTGGAGGCCAAGACTTGAAGAAAAGCCATTGGGAGATTGAAGATAGTTGACTTGAAGATAGTTGTTGATGCTGATGAAGACTGTTTTGCTGTTTAGCTTTTGCTGTTTTAATTTTTGATGTATTGTGTGAATTTCCCGGATTGTATTGTTTGCTGTTTGGCTTGCTGGGTTGAAAGTGAATCCTGTTCAATTTTTGCCTATTGTTTTCTAGGTTCGAGGTTGAGTGGGACTCCCTTGCCTCGCTTGTATTGTTGCATCCATGCATTTTTACTGTTTTATTATATCTGTTGTTTCTGTTTTCGTCTATTCCCTTAGGAGCTCTGTTTCTCTCTGCGCAAGAGAGGAGCATGACAGACATTAGGAGTAAACCCATGCATGATAACATTAGGGTAGATTTTTTATCCCCTTTGTGACCCTAAGATTTGTAGAGTGTCATCTCTTCTTCCCTCAAAACAACAGAAAAACACTAATAAAGGTTATAACAGAGATTAATTCATTTCTTCCGTCAAAAGATTTGAACAAACATCAACCTTTTTGCAAATAAGAAAACCCTTGTTTAAGGTGAGATTTTTCATAAAAGACATTTGAACAGCTTGTGTCATGCGTAGCCCGAACTACGTTTGCTCTGATCTTCCATGCAGTGTGGAAGTACGTAGGCATAGGATGCGGTATCCTAGCGAGCAACCTTCACCCATCTTCCCCCGTAGTTAGGCGAACTACGTTGACTCTGATTTCTCGTTCCAGACGGGAATACGTAGGCATAAAGTGCGATGCTTTGTCGAGTCATGTTTTCTTTTCTTTTCAGACCTCATCCTTTAGTTTAGATAGAAGTGTAATCCGTACAAACAAGCAAGCGTGGATCCCATCGAGTACGATGGACGTGAGGGGTGCTAATACCTTCCCCTTGCGTAACCGACTCCCGAACCCAGGTTTTGGTTGCGATGACCATACCTTTTCCCATTTTTTGCGAGGTTTACTTCGAGCGTTTCCTTTCCCTCCGTTGGGATAAATAACGCATGGTGGCGACTCTTCTGTCAGCCGGTGTCGATTTTCGCAGTAGCGACAGCTGGCGACTCTGCTGGGGATCCAACGTCCCCTGGCTGCTAAAGACTGCGATAGTTCTTATGCATTTGGGATCCAACGTCCCTTGAGAGAGTCAATCCTAGCACTTGTTTGCCCGTCGAGGAATTTGTATGGATTTACGTTTCTGTATCTACCTTTCAGCATTATATTATTATTATTATTGCTGTATTGTGGGGTGTGACGGGTGTTCTATGATTGAGAGATAAGCCGGACCTGGGCTTGAGTGCACCTAGACTTAGAGTAGAGATTAGTGGGCGCGCACGTGCTTTGCATGTCCTAGTGTCCCACGAAATCTACACTCAGACGAGGTTCTTCTGGTTGGCCTCCTGTCCTGCCCTTTGGGTGGCTCGGGTTGCTGGTTAGTTGGATTGTCGACTCTGGGGACCGATCATTTGGAAGTTGGCTAAGTGAGGCCTCTTCAGGATTTGATGATGCCACTCCTTCTGGGAATCGTATCATCACTCCTGAAAGTCTGTGACGCCGACGACCGCATAGGATGCCATACCTTTGTCAGTTACTAAGACATCCACCTGTGAGAGGGTTTGGGGTTATGCAGGTAACTAGACCTTCAGATACCGGTTATTTCTTGATCAGAGATCCTGGGTATTTATGGATATTTGTGAGGTCTATCAGAGACCAGTTTTGATTTGAGGTCTATCAGAGACCAATCAGAGTTATGGTTTGAGGTCTGTCAGAGACCAGTTGGGGTTATATTATGGGTCTATCAGAGACCGATGTTGGAGCTTTGTGTTAGGTCTATCTGAGACCAAGGTTTGAGGAATTCAGGAGGGTCTATCTGAGACTTTTTTTTATATGGTTCAGGCTTCTCGGCTATAGCACTTGGTCCCTGTTGCATGTTGCTTGCATTGCATTGTTTGCATAATCATTATCATTGCATCCCATTAACGTGTGTCTGTGCTGCAAGTGCATTTGCATATCCCCCGGTTCTAGTGTTTGGACTTCTAGGTATTGATTATGGCGGGTTTGAGGATGACAGTTGCCTACAAGCTACCTATTCCTGATATTACTCCACTCCTGGGTCTGATTTCTCTGGCAGGTGAGGATGTCCGTAGAAGCTTCAGGCAGAGTTACGGACGGCTGTTGAGTTTGGTTCGCAGATCCACGGATGATGAAGTGAATGGGCTATACACGCTGATGCAGTTCTATGACCCGGCTTTGAGATGCTTTACATTTGCAGACTTCATTTTGGGACCCACCATGGAGGAGTATGTGGAGTTTACTGAGCTACCAGTGCAGAATGCAGTTCCCTTTATTCACTCTGCCGCTGAACCTAATTTGGAGGATCTAGCTAAAGCCTTGCATATGAGTGCTTCTGAGTTGTTGATAACTTCTTGGCGAGGAGTTCCGGGCTTCTCTCTCCAGTTTCTAGTTGGTAAGGCTCAAGAGTACGCCAAGAATGGGTGTTGGGTGGTCTTTAACACTATTCTGGCTCTATGCATTTATGGGATCGTGTTGTTTCCCAATTTCCCAAACTTCGTGGACATGGATGCATTTCATCTGTTTGCTGCTGGCAATCCAGTGCCTACACTGATCGGGGACTTCTACCATTCGATGCACTACAGGAATGAAAACAGGAGAGGCAAGAATGTCTCTTGTTGCGTGCCTTTGCTATCCATGTGGTTCAAGAGCCATCTTCCTTCGAAGGGACCTTTTGTGGATAATGCGACCACATCTGACTGGCCAGAGCGTATGATGAGGTTGTCTTCTACAGATATTGAGTGGTTTGATCGAGACCTGCTGGGGTCCGAACTTATTTGCAGTTGTTCCAGGTATCCTAATGTTCCGTTGATAGGGAGGAAAGGGTGCATTAACTATAACCCATCTTTGTTCGTCCGTCAGTTTGGATATGCGCTGAAGAGCCCACCTCAGGGGGATGAAGTACAGGAATCTCTGTACTTCACAGGTGATTTGAGCGGAGATTTGCTAGCCAAGCTTCGGCATGCCTGGACGCGTATTAACAGGAAAGGGAAGCCACTGTTGGGGAAGAGTGATTGCCAGGCATATGCACCCTACAAAGTCTGGATTCAGGAGAGAGCCAGACGGATACTGATGCCATTTCCAGTCGCTCCGGTCCCTGTTCACATTCCGGTAGAAGAGCCAACCACTGTCACAAGGGAGGTCTACGAGCAGGTTATGAAGGAAAAGGAAGCCTTGCTGAAGATTAATGAAGAGTTAGAGAAGGAGCTAGCTCAGATGAGGAGTGAGAAGAATACGGTCGTCCGTTCTTTCCAACAGCAGATCGAACTAGTGAACAGGCTAGACGCTGAGTTGACTGAGGAGAAGAAAAAGCGCGAACGTCTGGGTCAAGAGTTCATAAGCTCCCACGACATGCTAGAGGCCAAAAAGAAAGCACTTGACGCCGCTCACCGAGAGATCTCTTCTTGCAATAAGACTTGGAATGCGACGCTGACCAACAACAAGAAGAGGGAAGATAAGTTGAAGCAGCAAATTTCTGACCTCGAGAAGCAGTTGAAGGCTAGCATTGATAAGCATGAAGAAGAGGTAATGGCCAGATACAGTCTCCAGAAGGCATTGAACAAAGCCATTGAAGGCAGGAACGAAGCAGTATCTCAGAAGCGGAAGCTAGAAGATCGCTTCGGAGATGGAGCAAGGGAGGAAACCGCTGGTAACGCGCCATGTGTTCTCAAGAGAAGAAACCAGCTTGTCGAAGGTCTGCTCACCCGACCAGGTCATCCAAAGACTAAGAAGTTGATAGAAGAGTACCAGGCTCATGGGAGTACTTGATCATTTCATGTATTTGTATGCTTTATTTGCATTAGCGCTGACCATCACCAGGATTTTTGGTTGAGGTCATGCCATCTTACTATATACCCTCGGTAATATTGTATTCTTGGATTTCTCTTCAATATACGAGGTTTTCTATGATTCGGCTCCAATCACTGTCTTGCTAGCACTGTCACTGCACTAGCAATCACACTAGAATCGGGGCATAATAATCCCTAATGCACAGACACACATTGCATTTTGCATACATACTCATATTTGCATTGCAGGTTTGTGATCCAGGTATCTTATCTCTTGCACCTTTGAAGCAGGTATTTTCAGGATTGCAGAAAAGCGGGTCCACCGTTACTCTACAAGAGTCAACCAGAAGAAGATCATGGACAACGTGCAGAGTGAAATGCAAGAGATGCGTGACAGGATGGCCCTGCTCATGCAAACCATGGAGACTATCGCCAAAGGACAAGAGCAGCTGCAGAATCTGGTTCAACCGATAGTTGCACGGGCTGAAAACAACGAAACACCACACGGTGAGAACATTGCTGTTTCTCCCCGAGTTGAGAATCGTCAAGGTGCTGACGCTGTTCCCGTAACTGGTTTGAATGCTGGAGAGGCTGGTCCTGTAGGTGGAGGCGGAAACACCGGCAATATGAATGTCAATACAGATACTGCCGCGGTATTTGTGGGCAACGTCAATCAGGGTTTCAGTGGGGGTGTTGAGAAAGTCGGAATGAATGGTATTAATGGTAACCAGGGCTTCAATGGTGTGAATATGGGGTATGACAGCATGGCTGGCGCCAAGGATGGGTTTGGTGGCTATGGTAATCTTGGATATGGAGCTGGCGCATACAACACTCAAGAGATGGGTAATCTGAGGCATGACCCCAGGTACGTTCAAACAGGTCCGGGTCGCGATGCAGATTATGTTGGATATGAAACAGTGCCTCGCTGGGAGGATCGCCAGGAGGACGTGTTCTCTGGTCAGAATGAAGGCTATGAACAAGCCAGGGGTGACAACCATCAGATGAGATTGCTAGAAGAAAAGGTGAACGGGTTGGCCAACCAGAATGCTCTTGGGTTGGATATGTCAAATATGGGGTTAGTCCCAGGGCTGAGGGTCCCGCTGAAATTCAAAGCACCGTCGTTCGATAAATACAAAGGGGATACATGCCCTAGGGTGCATGTGCGCGCATTTTACAGGCGTATGTCTGCGTATTCTGAGGATGAAAAGATGCTAATGCACTTCTTCCAGGATAGCCTGTCAGGGCCATCGCTGGAGTGGTACATGAGCTTAGAGCCTACTCAGATCAGGAGTTGGAAAGAGCTGGCAGAGGCTTTTGTTCCACATTATCAATATAATAGCGATCTCGCCCCTAACCGAGTTCAGTTGCAAAGCATGTCTCAGAAGTCTAGTGAGAGCTTTAAAGAATATGCCCAGAGATGGCGGGATTTGGCTGCTAGGGTGCACCCTCCAATGGTGGAGCGCGAAATGATGGATATGTTCATAGGAACTTTTTCTGGAATGTACTATGACCGTCTGCTCAATTTTTCGATGAGTACCTTCTCTGAGTTGATATTGATGGGGGAGCGAATTGAAAACGGGGTGAAGATTGGTAAAATTCAAGCGGGTGAGTCCAGTTCCGTAGGAGGTAATAAGAAGACGTTCGGTGGTAAACGGCAAGGTGACACCAATGCTGTATTCGGTGCTCGACGAAAGAATAAAGGTCAGAACTGGCGTCAGCAGTCGCAAGTCGCAAGTGTAACCATTCCAGGGCCTTCTCAGCAGCAGAGACAACAACCACCGCAGCAAGCTCAACAGCAGCCTAATAATCAGCGCAGATTTCAGAACCCCCGACCAAGGAGAGTGTTCGAGGTACCGCCAGTGTCATATGCAGAACTCCTTCAGACCTTGTTGAAATTGCAGCTAGTCGAAAAGAGGACCTTAGCACCACCAACTGGCCAGTTGCCAGTCGGATATGATGTTAATGAGCACTGTGACTTCCATTCGGGGGCGCCGGGGCACAATATTGAGAATTGCTTGGCTTTCAAGCATAAAGTGCAGGACTTGCTCGATAGTACGGCCATCAACTTCGGGAAGGAAGGTCCCAATATCACGCAGCAGCCGATGCCCAAGCATGGTGGAGCCGGGGCCAATGCAATCATGTCAGATGATGAGTTGAACTTAGTTTCAGAAGTGAGCGAGCTGAAAACCCCTTTGAGTTTCGTAAAGCAACGCTTGTTGGAAGGAGGCGTCTATCCCGGTTGCAGTAACGAGTGTGATGGCTGTTTGATTCAACCTGAGGGCTGTGAGAAGTTGAAGAGGGGAGTTCAAAGTTTGATTGATGAAGGAACTTTGCAGTTTGACAGGGCTGTGGGGCGAGAGAAGGCTGTTGAGACAGAACCTGAGAAAGAGCGTAGGGAGATTGCTACGATCACCATTCCGTTCAAATCAGTGACAATTTCGGCATCATCAAAAAGGCCGACCATTACTATTACCAACGCTAAGCCAGTCCCTTTTGAAAGCACAAAGGCAGTCCCGTGGTGCTACAGTGCTGAGGCGTATTGCAATGGGGAAAAGATTGACTTGAATGATCCGCCAGCAGGATCCGTTGATAATATAGTGGGAGCAGGTGGTATAACCCGGAGTGGGAGAACTTTCACTTCCCCTGAGGTTGAAGCCGAGAGGCTCGCCAAAGGTAAGAACAAGGCTGTTGAAGGGGAATCTTCAGGGAGTAAAGAGAAAGAGCCGATAGCCAAAGATGTGGAAGAATTCATGAGGTTAATCCGCAAAAGTGATTACAAGATTGTAGATCACCTGCACCAGACCCCGTCAAAGATCTCCATATTATCGCTGTTGTTGTGCTCTGAGGCGCATAGGAACGCCCTGTTGAAGGTACTTGAGACATCCTTCGTGCCGCAAGAGATTTCAGTTAATCAGCTGGAGGGGGTTATGGCACATGTTAACGCTGGGCATGGACTGGGATTCATAGATCTTGACCTAACACCTCGAGGGCGTGATCACAATAATGCTTTGCACATCTCTATCGAATGCCGGGGCACTGTGCTATCCCATGTGCTGGTAGACACTGGGTCCTCGTTGAATGTGTTACCAAAGAAGGCTCTGCTGAAGTTAGATACCCGTGGGTTGTTGTGCACACCTAGTGATTTGGTAGTAAGGGCTTTTGACGGAACCAGGAGGTCAGTATTCGGGTCGATAACGTTACCTATTCAGGTAGGTCCGGAGGTGTTTGATACAGTGTTTTACATCATGGACATTCAGCCCGCATATAGTTGTTTGATTGGGAGACCCTGGATTCACGCCGCTGGGGCAGTAACTTCGACGCTCCATCAGAAGTTGAAATATATGGTTGAGGGGAGTATCGTGACGGTGTGTGGCGAAGAGGATATCTTAGTCAGTCATTTATCTTCTTTCAAGTACGTGG
Source organism: Lathyrus sativus (assembly GCA_963859935.3). Taxonomy (NCBI): domain Eukaryota; kingdom Viridiplantae; phylum Streptophyta; class Magnoliopsida; order Fabales; family Fabaceae; genus Lathyrus; species Lathyrus sativus. The sequence continues at coordinate 161,560,844 of OZ012741.1, forward strand.
AGGTAGATGGAGAAATCCATGAAACGTTGTGTCAAGCGTTCGAGGAGGTGAAAGTTAAAGAAGAAGCTCCAGTGAAGAGTAAAGAGCCAGAGGTGGCAGTCTCCTCATATAAAGAAGCCAAAGCGTTGGTACAAGCAGGAGAGACTCAGAAGTGGGGGCAGGTTCTGGACATTCCGGTAAAACAAGACAAGTATGGCTTGGGGTACCGTCCATCTTCCTCGCATAGTGCGCCTAAGTACAAGGGACCTGTTGTGTTCACACCCGGAGGGGTTAGCTTTGAAAGGATCCATGCCGTGTCTGATACAGATGAGGTGGATAACGATTGCGACATGGACTCATGGATTCGACCCAGCACGCCAGGGCAAAGCCTATGCAACTGGTCCATCCAGGACGTCATCCAAGTCACCAAACAGTAATACATTGTTTTTTTTCAATCAGTTGTATGATCTCATACCTTGCCCGGGCATCGATGATCTTGTCTTAGGGCCTAACTGTTTACTTGTATGTTTGCATAATCAATAAATGACGGCGTTTTTTACATTCAAATGTTGCGATCCCTTTCTTTCTGTTTTTTATTTTTCAATAAAATGGAAGCGTGGTTATGCATTTTGCTTGTACATCATTTTGAAGCACTTAACCGTTTCCCTCGCAGGATTCATGAATTTTCAGATGACACCGACCAAAAACTTCCTATGACTCGTTTAGACTTCGAGCATCCGATCTTCCAAGCTGAGGAGGAGATTGTGGAGGATAGTGACTTACCAGAAGAGCTTAGTCGGTTATTGAAGCAAGAGAAGAGAGTCATTCTGCCTCACCAGGAAGAGATTGATATTGTCAACTTGGGGTCTGAAGAATGCGTCAGGAATATCCGTATAGGGGCCGCGTTGCAAGAGGACATCAAGCGAGAGCTTATCGAGATGCTGCGTGAATACAGTGATATATTTGCTTGGTCCTATGAGGACATGCCAGGTTTGGATACTGATATGGTGGTTCATCGTCTACCGTTGAAGGAAAATTGCCCGCCCGTGAAGCAGAAACTCAGAAGGACTCATCCTGACATGGCCGTAAAGATAAAGGAAGAAGTGCAAAAGCAATGGGATGCTGGATTCCTGGCTGTTACCACTTATCCCACTTGGGTCGCTAATATCGTGCCTGTGCCAAAGAAAGATGGCAAGGTTCGAATGTGCGTTGATTATAGAGATCTAAACAAAGCGAGCCCGAAGGACGATTTCCCGCTGCCGCATATTGATGTGTTAGTTGACAACACAGCTCAGTTTTCAGTGTTTTCCTTCATGGATGGCTTTTCAGGGTATAACTAGATCAAAATGGCTCCGGAGGATATGGAAAAGACGACCTTTATCACCCCGTGGGGAACCTTCTGTTATAAGGTGATGCCCTTTGGTTTGAAGAATGCTGGGGCAACGTATCAGCGGGCTATGACAATGCTTTTTCACGACATGATGCACAGAGAGATTGAGGTGTATGTCGATGACATGATAGCCAAGTCTCAAACAGAGGAAGAACATCTGGTTAATTTGTTGAAGTTGTTCAAGAGGCTGAAGAAATTCAGGCTGAGGCTGAATCCAAATAAATGTACCTTCGGAGTAAGATCCGGGAAGCTACTGGGGTTCATTGTGAGCAAAAAAGGAATCGAGGTTGATCCTGCAAAAATAAAAGCAATACAAGAAATGCCAGCACCGAGAACAGAAAAAGAAGTTCGTGGATTCTTAGGGAGGTTGAACTACATTGCTAGGTTCATCTCTCACCTAACGACCACGTGTGAACCATTATTCAAGTTGTTAAAGAAAGATCAAGCGGTGGTCTGGAACGACAACTGCCAAAGGGCATTTGAAAAGATAAAAGAATACTTGCAGGAACCTCCGGTGTTGATACCCCCAGTAGCGGGACGACCACTAATTATGTATCTGACGGTTCTTGAGAATAGTATGGGTTGCGTTCTCGGTCAACATGACGAGACAGGGCGGAAAGAGCATGCAATTTACTACTTGAGTAAAAAGTTCACAGACTGTGAATCTCGATACTCTATGCTCGAAAAGACGTGTTGTGCATTGGCGTGGGCTGCCAAACGTCTAAGACAGTACATGCTAAATCATACAACCATGCTGATATCGAAGATGGATCCGATCAAATATGTGTTTGAGAAGCAAGCACTCTCTGGGAGGATTGCTAGATGGCAGATGGTATTGGCGGAATACGACATCCAATATGTTTCCCAGAAGGCCATTAAGGGAAGTGTTCTGTCCGAATATCTCGCCGAACAGCCAATTGAGGATTATCAGCCTATGAAGTTTGAGTTTCCTGATGAGGACATAATGTATTTGAAGGCTAAAGATTGTGATGAGCCGTTGCCTGGTGAAGGTCCTGAGCGGAGGTCCCAGTGGCAATTGATTTTTGACGGGGCTGTCAATTCGTACGGTAGCGGGATCGGGGCAATCATCACAACTCCCCACGGGTCGCACATCCCGTTCACAGCCAGATTGACTTTTTTAGTGACGAATAACAAAGCCGAGTACGAGGCTTGCATTATGGGGTTAGAGGAGGCTATCGATATGAGGATTAAGAATCTGGATGTATATGGGGATTCAGCATTGGTTGTGAATCAGATTAAGGGAGAATGGGAGACGCGCCAACCTAATCTGGTGCCGTACATGAATTACGCGAGAAGATTGCTACCTTTCTTTGATAGGGTGGAGTTCCATCATGTACCTCGGGCGGAGAATCAAATGGCAGACGCCCTTGCAACGTTATCCTCGATGTATAAAGTCAACCGCTGGAATGAGGCTCCCAGCATTGTCATCTCTCACCTTGATAGGCCGGCCTTTGTGTTTGCAATTGATGAAGCATCTGACGGTAAACCATGGTATTTCGACATACAGACTTTCCTGAAGAATAAGGAATATCCGGCTGGGGCATCCAGTCGTGATCAGAAGACCCTAAGGAGATTAGCAGGCAACTTTTATCTGAATCCCGACGGCGTTTTGTATAGAAGGAACCATGATTCGGTACTCCTCCGGTGTGCGGATGAGAAGGAGGCTAACTTACTCATGGAAGAGGTCCATGAAGGAACTTTTGGCACACATGCTGGTGGGCATGCTATGACCCGAAAGTTGTTACGAGCAGGGTGTTATTGGTTGACGATGGAAACTGACTGTTTCAAGTTCGCCAAGCGGTGTCACAAGTGCCAGATCTATGCTGATAAGATCCACGTGCCACCCAGTCCACTGAATGTTATGGCTTCTCCGTGGCCTTTCTCCATGTGGGGAATTGATATGATTGGAAAGATTGAGCCTACTGCTTCTAATGGGCATCGCTTCATTCTGGTTGCGATCGATTACTTCACCAAGTGGGTGGAAGCGGCATCTTACGCCAATGTGACGAAACGGGTGGTGGCCAGATTTATCAAGAAGGATATAATCTGCAGATACGGTATTCCTGAACGGATCATTACTGATAATGGTTCGAATTTGAACAACAAGATGATGAAGGATTTGTGTCGGGATTTCAAGATCGAGCATCATAATTCATCTCCTTACAGACCCAAGATGAATGGCGTTGTGGAAGCGGCCAACAAGAACATAAAGAAAATTGTTCAGAAGATGGTGGTAACATATAAGGATTGGCATGAGATGTTGCCATTCGCTTTGCACGGTTATCGTACTACAGTGCGTACATCAACTGGGGCAACACCGTTCTCACTAGTATATGGCATGGAGGCTGTCCTGCCATTGGAGGTTGAAATACCATCTATGAGGGTTTTGCTTGATGTTAAGCTGGACGAGGCAGAATGGGTGAGAAGTAGATCGAATCAGCTGAGCTTGATAGATGAGAAAAGATTGGCATCCATCGCACACGGCAGGCTGTATCAGAGCCGGATGAAGAAAGCGTTCGACAAAAAGATTCGACCTCGAAGCTTTCAGACGGGTGATCTTGTGCTGAAGAAGATTCTCCCACCGCAATCGGATCACAGGGGCAAATGGACTCCCAATTATGAAGGTCCATACGTCGTGAGAAAGGTCTTCTCCGGAGGAGCCTTATTGTTATCCACCATGGATGGTGAAGACTTTTCATCCCCTGTGAACTCGGACGCAGTTAAAAAATACTTTGCTTAAAATTGGCCCGCTGGACAGTAAAAAGAGAGTCCAGGCAAAAATGGGGCATCTTGGCGAACCAAAAAACAGAATAAAAAAGGTTCGGGCAAAAGTTAGGGATAAAATGAAAAAATGTACACCCGCGAAGTCGAAAACCTACACTGGGCGGCTTCGGCAAAAAAGGGTATCCCGGTGGATCGAAAACCCGCAAAGGGCGATTCACGCAAAAGTTAGGGATTTGAGAAGCAAATGACTGCGGTCCAAGTTTGATTGTTTAGCGGTTTGGGAGTATCCGGGGTTTCAATTGTCCAAAGCAATTTCTTCCAAAGACAGAGATCGGGAAAGTGTCAGAGTCCGACGAGTCATGGGAGGATCGATTCATGGTGTTCGTCTGTAACACGTTGTCGACATGTGTACAAATTTTATTCTGTATATTTGTATACTTCTGCATTTTGTTTATGTGTGACTACCTCTTTTCAGGAGTTGCATCCGATGTATAAAATTTTGCCTATTCTCAGGCCGTTATCAATAAAGTGTTTTATTCAATGAAGTGTGTGACTTTGGTTTTGATTTTTACAGTTTTGTTTGTAAAAAACGCCGATGTTTTCGATAAACTTACATGCGTGTAACCAGGCGGGCCTCGGCCGATGATTGTTAAAACCGAAAATTACCTGAATGGTTGTCATGGGTGATTACCAAGATGTCTCTTTTTGCATAGATTGTCTTGTGTTTGCTTGTTGACTTTTGCAGGTATTCAAAAGTTCACCAAGTTCCCCGCCAGAGTTCATGGCAGGCTGGTACCCTCTCCAGAGGTTGAATGTTGTGTCTTCCCTAGGGAAATCGCTCCATGCAAAACTGAATGTTATTCCCCCAGGAGAGCGGAGAGTGCGTCAAAGTAAAAGATGATGTATCTTCATTTCAGAAGTGGCTCGTCAAGCGGAGCAGAGTCCTCCCCAGTGAAGGTCGAGATGGATATGGAACTCCCCAGAAAGTTCTTGTGCAGTGCAAATCAGAATGTTTAGTTCAGTCTCCAGCTCAGTGATAGCAGGATGATTTCCCCAGCTCGGTGATAGCAGGAGGGGTTCCCATAGAGTATGAGCAAGTGGTTGGAGCCGCTGAAAGGAGTTTTCCCGAGCGATTGTCCTTTCTTTCCCCAGCAAGTCGCTATTCCTCGTCCGGAGGATCGTCCTCAGCAGATTTTGAAGTTTTGAGTTTGTGAGCTACCTTCCCAACAGGACGGTCATCCCCAGCGGAGCTAGTTCACCTTATCAACATTTATTTTGATGGAAGGATATCGGTAGTGTTCCGATCATCCCCAGCGGATCCAGTGTGTCTTCAGCATTTATTTTGCTGAAGTAACTCTTTGCATAAGCATGCATCATGAGCATTTGCATTCTACCAGAGTATGTAGCATTTCCATGCAGTATGGAAGCATTTCGTCATCATCAAACATGCATATTTGAAACATAAGCCAGGTGGTTACCTCTCCAGGTTCAGATATGTTATTCCTTGCCGATAAGAGAAATCGTGATACAGGAAGATGTGGATTTTGTGGTCAAAGTGCGCAGTGATCGTATTTGTACCAGCTACGGGGTTCATATAGCAAGGCACGCAGTGATCGTGTCGATTTTAAGATGTTGATTTGTGGCCGAAGTACGCAGTGATCGTATTTTGTCTCTTTCATGGGGTTCATGTTGTAGGACGCGCAGTGATCGTGTTGATCTTGTTATGTATATCTGTGGTCGAATGGCGCAGTGATCGTATTCGTCCCGATCTAAGAAGATTGTTTTGTAAGGCACGCAGTGATCGTGTTGGTGTCGTTTCGGGGGTTTTATTGAGCAGGACACGCAGTGATCGTGTTTACCATATCATGTGATTTTGTTGGTCGAGATACGCAGTGATCGTATTCGTCCGTTCTACAGTGATTATGGGTTGATACGCAGGGATCGTGTTCATCCGGTTTTGTTGGTCGGTATACGCAGTGACCGTATTCGTCCGTTATGCAGTTTGATTATGCTGTAAGACACACAGTGAACGTGTTCATCGGGTTTTGGTGGCCGAAGTACGCAGTGATCGTATTCATCCCATGTTTGAAGTTGTGTCACAGCACGCAGGGATCGTGTTTCCTCCAGTCAAGAGGGTCGTGACATGAAGCGCGCAGTGTTCGCGTTTACCCTATGTATGGTCAGGATATGCAGTGATCGTATTCGTCCAGTTATGTGGGTTAGTTGAGACATGCAACACGCAGGGATCGTGTTTTTCTCCAGTCAAGAGGATCGTGGCTCAGAACACGCAGTAATCGTGTTCGAACACGCAGGGATCGTGTTCAAGATACGCAGTGATCGTATTTGTACAGCATGCAGTGATCGTGTTGTTAGTACCATGGGAACTTGTGATGCGGAGCACGCAGTAATCGTGGTCATCGTATCAGTTGGGTTTGTTGGTCGGCATACGCAGTAATTGTATTCGTCCTGTTACATGGGTTGGTTTCGTGGCACGCAGTGATCGTGTTGACATTATTTTGGGGGTTTGATGGTCAGGATATGCAGTGATCGTATTCACCCTATTGCAGCACACGCAGTGATCGTGTTTATCATATTGGTGGTTGAAGCACGCAGTGAACGTGTTCGCCTCTTCTATGCAGGTTTATTCCGTCTGGCACGCAGTGATCGTGTTTATCTCATCCGGTTGGATTTATGGTCGATGTGATTATAACGCAGCACGCAGTGATCGTGTTCGTCGTGTTTGTCCCACTATGTGATTTTGTTTGTGGCATCGAGACGCGCAGTGATCGCGTTCATCTTGTTACAGAGGGTTGTTGGGCCAAGACACGCAGTGATCGTGTTCGTCGTGGCATATTCCCCTAGCAGAGTTGCTTGGTCAAGCACTTCTCTTTCTCCCCAGCCGAGTCCTTTCTCAGAGTGCTGTAGAAATAGCAGGGTGCAGATTTTGGGTGGTTACCCACAGTTTCCCCAATAGAGATATAATCCCCAGCGGGGTGATCTTCAACGAGATACTTGGTTAAGTTCCTCGTAGTCTCCGTCAGAGTATTCTTTGACAAGTCGCTTGGTTAAGTTACTTGTATTCCCCATCTAAGTCTTTCTCAGGATGCTGTGGAGGCAGTATTATGAGGCGGTAATGCAGATTTTTGGGTGGTTACCCGTAGTTCCTCCAGCAGAGTTAGGTGTTCCAGCAGGATGTTACGTCAATGATTCGCTTGGTTAAGTCCCTCTTAGTCTCCAGCAGGGGGCTTGCTACATGAGTAGTTTGGTTAAATTCCTCGTATTTTTCAACAAGGGTGCTTGGTTAAGTTCCCAATTTCCCCAGCAGGTGTTTGACGGCAGTCGTCAGAATTGTCCTTAGAGTGACTTGGTTAAGTTTCTCATTTCCCCGCAGAGTTGGTTGTTCATGTCTTCGAACATCGTCGCGAGAGGTTGATCAGTGAAGTCAACAGGACAAGTGAAGTCAATATTTTCCCGCTGGTTAGCGTGTGCTCAGTTGATAAGTGAGATCAACAGAGGTTGATAAGTGAGATCAACAGAGGTTGATAAGTGATATAAACAATTTCTCGTTGTGTGGCGTATGCTCATTTCTTCGGAATGGAGTGGTCTGCGGACAATATCAAATTATTTTACAGATTGACAGAGGGATGGCTAGTTGTTGATGTGTCAAGCAGTAGTCGTATGCGCAATTTATTTTTGCGGTTGGCAAATTTCCGGGTTCTTTCGTATTCAACCGTCTCGTACCTCGAATGTCTGAAGACTGCGCGCTCTTCATCCAGTCGGGTCCAAGTCGCTTGAATAGGGGCAGCTGTTGCACCCCAAAATTTGCCCAACCTTTTCTAACCTAGGTTTATGTTTCAATTGCATAGTCATTTGCATTGTCATCATGTACATAGTGTATTCATCTGCATTGCATAGCATGAACAAGCTATCTTAATCAGGGAATCAAGTGCATATTCAAGACTACTCAGGTCATCAGGGAAGAATTTGAGCTTTGAAGAGCTGACAGGTTGATCAGTGAGTTCTCTCCTATCTTGAGGTTGTGTGGGGATCATCAGAGGGTGGGGGAGCTATGAGCCAAGAGCATGAGGTGTGTATGGATGTTATGAAGGGTCTAGAGAATCACTTTGAAGAAGAACCAAGTCATTGGAATGATTGCAAGAGCCTCAGTTGAAGTCAGTCAACACTGGGTCAACACCAGGTCAACACTAGGTCAAAGAAGTGTTTTGAAGGGCATTAAGGAGCATTTGAAGAATGTGGGATTCATTATTTCCTATATGGATATGGATATGATGTTGTGCTAAAGAAAAATCAAGAGGAGTCAAGGAGAACTGGAGTTATTAAATTAGGGTTTCAGTGTAAAATCCCCTGATTTAGGTCAAACTTCAAAGCAGTGTAACTCAAGATGCAAGCTTCATATGAATTCTTGGTCCACATGAAACTTGTATAGTATCTTCATAGCTTTAATTTGAGTGGTGGAAGTCATCAAGATGATTTATAGAACTCAAGTTATGGCTCTTGCAAGTTACAGGTCATCTGAGGGCACTGAAATTTGTCTGTGAAAGTTGTCTGTCTTCCAAGCAACTTTTGACCTTCAAGGTTATTTCAAATGGATTCTTGGCCAACATAAGAGTTGTTCCTCATTGTCTTATCTTTCTAGAATGGTATGGTATGCCTTCATATGATTTGTGGAACTCTACTTATGGTCTTGGAAAGCAAAGGGTATTTTGGTCATCTGAGGATTACAGGTCATTCTTAGCCTATGCCTAAAACTCATACAAGGAAGCTTCAAATGAAACACTTCACAACATCAAAGTTTCTCAAAATGCCATTTTAAGTCTAGAAAAGAAGTCATGAAAGTTTGGAAATGCATAGAATGAGACTTGACCAAAGTTGGTGGAAAATGACCTAAAAAAGGCATATAAGTTGAAAAAGTTGAAATGAAAAATTGGTTTGAGAGATCTACAATCCAATATGGGTCATCCAATATACCAAATTGATTCTAAACAATATTTTGAAGACATTGGTTCAGCCACTTTTTTGAGTTAGGGCTTAAAAATGGGACTTGCTTTGTAAAATTGTTTCTTGCATCATAAGGCAACTTGGTAAAACTCAACACAAGGCAAGGAAAGGATTGGTTTTTCACACATACACTCCCAATATCTCATGAAAGGAGATTTTAACACAAGTTTGGAAGGTTGTATGCATGAGATAAGAGATATTCAACATGTCCTTAAGTGAGAAGTTCATGAATTTTCCACAACTTTCTAGAATCCTCTAGGATCAATCTAGAAACTTCTCAATCTGTTAATCATCATCTATATAATGAAATGAAGCCATTTGTGCAAGAGGTTGGTGCATTGAGGGGGAGAATAGAGAGAATTAAGAGATTGCTTCCATTGTAAGAAAGTGAGGATTCATTGATAACACTCCATCTCTGTCCAAGTTTCTTCTTCATATTCAATCTCTGGATCATAGTGAGTGAGAGGAAGCATGCTTAGAGGTCCATTAATGGCATCTTGAAGAGTTGGCATTGAAGATTCAAGAACCTACACCAGATTTGCAGTCACCATTATAAGTTTCTTCATCCTTTTCCTTTGCATACAGTAGGATCAACACCTCCCAAGGATCATTGGTGAAAGCTTACAAGTGTTGAATCGAGCTCCTTCTCATCTGTTTCATCAAGAATTGCAGGTTGGTGAAGTTTCTTTTACCTCTCTGTTTAGGTGTTGTTAGGTTAGATTTTTAGGTTAGAAGTATTATGTTAGGGTAGTAGAGCATGTATACAATCTGTAGTGACCATTAGTGAAGGTTTGATTCATGGCAGTTCTTCTTTGATGACCTAGAACACTCCATTTAGGGCTTGATGATACTAGTGAGATAGATCAGAGTACTCACCATAGTCTCTAGAACATGATAGTATAGTTTGAGCAAATTCCATCACCATGCATGACAGAGCTAATCAATGGTGTCCAGGACTTATAGCTACCGGGTTTAATCATAGAGGGGGTTTAAGGAAAATCTAAGGGTAGGGCCTTGTAGAGGGCTTTGAGTAGGCCAATTTTTGTTTTAAGATCGTGGGATTTGGTTGAGTATGGAGAGAGAACGAAGCGCATGAACATGGCTGCATGGGAGAATTTTCTGAGTTCTAGGGTTTTGGTTTGGGGACGATGACCCAGGGTCGTCCGATCATCACAATTGTTTGACTCATTAATCGCATCGTATGGCCGAGGTTTGAAGTTGGAAATGGAGGGAAAGACTCAGCATGAAACGCAGCGTTTCATTTAAAATGAAACGTTGGGCTTTGGATCAGATTTCTATCCCCACCCCCTTCTTGATAGGCCCAACCATTTGCACATGATTTTACTGCTATTTGCACCGAGGTTTTATCATTTTCTCTTTTATTTTTTCATTCATTTTTCTGAGCGCGCTGGGCCTAGCATTATTGTTATCTGCACCCCTGGTTTCATGGCCCCAATGGATATTACAACTAAGCGAGTTGCTGGTAGCACCCCCCTCCCCTTTTATTTCTATTTTGTGATTTTAATTTCCTTTAATATTTTTAATGCCTTTAAAAAATCATAAAAAAAATGGAAAATGGCTTGTTTTAATTGGTTCTTTTTGCTATAGGTCAATAATTCTGTCTAGAAAAATATTAAATAATAAAAATAGCATTTTATTTTGTTTTACTATTTTTTGTGTATTTTTCTTGTAAATAGCATTTTAATGGATTTAGTTTGATACTTAAATTTGCTGATTTTTGTTCTAATAGCTCCCTTTAGCTTTAGGGCTCATTATTTTTAGAGTGATTAGTGTAGGACTTCAACTTGAATATAGGATTTAATTCATATTTTTAGGATTAAATTTTAGGTGATTTGATTAGGTGTGGTTAGTATGATCAAAATTAGGGTTTTAAATGAACATAGGTGGAATAGATTAATTCTTTTAGGAGATTTTCATTTGATTTTTGGGGTATGGGGCTATAGGGGTTAGGGGTATAGGATAGACCCCTTAGAAAATATTAGGCTTCCCCTACTGCTACTAGTATATTGCTTATATGTGATTAATTGTGTGGTGTACCCTCTCTAGGGTTATATCTTTTTGTCTGTGTGGGGTATTGGGTTGCTTGGGGCCTGGGAGAGCTGAAGACCTGTGATGATGAAGCCCAGTTGAAGATCAGAGAATGGAGACCAACTTTCAGAGCAGATGAGGAGTATCTCTTGCTGGTAGCTGCTGAAGTTTGTAGGATCTAGGAGTTAGGCAGAGCCCTAGAGTAGCCAACTTAATTCTCAAACATGGAAGGTCTTGATTGCCTCCATTCTTCTCTGTGATACAGAGTCTCTCTAAGACATTCACCCCCTTCCTTTGGAAGGCTTGGTGCTAATGTCTAAGGGGTAGAACTCTTGAGAGAAATATTCTTTGGGTTGATAGCAGTCTGTTTGTCACCCTTGGTGGTCAACTAATTGCTTAACACCCAGTTTACTCTTGTGATTGATTCCTCAGCTTGGAGGCCAAGACTTGAAGAAAAGCCATTGGGAGATTGAAGATAAAGTCTGATGCTTGCTTGAAGCCTGTGGATAGATGATGTTGACTTGAAGATAGTTGCTGATGCTGATGAAGACTGTTTTGCTGTTTAGCTTTTGCTGTTTTAATTTTTGATGTATTGTGTGAATTTCCCGGATTGTATTGTTTGCTGTTTGGCTTGCTGGGTTGAAAGTGAATCCTGTTCACTTTTGCCTATTGTTTTCTAGGTTCGAGGTTGAGTGGGACTCCTTTGCCTCGCTTGTATTGTTGCATCCATGCATTTTACTGTTTTATTATATCTGCTGTTTCTGTTTCCGTCTATTCCTTTAGGAGCTCTGTTTCTCTCTGCGCAAGAGAGGAGCATGACACACATTAGGAGTAAACCCATGCATGATAACATTAGGGTAGATTTTTTATCCCCTTTGTAACCCTAAGATTTGTAGAGTGTCATCTCTTCTTCCCTCAAAACAACAGAAAAACACTAATAAAGGTTATAACAGAGATTAATTCATTTCTTCTGTCAAAAGATTTGAACAAACATCAACCTTTTTGCAAATAAGAAAACCCTTGTTTAAGGTGAGATTTTTCATAAAAGACACTTGAACAGCTTGTGTCATGCGTAGCCCGAACTACGTTTGCTCTGATCTTCCATGCAGTGTGGAAGTACGTAGGCATAGGATGCGGTATCCTAGCGAGCAACCTTCACCCATATTCCCCCGTAGTTAGGCAAACTACGTTGACTCTGATTTCTCGTTCCAGACGGGAATACGTAGGCATAAAGTGCGATGCTTTGTCGAGTCATGTTTTCTTTTCTTTTCAGACCTCATCCTTTAGTTTAGATAGAAGTGTAAACCGTACAAACAAGCAAGCGTGGATCCCATCGAGTACGATGGACGTGAGGGGTGCTAATACCTTCCCCTTGCGTAACCGACTCCCGAACCCAGGTTTTGGTTGCGATGACCATACCTTTTCCCGTTTTTTGCGAGGTTTACTTCGAGCGTTTCCTTTCCCTCCGTTTGGATAAATAACGCACGGTGGCGACTCTTCTGTCATCCGGTGCCGATTTTCGCAGTAGCGACAGTCTTGTCTAGTCAGAACAGGGTTCCCGGTTTCTCCCTGCAGTTCTTAGTGGGAAAGGCCCAGCAGTGTGCCAAAGATGGATGTTGGATCGTGTTCAATGCCATCCTCGCTCTGTGCATATATGGCATCATTTTGTTCCCCAATATGCCCGACTTTGTAGACTTTGACGCGTTTCACATCTTTGCATCAGGGAATCCATTCCCTACCTTGATAGGAGATGTCTATCATTCCGTCCACTACAAAAACGAGAACAGAAGGGGTAAGAATGTCTCATGCTGTGTACCCTTGCTCTATAGATGGCTTGATAGTCACCTACCCAAGAAGGGTCCCTTTGCTTCGTCGGCAGCCACAACTGAGTGGTTTGAGCGTTTGATGAGTCTATCAGCGGAGGATATTGACTGGTTTGACAGGGGTAGGTTGGGTACCGAGATTATCTCCAGCTGCAGCGGGTTTCCGAATGTGCCCTTGATAGGCAGGAATGGCTGTATCAACTATAATCCGTCTTTGTTGGTCCGACAGTTTTCCTACGCTTTGAGAGCTCCGCCAAAGGATGAAGAGGTGCAGGAATCTCTGTACCTCACTGGTCTTCTAGAGGGGGACATGTTATTTAAGCTTCAGCATGCTTGGAATGGTATCAGTAAGCGGGGAAGGCCTTTGTTGGGGAAAAGCAATAGTCAAGCCTACGCTCCATATGTGACTTGGATCAGAGCCAGAGCAGATGCTATAGGGATGCCGTTTCGTCCTGCAAAGCCAGAAAGCCCTCCGGTGATCGAAGAGCCTACCACTGTGCCTATTCAGCAGCATAATCGGGTGTTAGCTGAGAGAGATGAATTGAAGAGGGAAAATGAAGAATTGGAGAAAGAATTGGCGCAACTCAGAAGCGAGAGAAGCGAGGCCGTTCATTCCTTCAAGAGGCAGACAGAGCTGGTGAACTAGTTGGGGACAGATCTGACTAAGCAGATAGCTGAGCGTGAGCGCTTGGGTCAAGACTTCAAAGCTGTCAACGATGTGCTGGCCACGAAGAAGCAGCACTTAGACGAAGCGTATCAGAGGATATCCAAGTTTAACCAGGATTGGAAGGCCACCCTAGCCAACAGGAAAGAGCGGGAGGATAAGCTGATGCAACAGATCTCCAAGCTGAAAGCCCAGGTGAAGGCTAGTGAGAAGAGGTTTGATGAAGAAACCGCTCGCAGATACGCCGCTGAAGGCCAGATCAACAGGGCTCTTGCTAACCTGAAGGAGCGCAAAATGACATTTGAGTCCAAGAAGCGGAAGTTAGAAGATTGTTTCGGCGAAGGAGCATGGGAAGATTCGGTCGAAGGTCTTCAGTACACCATTATGCAGAGAGAGTTACTCGTCGAAGGGTTGCTCACTCGGCCTGGTCATCCAGAAACGAAGGGGTTGTTAGAAGAGTTTCGCGCCCGTGGCCGTGCTTGACTATTTGTATTCCTTTTGTTTGATCATTGTTGTATGCTGACCATCACCAGGCTTGTTGGTTGAGGTCATGCTATTGATTCATCTTGTACTCACTGACGTTGTATACCGCCTTGATGGGCTTTCTATATATGAGATGTTATTTCCATGACTGGACTCAGACTTCTTATTATCAGCATTGGCACTCAGGCACTAGGATCGGGGGAAATCTCCCTAACGCACAGACACACGTTTGCATTTGCATGAAGCATTTGCATGACGAGCACTTTGTCGTTTTTTCCTAACCCTTTTGTGTTTTCAGGTTGTTTCAGGTTGTTCCAGGATTGATCAGAGACCAATCCACCATTATCCGACCAGAGAAAATCAAACCAGAAACATGGAGCAAGTGCAAACTGATGTTCAAGAACTCCGCGAAAGAATGGACCGCTTCATGGAGCTCATGCAAGCGGTCGCCAATGGCCAGGATCAGCTCAGAACCTTGGTTCAGCCTCTGATTTCAAGGGTCGATAGCAATGGCGTACTCCATGGCGGGACCGTGCCTACCCCTCCACCAGTTGAAACTCCTCAGAATGGCGTCCCCGTGACCGGGGGGAATGGCAGTGCCAACGGCAATTTGATAGCTAACATGGTACTCAATGGTAATATGACTGGCGTCAATAATGGGAATTTTGAAGCTAACATCAATGTTGGGCTGGACAACGGAAATGCAGGTGTTGGGAATCTGTTCAGGCCTCAACCGTGGTTAGAAGACCGTCAAGATGATGTGTTCTCGCAGAGAGGTGCTGAAGGGGAGCTGACCGCTGAAGCACGGCTAAGGTTCAAGGCACTCGAGGACAAGATGAGGAATATCGAGAACCAGAACACCCTGGGTGTTGATATGTCCAAGTTGGGACTGATTGCTGATTTCAAGGTGCCTCCCAAGTTCAAGGTACCTGACTTTGAAAAGTACAAGGGCACCACTTGCCCTCGCGTCCACTTGAGATCATATTACAGAAAAATGTCCGCTCATTTTGAGGACGAGAAGTTGCTGATGCACTTCTTTCAGGACAGTCTGTCCGGACCCTCCCTCGAATGGTACATGAGTCTGGAGCCTACCAGTGTGCGCACGTGGAAGGAACTTGCTGAAGCATTTGTGCACCACTACCAATATAACAGTGACTTGGCTCTGAACCGAGTCCAACTGCAGAATCTGTCACAAAGGAGCAATGAAAGGTTCAAGGAATACGCCCAGCGGTGGCGTGAATTGGCAACCAGAGTTCAGCCGCCGATGGTTGAACGTGAGCTTGTGCAAATGTTCGTAGCCACCCTCCCAGGGGTTTATTACGAGAAATTAGTCAGCGGTATGTCTAGAACCTTCTCAGATCTCATTATCACGGGTGAGCACATTGAAAATGGGATCAAACTGGGGGAAATTCAAGGCGATTCATCCTCAACTAGAGGAGGAGGCAAGAAACCTTATGGTGGAAAAAGGCGGGAAGGAGAAACGAGTGTCGTGACCAACGCTCGAAGGAAGGGTAAAGGCCCTCACCAACAGGTGGCCAACATAACTATCCCGACAGTTCAACAGCCACAGCAGCAGCAGCAGCAACCGAATCAACAAGGGTACAGAAAGTACCAGAATCGGGCACCTCTGTTGAGCCGTCACCTCGAGACACCGCCCGTGTCGTACGCTCAACTATTGCAGACTCTGCTCCAGCTACAGTTGATCCAGAAGAGAACCCTGGCTCCCTTGATAGGGGCACCTCCGCCAGGTTATGACGCGAATGCAACTTGTGAATTTCACTCGGGGGCACCAGGCCACACGATAGAAAATTGCAAAGCCTTCAAGCATAAGGTGCAGGACATGGTGGACGCTAAGATCATCAATTTCTCAGATAATGTGCCAAACGTCACGAAGAACCCTATGCCGAACCATAGGGGAGGTGGAGTAAATGCCATTATTGAAGACGAGAGTTTGGATTTGTTGATTGACGTCAAGGATCTGAAGACACCGCTTATCTTCGTTAAAGCTAAGCTGATGAAAAGGGGTTTCTTCCCAGGTTGTGGAGAACTGTGTATGGGCTGTGCGGCAAGTCCTGATGGATGTGAACATCTGAGGGAGGGGATTCAAAGTCTGATGACTGAAGGAATCCTGCAGTTTATCCGAAGGGCCAAAAGCGGATCAGGAGAGGTAATGCTGAAGCAAGATGATGAGGTTGCCACCATCACCATCCCTCGCCAGACGGTAACTATTTCTGCACCCAGGCCGCCCACGATTACCATCACCGAAGCTGGGCCGATACCTTTCGAAAGCACCAATGCTGTCCCATGGCACTATGGGGCAGAGGTCTACTGCAACGGACAGAAGTTGGAACTAGAACCGTTTGGGTCGTCTATGGAGAACCTAGCGGGCGTTAGCGGAATTACTCGCAGCGGAAGAGTATTCGCACCACCTGAGGTCGTGGCGGATAAAGCGGACAAAGTTGATGCAACTGATAAAGGGAAAAGTAAAGTCGTTGAAGAGATCCCTCGTGGGGTAGACAAAGACTTACTTGTTAAAGACGCCGAGGAATTTATGAGGTTGATTAAAAAGAGTGACTACAAGATCGTGGATCATCTCCATCAGACACCCTCGAAAATTTCCATCCTGAATTTGTTGTTGTGTTTTGAAGCACACCGCAACGCACTGCTGAAGGTGTTGAACGCCGCATATGTACCGCAGGAAATATTGGTAAACCAGTTTGAAGAGGTCGTAGCCCATGTAAATGCTGGAAATGGGTTAGGTTTCACTGACCTGGAGCTGATGCCGAAGGGGAGGAATCATAATAGCGCCATGCACATCTCGATAGAGTGTATGGGACGATCATGTCTCGCGTGTTGGTAGATACAGGGTCGTCGCTCAATGTTCTTCCGAAGAAGGCATTAATGAAGTTGGATACTCGTGGAGTGATTTGCACACCCAGTGATCTGGTGGTGAAAGCGTTCGATGGAACCAAATGCCATGTTTTTGGGGAGGTGACGTTGCCAATCTAAGTCGGTCCGGAAACATTCGACGCGGTCTTTTACATTATGGATATCATGCCTGCCTACAGCTGTCTCTTGGGTCGGCCATGGATCCATTCGGCGGGTGCCGTGACCTCCACATTGCACCAGAAGCTCAAGTACGTTGTCGGAGGTAGCATCGTGACCGTATGTGGCGAGGAAGACATAATGGTGAGCCATTTTTCGTCCTTCAAGTATGTTGAGATGGATGGGGAAATCCACGAAACCCTATGCCAAGCGTTCGAAGCTGTTAAAGTCAAGAACGTAGCTCCTGTAATCACTGAAAAGCCAGAGATGACTCTCTCTTCCTTCAAGGAAGCCCGGGCTGTTGTTCAAGCCGGATCTACCCCAGGCTGGGGGCGAATTCTTGAGATACCTAACAAGCAAGACAAGTTTGGGTTGGGATATTCCCCTGGAGTTGAAGCCTTCTCTTCTAGCAGTGCATCACGAGGTAAAGGGCCAATCCAGTTTACTAGCGGCGGGGTGATATTTGAAAGCGTCAACGCGGTGTCTGAAGACAGCGGAGATAGCGACTGTGACTTAGACTCTTGGATCCAGCCATGCAAGCCAGGCGGGAGCCTCAACAACTGGTCTGTCAAGGATATCATCCAGATGTCAAGCAAAGAGTAATGATTTACTTTTTCCAATCATTGTACAACCCTATGTCCTACCCGGGGCATAGTGGTTTTATTCTCAGGGCCTCGTTTGATTATGTACATGCATTTTATCAATAAATCAAAAGGCGTTTTTCTTCGTATTCAAATATTGTGATCTCTGTTATTCCTGTTTTATATTTGTTTTGAAAAACAATAAAATGGCAATGTGGTTTATGCTAACCTGCATATCCTTGTTTTAAGCTTAACCCTTGTTATTGCAGGATCCAAATAGCAGATGACATCGACTCTGGACCTTCTACGACTCACTTCGACTTCGATTGCCCGATCTATCAAGCCGAGGAAGAGATTGATGAAGACGAAGACCTTCCCGAAGAGTTGGCCCGCTTGTTGAAACAAGAAGAGAAAGTTATTCTGCCTCACGAAGAGGAAATTGAGATTTTGAATCTGGGTTCTGAAGAACTTTTCAGGAACGTCAGGATAGGGGCTGTATTGCAGAGCGATGTCAAGGAGATATTGGTCGAGATGCTAAGAGAGTATAGTGACGTCTTTGCTTGGTCATACGAAGATATGCCCAGACTTGATACTGACATCGTGGTCCACCACTTGCCGCTGCGAGAAGACTGTCCTCCCGTCAAGCAGAAGCTTAGGAGGACGCGACCAGATATGGCCGTTAAGATCAAAGAAGAAGTGCAGAAGCAGCTTGATGCTGGCTTCTTAGCGGTCACTACTTACCCTCCGTGGGTCGCCAACATAGTGCCTGTATCGAAGAAGGACGGTAAGGTGCGAATGTGCGTCGATTATCGGGATTTGAATAGGGCGAGCCCTAAAGATGATTTCCGGCTCCCCCATATCGATGTGTTGGTCGACAATACAGCTCAGTTCTCCGTGTTTTCGTTCATGGATGGCTTCTCCGGTTACAATCAGATCAAGATGGCGCCAGAGGACATGGAGAAAACTACGTTTATCACTCCCTGGGGAACATTTTGCTACAAGGTAATGCCTTTCGGTCTGAAGAACGCAGGGGCCACTTACCAACGAGCAATGGTTACTTTGTTTCATGATATGATTCATCATGAGATTGAAGTCTATGTTGATGACATGATTGCGAAGTCCCAAACGGAGGAAGGGCATCAGGTCAATTTGCTGAAGCTTTTTGAGAGGCTTAGGAAATTCAGGTTGAGGCTGAATCCTAACAAGTGTACTTTGGGAGTACGGTCTGGAAAACTACTGGGGTTTATCGTGAGTTAAAGAGGCATTGAGGTTGATCCTGCAAAAATAATAGCGATACAAGAAATGCCAGCGCCAAAAACCGAAAAGGAAGTTCGTGGTTTCCTGGGCAGAATAAACTACATTGCAAGGTTTATCTCTCAGCTCACGACCACGTGTGAACCGATGTTCAAACTACTGAAGAAAGATTAGGCGATTATCTGGAACGAGGATTGCCAGAAGGCATTCGATAAGATAAAACAGTATCTACAGGAACCTCTAATCTTGATACCCCCAGTGGTCGGACGACCTCTAATCATGTACTTGACAGTTATTGAGAATAGCATGGGGTGTGTTCTCGGTCAGCACGACGAGACGGGCAGAAAGGAGCATGCCATTTACTACTTGAGTAAAAAGTTCACAGACTGTGAATCTCGCTACTCGATGCTGGAGAAGACGTGTTGTGCACTAGCCTGGGCTGCCAAACGTTTACGACAGTACATGCTCAACCACACGACCATGCTAATTTTGAAGATGGATCCGATCAAGTACGTCTTCGAGAAGCAAGCGCTTTCGGGCAGGATTTCCAGATGGCAAATGGTGTTGACGGAATATGACATTCAGTACGTTTCCCAGAAGGCCATTAAGGGAAGCGTATTGCCTGAGTACCTTGCCGAACAACCGATCGAAGATTACCAGCCGATGAAATTTGAATTCCCTGATGAGGATATCATGTTTCTTAAAGTGAAAGATTGCGAAGAACCGTTGCCCGACGAGGGTCCAGATAGGAAATCCCAGTGGAAATTGATATTTGATGGGGCGGTTAATTCCTATGGAAGTGGCATTGGGGCAATCATCATGACTCCCCATGGATCCCACATCCCGTTTACTACGAGACTGACGTTTCCGGTCACCAATAACGAAGCGGAGTATGAAGCATGCATCATGGGTCTAGAAGAAGTAATTGATTTGAGAATCAAGAACCTAGATGTATATGGTGACTCGGCACTTGTGATTAACCAGATTAAAGGGGAGTGGGAGACTCGTCAATCGAATTTGGTGCTGTACATGAACTATGCCAGAAGGCTGCTTCCATTCTTTGATCGAGTGGAACTCCATCATGTGCCCAGAGCGGAAAATCAGATGGCTGATGCCTTAGCCACGTTGGCTTCGATGTATAAAGTCAATTTTTGGAATGAAGCTCCAAGAATTGTCCTTTCTCGTCTTGATAGACCTGCATTCGTCTTTGTGATCGAGGAAGCCTCCGACGGCAAGCCATGGTTCCATGATATCCAGACCTTCCTTATGACTAAGGAGTATCCTGCGGGAGCGTCAACCCAGGATAAGACTCTGAGGAGGCTGTCTGGAAATTTTTATCTCAATCCTGATGGAGTTTTGTATAAAAGAAACCATGATCTCGTACTACTCAGATGTGTAGATGAGAAAGAATCGAGTATGCTCATGGAAGAAGTCCATGAAGGCACATTTGGTACGCACGCCGGCGGGCATGCCATGACGAGAAAGATCCTGAGAGCAGGATATTACTGGCTGACGATGGAATCGGATTGCTTTAAGTTCGCGAGGAGATGTCATAAATGCTAGGTTTATGCTGATAAGATTCATGTACCGCCATGCCCGTTGAATGTCATGTCCTCCCCGTGGCCGTTCTCCATGTGGGGCATCGACATGATAGGCAAGATTGAGCCCACTGCATCTAACGGTCATCGCTTCATTCTAGTAGCTATCGACTACTTCACCAAGTGGGTGGAGGCAGCCTCATACGCTAATGTGACCAAGCAGGTGGTGGCTAAATTCATAAAGAGGGACATCATCTGTCGTTACGGAATTCCCGAGCGGATCATTACTAATAATGGTTCGAATCTGAATAACAAGATGATGAAGGAGTTGTGCCAGAGTTTCAAGATTGAACACCACAACTCATCTTCTTACCGGCCGAAGATGAATGGCGCCGTTGAAGCGACCAATAAAAACATTAAGAAGATTGTACAGAAGATGGTTGTGACCTACAAGGACTGACACGAGATGTTGCCATTTGCATTGCACGGGTATCGTACCATGGTACGAACATCAATCGGGGCAACTCCTTTCTCCTTAGTGTACGGTATGGAAGTTGTCCTACCGTTAGAAGTGGAGATCCCTTCTTTGCGAGTTTTGGTTGACGTGAAACTCGACGAGGCAGAATGGATTAAGAACCGACTAAACCAACTCAGCCTGATGGACGAGAAGAGGTTAGCATCGATTGCGTATGGTTGTCTGTACCAAAGCCGAATGAAGAAAACTTATGATAAGAAGGTGCGTCCCAGAAGCTTTCAGACGGGTGATCTCGTCCTGAAGAAGATTCTTCCTCCACACTTCGATCACCGGGGCAAGTGGACTCCCAATTACGAAGGTCCGTACGTCGTCAGCAAAGTCTTCTCGGGAGGAGATTTGTTGTTATCCACGATGGATGGTGAAGATTTTGCATCCCCGGTGAACACGGACGCAGTTAAAAAATACTTTGCTTAAAAAATGACCCTCTGGAAAGAAAAAGAACATCCAGGAAAAAAAGGGGCATCCCGGCGAACCATAAAAAAGGGAAGAAGGCTCGGGCAAAAATTAGGGATATAAAAGAAAAAATGTACACCCGCAAAGTCGAAAACCTGGAAGGGCGACTTTGGCAAAAAAGGGTATCCCGGTGAATCGAAAACCCGGAAGGGCGATTCAGGCAAAAGTTAGGGATTTGAAAAAGCAAATGACTGTGTTCCGCGTGTGGACTTTCATTGTTTAGTGGTTTGGAAGACCTAAGGGCTGTTTATCTGAATCAATCTCTTCTGAAGCTGAAGCGTCGGAGAAGTATCGAAGTCGAGTGAGTCATAGAGGGATCAACTCATGGTATTCGTCTACGCCTCATTGCCGACATTTGCGTATATACTGATGTATATTTATGTTTTTATATTTGCGCAGCTTCCTCATTCCAGGAGCTTGCATCTGTTGTAAAACATTTTTGCCCATTCAGGGGTTCACTATCAATAAAATGTATACTATTCAGCAATTCTGTTTGTCTGTTTAGCATTATCTGTTTTGTTTGCAAAAAAGAACGCCGATGTTTTTGTTAAAATGCGCATACATAAACTTACTGGCCTAGGCCACTGATTGTCGAAACAATGAATTACTTGAACATTGTCACCAGATGATAACCTTGATAGGTCCCTTTGAGAAGGGTATCTTGTCTGTTTGTTTGTGTTGTTACAGGTATAGCATATTCCAGGCAGTACGCCGCATGCGTCCCCAATCAGGATGATTCCTTCTTCTCCAGCAAAGTTCGGCAGCCTCTCCCCACAGAGTCTGAACATGAGATCGTCAAGCATTGATATGTCTCCCCAGGAAGAGAGGATTCTCTCCCCAATCAGATGCATCCCGAAGGGTCGTCATCTCCCCAGCTGAGTCACATACTAAAGTGTGTAGCAATTGATAGTTCAAGACTGAAGTCTCTGGCGGAATAGAGGTTCCCCACAGAGTCGTACTCTCCCCTGTAGGCAGGATGATTCCTTCCTTCCCCAGCCGAGTTTGCAGTTCCCCAAGAGAGCTGAGTCCTTGGAAAGCAATTCGGGCCATGATTGGTTTTCCCCAGTAGAATGTTGAATAGCTGATGCTGTATTTCCCCGCCAGAGTCGTTACCTCCAGGGAAGTAGTCGCGAAGGCCGTGCAATTTATTTCTGCGATTGACATCGCTTTCCTGAGCAGGTATGGGTTCTCGTAGAGCTTCGTTCTCCTGCAGCAGTCGACTGAAGTTTGTTTCCCCAGGCGGAGTCCGATTGAGATTGGTGTGACTTCTTCTCCTCGGCAGGATGAGTCCTTCCTCCACCAGAGTGGTTCTTTCTCCTCGACCGGAGAATGCTCCTTTCAACGTTTATTTTGTTGGCGGGGTCATAGCATCTACCCTAGACGCGTAGCATTTCCACCGTGTGGAACATTGCGCCATTATCAAACCATATGCATATGAAACATGAGCTAGGTCGTTACTGTGCTTGTTTTGCAGGTGTTCCTCCGCAAAGCCGCTTGCTCAAGATGATTCTTGAATTCCCCTAGCAAAAGTCGTTTGCCCAGGATGATTCTTGAATTCTCCAGTGATGGTGCTCGTTTAAGATGATTCTTAAAATCCCCAGCGAAGTCGAAAGAGTTGGTTGCTCAAGTTGACGCTTAGAGTCCCAGGCAGAGTGATTGCTCGGGATGATTCCCGAAATCTCCAGCAGAGTTATTGGTTCAGGATGATTCTCGAAGTCCCCACGGAGTTATTTGTTCAAGATGATTCTTGGTTTCCTCAGCGGAGATGATTCACCCAGAATGATTTCTGGACCCTGAAGCAGAGTGACTTGATAGTTCTCCAGAATCCCCCAGCGGAGATGTGTCATCCCCAGCAGGTTTCTGAACAGCGAAGTTGAAACTTCCCTTGAAGACTTGATGATTGAAGTCCAACTGTATTGATGAAGCAGTTCTCTCAGCTGATGCAGAGTGCCTGATGGTAGAAGTTGGATATCCCCAATTGGTTCATGATTGACTGAGAATTCTATTCCCGACCTACTGACGAAGTTCAGCGGACGCCCAAAGATTTCTTTGAATGCCCGATGGCGTGATTAACTTGATTGTTGATCAGATCGGTCCCGAGGAATTCTGATGCCTGACGGCATGATCGACCGTGTATCGCCGTTTACCGTGTGACCAATCCCCCAGCTAGTTGCCGTGCAACTAATATTTCAGTTTTCGAAGATTTGTTCCGATCAGAGTACCGTGTACTTGTATAGTTGGCAAATTTCCGGGTTTGTTGATATTCAACCGTCTCGTACCTTGATTGTTTGAGATTCGTTCGCTTCCCACCCAGTCAGGTCCAATCCGTTTGAATAGGGGCAGCTGTTGCACCCCAAAATTTGCCCAACATTTCTTTACCTAGCTTGTGTTACATTGCATTCACATTAGCATTATCATTTGCATTTCATTGCCATGTATGCAGGAGATCAAGAGGTATGATTACCAATCAAAGGCTACACAAGAGTTTGAAGCTAGCTAATAAGGTTATTCAAGTGTTCAAGGGTTGATATCCTCTTCAGAGAAGTTAAAAGATCCTCAGAGAGAGTGGTTGAAACCAAGAGGGTGTGTCTCCTAGCTTGAGAGTTGTGGGAAGTCATCAGATGATTCTGAGGTTATGAAGATAGACTTGAGGTCTTGAGAGAGATCATGAGAAGTGTTGAAGATCACTTTGAGGCCTAGACAGGTCATTCTGCAAGATTAAGAGGACTCAGCCATGAGTGGTGCAATTAGGGTTTGACTGGGTCAACCCTGAGTCAACTGATGATTTGGACAAGGTTGAGACCTAATCCAAGAGCCATGTGATCATGGATTGACACATTTAGATGTTATAAGGATGATTCCAAGGTCAAATCATCATGACTGAAGATTTTGAGAAGTTTCAAGCTAGGGTTTCTAAGGCTTGACAGTGTAAAATCCCCTAGTTTGACCCCTATCTTCAAGGCAGCTTAGCTCAAGATGTGTTTGTCATCTCATCTTTCCCCCAACATGAATGTTGTAGAGCTTGATCTTAACTTTAATTTGAATACTAGAAGTCCTTGATAGGATTTGTAGAACTCAAGTTATGACTTTGACAAGTTACAGGTCATCTGAGGTATGTGAATTTGGGAGCTTGAAAGTTGTCCAACTTGCATGAAACGTTTGCCCTAGAAGGATGATTCCTATGAATTTTTGGTCAACATGAATGTTGTTCCTTATCCTCTTAGCTTTCTAGAGAGTACTAGAAGTCCATGATTGGATGTGTAGAACTCAACTTATGGCTTTGACAAGTCAAGGGCATTTTGGTCATTTGGTGATTACAGGTCATTTCAAGCCTAAGGCCATAACTCCTATTTCCAAGCTCCAAATGGATTTTTGTTCAACATGAAAGTTGTTCAAAATGATGGTTTTAGCTAGTCTAAACATCAAGTGTCCATTGATATGGATTATATCAAGCATTGGTTGAAGAAACTTCACATGAAAGCCATTTTAATGAATTGAAATGAGAAAATTTAAAATAAATGAGATTAACATGTTTCCAAGTCAAATTTGTGGTCATTTTGAATGGAATTAATGTTTTAGAAAGATTGGCATTGCCACATTTTGGATTTAAGGTCCATAACATGGTCATTTGGATAGTTACTTCACAATTAAGAAACATATCATATACATTCCATATGTTGAAACCAAAGGAAG
The DNA here is from genome assembly GCA_963859935.3 of Lathyrus sativus. NCBI lineage: Eukaryota > Viridiplantae > Streptophyta > Magnoliopsida > Fabales > Fabaceae > Lathyrus > Lathyrus sativus. The sequence goes on from OZ012741.1 coordinate 161,586,095, forward strand.
AAAACCATTACATCACACTCCTTAATGACTAAGTGAATGGTTTGGACTATTTTTAGAGCATGAGCAAGGCTTGAAGGCACACTTCCATGTTGAAATTTGGAAGGAAAGGTGAATATCCAAAATCCATAATTGGGCCTAGTTTGGGCTTGATATCCATCTGAACACACTATAAATATGAATTAGAACGAATTTGGAAGGTTCTAGAGCAGAATTCTATTGAGAATCCATTGATGTGAAGTGAAGAAAAAGCTTGAAAATTGGAAATGCGTTTTGGAGAATCAAGAGGTTTCAGCAAGAACTGAGCATCAAGAATTGTCCACCATTGCTCCTTGAAGGATTCTGCATAGTTTGGAAGAGAATTGAGGCGCATAACTACTGCAATCCAAGCTTCAAGGTTGGTTCTAAGTTCTTGAAATATCTCTTTGATTATGCACTTTTAATCCATTAGAAGCATGTGGTTAAGTTCCCCTTAGCATGTAGATGAATTCTGGTTAGTTAATTTGATGATTAGAGACAAGTTAGGGTTCCTTCCATTTTCGGTTGAGATCTTGTTTTTATGAACCATGCATTTTCAGCATAAACTAGTGGCAGGGTTAGATTCCTGAGGAAATTCTGGCCAAGATTCATGTAGACATCGTGACCAATGGTTGAGTGTAGAAGGATCTAGGGTTGCACAGGGGTGGCCGGAAAAGCCACCGGCGATTTGGCTTGCGCGCGTGAGTTGCAGGTTTGAAACGAGGAAGACATAATCCTCACCATTCGTTCGCGTGGAAAAATTGACTTGGTCTGTGGATCCCAGGGCTCACGTTGAGCCACGCGTCCCTCCCCTTAAACGCATCGTTTCGTTTAGTGACCTGAGAGGCTTCGCTGTGTGGACCAAGGAGGGTTGAGTTTGAACCCTGGCGTGTAATGTTTCTGATTTTGTGAATTGAGAACTGGAGCGTTGGGCTTGGGTTGCATTTGATATCAACACCCCTTTTATGGCCCAAACATTGAAATGAACTGGTTATTTCTGCTATTTGCCACGCATGTTTCTTGATTTCTTTTTATTTTCCTTTATTTTCTTCATTTTATGTAGTTTAGTAATTAAATCATAAAAAATTGAAAAATAAGTCAATTGATTCCATTTTTTTCCCATGGATTCATGATTGAATCTAGTAATTTTTAGAGAAAAAATATTGTTATTTCATGCATTTTCTGATTTTATGGGAATTTTCATATTTTAATTGATATTAAAATGGTTATGTTTGATACTTGATTTTGTGGAATTTTGTGTGATCATGTGGTGATGATTTTGATCTTGATTTTTTGTGAGTTGTTAGCATAGATATGCATGCTCCCCATAGAATTTTCCCACATTTTTGTGATGAACATAGGTGGTAGTTTAGGTTGAAACCTTTAGAAGCTCCATTTTTAGGGTTTATGATTGATACCTTTGGATTTAGGACTTAATTTTAGGAATTAATAGATGATTTAGTCCTTGGTTTTTGTATGAGGCATTCTTAATTGAATTAGGATCCCTTAGGAATTTTTGTAGAAATTTATAAGATAGTTTACTATTTTTGATTGATTTTAGTTTAGGTGCTAGTTTTAGATGATTCTAAGGCACTAACTAAACTAGATTAACATCTTTAGTTCCCTTAGATTAGGGTTTTGCTTTGCTTGTTCTTGGATGATGTTGAAGGAAAGTTGAAGATGCATTGGATTGCTTGATGAGGCTTGGATTTGAAGATCTTCCCTTCTTTTGGTGTAGTTTGGTTAGGTATTAAGATTAGGGTTTTGTAGGCAGAGCTTCTAGATAGTTCTCTTCCTTCATAAACATGGAATATGTTGATCAATTCCATTCTTCCCTATGATGTAAGGTCCCTTGTAAAGGCCTCATCCCTCCTTTGGTAGGATGTGTGGCTCTTTGCAAATTGGTAGAACCTTTGAGGGTCCCTTTCTCTGATGTTAGGATGCTTAGTGGTGACCTTTAGTCTTCACTCTGCTACCAATCATCCAAACTTTGCTCTTGATAGATGCATCCTTCTCCCTTGTTAGAGGATGGAGTTACTTGCTTGAAGAAAATTGAAGGATGAAGTTGATACTTCCATGTGATTGAAGACTACTCTGAGAAGCTGAAGCTTGTAGATGAAGCTTGAAGACCAAGTTGATACTGGTAAAGAAGAGAGAGCTGAAGCTTGAAGACCAAGTTGATACTTATGAAGAGGATTCAATTGAGATTGAGTGAAGAGCTGAGGCTTAAGGAAGGAAGGATAATTTGACACTTACATTGATACATTGATAGCCTGAAGGAATCAAGTTGATACTTGTAGTTAGGAGTGAAGCCTGAAGGTGGAATTGACTGAAGAGCTGAAGCTTGGGGAAGAAAGAACAAGTTGATGCTGATGTTTGATGTGTTAGAACCTTGGAGGAGCAAGTTGATACTTGTTATTGAGGATGATAGCCTTGAAGGGTGATTGAAGTCTGAGGACTGAGCTGCTGTCAGAAGAGGGCTTTATTGAAAGAGGGGTTGATCTGCTTTCTTTCCTGTCTGTTTTCTTTTCTGTATTGATGTGCCTTGTTTGACTTGCTTGATGCATTAGAATAAGTCCATATCTAGAATGATGTAATCTAGGAGCATGATTGCACTAGAGGTTGAGTTGCTCCCTCTGCTTGTATTTTTACTGTGTGGCTTTGCTTGCAGGTATTCGGTAGAGCCCAGCTCCCTTGCCCATGTGGTTTGTGTTTTCTTGATGGCATTTTACTTCCTCTGTATGATTGCAGTTTATATTTTGCTTGATAGCATGTTGTTCCCTCTGTATGATTGCAGTTATTCATATCTGGCTTGAGGTTGAGATGAGCTTGTGGAGGCTGATGCCCCACACACATTTCCTCCCTCACTTGCATTGCATGCATTTTACAGTCGTTTACTGTTTAATGTTTAAGCTGATGCTTTATCTGTTTCGGTTTATCATTGACATGATCCCCTAGGAATCTCACTTCCTTTGATAAGGAAGTGATGATTAGAAATTTAGGTTGAAACCTATGCATGATAACTTCTAGGAGTTCTCTGGTTCAAACTTCAATCATAGGATGAATCCTTGGCATGACAACATTAGGACTTGATAGTCTCTCTTTAGTTGAGCCCTCTCTCTTCTCATCTCAAAACAAATTAAAATACAGTAATAAAGGTTAACTGATGTCGTACGTTATGAGCCTTAAGCTATCTGAGAAAGGATTGTTGAAGAGTTTCTTTTCAACAGTCTGGATGTTTAGTATGGTACCCTTTGGGTGACATACGACGCAGTCACTCTCAGGTCATAGTCTCTAGTGCGATACTATTTGCAAACAACCATAAAAAACACTTCTTCCGTAAAAGACAGTAAACAAACTTCAAACCTTTTTGCCTCGTGGACCCATAATCCAAAGGAAGCTTTTCTGAAGAAAAGAGTGTCGTTAAACTTCAGCGCCACCGCAAACAGGCTTTGTCCATAACTGCTGGAACTGCTGTTTAACCCTACTCGGTAAAACAGATGAATCTGAATTCCCGTAATCCATATTATCCTGAACTACGTAAGCTCTGATCTCTCATATCTGTTGAGAGTACGTAGGCACAATACTAATGTATTGGCGAGCCACCTTCCGTACCTTTCCCGTATCCCGTAGTTAGGCGAACTACGTTGACTCTGATTTCTCATTCTCTGATGAGAATACGTAGGCATAAAGCGCGACGCTTTACCGAGTCGTTTTCTTTTCTTTTCAAGCCAACCTTGATAGGTAGATAAATAAAACCAACCCGTCCGATAAACACGACAAGCGTGGATCCCATTGAGTACGATGGACGTGAGGGGTGCTAATACTTTCCCCTTGCGTAACCGACTCCCGAACCCAGACAATGGTTGCGATGACCTTGTCTTATACCTTCTTCGTCAGGTTTTTCCGATCGTTTCCTTTCCCGTTTTGAGGGATAAATAACGAAAGGTGGCGACTCTTCTGTTTTGCCGGCACCTTAGTTTCACGGAAGCGACAAATACGATACCCAGAAGGTGTGGCATCATCATATCCTGAAGAGGCCTCACTTAGCCAACTTCCAAATGATCGGTCCCCAAAGTCGACAATCCTCCAAACCAACAACCCCCTCAACCCAAAGGGTTGAAAAAGAAGTCAACCGGGAGAACCTCGTCTGAGCGTGGATTTCATGAGACACTAGTGCCTGCAAAGCAAGCACGCGCCCACTAATTTCCACAACTAATGCTAGGTACACTCAAGCCTGGGTTTGGCTTCTCACTCATCAGAGTTCCCATCCCACAACAGCACAATAGCAACAGATAATAATATAGTGCGGGAAATGTAAATACATCAGTAATATACAACACAAAATTAAACACCCACAGACACGCAAGCAAGCGCTAGAATTGACTCTCGCAAGGACGTTGGATCCCCAGATTGACTCGCATAGGGATGTTGGATCCCCAGGAAACTATCAAGTCCCCAGCAGAATCGCCAGCTGCTGGGGATGATCCAGACAGCTAGGAAGAAAATCCAAGGCGAGACTCGCATAGGGAACCGTCGCAAATCCCCAGCAGAGTCGCCAGCTGCTGGGGATGACCCAGACAGCTAGGAAGAAAATCCAAGGCGAGACTCAAATAGGGAACCATAGAGTCCCCAGCAGAGTCGCCAGCTATCGCTACCGCGAAGATAAGGTGCCGGCAAAACAGAAGAGTCGCCACCTTTCGTTATTTATCCCTCAGAACGAGAAAGGAAACGATCGGAAAAACCTGACGAAAAGGTTTAAGACAAGGTCGTCGCAACCATTATCTGGGTTCGGGAGTCGGTTACGCAAGGGGAAGGTATTAGCACCCCTCACGTCCATCGTACTCGATGGGATCCACGCTCGTTGGTTTGTCTACGGGTGAAAAACAATTTATCTACGGCTACTAAGTCTAAACGGAAAGAAACGGACTCGATAGAGCGTCGCACTCTATGCCTACGTATTCTCATCAGAGAATGAGAAATCAGAGTCCACGTAGTTCGCCTAACTATGGGGGAAGTTTTGCTCGCCAAGACCTCGCGTCTTGTGCCTACGTATTCTCGTCAGAGAAATCAGAGCATGACGTAGTTCAGGCTAAGTACGGCTAGACAGGGGTGTTCTTGATCACACGGGGGTAAGATCAGGATTGACGATACTAACGTACGCATTCTAGCAGTTAGGTGTATGCTGCTCGACCATTGGAGAGTTAGGCGTTACCTGTTTACGGTAGAACGGTCGTAGTATGTCGGGTTTAAAGGTATGGGAACCTACGGAACATAGAACTACGGTCTGGTCTCAAATGCGCAAGGGCAAGAGAAAAGGATAACATCATTCGTCAACGGGAAAGTCTCGATCGCACGGCAGCGAGAGAAAACAGAAGTTAGTTGTTAGTGTGCTCGCTAGGATATCGCATCCTATGCCTACATATTCTCTTCAGAGAAATCAGAGCAGCTATAGTTCAGCTTACTACAGCTAAAACGAGGAAAAAGGGAAAAGGGAGGTAGGGAGCTCGCTAGGATGTCGCATCCTATGCCTACGTACTCTCGTTCGGTACGAGAGATTAGAGCAAGCGTAGTTCAACGAGAAAACGCGTCTCGATTGCACGGGGGCAAGAGAAGGGGTCTCGATCGCCTGAACGCGAGAGAAAAGTGGTTTCGATCGCACGGGGGCAAGAACAAAGAGGAAGCAGGCCTACGCCTAAACGGGAAGAAAGAAAAAGGGAGCTCGCTAGGATGTCGCATCCTATGCCTACGTACTCTCGTCTGGTACGAGAGATCAGAGCAAACGTAGTTCGACGAGAAAACGAGTCTCGATTGCACGGGGGCAAGAGAAAGGGTCTCAATCGTCTGAACGCGAGAGAAACGAGGTTTCGATCGCACGGGGGCGAGAACAAAGAGGAAGCAGGCCTACGCCTAAACGGGAAGGAACTCGGGACACACACGCAAGAACCTAAGACGTAGGAGCGAATGCGTCGCATGTCACCCAAAGGGTACCATACTAGACATCCTAGACGATTGAGAAGAAACTCCTCAACTGTCATTTCCTATGTATCTAACGATACAACTCACAACACTCGACGGTTGCCTGAAGACTTGAATAAGACGATGATGATGTTGAACGAAGCAGCTCCAGGGCTCCTGACGTGCACGCAAGCTCCATTCCAATCTTCTCCTCTCTGGATCTTTGATGATGACGCTCGAATCAAGAACAATGTAACGCTTAGACCGTCATGGTTCGACTTAGACGAGAAATCGAACTCTGAGAGGTAGCGTATTGATGTTCGTGTCAAAGACAAGATAGAGAAATGATATCGAAAATCATTCTCCAATTGAATCGTGCCACACGGCCAGGCAGAAATAAAATCACAGCAATCGGATAAGAAATGAGAAAATAGGAGAGAAATCCACTACCAAATGGAAATAATATGCTACTCCTAAAATACAGCAATTAATTTCTAATAGAAAACATTCTAAAGAAATATAAATGAAATTGCGTATAGGAAAATAAAATGCAAATTCTATATAAAATCCTATACTGTTCTATAAGAAAAAACTATCTAAAGAAAATAGGAAATTCTATATAAAATGCATAATAGAAAATGATCTAAAAATTCTATAATATCCATAAAGAAAATAGAAAAGGAATATAAAGTCTATACTATTAAATCTATATGAAAATATGCTAATAATATTCTTCACTATAGTTCCTACAAAGAAAAATAGGAAAATAAAACTAACTATTACAAGCAAATGCCCAATACAAGAGAAATTAAAAATTGAAGTGGAGGGGGGTACAATCTGCAGAACCAGGGGTAATGCAGAAAAAAACAGCCTTTGGGCCTAAGCCCACAATATAATAAAGTCATAAAAAAAACAAAATAAAAATGAAGGCCCCAGGGGGGGTGCGCGCAGAGATATGGGGTGTGAACCGGCAAAAACCCCAAATTGGGCCCAGCCCAATACAACCACTAAAAAAAAAACAAGAAAGACAAAGGACGGAGGGTGCAGCGAGAATTTTGGGTGTACGGATTGGAAAACGCAAATGGGCCCAAAGAGAGAGCCCACGAAGCCCTTTTCCTCTTCCATTCACTCTCTTCTGAAACCCTAGGATACTCTTCCCCCTTCAACCGGCGCCATTGACGTTCACCCTCAACCTCCGCTCAATCTTCTTTCGTCTCAACCTTTCTCCTCTACTTCTTCCACAACCTTGCACTAACCTCATCTCTCTCTGCTTCAAATCCTTCAATCGTTATCGCCTAGCAAGCTTTGGACTTGGAAAGAAAAGAAGTGTGAAGATAATGGCGATCTGAAGTTCGATAGGAGTCTCTTGAGGAACACGTTGGAGATGAGAGGATCTGGAATCCGGGATGTAGTTGCTATAGATTGCATGTTGTGAATTGATGATGGTGAAGAGGCGACGTAGATCTTTGAAGCAAATCTGGAAAAAAGTAAGAGCCAGTGGATGAACACGTTGAAGGATTCGTGAAGATTACTGGAGTTTGTTGAAGGCTCCCTTGAAGGTTTTGCAGGTGGTGATCAAGATGTGAACGACGCTGGTTTTCGAAGGTTGAATTGGATGAATCTTGATGAAGATTCTAGAAAACTAGGATGAACAAATGAAGGTTGTTGACGAATGCTGATGATTTCTGGCGAGTTCTTGATCGGAAGTTGGTGAGGTCTTTGAAGGTTGCTTAACGTTCATCATTTCTGATGAATTTCTGGAGATCCGGAGGAAGATAGAAGGAATGTTCTTGGAGACGAAGATGAAGTTTCGTTGTTGATTTCTGGGGAAATGATGAACACGAATGGATCTTGGTGAGGATTCTGGAAAATCATGAAGAACAAGGATGAAGGTTGAAGAATCTTCATCCGTTTCTGGACAAATCTGGGTGAAAACGGTTGAAGGTTCATGGCGGAATTGATGAAGTTCTGGAAAAAGGGATGAATGTTCATGATGACCATATGAATATTCCGGCGAAACTATGCATTTTCCGGCGAGTTTATGGAGTTACCGATGACAGTTGGATGAACATGACAGATGAAGAAGATGAACCTTCATCAGTGACTTGCAGATTTCCGGCAAAAAACGGTTACCGGTGATCGGTTACGGCAAGACCAGCGGCGGCTGCATGGCCGGCCGGTGAAGGGAAGACAGAGGAGGAGGATGAAACATGTGGCACGCATGCAGTGTTTGGGGAGGACGCGTGGGGGATTGGGGAGTGTGAGGTTGCCACACGTGGCCCCCATGCAGAGAGTGGTAACGTGATGTGGCGGTGAGAGGAAGTGCACGCGTGGGACTTTATACGCATGACAAGTGTCACGATGGACTGGGCCTCCACACCCAGACACCTGGCCCACGAATTAATTGCATTAACAGCTAATTAACATTTGATTAGATCCTAATTAAATCCAATTAAAATGAACTAAACGAAAATTAAAACTGCAATTAAAGCCTAAATGACAATTAAGACTATTCTGAACCTAATTAAAGCTAATAAATCCAATTAAAAAACTAATTAATATCCAATTAATATTCTAAAAAGAAATTAATCTAAAAAGAATTGATTTAAACTCTATTAATCCAAATAATATCTAAAATGATTAAAGTAATTCCTAAAAAGGAAATTAAAACTAAAAACTATTTAAAAACATCTAATATCTATTTTAAAATTCTAAAAAAACATTTATCCTATTAAAGCTATTAAAAAATCTATTAATATCTATTTAAAATCTAGAAAACAACAATTAATCTATTAAAATCTATTTAAAATACTATTTAAAATTCTAGAAAAACAATTAAAATCCATTCAAAATTCTAGGAAATAAAGGGAAAAATCTAAAAAAATGCGAGGAAGCCGATTAAATCGATTAGCGAATATATCGAAATAAACGGTAAAAACTGGACACCGAGATGTCCTCAAAACAACAGCGAGAGCTGAAAATACCGGGACGAGCACCAATTCTTAAAATAACTCCTCTTATTGGCATGAAATGCCTGAAGCGTGATCGGAGGGCTGTAATTTCGATAAAGTCAATCAGACTGGAAAAAATGCAATGTACGTGGTATGCAAATGCAAAATGAAATGAGTCGAAACATGTGCCAAATTGCGATAAATAGTTGGTCAAATTTTGGGGTGCAACAGTATCCTGCTCGTAAGGCCTTCCAGGAGAGGGACCTTCCCCCCAAGTGTTGAGCATTGATGCTCTAGTGTATCTCTTGCAGGATGCCCGGGGCCTGGGCTTTGTCGACGCATTTGAGGAGAGGGATCGAGAAGCCTCTTCGGTACACTCTCCCCTCGAGCAACACATAAGAGCAAACTCGACATTTGATAGTGCTGACCTCCTTCGCATCATCGGGGAGGCGACTGGTGTTAAGGTTGGCGTGTACCGGGGTTATCCAGAAGTCATTGTCCCCAATGACATTGACCTCGAGCGTTGTTTTTGCCAATCATGTGCTGGGACGAGCAAGGACCTCTTAGATGAAGGATTTGTTCCCAACTTTTTTCTTCGTACTTGCTAGCTTCTGTGCCAAGAGCGGAAAATCAGATGGCAGATGCCTTGGCTACATTATCCTCAATGTATAAGGTGAACTATTGGAGCGAGGCTCCGAGAATTATCATCTCGCGCCTTGATAGGTCGGCATTCGTATTTGCAATAGAGGAAGCTTTAGATGGGAAGCCATGATATTATGATATCCAGAATTTTGTTAAGAACCAAGAGTATCTGCCTGGGGCATCGGTCCGGGATAAGAAGATCTCGAGGAGGTTGTCTGGAAATTTCTATCTGAACCAAGATGGTGTACTCTACTGAAGAAATTTTGACTTAGTTTTGTTGAGATACGTGGACGAAAAAGAAGCAGGTTTGCTTATGGAAGAGGTCCACGAAGGTGCTTTTGGTACACATGCAAACGGGCATGCCATGTCTCGAAAGCTGTTGAGGGCAGGTTATTATTGGTTGACTATGGAGTCTGATTGCTTCAAGTATGCGAAGAAATGCCTTAAGTTCCAGATTTATGCCGATAAGATTCATGTGCCGCCAAGTCCTTTGAATGTCATGGCGCCTCCTTGGCCCTTTGTCGCTACTGCGAAAATCGGCGCCGGCATGACAGAAGAGTCGCCACCGTGCGTTATTTATCCCCACGGAGGGAAAGGAAACGCTCGAAGTAAACCTCGCAAAAAAACGGGAAAGGTATGCTCATCGCAACCAAAACCTGGATTCGGGAGTCGGTTACGCAAGGGGAAGGTATTAGCACCCCTCACGTCCGTCGTACTTGACGGGATCCACGCTTGGTGTTTATAAGGGAAAGGGTGTGTTTATCTATCTACGCTAGTGGTCAGTCTGAAAAGAAAAGAAAAGGACAGGACTCGACAGAACATACGCTATTCTGGGCCTACGTACTCCCTCGTGCAATGGGAAAGTCAGAGTCAACGTAGTTCGACTACCTACGTCTAGACGAGGGGAAAGGTTGCTCGCCAGGACGTCGCTTCCTGTGCCTACGTACTTCCACACGGCATGGAAGATCAGAGCAAACGTAGTTCGGGCTACGCACGACACAAGCTGTTCAAGTGTTTTTTATAGGAAAATGCACCTCAACCAAGGGTTTTTTCACAGTCCAGGAGGATAAAATGTTTTGATGTTTGTTCAAATCTTTTGACGGAAGAAATGAATTCATTTTTGTTTTATCCTTTATTAAGTATTTTTCTGTTGTTTTGAGAAAGGAAAGAGACACCCTAAAACTATGGTTGAAAAGGGGAATTTACCTAATGTTATCATGCCTGGTTAACCAACCTAATGTCTATCATAACTCCTCCACAGCAGAGAAGTTAGAGCTCCTAAGGGATCATGGCAACATAACTAAACAGCAAACAGGAATCACTGCAAAGTAAAGAAATACCAGAAATATGCATGAATGTAATAACCAAACAAGCAAGGCACAAAGGCCACAAACCATAGAGGCAAGGGAGCTCAGCTCTACCAAATACCAACAAGCAAAGCCACTCAATAACAATCAAGCAGAAGGAGGACCACCTCAACTTCTCATGCACACAAGCAGGCTTATTTATAAGATGCACCTATCTCAGAAATATCTAGATGAACCCCTAAGTCTAATGCAGCACAACACCACACAAGTCAATTAACACAAAGAGAAGGCTAACCAGCCTGGCAAACTCCTATCCAAAAGCAAGAAACTACCCCTGAGCAAGACCCTAAACAACCCTAAAATAAAACCCTAATCTACCTCTGAGCAAAGCCCTAAGCAAAACCCTAATCAAATCTCTTAGCAAAGCCCTAAAGCAAAACTCTACACAAGAGAAATCAATCCCAGTGTTCAAGCTTCAAGACAAGCTTACCAAAGAAAGGGAGTTAAGTAGGCAGACTCATAGTGCCTTCCTTAGGAAAGTACTAGGAGGCTCCTACTTAGGAATCATATCCCATGTGGCTCAACAACTGTGACCGGTTTACATTCCTCCTCAGGAGAAACTAAACTCACATGAAGGCTCCAACATCATTGGATACTTGAGAAATCCTACCTGAACTAAGGGAACTAAGTGAGCAGACCCATAGTGCCTTCCTCAGGAAAATACTAGGGGGCTTCCACTTAGGAATCATATCCCATGTGGCTCAAAACCTGTGAACGGTTTACATTCCTCCTTAGGGGAAACTAAACTCACATGAAGGCTCCAACATCATTGGATACTTGAGAAATCCTACATGAACTAAGGGAACTAAGTGAGCAGACCCATAGTGCCTTCCTCAGGAAAATACCAGGGGGCTTCCACTTAGGAATCATATCCAATGTGGCTCAACAACTGTGAACGGTTTACATTCCTCCTCAAGAGAAACTAAACTCACATGAAGGCTCCAACATCATTGGATACTTAAGAAAGGGATGAGAAGAAAGAATGAAAGACATCCATAGTGCCTTCCTCAGGAAAGTACCATGAATTTCCCTCAGACTTCAGGGTCTCAAACCTCACAGAAAGAGAGCAAGCTCCTAGACTAGGACCTCAATCCATGCATCCTTGCAAGCTCCATCAAGTCTTCATCCAGCCTCCATCTTCAAGAAGAAACCACAGGCCCTCAAACCAAAAGAAACTACCTCTAAAGTTCAACCACAGTTGAACTTCAAAGTCAGAAGCCCTCAAGACTTCTCCTATTCTCAAGCTCAAGCAAAAATAGCAAAACACTCTATAAAAATCTACCAAAAACCTAGGGGAAACCTACATGGCTCTATGATCCCAAGATCAAATCTCAAAGCCTAAGTCAACTTCTAAGGCTACTAAACAATCCCTAACATATGAATGGTCAAGGGTTAACCAGCAAGTTATGAGGTCTCTACTCTCTAACCCTAAAACAACATCAATCAATTCCTAAAAAAATCTATGAAAAATCTATGGGGAGCATGCATTAGTCTAGTACAACATACTAAAAAACTAAAGCAAAATTCAATACCAAGTGAGAGAACTAAAATCAACAAGGCAGACACATCACAAATCAACTACTCAATACCAATTAAAATACAAAAATGCAAATAAAAATGAAAACGCATGATCAAATTAATATTTTTGCACCATAAAATCCTAAATTGAATTATGAATCTACAAAAAAAAGAAGGGAATTAATTGGATACTCCTGCCATTTTTTATGACATATTTTCTAACATGAATAAAACAAAGAATATTAAAAAAAGAAATAAAACAAAAGGGGGTGTGGCGATAGCAAAACCCTAGTTGTTATCCAGCATTGGGCCCAAACACGGGGGGTGTGCATAGCAATTGGGGCCTAAGCCCAAACCAAATTCAGCATCCTCACAAACAGGGGGGGGGGGGGGCAACGAGTAATGAGGGGGTGTCCTTAGCAATCTCAGACTTGGGCTTAACCCAATCCAAAACCTAACCCAACTATTAGCCAACAAAACCAAAATCTCCTCTCACAAACCCGTCTACTGTTCACTACCTCTCCTCAAAACCTAATTGCCATTCCTCCCCTTCTCTGAACCTCTCAAAAACTCTCAAACTATTCTCTGAAACACTAACAAACTCTCACTTCCAACATACCAAATCCCACGAAATTGTTCATTCATCCAAACAAAACTCTCCCCAGTCTCCAATCCAATCAGCTGATCCTAATTGAAAACTCCTTCATCCACAACCCTAACAGAAACAACAAAACCTAATCTACTGAAGGAACAATAACGGATAGATAGCGAAAAGGGAAAAACTTGATTTACACGATGGAAACGATGAAGCTTTGAAGAACCTCAAACGAGCTCGCGGAGATCTTGAAGATTTCTACAGGATTCTTCGTAGATTCCTAAGGATCAACCAACCGGAAGATATTTGAAGATGCACTGGGTACTTTGAAGGTCTTCGAAGGATGATTGAAGATCTTGGTTGAAGGCGTCGTTGGAGATCCGACGATCTTTGCAGAAGATCGTCGTTGGAGATCCGACGATCTTTGCAGAAGATCGTTGTTGAAGCTTAGACCAGTTCACCGGAGACGATACGCGTTGATGTTCTTTGAAGGAAGCGTCGAGGAGATGAATCTTGATGGTGGTCCCTGGGAATTTTAACTTGAAGGTGGATGAAGATCGTAGACGAAGGTCTGGGCGTCGACCTCGATTGTTCTTGGACAGCAAAGCGAAGCTATGAAGAATCTTGCAGGTTCTCTGAGAAAATCTGGGAAAATCTGATGGATATGTGCTTAGATGAAGTTTCCGGCGAGGTGATGTTTTCCGGCGAAAGGGAGACGAAGGTAGACGATGAAGATCCAAAGGTTTGGATGGATTTCTGGTGAAATCTGCAGATTCCGGCGTCTGGCGGTGGTCCGGTGACGGTTAGGGCTGCCGGCGGTGGGAGGTTAGGGCGTTTGCATGCCCGGCGGTAGGGTGTCCCGGCGAGAAGGAGGTGAAGACAAGTGGCAGGGAGATGGAGTGCATGAAGGCCACGTGGTGTTGTGTGGCAGAGTGTGGGTGATAGTGGAGTTATGAGGTGGCGTCCCCTCAAGCTGAACGCGTGGCCTCCTATATATATGACACCTGGCGCGGACAAAAACGGACTAATGGATTTTGGGCCTCCAAAAAAAACTCTTCTGGGCCCAAGAAAATGATATTAACAAGACCAAAAATTCTGAAATGAAAATGGATTAAACCCAATTAAACTAATCAAAGACTAAACCTAATTAACTAGTTAACTAAACCTAACTAATACTGAATTAAAACTAACTAAGACTTAAAACTGAAATTAAGACTTACACGAAAATTAAAAACAGTAATTAAATCTAAATGAAAACAAACCTAATCTAATCCTAATTAAATCTAACAAACTCTAATAAGACCCTAATTAATATCTAAACAAATGACTAAAGTTTAATTAAACCTAAAAAGAAGAATTAACTACTAAATCCATATTAATCACTAAACTAATGATAATAGAGAAAAAACTCTAATAATTCTCTAACAATTCCACTAATCTCTAAAATAATTTCTATTTACAATTTTACTAAATTTCTATTAACTCTCTAATAATTCTATATTAAAACTATATTAATCTATAGAAAAAGCTATCTTAATTTCTATTTAAACCTATAAAAAAAATGTTCTACTAAACTATTATCTACAAATGACTTAATATCTAAAAAATTTTATTCTAAAATCTATTAAAAAACAATTTATAAAATTCTAAAAAAGATTTAAAACTATTAAAAATATTAAAAAAATCTATTTAAATTCTAAAAATCTATAAAGCCTATTTAAAAATCTACAAAAGGCTATTAAACCCTAAAAAATGCAAACAGAGGCAAATAACCAACATAAAAGAGAGCGCGAGACCAGATCGAAGCAAAACAGTAGCCCGGGCATCAGAATATCCCAAAAACCACCATGTAAGCTGAAAACACCGAGAAGCGCACAATTTCCCGAAAATAAAACCTTGATTAACTAGACTGGATCTGAAATATCCGGTAGATGAAAACCAAGCTGTAACCCTAACAACCTCTGTCTGTGCACAAGTGTCATGCATCTGATATGCGAATACAAATTTAAACCACGAACCAGATAGGAGAACCGGTTGGTCAAATTTTTAGAGTGCAACAGCTGCCCCTATTCAAACGGCTTGGACCCGACTAGATGAAGAGCGAACGACCTTCAGATAATCGAGGTACGAGACGGTTGAATATCGATAAACCCAAAAATTTGCCAACCGCAAAAATAAATTGCGCACACCACTGCTTGGGGAGAATTAAACATGGAACTGATTTTCGTTGCCACAGCGGCAACTAAAACACCTATCCATCAACCTGCTTATGAAATAATCTGATATTGTCCATAGACCATCCCATTCCGAAGAAGAGGGTATACACTAAACAGTGAGAAATTGTTGATCTCTCTTATCGACCTTTCGTATCCTGAAGAAATGAGCAAACGCTTAACCAAACGAGACAATGTTGATTTCACTTATCCCCTTTCGTTCGAACCTGAACGAGCAAACGCCAAACAACGAGAAAATGTTGATTTCACTTACCAACCTTCCGTTCGTACCTGAACGAGCATCCACTAAACAGCGAGAAAATGTTGATTTCACTTACCAACCTTCCGTTCGTACCTGAACGAGCATCCACTAAACAGCGAGAAAATCTTGATTTCACTTACCAACCTTCCGTTCGTACTTGAACGAGCATCCACTAAACAGCGAGAAAATGTTGATTTCACTTACCAACCTTCCGTTCGTACTTGAACGAGCATCCACTAAACAACGAGAAAATGTTGATTTCACTTACCAACCTTCCGTTTGTACTTGAACGAGCATCCACTAAACAGCGAGAAAATGTTGATTTCACTTACCAACCTTTCGTTCGTACTTGAACGAGCATCCACTAAACAGCGAGAAAATGTTGATTTCACTTACCAACCTTCCGTTCGTACTTGAACGAGCATCCACTAAACAGCGAGAAAATGTTGATTTCACTTACCAACCTTCCGTTCGTACTTGAACGAGCATCCACTAAACAGCGAGAAAATGTTGATTTCACTTACCAACCTTCCGTTTGTACTTGAACGAGCATCCACTAAACAACGAGAAAATGTTGATTTCACTTACCAACCTTCTGTTCGTACTTGAACGAGCATCCACTAAACAGCGAGAAAATGTTGATTTCACTTACCAACCTTCCGTTCGTACTTGAACGGGCATCCACTAAACAGCGAGAAAATGTTGATTTCACTTACCAACCTTCCGTTCGTACCTGAACGAGCATCCACTAAACAGCGAGAAAATGTTGATTTCACTTACCAACCTTCCGTTCGTACCTGAACGAGCATCCACTAAACAGCGAGAAAATGTTGATTTCACTTACCAACCTTCCGTTCGTACTTGAACGAGCATCCACTAAACAGCGAGAAAATGTTGATTTCACTTACCAACCTTCCGTTCGTACTTGAACGAGCATCCACTAAACAGCGAGAAAATGTTGATTTCACTTACCAACCTTCCGTTCGTACCTGAACGAGCATCCACTAAACAGCGAGAAAATGTTGATTTCACTTACCAACCTTCCTTTCGTACTTTAACGAGCATCCACTAAACAGCGAGAAAATGTTGATTTCACTTACCAACCTTCCGTTCGTACTTGAACGAGCATCCTGCGGGGACACGAGAAACTTAACCAAGCAACTCTGAGAGGACAATTCTGACGACGGCCGTCAAATATTTATTCTGGCAATAGGTATCCTGAAAACACTCCGCTGGGGAAATTGAGAACTTATCCAAGCCACTTGACGAGAATAACTTACGAGGAACTTAACCAAGCAACCCGTTGAAGTAACACCCTGCTGGGGACTATAACTCTGCTGGAGAAACTATGGGTAACCACCCAAAAGTCTGCATTACCAACTTCCACTACTGACACCACAGCATCCTGAGAAAGACTCAACTGGGGGAAAAGGGTGCTTGACCAAGCAAGCTCTGCTAGGGGGATATGACATAACGAACATGACCACTGCGTGCCTGGCCCCCCATCTAATCCCTATAACAAGATGAACACGATCACTGCGTGCCTTGCTCAACCACCCTCTTGACAGGAGGAACACGGTCACTGCGTACTTGGCGTTGCAAACAAAACCATATACGAGACGAATACGATCACTGCATATCTCTTCCGCAAAAACCCCCATAACATAACGATGACCACGATCACTGCGTGCCTTGCGCCACAACCCTCTTGACAGGAGGAAACATGATCACTGCGCGTCTTGTGTTGCAAACCAAACATATGCATATTTCTGTGAACCACGATCTCACTTATCGACAGAGAAAATACATCTGAAGCTGAACGGGTAATCAATCCTGCTTACGCTTCCAAATGCACATGTTTGATGATGCCGTAATGCCTCCATACTGCATTGAAATGCTACGTATTCGTGTAAAATGCAAGTGCTTATGATGCATGCTTATGCAAAGAGATACTTCAGCAAAATAAATGCTGAAGACAAACTGGATCCGCTGGGGATGACCGGAATACTACCGGAACACTTCCAACCAATAAATGCTGGAAAGACGAACTAGTTCCGCTGGGGATAGCCATCCTGCTGGGAAAGTAGCTCACAAATTTAAAACTTCAACTTTGCTGAAAATGATCGTCCTGACGAGGAAGGATCAACCTGTTGGAGAAAGAGAAAAGCAATCCTGGAAACTGCTTTCAAAAGGTATCAACACTCTGATTACGCCCCGTGGGGATAATTCATCCTGCTATCACTGAGCTGGGGATTGACCGGTGTGCTTTGATTCGCACTACACAAGGTTCTTCAGGCGAGTTAATCATATCCGTCTCGACCCTTGCCGGGCGTGAACTCTGCTCCGCTCGATAAGCCAATTCTGAACTACTGAAGATACATTGGTCTTTTCTTTTGATGCAATCTCCACTCTCCTGGGGAAACAACATTCAAATTTGCCTGGGGCGACTTCACTGGGGAAAGACATTACATTCATCCTCTGGAGAGGGTACCAGCCTGCCATGGACTCTGGCGGGGAACTTTGCGAGCTTTTGAATACCTACAAAAATCAACAAACAAACACAAGACAATCTATGCAAAAAGAAACATCTTGGTAATCACCCATGACAACCATTCAGGTAATTTCCGGTTTTAACAATCATCGGCCGAGGCCCGCCTGTTTACACATATGCAAGTTTATCTAAAACATCGGCGTTTTTTACAAACAAAACTGTAAAAGTTAAAACCAAAGTCACACACTACACTGAATACACACTTTATTAATAACGGCCTAAAAATAGGCAAGATTTGTACATCAGATGCGACTCCTGAAAAGAGGTAGTCACGCATAAACAAAATGCAGAAATGTACAAAGATACAGAATAAAATTTGTACACATGTCGGCAATGTGTTACAGACGAACACCATGAACCGATCCTCCTATGACTCGCCGGACTCTGACGTTTTCCTGACTTCTGTCTTCGGAAGATATTTCTTTGGATAGTCGACCCCCGGATGCTCCCAAACCACTGAACAATCAAACTTGGACCACAGTCATTTGCTTCTCAAATCCCTAACTTTTGCGTGAATCGCCCTTTGCGGGTTTTCAATTCACCGGGATACCCTTTTTTGCCGAAGCCGCCCAGTGTAGGTTTTCAACTTCGCGGGTGTACATTTTTTCATTTTATCCCTAACTTTTGCCCGAACCTTTTATTCTGTTTTTTGTTCGCCGGGATGCCCCATTTTTGCCTGGACTCTCTTTTTACTGTCCAGCGGGTCAATTTTTAAGCAAAGTATTTTTTGACTGCGTCCGAGTTCACAGGGGACGAAAAGTCTTCACCATCCATGGTGGATAATAATAAGGCTCCTCCGAAGAAGACCTTTCTCACGACGTATGGACCTTCGTAATTGGGAGTCCATTTGCCCCTGTGATCCGATTGCGGTGGGAGAATCTTCTTCAGCACAAGATCACCCGTCTGAAAGCTTCGAGGTAGAATCTTCTTGTCGAACGCTTTCTTCATCCGGCTCTGATACAGCCTACCATGTGCAATTGATGCCAGTCTCTTCTCGTCTATCAAGCTCAGCTGATTCAATCTACTTCTCACCCATTCTGCCTCATCAAGCTGAACATCAAGCAAAACCCTCAAAGATGGTATCTCAACCTCCAATGGCAGGACTGCCTCCATGCCATACACTAGTGAGAATGGATTTGCCCCGGTTGATGTACACACCGTCGTGCGATAACCGTGCAAAGCAAACGGAAACATCTCATGCCAATCCTTATACGTTACCACCATCTTCTGAACAATCTTCTTTATGTTATTGTTGGCCGCTTCAACAGCGCCATTCATCTTGGGTCTGTACGGAGATGAGTTATGATGCTCGATCTTAAACTCCCGACAAAGATCCCTCATCGTCTGATTGTTCAGGTTCGAACCATTATCAGTAATGATCCGTTCAGGAATACCGTATCTGCAAATTATATCCCTCTTGATAAATCTGGCCACCACCTGCTTCGTCACATTGGCGTAAGATGCTGCTTCCACCCACTTGGTGAAGTAATCGATCGCGACTAGGATGAAGCGATGCCCATTAGAAGCAGTAGGCTCAATCTTGCCAATCATATCAATTCTCCACATGGAGAAAGGCCACAGAGAAGCCATAACATTCAGTGGACTGGGTGGCACATGGATCTTATCAGCATAGATCTGGCACTTGTGACACCGCTTGGCGAACTTGAAACAGTCCATTTCCATCGTTAACCAATAATACCCCGCCCGCAACAACTTTCGGGTCATAGCATGCCCACCCGCATGCGTACCAAAAGTTCCTTCATGGACCTCTTCCATGAGTAAATTGGCTTCCTTCTCGTCTACATACCGGAGGAGTACCAAATCGTGGTTCCTTCTATACAGAACGCTGTCGGGATTCAGATAGAAGTTGCCTACTAACCTCCTTAGAGTCTTCTGATCACGACTGGATGCCCCAGCCGGATATTCCTGGTTCTTTAGAAAATTCTGTATGTCGAAATACCAAGGTTTACCGTCAGATGCTTCATCAATTGCAAACACAATGGCCGGCCTATCAAGGCGAGATATGACAATCCTGGGAGCCTCATTCCAGTAGTTGACCTTATACATCGAGGATAATATTGCAAGGGCGTCTGCCATTTGATTCTCCGCCCGGGGTACATGATGAAACTCTACTTTATCAAAGAAAGGTAGCAACCTTCTCGCATAATTCATGTACGGTACCAGATTAGGTTGGCGTGTCTCCCACTCTCCCTTAATCTGATTCACAACCAATGCTGAATCCCCATATACGTCCAAATTCTTGATCCTCAGATCGATAGCCTCCTCCAACCCCATAATACAAGCTTCGTACTCGGCTTTGTTATTCGTCACTGGAAAAGTCAATCTGGCTGTAAACGGGATGTGCGACCCGTGGGGAGTTGTAATGATTGCCCCAATCCCACTACCGTACGAATTGACAGCCCCATCAAAAATCAATTGCCACTGGGAACTCCGCTCAGGACCTTCACCAGGCAATGGCTCATCACAATCTTTAGCCTTCAAGTACATTATGTCCTCATCAGGAAACTCAAACTTCATAGGCTGATAATCCTCAATCGGCTGTTCGTCAAGATATTCGGACAGAACACTTCCCTTAATGGCCTTCTGGGAAACATACTGGATATGTATTTTGTCAATACCATTTGCCATCTAGCAATCCTTCCAAAGAGCGCTTGCTTTTCAAACACATACTTGATCGGATCCATCTTCGATATCATCATGGTTGTATGGTTCAACATATATTGTCTTAGACGTTTGGCAGCCCACGCCAATGCACAACACGTCTTTTCGAGCATAGAGTATCGAGATTCACAATCCGTGAACTTTTTACTCAAGTAGTAAATTGCATGCTCTTTCCGTCTTGTCTCGTCATGTTGACCGAGAACACAACCCATACTGTTCTCAAGAACCGTCAGATACATAATCAGTGGTCGTCCTGCTACTGGGGGTATCAACACCGGAGGTTCCTGCAAGTATTCTTTTATCTTTTCAAATGCCCTTTGGCAATTGTCGTTCTAGACCACCGCTTGATCTTTCTTTAACAGTTTGAAAAATGGTTCACACGTGGTCGTTAGGTGAGAGATGAACCTAGCAATGTAGTTCAATCTCCCTAAGAATCCACGGACTTCTTTTTCTGTTCTCAGTGCTGGCATCTCTTGTATTGCTTTTATTTTTGCAGGATCGACCTCGATTCCTTTCTTGCTCACAATGAACCCCAGTAGCTTCCCGGATCTCACTCCGAAGGTACACTTGTTAAGATTCAGCCTCAGCCTGAACTTCCTCAGCCTCTTGAACAACTTCAGCAGATTAACCAGATGTTCTCCCTCTGTTTGAGACTTGGCAATCATGTCATCGACATACACCTCAATCTCTTTGTGCATCATATCGTGAAAGAGCGTTGTCATAGCCCGCTGGTACGTTGCCCCAGCATTTTTCAAACCAAAGGGCATCACCTTATAACAGAAGGTTCCCCACGGGGTGATAAAGGTCGTTTTTTCCATATCCTCCGGAGCCATTTTGATCTGGTTGTACCCCGAAAATCCATCCATGAAAGAGAATACTGAAAACTGAGTCGTGTTGTCAACTAACACATCAATATGCGGTAGCGGAAAATCATCTTTCAGGCTCGCTTTGTTTAGATCCCTATAATCAACATACATTTGAACCTTGCCATCTTTCTTTGGCACAGGCACGATATTAGCGACCCAAGTGGGATAAGTGGTGACAGCCAGGAACCCAGCATCCCATTGCTTCTGCACTTCTTCCTTTATCTTTACAGCCATGTCAGGACGAGTCCTTCTGAGTTTCTGCTTCACAGGCGGGCAATCTTCCCTCAACGGCAGACGATGAACAACCATATCAATATCCAAACCTGGCATGTCCTCGTAGGACCAAGCAAATATATCACTGTATTCGCGCAGCATCTCAATAAGCTCTTGCTTGATGTCAACCTGCAACGCGGCCCCTATACGGATATTCCTGACGCATTCTTCAGACCCTAAATTGACAATATCAATCTCTTCCTAGTGAGGCAGAATGACTCTCTCCTCTTGCTTCAACAACCGACTCAGCTCTTCTGGTAAGTCACTATCCTCAACAATCTCCTCCTCAGCTTGGAAGATCGGATGCTCGAAGTCTAAACGAGTCATAGGAAGTCTTTGGTCGATGTCATCTGAAAATTCATGAACCCTGCGAGGGAAACGGTTAAGTGCTTCAAAAATGATATACAAGCGAAAGACATAACCACGCTGCCATTTTATTGAAAAATAAAAACAGAAAGAAAAGGATCACAACATTTGAATGTAAAAAATGTCGTCATTTATTGATCATGCAAACATACAGGTAAACAGTTAGGCCCTAAGACGAGATCAACGATGCCCCGGGCAAGGCATGTGATCATACAATGATTGAAAAAATAACGCATTACTGTTTGGTGACTTGGATGACGTCCTGGATGGACCAGTTGCATAGGCTTTGCCCCGGCGTGCTGGGTCGAATCCATGCGTCCATGTCGCAGTCGCTATCCACTTCCTCCGTATCAGACACAGCATTAATCCTTTCGAAGCTAACCCCTCCGGGCGTGAACACCACGGGTCCCTTGTACTTAGGCGCACTCCGTGAGGGAGATGGGCGGTACCCCAAGCCATACCTATCTGGCTTCACTGGGATGTCCAGAACCTGCCCCCACTTCTGAGTCTCTCCTGCTTGTACCAACGCCTTGGCTTCTTTATATGAGGAGACGGCCACCTCTTGCCCTTCAGTCTTCACCGGAGCTTCTTCTTTAACCTTCACCCCTTCGAACGCCTGACACAGCGTTTCATGAATCTCTCCATCTACCTCCACGTATTTGAAGGAAGACAAATGACTGACTAGGATATCCTCTTCGCCACACACCGTCACAATACTCCCCTCAACCATATACTTCAGCTTCTGATGGAGTGTAGAAGTTACTGCCCCAACGACGTGAATCCAAGGTCTCCCGATCAAACAACTATATGCAGGCTGGATGTCCATGATGTAAAACACCGTATCAAACACCTCCGGACCTACCTGGATGGGTAACGTTACTGACCCGAATACCGACCTCCTTGTTCCGTCAAAGGCCCTCACCACCAAATCACTAGGTGTGCACAACAACCCACGGGTATCCAATTTCAACAGGGCTTTCTTTGGTAACACATTCAACGAGGACCCAGTGTCTACCAGCACATGGGATAAAATAGTGCTCCGGCATTCGATAGAGATGTGCAAGGCATTATTGTGATCACGCCCTCTAGGCGTTAGGTCAAAATCCGTGAATCCTAAACCATGCCCAGCATTAACATGTGCCATAACTCCCTCCAGCTGATTAACTGAAATCTCTTGCGGCACGAAAGATGTCTCAAGTACCTTCAACAGGGCATTTCTATGCGCCTCAGAACACAACAACAGCGATAATATGGAGATCTTTGACGGGGTTTGCTGCAGGTGATCTACGATCTTGTAGTCACTTTTGCGAATCAATCTCATGAATTCTTCCAAATCTTTGGTTATCGGTTCTTTCTCCTTACTCCCCGAAGATTCCCCCTCAACAACTTTGTTCTTACCCCTGGCGAGCCTCTCTGCTTCAACCTCAGGTGAAGTGAAAATTCTCCCGCTCCGGGTTATACCACCCGCTCCCACTATGTTGTCTACGGATCCCGCTGGCGGATCATTCAAGTCAATCTTTTCCCCATTGTAATACACCTCAGCACCGTAGCACCACGAGACTGCCTTTGTGCTCTCATAAGGGACTGGTTTAGCCTTGGTAATAGTAATGGTCGGCCTTTTAGATGATGCCGAAATCGTCACTGATTTGAACGGAATGGTGATCGTAGCAACCTCACTTCGCTCTTTTTCAGATTCTGTCTCAACAGACTTCTCTCGCCCCACAGACCTGTCAAACTGCAGGATTCCTTCATCAATCAAACCTTGAACTCCCCTTTTCAACTTCTCACAGCCCCTAGGTTGAACCAAACAGTCAGCACACTCTTCACTGCATCCGGGATAGACACCTCCTTTCAATAAGTACTGCTTTACGTAACTCAAATGGGGTTTTCAGCTTGCTCACTTCCGAAATCCAGTCCAACTCATCATCAATCAGGATTGCATTGGCCCCAGCCCTACCATGCTTGGGCATTGGCTGTTGCGTAATATTGGGACCATCCTTCCCGAAGTTAATAGCCGTACTATCAAGCAAATCCTGTACTTTATGCTTGAAAGCTAGGCAATTTTCAATATTGTGCCCTGGTGCACCCGAATGGAAGTCACAATGCTCATTAATATCATACCCGACTGGTGGCTGGCTGGTTGGTGGCGCTAAGGTCCTCTTTTCGACTAGCTGCAATTTCAACAAAGTTTGAAGGAGTTCTGCATATGATACCGGAGGCACCTCGAATACTCTCCTCGGTCGCGGGTTCTGAAATTTGCGCTGATTATTATTTGGCTGCTGTTGAGCCTGCTGCTGTGGTTGCTGCTGTGGTTGCTGTCTCTGCTGCTGAGAAGGCCCTGGAATGGTTACACTTGCAACCTGCGACTGCTGATGCCAGTTATGACCTCTATTTCTCCGTCGAGCATTGTATACCGCGTTGGTGTCACCCTGCCTTTTACCACCAAACGTCTTCTTATTACCTCCTGCGGAACCGGACTCACCCGCTTGAATTTTACCAATCTTCACTCCGTTTTCAATGCGCTCCCCCATCAAGATCAACTCAGAGAAAATACTCATCGAAAAATTGAGCAACCGGTCATAGTACATTCCAGAGAAAGTTCCTATGAACATATCCATCATTTCGCGCTCCACCATCGGAGGGTGTACCCTAGCAGCCAGATCTCGCCATCTCTGGGAGTATTCCTTAAAGCTCTCGCTAGACTTTTGAGACATGCTCTGCAGCTGGACTCGGTTAGGGGCGAGATCACTATTATATTGATAATGTCGAACAAAAGCCTCTGCCAGCTCTTTCCAACTCCTGATCTGAGTAGGCTCCAAGCTCATGTACCACTCCAGCGATGGCCCTGCCAGGCTATCCTGGAAGAAGTGCATTAGCATCTTTTCATCCTCAGAATACGCGGACATACGCCTGTAAAATGCACGCACATGCACCCTAGGGCATGTATCCCCTTTGTACTTATCAAATGACGGCGCTTTGAATTTCAGCGGGACCCTCAACCCTGGGACCAGCCCCATATTTGACATATCCAGCCCAAGAGCATTCTGGCTGGCTAATCCGTTCACTTTCTCTTCTAGCAATCTCATCCGATGGTTGTCATCCCTAGCTCTTTCATAACCCTCATTCTGACCAGAGAACACATCCTCCTGACGATCCTCCCAGCGAGGTACTGCATCGTATCCAACATAATCTGCATCACGGCCTGGACCCGTTTGGAAGTACCTGGGGTCGTACCTCAGATTGCCCATCTCTTGAGCGTTGTATGCACCAGCTCCATATCCAAGATTACCATAACCATAGTCACCAAACCCAGCCTTGGTGCCAACGATGTTGCCATACCCCATGTTCACACCATTGAAGCCCTGGTTACCATTATTACCATTCATTCCGACATTCTCAACGCCCCCATTAAAACCCTGGTTGACATTACCCATAAATACCCCAGCAGTATCTGCATTGGCATTCATATTACCGGCGTTCCCACCTCCGCCTGCATGACCAGTTTCTCCAGCATTCAAACCGGTTACGGGAATAGCATCAGCACTTTGACGATTCTCAATTCGGGGAGAAGCAGCAATATTTTCACCATGTGGTGTCCCGTTGTTTTCAGCCCGTGCGACTAACGGTTGAACCAGAGTCTGCAGCTGCTCTTGTCCTTTGGCGATGGTCTCCATGGTTTGCATGAGCATGGCCATCCTGTCACGCATTTCTTGCATTTCACTCTGCATGTTGTCCATGATCTTCTTGTGATTAGTTCTGGTAGAGTAACGGTGGACCCGCTTTTCTGCAATCCTGAAAATACCTGGATGTATGGATGAAGAATGATAAGGAACATGGATCACAAACCTGTAATGCAATGTGATTTATGCAAACAACAATGCAAAAATGCTAACGTGCGTGTGTGCATTGGGGATATTTCCCCTCCAATTCCAGTGTCAAGGTAGCAAGACAAGAGAAACCATAAAGACAATATTTAGAAAAACCCTCATGTATTGGAAAAACAGTCTCGTCAAGGCGTTACACAGCTATGTTCCATACAACTGATATGATAAAGGAGGATCCCAACCAACATTCCTGGTGGTGATCTCAACACATAGAATACAAGAGAGAAATCAAGGGCGGGTAAGGTCGCAGAAATCCTCGAACAGCTTCTTCGTCTCTGCGTGATCCGGTCGATAAATCAAGGCTTCTATCAACTGATCCCTTTTCCTGACCGTTCCATGGATGTCTCTGACAAAATCTTCCCAAGCCTTATCCTGGGCACCATCCTCAGGTTTGGGCCTCTTGGTGCCGGCTCTGCGCTGACAATCTTCCAGATTCTTCATGGCATCAATCAGTTTGCGTTCGGCCTCGTATCGACGGCATGCTTCTTCTTCAAGCTCTTCAGTCTTCACTCTAACCTGTTCTCCCAACTGAGCAACCTGTATCTTTAGCTCTTCTTCCCGTTCTTTGTGTTTGGCCATAGTAAGGTCCCAATGCTCTCTGAACTTAGCTAACTTCGTGTAGGCCCTTTCCAGCTCTTGTTTCTTAGTAGCCAATACACTACTAACTGAGTCTACATCTAACTCCAGACGCTTCTTGGTTTCAGTCAACTCCAATAAAGTAGTCTTCATATGTTTCAAAGTTTCGGCCTGTTGCTTGGAAAAATATCCTGTTTCAATCTTTTCATGACGAAGCTGGGCGTTCTCTTTCTCTAAAGCTTCTTTAACCTTTGCTAACTCTTCTTTCTCCGCCATCAGCTGCTTGTATACCTGTATGTCTATAGTGGTGGGCTCTTCCACCGGAGAAGGATACAATGGCTGAACTGCAGGATAAGGCATAAGGAATTTCGTAGCTCGTTCACGAATCCATTCCACATACGGACCAAGAACTCGAGTAGCCCCTTTGCTACATGAAGGCTTCCCTCTCTTATGCAGGTTCTTCCATGCTTTCTCAAGCTTGATCAACATCTCTTCCTCTATTGCCCCAGTGAGATACAGAGATTCCTGTATCTCCTCGGGCTTCGGCGCTTCCTGAGGTGCATACCCGAACTGCCTGATTAATAAGGAAGGGTTGTAATTAACACATCCTCTCCTTCCTATCAAAAGAACATTAGGGAATCCTTCGCATTTATATATGATCTCAACTCCTAACACCTCCTCATTAACCCACACCACCTTCTCAGAAGTCAACCCCATCAAGCGCTCAGGCCATCCTGAAGAATCAATAGAGGTGACGAAAGGCCCTGACTTCGGCATATGACTAGTAAACCACCTGCACAGTAGAGGTACACAGCAAGAGACATTCTCTCCTCGCCGTTTTTCATTTTTGTAGTGAGTAGAATGGTGGATATCTCCCAGCAAAGTAGGAACTGGGTTCTTTGCAGCCAGAATATAGAAAGCATCTGCATCGACAAAATCAGGCTGGTTTGGGAACAATACAATGCCATAAACACACACAGCAAGGATGGCATCAAAAACAACCCAGCCACCCTTCTTAGCATACTCCCGAGCCTTCTCCACCAAAACAACCAACGGAAATCCCCACACATCTCATTTTCTGATCATCTTCCCTGTCAGCTCAAACTCTCTTAAGTACAGAATAGCATAAAGCTTAGCCAGATTAGGCTTAGCGTCCGTGTGGTAGAACGGCATCTGCTCGCGAATCGGTATATCCAAAAGTGCAGAATACTCCTCCAGGGTAGGAGCCAAGACAAAGTCAGGAAATACGAAACACCTGAGCTCAGCATCATAAAACTGCAACAGGGTGTAAATGTCGCTGATCTCATAAGCCGAGGGCTGGTAAACATAAGTCAGGATCCTCCCATATGTCTTCCTGAAATCTCCCATCACCTTCTTCCCAGCAATAGTAATTAACTCTGACAACAGACTGATATCTGGAGACGGGAATCTGTAGGGTAACACTCTCTTCATGGCTTTCATGTCTTGCTAGGAAACAACCACCGGAACTGGGAGGGGAAATATGTACCTGCAATACACACACGTTAGTTGGATGCAAATGGTAATGCAATAATGCAATATGATAAATGATGCAATCAGTGAACACAGGGGCCATGCTGTAGCCTGAAGAGGAACATCTCTGTGATGTCAAGAACAGAAAACCACCACAGTCACCAGAACCTCATGACACTGACTATCATCTGACACCCAAAATACCAATCCCCTGGTAAGAAATCCATCTGAACCTCTGTCTTTGGCGAGAAAACCATCTGATAATAGTATCAACCTCAGACAAGAAATCCATCAGATCCAAACAACACACCTGTTAACGAGCCAAGAAAACCATCTGATAAATACTGAAACACGGTTTCTGGAGACCAGTTTTCCTGCAATAACCCAATCCCTCTCACAGGTATGGACCTAATCCACGGACAAAGGTACGGCATCCTATGCGGTCATCAGCGTCACAGACTTTCATGAGTGACGATACGATTCCCAGAAGGAGTGGCATCATCAAGTCATGAAGAGGCCTCACTTAGCCGACTTCCAAATGATCGGTCCCAAGAGTCGACAATCCTCACGTCTGGACTCCCCTCAGATTCTCAGGATCGGAAAAGAGCACCTCGGAGAGAACCTCGTCTGAGCGCAAATTTCGTAGGGAACGGTGTCTGCTCAGCAAACAGGTTCGTCTACTACTCTCCACAACTATGTCTAGGTGCATACTCAAGCCCAGGTCCGGCTTCTCACTCATAGTAACCTCCCTCTCCCACAACAATAATCATAATAATATAGTGCTGAAAGTAAATGCGGCGGAAAGGTAAAGGTACGGAAAAGTAAAGTGCGGAAAGGTAAAACACATATGTACAACACCTAACAGATAAACACCCAAGTGCTAGGATTGACTCGCGTAGGGGATGGGAAACGGTCCCAGCATAAGGGATGGGAAAAGTCCCTAGATGCTACAAATCCCCAGTAGAGTCGCCAGCTGTCGCTACTGCGAAAATCGGCGCCGGCATGACAGAAGAGTCGCCACCGTGCGTTATTTATCCCCACGGAGGGAAAGGAAACGCTCAAAGTAAACCTCGCAAAAAAACAGGAAAGGTATGGTCATCGCAACCAAAACCTGGATTCGGGAGTCGGTTACGCAAGGGGAAGGTATTAGCACCCCTCACGTCCGTCGTACTCGACGGGATCCACGCTTGTTGTTTATAAGGGAAAGGGTGTGTTTATCTATCTACGCTAGTGGTCAATCTGAAAAGAAAAGAAAAGGACAGGACTCGACAGAACATACGCTGTTCTGGGCCTACGTACTCCCTCGTGCAATGGGAAAGTCAGAGTCAATGTAGTTCGACTACCTACGTCTAGACGGGGGGAAAGGTTGCTCGCCGGGACGTCGCGTCCTGTGCCTACGTTCTTCCACACGGCATGGAAGATCAGAGCAAACGTAGTTCGGGCTACGCACGACACAAGCTGTTCAAGTGTTTTTTATAGGAAAATGCACCTCAACCAAGGGTTTTTTCACAGTCCAGGAGGACAAAATGTTTTGATGTTTGTTCAAATCTTTTGACGGAAGAAATGAATTCATTTTTGTTTTATCCTTTATTAAGTATTTTTTTTTGTTGTTTTGAGAAAGGAAAGAGACACCCTAAAACTATGGTTGAAAAGGGGAATTTACCTAATGTTATCATGCCTGGTTAACCAACCTAATGTCTATCATAACTCCTCCACAGCAGAGAAGTTAGAGCTCCTAAGGGATCATGGCAACAAAACTAAACAGCAAACAGGAATCGCTGCAAAGTAAAGAAATACCGGAAATATGCATGAATGCAATAACCAAACAAGCAAGGCACAAAGGCCACAAACCACAGGGGCAAGGGAGCTCAGCTCTACCAAATACCAACAAGCAAAGCCACTCAATAACAATCAAGCAGAAGGAGGACCACCTCAACTTCTCATGCACACAAGCAGGCTTATTTCTAAGATGCACCTATCTCAGAAATATCTAGATGAACCCCTAAGTCTAATGCAGCACAACACCACACAAGTCAATCAACACAAAGAGAAGGCTAACTAGCCTGGCAAACTCCTATCCAAAAGCAAGAAACTACCCCTGAGCAAGACCCTAAACAACCCTAAAACAAAACCCTAATCTACCTCTGAGCAAAGCCCTAAGAAAAACCCTAATCAAATCTCTAAGCAAAGCCCTAAAGCAAAACTCTACACAAGAGAAATCAATCCCAGTCTTCAAGCTTCAAGACAAGCTTACCAAAGAAAGGGAGTTAAGTAGGCAGACTCATAGTGCCTTCCTCAGGAAAGTACTAGGAGGCTCCTACTTAGGAATCATATCCCATGTGGCTCAACAACTGTGACTGGTTTACATTCCTCCTCAGGAGAAACTAAACTCACATGAAGGCTCCAACATCATTGGATACTTGAGAAATCCTACCTGAACTAAGGGAACTAAGTGAGCAGACCCATAGTGCCTTCCTCAAGAAAATACTAGGGGGCTTCCACTTAGGAATCATATCCCATGTGGCTCAACAACTGTGAGCGGTTTACATTCCTCCTCAGGAGAAACTAAACTCACATGAAGGCTCCAACATCATTGGATACTTGAGAAATCCTACATGAACTAAGGGAACTAAGTGAGCAGACCCATAGTGCCTTCCTCAGGAAAATACCAGGGGGCTTCCACTTAGGAATCATATCCAATGTGGATCAACAGCTGTGAACGGTTTACATTCCTCCTCAGGAGAAACTAAACTCACATGAAGGCTCCAACATCATTGGATACTTAAGAAAGGGATGAGAAGAAAGAATGAAAGACATCCATAGTGCCTTCCTCAGGAAAGTACCATGAATTTCCCTCAGACTTCAAGGTCTCAAACCTCACAGAAAGAGAGCAAGCTCCTAGACTAGGACCTCAATCCATGCATCCTTGCAAGCTCCATCAAGTCTTCATCCAGCCTCCATCTTCAAGAAGAAACCACAGGCCCTCAAACCAAAAGAAACTACCTCTAAAGTTCAACCACAGTTGAACTTCAAAGTCAGAAGCTCTCAAGACTTCTCCTATTCTCAAGCTCAAGCAAAAATAGCAAAACACTCTATAAAAATCTACCAAAAACCTAGGGGAAACCTACATGGCTCTATGATCCCAAGATCAAATCTCAAAGCCTAAGTCAACTTCTAAGGCTACTAAACAATCCCTAACATATGAATGGTCAAGGGTTAACCAGCAAGTTATGAGGTCTCTACTCTCTAACCCTAAAACAACATCAATCAATTCCTAAAAAAATCTATGAAAAATCTATGGGGAGCATACGTTAGTCTAGTACAACATACTAAAAAACTAAAGCAAAATTCAATACCAAGTGAGAGAACTAAAATCAACAAGACAGACACATCACAAATCAACTACTCAATACCAATTAAAATACAAAAATGCAAATAAAAATGAAAACGCATGATCAATTTAATATTTTTGCACCATAAAATCCTAAATTGAATTATGAATCTACAGAAAAAAGAAGGGAATTAATTGGATACTCCTGCCATTTTTTATGACATATTTTCTAACATGAATAAAACAAAGAATATTAAAAAAAGAAATAAAACAAAAGGGGGTGTGGCGATAGCAAAACCCTAGTTGTTATCCAGCATTGGGCCCAAACACGGGGGGTGTGCATAGCAATTGGGGCCTAAGCCCAAACCAAATTCAGCATCCTCACAAACAGGGGGGGGGCAACGAGTAATGAGGGGGTGTCCTTAGCAATCTCAGACTTGGGCTTAACCCAATCCAAAACCTAACCCAACTATTAGCCAACAAAACCAAAATCTCCTCTCACAAACCCGTCTACTGTTCACTACCTCTCCTCAAACCCTAATCGCCATTCCTCCCCTTCTCTGAACCTCTCAAAAACTCTCAAACAATTCTCTGAAACACTAACAAACTCTCACTTTCAACATACCAAATCCCACGAAATTGTTCATTCATCCAAACAAAACTCTCCCCAGTCTCCAATCCAATCAGCTGATCCTAATTGAAAACTCCTTCATCCACAACCCTAACAGAAACAACAAAACCTAATCTACTGAAGGAACAATAACGGATAGATAGCGAAAAGGGCAAACCTGGATTTACACGATGGAAACGATGAAGCTTAAAAGAACCTCAAACGAGCTCGCGGAGATCTTGAAGATTTCTAGAGGATTCTTCGTAGATTCCTAAGGATCAACCAACCGGAAGATATTTGAAGATGCACTGGGTACTTTGAAGGTCTTCGAAGGATGATTGAAGATCTTGGTTGAAGGCGTCGTTGGAGATCCGACGATCTTTGCAGAAGATCGTTATTGAAGCTTAGACCAGTTCATTGGAGACGATACGCGTTGATGTTCTTTGAAGGAAGCGTCGAGGAGATGAATCTTGATGGTGGTCCCTGGTAATTTTCACTTGAAGGTGGATGAAGATCGTAGACGAAGGTCTGGGCGTCGACCTCGATTGTTCTTGGACAGCAAAGCGAAGCTATGAAGAATCTTGCAGGTTCTCTGAGAAAATCTGGGAAAATCTGGTGGATATGTGCTTAGATGAAGTTTCCGGCGAGGTGATGTTTTCCGGCGAAAGGGAGATGAAGGTAGACGATGAAGATCCAAAGGTTTGGATGGATTTCTGGTGAAATCTGCAGATTCCGGCGTCTGGCGGTGGTCCGGTGACGGTTAGGGCTGCCGGCGGTGGGAGGTTAGGGCGTTTGCATGCCCGGCGGTAGGGTGTCCCGGCGAGAAGGAGGTGAAGACAAGTGGCAGGGAGATGGAGTGCATGAAGGCCACGTGGTGTTGTGTGGCAGAGTGTGAGTGATAGTGGAGTTATGAGGTGGCGTCCCCTCAAGCTGAACGCGTGGCCTCCTATATATATGACACCTGGCGCGGACAAAAACGGACAAAAACGGACTAATGGATTTTGGGCCTCCAAAAAAAACTCTTCTGGGCCCACGAAAATGATATTAACAAGACCAAAAATTCTGAAATGAAAATGGATTAAACCCAATTAAACTAATCAAAGACTAAACCTAATTAACTAGTTAACTAAACCTAACTAATACTGAATTAAAACTAACTAAGACTTAAAACTGAAATTAAGACTTAAACGAAAATTAAAAACAGTAATTAAATCTAAATGAAAACAAACCTAATCTAATCCTAATTAAATCTAACAAACTCTAATAAGACCCTAATTAATATCTAAACAAATGACTAAAGTTTATTTAAACCTAAAAAGAAGAATTAACTACTAAATCCATATTAATCACTAAACTAATGATAATAGAGAAAAAACTCTAATAATTCTCTAACAATTCCACTAATCTCTAAAATAATTTCTATTTACAATTTTACTAAATTTCTATTAACTCTCTAATAATTCTATATTAAAACTATATTAATCTATAGAAAAAGCTATCTTAATTTCTATTTAAACCTATAAAAAAAATGTTCTACTAAACTATTATCTAGAAATGACTTAATATCTAAAAAAATTTATTCTAAAATATATTAAAAAACAATTTATAAAATTCTAAAAAAGATTTAAAACTATTAAAAATATTAAAAAATCTATTTAAATTCTAAAAATCTATAAAGCCTATTTAAAAATCTACAAAAGGCTATTTAACCCTAAAAAATGCAAACAGAGGCAAATAACCAACATAAAAGAGAGCGCGAGACCAGATCGAAGCAAAACAGTAGCCCGGGCATCAGAATATCCCAAAAACCACCATGTAAGCTGAAAACACCGAGAAGCGCACAATTTCCCGAAAATAAAATCCTGATTAACTAGACTGGATCTAAAATATCCGGTAGATGAAAACCAAGCTGTAACCCTGACATCCTCTGTCTGTGCACAAGTGTCATGCATCTGATATGCGAATACGAATTTAAACCACGAACCAGATAAGAGAACCGGTTGGTCAAATTTTTAGGGTGCAACACCCTTTTCCATGTGGGGTATTGATATGATCGGCAAGATTGAGCCGACCGCATCCAACGGGCGTCACTTCATCTTAGTGGCAATTGATTATTTCACTAAGTGGGTTGAAGCAGCTTCCTATGCCAATGTTACCAGACAAGTCGTAGCCCGGTTTATCAAGAAGGACATCATATGTCGTTATGGAGTGCCTGCGAGAATCATTACTAATAATGGTTCAAATTTGAATAATAAGATGATGAAGTAACTGTACCAGAGTTTCTAGATTGAGCACCACAACTCTTCTCCCTATCGTCCAAAGATGAATGACATTGTTGAAGCGGCCAATAAGAATGTAAAGAAGATCGTGCAGAAGATGGTTGTGACCTACAAAGATTGGCACAAGATGTTTCCCTTTGCGTTGCACAGATATCGTACCTCAGTACGTACTTCAACTAGGGTAACCCCTTTCTCTCTAGTGTATGGTATGGAAGTTATCCTACCATTGGATGTCGAGATTCCTTCTTTGAGAGTTCTGGTTGACATCAAGCTTGATGAGGCAGAATGGGTGAGGAACAGATTGAATCAGCTCAGCCTGATGGACGAGAAGAGGCTAACATCCATTGCTTATGGCCGGTTGTATCAAAGTAGAATGAAAAAAGCTTTTGATAAGAAGGTGCGCCCTCGGAGCTTTCAGGCAGGTGAGTTAGTGTTGAAGAAGATTCTACCTCCACAGACAGATCACAGGGGAAAATGGACTCCCAACTACGAAGGTCCATATGTCGTAAGGAAAGTTTTCTCAGGAGGAGCTTTACTATTGTCAACCATGGATGGTGAAGATTTCACATCCCCTATGAACGCATACGCAGTTAAAAAATACTTTGCTTAAAGAGACCCGCTGGGAAGAAAAAGAATATCTAGGAAAAAATGGGGCATCCCGGCGAACCATAAAAAGAATGGGTTCGGGAAAAAATTAGGGATAAAAATAAAAAGACGTAAGCCCACAAAGTTGAAAACCTGAAAAGTCGACTTTGGCAAAAATGGGTATCTCGGTGAATCGAAAACCCGCGAGGGCGATTCAGGCAAAAGTTAGGGATTTGAAAAGCAAATGATTGTGGTCTGTGTGTTGATCTTCAGAGCATAGTGGATTATGGGAGGACCCGAGGGCCATTCGTTCAAATCAGTCTCTCCAGAGGGCGAAGCATCGGAAAAGCATCGAGGTCATGTGAGTCATAGATGAATCGACACATGGTGGTTGTCTGTACCATATTGCCGACATTTTGTATATCTTTGTGCATTTCTGTAAATTTTTGCGCAGTTTTCTCTTTTCAGAAGTTGCATCTGTTGTAAAATCTGCCTATTTACAGACCACTTATCAATGAAGTATATACTATTCAGTAAATTGTTGTTCTTGCTTTAGCTTTTACTGTTTTGTTTGCAAAAAACGCCTGATATTTTTGATAAAAATTTGCATACATAAACTTGTGGGCTTCGCTGATAATCATTAAAATTTTGATTTGCTTGAACAACGTCACGGATGATGACCGAGATAGTTACCGTTGTGCAGAATATCTTATTTGTTTGTTCAATTGCAGGTTGAGCGTGTACACCTATCCCCAGCAGATCGAATGTATGGGTCGAGATTGAAGTTCTCCACTCGATAAATTTGGGATTATCCCCAGAAGTGAAGTGGATTCAGAGTTCCGGTTCCCCACAGAGTCTAAGTCTTTGACTCCTTTCCCCTTAGAGTCTAGGTCGGTGACTCATTCCCCAAGTAGAGGTCGATGTTGATTCCCTCATTGAGTAATCCCCAGCGGAGTTGCTGGAGTGGATTGTTTGTCATCCTCAGGAGAGAGAGTTTGGGATGGTTTCCTAGTAAATCTTATTTGTTTATCCCTAGCAATTTGGATCTAATCTCCAACAGGGTGGAATCTACGGCAGAGTAGAGGTATTCCCCAGTAGTTTGCTTTGTATCCTAGAAGAATTTCAGTGTTTTAGGAGGCCATCCAGGGCTGATTTCCCTAGTAGAGTTGAGATGATCTCAGCAGTTGGATGCCTTTTCCCAGCCGAGTCTTTTGTTCCCCAGAAGAGTCGTATTCTAGTAGGCCATTCAGGGCGCTTTCCTCAATAGAATTTGAGTTGATCCCCAGCGGAGTGGATTTTTCGTTCTCGTCAGAACAATATTACCCAGAAGTTCTTTTCCAGGAGGCCAGCATAAGTCCAATCGTATTTGGAATATCCTATCTTTCCCCTGAAGGGTTGCTTTCATCTCTTCAGCATTTATTTTGCTAGAGTGATTCCTTTGCATTTGCATTGTGCATAGCATCCTCCCAAACGCGTAGCATTTCCATCTCGCATGGAGCATTACGCCATTCTCAAACATATGCATTTGAAACATAAGCTAGGTTATTACCTTTTTGTTTCCAGTAGACAACGGTGTATTTCTTAAAGCCCGTATGATATCTAGACCCCAGCAAGCATATTGGTGTTTTTCTTGAGCCTGTGTGGTATCCAGCCCCCAGCAAAATCTTTGATGGATGTGTCCATCTTATTTCCCCAACAGCGTTCACTTATTCAAGTTTGCTCACCCAACGGTACTTTTCTTACAGATTATGAATCGATAGATTCTGTTCTCAACTTCGTGTTGAGCCGGCCTTCAAGTTCGATGCTCGCTTTTATTTAGCCAATGCCGGTTGGTTAGCAGATGTTCTCAACTTCGTGTTGAGCCGGCCTTTGGGTGTGATGCTCACTTTTATTTAGCGAATTCCTGTTGGTTAGTAGATGTTCTCAACTTCGTGTTGAGCCGACCTTCAGGTTCAATGCTCGCTTTTATTTAGCGAATGCCTGCTGGTTAGCAGATGTTATCAACTTCGTGTTGAGCCGGCCTTCGGGTTCAACGCTCTCTTTTATTTAGCGAATGCCTACTGGTTAGCAGATGTTCTCAACTTCGTGTTGAGCCGGTCTTCGGGTTTGATGCTTGCTTTTATTTAGCGGATGCCTGCTATTAGCAGATGTTCTGAACTTCGTGTTGAGCCGACCTTCGGGTTTGATGCTCTCTTTTATTTAGCAAATGCCTGCTGGTTAGCAGATGTTCTCGACTTCGTGTTGAGCCGGCCTTCGGGTTCGATGCTGGCTTTTATTTAGCGAATGCCTGCTGGTTAGCAGATGTTCTCAACTTCGTATTGAGTCGGCCTTCAGGTTTGATGCTTGTTTTATTTAACAGATGCCTGATGGTGAAATCAGATGTTCTTACCGAATTGTGTGTTAGCAGATGTTTCTTCTGGCTACGTGTCGATGTTTTCTAATTGATAATGAGTTAGCTCATGGTCTTTGCAACTATCAGATACAGTTTCTCCGGTGATTCTATTTCCACTTCCGTAGACAGTTCTACAGTTCTCTTTTGCGGTTGGTAAATTTTTGGGTTCTTTTGGTATTCAACCGTCTTTCACCTTGAATGTTTGAAACCCGTTCGCTTTTCATCCCTTCAGGTCAAAGTCGTTTGAAGAAGGGCAGCTGTTGTACCCCAAAATTTGACCAACCGTTTCTTGTACTTGGCTTATGTTTTCATTTCATTTTCGCATTTCCGCATGTCATAGCATTTGTTCGTGAGGCAGGGGATCAAGGTAGTTATGTGGCTCAGAGCTCTCTTTTAGTGCAAGAGTCCAAACAGTGAGCATCAGAGGCATTTATTTTAGTGCATTTATTTTGCCCAGCGATCGAGCAGTCGAATTTATTTTATTTTGTAGGATACTTTTTAGCTTCGGAGGCAACACTCAAGCTATCTCAAGCATTCTCATAGTTATGATATTCAAGGGCAAGTTTCAGAGGCTTAACGGGGCTCAAAACGGGAGAAAACGAACGAATGTGCAGATTTCCCTCCAGAAGGCGCCAAAATTCAAATTTATGAGTGGTTAATCAATTAACCAATATTGTTAACCGGTTAACCAAAGCAAAATCATAACAAATTCAAATTTTCAAAGGCGTTAACCGATTAACCAAAATGGTTAACCGGTTCACCAAGGCCAATTTTGCCTCTGCACGTGAGTTTTCAAAGTCAGCCACCCTTGAAGTCCATTTTGATCACTTGTGAATTTGATTTTACACTAGAAGAAGGATCTAGAACCACTTTGAATTTTGATTATTTTTCAAAATTAATTCAAATTTCCTCCAATTTTCCATTCCTAATCCCATTCCAATTTTCATAACCACACTCCAAACC
This sequence comes from Lathyrus sativus, assembly GCA_963859935.3. Lineage (NCBI taxonomy): Eukaryota > Viridiplantae > Streptophyta > Magnoliopsida > Fabales > Fabaceae > Lathyrus > Lathyrus sativus. The sequence continues at coordinate 161,624,465 of OZ012741.1, forward strand.
ACATTCTACTCCTAACCTAGAGCATATTTAAGTGAATTTGCTCCAAACCTCAAAAAGAATAATCCTCACAGTTTCATTTCATTTTCAGAATTCACTCTCACTCTTGAATTTTCTCTCCATTTTTTCTCTCCAAAACCTCCATTAGAGCTCTCACTTGAGTTCTTTGATTCTTCATTGGAATCATAGAATTCTAGATCTAAACCTTCATCCTTCATCTTCATTATCTTCAATTCACCATTCAATTTTCGTGTGGATTTGGATCTGAATTTGGAAGTTATTTTGGAAGTGCTTATTTGGATCGTTTTTTCTTAATTTTGCTTGATCTTCATTTCTACAACAAGAAAGCTCTTGGATATTGAAGAATCTCTGGGTTTCTTGCTTGGATCTACTCATTTCAAGTGAATCAATACTTACCAAAGAAAATCTCCGCTCTGTAGGTTGGCAATTCTAGATCCGATTCTGTTTTGAGCTTATTTGGCTAATCACAATGTAGATCTATGGCTTTTGATGCATTTTGATCTATTTTGTTGATTTTGATTTGTGATTTCAATGCTCGAATGTGTTTACATGTTGTTTGATTGATTTTTGGTGTTAAATTCGTGCATAATTGATTACATGATCGTTTGGATTATTGCATTTGATTAATTGCTGAAAGTACTTTTGAGTTGCTGATTTTCTGCTTCTGGTGCAGTATTAATCGGTTAACCAGTTGCAGTACAAACTGGTTAATCGGTTAACTAGTGCGAATTGTCAAAGTTTTTTAATGGTTAATCGGTTAACCAATAGTGTTAACCGATTAACATTGAACCATAATGATATGTTTGAATCTTCATGGATTGATATGATGCATTTGGAGTGAGTTGTTTTGGATATGTGTCGCTGTTCTTGGTTGTTTAATCTTGATTCTTCGACACCTAATGTTAAGTTTCCACTTGAATGTATACTTTGTGGATGTTATTCAAGTGATGAGTGTTTGTTTTCTTTGCAGTAGGAATATATATATTTCATGAATATGAGCATGTGAGTATGGTTTCTTAATAATCTTGTAGTTAGTGGAAATGTTGAGTTTTGTGTTGGATAAAGTCAACTTAGATTTCAATTTTTTTTTAATTCTTTGTCATAGAACTGAATTTTATTTATTTTCTTAACTATTACTATTATTAACTTAAGAGAAATTAATTTATTTGGGTAATTACAATGTTGATATTTTAGGCCCAATCACCAAATGTACCTCCATATTTATTTGTCTACCTTTATTGCTAATTTCATCATTTTGATTAATTTTAATTAATAGTTAATTATTTAGTTAGATTTTTAATTGATTAGTTAATCATATTTTTTAATTAAATATTGAATTGTTAAGTGCTTGCTAGTCAAATGTGTTACGAATTAGGAGCGTAAACTTAATTTTTTTTTGCTTTTGAAATCCGTAAGGACGCATAAACTTTGTGGACCAATTGTGTATAGAGGGATCTTCGTATGAATCCATTATAAATGGGCTCAACACGGTTTTAAATTTGGTTACCTTTGATTTTGATTGATTTTCGGTCCCATAGTTTATTTTTTTACAACGAGTACTCATTTAGTTTGGTTCGATTTAATTGCTTTATTTCATCTCTATTTGAACAAATGTACCCCTCTCCCATAAAATGTAATAATTTTAATCGCTTTTACCTTAATTATGTTTTATGCTTCAAAATAATTTTCAAAATAAATTCTCGATTAGTCGAGCCATTTTCTACCCTTGTAAGTCGAGTGCTTTCAAAGCCTCACCATCAACCTTTGATCACCATACACAACATTTAAAGCTTACTCCTGGGCATTCTTACAGTGAGGCCTATTTGATCAATTACTTCTAGTTGGTCATTTAGAAGACTAGCCCACTTTGCTAGTATACACGTTAAAAACTCTAAATTCAAACCTTGATTATCAAGAATTTTTTTCAAATAAAACTAAAATACTTAATAACTACTCAAATACAATTTCAATAAAAGATGAAAAAGAGAGAGCTCCAAGTCTTTGGTTCACTCTCCCAATTGTTTGGGTCCGAGAAGTCTTTCTTAAGCTCGAACAATTGTCTTCTAAAAATAATAAACAAATTTAAATCTATTTTCCTAAACACTTAGATGAAAAACAGAGAGCTCCAAGTCTTTGGTTCACTCTCCCGATTACTTGGGTCAGAGAAGTCTTTCTTAAGCTTCGAGTAATCTTCATCCGATTAATTCACTATAAGTATATCAAACATCTTTCACAATATTAGATGAGAAAAGAAGAGAGCTCCAAGTCTTTGGTTCACTCTTCCGATTAGTTAAGGTCCGAGAAGTCTTTCTTAAGCTTTGAGTAATCCTCCTCCGTTAAAATACTTTAACCACATCTCATCGTTCAAAGTCTTCCAAACACAACCACTCTTTAGGATGAAAAAGAGAGAGCTCTAACTCTTTGGTTCACTCTCTCGATTACTTAGGTCCGAGAAGTCTTTCTTAAGCTTCAAGTAATCGTCATCCGATCCACTTACTCAAACCGTACCCATTTCCTTTCTTTCTAGATGAAAAAGATAGAGCTCCAAGTCTTTGGTTCACTCTCCCGTTTACTTGGGTCCGAGAAGTCTTTCTTATGCTTCAAGTAATCGTCATCCGATTTATCTACTCGAATCCCATCATATCCTTTCCTTCACCATTAAGGATGAAAAAGAGAGAGAGTCAAGCCTTTGACTCACTTTTTCGATTACTTGGGCCCAAGAAGCCTTTCTTAAGCTTCGAGTAATTGGCATCCGATCAACTTACTCGAACCACATCCATATTCTTTCCTTCACCATTAAGGATGAAAAAGAGAGAGAGTCAAGCCTTTGACTCGCTTTCCCGATTAATTGAACCTGAGAAGCCTTTCTTAAGCTTCGAGTAATCGTCATCTGGCTATCTTACTCGAACCATATCCATTCCTTTACCATTAAGGATGAAAAAGAGAGAGAGAGTCAAGCCTTTGACCTGCTTTCCCGATTACATGAGCCCGAGAAGCCTTTCTTAAGCTTCGAGTAATCGTCATCCGACTATCTTACTCGAACCATATCCTTTCCTTTACCATTAAAGGTGAAAAAGAGAGAGAGTCAAGCTTTTGATTCGCTTTCCCGATTACTTGGGTCCGAGAAGCCTTTCTTAAGCTTCAGGTAATCGTCACCTCTAGCTAAAACATCTAATACATTAAACCTCGTTTCCTCACCCCCGTGCGATCGAAACCCTAAAACATATTCAAACCTATTAAAATGTATTCTTTTTTCTAAAAACATAAACATCAACTCATAAATTCAACTTCTCGCCGCTGTGCGAACCGTTAAATGTTTTTTTCATAAACTTGAGATATGGTGTCTTGAGAACGACGCAAAATATTGCTTCGTCCGTAACCTACTTGAGTCGATATAAGTGGCGTGTTCCCCATGATTGTTGATATATGGAAATCCATTCAAAGTTGTGTAAGCGTCCTCTCCTCACTAGTTTAGATAAAGCAATATTTTCTGTCGAATACGACCTGTAACTGCTTCTGGTTGGTTGCATTTTGTGGCAAAACATTAGAGTGTCTATGGATGTCATGACTGATGTTATAACATGCACTATGCAGGGTAAGTAGAGTCAGCTAACAGTAAGTTGAGTTGGATGTCATGTTGAATGTCATGACACTGATCGTATGGCATCAGGCGCGCAGGATTAGTTTTCTGGTATTTAGGTTGAGGAAGCTCAGGATAGAATTCAGGAAACTTTGTGGAAGCTCAGGATAGAATTCAGGAAACTTTGTGGAAGCTCAAGCTGGAAGTCAGGAAACATTTTAGAAGCCCTGGCGAAATAAAATGTCTCTGACCTAACAGGTAAGTGCAGATTCTTGAAGAAAGGGTTGGGTAAACCTAAATTCTGCACAAAGGCCCAAAGAATATCTGCTATAAATAATAAGAGGATGAACCTAAATTTGAAACACAACTAGCAGAGATATTAAAGGGTGTAATTTGTGAGTGAAGAGGTTTCTCTTCACGTGTGTCTAGGAATCTTAGGATTCCTTATGTGCCAAGCAATTGTATGTTGTATAATTGCTTTGGTTATTGTGTATGAACATGTGTGTTCATTGTCTCACTTAAAGCTGTTAAGAAAGAGTGTGTGTTTCTTGATCAAAGCTGTGAAGCAAGATCAAGGTGTGTTTTGGAGTGAGTCTCCATAACTGTTTTGTAATTGTGTATTTGTATCACTGTGGTGTGATTGAGGGGGAGTGAGTGGGTAAACTATGATCTAGAGGTCTCTAGGTTGAAGTGTCATTGGGTAGGTTTTAAGTGAGGAGTGCAAACTGGGTTGTTTGACTCTGAATTAATTCTGATAATAGTGAATTTTCTCCCTGGCTTGGTAGCCCCCAGATGTAAGTGTTGTTGACACTGAACTGGGTGAACAATTACTGTGTTATTTATTGCTTTCCTTTATAGCTTTGTTATTATTCCAATAGTATGTGTTATAGTGGATGTTATAACATCCGTGATAACATTCATCATGTGCTTGCTAGAATTTCAATTGGCATCAGAGCAGGCTCCCTGCCTGTTTATTCTGGGTGAGATCTAGGGAAGATAAATTTTGGTACTATATAAAGACATAGGATTCACTAATAGACCACCAATTCTGGAAGGCTCTAATTATGACTATTGGAAACCTAAGATGATTGTCTTCTTAAAGTCTTTAGACAGCAAGGCATGGAGAGCTGCAAACTCTGGCTGGGAACATCCAGTGAAGACTGACAAGGATGGAGTATCTATGTTAATTCCTGAAGAGGAATGGAACAAAGAGCAAGAGGCTCTGGCTCTTGGGAACTCTAAGTCATTGAATGCACTCCTCAATGGTATAGACAAAAAATCTTCAGACTGGTACACCATTGTGAACTGGCTAAGGAGGTTTGGGACACCCGAAAAATAACTCATGAGGGAACCTCTAATGTCAAAATGTCAAGACTTCAAATGCTGACCACCAAGTTTGAATGTTTGAGAATGAAGGAAGATGAGACTATTCATGAATACTATATGAATATTCTTGAAATTGCAAACACCTCAGGAGCTTTGGGAGAAAAGATGTCTGAAGAAAAGCTTGTGAGAAAATTCTCAGGTTTTTACCTAAAAGGTTTGCCATGAAGGTCACTGCAATTGAAGAAGTCCAAGACATATGCAACATGAAGGTGGATGAACTCATAGGTTCACTCCAAACATTTGAGATGGGCATGTTTGATCAGGATGTGGAGAAAAAGAACAAAAGCATAGCTCTTGTTTCAAACACTGCAGATGATTCAGAAGAAGAAGGTGGTGGAAATGAGGATAATTTGTCAGAAGCAATAGCCTTTCTTGGAAGACAATTCAAAAAATGTTCAAAAGTTTTGATCATAAGTCTAAACCATACACCAAGAATAGCTCTTCTGAAAGCAATAGAAGGGATAAGCCTGAAGAAGATTTCAGCCAAAGCAAAGGAGTTCAATGTCATGAATGTGAAGGGTATGGACATATTAGAGCTAAATGTCCTACATATCTCAAGAAGCAGAAGAAGGGCCTAGCAGTCACTTGGTCTGATGGAGATTCTAATAGTGGATCAGAAGAAGAGTCTACCAAACATGCCACTGCTCTTAACAGTGTGTGTATATCTGATGATGACTCAAGTGAAGATGAGTTGACCTTTGATGAGCTTGCAACCTCATATCAAAAGCTTCACATCATAAGTACAAAATTATATCAACAAGGAGATCAATAGAAGAAGCTCATAATAGGATTAGAGGCTGAGAAGATAGAGCAGCTAGCAACAATAGACTTACTCAGAAGTGAGGTCAATGTGTTGGAATCTAAACTGGAGCAGATGACAAAATCCATAAGGATGCTAAACCCTGGGACTGACACTCTAGAAGAAATTCTTCAGAGTGGTCAGACATCGAGAAATAGGTCTGGACTGAGATTTGTTGGTAAATAGAATCCCATCTTAAAGTTGAAGAGGCCAAAACCTGAAACTCAAAAGTCAAAGGGGATGTCACAACCAATGTCACAACATTAGAGAAACGAAAACTGGAACCAAGTCAAGAGTAAATTTCAAAAGTATAGGTGTTACCACTGTGGGAAACTTGGACATATTAAATCTGTTTGTTTCTGGCTACATGGATTTCCTAGTCATCCTCATCAAGGCAAATCCAAACAGGGTGCTCCTGTGAAGAAGCAACATCATGCTAAACCCAAGAAGGATGCTCCTATCAAGAAAAGACAATGGGTTGCTAAGAATGTGGCTCTAGTAGCTCACACTTCTCTGAGGATTCCTACCAAAGAAGGTTGGTATTTTGATAGTGGCTGCTCTAGGCAAATGACTGAGATAGAGAACCTTGTGGTGAACATCAGACCTCATTCCTCAAGTCATGTAACTTTTGGAGATGGTGCTAGAGGAGAAATCAAAGGAGTTGGAGAACTAGATTATCCTGGTGTTTCAAAACTAGATGATGTCATGTTGGTTAAAGGTCTGACTGTTAATCTTATCAGTATCAGTCAGCTCTGTGACCAAAGTCTTAGTGTCACATTTACTAAGGATAAATGTGTTTCACCAATGAAGAAGGTGAGGAAGTCATGAGGGGATCTAGATCCAAGACCAACTGTTACTTATGGGAGCCCAGAAGTAGCCTAACTGTCTTGATCAATGAAGAAAAGAAGGATCAAATGTGGGTGGAGAAAGGTAGACATCCTCAAAGGATAAATAAGACCATATTCAAGGAAGAAGTAAGAGGAACTTCAAGGCTAACTCCATATTATAGAACCAAAAAATATCAGGCTGATAGGAAAACCAATATAGCATATTCAAAGAAGGGACATCACAGAAATCTATACCTAGTATATTGGAAGTTGATGGAGTCCATGAAAGATGGCCAGCATAAAGAAAGCAATGTCACTCAGAAGGTTATGACATTATATTGTGACATTCAAAGTAACATCTACATGAACTCAGTTCTGTCTAACATAACCAGGAATAGTGGTAACGAGGATCAGTTTGGAAAGGTTAATGTGGAGTTTGAGGACTCTGAGATACCAAGGGCTAACACTTTCACAGGGGATTACGAAACTACTCTAAGAGAAATGAAAGATGCAATTTGGGAAGGTGGTGTAATAAGAGATTATAGCAACTAATAGGGAGTTATAATTTGAAAATTAATCAGTTTCTGATTGGTCAAAATATCAAGCTCCCTCCTTTGTTACAAGCAAACCCTTCTAGCCCCCTTACAATATCAGATTGGGTCTGTGAGTGCACATACCAATTAGTTTCATTGCATACCTCATTCAACCACCACAGAAAAACCTCCCTTATACAGCCAAAGTCACCAACAATGTCTCAAAAAATTCCCATCCCTACCAAGCATGACTGTGATCAAAACAAGAGCATCTCCCTGGAGGATATCCTTGATGTCATTCCTCTAAGCATGGCCTTTGGAAGAGATAGTGAAGCCCAAACTTCAGCTTATTTATATGCAGACCAAGAAGGTAAGAATTATGAATCTTTCATGGACAACTATAATGGAATGGTGAACTCTACCTATGATGACAGGTCTGTCAATGAACTAGTTTCCAAAAATCCTCCATGAAGGGCATAATGTACATGGAATCACCATTCCTATGTCTAGGGTTGATCTATCCCCAATCCCTAATGGGAATCATGAGGATAAGTCTGAGTTTTCCTATGGTAAGACTAACCCTAACACAAAGACTCTTGAAAATCTTGCTAGCTATGGGGTACAAGAGGAAGGTCAGGATGACGGCCAAAATAATGGTGAAACCAAGAGCACTTCCAAGGAGGAAGAAATGAATGAAGCTCCTAGAAATGGTGAACATGTTATAGATGTGTCATCAGATGATGAACTCATTAAGAATGTTGCTCCTGGGATAGGCAGGAAACTAGTGACCAAGAAAAGAAAAGTTGTACTTGAAGAAAATCCTTCCAAAAGTCAGAGTAAAAGGACTTCTGATGGCCCCTCCAAATTTTGGAGCAACGTATCAGCTGCATCCAAGAATAGGAAAGGTATTGATAGTAACACTGAGTCTGATAGTGATGTACCTATGCCAACTGCACCTCTGGACAACATCTCCTTCCATTTCATTCACAGTGTAACCAAACAGAGGTATGTCTATCAAAGGAGAATAATCCTTGAGAGAGAATTGGGGAAGGATGCCTTGGATATCAAGGAGGTAATGGAACTCATCAACAAGGCTGGACTGCTTAAGACAGTCTCTGGATTTTCCAAATGCTACGAAGGTCTGGTAAAGGAGTTCATTGGAAACATACCTGACCCAATCTCAATTAGAAATAGCAAGGAGTTCATGAAGGTGTTTGTCAGAGGAAAGTGCGTGCATTTCTCTCCTGCTATGATCAACAGGTATCTAGGGCGAGAAATGATGGTGAGACTGAATTGGTTGCTTCAAACAACCAGGTTGGCAAGATCATCACTGCTAATCAAGTCAAAACATGGCCATCCAAAGGGAAGCTGTCTGCAACACTGCTCAACGCAAATTATGCCATTCTTCATAGAATTGGAGCTACAAATTGGCTGCCTACCAACCATACATCCTCCATTGCTGTTGGACTGGGCAAGATCATTCATGCCATAGGTGAAGATTCTGAGAAGAATGTCTCAATTGGTACTAATGATATTGGTTCCAGTTCATCCTCTGAGGAGGAAAAGTGTTGAGATGATAGACTGCAGTGGAGCTCAGGCTGCTGGTTGTTGAGCTGATTATGTATGCTGCTGCTAAGTTTTCTTTTCTTGCTTTGTGACAGCATAACACTTTGTGATGCTCTCCGTAAGCAGTTTTTGTTGTAATGACCCCAAACATATGTAATGTTACACCTTATGATCTATACTACTTAATTAGTTTGATCTTAATTTGTGGCTAAAAAGGGGGAGAGAGTGTTAGGTAAACAGCAGGTAGCAATAGCATCAGGGTGGTTATGTATGCATCGAAAAGCAGGTGGAAGATTCTTGTGTGAATTGCTGCTACAAGTATGTTGCAGGTGTGAATTGTTGCTACAAGTATGTTGCAAGTGTGGTACAGGTGTTGCTACAAATGTGCATGGTTAAAGAACCAATCTTGCTGTTGTGCAAGTGTGATAACAGCTGATGTTGTTAGTAATTTCTGCGAGCTCCTAGCTGATGCTTAGGAGTGTATGTGTGTGTCTGCAAGATATTAAGTAGAATGTGAGTATTGTGCATCTCTTCAGGGGGAGTAGCACATGAGTGTGTGACTTCAGGATGTTATCCTGAATGTCATGACATCCAGGATGATATAGTGACAGAGTGTTTTAGCCAAATATTTGCCAAAGGGGGAATTTGTAAGTGCTTCTGGTTGGCTGCATTTTATGACACACGCTATACAGGGTAAGTAGAGTCAGCTAACAGTAAGTTGAGTTGGATGTCATGCTGAATGTCACGACACTGATCGTATGACATCAGGCGCGCAAGATTAGTTTTCTGGTATTTAGGTTGAGGAACGTCAGGCTAGAATTCAGGAAACTTTGTGGAAGCTCAAGCTAAAAGTCAGGAAACATTTTAGAAGCTCTGGAGAAATAAAACGTCTCCGACCTAATAGTTAAGTGCATATTCTTGAAGAAAGGGTTGAGTAAACCTAAATTCTGCACAAAGGCCCAAAGAATATCTGCTATAAATAATAAGAGGATGAACCTAAATTGGGAACACAGCTAGCATAGATATTAAAGGGTGTAATTTGTGAGTGAAGATGTTTCTCTTCACGTGTGTCTAGGAATCTTCCTTGTGTGCCAAGCAATTGTATGTTGTATAATTGCTTTAGTTATTGTGTATGAACAGGTGTGTTCATTGTCTCACTCAAAGTTGTTAAGCAAGAGTGTGTGTTTCTTGATCAAAGCTGTGAAGCAAGATCAAGATGTGTTTTGGAGTGAGTCTCCATAACTGTTGTGTAATTGTGTATTTGTATCACTGTGGTGTGATTGAGGGGGAGTGAGTGGGTAAACTCTGATCTAGAGGTCTCTAGGTTGAAGTGTCATTGGGTAGGTTTTAAGTGAGGAGTGCAAACTGGGTTGTTTGACTCTGAATTAATTCTGCTAATAGTGAATTTCCTCCCTGGCTTGGTAGCCTCTAGATGTAAGTGTTGTTGACACTGAACTGGGTGAACAATTACTGTGTTATTTATTGCTTTCCTTTATAGCTTTGTTATTATTCCAATAGTATGTGTTGTAGTGGATGTTATAACATCCGTGATAACATCCATCGTGTGCTTGCCAGAATTTCACCACTAAATATCTTCCGTTAAGCCAAACCGGCAATCGTAGGCCAAACTACGACTGCTCTGATTCTTCATTCTCTTTTAAATGTAATATACGTAGGCACGAAGATCTCTATCCTTGACGAGCACACTAACAACTAACTTACCCTTTCTCTCGCCCTAGTGCGATCGAGACTTTTGTATCCGTAGTCCGAACTACGGACGCTCTGATTTCTCGTCTGTTAACGAGAATACGTAGGCATAGGATTATGAGACCCTAGCAAGCAACCTCTTTCTTTTTCTATCTAAACCTTTACCCATAGTTGTCCGAATTATGGACGCTCTGATTTCTTGTCTGTTAACGAGAATACGTAGGCACAAGATTGCGATGATCTTGGCAAGCACATTTCCCTAAAATTCCACATTTCCGCAATTCCTTCCTTTACCCATAGTCCCATGAACTACAAATGCTTTGATTCTTCACTTTTTTAGAAGTGAAAATACGTAGGCACAAGGGCCCCAATCTTTGGCGAGCACTCTTTTCTAAAAACCACCCCTTTCTCCTTAGCATTTTAAACTCTTTTACATTACCTTTTTTTTTATATATATATATATATATATTACCTTTTATCTTGGATGAATACAAATAAACTAGACTAACATTTCTTACAAATTGAATCAAGAGGATCCCGTTGAGTACAACGGACGTGAGGGGTGCTAATACCTTCCCCTCATGTAACCGACTCCCGAACCTAGAACTTGGTTGCGATGAACATGTTCTTTCCCTAAAGGTTTTATCGATATTTTCCTTTCCCTCTTTGGGATAAATAAATTTCGGTGGCGACTCTGTGTTTTCCGCGACCATTCGCGAAGGATCGTGCTTTTTTTTAGGTATGACAGTTGGCGACTCTGCTGGGATTATGCATAGCCCTATGCAAGAGAGAGTCAAGCCTAACTTGACCTGGTTCGTAAGTGTTAGTTTCGTTTATTTATGTTCTTCTTATGTTGTTTATTGTTTTCTTATCTATTTATTTACTTGTTAATTTTTATTATATATCCTATATGTATTTCTTATGATTGTTGGGTTTCTTTGATATGATCATTCTGTGAGATGGCTCTACGCCCGAGTCTGAGAAAAATTTAGGATTAGAATGGTGGTCATGTAGTGGAATCCCTCGAGAAACCTTTCTTGTTGGAAGGATAGGAGAACCCCACTTAGAGTTGATTCCCTTGGGAATGTTATTGTCATGGTGAGCCTTTGCCATGACAGTAATGTTTTTGTGTTGGAATCTATAACTCTAAGGACCTTTTACCCTTTTCCATGGTGGTTGGTAGTGTTAGCTCATGAGGGTCACTTCTTGTTGGGTTGATTACGAACGCCCCAATCAGATGAGATCCCTTGAACGTATCATTATTCTGACAATGATATTTTCAACCCCGATCTATGACTCTGAGGTCCCTTTAAGAAACCTTGGACTCGATGGTTGTGTAGTGAAGACTCGCGAGAAGCCTTTCTCTTAGGACAACACGAGAACCTCACCTAGAGGAGATCCTTCGAGGGTATTATTGTCAGATGAGCCTTTGTCATGGCAATAATATCTTTGAAAAGATCCATGACTCTATGAACCTACCCGCGTAGAGCCTACCCGTGGGGATCCTTTGATCAGAGATATCAGTTACTTGCCTACTGTCTTTGCCTGACCTGAGAACGTGATACCTGTGATCCTGAGCTTCGCTTCATTTGCATTTGCATAACATTGCATTGCATCTGCATCTCATATGCATTACATATCCTTCTCCCAAGCTGTCGCTATCGCGAAAATAAGGTGTCGGCAAAACAGAAGAGTCGCCACCTTTCGTTATTTATCCCTCAGAGCGGGAAAGGAAACGATCAGAAAAAACCTGACGAAAAGGTATAAGACAAGGTCATCGAAACCATTGTCTGGATTCGGGAGTCGGTTATACGAGGGGAAGGTATTAGCACCCCTCACGTCCATCGTACTCGATGGGATCCATGCTTGCGGGTTTGTCTACGGGTGAAAAATAATCTATATACGGCTTCTAAGGCTAAACGGAAAGAAACTGACTCGATAGAGCATCGCGCTCTATGCCTACGTATTCTCATCAGAGAATGAGAAATCAGAGTCGACGTAGTTCAGGAAACTACGGGGGAATTTGTTCGCCGAGATATCGCATCTCGTGCCTACGTACTTTCAAACGGCGTGAAAAATCAGAGCTTTCGTAGTTCAGGCTAACTACGGCTAGACAGGGTGTTCTCGATCACACGGGGGTGAGAGAAAGGATTGACGATACTAGCGTACGCATTCTAGCAGTTAGGTGTATGTTGCTCGCTCGACGGAGACTTAGGCGCTACTTGTTTGCGGTAGAACGGACGTAGTATGTCGGGTTTAAAGGTACGGGGACCTACGGGTTCTAGAACTACGGTCTGGTCTCAATTGCGCTCGGGCAAGAGAAAGGGAACATCAGTCGTTAGCGGGAAAGTCTCGATCGCACGGCAGCAAGAGAACAAAGAAGTTACTCGTTAGTGTGCTCGCAAGGATATCGCATCCTATGCCTAAATATTCTCGTCTGGTACGAGAAATCAGAGCAGCTGTAGTTCAGCCTACTACAACAAAACTTGGAGAAAGGGAAACGGGAAAAGGGAGCTCGCTAGGATATCGCATCCTATGCCTACGTACTCTCGTCTGGTACGAGAGATCAGAGCAAACATCGTTCGGCAGGAAAACAAGTCTCGATTGCACAGTGGCAAGATAAGGGGTCTCGATTGCCTGAACACGAGAGAAAAGGGGTTTCGATCGCACGGGGGCGAGAACAAAGAGGAAGCAGGCTTACGCCTAAACGGGAAGGAACTCGGGACACACACGCACGAACCTAATATGTAGGAGCGAATGTGTCGCATGTCACCCAAAGGGTACCATACTAGACATCCTAGACGATTGAGAAGAAACTCCTCAACTGTCATTTCCTACGTATCTAACGATACAGCTCATAACGCTCAACGGTTGCTCGAAGACTTGAATAAGATGATGTTGTTGAACGAAGCGGCTCCGCTGGCTCCTGACATGTGCGCAAGCTCCATTCCAATCTTCTCCTCTCTGGATCCTTGATGAGGATGCTCGAATCAGGAACAATGTAACGCTTAGACCGTCATGGTTCGACCTATACGAGAAATTGAACTCTAAGAGGTAGCGTATTGATGTCCGTGTCAAAGACAAGATAGAGAAATGATATCGAAAATCATTCTCCAATTGAATCATGTCACACGGCCAGCCAAAAATAAAATCGGAGATAAAATCGGATAGAAACAAAAATAGGAGAGAAATCCAATCACAAATGAAAATAATATGCTACTCCTAAAATACGGAAATTAAATTCTACTAGAAAATATTCTGAAGATATATTAAAATGAAATGCATATGAAAAATATCACACAAAATTCTATCTAAAATATTCTATAATATCCTGATAATTTTCTATAAAGAAAATAGAATGAAAAAACTATACTAAAGTCTTTATAATATCCTATAAGAAAATAGAATGAAAAATTCTATATTAAAATCTATAATATTCTATAAAGAAAACTAGAATAAAAATTCTATATTAATGCAATAATATTCTAAAACTATAAACTATAATCCCTAAGGAAAAATAGAATAAAATAAAATCTACAATATTACAATCAATCATCCAATACAAGAGAAAAAATTAAGTTGCAAAGGGGAGGGGGTACAATCTGCAAAACCAGGGTAAAGCAGAAAAAAACAGAACTGGGCTTTGAGCCCATAATAAAATCAAAAAACAAAATAAAAAAAAATTGGGGGGGGGGGGTGTGCGCTAGTAATTGGGCTGTGACTCAGAAGATGCTCATTGGGCCCAGCCTAATATCATAACCACAAAAAAAAAACAGCATAGGGGGGGGGGGGGCGAAAAGAAAATGGGGGGTGTATGGATCAGCAACGAAACAGTTGGGCCTAAGGCCCAACGCCAAGCTAGTCTGTGAGGCCTCCCAACCTTCCTCTCAATCTCCTCAATCCAAACTCTGAAGCCCTAACTCTCCCTCTCTCTTCTCTCCTTTTCCCAGCTTACTGTTCACCACTGCCGTCTTCGTTATCTCACCTCACCATTCTCCATTCTCACCGTCTCAACCTCCTCCTTCAACTCTCTCCGTCTCCGTCTCCACCTTCACTTGAATCACACAAACAAACTTAACTCGCAAAACCTAACAAACAAGATCCATGAAGCTTGCCTGAAGTTAGATGAAGACGTGATATGATGGAGGTTCTTGCGCGTTGGAGTTTCGATCTGATGTTGATGGAGTTTTGTAGCGTTTCTGGAAGTTTCTCGAAGATGAACACGAAGAGTGTTCTTGAAGATCATTGATGGCGCTCTGATGAACACGTCGCAGATCTTGACGAAGATCCTTGGAGATTGAAGGATCTGGGGACAGTTTCTGGAAAAAAACGTGGACGGATGAAGATTCTTGAGTTCCTTGTGGAATTTTTGGGAATCGGTCAAGAACGGAGATGAAGTTCTTCTTACACATGACTATTCTGGAGAAACGGATGATGATTCTTGTTGATTCTGGTTCTTGAGGATGATGAATGTTCTTCATGCAAACAGTTATGAAGATGAATCTTGGATGAAGGTTATTGAAGTTCTGGAGATTTGGAGAAAGTTCTGGGAAACGGACGAACATGCGATGAAGATGACGATCGTACGGTGGTGTTCTGGGAAACGATTGAATGTTTCATGAAACTTTGGACGGTCTTGGAGATGAACGATGACGAAGGTCGTATTGGATCTCAGGAAAAAATCAAGAACACAGTGAATCTGGTGAACAGGTTGCAGTTTCCAGCGAGAGAATGGACGTTTCCGGTCGTGTTCCAATGACTTTGATTTCTCCGGCAAGGCATCGCCGGTGTTTGCATGGCCGGAGGGAGGTGGAGACGGTGGCGAGCACGTGGCGCATGCAGAAGTGTTGGTGGCGTGTGAGCGTGATAAGTGGCGTGAGGTGGACGCATGTGAGAGTGATGTGTGTGCATGCAGAACGGGTGGCAGGCATGCATGCAGTGTGGAAGAGTGAGTTGGCAAGAGAGAGAAGGAACGCGTGGCTGGTTTTATAGTGTGCCATGTGTCACAGACTTTGACTGGGCCCCCAAAACGCCACCTGGCCCACTGACTTTGGCTTAACACTGATTTAAAATCTGATTAACAAACTAAGACTCCATTTAATCTTCAATTAAACTAATGATCATTAAAACTCCATTAAATTCTGATATAAAACTAAAGACTCAATTAATTGCAACTAAGACTCAATTAACTCCTAATTAACAAAATGATTAATATCTAATTAAAAAGAAATGATTAATATACTAATTAAAAAATGATTAAAATCTAATTAATATCTATGAATTAATTCTAAAAAGAAATTAAACTCCAATTAACTCTATTAATTCCTAAACCTATTAAAAATAGTAAAAGAGTTATCCTATTAAAAAACCATTTAAAAATCTACTTAATATCTAGAAACAATTACCTATTAAAATTATTAAAAAATCTATAATAGAAAATAAACCTCTAAAAAGATATTAAAATCTATTTAAAAGAATTAAAATTCTAGAAAAACAATTAAAATTCATTTAAAATTCTAAAAAATAAAGGGGAAAATCTAAAAAATGCGGGGAAGCCGATTAAATCGATTAGAAAACATATACGCGAATATAGCGAAATAAACGGTAAAAACCGGACACCGAAATGTCCTAAAAAACAACAGCGAGAGCTGAAAACACCGGGACGAGCACCAATTCTCAAAATAAATCTTCGTATTCGAAATGGTATGAAACTGCCTGAAACGTGATCAGAGGGCTGTAATCCCGATAAAGTCAATCTGACTGAAAAAATGCAATGTACACAGTATGCAAATGCAAAATGAAATGAGTCGAAACATGAGTCAAATTGCGATAAGTAGTTGGTCAAATTTTGGGGTGCAACAGCTGCCCCTATTCAAACGGTTTGGCCCTGAAGGGTTGAGAAGCGAACGACTTTCAAACATTCAAAGGTGGAAGACGGTTGAATACAAAAGAACCTAGAAATTTGCCAACTGCACAAGTACACGGTACTCTGATGGGAACAAATCTTTCAGAAACTGAAATCATAGCTGCACGACAACTAGCTGGAGAAATACTGATCTGAACCTCCGTCAGGATGATTCTCTGATTCATCTGATATCATTGCGTCCTAAAATCACCAAGGGATCACCGGTTACACGGTAACTGATGACTTGTAAACGGTACTCCAATTGGTAGGAACATCTTCAAAACTGAGCATGATAGTTGCACGGCAACTCTGCTGGAGAATTGGTCACACGGGAATTGGTGAAAGGCCTAATCTCAAATCTCCGTCAGGATGATCATTTGATTTTGCTGTAGATATTCATCCTCAAGTCATCAAGGGGTCACCGGTTACGCGGTAACTGGTAATGAATGGTTGATTATGCCGTCAGGCATTCTGTGTCATAGCAGAAGAATTCCTTATCGTCGCCTATGGACTCATCATGTCGCTAGGAACGTCGACAACATCTTTGTCGGACTTCATCAGTAAGTCAATAAGGGATCACCGGTTATTCGGTAACTGGCGAAATATGGCTACTCTCAAATCTCCATCGGGCATTCTGCGCCACTGTAGAAGAAT
Source organism: Lathyrus sativus (assembly GCA_963859935.3). Classification (NCBI taxonomy): domain Eukaryota; kingdom Viridiplantae; phylum Streptophyta; class Magnoliopsida; order Fabales; family Fabaceae; genus Lathyrus; species Lathyrus sativus. Next base: position 161,641,440 of record OZ012741.1, read on the forward strand.
TCCTTATCGTCACCTATGGACTCATCGTGTAGCTAGGCACGTCGACAACATCTTTGTCGGACTTCATCAGTAAGTCAATAAGGGAAATTTCAACTTTTCTGTTCAAAACCTGCTAGGGATGACACATCTCCGCTGGGGATTCTGGAGAACTATCAAGTAACTCTGCTTCGGGGATCCAGAAATCATTATGGGTGAATCAACTCTGTTGAGGACTTCAAGAATCATCTTGGACAAATAACTCCGTCGGGGACTTCAAGAATCATTCAGAACCAATAACTCTGCTGGAGATTTCAGGAATCATCCTGAGCAAACACTCTGCCGAGAATCCTAAGCGTCAACTTGAGCAACCAACTCTGGCGACTTTACTGGGGGATTTTAAGAATCATCTTAAACAATCAACTTCGCTGGGGAATTCAAGAATCATCTTGAGCAAACCATTATGCGGAGGAACACCTGCAAAACCATAACGATAATGACCTAGCTCATGTTTCATATGCATATGTTTGACTATGGCACAATGCCCCGCACAGTGGAAATGCTACGCATTTTTAGGGTAAATGCTATGCAATCATGCAAGATGCTACGACCCCATCAGCAAAATAAATGCTGAAGGGAAAATCCTCCTGTCAAGGGGAAATACCCACTCTAGTGGAGAGGAGGAGTCATCCTGCCGGGGAGAAGAAGTCACACCAATCTCAATTGGATTCCGCCTGGGGAAACGAACTTCAGTCGACTGCTGCAGGGGAACAAAGTTTTTCGAGGACATGAACCCGCTCAA